>OZ022528.1:5374006-6624006 GCA_963989415.1 Cerceris ruficornis
CGAGCACCTTGCACATTCAGCCTCGTGTATTACGCGAATTGAATTGTAAAACGCTTACGAAATCGCAACAGCGACCTTTGTCAGTTTTCACGACGGTGTTTTATTTTCGAAAGGTGACGCGAGACGACCGTAGAATTGTTCATCGCATCGAAGAAGTTCGATTGATAAAATAAAGCTGGAATAGCGCACGATACACCTGTTTCGTGTTTTCAAATTTCTCCATGGCTCGTTTAAACCGTTCCTCGTTGAACGACGTCATGTATTTCAAATAAATCTCCGTCACCGGGTTCCTTTACAGCTCCATAAAATTCAACCAACTGATTACTACGAGTTTCGCTCGTAAAATCCGGCATTCTCGTCCTTGAATTCCATTCGATCTTCGTTTGCTCTGATTTCATCGAGTGGCGCAAATTTCAGGAGGAAAAATGGAATTCTTGTACCTTGGCTACTTTTAGATTCGAATTCAACTTTTAAGTCCAATCGTCCCATGGAATACATTGTCGCAGAATAATTTCCCCATTTTATTGACTTACTTTCGCTTTTCTCGATTCAAAGTGGAGGTACTCACGAAGAGCAGGGGAAATTTTCACACCTCGGCGATTCATAATTCCACGTTTGTCTTTCTACTTCGAGTCGAGGTGCTTCAAAGAAGTAAATAAAACCGAGGACATTTTCTCGCATCAACGATTTCTAACTTCAGACTCCTGTTTTCATTTGAATTTAGAGTTCTATTGAAAACTGAATTAAGTACGACAAAGTAGAATAATAATAATCTCCCCGTAGCGTGGCTGATCTTTAAGCGTTCAAAAGTTTCAAATTTGCCATTTGAAGTGCAAAAAGAAGACACCTAAATTTATCTAAAATTAACATTGAACATATTGGTCTCAAAATGGAATTATACTATTGCTCGTCTACCTTCAAAACTTCAGAATTAAATTGCAAAGCAAGCGTTTCATACACGGACTTCCGTGTCACCCAGTACATGAAAGTCCGCCGGAGTATCAAAACCGCTCGTACATTTCCGCGATATCGTCCACCTACATTTTTAGATCCATCATCGAATTGAATTCACGGTTCGACGAGGCGGTCGAAGAGTCAGGAGATAAAGGTCTCGAAACGTCGAAATTTCCGTTGGAATATCGCGTTTTACGGCCCTGGATTTGCGGTGTACCGCGTCTTAATGCCTACGAGCACCGGTGCTCGCCGATCTCTTCTCGAGGAGCCGAGCGAAAGCAACTTTCTCGTCGTGCTGCACGATCTTTCCCTCTACGAAGAGACCCTCCATGAACGACAATCCTACGCGATTTTCCATTCGGTGCGCACGTATTTTCAGGGAAAGATAAGACGCCTGGCACGCACGTACGGGACGTTGGATAAGTCACACATGTAACAACGTAAACATACTTTTACCTCTCCTCGACTTTTGCTAGCGTTACTGCTGCACCATAACACTTCTTATCCACGGGATCGTTTCTATCGTGGTAATTAAGGTAGTAGATTTAAATGTACTTTGTAAAGTGCCGGATATCTTTGCTCCTTTTTTCTTTTTTTTTTTCTTCGCGTTTCTGTTACTCCTCGAGCACGAAGGAGATAAGGTGGAAGGAGAGTTGTATGAACGAGTATTTCCTACCTCGGGGATTACGTAATAAGCGGTGGAAGTCGGGGAAAATAAGATAAGAATTGAATCGTAACTGGCGAAGTTCTATCTTTATATTCGGTAATTATAGTTTCGGTTTCTTTCTCGCAGTGGATTCGGTTTCCTTACAATTAGATCCACTGGGAGAGATACGGCGGGGAATTACTGTCGCTTCGGCTGGAGGAGAGATACGTTTCGATTAGTCTAGTTTCTAATCACATGGTTTCCCAACTCGGGAGGATTAGAAAGTACATGTACGATTATCACTTTGTTTTTAAGACAGGACTTTAGTTATTGTAGTCTATTGCGTGAACTGTTAAATGTTTTTCATGATCGTTTAAAAGAAGTGCAATGTTTGCAATATATTCGATGGTAGTCTTTCGACATTTTTAATAGCAAAGAAGGCTGAAGATAAAGTCCTGTATCCTCAATATTATCAATTTTTTTCGATTTAATGTTAAAACTGGTGGCCATTCGCTGTAGGAATAATAATTTCCGCAAATATACAGAACAAAAAGTACTTCTGATTTATATTGGTAGCTGATATATAGAAAAATCCGCAAAATTGCAAATCTTCGGCCAGATGTGATTATAACAATTAAAGGTCACACGTACAGTAAAAAATAGCCTCAATTTCAGTCAATTGAAATTTTTATTTAAAAGATGCATATCCACCTTATACTGACAAGTCCCTAAAACAGCAGATCTTTGAGTAAAATTGCCATAACAATTAAAAGTAACCTACATAGTAAGAAAAGTATAACTCATGCATATATAAATTCCTAAAATTGACGGCCATAGACCAAAATTACTTAATTAACTGCAACGAAAGTACGCAGCAAAAGATGTTTCTGATTCCATCCAATCGAATTCTCTCCTCACAAGAATAAATCTAAGCATATCTCATGGAAAAAATTCCCATAAACTCGTAGAAAACCCCATTGACGCCCATCGAACAAAATTAATTAATTGCAACGAAAGTGCGGAGCAAGAAATGTTTCTAATTCTATCCAATCGAATTCTCTCCTCAGAAGAACAAATCTAAGCATATCTCATGGAAAAAATTCCCATAAACCCGTTGAAAAACCCGTTCCTCTTATTACGAAAGGGCTCGCTATAAATCAGGAAGCTTAGCCGCTTGAATTTGAATTTTCCTCTCAGCTCGACAACGTAAATAGAACAGACTACGGTAGTTTCTTTGATCATGACTCCGCAACCACGTTGTTGCAGCGGGACTGGTTGTGCAACTGCACCAGCGGAGGTGCACTACGGTGGTGTTGGAAGGTCGTAGGTGGTCTCAGGTAGGTTAGTCGCCCAACAGGTTTCCTCTGTGGTCGCCAGTCTCCTGGAAGCAACGTGGAAAGTCCTCTGCATTCAGAAATCTCTTCCGGAAAGACTGGCCTTCTCTCCTATTAACATTTATCATTCGCTTCGTTGATTATGACGATTTGTCCCGTGGAAATTGCAATCCTTCGATTAGCATACGCTCGTCGTAGATGCTGCAATCATTTTCTGACCTTCTTTCCTATTCTTTGCTGATCCGAAATGTCTCCGGGGATTGTCTTGACATGGAAAAATCACGTGCGGATATTTTATTCATTATGGTCTGGATGGAAATTTGCAATATTTCAAATTAGCCTGCGGTTTTCGTGGAATGTCAAATACTTTTGGATTTTTTTCTTTTACTATTGTTGCAGATCTTAAATTTCGCGGATACTTTGTTGATTACTTTCTTGGCGGGAATTTTTAATATTTGAAATCAATATACGTTTTTCATAGAGCGTTCAATGTTTTCATATTTTTTTCTTTTTATTATTGCTGGCCGATCTTAAATTTCGTGGATACTTTGTTGGTTACTTTCTTGGTGGGAATTTTTAATATTTGAAATCAATATACATTTTTCATAGAACGTTCAATGTTTTCATATTTTTTTCTTTTTATTATTGTTGGCCGATCTTAAATATCGTGGAGAGTCGTTTTGAAATGCGCCACCCGCGTGCAGATTTTTGCTAATTATGTTCTTTGATGGAAATTTTTAATGTCTGATTAGCATACTTCTTTCATAGAATATTAAATATTGTTGTTTTTCTTGGCTATTGTTGAATGATCTGAAATATCGTGGAGGGTCGTTTTGAAATGCGATGATTCGGGGATGGCGATGATACAACGATGATGAAATATTTGGCTGGATAATAATTGCACTTCGTAATTAACGAAACTGTTCATTACGGATGGAGATAATCACGCGTTACAGGAAGCCGAATTACGATAGTTCTCATTATCTCGTTATACCTGCGAGGGAATTACTATGACAATCGATTCGTTTAAACATCCTGCTTTTAGCGAGCAGAGTGAAACGAAGATTGGATTTTAATTGTAAATTCATCGATGATTAATCTTGGATATATTTTGATATGTTAGTTAAAATTTTGTAAAATAAACATAGGTGATTCAGGGAGAAACTATAGAAATTGCAAGAATTTTTTGTTAAAACGAGAAATCAATCGCTTGATTATCATGGTTAATTAAATAATTAATTGCCAGTTTGTGTTCATATCGATGTCTAACGAACCGATGAATTTTCTTTTCTGCAAGGAATTAATTATATTTTGTCAGGGTTTAATGAAAGGTAATCGACACGGTTCCCTTCACCCGTGATCATTTTTTCCAACAACTCTCAGGAGGCAACATTAGGCAAGTTTAATTTCAGCTTCTCTCCAAAGGTCAAAGGTAAATTCAGGTAGGTCAGTCGATCAGGGCTTTCTAGTACGGCAGATTTTGCGAAAGTAACCCAGAAAATTTCAACCCATCCTCAAATTGAGAACATCTCTTCCAGAAGTCAGTCAAAGCATCAGGTAACAGTGCCAGCAATTATAGCACTGTTGCAAGTAATTTATTCCTCATTCCGAGGTACTTAGCCTTTTGTTTTGCGGTCCTCCTTGAGTCCTTTGTAATGAGGCAACACTAGAAAAATCTAAGCTTTTATTCTTTAAAGTCAACTTTTTAACTTTGCCAATTTTACAACTTTACAATTTAGATCTTAAAGATCATAAAATTCTTTATAATTCAGCGCTTCAAAATCAAGTTAAATCGGTTATTTATAATAGTATTTTTATCATTTTTTAATCTGCTATCGTGCAACTGATCTTCAAGTGCCACAGAAAAATCGGATTATAGAGGGTTAACTCCATTTAACGGATTCACTTTTACAAAGTTTTTCCACCACGCTACGTCAAGTCCAAGCGACAAATTAAATTTCTCAAAATTTTCAACTTCAACCCCTCTTATTTAATCACCGTTACAATTATCGAGTTACAGATAAATATTGAACTACTTCAAAAATGAAATTCTACCTACCATCGTACAATAACTTCGTACATCTTCGATTTGCACATTATTTATCAGCTACGTCAGGACGGGAAATTGTTAATTATTAATGGCGAACAGCAACCGTCCGAATATATCTATCTCGCGTTTCTTCCCATCTCCATGCAGCCTCGAATAAATCAAATCTAGTAGGCCAGAATTCAAGCTCCTTGATTGATTTAGTGGCGAGGAGGCAGCCGTGATGTAAGATTTATATATCCATGGTACTCCTATTGCATACACGCACATCTATATTAACGTGTGTCTGGTGTTTCTCAAGATACTCGCGCTATCTGTGCGACATTAGAAATTTCAAAATTATTCCACCTCAAAGTAGGATATTTAGGAGATGGTGCGATACTCGAGCGAAGGGAACCGGTTTCGCCGGTCATAGATTCACGCGGTGTCCTTCTTCGCGAATAGATAGAAACCGAGGAAACTGGAGAACATCGGAACATCCAATTAAGATCGGATACTTCGATTACCTTTAACCGGTTACATTTGAGTTTCCGAAAGAGAGACGTGTTTGAATGCCTGTTGAAAGAATGATTTCTTATTCATACGTACTCCTTTGATACTTTCGCGCGATCGTTTTGAATTCTGCTGGTATCGCAACACGGATTTAACCTTCGTCCGTTGCTGGGGTCGTTTTTCGTTTCGACATTTAACTTCACCCGAATCGAAACAGATTCTACAAAGTAAAATATTATTCTCAATAAGGTTATTATGAAGAAGTAAAAGAGCCTCTATTCTTTTTTTTTTAATAAAATATAGAGTACGGGTCAGAAGAAGACTCTGGTATTATTACGATTTTTTAGATAATTAAATATTAGGTAATTAAATAAAAGATAGCGATATAGTAGGTAAAGCGAAAAGAAATTTTGTATTATTATTTTTTTTATTAGAGCCGACGTCTACTTTGCGCCATTAGAACGAATAAGAACTATGATTTTTTTTCTAACTAAATTTGCTCACATTGCAAAAGAAACGTCCTTTTTTCATGTGCCTGGTAGGACATTTTGAGTGTTATTCATTATGAATTATTAAAATCTGGTCAGCCTATCATAACCGACGTCTACTTTGCGCGATTAGAATGAATAAATATCATATATTTTTTTGTTACTAAATTTGTTCACATTGCAAAAGAAACGTCCTTTTTTCATGTGCCTACTGGACATTTTGAGTGTTATTCATTATGAATTATTAAAATCTGGTTAGTCTATCAGAGCCGACGTCTACTTTGCGCCATTAAAACGAATAGAAACTAAGTATTTTTTTTCTGACTAAATTTGCTCACATTGCAAAAGAAACGTCCTTTTTTCATGTGCCTGGTAGTATATTTCAAGTGTGATTCATTATGAATTATTAAAATCTGGTTAATCTATCAGAGCCGACGTCTACTTTGCCCATTAGAACGAATAAAAATGATATACTTATTTTTCCAAATAAATTTGTTCGCACTGTGGAACAAAAGCGACACTTCTTCTCGCTTTACCTGATATATCGATGTGACAGGTTTTCGGGCAGGTTCTACACGAGGCACGTTTCCAAAAGGATCGCATAGATCGTGAGATCACCACGGGCGAATGCAATTAAGGATTACGCGGGCAGCCGTAATCGTTCGAACAATGCCGGACTTTTACTCCCGATATTATCACGCCTCCTCGCCATTGTACCATTGTATCCTGTGCGATACTAAATCGAGAGGGACAAAGACGGAGATTACACGAAACGAAGAGAGAGAGAGATGGAGAAAGAAAGAACGTGGAGGGAATCAGAGACGACTGTTCTACGATATCGTAATGTCCCCGTTAATCCTCTAAAGAGTGAATCAAGTGGAATTAAAACAGGATGTTTGTATATAAACGCATCTGTATAACGGTGCCTCTGATAAATGAAGGTGTTTGACGATTGCATCGCAACTCCGTGTTCCTCTATACCGACAGGAAGTCATTGACAGAGTCGTCATTTATCTTCCTCATACAGAAACTTCATCTCTCCTGTCTCTTATTTCCTCAGTTACTCGACTTTCTGTGTCCGTTAATAAAAGTTTAACCGAGCTAATTACAATATCTGCGATAATTTACAAGTTTCTCCGTAGAAATGAAAAGTCTTGCTGTCTCTCGACACTTCAGCGGCAAAAAGACACCCGAGATACCCAGAACGATCGTTAGTGGCCTGTTAACACTTTAATGACCGCTCGCACATGTGTATGATAGTCGGGACGACTGTTAGCGGCCGATCACACATTTGTGTGATGCTGCCGACGACGGTTATTGGCAACAAACTATCTGTTTGCTGACTTCTCTAAACGTTATTGACGGATAGCATAATACATATCATTATTAAGCCATACATTTCTTCTGCCTCTCTTGCAAATGCTTTTATGTTATTGGCAGCATAAGTTGATATTTCCATTCCTCTGTTGTACGTGAACAAATGTAAATATCGTAGGAACGGATATTGTGTTTATTTTTATTGTTTTCTTATTAAAAATGTGTGTGTTCGCACGTGTTCAATTATTTCGTGATTTTATATAAATTTTTTTTAATTTAATTCTTTAATCCCTTGACAACCACGTCACCAATAGCTGAAAAAACCCTTAACTCTTTGAGGCACGGCGGGATTAAAAACGTCCCACCTTTTTGATGCATGAAGATGCACGGTGGGACATTTTTGTCCCACCTCTGAAATTTATATTATTATATAACTTTGTTAACACTATTCCTACCGACACTTCACGTATACCTTTTCCTGCCGCAACCGGTGAATTTGGCAAATGATAATTTTTTCTCAGAAAATGAACGGTAAAAAAAGAAGTGAATATTGAAAAATGTATTATAATGTGTATGTATTATACGTATATTTGAGGAAAAGTCCTGAAGTTTAAAGGCGATTCAATTACGTTGTATATAGGAAATTCTACTCGAAATTTTAAAAACGATCATTTGACCGGTCGTGGTAGGAATAGTGTTAATAAATATAAACCAACTTTATTCAATCAAAAAAAAATTGTCTATGCAACATGGGTCATTTTATTTTCTGAATTCCCGTGCCTCAAAGAGTTAAAGCAGAATTCGCACGTAAAATGGGACGTATAAGGCTAGATGGATATATTTGTGTGTGCGTTGGGATTTATATGTCCCTGTCGGGCCGAAAGGGTTAAAGCGTTAAGATGTAACAGCAGATCACTTTTCCGCCTGTCCCGCAGAATGATAATAATGTGCGAGATACGTCTCGTCACCTTCTCAAATACCTTCTGTCACGATAAAAAGAACTTACACCGGTCTCCGACTCTCTCAGCGTCAACCAGTCCGTCGGACTCCGAAGTACAAAACATCCCAGTCAGCATTTGGACACCTTGGATTCGTTAAAAGCGTATCGTTCCTAATTGACTATGACTGTCAGGCGATACCCTGACGTAGGATTAAAGCGGTCGGATATTGTTGTCGGTTGGTAAACGCGAACAGGCCGACGTCCAACAGCGAAGGATAGAGCGGTGGAAATGTAGCCGAAGGAGAAGGGTATACGCCTTTCTCCGGCGATAGTAAAGTCTAGCTGCTCCGGGGCACCTGGCCGATTGCGTAATTCTGCTAAAGCATTCCACCGGTACACTGTTAGCGATCCGTTTGACTGTCCGGATCACGATTGACCGATTGGCAAACACGACGGAGGCCAGCCGTGATTCGCTTTGTCGTTTCTAAGGCCTCCGCGACGAAGGAAGGGTGGACATTTGTCGGAGATTTGGAGGAACGCTGATGACGCCGGGGGATCAGGCGAATGTAGGTCGGAACGGTCCTTTAGGGTTGCGGTTGTAGTATGGTGGATTTGTCGGGGAATGGATCGTGGTTGAAAATGGATACTTTATCTGGATACTTGCGGGGACGTGGTGGTAAATGTGGCGCGGACTGTTGAAACATTGGGTATTTGATTGCAGAGAATTACGATGTAGGCTGGGGCAGTGGAAGGAGTTGTTCATTGCGGAGGGATTAGTCGATATGAAGAATAGGATTATTCCTTGGGAGAAGTTGGTTTTGAGGAATTATTTGTACAGCTAATTCTGTTTTTACACGGTAGATACAGACAAAACCGTGTAAAAACAGACATGAAGTACGTACATAGAAAAAAGGGAATTAGTTCCATATCCTTCAACCCTGTAAAAATTAATTAAAAAATTTATTTTAAGAATATTTTAGATTTTTTAATCGTGTTAAATCGAATGAAATCGTGTAAAAGCGCAATCAATTTTTTTTTCTAGACCGTGTTAAATCAAAACTGTGTAAAAAAGACCGTGTAAAAACAGAGTTGGGTGTACTTGAAATTGAGGTATAGAGTAGAAGACTGCGCGATAGTTTTTGCCGTTTTTTATGGTTGAAATTGAAATTGTAAATGGACATTTAGTATCTAAGGTAAATCGTGTGGTTTTAGAAAGCAGATTGCTAGAAATAAGGAAATATTTTCCGATGAAAGAATGCTTTAAAATGTCAATCAACTGTGCAGTTAGTCACGAAAAAAATTATTAACCCTTTGCAGTCCTATGTCGAGCCATACTCGACGTAGCGTTCCACTTCATTTTATTTTCTATTGATTTGATATCGACTTTCCAATTTCACAATGATTTTGTAATATCACCTTAACCCTTTGCGGACGGAGACTTGTTTGATTGTTAAGAGATAATCATTTATTTGGCGATCAAAAACTACTTTTTATCAGAAAGTTCGGGTGTTAATGTATCCGAATTGTACATTACTATTTGCACAATCATATTTCAACGGTTATATTTTAATTTTACAATTCTAATCGTGTATACATGCCTCGATAAACTATAATCAGATTTTTCAGATCGCATATGTCCGTCAGTAGTCCTCAAAGGGTTAATATCCGTCCGTACCTATAGTTATTGATGTCATTAAAGAAATTGAATAATCAACGATACAAAATGTTGTGAAATTAATTTCATTCGCCTCACTACAATATTGACAAAATAATTCGGACCGCAAAGGGTTAACCCTGGAACTACCAGCTTTATGTCTGTTGAATTTAAATATACCGGATAGTTAGTTTAGAAAAAGTGGAATAAAGTGGCGAAGAAGATGGTTAATTAAGTAACTTTTGTTTTATAAGGTCCACTTGGAATATTTACTGCACGCTTGCAAAATGCTTCTCAAAAACTGAGAAACAATCATTTCCCCCACCTTGACATCCTCATTGTTAAACAAATCGTGAAACCTACTCGAATTCGGTCGATCAATTCAAAAATCCCAACTTTGTCCCACAGCACAAATATCCCCCGGTGAAACAAAAGATCCAAAGCAACACCCAAAAGAAGCCCATCTGGCACTGTGACAACCGAAAGAAAAGCAACCCCTATAAAACTTCACCCCGCAACTATAAAACTTTACTCGATACCAATAACCGTGGCAACCTTTCATCCTTCGTCTGCCCCGGAAACGTTCGCAATTTTTCCACCGAAATCCACGGCGGCTAATTTCCAAGCTTGCTCTCCGCTACCAGTGATAATTATACCGTTCTCCCTTTTTGTTTCTCCCCCTGGCGATCCGGTACCTTTCACGATGCTCGTTCGAGCAGGAGAAAAACGTCGGTGGATGGAGGTAGCAGGAGATTCCGCGAGCCGAAAGATCGGCGTGCAGCGATTTCGTGCTCGTTTTGATGCTCGCTCGGACTAATTAAACCCCTCCTGGAAATTAAGCACACTCCTGGAGCGCGGAAGAAGTTGCCGTTGCCGCGATAATTAGCGTACTCCTCGACTGGATGCACCTCGACTGCCGATTTTTCAATTGGCCACCGGTCAGCGGCAGGACGGGCACGTTGCACGAAATTCCTCCGTATAATTTCACGATGCCAAGTTCACTTGGACTGTTCGTTAAATTCGGTAATTGATACGTTGCCCTTGAGGGCGAAAGTCCTGCCGGAAATTTCATGTACGATACGAGCCACGGTGTAATTTGTCTTGGCTACTGCAACCACCTGGAACGAGCTTCGACGAAACGATGATTGATGGAGAGCTCCTTGGAATGTTCCGAAATTGAGACACGGGGTGAGGAGTACTTTAAACCGTATTCCTGCGAGGGTAATTAATCAGATGTCTCGGTGAATTTATTTTTATGATGATGAAAAAGGGGTCGGGGAATTTTATGGGATTTTTTTGTCGATGATTTGGAGACGGAGGAAGGGTTGAGTCTTTGTGATGTAACTTGGTACTTTTTTGACGTTGATTTTTCAGAGTAGATTTTCATTGACTTTGATTTTGAAATTTGCAAATTTGCTGGAGTTTGGAAATTTTCCACTGGCAAATGGAAAGGTTGGATTGCAAATGGGAAATCTTTGTTGCAGACACAGGTTTATGGTTTAAATTGAGGGGGTGGTTTGAATACGAGCCACTTCTGGTATTTGGAGCACGGGAAAGCAAAGAATTTATTGTCTTTTTGACTTTGCTTTTTCTGAGTAGATTTTCATTGACTTTGATTTTGAAACTTGCAATTTTTGCTGGAGTTTGGAAATTTTCTACTGGCCATTGAAAAGGTAGAATTCCAAATGGGAAATCTTTGTTGCAGACACAGGTTTATGGGTTAAGTTGAGGGGTGGTTCGAATACGAGCCACTTCTGGTATTTGGAGCACGGAAAAGAAAGAGACGATTTTTTTTTGGCGTAAAAAGCATAGCTGTTTAAAAAGGAAGGTTGTTATAGGCCGTGAAAAATGGCGATACAGGAAAGATCGATGGACAAAGGTCACAATTTAGAAAGATCCCGCGAAACGTCTCCGTAATTCCATGGCTGGATGAAAAAGGAAAAAGAAATTCTGCCCCAGCGCGGCGTATACTTACAACGATACTTTTGCAATGAATAATTCCTCACCGCAGCCCTTGTCGCAATTTATCTCGGCACGTTGAAATTGTTATGAATTTTACAGTTGCACTTGGCGCGGAAACGTAATTCCGCTGGAACTCTGTTGCAAAACACCTGACACCTTTTTTTCTACGTTGCACACCGGGCCACAGAGAAAGTTTATGTAATTTCGCCAACTGAAAATGCCGCTTTTGTCCCATTTTTGCCGTATACTCATTTCGGAACGTGACGAAGTACACGGTGACAAACCATTTTAGATGTTGCTTCTTTCAATTATTTCATTAGGAAAAAAATTCCACCTCGCTTTATGAAAATGACACGTTTTTTACGTTGTAAAACTCCTTCGTGTCCTGTCCTTCGTGTAAAATTCTTAATTTGGAAAGAGAAGTTTCTTTGGGACTTTGCGTATTGTACGATAAATAAAATGAAGTCTCGGCGGGATTATTGCGTGGAAGATAAAAAATCTACGTGAATGGATCGACGCAATTTCAGTCTCTACTCGAGCAATATGACTTGACTTCCCGGCAGCATCCGCACGAGATATTAATTACTAAGTTGACGCCTCATTATTGAAATTTTGCAACATCATCGTCTTTCGAATCACTCTCGAGACGTGTATCGGCGAGGCGGCAAATTAAAATCGAGGTGTGGCCTCGTAGATTCTGACGTGAAACACCATTATCAGGCATTCTCAATGGGTTTCTGTACCGTTATAAATCATTCCCGCTTAGAGTTATAAACAGAAACGGGCTGCTGCATGGTGAGGTGTAATTAAAATCGGGGAATTTGAGGAGAAACGTTGTAATTTCTTGACAGCGGGTACAGTTTTGTTGTATGGATTAATTATTATTGTATGGAGATGCTTAGCAGATAATTGTGTGGGCAATATTAATAATATGATTCTGTTTGATGTTGGTAATTAATAATTTATTTAGGCTAGTTATTTATACAACGGTAGATAGTTTACATTATATTTATATAACGCTAGACAATTATCCATATTATTTAAAATCACTTGCACAAAACTGTCATTTGAGATCACTGACACATCTACTAAACGTTGTACTTAATTGTTAAAATTATTTAAAAACACTGCAGGCAACTGTCACTTGAGGTCACTGACACATCCAGAAAACGTTGTATTTAATTGTTAAAATTATTAAAAAACACTGCAGGTAACTGTCATTTGAGGTCACTCACACTTTCGCAAAACATTGTATTTAATTTGTCGAAATAATTTAAAAACACTGCAGGTAACTGTCACTTGAGGTCACTGACACTTCCACAAAACGTTGTATTTAATTGTCGAAATGATTCAAAAACACTTGCAGGCAACTGTCACTTGAGATCACTGACACATCCACAAAACATTGTATTTAATCGTTAAAATTATTTAAAAACACTGCAGGTAACTGTCACTTGAGGTCACGTATACATCCACAAAACATTGTATTTAATTGTCGAAATAACTTAAAAACACCTGCAGGTAACTGTCACTTGAGGTCACGTACACTTCCACAAAACATTGTATTAATTGTCGAAATAATTTAAAAACACTTGCAGGTAACTGTCACTTGAGGTCACTGACACTTCCACAAAACATTAGATTTAATAATTAAAATTTTTTAAAATCGCTTGTAGTTCATTGTTTAAACATATTAATATTATGGGGCACATGCATTAATAGTCGTTAATTTAAGTTAGGACTGACCAGGTATCGATAGTCAAGTCGAATCGAAAACGTAAATGTCATCCTGTCATTCGATCGTATAGGGCTTGACGAGAGGTCTATAGTGGCGCGGCGCGCCGAACGAGCTGCTTATATAGCCGGCGCTGAACGTGGCACATGCGCAGTACACCTCCATAGATGATTTTGAAACTTTTGGTTATAAAACTTTTCCTGAACAATTTTTTATTGCAAATGAAATCATTATTGTTTAACAACGTGCTTCTGCTTATTTTTAATAAATTTTACGGTGATTATAAATTATAGGAGTAAAGTTACGTGAGTTTATAATTGTACATTTACTTTTAAATGCTTATAAATGTTTGATTTTTAATGTAGTACTTTTATTTTATTAATAACTGATATATTTTCAACTAGTTTGGATGATAAGGGGTTGAATGAAATTTCGGAAGCAACAAGTTGTATGTTAAACATATCCTAAATTAATAAAATTTGCCAAATCGATGGCTGAGAGTCCACTTAAAATTGTAGCCCTTGTGCGAAATAACCATAGTTGTCGAATTCGATATATGAAACGAGACAAAACATTTTTTAAAGCATTGCTTATCTCTTTCTTACAAAGAAAACGTCCTACACTGTGAAGAAAAATGTCATCAAACTCGAAAATACGAGCGTGTCAGTTCAATATACGACGAGATTGCGGGAGAAAAACATTTATTATACTTCTTCGATGAAGATATACACTATTTATTGGCGCGATTGCGAAATCCGAATGTCGTGTGCGTGTGTGTAAATTTGAAACATACGCACAGCTTCGCCGGCTTTCTGGCGAATCGCCAGATTAATATTGAGTGGTCGAATGAAATATAGAAATCTGAAATATTAGCTTCTGCACGTGATACAAGGTTAACTAAAGCACAGATGGCATCAAATATTGCTGCTTGCTTCGCGGAAGCTATGAATTTAATGGTAAATTAAATTCCGATCGAGAAAGTTATGGGAGTTCTATTGCAATAAATTATGCTTACTTAAGAATAATCTGTGACAAGAATAGTAAACAAATTCTCGCACCCGTTTTTCTACTTTTCACTTAACAACAAAGCACACACTTTGATACAAATATCAATCTAAATTCTCAATTTATAGCTTTATATTGTTATTTTTATATAAAAACAAACAGAACCAAAACATATTCCTATCTATAAATACGATAATACTAATAATAAATAAAAATAAATGGTAGAAATCTTGCGTCGACGATCTCACATAGAATAAACGTTAAATATTGAAGTTCAGGTATGTTAACGAGACATAAGATTTATTCATAAAAATGTATCGATTCGATATACAACAGATACAGAATACAGCCACTGTTCAATCGAATGGAAACTCGCACAAATCGGATGCCAAACTCTGCGATTTATTTGCTGATTGTACTATTTTCAAAAAAGAAACAATACGATTTTTGTCGAAGCAGTTCGATGCTCTCGAACGCAGAGGCATTTATTCGGTGGCGTTAGCGCGTTCTTGCGCCTTGTGAGCGACTTCGTCGCGAACGAAATAAATGCGAATCGCCGCTCGGCGATTGTTTTCCTAGGGATCCATGTGGATCGCCTTTCTTCTCGCCCCGACGCTCAAAACGTGAAGACGCGCGAAGCACGGTCTGAAATATCACCCATAGGCGGACCTCGGGTATAAACTAAGTTATATTGTATATTCACTGTATTGGTTTGTACCTAATTGCATTCATTAGGTTATGGGCCCAGGTTATCGCGATAGGGACAATTTCAGACGATAAAAGTGCGTAAAATTTGTCGCGTGTGTTAAAATATGGCGTCGTCAAATGTGCCACGTGTCGAGGTGTTAACCCGTGATAATTATGACACGTGGAAGATGCAAATGGAAGCAATCTTGGAGAAGAACAATACGTGGGATCACGTATGCGGTGCGAGTGTGAAGCCCGAGGTTGTGGAAGGCAACGAGCAGACCGCGCTTGCCGCCAAAAGATGGGAGAAGGAAGACAGGAATGCAAGATCGGACATTATTCTTTGCATTGCCCCATCGGTGTTAAAGCAAGTGAGAGGTTGTATTACGGCTCACGAAGTATGGTCGCGATTAGAAGGTATTTATCAATCGCGTGGACCAGCGAGAATAGCCGCGTTATTAAAACGATTAACGCAACACAAAATGGCGGACGGTGAAGATGTGCGCGACCACGTGCAAAATTTTTTCGATACCGTCGATAAACTCGCGGATATGGACGTTGATTTGCATTCCGGATTGCTGTCAACCCTTTTGCTATACAGTCTCCCTAAGCGTTTTGAAACCTTTCGGTGCGCGATAGAGTCGCGTGACGCGTTACCCTCGCCGGAAATTTTGCGCGTCAAGATTGTCGAGGAAAGCGACGCGCGAGAAACCGGAACATCGTGCGGGACGACGAGTGCCTTGATCGCGCGAAGGCCAACAGACAAACGAACTTTTCCGCGAAAGGAGAACTATACCGTGCCGAAAAACGACGGGATGTTCGACGGAAAGTGTTATCGTTGCAAAAGAATAGGCCACAAAGCATCCGAGTGTAGATATCGTTTTTCGAAACAAAAGGATAGCACTAGTAGAGCCGACAATGTTAGTTTGTACGCGCCGGTTGCTGTCGCGAATAAACAGAGGACTTTCCACGTGGAAAGAGTGAATTCGAGTGCGGATTGGTGCTTGGACAGCGGTTGTACGAGTCATTTGTGCAAAGACTCGGACCGATTTAGTAATCTCGAGAAAGCGACGACGGAAAAATTAAATCTCGCGAATAACACGTGTACCGAGATAAAGGCATACGGGAGCGTCGCGATCGCCGCGGACGTCGAAGGACAAATGAAGAGCGTGAAGTTGGACGGCGCGCTGTACGTCCCTGACCTACGCTCGAATCTTCTATCCGTCGGTAAAATTACCGACAAAGGTTACAAGGTGGTCTTTGACGGCAAATCTGCGAAAGTGGTCGACAAGCGAAATGCAACCGTATTGCTGGCCGATCGCCGGGATGGATTATATTTTTTACGCGAGCACAGGCACACAAGCAACCGGATCGAGGATGCAAACGCCGCAGTAGAAGAAGCGAATCTCGACACCACGCACATATGGCATCGAAGGATGGGTCATCTCAATTTTCGAGATCTTTTGGAAGGAGATCGCAGCGGAGCCATCAAAGGGATGAAGCTCGGAAAAACGCGCGATTTCAATTGTGAAATCTGTCTTCGTGGGAAGATGACGCGCCTCCCCTTCCCCAGAGCAAGCGAACGCGATTCCGATGTTTTGGAGATCGTGCATACGGACGTATGCGGTCCTATGCGGACCGAATCGAATGGTAAGGCCAAATATTTCGTCACATTTATCGACGACCATTCGAAATGGTGCGAAATTAAATTTATTCGCGAGAAGAGCCAGGTTTTTGAAGCTTTTCAGGAGTATAAGACGTACGTAGAAAATCACACCGGGAGAAGAATAAAATTCTTGCAATCCGACAACGGACGTGAGTACGTTAACGAAAAGTTTAACAAATTTTTAAGGGAAAACGGAATTCTTCGTAGGCTTACGGTCACACACACACCGGAACAAAATGGCGTCGCAGAGCGAAGGAACCGCACGCTCGTGGAAATGTCGAGGTGCCTGCTCCTACAATCGGGATTGCCTTTGTCGTTTTGGGCGGAAGCAGTCAACACTGCGAATTACATTAGAAATAGATGCCCCTCGAGGAGCCTCGGCGGAATAACGTCATTTGAAAAATGGACCGGAAAAGCTCCTAGCGTGGAACATTTTAAAGCGTTCGGCTGCGAAGCATACACGCTAAATCGGGAACCTACTAAAGGGAAATTTGAGTATCGTTCTAAGAAAGGAATTTTTGTAGGATACAGCGAGCAATCCAAGGCCTACAGAATCTGGCTGCACGAAGAGAAAAGGATCGACGTTGCGAGAGACGTCAAATTTCTTGACTGCGTTCCGAAGCAACCGTGCAGCGATGCCGTCTTGGAGTTGGTCGATGAAGAAACCCCATCGCAGAATTTTGTAGATTTTCCTCTCCAAACGCGCGAGGATTCAAACACCGACCTCGCAGCGGACTCAGGGGGAGAAATCGGTACAGACGAGAGTCCTGGAGTCGGTGTTGCGCCGAACCAAACCCCCGACAATCGGGGCTTGCCCGATTTTCCTATTGGACCACCAAGGAGAGGCAGAGGAAGGCCAAAGCAACTCAGGACTGGATTAAGGGGGAGACCGAGGAAACTGTACCAAGATGCTCAAGGTAACAATAGTAACGCGATAACTCGTAGCGGCGATCAACAGGCACAATCAGCCTGCCTGGCCGAAATTCCTTTAAAAGAAGCCATGCGGGGAACGGATTCGAACGAATGGACCCGGGCCATGGTTTCCGAAATGAGGTCGATAATAAAGAATCAGACCTGGAAAATGGTCGAACGACCGAAGAATCGTGCGGTCGTTGGAAGTCGCGTCGTGCTGCGGAACAAATATAATCAGGACGGTACTGTGCAAAGACGGAAGGCGCGCATCGTCGCGCAAGGGTTTTCGCAGCGTCCTGGAGTGGATTTCGGCGAAACATTCGCGCCTGTCGCCCGAATCGGATCGATTCGGACGATGATCGCCATTGCCGCTCAACACGGCATGAACGTGCATCAGCTCGACGTAACTACGGCATACCTCAATGGTTCATTGCAGGAAGAAGTGTACATGGAGGTGCCGGAGTACGCCGAAGAAATTCTGGAGCAGATCGCCCGCAGCGGATCTAAGAACGACGAAATCAGAAAAACAGCTTCGAAAATGCTGTGCGACTTGCAGAAAGGAGACCGCGTTTGCCTTTTGAAGAAGGCGCTATATGGACTGCGTCAAGCCGGACATCGGTGGCACGTAAAATTGTGCGAGGAACTTAAAAGGTTTGGACTACGGTCGTCCGCGCATGACCCTTGCGTGTTCTATTCAGGATATGGAGCGGACATCATGATGATTGCCGTTTACGTTGACGACATCCTGATTGTCTCGAAGAACATTGCCGATATCGAGAAATTCAAGTCATACTTGAAAACGAAGTTCGAGATCGAAGATATCGGCGAAGCTAAATGTTGTCTCGGTATCGAAATCGCCCGGAAGAAGGACAGCATAAGCTTGAATCAAGCTGGTTACGTGCGGGATATTTTGGAGCGCTTCGGTATGAAGGAAGCCAAAAGTGTCCACACACCGATAGAACTGGGTGGAAAATTGAAGAAAGGAAAGGCAAATCCGAAAAACTCCGATTCCGACGCAGGAGGGAAAGAGCCTTACAGGGAATTAGTGGGCGCACTAATGTACCTTGCTGTTTGTACGCGACCTGACATCGCACATGTTGTCAGCTACCTGAGTCAATTTAGTTCTTGCCATGACTCGACACACTGGGCCGCCGCGAAACGAGTACTGCGCTATCTAAAGGGTACGTCCCAATTAGGTTTAGTTTTCAGGTGCAGCCGTGAGCCACTGAGGGGATTTGTTGATGCGGACTGGGCCAACTGTCCGGAGGACAGGCGATCTTACACAGGTTACGCGTTCCTTCTCAGCGGTTGTCCCATTTCATGGGAGTCGAGGAAGCAGGTGACCGTGGCTTTGTCCTCCACGGAAGCCGAGTACATGGCGCTGGCCGAGGCGGCCAAGGAGGCCATACACTTAAAACGTTTCCTGACGGAGCTTGGCTTCGGCGCGCTAGCCGATGTGGAGGTTTTCGGCGATAATTTCGGAGCGCAGAGGCTGGCGGAGAACCCGGTTTTCCACAACCGGACCAAACACATTGACGTCAGGCATCACTTTGTTCGAGAGGCTATTCGAGATGGACATCTACGAGTGGGATATGTGCCGACGGAGGACATGCCCGCGGACGTGCTGACTAAGGGACTCTCCGGACCTAAGCATCGCCGATGCTTAGAGCTTCTAAGAGTTGGAAGCGCATAAACGATGCGCGTTCTCGCATCGAGGGGGAGTGTCGAAGCAGTTCGATGCTCTCGAACGCAGAGGCATTTATTCGGTGGCGTTAGCGCGTTCTTGCGCCTTGTGAGCGACTTCGTCGCGAACGAAATAAATGCGAATCGCCGCTCGGCGATTGTTTTCCTAGGGATCCATGCGGATCGCCTTTCTTCTCGCCCCGACGCTCAAAACGTGAAGACGCGCGAAGCACGGTCTGAAATATCACCCATAGGCGGACCTCGGGTATAAACTAAGTTATATTGTATATTCACTGTATTGGTTTGTACCTAATTGCATTCATTAATTTTAAACTGAATACAGATTCCCGCGTAAAGTCGAAGGGATGCGAGAAGAAAAATAAATAAATGCCAAAAATCGAACAGTTTTCTCAGCTTTCCTATTTCTCTAAAAAATATAAAAACTATCGTGCACCTTCATTAAATGATTCCTTCAACGATGACAAAAATCAACGTAAAAGAACACCAGGCTGTTCCTTCGAAGTATATTACACAAAATAAACACTCTCCCTTGAGTGGAGAAAAATAAATTGGAAAAGAAGGAGCAAACGAAAGAAGAAATATGAAATGTAACACTCTCTCGTGTGATTTCTTTTATTTGATCTCCTGTCTTGAACGAGGGATTGAAACCCCCGAGGTGGATATGTGTTTACACTGGAAAGAAACCAAAGGGGAAGATGGAAAGAGCAAACGGAGGGAATCTTACGGCGACCTTAAATCCGTCAAAAGGAGAATGATCATTATTCCGAGGATACTGTCTGTCGCATCTTTCATCCTTTGTCTGTCATTCCATCGTCGATGAGGTGGAAAAGCTTCGGAGGAAACCCACGCGTCCTTGCCACCGAATCTTTATGTGACTTTTATGCCTTAACATTAAAACTACCATGCCGGCCAAAATGACCGGCGCTCAATTTTTTCAAAACTCTCCTTAAATTGATAAGGGAGTCAAGCAGTAAATATTCCACTTCTGTCTTATGAAACCTAGGTTACTTAATTGATCATTCTTATTCACCTCTTAATTACTCTTTCCCTCATTACATATTTAATAGATTTAAATATAGTAGATTTGACACTGATAGTTCTGGTGTTAACATTAAAAATACGAAGGCGGTCAAAATGACCGGCGCTCAATTTTTTCAAACTGCTCCTTAAATTGATAAGGGAGTCAAGCAGTAAATATTCCACTTCTGTCTTATGAAACCTAGGTTACTTAATTGATCATTCTTATTCACCTCTTAATTACTCTTTCCCTCATTACATATTTAATAGATTTAAATATAGTAGATTTGACACTGATAGTTCTGGTGTTAACATTAAAAATACGAAGGCGGTCAAAATGACCGGCGCTCAATTTTTTCAAAACGCTCCCTAAATTGATAGGGGAGTCAGGCAGTAAATATTTCACTTTTGTCTTATGAAACCTAAGTTACTTAATTGATCATTCTTGTTCACCTCTCAATTGCTCTTTCCCTCATTACATATTTAATAGATTTAACATTGATAGTTCCGCTGTCAACATTAAAACTACGAAGGCGGTCAATTTTTTCAAAACACTCCCTAAATTGATAGGGAAATCAGGCAGTAAATATTCCACTTCTGCCTTATGAAACCTAAATTACTTAATTGATCATCGTTTTCACTTTTTCAAAAATTCAGAACCGGTCATTTCGACCGCCTTGACAATTTTAGTGTCAACATGTCACGCACCTCCGACATGCGACTCGATATTAGTCGGTGAAACTGCCATCCACCAGAAAATCCATAAAAACCGGAAATATTCCTGTAATTATGTTTCATACATTTTTACGCAATAATTAAAATTCGTTCGAGCGCTTTAGATATTATAAAGATCCACGGTTTTATGGCGGGCAAATTATCCGTCAGATTGGATTAACATGCAGTCATTCTTTCCACGATGCACCGTCTGTTATTCGGAGTGGAAAAAAATGTCTTTCATGCATTCGAGATTCGATTTCAAAGCAGTGTCCCTTTGATTGCGGAATCTACGCATACTCCGGGACCGTTCATTGGAAAACCTTTGATCCTTTTCGCGATATTGTAAAATTTTCGCATCGCACGAAGAGTATTTGTCAGATATTTACTTTGAATTCCGGCGTAACGTCGTCCCTTTTAAGTTACCTTTATCTGCTTTCGGACACGATAGAATATTTCGCCACTCGATGCGGATTTATACTTTCCCTATTCCTTGGCGATTTTCAACGTTTTATCGCAAGCCCATGGTTGCATTATCTTTTATTCAAAATTATATTCCGCTCGAAAATATACGTAATTTTCGTATTGCGCGTTGATTTGTTTATTTAAGAATATTTTAACCAATCTATAATCGTAATGGCATTGCTGGTTGATTAAATAATAGAAGTATGTAAAAAGACGGTTAATCGACTACGAATATTGTCATTTTAGTACGACTGTAGTTATAATTAAGTAGATTTATAATTGATTGAATTCATGTGGTTATTACACACGTTACTTTGGATAATTAAATCAATTTATTTACGCTTGAACAAATGCAATGTATTATACATTTAATTAGGAACATTCTCAATCCTAAATATTCATTTTCAAGTAAGTGTCGATGATTGATATTACCTAAGTGTCATTGTCGTTGTTTAAAAATACGCCACGAATATTTACAAAATTTCTTTTTGCCACAAATTTCAAGAGAATTAATTCAAGCAGTGTCCTTTCACAATTATGAAAGTGTACGGCAATATTAAGTTCACTTTGGATCCGTAAAACTCGAAAGTTTCGTCGGTTATACCAAAATATGCTAGAAAAATTTTATAAAAGTTCCTTCTACCAAAAATTTCAAGAGAATTAATTCAAATAGTACCTTTGACAATTATGAAAGTGTACGGCAATATTAAGTTTACTTTGGATCCGTAAAACTCGAAAGTTCCGTCGGTTATTCCAAAATATGCTAGAAAAATTTTATAAAAGTTCCTTTCTACCAAAAATGTCAAGAGAATTAATTCAAATAGTACCTTTGACAATTATGAAAGTGTACGGCAATATTACGTACACGTTGGCTCCATAAATCGCGAAAGTTGCGTAGCTTTGCAAACCGCTCGTGGTTCATCAATTAACTTCGTTATGTCCTTTTAAATTTAATAACAAACCGCGCTCTGTCAGCCTCCATTATCCGAAATAGTTTTCGATCCGGCGTAAACTATCGCGTGAAAACAAATTTGCACCGGCGAGCGATTCGACACGACGCAAAAACAATGCTGCGCGAGCATATTAATATATTCGCATAGTTTGCATTTATGCGCGAATCTATGAATCACATCGGGATGTCTCGTATCGTTTGCAATTTTAGCCGACATTCTTCCTCGCCGAGATTTCGTAGTTTTTACTACTCTATCTTTTTCTTTGGCCATAAAGTTTCACGGTGAAAAATGCAGTCGCAATTATCCCATTGACTTCATAATAATGGGAAAATTCTAACGTTAGGAAAATTCTCAGGCAATTTTATGGACGAGTTCGTGCCTCTTTGAAGACTCGTTCTTCTAATCTTTCCTCTTCGCAGAGGATAAGTTTGCCTGTCAGTGATTTTTTTGGCTGAAGATATCAGCTGGAATTGAAAATTTTAATTTATTTTGTATTTTCCTTGTTTCTGATTAATTTAAAAAATTAGTATATAAAAGTTCAAAGCTTTAGTAATTTTTAAAAAAATTGTGTCATAGGCACGACGAAAAGAAGAAAGAAAAAAATTCTATTGGAATTTTGGCAATGGCCTTCGCAAATTCAGAATACCTATTATGAATTAATCGCCCTAATTAATCATCTGTACCTTTCTGTAACTCTGACTCTTACATAATCCTTATTTTACAAATACCATGCCGCTTTTGTGACGGATACGGTGCGACATAAACTTTCATAGACCCCGGAACTTTGAGAGGTGTTTTAACAACTTTGAAATTTGCATATCGTGTTAAATTAAGTGACAGTATCATCTGCAATGTTACGAGCAGTTACGAAAAAAGGAATACGCCCTGGCAAATTCGAAGGAAATGACTGTCTGCGCTTTCAAACCTCCCGAAGTAGTTAAAACGAACTCGGTGGATTCGCGAAGTTGGCAGTCTCCTAACAATCTCGAAGATGAGGCACATAAACTTCATAAATATGAAAGCGACGATCTTCGCAGTTACATCGTTAATCTTTGAACTCGACGGAAATAGAAATCGACGAGTAACGTCGGCGGGTTAAGGGAATGCGATTAAAACTTTCGTCGACATAGGAGTTCGATGAGAAAGCGTCTAATGCGACAGACATGTCTCGAGTGGCTATGCAATGCTGTATCTAGGACGATCAATTCCATTCGTGATGCAGTTTCCGAAGAATAATTCGTCTTGGCTTACATGTATTCATGGCATGGAAAAGGAAAGGTTTTGTTCTACTTCAAACTCGTATCTTTAATTTCATATTTCTTTTTTATATTGAAATATCGTTATTTCTTTTAAATAATGAGCACTTTAATAAATTTTACAAGATGCACCTTAAGTTTGGGGTCTCATATTTGAGAAATTTAAAAAAATTAATTACATAAAGTTATTGATCTCAACTTTTATCCAAGTAAAAAAATAATATGCCATTGCACGGATTGCACAGAGATTTTGCACCGAAATTTTTTCGAAAATGGTGCGTTTTATACAAGGAGAAATACGTTATATTTGAAAAATATTTCTCGCAGTGTTCTAAAAAAATTGTGACAAACTTCCCAGATGAGAAGGGAACTTTGATCTTTCTCTTTTTTTATGAAACGGATATTTATTGTAAAGCGTAGGCATCCATTACGAATAATTAAAATCCAGAACCGATTTTAAATGGGTGATAGGTTGAAAAAGATTTTTAATCAGCGCCGCCGATCAGATTAGGTCGAGTGAATTCAAGTGTTCCGTTTGCGAGGCGCATTAGAGGCACAATATTTGATTATCAGATATTAAACGCTTAATCCCGTGTTTTATGGATTCATCGATAATTAATGCTAAATTTGTCGGCTCGGTGCCCGCGTCTAATTAAGCTTCCTGCATTGTGCGTGAGCTATTGAACGGGAAGCTTTATGCAGATATTCGAAATTAATTCTGGATTTTTCTCATCCTAGACGTTCGGCGAGCCGTTCGAATTATTTGCAAATAGACAGCGGGGTTAATTAAAAATCGTATTGCAGATGTGATTTACTACGTCGAGTTAAATGAAATAATTGTCCGCGAAATACCTCGTAAACGTGACACGCACTGTTTAATTGTCGTGCAATGCAGAAATGGTAATTTTATCTCGTAGACCTCGATCGTAAGATCGGATTCGATGTATCAAGGTCGTTTGTCGGTTACGAATTAGATGATATGTACGATAATATGCATAATTATTCAGAAACATCGTCGGTCGAGAATGACCGGACAGACTGGTATTAATTTTTCTTGTAAAAAAACTTCATTTTAATCGGTCACTCATGGATGATAAATTTAGTGTATTTATTTGCGATGCCTTTGAGACGTCTACGTTCGATTAATTTTGTTCGAGACTTCATTTGAATATTTTCGTGATTAATAGTCAAATGAATCGTGGCGAAATATATTTGCAGATTTGAATTATTTAGAGACTCGGATGATTTTCGATTATTGCAACATTTTTCTTCCTTAACTCGGGAGTAATAATAATTTCATAACTAAAGGAATTATTTTCTACTGGAAATATTGTACGAATACGTTTGTCAAAATTAAAATTAATACATTAGTACATTCGCAAAATTCTTTTAAAAAATTCATTTGCATATTCTCATTATTAATATTAAAATTCGGCGTAAGAAATATATTTGTATATTTCAACCGTTTAAAAATTTATATTACTCTCAATGACAGTTCTTATCTGTTATTTCTAATTATCATTCATTTCAAATTCCGAAAGAATGCGTTCCTTAAAACGAAGAATAAAATTCAAATATCCGATTATACAAATTTCCAAATATTCCGCTTCGAAACTATCGAGTATCTTAGAATTCCAAACAGCATTTAATTATTACCATACCGCATAAATATTCGCAAACGATACAAGTATCCCTCATTGTAATTACCTCGGTGCACGAACCTCTCATTAATCACAATTAACACCAATACATCCGACCAATCAAAATGTCCGTCTTCCCGCAAACCCTATCTCGTATTTGCGATACGTCATCGTTCCAATTACCTCAACTTTTTCAGAGCTCTCAATTTTGATGAGCTTGATTTCGACAAATAACTGTTTCCCGTTTCGGCATTAAACGGCAATGAGCTTCATGATGTTTCCCGCTGTTCTCCATCGCACATCCGCTTCGTAGTTGGTAACTTTGCTGACACGAGGTGTCCTATTAGCGAGTCCAATTACGGGTGCAGTCTTGTCCCCAAAAATTCGACCAGTTTAACTCGTTGGCTTTCCTTCCTTCTAACGGTATATCGACTCCTATCACCTCCTCCTGTATTCCTTTCCCCTCCTTCACCGTGGCTCTCGTTCCACCTGAGCACGCGGAGCCGTGTTGTCTTCCGTTCTTCTCGATTTAATCGTTCCTTTCGTCGGCTTCATCGGTTTCCTCTTTGTCATATCGTGTCTCCGGAAAGAGTTCGTCTGTTTTCATTTTCCCTTGGAGAATCGATCACGTAGAAAATGTCTCGTTGTTTTTTTGTACTTCGGTGTCGACAGGTCAATTTAGTTTGTATAGGAGCTAACTTGTGTAGGTTGCGAACCACCGAGGCTGTGAAATTTCTCGGAGGTGGCAGGAGATTTTAATTTGGGCCCGTTGATTATGATTTACCACCTTACTCGCCATAGTCCTGAAGTATTATAGTTATTTTGCTTAAAGGTTCACTGTTTTAGGTGGCTTTTGAATCACCGAGGCTGTGAAATTTCCCAGAGGGGGCAGGAGATTTTAATTTGGGCCCGTTGATTATGATTTACCACCTTACTCGCCATAGTCCTGAAGTATTATAGTTATTTTGCTTAAAGGTTGACTGTTTTAGGTAGCTCTCGAACCACCGAAGCTGTGAAATTTCCTAGAGAGGGCAGGAGATTTTAATTTGGGCCCACTAAGTATGATTTAGTCCCTTACCCACCATAGCCTTGAACTGTTATGCCCATTTTGAGTAAAAGTTCACTGTTTTAGGTGGCTTTCGAACCACCGAGGCTATGAAATTTCCCGGAGGTGGTAGGAGATTCTAATTTGGGCCCACTAATTATGACTGAGTCACTTACCCACCATAGCCCAGAACTATGACGGTCATTTTGAGTAGGAGTTCACTGTTTTAGGTGGCTTTCGAACCACCGAGGCTGTGAAATTTGCCAGAGGTGCCGGGAGATTTTAATTTGGGCCCACTAATTATGATTTACTTCCTTATCCACTGTAGCCCTCAACAATTATGGTCATTTTGCCTAAAAGTTCACTGATTTAGGTGGCTTTCGAACCACCGAGGCTGTGAAGTTTGCCAGAGGTGGCAGGAGATTTTAATTTGGGCCCACTAATTATGATTTACCTCCTTATCTACTGTAGCCCTTAACAATTATGGTCATTTTGCCTGAAAGTTCACTGATTTAGGTGGTTTTCGAACCACCGAGGCTGTGAAATTTCCCAGAGGTGGCAAGAGATTTTAATTTGGGCCCACTAATTATAATTTACGTCTTTACTCACCATATCCCTCAATTGTTACGGTCATTTCGATTAGAATCTAAATGTTTTAGGTAGATTCCGAATCACGAAGGCTACGATACACATATCATATAAGGAAAATTGGAAGTTTCCCGGAGATTTTAGCGCAATTTCTGAACTTGGGCCCACTGATTCTCGGTTCGAGCCTTTTATCCAATTATTTGTCTCGTATATTTGAGTTCTATTCGTTGGAATCTTCCTCTCTCGTTGGCGATACGTGCGTGGATTTGTTCAAGGATGAATTTCGGAGATTCTTTTTTATCGCTTGAGCCAGGCGATAGTCTCATGAATATTTATGGTGACGGCGTGTAATCTATAATCATGAGAATGAAGTGGTATTGGACGTTTAACGTATTGGATGTACGGTGGATATGGAGACTATAAAAATGGAAATGGTCATTTTGATCGTGCGATATGCAGTACCATTTTCATGGCGGCAATATAACTTGCAGAGAATCCCTGAAAAAATGATGTGAAAAAATAATTGAGGGCCGTCCGTTAATACTCTTCGCCATGGACTGCCGAGTTTCGATTGTTATTGGTGGATAATTATTCGATATTATTTGTTGATTATTCAAATTATTATTTCAAAGCGATTTATTTCGCTTTTGTTTAAACAGACATATTTGTCGCGCCGGATTATCGCAATATTAGCGATATTTATTTTTTGTTGATGTTACAGTCAAGATATTTATTCTTACAAAAGTACTACGGTTATAGCCACTCATTTTTGGACAAATAAGACTTCTTTTCGAGAAATTCGACTTCAACTAATTGTAAGTAGAATGAGATGAGAATCTATCGAACCATAAATTTAAAATTTCCCTAAAATTAAAAAAAATATTCTAAGTCCATAAACTTAAAATTTCCCTAAAATTAAAAAAAATCTAAGTCCATAAACTTAAAATTTTCATAAATTTAAGTTTGCAAAATAGAAAAATTCCAGCTTCAGAATCTCCATGAATTTTTCAAAGTCACAATTATCCTACTAAATTCACCGTTAAGATGAATGTTCTCCAAGTCGAAGACTCGCAAGAAAATGGCAATATTCCCAGATTTACCATTATTGCAACACGACTTTCTAAGTGTAATATTTAACAGGAAGAAAGTGGCCCCCAGCTTATTTAACTTGGACAAATTCAAAGCAGATGTTTCAGGGTATAAACAGCCACTGCCTACGAATGTGTACGTTTCTCTAAGGACTAAGTCCTCCAGTTTAGTTTAAGCGTTAAGCAGAGTTTAGCCGCGAAGTCCTTGGCGTTAAACGGAGTTTAACTGTGAAGTCCTTGGAAACGATTGGCTGAGTTGTCAGCCGAACTCCATTTAATACTTAATCCAAACTGGAGGAATTTGTAACGAACGTGAGCGAGGAGCCATAATTGATTAGTACGCCGTTTTCGAACTTCCGTCAGATAAATAACGATGCCGGGATGTAAATTATTAATTGAAACATTCGCTGAATCGATAAGACAAACGATCTGCAAAAGCCTCCTGTCGTTTTGTCTCTGCCGAGCTGAAATTCCATTTAATCAATGACGAATAATTTCATTAACGTAATCTTGGCTAATGTACTTTGAAAATTTGCAGTTTATTATTAAATATTCCCAGGTGATTTCAAATGGTTCTCAATTCTTTAAAAAATTCTTCCGAAATATTAGACACTAAATTTGAGAAAAGCAGACATTTTTCTTTTCCTCGGCAGTTCTACTTGTAACGCTACAACTATCGCTGTAAAATCTGTTATATTTAAAAATATTAAATAAAGTAACAACGTTAGAAAGTTAAATATGTACAAATTAAATGAAAGTTAATACAATACAATAATACAGATGAAAGTTAAAACTGTATTTTAGGAACACAGGAATCAAAATGTGGAAAAGTTGATTAATTCAGTAATTAATGTTTTATAGCCTGGTCCCAGAATTCTCAACCTATGGTTTTCTCATAAAGTTGGAAAGTTTTTAGAAAAAATAAGAAACCAGTCATTCCGACTGCTTTGGCAGTTGCATTGTTAAATCACGACCCGCCTAAAATGACACGAAACGATCCACACAATTCCGCTGATCGTACTTTACAATATTTACCGCCATCAAACGACCCATTATCACGCCGAAACGTCGTAAAATTCATTAGCGAATGTCAGGGCAATTAGTCGTCGTGAAGAATTCCAATACGCGATGTCACCAAAAGCACGAATAATCTCCGTAAGATTCGAATTAAGTCAGAAACGTTCCACCCCGAATGCCCCGAGGCAATCTTAATCCGCATTTTATGACGGTGCTTCTTTTAATTGCCTCGAATTGCCGCGCCTTTCATCGGTTAATCTTTCGTTAGCCGTGATACAATTAACGGTAATTGTATTTTATTATCCACCTAGAGCTCGTCCGCGGGTAGCGGATTATTTCGTGGCGCGAAGTCTCGTTTCCCAGAATTTACCATTTCCCGTTGCTAAATTATTTTGACACGCTTTTCATCCAAACTACTCCTCTTCGCCCCGCTTCGTCCAACTTTACATATTGACGCACCGAATCGTCCGAGCCGGCGGCTTAATTAGGAACAAAACTCATTAGAGCCGCGAGTGCATCTAATTTGTCGGCCACTCGACGATGCCGGAAAGAACGAGCTGCTTTCGTTTCAAGTCCCGACGACACGACGCTTCAATTGCATCCCCTTCAATGTAAACGGGAAACAGCGGAGAGGAATCGTTCCTCGTCGTGCTTTAAATGCGAGACTTTATCGATTGCGTTTTCCCTAGCTTTTCACTTTTCCCGCGAATTTCTTCGCGAGTCGGTACGCCGTCTTCGATTCTAAATTGAATTTTCAGATTTTTTTTTCTCTTTTCTTTAATGATATTTGGGAATTTCATTTTTGATAGTTTTTTGTCACTTAAAAGGGTGATTATTTGGGGAAAAGTGCGATGTGGAACGAAATTAGGGGATGATTGAAGGTTTAGAGTTTCTACTGTTTGAATTTATGTGAATGAAATTTTTACAGTTGACAGTAGATTTACGGGAGTAAAATTTGTTACACTGCGATATATTAACACTAGAACTACCGACGTTAAATGTATTATAGTCTAACATATTAAATAAGTACTTTGAAAAAAGAGAAAATTATAGAAAACTCGTAGAATATTTATTCTATGAGTTTTCTATAAACTTGGAGAATTTTTGGAAAAAATTGTGTACCGGTCATTTTGACCGGTTGGTAGTTCTAGTCTTAAATAAAGACTTTGGAAAAAGAGGGATCAAGCGGCAAAGTTGATAATTTGTTAAGTAATTCTTGTATTATAAACTACACTTGAAATATCTACTGTACTGTTTCTTTGTATATTTGAGAAATGTTTATAAAAAAAGTATGAACCCGTCAATTTGACGGCTTCCGTAAACCTAGTGTTAACTTCGAGGGGAAGAGTTGAGGAATTGTTATTTGAAAATTTAAATGGAACGTGTTATGTTTGAAAGTTAAAAATTTATTGTAAGTAAAGTGTCGTTTAGGGAATTTCTGTCGGTGAAAGTTGGAGATGTGAAGTATGAAAAATTGTAGGTTCATTCTCACAGGCATTAGTTACTTCTTGTTATCGTGTATAGTTGGAACTTAGTAATCATTCGCCATTTACCGGAAATTCACGAAGTAGTAAATTATCGGTTGGAGAACTTTCCAAGATTTATTTCCCGTGGAAGGCGCGCATGACAATCGCCCCTTTCCAAGTTACAAGGGTCAGGAGGTCGTGCCCAGGAGACCCACATTTCTCTCTTCGCCTCTTTACCGGCTTCTTTGCCCCCTTTCTTTGTTTTATTTTGTCTCGGCTTATCGCCTCTGTCCTCGTGCATTTCGATTCTGATCGTATTTTACGATCGCAGTTTATTTTATACGTCGTTTTACGATAAACGAATGCAGTCGTAGGAAAAGTTGTTTCTTATAATCTCACGCGATAAAAGTATTTTAACAGCATCGAAGGACTGTGAGGTAGAGCTTCGTAATGTCGGACTTCGATGGTAGTTTTAAATAACAGACTTTACTTTTTTGCCAACTTTTATACACGAAATCTTACCGGGTTTGAAAATGCACTGTCCCGGCTAATTTGGAAATCTAAGTCTACCTTGCTAAATTTAAAAATTGTAAATTTGTAACTTGCGAGATATTACTGTTTATTCATTTCTTTTGGTATATTAATCAATAAATTGAGTATTTTCGAGGCTTCCGAGTTTCAGAACAGTGCTAAATGCACCGTGATGTCTAATTTAGAAATCTAAGTGATTAATTTGCTAAATTTAAAAATTGTAAATTTGTGATTTGCAAGATATTACTTTTTAGTCGTTTCTTCTGGTATATTAATAAATAAATTGAGTATTTTCAATGCCTCCGAGTTTCAGAACAGTGCCAAATGCACCGTAGCGTCTAATTTAGAAATCTAAGTGATTAATTTGCTAAATTTAAAATTTGTAAATTTGTAATTTGCAAGATATTACTGTTTATTCATTTCTTCTACTATATTAATCAATAAATTGAGTATTTTCGATGCCTCCGGGTTTCAAAATTGAGTGCCAAAGCGGATGTGAAAAATTATTCGCAATAAATTATCAGCGAAAGTGGCTTGTTATGGTGGCCATTAAATTTCCCTCCCCTTTCACGTAATATTTTGCGTTTATCGATGCGTCCCTTCGCTAATTTACTTAAAATCATACGATGGACTTGATGTACACGGGTACTTGTCATTATTTAATTTACTCTCCAATCGGAGTTGTCGGAGTTGAGTTTAATTCGACGGGGAGAAATTTCACGAAGGTCCTCTGAAAGCTCCGCTATTTCATGCAGACGGATCGGTAAAATTGAAGAGGATAATTAGATCCTTCCGACTCTTTCGTTTGCCACCGAGAAATCCGTTCTGGTTTTGCCAGAATTTAATTCTCACTTCATCTATTTATTTGATAACTTATTTGCAACTTCAAACATATTTCCATCGAATCTTTAATTATTCCGAAATACTCAGAATATTCCAACGGATCTTATTATATCGGCAACGAAGGAGATTAAAGTTAAAAATAATAAAAATATGCAAATACCACGATGGATTGTAAAATAAACCTCAAAGTCAAATTCAGCTGAAACAAATTTACTTGATGTTGCAAAGATCAATGTAAAATACAATCGTGTTATAATTACGTTCGTAAAGAGCATCATTGTAAAGAATATTTATCATTATTTTTGTCGCGCATTATAAATCCCCGTAATGTTTGTGTGCTTTAAGCGTACGAGCTTTATTCTTCAACTCTTCTCTTTTTCCGCTCGTCTTTTCTATCCGGCACAACGTAAAGAGGGATAATACGGATATACTTCTTCTTTGTTTTCATACGTTTGCACGATATCCTTTACCGTATATTTTAACAACTCTGTGTCTGTCTGCCGGAAAAAATACGCACTCTCCTGCTTCATTTTACTATTTTTCTTGTCTGACAGCTCTTACGCATCTACAAAATGTATGTGACTCTTGCAAAGCTCCCTTAAGTTAGGCGAAAATATTAGCAACGGTGCTTGGAACTTAGATTTATATTTTTTTTAAATTAAATTTGTTATTGCTGTTTGTGTTTCGACAGTTTATACGGTTGCTGTTTAAATTTTACTTAAATTAATGCACTTGCTGTATCAATTTTACTTAAATTAATGCACTTGCTGTTTCAATTTTATTTGAATTAATGCACTTGCTGTTTCAATTTTACATAAATATCAATTCCGTAACTCCAACTTCCTAGAGACACTTCACATAAATTCAAATATGTCTTATCATACAATATTTAAATAATTCCACGCCACGATCCTGATTAATACTAATATCCATTATCATATTAAGACGATTAATTATTGCGAAATTCCCTGGAAACTTGGCGCGCCATCAAGAGCCGTAATTTTACGGCGAAATTAATTGAATATTTCGCAATTCATTTTCGCGCGTATCTAATCATTTAATTTCTATCCTCTTCCATCTTACTTTGTTGCGCGAAAGCAAGTGCACGAAACATCTATATACACAGTGTGTTTTCATTTAACTGCAAATAATCAAATATCTGAGTTATTAAAAATATATTTCTGTTTTACACTCCTTTAACGCCTTATTGGCATAAAATAACTCATAAACAATGTGCTTGTCGCCTTTTTGGAGGCAACAGAACAGAATAGAAATTCAGAGTTTTACCTATGATCTTAAATTTCAAAATTCACGAAGCAGAGATGGATTTTATTTAACAGTGCCATGCTTCCACGATGGAAACTTATTCCGCGAATGTTTCTGGCCCGTTTGTGATTACGACTCGTTTCTGAACGAGCGCGATCGCCCCGGGTGAAACGGCTTTTGCGAGGAAGAATGAATTTATACCGGCAAGAGATTTATTCCGCATCGAGGTAAATCGAGCGAATCGGCCGCGGTTTTAAAGCTTCTTTTACATCGCCTCGATTCAGGATGCGGTGGTCACGCATTCGATGAGAATACGTTTCGCTGGAAGTCGATGCGTTTATCTTCTCTAACGCGTAGATTGCCATACCATCGATCATCGATGGATCGACGATGATTTTTATCATACTCGCTTGCAAAAGTTATTTTGCAACGAAGTTAGTAACGAGCTTTAGACATTTTCCCTAGATGTGGATATTATTCCACGGGAATTATTAAATTGAAATTGGACTGTCATTACTTTTATTCAACCTTTACTTTTAATCATTTCTGACTATGCAAATACTATGAATATTCGACCGAGTATCGAACGCGAGGCTCCAAAGTGTAGGAAATTTCAAAAGTCCTCCGTTACTCTCCGATGACCGTAGTTCGTATTCCACGGCTACGAAAATCGAGAAAAACGAGACTGCCAGCAAAACCAAAGTTATTTGGTAACAAAGTTAATAATGGGCTTTAGAAATTTACCTTAGGACTGGATATTATTCCACAGGAATTATTAAATTGAAATTGGACTGTCATTGCTTTTATTCAACCTTTACTTTTAATTATTCCCGGCTATGCGAATACTATGAACATTCGACCGAGCATCGAACAGGAGGTTCCAAAGTGTAACAAACTTCAAAAATCCTCCATTACCCTCCGATAACCGTAGTTCGTATTCCACTGCGACGAAAACCGAGAAAAACGAGACTGCCATTCGTATCCATCATCGAAGCTATCCTTGCAATCCGCGACATTGCAAAAATTACATTCGCCGGAGCGCATCGCTGACAGATCGTACGTTTCGGCCTAAAACATTACTTACTGCAGCGCACACCGGAGAATCTGAAATTCAGATCAGCCGATGGCGATTCCCAGATAGTCGGGATGAATTCACGGATAGACAAACAGAGTATCAAAGAGAAACGGAGAATGAAAATGAGACAGAGGACGGAGAGGAAAAGGAAGAGCGGGTGAGAAAAGCAGAGGTACGGAGAGGAGAGATAGATTCATCGACTGTGTGCTCTGTTACACGTGTCGAATGCCATTTACACGAGAGCATATACACGTCGGACTCTGGCTCGTACTCGCCGGTGCACGTGAAATTCATGCATCGTATACCGTTAGTCGACATTCATTGGCTTCTTGTTCCTCTCCGCCTTCTATCTCGGCTCCGCTTCGTTTTCTCTCTCTTTTTCTCCTTCTTTTCTCTTTCGCCGCTTGCAACGTTGGTTTCTTCATCGTTCTCCGGCTCTCCGTACCTTTCTCCCCGTGTCTTTCTCTCTCTGGATCGCTTTTTCTGCAAAGACCAACTGGTTGCCAATAAGAGAAATCATGCTGCTTCCATTTTCTTGCTCGCCGCCAGTTAGCCATCGTGCTCAGTTATGTGGACTATAACGGAATCGGTAGCCGGTTAAATTTAACTCTGCCTCGTGGGCTCTTAATCCTCCTTCCGTTTCCGTGATGCCCATTCTTCCGGGTATCCTCGAGGAGCCACCAACTTGCGAATTAGATCGGCACTTGGTGATAAGATTGTATCGTTGAATTTCATTCGACCGAGGAAATCAATGATTGCTGGCTTCTCGTGATGTTCCTCGTGGCATTCGGTATCGCTGAATTGAGCCCGATCAATAAGATTCCAAAATCCATATTTTCGAATTCTAGATGTTGCCAAAAACACCATGGGAGCCTCTTCATTGATTTTTCTCACAAATTAAGTGGGTGAAAGTAACAAGTCCCTAATTTCCTCCGTCAATATCTTATTAACCCGATCAATAAGATTCCAAAACCCTTATTTTCGATTTCCAGATGTTGCCAAAAATACCATGATAGCTTCTTCATTGATTTTTCTCACAAATTAAGTGGGTGAAAGTAACAAGTCCTTATTTTCCTCCGTCAGTACCTTATTAACCCAATCAATAAGATTCCAAAACCGACATTTTGCATTTCCAGGTGGTACCAGAAGCACCATGGTAGCCTCCTCATTGATTTTATTCACAAATTAAATGTACAAAAGTACAAAGTCCCTAATTTCCTCCGTCAATACCTAATTAACCCAATCACCAAAATTCCAAAACCCATATTTTCGATTTCCAGATATTACCAGAAACACCAAGGTATCCACTTCATTTATTCTTCTCCCAAATTAAATGTATAACAGTACCAAGTCGCTAATTTCCTCCGTCAATACCTAATTAACCCAATCACTAAAATTCCAAAACCCATATTTTCGATTTCCAGATATTACCAGAAGCACCAAGGTATCCATTTCATTTATTCTCCTCGCAAATTAAATGTATAAAAGTGTAAAATCCCTAATTTCCTTCGTCAATACCTTATTAACCCGATCAATAAGATTCCAAAACCCATATTTTCTATTTCCAAATACCACCAACAGCACCAAGGTATCCACTTCATTGATTTTTCTCTGGCATAGTTTCGCGGTTACATTTCATCTCCGTTACCGTTGGATTTCGTATCTCCGTTTCGTTTGCATCCCCTTCCATCTCGATGTGTATTTCGCTTTAGGCATCCGTAACATGCTCGAGTTTATGGATACCCGAGTTTATCGATAGCCAAGTGTGTCCCTTTGTTTCCCATGCTGTCTTTGTACACTGATACACGTGATCTGTTTACCCAGGAATATGGAAAAAAAAGTCTGGAATAAAAAAAAGAAACGTTGGAGAGGCACTTCTACCGCGGCCGATCGTTCTGAATGGAAACCATTGTGCGGAGAGTATATAACAGTGGTATTTTTATTTGTATTACCATACACCGACCTCTACTATATTCATTTCCATTCTATTTGATTTTATAACGTTTCCCCTCCTCCTATTTCGATACGAGAAGTTTGACGGGTGATTTCCAATGCAAAAAAGAACCATAGACATTTTTAATATCGTTCGTCGAATAAAAGGCTTCCACGGTTTTTCTCCATTTCCTTTATTAACTTCAAATGTATCGGAAACAATGAAATAAACTCATGTCGAACACTTTTGAGAATTATCTCGGTATATGATACGTTGAAGTTTGCAAATAATTGTCATCGTGCTGATTACGGTGTTTAATTGATAACGTAAAATGCAGTTTTATGGTCAGGCGGGATTAACAATAGAACTACCGGCGTTAAATTTGTTATATTTCGAAATATTAAATATGTACTTTGAAAAAGGAGGAATCAAGAGGCGGAAAAGATAATTAATTCAGTGATTTATGTTTTTTAATATAGTCGTAGGATATTTATTCTAAGACTCTTCTATAAACTTGGAGAATTTTTGAGGAAAATTGTGTACCAGTCATTTTGACCGGTTTGGTAGTTCTAGTGTTAAAACACGTGGTTTTCTCATTTCTTTATTATCCATATTTACCGCGGAATATTCTCTCTTGATATTCTCTCGCTGGCTTTGCTAAATGAAATTTTGTCTAATGTTCGTCCTGCTGAAAAATAAGTTTGCGGTTGCAGCACCGAGAAAGAGAGATAAAGGGGGAAAAAGCGGTTGCGCCATTATCTCTATGTTTTGTTTATTACAAAATGTAACGGAACACGGTGTAAAGTAAGCTTAGCCATTTTTAGTGTAAAATGATATTTCGTGTAGCTCTTGCAACGTTAGAACACATCCGACAGGGGACAGAGCGACTGTGAAAAAAAAGACGTGTCGCTTTAATGCTTCCAACGGTCTGCTGGAAAACTCGTGTATCTACATTTATTTGCAAATTTATTTCTGGTTCTTGCGAAATACCAGAAAAAAAAAGAGAAGAACTGGAACAAGAGAAGCCAGTTTCATGCTGCCTTTGAAATAGCTTAACAAATGTATAGCATTTATTTGCATTCATTTGTATTTATTCGCAAATATTCGGTACTTTTTGTGAAATAAAGTTTCACGTTGCAAACTTCGAATTGGCCGAAACAATTTATTAACGGGGACTAAGAATTTTTAGGGGCTAATAAATATCACAGCCTGTTTCACCAGGGATTCCAAAATCGCTCACGTATTTGCATTCATTTGCAACTAAGATTCTTAGTAGGAACTGTTCCTTGTATTTTATTGAGCTATCGGGAAAAAAGGAGCAACTGGAACAAGAGAAACCACGTCGCATCTTCCGAATCCTCCGAACGAATTTATTAACGCGGTCTTTTAAGTTAAGTCCGTCGATTTTTAAGCGCCAATAAATATCTCAGGTTCTCCCAAGGAATATCCCTGAAGAAAAATGGTACGATAAATTCGTACAGAGTACTCCGGACAGTGGTTAAAATTGATGTACGGTACTTCGAGACATTTTTTAACGCTCGTGGGGTCAAGGATGATATCCTTCCCGATGGAACCGGTTTCGCGAAAAGCCAGTCCCGTAAATTTGCCAGAGTTTCACGTGGCAATTGCCGTGTCTCTGATTAAAGCATAATAACGATATTATTACGTTGTCAATTGCAGTTAATTATCGAATTTCCTTGGTAATTATTTAATTACGTACACCTGCAAATACACGTTTCATTATTCACGTTAAACGATGCTTCCTATTTTATCTTGATTCGCGTAAATCTTGCGAATATATTCCTGTCTCAAGATTATTTATTATATTCCCTTGTGCTTTTGTACGAAAATTCACGAATGGAAAAATTGCGAATTACGATGTTAATTCGTATTTTTCGTTTGGGTTGGGTTTCGAGACGAAGGAGAAAAGAAATCCTTGGGAGGAATTTGCGGGCTATCGTTTGCGAAATACGTCGTTTAATTCGCGGAACGTGGCTTAATAATCTTCGGCAAACAGAGAATACTTATTTCGCGATTAGCGGAGGAAATTTTTCCCGGTTAACGTCATCGGACGTTTACATGAAGTTTCTGCAATTTCAAGTATCCGTATTCGCAAATTCCCCCTGTAGCCATCGCTGCCGACTATGCAAATCTTTGCCTTATTTTATCACCGACCTCTAACCGATTTATGCATGCAGGAATTTCGATTTTTCGAAAAGAACATTTTTACTTGACAGAGCAACAGCTGTTTTACTGCAGCCATCGAAGATTTCATTCCTTACCTCTTATTTTAATAAACGAAGACAATTTTCATTCCTTAGGATATTCTCAGTGCAACAGATTATTAACTTTAGAACTGCAAAAGCAGTGAAAATGACCGGATTCCAGATTTTTCGAAAAATTCCCCAAATTGATAGAACAGCCAGGAAACAAATATTCCACATTTACCTTCTAAAACTTTTCTAACACCTTTTGATTCCACCAAGCTACTTATTTAATATATTAAATTATTACTTATTTTTCCAAACTACTTATTTAATATATTTAATTATTACTTATTTTTCCAAACTACTTATTTAATATATTTAAATATAATAGGATCCAACGTCGATACTTCTAGTATTAACACGTTGAACGCCACCGGTATTTCGCTAGTTTCATCATCTCTACCGAAGAGAAACTTTTTCTATTAAAATCACATCTTTACAAAGTAGAAACTTCAAAGACACTCCAAGAAACTTCAGTAGAACTTTATCTTTTTGACGCCAATATTTAAATATTGAATATATTACAATATTCGCCAATATTGCAATTGAAAAATCGTATGAAAATTGAATTCGATAGTGCCGGTCACCGGTGACCCCCGTTGCATTTAACGTGTTAAATTCTCCTAAACATTAATAATATTCAAATTTTCTTTTCTCTCAATTTCTAAATACGTAAATGACTCACTTTGCACCTTGCCTCAAAAGCATCGTAAGAAATGTAAAAAGCTTTAAAATTCTTTCAAGCATTAACTTCCATCGGTCACCGAACGCAGGAATTTCGACATTCTCGACGATAAGAATTTTTCTCCCAAAGGAATTCCATCGTTCGCGAAACAGATCGTTTAAGGAACTCGGTTTAATGGGCTTCGACCTCCTCGTGCACACGAAGGTGATAGTCATCTTTGAAGCAACACAGAGAGAGAAGGAAAAAGAGAAAAGATAGAGAAAGACAAGTCGATTTTCCATCGTCCGTTCACCTCGCCGGTGCGTTCTTCTCGTCTCTCAGCCTCGGTCGAATGCGAACGTTTCAAGCCTATGTCGGCTTTGCCTTCCCTTCATTGCGTAATGATTCTACGGCGCTATTATCGAGCCACTCGAGTGACGATCGTGCACGGATTAACTTTCATCTGGAACGAAATTCCCCGGTGCTTTAATGAGCCTCTAGAAACCGTAGAATTACGCTTGACGATCGGCCGGTTTATCGTTTTATCCTGAATCAAGGGAATCCTCGTTCAGTATCGAACAATTGCTTCTACCGGGATGTTAACCCTTTGACCTTCGACAACGAGTGGCACTCGTGATGCGGTTGATGGAAGAGGAAATTTTGAAGCTTCTGAAAAATTATCAAATTAAAAATATCAGTGGAAGACTACACGATAATATTATTTCTATGTTGTTAATACTGCGGTAAATTCGAAAATATATCAGGGATGCCTAATATACTTTTATTTTAGCTATTTAATTTTCAATTATTGCGGAGGAAGTCACAAAGAAAATTGTAGGGCAAGGGGTTAGCATTAGAACCTTCGGTGATTGATTTGATAAATTAATTTTGATAAGTGTGTTGGAACTAAAGGAATTAAAGGTGTAAAATATATAATTAATTTGGTCGTTTATATTTTCCAACATAAACGTAGGAAATTGAAGACATTCAAGCGATATATAATTAATTTAAGAATTTTTCTTAGTAAATAATGTTATTTTGAGTGTCTTAGTAGTTCCAGTGCTAAGTAATGATTTACTAAAAAGGTAATAAATTAAACAAATTTCGCAGGTGGAGAGAAAGTTGAATTCATTCCTTCTTATTAGAAGTACGAGACTTTAACTTGATATATCTTCTAATTTCCTTCTCCCTGATAATTAATTTATTATATTTATAGTGTAATCCTCGCAAATCGATATAGCTAGACAATAATTTGGCGTTCTGTGTTTCCACTGATAGAAAACGGTGTTAATACGAGATATGGATAATCCGCTTGTCTTCTAATTGAAGCATCCGAAATTCCGAAGCTTCGTTAACTCAAGCTTCCGATAATTTAAGCTCCCGTTAACACAATTGCCCGGCGATCGGAGATTCCGGTAATTGGAAATTCTGTTAATCCGATTCGATGGTAATCGGGCCTCCCGAAATTCCGAGGTTCCATTAATTCGAGCTTTTGTGCTGAATCGTTGTTAATACAATTTTCGAGTTATTCGAGCTTCCGTTAATTAGAAATTCAGTTAATCCGATGCTCCGTTTGATCGACCGTTCGAATATTCTCAGACGATGTTAACAGTAGCTTTCATTAATCCTGTCAATGGATCATCGGAGCTTTCAGTAATTGCCGGTTCGGTTAATTCGATTTCTCTGTAACTCTAACTGCTAAGATACCGAATTTTCATTCATTAAAGATTCCAATGATTCAATTAACGGATCGTTAAATCTTGTTACAATTACGAGCACTTTTGATGCTTTGCGACAATATTCCGGGTAACGGGAACTCTCGAAATCTTAATATTCCATTAATTTAAATATAATTCGAGCTTTCTAGATCTTTTTTTTATAAAGCTCCAATTAAATTTAAAGTAATAGAATCTTCCATTTCGAGGATAATTGTTATCGAAGAATCGACGCGATGAATTAGTATTTTTAATTCCTGCTAAGTAATTTATAACCCAATTTTCTACTTATAAATGCTGCAAGATTAGAAATTCCGTTAAAATCTCGTAAGAACATTTTTTCCCGTAGAATTATGTGCCTGCATTTAATTATTGAATTAATTACCCCCGTGGCTAAATTAAAATAAACCAATTTTTCTTTATTATCGCATCGACCGGCGCACTTTGTCCTCGCTATATTTGCAGCAGAATTTTCATCCGGAGCTCGGTTTAATTCTATTAGAAGGATAATTAGCATGAAAATTTGGACTACATAGTACAACCAAGAGGTTTTAAGCCTCTTTGGTTAATGACGATAGCAGATAATTAGCCTTCTTCAAGCTTGGACACAATTCGTTGGAAAAGTTTCTCCGTTAGAGCAGAATTGCCGAAGTTGGTGCAATTTCGAGGACGTCTCGGCGATCTTTTGCCCGAATGTTAATTAAGAATTTCGACGTTGCTTTAATTACTATGCACGATTCGTTTTTATTCGCAAAATTCGACAATTCCCATCGTCGCAGGTGAAGGGTGAGTTTGAACGACATTAACGTGACATTGTGCGACGTTAATTGAGAAACCGATACGCGTATTTGTTTTGAACGTATACAAAATTGTCGGTCGAATGATTTCGGTTTAATGATGAACATCTAAACCACGAGATCGTATTGAACGCGTTTGTCAATTAAAGGGATACACCGAATTGTTCAATCTAAATCGATCCGGCAGTTTGTCGCGGATAACCATTGGATAATTAACGGGATGCGTGTTTGAGACTGATTTCAATGATAAATGCAAATTTCACGGTCACTTCTTAATTATAAGCTGTCATTGCTGAATGGATTCACGTTAGAGTCATCGCTTGTGTCTGAATTGTGATCGTACTTTAATTATATCACTTTGAAATCGTCAATTCTTTAAACTTCTTTTTCCAAAATACTTATTTAAAGCTTATGCTTATTTAAAAAAAAATGCACGTGTTGCACGTGCAACAATGCATTTTATATTAACACTTGTCTCAGCAACAGCTATTAACCCATTCACTGCCAGAAAAACAAAGCGAATATTACCTTGCGTGTTAAAATTTGAGAAGACGACAGAAAGTTTTTAGATCATTAATATAACTAATGAAAAATATAATCTCGACATTTGTCACGATACGAAGAACATATTTGTTCCAAAATTACTGTTCACACTCGGCCACTATTGATAACTTATTAATTAATTTTAATTTTATCTAATATTTTGTTTGCACATAACTATTGTTGCTCTTAATGTATACTAAAGGGCAATTTGCCCCTCAATAAAGTAATAATAATAAAACTTATAGTGCAATCACGAGATATCTCGTAGCTGGCAGCGAACGGGTTAAACTTTCCTTCGATCACAAACACCACAGTGGCACAGAAAGGGTTAACCCTTTGCGGTCCGAATTATTTTGTCAAGTTTGCAGCGAGCTAAATGAACTTATTTGCACAACATTTTCCACCGTTGGTTATTCATTTTTTTAATGACAGCAATAACTATAGTTACTGGCGGATATTTAGACAAAATTACAAAATTATTATGAATTTGAAAAGTCAATATTAATTAGATTAATATTAATTAGAAAATAAAATGACGTGAAAAGCTATGTCGAGTACAGCTCGACACAGGACTGCAAAGGGTTAAACGATGAAAACCAAGATACTAATGCATATCTCCATACGCGACATTAGCAATGCCACCGGCATAATGCAACGGAATTCACCAGGGTATCCTGGTGCAGTTTCCGCACTGATTATTGGTAGGGCAGAAATTTGGAATTCAAGCCACCGTCGATGCACCATGGGGACAGGTAGCCTCTTTGTTGGCCCTTTGACCATTTCGGTGCACGCGTTGCCACGTTTACAGTCGAATTACATAACGGCGATAAGCAGAGACACTTCCTGCTCCAACACGATTCAACCTGGATCGTTATCCCCGTAAGAGGAGGGTGCACCATTATCCGGTCGCCGGGGTGGTTCGGATTCGTAACGTTCTTCGCGATCTCATGTCGACTCTGCACTCCTGGAATCTGATTTGAACTTTGAATGGAACCCGCGCTATGACAGCCACCCCTATGACGACTGTTGCTGGAACTTTGCTAGTGTCTAGCTCTAACGAGTGTCTTCTTATCTCGTGTTTTCGCACACCTAGAGGGATGATTATTTTTGTGGGTCTCAATAGTGGTATAATTATTTGTACTAGGTATTGTACTTGGTCTCTGTATGGTCGAGTGTCTCAGGGTGAATCAACCCCTTGCCGCACCATTTTTTTTGTGACTGAATGCGCAGGAAGTCGGAATTAATTTGCTGAAATAACAATCTGTCCCTGGATTTTGATATATCGTATAACTTGAGGCAATATTAACACGTTAAACGCCATGGGAGTCACCGGTGACCGGCGCTGTTAAATTCAAATAAATTTCATATGATTTTAAAATTGTAATATTTATGAATTTTTAAATATATTTATTATTTAAATATTGGAATTGAAAAGACAAAGCCCTGCTAATTATATATCTATTTGTGTTTTTAAGATTTCTGCTTTGTAAAGATGTGATTTTAATAGAAAAAGTTTTACTTCAGTAAAAATGATGAAACTAGCGAAATACCGGTGGCGTTCAACGTGTTAATAGTATAGAAATAATTTGATTGTATCGTGATCCATCGATATTTTGAATTTCATAGTTTTTGGAAAAAAAATTCCTATTACATTTATCGCGTCAGTCGTTATTGTATGGCAAGGGGTTAAAGTTGGCAAAAAATGTATTGGTGAGAATTGTTTGGTGAAGGGAGATATCGTATTTTATGAATTATATTTTTCATGGGTTTGACGGGTAATTTTTATAATAATAATTGTGCCATATGATTTTAAATGTAGGTGTTTTTAACATTGGAACTACTCGCGTTCAATTTATTCTATTTAAATATATTGTCTTATTAAATAACGGTTAAGTATATTAGGTTAAATAGTAATAGTAGATCGAATAGTAATATTAAATAAGATTTAATATATTAAAATTTGGAAAGGGAGGAATTGAAAGGTGGAAAAGTTGATTAATTCGGTAATTTGTGTTTTATAAAATGGACGTAGAGTTTCTACTCTATGGCGCCCCTATAAATTTGGAGAATTTTTCGAAAAGATTGAGCGCCTTTATAATTTTAGTGTTAATACGATACGGTAATTTTTATTTATTTGAAGTCACATTTGCTAATGGTTTCGCGGTTGACACGAAATGTTAATTTGATCCTGGAGAGGCATTTTCGAAAAGGATGGATTGAAGTTGGTGGCAAATGCGCTTGACATAGTAATGAGATGGTAATAACACCGACACTTGTCGAGTTTGTTTTGCGGAACTTCTGGAATACCAAGTTATCTTTTGCATTTCGGGAAGTAATTAAAGAAGACACGCAACGGGGAAATGAACTTTTCCGCTAAAATATTCACCGGCTCTATTCCTCCAAAGTGCTACAAGCTGAGAAATATAGTGCATTCTCATTCTATAATTAAAAATGATATTTTACGTATGAAGCAAGACTTCCAAAAATACTCCACGCAATATCAAATTCGTCAAATTATTTTCCATAGCATCAGAAACTTCCGTGAGATCAGTGAGAGCTATCTTCTCAATTTGCTTCCTTATCTTCTCACCCTTTCGGAAGCAGTTCAACTCCTGCCAAACTCTATGTACTCTGAAATACTTAATTTCTCCCATTAATCCTTTCCCTTCTAACTTTCCGACTGTCTAGTTAGATATTAAAATAATAAATTCCACAATGGTTCCACTAAATTATACAATTCGACATCTCTATCATCCATTATCAAAGTCTTTTACCATCTAACGCTACTTCTGCCAACTCAGTCTGAATAATTCGTTCCACTTTCTTATAATTCGTCTAATAATTCGTTCCACCTCTTCAGGGACGATTTTTTTATAGAAGCTATTTTCATATCCCTAACTGTACACCGGAAATAACATTGTCAGTGCAGCCAGACCATAAGATTTTTCTTTTTCTTGTTGAGAGATTCTGTATTGAATAATTTATTATTAAATTTTTGTTCCTTGTATTAATGATAGTAACTGTAATTATAAGAAACTAAATGTCCACATATGTGGCCAAGGGCGTCGAGAGGTTAAATAAATGCAATCCCCATCTCGTGAAATGTGAATTAACAAATTTTTCCCTCCTCGATTACTTTTTCTTACAAGCAATTATTTGCTATATTTAAATATGAGTCGCTAAGAGGCCAATGCGATCAAGTCAATTTATTTGATATTTTCCGACTTTTCGAAATTTTAATAGAATAAATTTCATTCTATTAAAATACGTTGCGACAGTTAAGGGTTAATATTGCGTTAAGTTACGTGCTATATCAGAAATCAGGGATATGTTATAATTTCAACAATCAACCCTTTGCACTCAGATGCCCCGAGGGAAAATTCGTGTTTATCAGTGATTACGGATGACCTTATTGCACCGCAACATTTTAAGAAATGCACGTTCCCCTGAATTTTTCTATTGCAATCGCAGAAGGTAGCAAATCGCAAAGTACCGTCCAGTTTCTGCTAGATAACGTCAGGGATAATTCCGAGTGCAAAGGGTTAATTCCGAGTTATCGCGCATTCTTGCGTTAAGTTACCTGCTATATCAAAAATCAGGGATATGTTATAATTTCAACAATTAACCCTTTGCACTCTGATGCCCTCTCTGAGGGAAAATTCGTGTTTATCAGTGATTACGGATGACCTTATTGCACCGCAGCATTTTAAGAAATGCACATTCCCCTGAATTTTTCTATTGCAATCGCAAAAGGTAGAAAATCGTAAAGTACCACCAAGTTTCTGATATATAACGTCAGGGATGGCTCCCAGTGCAAAGGGTTAATTCCGAGTTATCGCGCATTCCGTGACAAAAGAAATCGTACCGCAAGGTATTAACATTCTTCACGTACGATCCAATTTGTTTCCACCTCTCGAGGACCTCGAGAAACCTGAAGATGATGGATGTCTCGAGCGATCAGCGGCTCGTGGTAAATTGTGCACGCTCTTATTAGCAGTCTCCGGTATTCCGGCGTTTTTGAAGTTAATCGCACATCCCACCATCTCGTGCTCGCAAAACACGCTTAGACTCTCGGAGATACCGAGGAGTCTGGGAGACCTTAGGCAGCCAAAGGCGCCGTCTTGAATTCCGACTGAAAGGGCCACAGGGGTGGAAAAGAGAGGGTGAAAGTTTTGGGGGATGAAAGCGTGGGTGGAGGAAAGTGGCGAGGTTCCTCGTCAAAGCTGGAATGCCTCGGGCTTTCGTGTACGCTTTCGCGATACCGTGCAACTATCAAATGTCTTTTGTTGCTCGCACTCTGGTGTCCTTTCGATGATGAATGATTATTCTGTGCTTTTTGGGGGGTTTAATTGCTGCGGTAATTTTGATTGGGTGTTATTGTTTCGGGTGGGTTGTGTAATTACGTGTGAGATATGCGAAAATTTTCTAGGGATGATAGAGAGATTTTTTATTCGTTTGATTGTTTGTCTCGTGCTGTTGATTAAATGTGCACGCAAGGAATAAGCTGCAGGTTTGAGTTGAAATGATCATTAGAGTGATTGCTAAGTTTCGCTGGCGCAGCTGAGTCAGTTTTTCTTCTATCTCCGTTGATGGATGTCCGATGATCGGCGGTATTTCAACTTTCAGCTGAAAAGTGATATATAGATACGTCGGTTTTAGGTCTCTGCTTGCAGAAAGTGCTGAACTATCGGAGAACAGGGTTTCTTTAAAAGAAGGTTCCTAGGAGTCAAAGTTTTAGCGGGATTTCAGCAGCCCTGATTTTGAATTGCACACTGATGACGTCCCACCTAAAATTCTGGCTTCTTTTCTTTTAAATAAACCCTGCTCTACAATATTTCAGCACTTTTACCAGTCCTGATTGTGAATTACAAATTGATGGCATCCCATTTCAAATTTTGACTCCGTTCTTTTAAATAAACCCTGCTCTCCAATATTTTACCACATTTACCAGTCCTGGTTCTGAATTACAAATTGATGGCATCCCATTTCAAATTTTGACTCCTTTCTTTTAAAGAAACCCTGCTCTCCAATATTTCAGCACTTTTACCAGTCCTGATTCTGAATTACAAATTGATGGCAACCCATTTCGAATTTTGACTCCTTTCTTTTAAATAAACCCTGCTCTCCAATATTTCAGCACTTTTACCAGTCCTGATTCTGAATTACAAAGTGATGGCAACCCATTTCGAATTTTGACTCCTTTCTTTTAAAGAAACCCTGCTCGCCAATATTTTATCACATTTATCTGTCCCGATTAGAAATTACCTTTTTATTTTTTTTTTTAGTTTAAAGAAATTAACTTTTGATTTCCAAGCGTGAAATTACTGTGACACAAAGAAGACACGAAATTCTCGCGAAACAGGACATCTTCTATGACGTTTCTGTAAGTCAGTAGATTAGGTTTTCTTGTAAAGACATTCCATCAGGAGTAAACTTGTTGCATGCGCGGATAAGGAAAAATATTGGCTCGTTTCGATACGAAATGTCGATCAGACTTATCCAGTTCATCGAGAGAAATGCACTTTTTGTTTCATTGGAATTTTACATCAAGATTTTATAACTACGATTAATAATAAATTCCAAACTTGACATGCAAATCGAAGACGTTATTTTTACAACTTTCTCGAGATGAATTCAAAGTGCTCGCTGACATCGGAAATAAATGGAAATGCAAATTCCGCCGAGGTAATATCGATTATCAGGCTCTAAATTTCTCGGTAAATAAAGACACGACAGCGACGACCGCATTCCACGATCGAAGGTTGACTTCTGCTTATGTGCAGAAATCTAATTTGTTGCACTGACGTAATCCGATTAGCTCATAGTTGTTAATAGTCGTCAGCGAAACGGAGTGCCGATGAAGGTCCGACGAGGACGTAACCGATGCAACTAAACAGATCTACATGCACGGCGCAATTCCATTTGCAACACTCTATTTTTACACGTTAAAGCGTGACATTAATTTTCATACCGCAAACGGATTGACTTGATGGTTTGTTCATAGTGTCGCGCGATTCATCATTTTGATTAATAACGCGTTTCGCCGGAGCGTTGCATAAATTTAGTGAAATATTAAGTTACAGGGTTTTACGGTGCAGGTAATAATGTTAATGCGTACGTGGAAAATGATAGATTGCTTCAGTTAGTAAGAAAAATGAAAGCAGATGCAAAGGATTAACCCCTTGCGACGCGATAAATTGGATAAGAAATTTCCAAGTTTTGCAGAATCTATGAAATTGAAAGTATTGGTGAGACGCGACAGAATTAAATTATTTATTTAATATTTATATTACGTATACGATATGTTAAGAATCACTGATCAATTATTATTTTACAAACTTAACCCTTTGCGGTCCGAATTATTTTGTCAAGTTTGTAGCGAGCTAAGTGAAATTAATTATACATTTTCTGTCGCTTGTTATTTCTTTTTTTGAAATGCAAAATATGGGTGAGACGCAACAGGATAAAATTATTTTTTTAATATTGATATTACGTTAAGGTATACGATATGTTAAGAATCACTGCACAATTGTTATTTTACAAACTTAACCCTTTGCGGTCCGAATTATTTTGTCAAGTTTGTAGCGAGCTTAGTGAAATTAATTACACATTTTCTGTCGTTAGTTATTCATTTTTTTAAGGATAGCAATAAGTATAGGTACTGACGGATTTTTATGTGACATTACAAAATCACTATGAATTTCAAAAGTCGAAATTAATTCTGAATTATTGCAGAGGTCAGAAAAGAAATTATACAGCAAAAGATCAAAAGTTTGAGGGTCGAGACGCGGTAAATGCAACGTTGTAAAGTTAATGGCAATAGAAAATGAAGCAAGACGATTTGTTCTTAACGTTGGAATAGCAGATTCGGATAAGTTGGTGTGTAAATCTTTGGCGAAATAAATCTGAACTCTCATACCTAACGTTTCTATAGTTCTCGGAGTCCTTATAACTCCAATAACAAACACATAATGTTCGTAAACTTCCCGTCTAAATGGCCCAAGTTCGTGAAAACCATAGTTTTATAACTCCGTATCTCACGGCTCGCTGTCTTGGGAAAAAATGAGATGAAATTCGTGCCGATACAATTATCCAATACTTGGTCGACGAACGTAACAATCCACTTTTATTAACCCTTTGCCCTACGATTTCTTTTGTCACTGGCTAACTCAGAATTAATTTCTGAAATAAAAATATCTCACTGATTTCTGATATACCGTGCAATTTAATGCAGTAATAATAGTATAGAAGTAAATTAACCTTCTCGTGACCCTGTGATATCTTCGATTTAATAGATTTTGGTAAGCTTCAACATTTCCTGTTCTATTTACAGTGCCACGAGTGACACTTGTTATCGTAGGGCAATGAGTTAACATAGAAGATTATAAATTAATTTCATTTGTATCGATTATCAAAATTATCACCTCTTTCATCTATAATGCTGCTTGATAATAGGACAAAAATTATCCTTCTTCCTGAATCAATGCAGATTTAAAAAGCACACAGTTTTATATCAGTTTCGTATCAACAAATATCACGGTTCAGCAACTCTTAAAAAACACGATAAAATTCGTACCAATGCAATTAAGAATCCAACAGTTCGTTGACTAGCGTAATAATCCACTTCTATTAACGTAGAAAATTATAAATTAATTTCACCCATCTTGATCATCAAAATTATCATCCCCTTCATTTTTAACCCTGCTTGAAATCCTGCCGGAAAGCATCCCTCTCTCCCCGACCAATGCAGATTTAAAAAGCATACAGTTTTATATCAACAAATCTCACAGTTCAGCAACCCCTTAAAAAACACGATCAAATTCGAGCCAATGCAATTAGATATCCACCACTTCGTCGACTAGCGTAATAATCCACTTCTATTAACGTAGAAAATTATAAATTAATATTACCCATCTCGATTATCAAAATTATCATCCCCTTCTTTTTTAATCCTGCTTGAAAACCTACCGGAAAACATCCCTCTCTCCCCAACCGATGCAGATTTAAAAAGCACACAGTTTTATATCAATTTCATATCACCAAATCTCACAGTTCAGTAACCCCTTAAAAAAGCACGATGAAATTCATCCAACAGGACAAAAAACACCCCCTCAAATATCCATAATAATCCCACCCCAGCGTCTCTGATATCTCCAAACATTATCATCTCCCTTATCTTCGATATCTCACGGCATCTCGTGGAAAAAAAATTACCCCTCTCCCTATCCCTCGAGCTAACTCCAATTATCCTGCGCCCGATGGCTGGCAAACTTAACGTTAAAAGCAAACTAAATTAATCGCAGACTCGTCAGTGTCTGCAGCGTTACCTTCGACGTTCAACCCCCCACCCTGTCTGATGCCATCGGCACGATTAAAAAAGCGTCTTCCTCCCTTATGATTTCAGAACATTCTGGACAAGTTTAACCCAGGAGCGAGGCAGCTGATCAATGCAGGCAAGGCGTATCTCAAGGCTCTTCATGGTGAGTGAATTAAATTGAGTATTTGCGAGATGAAAGACTATGGGGCGCTGGAGGAGGAAACGAGGACGGATAGAACGGGAGGGAGAGATAGAAAGGTCGCCAGACAAATAGCGACAGACGGATGAACGAACGTGGAGGGTCGGAGACGGGTTAAAACGGGAAAAGAAAGGAGAACAAGCGAGCGTGGAGTGAACTTTATGCTGTCTCCTGGGTCCTGTTTCAGAATCGAATTGCCGGCTCGTCAGAATTGCACACCGGAGGGGTGTCGAGCTTCTATTTCGTTCTCTCTTTCCATCGATCTCCTTCGTCGTGGGTCTGTGCTCTTCTTTTTTCTTTTTTTTTTTCGCTCGACTGGATCGATCGATTAATTTTGTTTATTCTTTCTCGTTGTACGGCCTTTTTCGTGAGTTATGGAAACGGCGAGGACGATTTAACTCCTTGGCCTGCAGTCGCAAATGACAATCGTGGCGCGGGAAATTGAATGGGAAATTTGGAAGTTTTTCAGGAATTGTTGGATTGAAAGTATAATATCAGTGGAACGGGGCACAATGAGATGCTGTTATGAAGGTATATGATATATGGAGGATGACTCCTTGCCTTGTAAATTGGATAGGAAGTTTGCAGGTTTTGCAAAATGTATGGAATTGAAAGTATCGGTGGGACGCGACAGGATAAAATTATTTAATATTACGTTATGATATACGATATGTCGAGAATCACTGTACAATTGTTATTTTACAAACTTAATTCTGAATTATTGCGGAGGTAGTCAGAAAAGAAATTGTACGGCAAGGGATGAAAAGTTTGAGGCTACGAACGCGGGAGAAGTAATGTTGCAAATTTAGTGGCAAAAGAAAATGAGTATCAGTGGGACTCGACACGATAACGTTATTTCTATAATACTGAAATTACGTTAAATTATGCGATGTATCAGGAATCACTGACCTGTTGCTATTTTACTAATTTAATTTGGAATTATTGCGGTCGAAGTGACAAAAGAAACCGTACGGCACGGGGTTAATATTTTGTTAAAGTATGGGGGTGGTTCTTAACGATGAAAATGCCAAATCGGTCAAAATGACTGGTTCCTGTCGCAGTAAATATTCCACGTATAAATCATAAAGCAAAAATTCATAGAAGATTAATAAAAATTTATAAAGATATAAAGCTGGCGGTTCTGAGGTTAAAGTATCTGAATTTCTTTCCGTTGTTTTGCGGATTCGTTGCTCGTGAATCACCGTGGGCAGTGAATTATGAAGGTCCTTTTGTTGAAATTTGTCGGATTTTAAATACGAGACGGGATTAAGAATATTCTTGCGTCTTCATTATCCGGTCGATTAATCTCTTTTTAGGAAGATCGCTTTCTTCTGGATTCATGGCAGCGGGAATCGAAAGATCATCGTGCATTCCTTAAACAAGTTTCACAGTTTACCATAGAATTTTTCAGACTCACGAGACACCATGATTCACGTTACGAGAATTACAAATCGCGTCAGTGCTGACACTGTGCATAGATATTTAACGATCTCTCGCAGTTGCAGAAGGGAAAAAAATATTCCATATTCATTTCCCTATCCAATTACATCAGCGTGCAAATATTCTTTTTCACTCGGCAGTGTCCCCCGGCGAATTAAAAGGCTCTCCTTTAATTGACTAAAATTTCATCAACCCTTTGCGGTTCGAGGGATTTTCCAATACTTTATCAATTTATCTCCTGATATTCTCTGTCAAACAATTTTTATTTAACGACAGCAATATACGTGGATCACTTTCATGAAATATAGAAAACTCGTAATTTATTCCACAACCAATACCATGGAATATTAATTTTGCTATGTACATTAAATATTAATATGACGCTCATCCACTTAATTAAGTATCAGTTTAATTAATTTCTCTACAAATTGCAACATGTTTTGTCACTTCAAGTATCTTGAAATGTCTCACTGTAAGGTTTAATGAAACGCAGGGCCCATTATTCCGTCTTGGGACCCTGGTGTAAAGGCTAATCGTTGCAGGATGATTTTAGTGGCGTAGATCGAAAGCCAAGAGTCCAAGGAATGCGTGAAAAAAGTTTCATCAAGATCCATCCAAAAACAAGCGAGATATTTAACTTCAAAGTGGGGGCTGTCCGATTTTTGGAGGCCCTTTGCGAGGGGTCAGGGCGGCCAGGGGAGCGGTGCAGGCTTAGGTTTGAAAATCCGTATCTCTGCTTCTGGGGGTCGTAGGGGGTTACATTTTTTTTTGTTTTAATCGTTGAAGAGTCTATTTTAAGATGCTTTCGGGTACAAGTTTCTATCTTCATCGGTTTAAGCGCAGGGTTCATTTTGCCGTCTCGGGACCGTGGTGAAAAAGCTAATTGTCGCAGGATCATTTTAGTGGCGTGGATCGAAAGCCAAGAGTCCAAGGAATGCGTGAAAAAAGTTTCATCAAGATCCGTCCAAAAACAAGCGAGATATTTAACTTCAAAGTGGAGGGTGTCCGATTTTTGGGAGGCCCTCGGCGCGGGGTCAGAGCGGCCAGGGGAGCGGTGCAGGCTTAGGTTTGAAAATCCGTATCTCTGCTTCTGGGGGTCGTAGGGGGTTACATTTTTTTTTGTTTTAATCGTTGAAGAGTCTATTTTAAGATGCTTTCGGGTACAAGTTTCTATCTTCATCGGTTTAAGCGCAGGGTTCATTTTGCCGTCTCGGGACCGTGGTGAAAAAGCTAATTGTCGCAGGATCATTTTAGTGGCGTGGATCGAAAGCCAAGAGTCCAAGGAATGCGTGAAAAAAGTTTCATCAAGATCCGTCCAAAAACAAGCGAGATATTTAACTTCAAAGTGGAGGGTGTCCGATTTTTGGGAGGCCCTCGGCGCGGGGTCAGGGCGGCCAGGGGAGCGGTGCAGGCTTAGGTTTGAAAATCCGTATCTCTGCTTCTGGGGGTCGTAGGGGGTTACGTTTTTTTTTGTTTTAATCGTTGAAGAGTCTATTTTAAGATGCTTTCGGGTACAAGTTTCTATCTTCATCGGTTTAAGCGCAGGGTTCATTTTGCCGTCTCGGGACCGTGGTGAAAAAGCTAATTGTCGCAGGATCATTTTAGTGGCGTGGATCGAAAGCCAAGAGTCCAAGGAATGCGTGAAAAAAGTTTCATCAAGATCCGTCCAAAAACAAGCGAGATATTTAACTTCAAAGTGGAGGGTGTCCGATTTTTGGGAGGCCCTCGGCGCGGGGTCAGGGCGGCCAGGGGAGCGGTGCAGGCTTAGGTTTGAAAATCCGTATCTCTGCTTCTGGGGGTCGTAGGGGGTTACATTTTTTTTTGTTTTAATCGTTGAAGAGTCTATTTTAAGATGCTTTCGGGTACAAGTTTCTATCTTCATCGGTTTAAGCGCAGGGTTCATTTTGCCGTCTCGGGACCGTGGTGAAAAAGCTAATCGTTGCAGGATGATTTCAGTGGCGTGGATCGAAAGCCAAGAGTCCAAGGAATGCGTGAAAAAAGTTTCATCAAGATCCATCCAAAAACAAGCGAGATATTTAACTTCAAAGTGGAGGGTGTCCGATTTTTGGGAGGCCCTTGGCGCGGGGTCAGGGCGGCCAGGGGAGCGGTGCAGGCTTAGGTTTGAAAATCCGTATCTCTGCTTCTGGGGGTCGTAGGGGGTTACATTTTTTTTTGTTTTAATCGTTGAAGAGTCTATTTTAAGATGCTTTCGGGTACAAGTTTCTATCTTCATCGGTTTAAGCGCAGGGTTCATTTTGCCGTCTCGGGACCGTGGTGAAAAAGCTAATTGTCGCAGGATCATTTTAGTGGCGTGGATCGAAAGCCAAGAGTCCAAGGAATGCGTGAAAAAAGTTTCATCAAGATCCGTCCAAAAACAAGCGAGATATTTAACTTCAAAGTGGAGGGTGTCCGATTTTTGGGAGGCCCTCGGCGCGGGGTCAGGGCGGCCAGGGGAGCGGTGCAGGCTTAGGTTTGAAAATCCGTATCTCTGCTTCTGGGGGTCGTAGGGGGTTACGTTTTTTTTTGTTTTAATCGTTGAAGAGTCTATTTTAAGATGCTTTCGGGTACAAGTTTCTATCTTCATCGGTTTAAGCGCAGGGTTCATTTTGCCGTCTCGGGACCGTGGTGAAAAAGCTAATTGTCGCAGGATCATTTTAGTGGCGTGGATCGAAAGCCAAGAGTCCAAGGAATGCGTGAAAAAAGTTTCATCAAGATCCGTCCAAAAACAAGCGAGATATTTAACTTCAAAGTGGAGGGTGTCCGATTTTTGGGAGGCCCTCGGCGCGGGGTCAGAGCGGCCAGGGGAGCGGTGCAGGCTTAGGTTTGAAAATCCGTATCTCTGCTTCTGGGGGTCGTAGGGGGTTACATTTTTTTTTGTTTTAATCGTTGAAGAGTCTATTTTAAGATGCTTTCGGGTACAAGTTTCTATCTTCATCGGTTTAAGCGCAGGGTTCATTTTGCCGTCTCGGGACCGTGGTGAAAAAGCTAATTGTCGCAGGATCATTTTAGTGGCGTGGATCGAAAGCCAAGAGTCCAAGGAATGCGTGAAAAAAGTTTCATCAAGATCCGTCCAAAAACAAGCGAGATATTTAACTTCAAAGTGGAGGGTGTCCGATTTTTGGGAGGCCCTCGGCGCGGGGTCAGGGCGGCCAGGGGAGCGGTGCAGGCTTAGGTTTGAAAATCCGTATCTCTGCTTCTGGGGGTCGTAGGGGGTTACGTTTTTTTTTGTTTTAATCGTTGAAGAGTCTATTTTAAGATGCTTTCGGGTACAAGTTTCTATCTTCATCGGTTTAAGCGCAGGGTTCATTTTGCCGTCTCGGGACCGTGGTGAAAAAGCTAATTGTCGCAGGATCATTTTAGTGGCGTGGATCGAAAGCCAAGAGTCCAAGGAATGCGTGAAAAAAGTTTCATCAAGATCCGTCCAAAAACAAGCGAGATATTTAACTTCAAAGTGGAGGGTGTCCGATTTTTGGGAGGCCCTCGGCGCGGGGTCAGGGCGGCCAGGGGAGCGGTGCAGGCTTAGGTTTGAAAATCCGTATCTCTGCTTCTGGGGGTCGTAGGGGGTTACATTTTTTTTTGTTTTAATCGTTGAAGAGTCTATTTTAAGATGCTTTCGGGTACAAGTTTCTATCTTCATCGGTTTAAGCGCAGGGTTCATTTTGCCGTCTCGGGACCGTGGTGAAAAAGCTAATCGTTGCAGGATGATTTCAGTGGCGTGGATCGAAAGCCAAGAGTCCAAGGAATGCGTGAAAAAAGTTTCATCAAGATCCATCCAAAAACAAGCGAGATATTTAACTTCAAAGTGGAGGGTGTCCGATTTTTGGGAGGCCCTTGGCGCGGGGTCAGGGCGGCCAGGGGAGCGGTGCAGGCTTAGGTTTGAAAATCCGTATCTCTGCTTCTGGGGGTCGTAGGGGGTTACATTTTTTTTTGTTTTAATCGTTGAAGAGTCTATTTTAAGATGCTTTCGGGTACAAGTTTCTATCTTCATCGGTTTAAGCGCAGGGTTCATTTTGCCGTCTCGGGACCGTGGTGAAAAAGCTAATTGTCGCAGGATCATTTTAGTGGCGTGGATCGAAAGCCAAGAGTCCAAGGAATGCGTGAAAAAAGTTTCATCAAGATCCGTCCAAAAACAAGCGAGATATTTAACTTCAAAGTGGAGGGTGTCCGATTTTTGGGAGGCCCTCGGCGCGGGGTCAGGGCGGCCAGGGGAGCGGTGCAGGCTTAGGTTTGAAAATCCGTATCTCTGCTTCTGGGGGTCGTAGGGGGTTACGTTTTTTTTTGTTTTAATCGTTGAAGAGTCTATTTTAAGATGCTTTCGGGTACAAGTTTCTATCTTCATCGGTTTAAGCGCAGGGTTCATTTTGCCGTCTCGGGACCGTGGTGAAAAAGCTAATTGTCGCAGGATCATTTTAGTGGCGTGGATCGAAAGCCAAGAGTCCAAGGAATGCGTGAAAAAAGTTTCATCAAGATCCGTCCAAAAACAAGCGAGATATTTAACTTCAAAGTGGAGGGTGTCCGATTTTTGGGAGGCCCTCGGCGCGGGGTCAGGGCGGCCAGGGGAGCGGTGCAGGCTTAGGTTTGAAAATCCGTATCTCTGCTTCTGGGGGTCGTAGGGGGTTACATTTTTTTTTGTTTTAATCGTTGAAGAGTCTATTTTAAGATGCTTTCGGGTACAAGTTTCTATCTTCATCGGTTTAAGCGCAGGGTTCATTTTGCCGTCTCGGGACCGTGGTGAAAAAGCTAATTGTCGCAGGATCATTTTAGTGGCGTGGATCGAAAGCCAAGAGTCCAAGGAATGCGTGAAAAAAGTTTCATCAAGATCCGTCCAAAAACAAGCGAGATATTTAACTTCAAAGTGGAGGGTGTCCGATTTTTGGGAGGCCCTCGGCGCGGGGTCAGAGCGGCCAGGGGAGCGGTGCAGGCTTAGGTTTGAAAATCCGTATCTCTGCTTCTGGGGGTCGTAGGGGGTTACATTTTTTTTTGTTTTAATCGTTGAAGAGTCTATTTTAAGATGCTTTCGGGTACAAGTTTCTATCTTCATCGGTTTAAGCGCAGGGTTCATTTTGCCGTCTCGGGACCGTGGTGAAAAAGCTAATTGTCGCAGGATCATTTTAGTGGCGTGGATCGAAAGCCAAGAGTCCAAGGAATGCGTGAAAAAAGTTTCATCAAGATCCGTCCAAAAACAAGCGAGATATTTAACTTCAAAGTGGAGGGTGTCCGATTTTTGGGAGGCCCTCGGCGCGGGGTCAGGGCGGCCAGGGGAGCGGTGCAGGCTTAGGTTTGAAAATCCGTATCTCTGCTTCTGGGGGTCGTAGGGGGTTACGTTTTTTTTTGTTTTAATCGTTGAAGAGTCTATTTTAAGATGCTTTCGGGTACAAGTTTCTATCTTCATCGGTTTAAGCGCAGGGTTCATTTTGCCGTCTCGGGACCGTGGTGAAAAAGCTAATTGTCGCAGGATCATTTTAGTGGCGTGGATCGAAAGCCAAGAGTCCAAGGAATGCGTGAAAAAAGTTTCATCAAGATCCGTCCAAAAACAAGCGAGATATTTAACTTCAAAGTGGAGGGTGTCCGATTTTTGGGAGGCCCTCGGCGCGGGGTCAGGGCGGCCAGGGGAGCGGTGCAGGCTTAGGTTTGAAAATCCGTATCTCTGCTTCTGGGGGTCGTAGGGGGTTACATTTTTTTTTGTTTTAATCGTTGAAGAGTCTATTTTAAGATGCTTTCGGGTACAAGTTTCTATCTTCATCGGTTTAAGCGCAGGGTTCATTTTGCCGTCTCGGGACCGTGGTGAAAAAGCTAATCGTTGCAGGATGATTTCAGTGGCGTGGATCGAAAGCCAAGAGTCCAAGGAATGCGTGAAAAAAGTTTCATCAAGATCCATCCAAAAACAAGCGAGATATTTAACTTCAAAGTGGAGGGTGTCCGATTTTTGGGAGGCCCTTGGCGCGGGGTCAGGGCGGCCAGGGGAGCGGTGCAGGCTTAGGTTTGAAAATCCGTATCTCTGCTTCTGGGGGTCGTAGGGGGTTACATTTTTTTTTGTTTTAATCGTTGAAGAGTCTATTTTAAGATGCTTTCGGGTACAAGTTTCTATCTTCATCGGTTTAAGCGCAGGGTTCATTTTGCCGTCTCGGGACCGTGGTGAAAAAGCTAATTGTCGCAGGATCATTTTAGTGGCGTGGATCGAAAGCCAAGAGTCCAAGGAATGCGTGAAAAAAGTTTCATCAAGATCCGTCCAAAAACAAGCGAGATATTTAACTTCAAAGTGGAGGGTGTCCGATTTTTGGGAGGCCCTCGGCGCGGGGTCAGGGCGGCCAGGGGAGCGGTGCAGGCTTAGGTTTGAAAATCCGTATCTCTGCTTCTGGGGGTCGTAGGGGGTTACGTTTTTTTTTGTTTTAATCGTTGAAGAGTCTATTTTAAGATGCTTTCGGGTACAAGTTTCTATCTTCATCGGTTTAAGCGCAGGGTTCATTTTGCCGTCTCGGGACCGTGGTGAAAAAGCTGATCGTTGCAGGATGATTTCAGTGCCGTGGATCGAAAGCCAAGAGTCCAAGGAATGCGTGAAAAAAGTTTCATCAAGATCCGTCCAAAAACAAGCGAGATATTTAACTTCAAAGTGGAGGGTGTCCGATTTTTGGGAGGCCCTCGGCGCGGGGTCAGGGCGGCCAGGGGAGCGGTGCAGGCTTAGGTTTGAAAATCCGTATCTCTGCTTCTGGGGGTCGTAGGGGGTTACGTTTTTTTTTGTTTTAATCGTTGAAGAGTCTATTTTAAGATGCTTTCGGGTACAAGTTTCTATCTTCATCGGTTTAAGCGCAGGGTTCATTTTGCCGTCTCGGGACCGTGGTGAAAAAGCTAATTGTCGCAGGATCATTTTAGTGGCGTGGATCGAAAGCCAAGAGTCCAAGGAATGCGTGAAAAAAGTTTCATCAAGATCCGTCCAAAAACAAGCGAGATATTTAACTTCAAAGTGGAGGGTGTCCGATTTTTGGGAGGCCCTCGGCGCGGGGTCAGGGCGGCCAGGGGAGCGGTGCAGGCTTAGGTTTGAAAATCCGTATCTCTGCTTCTGGGGGTCGTAGGGGGTTACATTTTTTTTTGTTTTAATCGTTGAAGAGTCTATTTTAAGATGCTTTCGGGTACAAGTTTCTATCTTCATCGGTTTAAGCGCAGGGTTCATTTTGCCGTCTCGGGACCGTGGTGAAAAAGCTAATCGTTGCAGGATGATTTCAGTGGCGTGGATCGAAAGCCAAGAGTCCAAGGAATGCGTGAAAAAAGTTTCATCAAGATCCATCCAAAAACAAGCGAGATATTTAACTTCAAAGTGGAGGGTGTCCGATTTTTGGGAGGCCCTTGGCGCGGGGTCAGGGCGGCCAGGGGAGCGGTGCAGGCTTAGGTTTGAAAATCCGTATCTCTGCTTCTGGGGGTCGTAGGGGGTTACATTTTTTTTTGTTTTAATCGTTGAAGAGTCTATTTTAAGATGCTTTCGGGTACAAGTTTCTATCTTCATCGGTTTAAGCGCAGGGTTCATTTTGCCGTCTCGGGACCGTGGTGAAAAAGCTAATTGTCGCAGGATCATTTTAGTGGCGTGGATCGAAAGCCAAGAGTCCAAGGAATGCGTGAAAAAAGTTTCATCAAGATCCGTCCAAAAACAAGCGAGATATTTAACTTCAAAGTGGAGGGTGTCCGATTTTTGGGAGGCCCTCGGCGCGGGGTCAGGGCGGCCAGGGGAGCGGTGCAGGCTTAGGTTTGAAAATCCGTATCTCTGCTTCTGGGGGTCGTAGGGGGTTACGTTTTTTTTTGTTTTAATCGTTGAAGAGTCTATTTTAAGATGCTTTCGGGTACAAGTTTCTATCTTCATCGGTTTAAGCGCAGGGTTCATTTTGCCGTCTCGGGACCGTGGTGAAAAAGCTAATTGTCGCAGGATCATTTTAGTGGCGTGGATCGAAAGCCAAGAGTCCAAGGAATGCGTGAAAAAAGTTTCATCAAGATCCGTCCAAAAACAAGCGAGATATTTAACTTCAAAGTGGAGGGTGTCCGATTTTTGGGAGGCCCTCGGCGCGGGGTCAGGGCGGCCAGGGGAGCGGTGCAGGCTTAGGTTTGAAAATCCGTATCTCTGCTTCTGGGGGTCGTAGGGGGTTACATTTTTTTTTGTTTTAATCGTTGAAGAGTCTATTTTAAGATGCTTTCGGGTACAAGTTTCTATCTTCATCGGTTTAAGCGCAGGGTTCATTTTGCCGTCTCGGGACCGTGGTGAAAAAGCTGATCGTTGCAGGATGATTTCAGTGCCGTGGATCGAAAGCCAAGAGTCCAAGGAATGCGTGAAAAAAGTTTCATCAAGATCCGTCCAAAAACAAGCGAGATATTTAACTTCAAAGTGGAGGGTGTCCGATTTTTGGGAGGCCCTCGGCGCGGGGTCAGGGCGGCCAGGGGAGCGGTGCAGGCTTAGGTTTGAAAATCCGTATCTCTGCTTCTGGGGGTCGTAGGGGGTTACGTTTTTTTTTGTTTTAATCGTTGAAGAGTCTATTTTAAGATGCTTTCGGGTACAAGTTTCTATCTTCATCGGTTTAAGCGCAGGGTTCATTTTGCCGTCTCGGGACCGTGGTGAAAAAGCTAATCGTTGCAGGATGATTTCAGTGGCGTGGATCGAAAGCCAAGAGTCCAAGGAATGCGTGAAAAAAGTTTCATCAAGATCCATCCAAAAACAAGCGAGATATTTAACTTCAAAGTGGAGGGTGTCCGATTTTTGGGAGGCCCTTGGCGCGGGGTCAGGGCGGCCAGGGGAGCGGTGCAGGCTTAGGTTTGAAAATCCGTATCTCTGCTTCTGGGGGTCGTAGGGGGTTACATTTTTTTTTGTTTTAATCGTTGAAGAGTCTATTTTAAGATGCTTTCGGGTACAAGTTTCTATCTTCATCGGTTTAAGCGCAGGGTTCATTTTGCCGTCTCGGGACCGTGGTGAAAAAGCTAATTGTCGCAGGATCATTTTAGTGGCGTGGATCGAAAGCCAAGAGTCCAAGGAATGCGTGAAAAAAGTTTCATCAAGATCCATCCAAAAACAAGCGAGATATTTAACTTCAAAGTGGAGGGTGTCCGATTTTTGGGAGGCCCTTGGCGCGGGGTCAGGGCGGCCAGGGGAGCGGTGCAGGCTTAGGTTTGAAAATCCGTATCTCTGCTTCTGGGGGTCGTAGGGGGTTACATTTTTTTTTGTTTTAATCGTTGAAGAGTCTATTTTAAGATGCTTTCGGGTACAAGTTTCTATCTTCATCGGTTTAAGCGCAGGGTTCATTTTGCCGTCTCGGGACCGTGGTGAAAAAGCTAATTGTCGCAGGATCATTTTAGTGGCGTGGATCGAAAGCCAAGAGTCCAAGGAATGCGTGAAAAAAGTTTCATCAAGATCCGTCCAAAAACAAGCGAGATATTTAACTTCAAAGTGGAGGGTGTCCGATTTTTGGGAGGCCCTCGGCGCGGGGTCAGGGCGGCCAGGGGAGCGGTGCAGGCTTAGGTTTGAAAATCCGTATCTCTGCTTCTGGGGGTCGTAGGGGGTTACGTTTTTTTTTGTTTTAATCGTTGAAGAGTCTATTTTAAGATGCTTTCGGGTACAAGTTTCTATCTTCATCGGTTTAAGCGCAGGGTTCATTTTGCCGTCTCGGGACCGTGGTGAAAAAGCTAATTGTCGCAGGATCATTTTAGTGGCGTGGATCGAAAGCCAAGAGTCCAAGGAATGCGTGAAAAAAGTTTCATCAAGATCCGTCCAAAAACAAGCGAGATATTTAACTTCAAAGTGGAGGGTGTCCGATTTTTGGGAGGCCCTCGGCGCGGGGTCAGGGCGGCCAGGGGAGCGGTGCAGGCTTAGGTTTGAAAATCCGTATCTCTGCTTCTGGGGGTCGTAGGGGGTTACATTTTTTTTTGTTTTAATCGTTGAAGAGTCTATTTTAAGATGCTTTCGGGTACAAGTTTCTATCTTCATCGGTTTAAGCGCAGGGTTCATTTTGCCGTCTCGGGACCGTGGTGAAAAAGCTGATCGTTGCAGGATGATTTCAGTGCCGTGGATCGAAAGCCAAGAGTCCAAGGAATGCGTGAAAAAAGTTTCATCAAGATCCGTCCAAAAACAAGCGAGATATTTAACTTCAAAGTGGAGGGTGTCCGATTTTTGGGAGGCCCTCGGCGCGGGGTCAGGGCGGCCAGGGGAGCGGTGCAGGCTTAGGTTTGAAAATCCGTATCTCTGCTTCTGGGGGTCGTAGGGGGTTACGTTTTTTTTTGTTTTAATCGTTGAAGAGTCTATTTTAAGATGCTTTCGGGTACAAGTTTCTATCTTCATCGGTTTAAGCGCAGGGTTCATTTTGCCGTCTCGGGACCGTGGTGAAAAAGCTAATTGTCGCAGGATCATTTTAGTGGCGTGGATCGAAAGCCAAGAGTCCAAGGAATGCGTGAAAAAAGTTTCATCAAGATCCGTCCAAAAACAAGCGAGATATTTAACTTCAAAGTGGAGGGTGTCCGATTTTTGGGAGGCCCTCGGCGCGGGGTCAGGGCGGCCAGGGGAGCGGTGCAGGCTTAGGTTTGAAAATCCGTATCTCTGCTTCTGGGGGTCGTAGGGGGTTACATTTTTTTTTGTTTTAATCGTTGAAGAGTCTATTTTAAGATGCTTTCGGGTACAAGTTTCTATCTTCATCGGTTTAAGCGCAGGGTTCATTTTGCCGTCTCGGGACCGTGGTGAAAAAGCTAATCGTTGCAGGATGATTTCAGTGGCGTGGATCGAAAGCCAAGAGTCCAAGGAATGCGTGAAAAAAGTTTCATCAAGATCCATCCAAAAACAAGCGAGATATTTAACTTCAAAGTGGAGGGTGTCCGATTTTTGGGAGGCCCTTGGCGCGGGGTCAGGGCGGCCAGGGGAGCGGTGCAGGCTTAGGTTTGAAAATCCGTATCTCTGCTTCTGGGGGTCGTAGGGGGTTACATTTTTTTTTGTTTTAATCGTTGAAGAGTCTATTTTAAGATGCTTTCGGGTACAAGTTTCTATCTTCATCGGTTTAAGCGCAGGGTTCATTTTGCCGTCTCGGGACCGTGGTGAAAAAGCTAATTGTCGCAGGATCATTTTAGTGGCGTGGATCGAAAGCCAAGAGTCCAAGGAATGCGTGAAAAAAGTTTCATCAAGATCCGTCCAAAAACAAGCGAGATATTTAACTTCAAAGTGGAGGGTGTCCGATTTTTGGGAGGCCCTCGGCGCGGGGTCAGGGCGGCCAGGGGAGCGGTGCAGGCTTAGGTTTGAAAATCCGTATCTCTGCTTCTGGGGGTCGTAGGGGGTTACGTTTTTTTTTGTTTTAATCGTTGAAGAGTCTATTTTAAGATGCTTTCGGGTACAAGTTTCTATCTTCATCGGTTTAAGCGCAGGGTTCATTTTGCCGTCTCGGGACCGTGGTGAAAAAGCTAATTGTCGCAGGATCATTTTAGTGGCGTGGATCGAAAGCCAAGAGTCCAAGGAATGCGTGAAAAAAGTTTCATCAAGATCCGTCCAAAAACAAGCGAGATATTTAACTTCAAAGTGGAGGGTGTCCGATTTTTGGGAGGCCCTCGGCGCGGGGTCAGGGCGGCCAGGGGAGCGGTGCAGGCTTAGGTTTGAAAATCCGTATCTCTGCTTCTGGGGGTCGTAGGGGGTTACGTTTTTTTTTGTTTTAATCGTTGAAGAGTCTATTTTAAGATGCTTTCGGGTACAAGTTTCTATCTTCATCGGTTTAAGCGCAGGGTTCATTTTGCCGTCTCGGGACCGTGGTGAAAAAGCTGATCGTTGCAGGATGATTTCAGTGCCGTGGATCGAAAGCCAAGAGTCCAAGGAATGCGTGAAAAAAGTTTCATCAAGATCCGTCCAAAAACAAGCGAGATATTTAACTTCAAAGTGGAGGGTGTCCGATTTTTGGGAGGCCCTCGGCGAGGGGTCAAGTCGGCCAGGGGAGCGGTGCAGGCTTATGTTTGAAAATCCGTATCTCTGCTCATGGGGGTCGTAGGGGGTTATATTTTTTTTTGTTTTAATCGTTGAAGAGTCTATTTTAAGATGATTTTGGGCAGAAGTTTCCATCTTCATCCGTTTGAATCACACAGCAACTCGCCATTATACGAAGAATCTCGAAAAAGATCCGTGCGCCACGGCAGAACCGGAAGCTCCATATAAATCCCCTTTACTCCTCGTTTAAATTTAATTATCTAACAATTAACCGCAGATGAAGTCCTTTCTACTAATATCTTCGCATAAAATTGCAAATTTCGGTAAATGCAGAAATACCGTATCTATTAACAGTGATTATAGAACCACGTGGTATTCATGTTTGTATTAATTTTTGTAAATTAACCCACTGCCCTTGATACGACTTACTCGCCGAGCAGAATGTGGGCCATGCACTACGAAAGTCTGTATCGGCGTGATATTAATCTAGATATAAATATAAATCTTACACGGAATCATAACGGGACATGGAATTATCGGTATTTAAGTCCCACGAGGAAAAATGGTCGTACGTTATTCGATGATCGAGTGCGATAACGACGTTGTATTTTGTATCCCACTTCTGTCATTAACTCGAACGCCGAGATAAACGCGACTTCCTGTTTTATTGCTCGCCATTAATTATCAGTATCTTTGATAAATCGGCACATACATAAAAACGAACACGGCGAGGTATTACATGTATATCTTGAGATTTTAATTAATTTCCTTGTCAGTCTTTCGTGCGACGTCCGTCATTAACGCATCGCTTGCCGGATGTTGCGTCCCATCGAAATTCTTCGACGGCGGAATCCGACGAGGGTTCGCATTCGAGACAGTTAATTGTCAATTTCACTGTCTTTGAGAACGTTTTAATTTCTGCTCTTTAATAATTTAATAAGAGGACAGGCGGGATTGAAATTTTTCGGTGTAACGTAATATTACGTCGTGGCACAGTGGCATTTAACATTCCGGCGGGGGAACAATTTGTACGGTAATGATTTTTAATAACGTTATGCACGAGAGATATGCTTATTTTTTTGCATTTATTTCACTTAATAATACCCGCGGGAAACTAGAGGTTTTTCCAGGCATTTTAAAACGAAAAATTGCACGTTCCTCGACGGTCGTATTCGCACAAGGTGTTCATTTGCAAATACAGCGTAGTCAGCGTTTGTATCGCGGTATTGATCAAGGCAAAAGAAACGGCGAAAAGGGAGAGACTGAACCGGTGCATTTTTATGCACATTGCGATTCTTCATTCTCAGGAAATTGCTCCGTAGAATTCGCAGGTAATCGCCATGTAATCTCTCAGGGAACTTAATCATTTTCTCTCGATCGTCGACACCGTCACTTGCCATTAAACGTCGATCTTTGTGCAATTTTCCAGAGCAATTTTGCATTTATGCTCGATCCGGGAAATTATTGGCAAGATTAACGCTCCACGGTTTACTCTGTTGTTATTATTTGGCTGGCAAAACACTTTCTTCGTATTTTGCCGCAAAATAATTTCCTTTCGTCAAATTATAAATTAAATTTAACATGGAAGACATGGAAGAACTAGAATCATTTTCATTTTATAAAAATAATATTTCAAATACAAGAAGTGAATCCTTCATTTCAAATTTGCAATTATCAGTTTATCAGTTTAAAGTTTATAAGAATATTCAGTTTAAAACTTCTTAAAAGTTAGAGCTCTCTGAAAAGTAAACTTCTTAGTTTAAAAATCTTTACGTCGAAAATAAGAAAACGTTTCAAACATCAAGTCGAATCGGATAACTCAAAATTCTCTGAAAAATAGTCCTCCATCCATCCCATACAAAATTACGAAGAAACTTCTTTCCCAAAAGTTAATTTCTAGAACAGCTAATACCTAACATCCACACTACCCTCTCCATCCCTGCTCACATTTAAAATTCATCCCCAATCACTCCGACCGTCCCGCCATCTCGGCACATTATTCTTACCACTGCGTAACAATTAACATATCAAATCGTCCAATTCATCATCGCCGTCTCCGATTAAAACCGGCATTCTCCATCGGAAAAGTCCCTCCCGCGATAAATCCGCCATCGAGAATACCGTCGTACGTTTGGCCAACACGACGGAAAATATTTTTCCCGTCGGACTTCAGCGACGTCGGATGCATTATGCGACAGAGGGCAACGCAGGGGGTTGTTTCTCATCGGGCGTTCGCGGAAAAATCCCCCGTTCCTCTCCTCCGAAATCTTTGCTTTTGTTTTACCGCCCGCGAAACGCAGTCTATTATGGCTGATAACAAAACGTCAGGAGGGAGGAAAATCGTTATGGAGAAACGTGTAGCGACCCGCGCGGACGAGTAGCACTCGGCGAATTCTAGCCAGCTGGAAGCTCCGGCTCGTAAGCGGAGCTTAAATCTGGCTTTGTCAGAGTTAAAGCCCACCTGGAATCGCGCGTACGTCGAGGCGATGCTTGCACCCTCGCCTGAAATAGGCATGGGGGGTGGAGATGGCTATGGTGCTCGCGGAACGACGGTAGAACGGGGGTGGAATGGAAAGAAAGGGGGGAGAGGTGGAGGCGAAGGATGTGTTTGCGAAAAACAGAGGTGCGGTGGTGGAGTTTAAGGGGTATGATTATTAGGAGTGTATAATTTATTATGCGGATCCGATAGGGTGAAGTTGGCCGAGGCTTGCAACCCTCGTTTGCAGGGGGCATGGAACGTGTCGTGGTTAATTTGGCTATGGCGTTTGTGAACGATGAAATGGGAGGGGTGGAGGGAAAAGTGGGGATTATTATGCGGGGAAAAATTCAGGTGCGGTGAAAGAGTCTGAGAGATAGTCTTGCGAGGAATGTGATTCAGGTGGGGGTGAAGAGGGAAGGGAGGGGTGGAATAGATTAAAATTAAGGGTTGAAATTGTGTATGGATTCTACGCTATGCGACGATACGAGGCGATTCGTAGAATCTAATGTTTATTGTTCTCATAAACAGACAAATAGAGAACTCGTCAAATCGTCTTGTATTCAAAAGTCAGCCGTTGCAAATCAACCGTACAGAAAGTGTCATATAGTTTTGTGTCTCAAACGTATTAATACGTTGAACGCCATCGGTATTTCCCTAGTTTTATCATTTCTACTGAAGTGAAACTTTTTCTATTAAAATCTTATCTTTATACATCAGGAACTTCAAAGACATAGATTGATATATATTCAGCAGAACTTTATCTTTTTAACGGCAATATTTAAATATTGAATATATTACAAAATTCGTAAATATTACAATTTAAAAGTTATATGAAATTGCATTGAATTTAATGGCGCCGGTCACCGGTGACCCCCATAGCAGTCAACGTGTTAATAAACGTTTCCTTTTGTTACAATTGAATTGCATTTATAGCAATTCCACCTCTGATACTTCGTTGAGTTATTATAAAAAGAGAGTTTTAGGGATGAATGTAGCTGATTTGTTGGGGATTTAAAATAATTGGGATGATTTTCCGTGGTAGGGAAATATGGGGCATAATATTGTAATTACTTTACAGTGCGATATTATGGGAGATAATGTTATAATTTTGGGAAATTAGGACTCCTTGGTTGAATTTACCTGGTAGTGAAATATGGGGAATAATATTGTAATTATTTTATAGTGCGATATTACGGGAGATAATGTTATAATTTTGGGAAATTAGGACTCCTTGGATGAATTTACCTGGTAGTGAAATATGCGGATTAATATTGTAATTATTTTATAGTGCGATATTATGGGAGATAATGTTATAATTTTGGGAAATTAAGACTCCTTGGATGAATTTACCTCGTAGTGAGATATTATGTCGGTATGAAAATTCATTTCTCGATGAATGTACTTTATTTATACCGAATATTCTGAATTCCCTACGTCCTCGTCAATTATATTATAATTCGCGAAAAGTGGATTTGCATTGTCGGATTTACCTATGGCTCGTTTCAATTTCCAATCATCCCTTAACGCGAACGGGTTGAATTTCGTGGACGATTGAATTTTACAAAAATCCACGGGAATTCGTGGACGACAAGAACTTAATGGGAGTTACGAAGAGCGTAACGTTGGAAGGAAACGTGAAAAATGTAAAGTAGGTATGAAGAAGAGAGATGAATAAGGAGAACGAAGAAAGAGAGAAACGGGGGGAGGAAGAAGAATAAAGAGAAGTCTGATGAGACAAAAGCGAGAAAACGGAAAAAAGGAAACACCCTCGGAGGATATGGATTAGACGGAGGAAGGGTAGCGAGGTGGAAAGTTTGGGAAGAAAGGAAAAATGGATGGAGGGGTGAACAGAGAGAACGGGGTGGAGGTGTAGGGGTGGAATTCAAATCGCAGCTGACATCAGCCAGAAATATTGACGTATTTATTCTTGCAAATTTACGGTGGCCATGGGATAGGAGATAGGGAAATGCTCGTGTTAAAGGGTTGGGGGTGCGTCTGAATAAGTCATTCGTTGACTTAATGCCAGACGATGATATTCAGACGGGAGAATTTCAATCATTTTAACGAGTATCATTGTGTAAAATTATATTTCTATTCTTCTCAAATATTATTATACCTTCAGTGTACTTTTTTTCTCTTTAACCCTTTCAACACTGAATTTTATTTCTTCAGAAAATGGCTAATTTTTTAGCAGTGTATTTTTTGTGACACGGGAAATGGAATAAAAATAGGACTGAGAATGAAATATATTTTTTTTTTATTTCAGGAGTTTTCAGATCAGATGCATATAAACAAAATAATATATGGAAGTAAATTGTACAATAATAATATGAAAATTATATGATAATGTTTGGGATATGAAATATCCCAGTAGTGTTGTAAGGGTTAAAGTTTCTAAAAGAAAAGGAAGTTTTCGTAAAGATTCATTGTCCAACTGAAAAATCTTGCGAAACTGTGCTTCTTTGTAAAAGTCTTTTATTGTTTTTGAATTGTAAAAGATGCTCAAGTGTTTCTAGTATCGAGAGAATCTTCTCTTCTCTCTTGTCTCTTTGTAATTAAGTCCTCTGCTAAGAATAATTTACTATTGTAAGACCGAGATGTTTTTTCGTGCTCTTTGTAATGTGAGATTCTCTCTTAATTATTTTATCCCACACGGAGCTCCGGCGTAGAACATTTTCATTAAATATTTTCTTGCGACTCGTCGGTGCAGAGTAAATTCTCGTATTTCTTGTTACTAAACTAATCCCTTGCACTTTCTATCTTTCTTAGTAGTTCGCTCGTAAATATCTTCATTAAACACTTCCTTTCTCCGTATATTTACTCTGCAAACAGGTCCAATAAATTCTCGTTGTATTCGTTATCGTTTCGCAAACACGGGCCATATCATGGATTTTCCAATTATCTTTCACAATGTAAATCTTACGAGGAGCTTTTCAGTCGTAACGACAAGAAATTAATGATTAGATTGAACGATAACTGTGCGCTAGATAGATATTCTCGAATTTCGCATCGAATTAAATAGCTTCTTGCTCTGCCTTACCAAATAAAGTTCATTCAAAAGATCAACTCCATTTAACAAATAAACATTTTCATCTAGAAACTTTACTTCTAGACAAATAAGTTACAAATAAAGTTCTTTTAAAAAATAATCTCCATTTAACAAATAAACCTTATCATCTAGAAACTTGACTTCTAGATGAATAAGTTACAAATAAAGTTCCTTTAAAAAATAATCTCCATTTAACAAATAAACCTTTTCATCTTGAAACTTTACTTCTAGATAAATAAGTTACAAATAAAGTTCTAAATATGTTATAACAACTGATATTAAATAAGTTTTTACTTAAAATCTTTAAGATAAAAAAAAGAAGATAATAAAAGAAGCAATTCTGCAATTGTTCGTTTCAATTAAGGGATAATTATCAAAATTCGATTTTTATATACCTTTAGCTAATGTTTCTCGAAGAAATCTTTCCTGTTTGAGACACCCTTGCTATTCTGGTTCGTCAAAAATTAATTCTTAATCACATTAGCCCTCTTATCGGCTTTCTAGTGCTACTTCGGCGCGCAACTCGTTAAGAAGAAAGTTACATCTCCCTTTCACACCGAGTTCTACGGCTTCTTTTCCCTTTTTTTCTTCTCTTTTACTGTACCTTCCCTCTTTTAATCGTGTTCGGGTGTTAGTGATAAAAAAAGTTGATTATATTGTGTCTCTTGCGTTGAGAAAATCATCATCCTTTATGGTCTTATTAACACCAAGCTACCAAGGCGATTAATTTGACTGGTACAACAATTTCTTTATTGCACAATAAATATTCCACTTCTATCTTATAAAACCTAAATTACTGAATTAATCATCTCTTTCACCTTTGGACTCCCCCTTTTCCCAGGTCCTTATTTATTATATTTATATACAATAGACTTCTCGCCGGTAGTTCCAGCGTTAAAACTCCAAATCTAACTTAAAACTTAAACAAATTTCCAGACATTTTGCCATCGTGATGCAGAAATGAAATGTCTTCATTTTAAAATTTGTTTCGTACCATATTTCAGAGAATATATGTGCAAGGTTTAAAAACAAAATTGCTCAAAAGATTGAAATTCAATCAGGGTTTATTCATATTTCTCCCACCCCTTTTTCACCAGGGAAACTGTCACCGCGAGAACTTTTATCTCCAGAGTTGATTCAATTGGCGGTATAAACCTTTTTCCAAAAGTTTTGGCGATCTGAGTCGAAACTTGGCCTTAAAAGGTCGCGGATCACATTAGAAATTTTAACGCGAGTGCGAGTCCGTTTAATGCATCGAACCCTTTCCCTTTCAGACTTCATTTTTCTCGCAAAGTGAACTCAACGTCTCCTATGCAATGGGAAATTTTAACATCGCCCTTTTAGCACGTTAAATCCGTCGAGCAACGAGTTGAGAATTGCAAAAGTTTGAGAGCCCTCTCCGGGGAGCTCTTAAATCGTTGTTAAAGAATTACAGGACTTTGTATCGCTTAATCGCTGAGGATTTATTAATCTTTTGTCGTCTTCTCTTGTATCTGTTTCTTTTTTCTTCCCTTCTTCTTCACATCGAGATACGAGAATCGTTTGTATTACTTCTTCTCGCGAACTTTTGTAATTCCCCGAGATTACGGGAAAATTACAGGGTTTCACGGCGCGGAAGTTTGCGGTTCGTAATATTCCTTTGGAAATTTTTAATTACAATTGCGAAAATTCATTGGGAGCGCAGAATAGGAAGAACACAAAGTCGGTGTAAGTTCGCTGATGCATTGTTAGCCGTCTCTTGTGTAACGTCCCTGCTTGCTCGAAAATCCAATTAAATTCCATGAACCATAAGTACCGTTTTTGCCCGTGAGGAATGAATTGAATTCGTTTCTTCCTTCGCCGGTCTGTCTAGGAAATTGTCAGTTATTTCTTGTGCTGTTTCGATCGCCGGTATTAACTGGAAGGAAGGCTTTTTTTTTAAACTAAAACGACGGGAACGATTCGGAGCGACGCTCTGGACAAAAAAATTTGTATAAGAAATCCAGTCTCGGGGTTTTAAGGTTTATTTAATATCGCTTTCACGTTTGAAGATGTAGACTTTAATCTACTTTGCAAGATTTATTAAATGCTTCTACCTTTGTAAAATGAAGCCAGATGGTTTTGGGAGTATGGACAAAATTCTTTTTGCTGTTATTTTTTTTCGCAAATTATATGGGAATTTTATGATCTTGAGAGATGTGACTTTCTTTCTTCAACTTAATTTAACGTTATTGTATATCTAACTAATTAATTATTATATACATCTCTTTTTCTCGTTTAACCTCTTCGAGGACGATTTTTTTATAGAAGCTATTGTATTTTCATATCCCTAATTGTACCCCAGAAATAACATTGTCAGTGAAGCCCAACCATTAAACTTTTATTTTTCTTGTTGAGATATTCTGTAGTGAATAATTTATTATCAAATTTTTGCCCTTTTCCTAATGATATTAATTATAATTATAGAAAACTAAATGTCCACATATGTGGCCAAGGGCGTCAAGAGGTTAAATCTTTTACCTCGAAGAAGCCATTGTTCTGTAACGCTAAAACATCTTTACAAAATACATCCCAATTTTGAAAATTACCAATGCGAGTAAATTAGACTTTCATCATTGCTCGATAATTTTTCTATTTAAAGTTTGATTCGATTATTTTAAAAGTGTTATAAGTCATTTTCTCTTTAACCCCTTGCTCTCCTGACCTCTAACGACCGTTAAGGGTCAAAATATTGCTGTGAGAAAAGTGAAGTATTACTGAGTACATAACTATTTCTACTTTTAACATTTCTATTCCGTAAAGACGTGATTTTAATAGAAACAGTTTCGGTTCGGTGGAAATGATGAAACTAGCGAAATACGAGTGGCATTCAGCGTGTTAATAGTTTTTGGAAAACTTCAAAATTTCCTAGTCCATTTACCGCCCCCAGTGTCACAGGTTACAGTAGTCTAAGGGGTAAAATCGAGTTTAACACTAGAACTACCAACCGGTCAAAATAACCGGTACACAATTTTTTCAAAAATTCTCCAAGTTTATAGAAAACCCATAGAATAAATATTCTACGCCCACGTCAAAGAACATAAATCACCGAATCGATCCTCTTTTCCACCTCTCGATTTCTCTTTTTTTCAAACTACTTATTTAATATGTTAAACTATAATAGATTTAACGTCGGTAGTCCTAGTGTTAAATTCATCATTCTTCATTACTATAAAGTGACCAATGCCACTTTTATGATAAACGTCTCATTTCTAGTGAAACAACGAGAGGAATCATATTTCCGAAATTCCATCGCATCCCTCGCAGCTTCATTCGCGTAATCGCGCCACGTGCACTTAACTCTAACGACGATAAAGCCGAGGAATGTTCAGTTGCACCGTCCTTTCATCGACGATTTCTCAAATTTTCTTGGCAAAGCTCGCCCCAATGACTGAGAGCGAATGAATAAAACGTAGACGAGGGAAGTTCGCCACTGTATCAGCAGCGGTGGATAGCCTTGCGAGACTTCCTCCTCCTACGTCGCATCGGATTCTCGAATCCAATTGCGTCCTTTGAATTCGGCGTCTCGTCTTTGTCCTCGAGTTTTCGTCCTTACGGAATTAATTCGTTCCGTTCGTTCCTTTACCAGTCGGAAGGAACTTGCCGATAGGAGGACTCGTCCATCCCCATCCCTATCTTCCCGGCCACACCATTACTTCATGTTCCTCCGGAATCCATGGCGGAGCAGTCGACGACAATTTATAACGAGTCGTTGAGCTACTTTGAGAGTACGACGACGATTCTCCGTGTGCAAGCTTCTCGAACTTGGATCGTCCTCTAATCCTCCATCCGGTTTGCCTTCTAAGGATGCTATTTGCCGTGGAATTTTTTCCACTCGTCAGGAATCGCGTGCGATTTAACCCCTTAGCTTGCAGTAACGCGAGACACTCGTGGCGCGGAAATTTGAATGTTGAAAATTGGAAATTGAAATTCGAAGGAAATTGGCAGAAGTATTCTTTGGCGGAAAAGAATGGTGAATTTTGTAGATCAGAAATTGTATCAAAGGGTGATTGAAGTTTGTTGGATAATCTGAGTTTTGTTTTGTAATTTGGGTTCATCGCATCTTATCGCCATAGCTACATAGAATCGAAAACAAAATGAAAAAATCCGATAACCGAAAAAAAACAAAAACCCACTTCGAGATTCCCTCCAAAAACTACCTAAAATTCACAACACCAGCAACTTTCCCGGGGCTTCCGGCGAATTTACCCCGGCATATTTAAACACGGCATGCAAATACGAAATTCTACTTATCCTCCGGCAGCCGCAAAAAAGCTGCTGACACGGAGCAAACTAGAAAGAAGGCTATTAAACTTTTTCTACCGAACTTTACACATTACCCGTTCCACACATCAATTAACATGCTAACGATGCGTCGTTCTAACACCGTCCAGTTTCTCGTAAAAACACAAACTTCACCCCGAGCTAAAGGACCTCTCTTACACTTAAAAGCCTCGAAGAGCATCCTGCCACGAAGTGGAGGACAACGATATGCAAAATTTCGCCTCGTCTCAAAACGACATTCTAAATACATTGACAATCAGCCCCGTACCTTCTGCCGTAGCATTCCCTTCGTTTCCGTCTTCGCAAGGACGATTCTTGAATCGCGATTCTCCGTCGTCTCGAGAAAGGTAATTCTATCGGGAAGCCTCCGATCGGCCAGGCGGAATTTATTTGCCTGACGAAACAGAGGAGGAAGCGGCTTCGAGAAACGAGCGCGTTTCACACCGTGGCTTTTAGGGGTTGAAGCGTTGTTTAACGGGATTCGTGAAATCGCCCCAGCTTCGAGGATCGTTTCGCGCAGGAGAGGGTGAAAGAGAAGGATCATGGTAGACGTCAAGGGCAGACTCGTCTGTTAACATCAAAAAACATCGAAACTGTAATTACTACGGGGTGTGTAAAACTGCGAAACCAGCTTTTCCATTCTCTCCTACCACGGCCTCTTCTCCTCGCTTCGTTTCGTGCCGTTTTATCCTTCTCCTTTTGACCACACTTATCGTGTTTCAACGTTATTCTCACTCGCGTATGCTTTACAGGGCCGGTCTTCTCTGCGCCAGGATTTTCCGCCTCGGTGTTTTTCGCGTTGCACGCTTTTCCTAGCGACCATTCCAGCGCGCATATAGAGGGGAAAAAATGTAGACTGGCTAATTTGCGCCAGCGTCGACGATGCTGCTTCGGATTCACCGGTCGACTAAATGGTTTTGCACTTTGACCGCTGGACCGACCGCGGCGATAAGTGGATTCTTTCGTGCCTTTGATTCTTTCTTTTTTCGACGGACTTGACTTGGATAGGTGGCTCGTATGTTGGACTTTCTCTTTTTGGGAAGATTTTATTGCGATTTGGGCGGACAGACACTTTTATGAAGGGGTGAATTAACACGGAACGTACCAAATAGGTCAAAATGATTAGTTGCCAGTTGTTTCTAAAAGTTCTCTAAATTAATAGGGGAGTCATGGAGGAAATATTAGCAATGTTATATCATATATGAAATATTAATTGTACTTTGGATTGATCATCTCTTGCACCTCTTGATTTGCCTTTTGCCAAAGTACAGTAAAACCTCGGTAAATGTCGAGATTTCGGGGGCAAGCAGTGTTCTTATCGGTGTCGAATCTGTGTTTACGTCTGGGCTCGAGCCGAGCGCGAACTTAGAGAAGGTCAGAGAGCAGAAGAGACAGAGAGAGCAAGCAAACAAAGTGAGCTGCTGGAAAGTATCGACGAGCCATTTCTAATGCGACAATAAAATTCTTTATTTAGTAAGTATTCAAAATGCACCTTTTCCAAATGTATTTTTGAGATTTCTCTGATTAAAATGATACCAAACACGATATCTTTGAATTATGTAAGTAGTAGGTAAATTTATTAACACTAGATTTACGGAAGCCGTCAAATTGACGGGTTCCTACTTGTTTTATAAACATTTCTCAAATGTACAGAGAAGCTGTACAGTAGAAATTTCATGTGTATTTTATAATACAATAATGACTTAACGAATTACCATCTTTGCCGCTTGATCCCCCTTTTTCCAAAGTCCTTATTTAATATATTGCAATGTAACAAATTTCACGCTCGTAAATCTAGTGTTAAATATTAAGTAAATGTAATTCAAAGTATAATATATCGGGTTTGGTATCATTTTAATCAGAAAAATCTCACAAATACGTTAACAAAAGTTTCAAAAAAGAAAACTCACGAGTCAAACTCGTGATTTAACAAGTGATTTAACAATTTAACGAGTCAAAGTCAATTTGTTTTGTCTTATTTAATCGCAAAGTATCGCGGAATTGCGGGTGAGATAAAAATCTGGCAGAAATAACCTCAGAATGTTGATAAATATATTATAATTCGAATTCCAACCTCAGGCAATTTTCCATTTCTTACCTGCACTCTATACTACTAGATGCACACGTTAAATCGCAAAAATGTTCTCCAAATCAGCTTCAACTCGGCAGGCAGCTTGCAAAGCGCTACAAACGTTCGTCAATGCAATCTAACTTTTCCAACGCTAACAATAATTTCCCAATCGGCAATTAAGTACTCTCAAGCACTTCGCAGAAACATCGAATGAAAAACCGCCAGGTCTGAACCGAGTTAATCCTCGCGTTGGCCGAAAAGCAGAGCAAATATCCCAATTCAACCGTCTGCGATTCTTACATTCCTCGTTACCCTCCCCGTCGTACGATAATAACGCATAAATCAGGGAGAGCGGAATAAACGTCGGTGCTTGTTGTTGCACGAACAATACAGACGTAACTCGATACTCGCCGATATTTTCCTCCGCCGAGTGGAAATCGATCCTGAAGGGGTGGTCCGACGAAGGGGTGTGCGCGAAGGGGTGCCGGTAACGGCGAGTGTGCCTCCAATTGAAATTGCAGAAACAGGTGGAACGAAAAAGAGGGCCGAGAGCAGAGGAAGGACGGGAAAATTGAGCGTTTCACCTGCACGGATTCCATAATTAAAATCAGTCCGTTCGACCGTCATTGTCCCCGATGCCGGGCATCCACTTGGTCCGCCTCTGTCCATGCTCGTTCGACGAGTCGTCTGCGTACCGCACGCGTTTTGCGCAATTTAACGAGAAAACTTTTCAAATTACATTTTACGGTTGCGATCCGCTCGAATTGTTCGTTCCATCGGCCCCTTTTTTCTCTCGTTCGTCTCCGCCAACCTACGGTTCTACCGTGTCTTTCTCCTCTTCTTTTTTTTTTCTCTCTCCGCCTGACATCTCGCGATGTTTTCTTTTCCGTGAATTGCGCAATTTATCTACCAACTTGCCGATCCATCGGCTTACGAGAAATCTCGCTTGTTATTCGTCATCGTTGCGAGAGATATCTCGTCGGCTAAGTGTTTTTGAGAGTCTCTCGTTGCGAGGCCTTTTGTCAGGGGGAAGAATGAGAGATAATACGGGACGGATTGTCCCGATGAAGCGAGTCTTATTTCCTCGGTTGCCTGCTTCCTGTCGGCGTGACTCGAATTTTCATGGGTTCTTTGAGGGACAGATTTTACGTTGCTGGGAATCAGGCGGGATTCCCTTTTTATTTTTTGTGATTGCAATTTTTTCAGGGGTTTGTTCGGATTTTTAATTCTGCGATTTTCTTGGTGAATCGTGGTGATGTGTTTGAGCTGATTGGGTCGGTGAGTGTCAGACAGCAGGAGTATGCATTGTTTGAGTATTATTTGAGGGGGTTAAGTATTATTTAAATATTATTTTAGCGGTATAAATATTATTTGATGGGATTAAGTATTATTTGAATATTAATTTAGCGAAATAAGTGTTATTTGAATATTATTTTAGCGGAATAAATATAATTTTGGGGGAATAAGTATTACTGGAATATTATTTTAGCGGAATAAATATTATCTGATAGGATTAAGTATTATTTGAATATTAGGTTAGCGAAATAAGGGTTATTTGAATATTATTTTAACGGAATAAATATTATTTGATAGGATTAAATATTATTTGATTATTATTTTAGCAGAATAAATATTATTTGATAGGATTAAATATTATTTAAATATTAATTTAACGAAATAAGGATTCTTTGAATATTATTTTAGCGGAATAAATATTATTTATGGCGACAGAGCAATAAAATTCAAATTATCACGGCTCGGTCCACTTTCCGCCAAACTAAATTTCGAAAAACTCCGTCAACAATTCGTCAGGATGAAATACAAAATTTCTTGGGTTATCGAGGAAATGTAAATGCGCCTTGCCTTACAGTTTTACATATACATGTCTTAATCTTCGTGTAGAATGCAAATGCAATGGTAATGGAATCTTTCAAGTCGGTGAAACTTGTAATTTAATCTTGAATTTCACCACGAGCCGTCGATCTCGCGGATTTTGCACGTAAAACTTAATAATCACTTTTGAAAAATTACACATTATACTTGCAAAGACAACGATACTATATTTACCGATGAATCGCAATCAGTTCGCGGCGTTGCGAGACGGAAAAAATAAAAATCGCATTTTTATCGAAACAACGAAACGGAGGGCGGAAGGTTTGCAGAATAAAAAGCAGGAAGAAAAATACGGTATTTTCCGGCGAGGCTGCCTCATTCGTGTTTGAACAACATTTTATTACGTGCATGTCCGGTAATACGAATTTCAAATAAGACTCAATGGCCATCGATCCGAGGGTATTTTATATTCTGCCACACGTTGGGCATAAACGATGCTTTATTTGCGAAAGATTTTTCGCGATAACGACGATTATCCAGGATTAGTTGTTTTTCAATATCCTTTGTCGGGTCGTTCGTCGTCGAAAAATATCAATGTTTGTTTTTACCTTAACAAACGCTGCGCTCGTCGGTTTCGATGTTTACTTTGCAGCCTGCAAATATTTCATAAAATGTTTAAAACACCGGTGTTCAATTATTTTTCTTAACACCGTCATCGATGACATTAAAGTTAACCCTTTGCCCTACAACAACGAGACACACTCGTGATGCGGTTGCAGTAACAGGAAATTTTGAAACTTCTGAAAAATTGTCAAATTGAAAATGTCAGTGGAAGACGACACGATAACATTATCCCTATGCTGTTAATATTGCTTTAAATTCTAAGATATATCAGGAATCACTGCCATATTTTTATTTTAGCAATTTAATTCTCAATTATTGCGGAGGCAGTCAGAAAAAAAAATCGTAGGGCAAGGGGTTAAAGAAATTCTGAAACATCGTTATTTTTATTTTCTACAAGAAGCGAATAATATTCTGTGAGCTTCCGATTTGCTTTTACGTTGAATTTGAGAGCGGAAACGTTTGAGGATCATCTGGAAACTGGAATATTTAGTGAACAATTTTGACGACGATAGGCATGGGTGACTATTGGCGATTCTCCTGAGGTTAATTAGAATCGCCGGTGGGGTGGGATGGTCTGATTAGTCGGAAGTGATCGATCTACGGATGTACATGAAATCAGCTTCCGTAATGGTTCCATTAGCACACCCGGTATGCACGATGGACGATGCATTCGGATACGAATATGTAAGGCATTTGCGATTAGCTGAAATTGAAGCAGATTCCGACGTTCTTGGAGCGAATACAGTCCATCTACGATGATGTTCGGTTCCATAGGTTTGTTTAGCTTTCCATCAAAGAGGATTTATATCCCTGAAATGTAGCTATTTGGTAAAATATAGCTAATGAGGTGAATTAACACTAGAACTACCGGCGTTAAATCTATCATATTTCAAAATATTAAATAAGTACTTTGAAAAAAGAGGAATCGAGAGGCGGAAAAGATGGGCGTAGAATATTTATTCTATGAGTTTTCTATAAACTTGGAGAATTTTTGGAAAACAATTGTGTACCAGTCAGTGTGACCGGTTGGTAGTTCTAGTGTTAAAAGTGAGATATATTTTTCACCTTCGTGCTGAATGTATTCCTTTCATTTTTGTTTTTATAATTAACGATTTTACGGAGTATGAAGTCAAATCTGCAATTTTATGTCGATTCTGTAAATTATTTATGGGATATTAACTAATGTTAGAATGCTATTTTGTTGGTAATTTTCTGTTGAATTTTTCCAGCGAAGTAAATTCTTTTTAGGGTTGTTATAGGTGAAAATGATCTTTTAATTTATGCAGATTATGTAATATGTTAAGGTGGAAGACTAATTATGACGTGGCACTAGGTGCCATTAGACAGAAATGACAAGTCAGAAGGAAAAATGACTATGAAACTTAGTTTGGAAAGTATGTTTGGTAAGACGCAAAACGGCAACCTGTTGCATTACTTCCTTTACGGAAAACCCTTTACTTACACGCATTCCTTTCATTTCAATATTTCCAACACCTTTTTAATCGTCCCAACGCTTTTCACAGTTTTCCTGCATAAATAATTCCACAGGAATTAAGAATCAAGAGCCTCATGCGCCAAAAACACACGCGAACTTTTGTAATTCAAATATTCATCGAAAGCTTTTCTACGATTGATTTTCCATTTCGAAAAAATTCAGAGAAGCATAAGAAATATTGTGCAAAATTGTGGAATATTTGAACCGTTCATTTTGAAAGTCGAATGAGTCGCTTTTTTTTTAAATTCAAATATTTTAAATTTGCGTATTAACACTAGAACTACCGGAGTTAAACCTATTATATTTAAATGTATTAAATAACTACTTTAAAAGAAGAATCAAAAGTTGGAAAGATAATTAGTTTACGTTTTATTTGATAGCTGTATAATATTTATTCTATGGCTCCCCTACGATCTTGGATAATTTGTAGAAAAATGATGAATCAGTCATTTTATCTGTCTTGGTAATTCTAGCGTTAATGATATCACAGATCAAAGTAGTATAACAATACAAAATTCAATCGTATCTTCCTTTTATCAAATATAATTGCCATTTTTGTCTGAGTTACAATATCTACCCTATGGTTCCCCTTTGAACTTGGATAATTTTTATTAAAAACGAGGAGCCAGTCATTTGCCTACCTTGGTAGTTCTATTGTTTAACATATCGATGTGGATCTACGAGAATATTTATTTCAACTTATCTTGAATACTTCTATTTTTTCGGTACAAATAATTTCGTACGGTCATCGAAAAAAAGTGAAGTAAAGTGCCCTCTGCCCCTTTCGGCTCATTTAGCGCCGGGTATTTTTAAGAAATTCTTCCATCGTTGTAAATTCTTCTTTGTACAATCATTATAAAAGATAGCTTCTACACACATGGCAGTATGACTGAGAAGATTAATTAAAATCGCTTTTGTCTTGTACTTTGGAAGGGAAAAAGCAGAGTCAATATAATCAGGCGCGAATCTCTCTTGACAGACCCTTCCCGTTCTGACTTTTCTTGCACGAAAGTGGAGGAAATATCGACCACTGTCATTATAGCAGCATTTGCTCTGAGTCAGCAGAAAAGATAAAAGAGGAAGTGCAAGAATAGCGAAGTAACAGCAATCATTCCCGGTGAAAAGTTTCCGAAGGATAAATAAGGAGCTCTCTAAGCCTCGAAGGATTTAACGCTCTTTGTGATCCTCGAGAATCATTATATTCATATTTTCTATGATAATCCGGCGATATTTCACGCTAAAAAGAATTACACGGATATTACATCATCGTAGAAGTTTAATCAGGGTTTCGAGCAAGATCAATTTATTTTTTTTTAAATTTTTCATACCGTTACTCTAAGATTGTGTTAATTTATTTTTTAATTTCTTGCTCCACAATTTTTTACGACTGCGTGTGCAACTGTTGAAAATTAAATTGAAGAGATAAAAATTGATCAGTGATTCTTAATATATCGTGTGATTTAACGCAATTTTAATATTTTCAATTTCTAGCTTCTGAATATCTTTGAAATTTTCTATTCCATTTATCAGTCGTTATTTTAGAGCAGGTGATCGAAAGCAATTTGTAATTTTTATTTTATTGCTTTCACGGTGTGAATACGCACTAAAGAAATTTCCTAGTAGTTCGCGGTTATTCGAAAGGACTTGGTAACAGATGTGTGCTTTCCCAAACCTTTTTTCATTCGTCCCTGAATTCAACGAAAGTCTCAATTTTCCCTACTTTCGGCGTCTTCGAGCGAAAAGAGGGCCAAGTATCAGTCGCTCCCGTCCAAGTATTTGTCAGCACTAGAGGGTGAATGTGCGAGGGTAAAATGTAAAAGCAATCAACTACGATAAAAGATTCAGAGACGTCCAATGGGATGTGTAGATGTGCCATTACAGATTCTATTATGTCCGTTGGATTCTAAAGGGAGTTAAAGAGGCTGAATAATTTCGCTGATCGCACAGGTGACGAAAACGTTTCTCACCTTTTTTCTCCCTTAGTTGCTTCTCCTATTTCATTCTTTTCCCTTTCAAGTAGAACTGCAATACTCTATAAATGATTGATTTTAATTTAATAAAATCCAATAATGTCCAACTCAAAGGCGTTACATGATTTTCACCGAAGAAAGTTAAACTTAGAAATATATCAACTTCAACCCTCAAAAAATTGAAAGACTCCGCTGTAAAAATTCCAGATTTATCCTACAAAAAATAATTCATTAAAAATTAATATCAATGTAAATTCAGAAAATTCGATCGCAGAGAAAAAAATTATCTAGTGCGAAAGTTCCTACTCTATAAATGATTGATTTCAATTTAATAACATCCAATAATGTCCAACTCAAAGGCGCTGCTTGATTTGCACCGAAGAAAGTTAAACTTAGAAATATATCAAGTTCAACCCTCAAAAAGTTGAAAGACTCCGTTGTAAAAATTCCAGATTTGTCCTACAAAAAATAATTCATTAAAAATTAATACTCCTGTAAATTCAGGAACTTTCGCACTAGACAAACTTTTTTCTCTGCGATCGAATTTTCTGAATTTATAGGTACAATAATTCTTAACGATTTTATCGGTTAATGATTAAGAATTCTTTGTCACATAAATTCGGCCGATAAAAAATTTATCTACCATAAAAAAACACACAAAAGTCGCAATGGAATTCCGTATGAAAAAATGTCGACTTTGCACAATGCAAAAAATGTTTATTTCCGATGTCTTCGTCTGACAATATTTAATGGCTGGCCGTTATACTCATTCGAGAGTGTTTGTTCGCTGTCTGAGGGGATCGAAACCATGGGGGTGGAAACACAGGGTGGAAATACGAGCCCACAAAAGCTTCGAGGGCAACCAATAAGTAGTGAAGATTCAATTATTTTCGGTCGGTGAACACCACGGAATAGTCCTTTTTTTGTCGCGAGAATGGCAGAAAGATTCGTATGATTTCAGGATTTCATCGGCTGAAATCATGGAAGTGCTTCGTCTCATTCCTTTCGGTAATTCTTCCCCGATACAAAGGACTACTTTGCGGGGAGATAACATCTCCTTCCGTACGACGTCGTCGTGCATTTGTTGTAGGGATTTAAAGGAAGCCGGCTTACTTACAAAAGTGCTAATTAAGAAATTAGTTGAAAAATAATATATTTTGTAGGTGTATCTTCTTCATTCACACAGAATGTAGATTGCTTCCTCATTATTATAAAATATACTTGCGATTTGGAGTTTAAATCAGCAATCCTAAAATAAAGGAAGTCGGTTGTTCTGAATTATTTAAAAATGTTCCTCATATTTTCGTTACTGGGTCTTGTTTAATTTCTTACATCTATCCTGTAAAATATAAGAAATTAAATTAATTAAGTATCTTGTCGCCATCGTTTCTTTTCTTTCAAACAGTTTATCTAGTATCTTTAAATAAAATTAATCACCGGTAATTTGTGTTAATACATGATTTCCGTATCATCCAATACTTTAAAAAATAACAAACCACATGTTATCATCTCTTCCAAATTTAACACTAAAATTACCATGGCAGACTGCTTTCTGATTTTTCCTAAAAATTCCCCAAATTGATTGGCCAGCCATTCAGTGAATATTTTAGGTCTATCGTACAAAACGCAAATTACTTAACTGATCATCTTTTTCATCTCTTCTTCCAAAGTACTCATTTCGTATATTTCAATGCAACAGACATAAAGCCGGTAGCTTTAGTGTCAAAGCCACAGTGGCGACAAAATGAAAACGATTCGAACCGATTAGAGGATCAAGGAACACTTGGAAATTCTCTCGCAAGTAGACAAAGTGGAAAAGTAAGTTTATTAGCTCGTTCAATAAACGATGCAGCCAGCAGGATATTAGCGTGACGGTATCGTATGCGTGTGTAGTGCTTCTCCTTAAGTAATTCCATTAAGCACCTGAAGGGACGAAAAATACGAGGGTCGAAATGCGAAGAGAGAATGGCGAGGGTTGAAATCGGCATCGGCACGAGAGCCTACAGAGAACAATCGATAAATTACTGGCGAAAATTCAATTATTTTCGCTCGATGAGCACTTGGCCCATAGACTCCTTCCCTTCTCCTTTCCTCTTTCTCTCCTTTCATCCATGCCTTTAAAGGATCCAGGCAATTTGAAATTGCAGAAATGCAATTCTCGAGACAATTGCACGAATATTACGTCAGCGTTGCGACGCGAATCGGCGAATGGCGAACAAAGGAAAGCGAAAGGAGACACTGTTTTCTTTCGCGGTCGCCGAAACACGAATCGATCTTGCACGCTCGTATTTACGGAGGTACGTTGTGAACGTTCGCGTTAATTGATGCATCGGGGACACCGTTGCGTTTAATTGAAGGAAGGAGAGCAACGAACGCCACGGCAAATTAACATTTAATTAGAGGATTCGGGTATTTCATTGCCGTCTAGAAAAGGCAGCCTCCTTCCACCGTCACTTTTCTCCGGCCGGCGAAACGGACGAATCGAACATTTAATTATTCCGTTGTCGGACGTCGTTGCCCATTATTACGAGGATTTCGTTTGAGTAAATAAATTGTCCGTGCGGAGCTATTGTACTTGCTTGAAACTAATTAAACTCAGACTTTAAGTTTCGATTAAACGTTTCACCGCGACCAATTAAACGTTCAACGACGACGTAAAAATCTTCCTATCCGACGCGCTTCCTACTTCATTCTTAAAGCTTCTCTCGAAGTAAATGAAACACCGAATGTAATCGAATCTCGAGAAGGAAACTTCAAGGGGTACAGAATCATGTCGGTGATCAAGATTATTTAAATATTCCACGAATCAATTAAGTTACGTCTCCGTTCGACGAAGTACGCTCCTCTTCTTTCTATCATTCGCTCCGATATAAAAGATGGCTGGAGAGGAAGTTTTCTCAAAGGGAAAGTCCTCCATCCTGGCGCGTTAATAGCTTCCTCGAATCACACGGAAAGTGGCGTAAAGATCCTTTGTTCGTTCACCCCGTCGGGCGACTTCTTCTGCAGCGTATTTATTAAATACGAAAGCTCTTTTTAGAAAAGCTCGTCGCAGTTTCCCTTTTGCGGGATACTGCAAACGCCTGGGCACTCGGGGGCTGCATTATAATGAAGCGACGGGAAATATCTCCGCTCCTTTGTTCGTTCAATGGCATGAAAATTTGTTTAACTCGAGTAATTGTTGTTGTTCTGCCTCGACGTTGCTCTTATTAAATCTCTCCCGTTACGTTCCAGCCTTTTGTCACGTACCTCGCGATGGTATTAAGTAAATTGAGCGCCGCTGGAGAGACGTTTAGTCGAATGATTTCCTTCCCGTGGTGAATTTACATTGCCTCGGCGTTATGGTCGATGAAAGAGAGAGAAAAAGAGAGAATTTACGATGGTGCAGAGAAGTTTGCTGGAGTTTCGGAAGAATTAGTGTCTTAAATATTTGATTGCCTTGAAAGTACGATGAAAGGAGGACCGAAAATGATGTATGTTGGAAAGATGAAGGAATTATTTGGTTTCTTGTTGGCGGTACTTATTTATTTATTTTTTTTGAGGTTTTGAAGAGATTAAGTGGAATTTTTGTAATTTGCATAATGGGTTGAAAGAATCGGGAATTTTTGTGGAATATAAAAAAGGAATCAGTGGCTGAGGGGAGTTCGTTGAAGAATGCTTTGGAAAATTGCAATTTGGCAGAGTTTTTTTAATATTTTTGTGTGTTCTCGATGACGTAACAAGAATTATTTAAATTTGAGAGTACGGTAAAACGAGGACTGAAAATGATATATGTTGGAAAGATGAAAGAATTATTTGGTTTCTTGTTGGCGTTGCTTATTTTTTTTTTGAGATTTGGAAGAGATTAAGTGGAATTTTTGTAATTTTCATAATGAATTGAAAGGATCGGGGATTTTTTTTTATTTTTGTGGAATATGAAAAGAGATACCGTGGCTTGAGGATAGTTCGTTGAAGAATGCTTTGGAAAATTGCAATTTGCCAGAGTTTTTTAAATATTTTTGTGTGTGCTCGATGACGTGATAAGGATTAGTGTCTGAAGCATTATTTAATTTGAGAGTGCCATGAAAGGAGAACCGAAAATTACGTATTTCTAAAGATATCGCAGGGTTGTATTTTTTTAATAATTTTTACTGGAAAACCCTTGCTCTTACTGTTAAAGTTCCGAAAAATTCAAAGCGCTAATTCCCACTCAATCACCCTGTTTAACGAGAAGAATAATACGCGAGTTGGATTTTGCAAATATTGGAACACCTGTAAAATTCAGGCAGTAAATTTTCCTTCAATGTTAATTATGGATAAAAAGCAAGTGAAATGAATTTCGCAGACGTTAAATAACGCGGTAGAATAAATTTCAGACGTACAAATAGCCGATTCAAAATACGGATCTGACAATCCTTTCAGTGAATTCCTTTTAATCCAATTCGCCAGTCGAACGATATTAATGGATCGAGAAGGTTTCTTCGCTCTTTTTACCCGAGATAGGAATAATCCTCAAATATTATCCCGAACGATTTCGAGACTCAATTCGCTTCCCTTTTTTGTCTTTCGTTTTCCCGCGAAATATCGACTTTTCCCTTCTTCCTCTGCTTTTCCTTTTTGTTGCGAACGGCACTTCAACGATTAAGAAACACTCCGGAGAATAACTCGAATGGCTCAGTGTCGACTATTCTCGAGAATTTGACAGGAAAACCATTTCGATTCTTACCCCCTTGCGATCGTTTTTGCGAGCCTCTCCCTCGTCGTTGGCGCAATTATGCGAGCGGGAGAATTTATGGAGATGAATTCACAGGTGTTTGTAAATCGAGAATGCTTTCATTTCGACTACCCCTTTGAAATATTCTCGTTTCAGCGGGACTTTTGTTCGTTCGTTTCATGAAACGATAGAATTACGATCTGCTTGTTCGATCTTCTTTTTACTCTAAACTAAATTCCCTGCAATTTCGTATATTCAATGAACAATTTTTCATTCTTCGGAACATTAAATATTATACATTGTATATTAGGTTTACCGTCTATTCTTGAATTAAAAAAAATATTTATATTAATCAGAAGAAGAAATATAGCTGATTCAACTTTCCAAATTCAAATAAATCTCAACCACCCCAATATTCACCCTCTTAACCCCTTGCCGTACAATAACGTGTGACACTCGTGACGCGCTGAACGGAATAGGAAATTTTGAAGTTTTCCAAAATTTATTAACTCATTTTAGACCGGTAATTTTACGTAGAAGATAACTCACGTCACCGGTGATTTTTTCCGTAATTAAGTATGAAATTGAAAGAATCTAAATAATTTTCGGTATACTTTATTTATACATAATGAATTTAAATGAAACTTTGTACATATCTGCTATATGTCATAGTTTATACGTATTATATATTTTAGTAATTTTGTTGATGTGTTAAAATTGAAGTGGCTAATACAAGTGCAAACAGGTGTTATCTCGTGATCGGTGAACAATCATTGGGCATGAAAACTCGAGTTAACTCGTGAGCGGTCAGCAATGTGTTAAGTTTATTAATTATTTCTTATAAATTAATTTCTATTATTTCGAAATTATTTCTATACCAGGAATATTGTTCAAAGTTGCATTCTATATCAGAGATAAGTGATAATTATTTATTTCAGCAATTAACCCTTATCACTCCAACCAGAAGTGTCACTGCCAGAATTTTGCAATTATAAATATTATTACTAATAAAAAACTACCTCATAAAACGTATGGAACGTCTTCTCTAATCACTTAGAAACGAACAAAAATTGTCTGGAGTTGGAAAATTCTTGGAGTGATAAGGGTTAATTTCGAGTCATTGCGTATTCAGTCAGAAAATAAATCCTAAGGGGTTAAAACGTCGAAGAATGAAACGAAAATTCTTTCGTCATTCATCCCCGATACGATACAATTCCAAAAGAAGCAACACTCCGAGGACAAACAGAGAACGTCACCGCTGAACTTGGGTAGATGGAATAACAAAATTAAAAGCGTCTACTATCGCGAACAAGGGATGGTAGCCGAAGGCCATCGCGGCATCCGGTCTGGCGGCCGAGTGAAAATAATAGAATCGTACAAAAACGACAGGCGGCATTGTCCGGAATGAAGTTTACGGTCCCGTTCGCTCTTTCGTGACACTCCAAGCTTCCGTTCTGTCCTCTCGAGTTCGGGGGAATGCTCATCCCCGACGACTTGGACGTCTGTCTCATATTTCCATCCGGCTCCTACGGAATTTCCATGCCGACGGTAGGAATGGGCTCCTTCTTCCCTTAGACTCTTCGCAAAAGCCGCCAACTCTCGCGGGAATGCTGTTTCGTGGGAATAATAAAGGAATGGAATGACTTTGAAGTGAGACGATGGAGCGAGAGAGATGGACGGTGGAAGAGAATGGATGAATTTAGCCGCGAAATTTCACCGCGTCTCGCTTCGACCGCTCTCCTGTTACAAACAAATGCATGCGAGGCTTTTTCCTGGCGCGAATCTGCCGGAGGACCGGCGATGCGCGGTTCTTTGAGGGTGAAACGTGTGCCGACGTTGATGGCGGATTTGCACGTTGAATTATGGAATCCCGGAGACCCGTGGGGGAACGAAGGAATTCGAAGCGTTTAGCGTAATGTCTTCCGACGTTGATGGTTTTTGCTACGTGATCGTGGTCTCGTTGCGTGAGCGAATGTCGGTGGTTTTAATTGCTTCGTTTTTCCGTGGGTTTCTTAGATTTTTAATTAGGGCCACGTTGCTACGAGGATTGCGAGCGTTGCTGCGACGAGAGATGGGAGAAAGGGTGGAGTGGTATGCAAATGAAATGCGGATGATCGTTTGGATTTTATCTCGCGGGGGAGGCTTGAGAATTGCGGGGGGTTGATTTAAGTCTTAAGAGTTTCGCTGGCTGTGAGCCTACTTGAAATGTCGATGAGGGATTTTCGTCGGATTTGGTTGCACTTTCTTAGAAATTTGCAAGGTTAATAGTTTCTTTTTCAACCTCGTGTTATTAGCACCCATAATTAATCGTTAATTACTCAAGTCAACATTTTCAAAATAATTCCCGCTGTTTTAAGTACTGTAATAAAATTCACTCGGCAAAAATTAGTCAATCCGAATGCAATTCATCTTTTGAAACATTTAACAAATTATTATTTAGTACATCAAAGCCTAAGTAATGCTGTGACTCACCTAAAATAAAATAGCGAAATTAGCACAGTGATTAATACAGAAATAAATAGCAATAATAATTCTACACTCACTGATAATTATAATCTTTAGGTAATTTATACAGAAAACTTTTGAGCACCCCATTGCAAACAAACGTTGACCTATGAAACATTTCCTAAATTATTTAGTACATTCTAGCCGAAGTAATTCTGTGACCCACCTAAAATAAAATAACGAAATTAGTACAGTGATTAAAACAGAAATAAATAGCAATAATAATTCTACACTCACTGTTAATTATAATTTTTAGGTAATTTCTACAGAAAACTTTTGAGCACTCCGTTGCAAACAAACTTTGATATCCCACGATCTAACAAGAATAACAAGAAAGAAAATTCCTACGATAAGCTCTAATGAAATAAATCAAAGATAATTATTCATCTCATCTCTATTTAGGGTACTCCAAACGTCTCCACCCCATCTTCATTGCCACGTCTCTAAATCGACGTTTCACTCCAACCAAAAAATCCCGTTAAAAAAGCCAACCACGACAGAATTACGAAACTTTACCCACCGACAATAAAAACCGCCAATTAACCATGAAAAAAAAGGACCCAAAGGGTGCAGGAGGGCTTGAAATCGCGGAATAATCGGACAACGAGTCATCCGTTCAGACGATTCTGTATGCACGCGAACGCGAGTGCAAAGATACGATTGTAAAGTTTACAATTGCGGTATTGTTAAACTCTCGAGCATGCAGGGAGTGCAAATAATGGGGGGAAACGTTGATTCGGAAGTCGGGCGGGGTGTGCGCGTTGAGGGTGAATCTATAGAAATCTGACGAGGGTGGAGGAAAAAAGAAGCGTACGACTTCGTCGTATATCTTCGACAGTAGACACTCGACACCATGATACACGGAAAGGTCGAAGGGGTGGAAAGTGGTTCGTAGTGGAGAAAGAATGGGGCAGAATTCGAGACCCTTGTCCCGATGCGCCTGACACTGATGACGTTAGATTAAGGCTTTTGACGCTCTTCGGCCGATGCAGCTTTTGCACGGCTTCGGAGGGATGCACTTTATAACGGATGCAGCGGACGCGCGTTAATTTGAATCCTAATGAAATCAGTAACATCTACGTGCATTCAGTCGGCCTGAAAGGTTTTACTGCGGGCAAATTGCACGTCAGTTTTAACGGAGTGCGATCGCGTTAACGCGAGGGAAATTCGAATTCGATGCGCATGCTCGTTTTGTTTTGCTTGGACATTCTGGAGAAATCTTAGCTGAGGGGAATTTGGAAAATTGTTTTGATGTTTTAGCGTTTAGAGAAGATTATTTTGGTGTTTTAGTATTTAATTTGGAAGTTTATTTGTTGCTGTTGAAAATTGAAGTATCTCGAACGAATGTTGATATTAGGTGACGTAATGAAAGTTATTGTAAAAGAAAAATCGCACGATAACGTCGAATTTCTGACTGTACGAGGATATTTATTTGGAATGGGGAAACAGGAAAAGATATACAAGTAGGGTTACTAAAATAACGGATGATTTAGTATTTCCTCTCCCGTTGTATTCTTCCCTGTAGGAGCTAAAGCATCAAGCATTTCGCGCACAATGCGATACTACGGGAAATGTATATTTTCGGTAATGTTGCCATTTATTCGCAGATAAATGGCGGAATATTGTACACGGCAAAAGGCATTTCAGCCGGATCTGTAAACGCGAACGTGTAATATGTCACTATTAATCTATACGACAGGGATATTTTAACGTCGACGATTCTCAGAAGCTCCCACTTTGACTTTCTGAACGTAATAGAAAAATTATAAATAAGGAAATATATTTAGAAATTGTAGAAATTTAAAAATTTATGTTATTTTCTAAATTATAAATCAATCGGGTTAGATTTGGGCAGAAATTTCATTAAATATGTCTACATTATAATAAAAAGAATTGTGAATCACGAAATACTTCTAAGAAATGCAGAAATTTGGAAACTCGTGTTATTTTCTGAATTATTAAATTAATATTGAGTAGATTCAGGTCAAAATTTCATTAAATATAATTAAAGAATTGGAGGACAGCTGCAGTCAGAAAGATACGTTGGATTTTCAAAGTAAATTCAATAAAATTTTAAAATCCATGTTATCTTCTAAATTACCAATTAATATGGGGTTAGATTCCGGTCTAAAATTCATTAAATATAATTAAACTCGTCAAGGACAGCTGTAGCCAGGAAGATACTTTAAATTTCCAACGTTAATTCAACAAACTTTCAAAATTCATGTTATCTTCTAAATTATCAATTAATATGGGGTTAGATTCAGGTCGAAAATTCATTAAATATAATTAAACTTTTCGAGGACAGCTGTAGCCAGGAAGATACGTTGGATCTCCAAAGTAAATTCAATAAAATTTTAAAATCCATGTTATCTTCTAAATTACCAATTAATATGGGGTTAGATTCCGGTCGAAAATTCATTAAATATAATTAAACTTTTCGAGGACAGCTGTAGCCAGGAAGATACGTTGGATTTCCAACGTGAATTCAACCCTTCGAAGGGCCGGTTCGTAGGGCTCGCTCTATCAGATCCACACTGGCGAGAAGCACGAGCCACGAATATTAATTGGCCTTAATTATGCGCGGTGGAGGGCTCGTTTTAACGCGAACAAAGTTTTTCGCGGTATTCCGCCCCTCGGTACTCTACTTTCTTCTTTTTATGGACCACCATGGCGCGGGAATACACCGAGGGTTTAAAGGAAGTTACGTGAAGCGGAACGAAAATGGTCCCTTGACGAGTTTTGCCATTGTGGTTTATCGAATTTTCTCTTCTTCCGTGAGAAGTTCCGAGTGCCGGGCTGCGGTTACGTTCGCGCGAAACAAATTCCAATTAACGTCCCGTTTCTTTAGAAACGCTTGATTAATTGAATCATCCTTCGGTTAAATTCGTTTTGAAATCTTCGCGCAGAACTACGCCGGCAGAGAGTACTGTTCTGTTGAGTTACATCCTTTGGGAAGAATTATCCGATGATTAAAAGGTCATGTCCTCGTTGAAACTGAGAATTAAGGGACTGTAATGATCAATTGTAATTGTATAATGCAACATTTCTCTTCGATATTACCAAACAAATGTTACAAGAAAATTTTAAAGGATTTTTCTAACTCGGAAGGTGGAATCAAACTTCTTTCTTTACTTCAACTATTATTTATTGTTTTCAATTTTGTTGTAATTTTAGCACTTATGCGCGGTGTTATGTTTATTCTTATTAACATATTCGTTGTTTTTGTCATTCTGACAGTTATTAATATGAAGTTATGCTCTTACTGTCAATTTAACAGTTATTAATATCAGCTGTATAGTTATTAACATTACTCCCTTGATTATTAGCACGATCATAGCATTCCCAGTTAATTAAATAAATGTATTAACAAAATATGTCAACAAGTAATATCTTCACACGATTATTTTCTCAGCACTACAGTCCAAATTTTTTTATAATTAACACTAACCACACGGTAGGTTCAACAGTATGCAAATATATATTTCTTTCTATTATCTGAACCGACAATCTTCTGCATTTCTATCGTAAAAGTATTATCGTTATTTCATAACTATTTTTAGACTTGCAGACGCATTTTATTTTGGGATTCGCTGGTGCAGGTTATTTTTAAATGCAGCAGGTTCAGTTTCATTTGAAATACGAAGTGACGAAAAAGGAGGGAAAATGGGACGGTGAATTTTTGAATTGTTTTGAATTGAACGAAGGAGGTGATTCCCATGATTTATTTTTATCTTCTCCACCAGCGTAATACTCGGAGGAGTAAAATTTATTTTTCCGTGGAATCCTTCGAACTTTTCTTCCAATTTTCGCAGCTCCCGTTAATTTGTTTCATAGTCCGTACCTCGAACGGTTTGAAATTCCCGCGCTCCGAAAATGATATTCTTTTTCATAATGGAGGCCATTCCGTTGGTATACGGACACAATGTACATAAATGCGGCAAGTTGTAAGGGTGTTCTTCCCCAAAAGCACCAATCTTCCGAGAGGCGAGAAGGAATGCGATTAAGCGTTGATGGCTTCCTAAATGCAAACAACCCCCGAAACCGGAGACAATCACGCCACGACAAAGGGGTAGACGGTGTTTTACCGAAGAGAAATAAGTGGGTAGAAGTAGTCAGGGAGGATGTCAATTAAGCGACACCTCTTAATTTGCTTCCCTCTGAGTGGCAAGTACTTTGATTAGCTTCGGGTATTTCATATCTTGCGAAAAAATACGACACTTTGAATTTACAAGCGATAAGCTGTTTTGCAATATCGAGGTCGATTTTGCGGAATTGATATTGAATTAACGCTCGATATTATTATTGTTTATAATCCACACGTCTGTCCACAATATTCACGCAGGATATTAATTAATGTTAATGCAAAATTGACATCGTCCAACGATGGGATAAATTTATTGTACCGTTGGCAAATTCGGGTAAATAATTATTTTATATTCAGTGGATGATAGATGAAAGTTTCGAATGCCCGATCATTTTGATGGTCCAAATTGCTCGATTGTTTTAAGGAAAATTAATAGAGCCGTTAATTGTCCTCTGAGAAAGTATCGCAGGAATAAATTCTACGTTGGACGTTCGAATCGTAAGGGGGATGCGAATTTATGATCGACACGTCAGGTTGCCTATCATGCATAAATTTCTCTGGTAATATTTTACCATGCAGCGAATTACGGTGTCGTTAATTTCATTTAAAACAATTCACTGGTAATTAAAATTGGCACAAATTCACGTGGCAGGAATCTGTTTAATGATGAGACTGAATTGTGCTTGGCGAAAGAGAAGGACGAAGGTGGGAGGGACAGGTGGACATGACATTGTCGATTTTTCACAATAATTAATTGTTGTTTGCACATCGATTTTAAGGGGAAGGCGGGTTAAACGGTGTAACTGCCATTGTTGGTGTACAGTTTCACCCTCGGAGGGTGCTCGAGTGACCTTCGTGTCAGAAATTCAATCGGCATAAATTGGATTTTACGATCGTGACGAGTGCCTTGTCGAATCGTCCCTTTAAAGTTTATCGACGAATAAAATTCATTGTTCTCTGGATGATTTATAAGAAGTTGAGGAAGAAATTTATTACTTTTCCATCGCAATCAATTAGCATGCTTTAAAACTGTTCTTCCATCTAAGTATTTAACAATTTATATTAATTTTATATTAACAGAAAAACTACCAAGCCGGTCACAATGATCAGTTTATATTATTTTCGAATGATAGTACTAGAAAATTCGTAAATATTACAATTTAAAAGTCATATTAAATTTCATCACATTCAACAGTGCCGGTCACCGGTGACCCCCATGTCATTCGACGTGTTAATTTCATTTCTACAAAGCACCATCCTCCACCCTCTATTACACCCCATACATCTAACCATAAAGCATGGTGCAAACATCGATAAAAATTCCCCGATTTAAAGTTAATACCGATAACCACCCCCAACATCCCTTCCACATCGTGAAATACGAACAAACGGACTCGTTTTCAACCCCGTCCGACAGAATTCTCTCGATATCTTCGAGACAATCGAATTAATCTTTGCCCCGTGATTAATGCCAGCATGATATCCGTCCGCGAGGGAAGAAATCGAAGAAAATACGACATCTTGCGCGTTATTGCGTATGACACGGTCGATCAAGTGGGGTGGTTTGATCAGCTCGACCGAAAGGAAGGAGGGTGGGTCGAGGGTGGAATTTCGGGGCTTGCTCGAACTCTCCCTTCGTCTTGGCATAGCATTTCCCGACGTGGCGGCATTCGGCCTTCTCATCCCTTTCCACGACACCGAGGTCTTCGTCCTCGTCGTCTCGTGGTATCGCGACCCTTATATTAAAACTACCCCTCATGGTGAGACCGATACACCCGCCGAGTTCAAGTCACGTCCGCGGGGCGTGACCTTATAGATCGCTCAAAGTATTTCGAAATGAGCCTTTTGTTTCTACCGTGTCTCTTCTGTATGGAGTTTGGTGAATTTTGGGGTCTTTTGAATTACATTGTTACGAATTATTATTATGAGTAACAAAGCTGTCTCCGATTGCTAGAGCGATAGCAACGAGATGTGAAATGTTTATAATAATATATCACCAGAGTCATCCGTGAGCTGAAAGATTGGCTAGACCTGTTCAAATACAATCGCTATTTTTTATAAACGATTTTTAGTTTGAAGGGACACCACGCGGGTAAACCTGGGGGGCCGGTGTGGATGTCCCTTCTGTTCCTAGCAAAGGGTAAAAAGGGGTATTTTATTTTAATTAGCGCCTGGGCCTGTTCGTGGACTCGTCAATAGGCTGACCGAACAGGCCCTGCCCTAGACGCTGTGCCCCGAATGAGAGGATGTTAAATATCTGTTGAGCGATCGTATATATAGAAACCGGTCGTCGTAGGACAACTCGCGAGAGCGATCCATCGGTGGACACGAAGTCTAGCGGACGATCCTGGAACTAGGGACGTAGGCGCAATGGCGAATTCACGTGAGAGTTCCTCTCTTTCGTGGAGGTTGTCCGAATAATTGATGGAATCGGCGATAATTTCAGACCTCTTAAGCCCTTCGAATCGATAGATATGAGAAAAATAGGAAGCACGTGCCCGGAGAAGTCAATCATGCTTCTTTGAACCTTCCGATCTCCGACCTGCAAACCGACACCCTTAATCCTCGTCGAATCATTTATCATCGGGCTCAGGAGCGGGGCAACTTTTTGCCATTTATAAAGTTCCGCGGAACGAAGAAGAATTAATACGGCATAAGCTCTGTCGGGGAGTCCATAATTCAATATAAAAAATAATGGCCATACTTTCCAGGAGTCTAATACGCCCTTAAGCCTCCTCTGAGTAGCGGCGATCCATTTTTCTTGACTTTACAATTCGCGAACGCACAGAAACGGGGCTGTAATTTCTCTCACGAGCCGGTCATTTATCATTGCACGAGCAGTCGTCGTTCTTTGATTAGAATCCGGGATAACGGATGAGGAAGTACGTAAAAGAAGCCTCTAAGCGTGACTTAATTACTTATTCGAGCGTTTATTTCCACCCTGCGAAACGTTCAACTAGTGGCTACAACGTTGCTCCATGGACTTCCAATGGAATTGATGCAGATTAATGGAAATTCACGATACCCGAAACTTTTCCTATTACTTCGCCAACAAATGTCGTTATTCTTTGGCAGCAAAGAATCGAACTTTCCGCGTTTCTTTCCTCGTCGAAGATTACGGAGCAGGGAGCCATTTCCTCGCGGGTGCTTGTTTGATTGATTTTTAATTTATCCGTCCCGTCACGTTCTTATTACAGAGATGGAAATATTACCAGCCTGTTGCTTTATATTTTCTACCCAAGATGGGCTTATTTCTCGGACTTCTTCGTTTACTTCCCTCGAACATCCCTTTGCGACTGGAGACAACGAGGGGTTTCATTTTCCTTAGTATTTTCGTGTACTTTCGACTTTCTCTGCAGATACAATTGTCTTTTCGACGTCGTACCTCTTTGATTTTGAAATGAGGAATGATTCCACCTTCGCCTCTCGTCTCGGCAACGTGTAGAACGTAATATTCTACGACTGTGATCCTTTGAACCACGACAGCGTGGAAATCGAAACAGTGTATTCACTTTCAACTGCGCACTAATAATAATTCATTCATTGCCGTGTTGTAAAAAATTCCTTCGATTTTAGCAGTTTTTGTTATAAAAATTGTAGATACCGGAAAATATTAATAAATTCTAAATTCTAAATTCTAAATTCTAAATTCTAAATTCTAAATTCTAAATTCTAAATTCTAAATTCTAAATTCTAAATTCTAAATTCTAAATTCTAAATTCTAAATTCTGAATTCTGAATTCTGAATTCTGAATTCTGAATTCTGAATTCTAAATTCTGAATTCTAAATTCTAAATTCTGAATTCTAAATTCTGAATTCTAAATTCTGAATTCTCAATTCTGAATTCTAAATTCTAAATTCTAAATTCCAAATATAAATTATATTAATAATTCACTTTAAGGAACGTAGTACCGGAAAATATTAATAAATTAAATTATAAAATTTAAATTCTAAATTCTAAATTCTAAATTCTAAATTCCAAATATAAATGAATTAAACATAAATCATATTAATAATTCACTAAGGAACGTAGTAACGTTGAGAGGAGTTGAGTTATCGCGTTGCCTTGTTTTTGTTAATTAGTCGTAACTTTAGTAATACATTATTATTTATTACTTTGGTGAAGTCGAGCCGGTGCAATAGAAAAGAAGTCTTCTTGTAAACCGCACAGGCAAGCAACTGCAAGAAAAGACGATGGTAAACGTAGAAAGAACAGCTTGCAACTTGAATTCGCTCAAGTAATTTACGATTATCTCCGGCACTATCGTTGATGAAAAATTGCAACGTATCTCCACGACGGAATTTTCGGTTACTTTATTTCCTGCTATTATCTTCCAATATACAGCAGTAAGTTATGGAGTTACGTTGGCGTGGAACTTGTGCCAAAGCGGCGAAGTCGCAAGACAATTTTTCCCATAACCCGACAACGTCACGGGTCTACAACGAAGATATGTTCGTTGCACGCGTTTCATATCCGAATTTTACGATTCCGGATTTCGCCGTGGCATTGAAACTCGCCACCGGCAGCTGTTGCCTTCTTCCGGTAACGCACGTTGATGCCGGAACCCAAGATTCCTATTGAGGCCGTATTAAATCCTGAAAAATGGATTCCCTGATCCTTCGTTCGACAGACCTCCTTAAAATTGCTTCAACTTTCACGCCATCGTAGACTCAATGATTTATGGTTCCACGTATGTCAAAGATAATAAACAAAATCGTTTTTCAACGATGACGAACACACGAATGAATCTGCCAAGCATTAATGCTAGAATTACCGAGACATTGGAAATGACTGGTTCTCAATTTTTTTCAAATAATTCTCCAAATTTATAGGAGAGCCATATAGGAGATATTCCACATTTATCTTATAAAACATAAATTACTGAGTCGATCATCCTTTGCACCTTTTCATTCCTCTTTCGCTAAAGTATTTATTTAATTTATTTAAATGTAACAAATTTGACACTAGTACTTGGTGAATTTTTGTGGCTTCGTTTGAAATGAAAATTAACGAAGGCTGGAAAAGAGTTTCTTTTGCTGTTGAATTATTGTTTAAAAAACATTCCCAATTTATAGGAGAGCCATATAGGAGATATTCCACATTTATCTTATAAAACATAAATTACTGAATCGATCATACTTTGCACCTTTTCATTCCCCTGTTGCTAAAGTATTTATTTAATTTATTTAAATGTAACAAATTTGACAATAGTACTCGGAGAATTTTTTGGCTTCGTTTGAAATGAAAATTAACGAAGGCTGAAAAAGATTCTTTTTTTACTATTGAATTATTGTCTGAAAGGCACAATGAATTTGATAAAATTAAGTTGCACCGTTCACCACTGTACCACGGTTAAAATTTGAAAGTCGAATCATGAAATTGATCACGGCAGAAATTTCGATGTAAAATTAAAAGATATTTGGATAATTGTATATAGGAAATTTTCCGCCTTTTTAACCTTTACGGTACGGCTTATTTTTACAAATTTCTCGGCAGTTGATTGATATTAATTTGATCAAATTCTCTGTCGATGAATATTCAGGTTTGTTTGAAGGTAACAGTAACTATGGATACTGGAGGGTACATTATTTAAATAAGCAAAATTATTATTAAATTCCAAGTTGAAATTAATTCCATGATAAAGCTATCGTGAACACGGGGTGTCGAGTGCAGTTCGACAGAGGACAGCAAAGGGTGAATTTATTTTATGAATGAAGGCACGAAGGTATAAACCGTGCAGGTATATATTTAATGATACATTTGTGTGGACTATGGACGAAATTGGACATATTTGTTATTAGTATTATCAATACTGCTACTGAAATTACGTGAAAACAGCCATACTGTAATTTCTTACCGAATGAATTTTCACATTTAAATGGAATTGTTAATTTCGAAGGTGACAATTCATATTTGTTTCAGACACAAAATGAAATTATTTTTACATACAGATGACGAAGAATTGCGTAAAATTCCCTACACCATTTACGAATTTGCATGTATTCTTTTATAAACAATACAAATCTCCTCCTTAGATATTATTTTCAATTAATTTTCTAAATTACGTCTTACCTGCGGCTACCATTTTATTCTCAATTCGAAATAATTAATATCACCATAGTTATTCTATTTAAAAATAGTTCAGCAACTTTTAAGTCACACTGTACTCGCAGTATGACACTCAAAATCTTCAAAAAAATTCAGAACGCCGTATAATTCGTTTGCAAACAATCTCACATAAATCATTGAGTTAAAAATGATATCGACACTCGGTGAGAATTACAATGGCGCAAAGACGCGCCATGAAACTCGTCAAAAAATGCCGTAACTTGCCACATGCCGCTGAACTAATTAGAAAATCCAGAAGAACGCTGAAGTTCTGACCCCGCCGAACCGCAGAATTTAATATACAAAGTTCCGTGTACTTATTGTTAGCACTTTTAACAGAAACACTCGGAACACTGCACCCGGCGAATTACATCCTAATTTCGAGATCTCGTAACTTTCCCCTTTGATTTATCGCCGCGGAACGTCGAGCAGGACAGAGAGAAACGAAAAGCGGAAACATCTCGTGGAAACTTGAAACGCGCTGCTTCTGTTTTTCCACGGGAAAAACAGGGAATGCGAATCGTCGGGAAGTTCTCCTCGAGTCGCTGCTTTCACCGAGGCCTACGATAGAGCGAGAGGAGCAGAAGGGAAAGGGCGAAAGGTCGAAAGGGAGAGACGTTGGAGTTTCGCGGATCGCAGTTTGCCCCGTCGTGTTTCGAGTTTGCCGTATCGAAATCGATATTTCGAATCGGAGGAAGTTCGACGAACCTGACGCGAGGGAAATCGAGGAGGAAAAACGTTGGTGCACGACGAATCGGGAGGAGACGGGGTTGAATAAAAAGGATGGGGGAAAAAACGGCGCTGCCATTTATTTCTGGGAAACTTTTGTGCTTGAGAAATGGCTCTCGTTACGCAGGTACTGAACACGTCAACGTTTTCAATTGTACCTTTCGACGGATTTCGCGGATTTTTATTTCACCATCGGGCGTCCGCTCGTGAAATTGGACTGGTGTTTCTGCGCTTCCGTTTGAACGCGAGGATTTCGATTATCGCGCGGTATAATTGAGTGTTTTAAGTCATCCGCGAAATAATTTGTCGATGCGAAATAGAATCACGCACGATATTTTTTTTTGCACAAGCGGCGAGTTTGTTTTTCTCACGGTCAAATCGTTGTCGGTGATATTTGATGATTCGCTTCGATGATCCGTGCCTTATAATATTATAAATATATACATTTTCTAAAAATCACATCCAAAATCGATCAACCATCCTCTCAACAACACACTTACCTCTCGTACTACAAATAAAAAATACCAAAGGGAATTCTACCAATTCTAAATGCCATCTGCCTTCAACTCTGTCCGATGCTGCACAGACAAAAATATAATTACTAAATTAGAAGATTAAATTTCTTCAAAATCGCTTCCAAAATAATCAACCATCCCCTTAGCAGCAAAGTTGCATCTCGTACTGCAAATAAAAAATACCAAATGGAATTCCACCAATTCTAAATGCCATCTGCCTTCAACTCTGTCCGATGCTGCACAGACAAAAATATAATTACTAAATTAGAAGATTAAATTTCTTCAAAATCGCCTCCAAAAATAATCAATCATCCCCTCAGCAGCAAATTTGCCTCTCGTACTACAAATAAAAAATACCAAAAGGAATTCCACCAATTTTAAATGCCATCTGGTTTCAACTCTATTCGATACTGCACAGACAAAAATATAATTACTAAATTAGAAGCTTAAATTTCTTCAAAATCACCGCCAAAAATAATCAACCATCTTCTCAACGGCAAACTTACTTTTCGTGCTGCAAATAAAAAAGGCCAAAAGGAACACGAGCAATTTTAAATACCATCTGCCTTAAACTCTATCCGAAACAGCACAGCCAAAAATATAATTACAAAATTATATTATTGAATTTCTTTAAAATCACGTCCATATCAATCAACCGCCCTCTCAACAGCTGTCTTGTCTCTCTAACTACAAATAAAAAATGCCAAAAGGAATGCCACCTGCCTTCAACTGCATTCGATACTGCACCGACAAAAATATATAACAAAATCAGCAGATTAAATTTCTTCAAAATCTCCTCCAAATCACTCAGCCATCCTCTCAACAGCTGTCTTGTCTCTCCAACCGCAAGTAAAAAATGTCAAAGTGAACACGACCAATCCTAAATACCATCCATCTTCAGCTCGATCCGATACAGCACAGACAGAAATGTAATTACAACATCGAAACATTGGGATTCCCATGAAATATTCTCAACCGCATGACAGTCGCACGGGCCAAGAATTCCTACCACGGATACTCAAACTCAATATCGAAGTGTCTTTGAGAAGATTGGTGGTCACGATTGCAGGTTGATCCATCAGACCAGGACACGTCGATTTCGCCGCTAGCCAAGTTTCTCGATAGTTTCTGAACACACGAACGAAGACGAAAGATGATTGGTCGTAGGACATCGACGAGACAACTCCGAAACAGCATCGACATACGATATATACGTCTCTCTTAGCATAGATGCAAGGCAGGAGTGGAAATCGAGGCAGAAATTCGAGGCCTGATTCCACTGGCTCCTGCTTTTGCTTCGTCGACGTAGTCATCAACCCTTCGAGTCGATTCTCTCCATGGTTGGCAGAACCAACCCCACAGGCTCGCCGCAAACAAGGAGGTGGGTAATTTCGGGGTTGCTCAGCATTTCCACTACGTTGGACCGTTTTGGGACAACCTGTCTTTCTCTTCCTTCCCTTCTCACTGTCTCGGCTTCGCTTCCTCTCGATATGCCTCCGTTTCTCTCGTGGCTTCGAACGTACCGCGTTGGAAAGCAGATGCTTCCACGTTTCTAAAAGACGAGGAGGAGAACTTTATCGTCGTTTATTGAGAGAGAGATCCCGATCGGGGAAATGCCATCGAGTGAATTCGCGGTGACGGGGAGAGATACGTATACTTTATTAGCTTTGGGAATCTATGGATTGGCAGGAATGGAGGGTGAGAAGCTTTAAGATAAACTTCAACGAGGAATGTTTGCTTTTGGTATCGTCCAAGTACTCGATAGCGGTTTATAAAAGTTTTATTCGGAAGGAGTGAGATACCTCGGGAAAATATTACCTTTCTTTCTGATACGGACAACGTGTCTTCGCTGTGGCGATGGATATTACGTAATTCTTTATTCTTTCGCTTTACTTATTATGTTTATTGTCTGGTTCAAAGCGATGGAATGATAAGTTAATAAAATAATTTCATCGTTCGATGGAAAATTTCTCGCAAGGTTCAAAAGTATACCGTTCTACATGCAACAAAAAATTTTGCAACTTTGTAATTAAGGAAACTATAATGAGGATGCTTCTAGAAAATAATTAATGAATTGTATTAATTAATTAGCACTATAAAATTATTGAACCACCGATGAATTTTTATTTCACCGAGTTAACTCTTAATTATAACATCAAGAAATCATAGGATAAAGGATTAATGTCGTTAAAATATTACCGTGAAAATATTACCTTTCTTTCTGATACGGACAACGTGTCTTCGCTGTGGCGATGGATATTACGTAATTCTTTGTTCTTTCGTTTACAAATTATATTTGTTGTCTGGTTCAAAGTGATGGAATGATAAATTAATAAAATAATATCATCGTTCGATGGAAAATTTGTCGGAAGGTTAGAAAATAACATTTTGCAACTTTGCAATTAAGGAAACTATAGGAATGTATAACTATGCTTCTGGAAAATAATTAATTAATTGTATTGACTTGAAATCACTCAACAATTATGATTTACACGTATTTTCGCATAGGAACGTTACTTCTCGACGAATAGCAGAATTTTATTTTGTTGTTGCAAGCGCAGGAGGAAATGTTGCTGCCGTTAGCATGGCGGCAGACCTTAACGTTTATTGTTATCCAGGTTAATACCCGAGCTCGGTGTTGCGGAAACTCAGAAAATCCCAGTATGGCCGAGGGCGGCTTTGCTTTTTTTTTCCACCTTCCGGTTTCTCTTCTTTACTCGTTTTATGCTCCCCTTCCGTATCTCTCCCTCTGTTTCGCTTGTCCGGTAGGTTTTCGCGCCGCTAAGCGTTTAGTTTTCTGTTTGAAGAGGAAGAAGAGGGAAATGAGAAGGGCGAGCTTTCAGGGCATCGCGAACCGACGCGACGGAACAAGGGAAATTAGTCTTTCGGGGTTGTCTCTCGGAATTCTTTCGCGGTTTCTTCAAACATTCGAGGAATAATGGAGGTTTGCACGAACATTCGCTGTTGAATTTTATTCGCTGAAATTTCGAGGCTGGAATTATTTGTTATTGATAATTTTTGGAAAACTATTTAGTTGAGATTTTTTTAGACAATTTCAGCAACCCTTTAGCTTGCGATTTCTTCGGCAAGTAGCTTCAGACGGTGGAGGAATAATAGAAGTTTTCAAATACGTTCGGGGTTGAATTATACACAAATTTTAACAAAAGAAGAGTCTAATTGCAAAAATTAACGCTGCTAAGCACTATAAAATTATTAATGCACCGATGAATTTTTATCTCACCGAGTTAATTCTCAATTATGACATCAAGAAATCATAGGATAAAGAATTGATATCGTTATGTAAGGAAATTCGTTAACATTAATATTTAAATGTCCAGAATTTTTACTAAAATCAGCCCCAGTTATTCATCTCCATGTTTAATGCGTTAAACTTGGAGTTTCAATTAAATTCGGTAGTCAAAGAAATGAGGAAAAATTTATTTAACGAATGAAGAAAGTTCCTTAATATTAATATTTAAAAATCAAGAAATTCTGTTGAAATCAGCAGCTTCAATTATTGATCCCCATATTTAATACGTTAAAATTGAAATTTCAATTAAATTTGATAATCAAGGAAATAAGGAAAAATGTATATAACGTAAGAAGAAAGTTCCTTAACATTAACATTTAAAAGTCAAGAAATTCTGCTGAAATCAGCAGCTACAATTATTGATCTCCGTATTTAATGCGTTAAACTTGAAATTCCAATTAAATTCGGTAATCAAAGAAATAAGGAAAAATATCTGAAAACTTACGAGGAAAACGTCCAAGAATATTACTCGCCTTTTGCATAGTTGAATGCTTAGTTTTATCTACGTTAATATCGAGGCTGCGCTGAAAGAATTCAGAAAGAATGGAAGCTGAGGATAGTCGAGAGTAGCCGTGTTTCTTCTATTTTCAACGTCCTCTCGTCTCCCTTCTTTCTGTTTTTCCTCCTATCTCTCGGTTTTTAGAAGTAAATGCTGCACTTCCTTCTCAGCAGAACGGAAGGAAGGAGCCTCCTATTCGTACCACCCTTTGCTATCCGACATATTAAATTTAGTGCTGCGCATTATGAACGATTAAACCTCTTCTCAGTTTTCGCAGTTTTCTTCAAGCAGGAAACTTATTTGCAAGCACTCTTGAATATTCTCCAAATCTCCCCGAACCGGAAATTTAAAGAAAAACGCCCGCCATTTAATAACAAATACTCCATAATTTATCAAACTTCCTGGTGCTCATAAAAGCTATCTGATTCTAAGTAAAAAGAAACTTTCCGTTTTTTTTTCAATTCAAAAAGTTGTTCCTTATTTCCTTTAAGTTTATTATGGTGAAATTAGCTCGTAGAATTGATAAACAATTTAAACAGAGAGCAAAGTTGATAGTCGCCTAATTACAATAAGTCAAAGAAGTCAAAGAAACGAAAAACAATTAACTCCAACCACCCTCTCAACTACCAACACAAACCCCCAACCCCAAAAAAATTCACATAATATAACAAAATAAAAACCCCCATTAATAGAACCACCCCAAAAAAGCTCTACAAATTCTCCAAAACACCGTGACCTCTACAAAAAAGGGGTAAAAGATCCCGAGAAAACTGGCAGGACACTCGTTCCCGGTAGATAAGGATTAAACAAAGCGTGAGTGGTTCCCGGATTAATTTTATCGCGGTTGCCAGGCACCGATATATATCGTTATCCAAGTTAATACCGAGTCTTCGTTGCAAGCAGAAGCCGGCAAAGAAACAAAACGTGGCTCCGGGGATGCGAGAGGGGTAGCGTCGTTTCTCCTCTCCTTGCACCCTCTCCAGTTCACCGTCTTCTTTCTCTCACCCCGTGGCTTTTCGCGCTGCTAAACGTTAAGTTTCCTGTCGCAGGGGAGAGGGATGGGAACACGGGAGAGAGACAGAAAAAGGGAGAAGGCGCGGCTGAATTTATGCTTCATTCGTACACGTTAGGTATACAGAAGGAGGAAACGAGTGGAGCGTAAATTATGGTACTCTTGAACGCCAGCTCGCCCGCACTCCGACCTTCTATACTTCAGCCCGAACCCGACGTTCTCGTTGCAAGGAGGCCTTGTTGTTTGGTAGGGGTAGGAGCTAGGGGTAGGAGTTAGGGGTGGGAGGTACCGGTAGGAGGTAGAAGCTGAGGGGGGCTGTCTTTTATTTATTGTTCCCAGGCAACCCGTACGAGACCACCCTTCCGTCTCTCCAACGGTGCGAGAAATTTAATTTTAAAAAACCCCACGACCAACCCTCTCTCCCGCCTACGGGGCTTTTTCTTTTTTCTTCTTCCTCGTCCTTTCTTTTCTGTTATCTCCTTTTCTTTTTTCCTCTCGCCGATGAACAGTCGTCGCCCGACCTCTACGCTTGAAAGGAAAGCGCCCAGTGCCTGTTGGTTTTACCTCGTCAGCGAGTTTCGTTTCTTCCACTCCTTCGATTCGTTTTCGTTTCCGCTTTAAGTTCTCTCGAGCCGTCGTTTTTCGAACACTCGTGATTGCTAATAGACGAATCGTCGGGGATTGGAATATTTGGCGGAAGTGGCTCGGGTCAAATTGGGACTTCATTGAGTGGTGAATTCGGTTGTCGATGGGGCTTTGTTATGGGAATCGGAGAATTGATTGTTTGGGGTAGTTTACTTTTTTAGGATCTTCCGGTTTGTTGACTCTCGGTGGCTTTCTTTCCGAGTTTCCTTGGGGGACGGTTATCGAAGGAATTTTGGACGAAATATTCGACTTGGAGGATAGGATTGTATTAATAATGGATTAAATTTTGTGATTGTGTTATTTAGTGGACATATAGAATTCGAATAATCATCAATTATTTTAGAAACAATTCCGCTTTGATCGTTGGTGAAGAACTTCAGACGTCAGTGGTACCGAAGAAGCTGATTTCTACCGATAAGGGTTAAAATATTGTAAAACAATGTTCCGTGGAATTCTGTGGAGTCTGTAATTAGCGATCTGTAATTAGGAGGCTTCACTTCGCAAATTTACTACTAAAGATGCTGGAAAATATTTTCAGATACTTCGTACGAGACCTGTTCTCGTTTCACGCGCGAGCGCTCCTTTTGTTTTAAAACACGCCGAGTGGAAGAACAATTGTAATTAACTCCGTGCATCATTAACCGGATTGGATTTCAGATCGAAGATTAAATCGCGGAAAGAGCGAGAAAGTTGCCATTAGAATTTAATCTCGCTGAGTTCTACGATATCTGCCGATAATTGAAAATTAAGCTTGGGAACAAACTTCCGCGGAAGAAAATCCTTTGATTGCAGATCAAAATTCGTTTCGAAGTATGTAAATACGACAGTGCCATTTCAAACTTTGCTCTTCTCCTCTGGAAAAATTGATCGGAACGACGAACCAAGGAGTATTTTCGCAATTATCTTCGAGTATCAACTTCAAATCGATTTTATTCCTATATTTTCATGAATTGCAAAAAATACCACGCTGTGAATATCGCAGAATGCATTTAATTGTCAAGAAAATTCTCTTTTAATCTCTCAAATCAGATGTTTGAAACCAAAATTTTGCAATAATTATCTTTAAACCTCCATAGTTCGAACTTTTTTGTAGTATTTGAAGATCAGCTACACGATAGCACATTGGAAAAGGATAAAAGAACAATTTGAAATAATTGCTTTAACTGGATTTTTAAACATTGAATTACAAAGGATTTCATGATTTTTAAGAACTAAATTGTAATATTTGGCAAAGAAGAAAAATAGACTTTGCAGAATAGAAGTTTAGATGTGTCTTGTGTTACTTCATAGTCAAAAGGCTCTACAGAGGATTAATAAAGCTTGCAAAGAGAGATACCAAGAATAAACAAACCAGATGATCTAAAAAAATATGAACACCCTTAAACAACCAACGTATCCAATTTTTTAAACTTCTATCAGTCTTCTACTTTCATAACTTCCAAAAATTTAATCCTACCACTGCAATTCCACGTCAACAAATTATCCATTTTACAAAGCACCCAGTAAAAATACTATTGCTGATTGTAAGTAACGAGAAACTTCAATTGTCATAAACATCTATAAATCCTACCACTATAATTCAACGTCAATAAATAATCCATTTTACAAAGCACCCAGTAAGATGACTGTTAATAATTGTAAGCAACGAGAAACTTCAACTGTCATAAACATCTATAAATCCTACCACTATAATTCAACGTCAAAAAATTATCCATTTTACAAAGCACCCAGTAAAATGACTGTTAATAATTATAAGTAACGAGAAACTTCAACTGTCAATAGATTCTACGGTCCGACGTTCTCAAACACCCCCTGTAAATCCCAAGTACGAAGTAAACCATCCATACTTATCAAACTAGCACCGACTCGTTCATAATTCGTAAGAGTATTTCCCTTATTAATCCTCCCCACCCCTTTCGGTTTTCTCAAAAAGAACCCGCACATCGTGCGAGCACACTCTGCATAATATCGAATCATTCCTGAATCGGTCTGCCGTGCTTCCGTGATATATTCTCGCGCGAAGAAAACGTGAGAAGGGAAACGGAATGGGAGGCTAAAGAGAGGGGAAAAAAAGGTGAGGGTGAAATGGGGGGAGAATCGTGGTACACCGAGTCGAAGCTTTCATTCAACAGCCTCGCGTAAGGTCAGAATCCTTTTCCACGCTCCGTCATAAAAGACGCGTGGGGTTGCCGGCGGATAGCGGAGGGGTTGCTAATACTCTGAAAATCTGCTCCCTCGCGCCATACTCGAAACCACCATGAACCGGCAGGAGGTTCGTGGTGAGCGTATCGGCGGGTAAACCACCCTCTTCGAAATTCCGCATCGACGTTCGCTTGATTGCATACGTCTCTCTTCCGCTTTATTTCCGGATAGGGGCGCCCCTCGTCTGTCGTTGGGAATTTCTCTTTTAAGGCCTCTCGAAATCCTAACATTTGCAGACGCAGTCTGCGCAATTTTGCATCGGATGGTATTTTCTTTTTCTTCATTTTTCTCTCTTTCTTTCTTTCCTTCTCCCCTTTCTCTCTTCCATGGATCACGTTGGTGGCGCGTGATGAGAAATTTCTAAGGGTGGATTTTGTTTATGGGTAATTCGTGAAGAGACGGATCGATGCACTCGAGGTGTAAATACTGTGTTTTTAAGCGAAGGGTTGCTATTCGATGATGGTGATAACTTTGAGACCGGAAGAATATTTGCGAGGGTGGTTGACTCGATGTTTGGACACTTGTGCAATTTCGGAAGGCTTCGGAGAACTTATGAAATCACTCTTCGCAGAGAAGAGATGTGCAAATATTTAATTTCACTTTTGGAAATAATAGTGGGGTCGAATGGGATTTTAATATTTCAAGGGTGCCGTGAAAGAAGAGGGTCAAAGAATTAAATAAATACCAGCTTAAAAAAACATACTTTGAACTAACTTAGTTGTAAATTTATACTCTTCTATTTGTCAAAGTTTGCTAAACTTTTGCAACTTAAAAACGCCCGACTATCCCGCAGGAAGAATCACCAAAATCAATATTTCCCTTTGTAAGGTCAAAGGCAAAGATAATATTATACTTTTACCGTAAAAGGAAACTCCTCCTTTCCATTGTGAAATAGACGTTGTGTAATAAAATATGAAATTCCCCTTTAAACGAAAATTCCGTCTCCGTTTCGTCGGCAATAATTATGGAGGAAAACGTAACCCTGCACTTTTTCCTCGGAGATAAAAGAAACGGATGCTGAAGCGCAATGAAAAATTAATTATCTATGTCGAAATTGCTACCGGAAGTCCAAGTGTAATTGGTAGAAGGGGTGGCACGGTGTTACGTACTCGAAGGAGAGAATAAGGTCCTCGTTCTCGATGGAAGGGCGTGTAATTACGAGGAACGACCGAGAATAACAATTAACACCGTAACGGCTAGGAATAGCCTCTCCGTCGAAGTGTCTTGGACAAGTAGCGAGGACGTTTAACTTTCCATTCGATGTGAAAACCTTGATAGCATTCAAAATTTCTGCGCCATTTGAAGATAAACGAAAAATAGCTGAGTTATTTACTCTTGTATTCGCTTAAAACTAAAACTATCGACCTTACATCTACTAAAACTTATATATATTAAATAAGTATTTTGGAAAGAGAGAAATCAAGAGGTGAAAAAGATGATTGATTAAATAACTTAGGTTTTATAATATAGAAGTGGAATATTTAATTTGTGGCGCCTCTATTAATTAAGGGAATTTTTAGAAAAGATTGCGAACCGGTCATTTTGGCCGGCTTGGTAGGTTTAGTGTTAATAGAAAAATAAAATACGGAAATTTCACGAGGTAATTTCACTGGAAGGAAATGCTTACTTGTAATTTGTTAGGTATATCTGAAGTTGCGAAAAATATCGGGAGTTTCGCGTTCTATTTCCCGAGGAACGGGAAAGTTCGAAATGTACACGATAACGATAACTTTCTAACGCTGTTGCGGTTTTCATGAAAAGTTAGGCAAACAAACTCAATGTTCTCGACTTATTTCCGTATTCCTGAAACTCATCGTGAAAAACATTCTCCAAAGAGCACTGCTTTGAATATTATTCTGCAGAGGAGAATGCATTAATATGCATATAAATATTCACGAAATGTTACATTGTATTCATCAACCCTTATCTACCAACTCTTCGACGTCTTAGACCATTTAAATCCACCTTTTACATTTTTTTCGAAATATTCCTGAAATTTTCAATGTTGTTCCTTTAGTTTTCCATGGCTACCTTTCTAAAAGCAATCGTTTACATTTTTTAATTACCTTCCCTCTTCATTATTTGTTTTCTAAAATACTTAGCGTATTTAAATATGCTGGATAAATCATTGGCAATTCTACCATTATTATTTAATTAAACAAATACACGGTAGATCGAACAATCACAAATAATTCAAGCAATAATTCGGATTTGCAGCAATACTTCAAACGTCGTTTCTCCACCCCCAAACTTTTTAGACCTCTATAGAATTCTTTCAGAAAGACCATCCACCAGGCGAGAGAATAAGACGAAAAAAAAATGGAGAAAGTGATCCGATCTACCCATTACGTCCCTCTCGAAAGAAAATCGCACCCACCCACCCTTTGCCCTCGTAGAGACAAAAGCTGGGCATTAGGCAAGAACCTCCACCGAATACCAATGTGTTAAGCAACCGAAAAGCTCCAGCATTAAGTCGCAGTCCCGTTCTAATCCCTCCTTTCCCTGCTTTTCTCCAAGAACCGCATTAATTCTCAACCGTCGGCAAAACTTGTGCTTTCTATATCACCCTCAGCTTATAGCATTTAATCCTTCGCGATGTCTCCAATTTCTATATTCGTCGATAAATTCACGGCATTGGAAAGAAGAGTATGGATAAAATCAAAAAGTGTAGACATTTGTTTCTAATTCAGGGTGGAAGAAATATTGATTGTATTGTGTTTGCTATTTTTGGAGAATTTCATACGAATCATCGTGACTGATAACAGATTTTGAATTTAATTTAATTTCTAATTTTATTTAACAGACTTTTAATTTAATTTAATTTCTAATTTTATTTAACAGACTTTTAATTTAGTTTTATTTCTAATTTTATTTAACAGACTTTTAATTTAGTTTTATTTCTAATTTTATTTAACAGACTTTTAATTTAATTTTATTTCTAATTTTATTTAACAGACTTGGAACTTAATTTTATTTCTAATTTTATTTAACAGATTTTTAATTTAATTTTATTTCTAATTTTATTTAACAGATTTTTCATTTAATTTTATTTCTAATTTTATTTCCATTGATTCAGCTGCTTTTCGTGAGCAGGACGATTAGAAAGCGATATTTTATTTTTACATTTGAAGCTTTCTCTGAATTTATATCGCAGCTGATAAAGATAGAGGTAGTAATTAATAATAAAAATACAGAGTATCGAGTCATAATAAAATGTTGCACTGCTGTGCAATCTTTGTAACAAGCTATGATCCTTTCTGTTTCTTTTTCTTTCCCCCGCTGAAATAAATCTTCGTATTCGAAGTCCTCCAACGTCTGCGCCGTTTCAGTTAAATCCGAAGTGTCCACTCCTTTCTCCGCATGAATATACTCTGATCTTGAGAGGATAAAGAGGGAGCGAGAGAGAGAGAAGGAGAGATCGGCTCTCCATTTGCCATAAAACTACCCCCTGAGCTTTCATACAAGTTCGTCCCTTTCGAGATACAGCACGCCTCTGCCGCTCTTGTCCGAGCTTTTCTTCTTTTTCCATCTTTTTTTTTCCCCTTGTTGTAGGAGCCAGTTACGAACCATACAACCCTCGTATTTATGAGGGATTCTTCAGCGAAGGAAACACGGTACACACCACCAATTTCCACCGATCCACCCTCGGCCATTCTAACTTCCCACGTCCTACACGGGACCGTCCCAATTTTTCTGCTCCATAGCTTTTAACGAGGAGCTTTCCAGGAAAATGATCGTTCTTTATTGATAAGCGGAGCTCTTGTATCGCCGTTTTATTCATACTTTCTCCACGGTGTCTCGTAAAAATCAAAATTTAATCGTCCGCAGTCTCCCACGTCGTTGTAACAATCTTTAAAAAAGAGCTGCGTCAAGGTGTCGCTGTTTGGCAGGAAATTTTGTAATTGCTCGATAAAAATGGCAATTAACATTATTTTATCATTCGTCAAAATTAGAATTTTAATCTGAAATTAGAATGATACCTAATATATATTACTCCTCCAAAGTGTTGCTCCAGAAAATAAAATGTTTCGTTTACTTCCGAGAAGCAATAACTAAATTCTTTATTCACTTAAATTGCAATCTTACCGTCCACTTATGTAAAAAAATGGCAATTAACATTATTTTGTCATTCGTCAAAATTAGAATTTTGACCTAAAATTAGAATAATACCTAAATATACCACTTCTCCAAAGTGTCGCTCCGTAAAATAAAATGTTTCGTTTACTTCCGAGAAGCAATAACTAAATAATTCTTTATTCACTTAAATTGCAATTTTACCGTCCACTTATGTAAAAAAATGGAAACTAATATTATTTTATCATTCGTCAAAATTAGAATTTTGACCTAAAATTAGAATGATACCTAAATATACTACCCCTCCAAAGTGTTGCTCCGTAAAATAAAATGTTTCGTTTACTTCCGAGAAGCAATAACTAAATTCTTTATTCACTTAAATTGCAATTTTTACCGTCCACTTATGTAATAAAAATGCCGCACGATATTGCTTTCACACGAGTGCAATTCCTATAATTGCAATACTTATTTCACCCTCCACGTTTGCTTGTCCCGCTCGTAATTTCGTTCGGACTAAAGGTATTAACATGAATCTTAAAGGACACAGAGCAAAAGAGAAGAGCGAAGGCTTGAAAGTTGTACGTAAAAAGTGTAATTGGATCGTCTTACGGTTTCTTTATTTTTCCAGGAGCCGCAGCAGCATCTCGTGTTTACGTGGACGCATTGTCTCGATTAGCACGTCAGGCTCAGTTGGGAACATGGGGTGGCTCGAAGGATGTCGGTGAGTTTTGCAATTTTTCTTCTATCGCGAAGCACGACTTCTTTTCTCGTTGTTCCACCAAAGTCCTCGTCGGTTCGCGTAAATAATGTAACCAGGAGAGAACAAAGAAGGGCAAGAAAATTGAACGAAGGGATTGCTTACATTTAACGGCTTGCCGTGGAAGAATGGCGGAGAAATAACGTCGGGTAATGCTAATTGTAGGGAATTTTCGAAGAAATTAACACTTTATCTACCGCTCATTCTTCTGAACATTATGCACGAGTGTATGTACCTACTTGCAGAGCTCTGTAACATTAAAATTAAAATGTGAGGGATTCTCATTATGTTGTTTTAATTTCAGTTGTTATAAAGCAGCGTTACTTTATTTTATTATCATCTGTAATAAGAGATTAATAGACTGTCGGCCAATGGGTAGTGATAAACAAAAAGCCTATTAATAGGCTTCCGGTAGACGAAGTGTTAAGAATCAGTGATTTTCACTGCTTTCACGAGATCTAAAAGGTGAATTTAAAAATCCTGAGGTGTAAATTTCATTGATAAGCGTAGATGGATGAATGGTTATTTGCATATTAACCCTTTCGGTGCCACTTTCGCAGGAAATCAGAAACAGGTTGGAAGATTATTTAATTAGAAATTTCTAATAAGAAAAAAATGTAGGCTTTATTAGAGAAGAATCTTTTACTAGTATATTTCATAAAGAAAAATAGAAAAAAGGGTTTTATTACTTATTAGAGACTTCTAATAAGAGAGAATGCATTTTATACAAATATTTGTTTCAACAGCAGCTATTAAACTTTTTCTCCGTAGAATAATATTCAAAGAAGAATATTTTTCAGGGGGATTCTCAGGAAAACGCGATCAAGAGTGAATAAAAGTCATGTTTTCTCGTCACGATAATTGCCCTAGATTAATTAAAATTTGTCAACGTAATTATCGACGAATAAATACGATCAGTTCCCCTTGGACGGCAAGGCAGTCACTGAGGTTAATTAATTACCCTGGCACGCATCATTAAGCGTGCAAATAAATCGTTATATCGCGCAGACGGAATTTGTTTGGTTTCCTTACTTCCGCAAACATCGGCCGGCGTTTTGCCGACCGCGTTAAATTAAGATCGACTAATTTTTCTTTTAATTATTCCATCGATCAACAGCACGGTTTTATCCTACACTCGTATCTGCCTCCCGGTTTTAACGTTTGCCCTATCTACTTTACAAACTTTCTGATAATTATTTGAGTTCCTTCAACTTTTCGCGTTGCATCGGCAATGTTTATCGCGTGGTAATTAAGAAGTCGTCGGAAAAAGCGTTTGCTCTCCGTAAATGAAATCGGTAATGAGGTACGAGAGGTGGATCACGTTGAAATCTTGTCAGACAGCGTATCGTGTCGGTGATATCTTCTTTTTTTTATATATTCAATATTACGGAAGAAATTGTTAATGGAAGTTTTAAAATAAAAACTTCGAAATGGGAAACACGAGCGGAAGTTAATAAAAGTTGAAGCCGGAAATTTTCCACGATGTTGTAAGCCGATCTTTAAAGTGTCGGTGTATTGACGTTTACGACAGGGGTCGTAACCGATGTAACCGTCGTGCTATCCATAAATAATAAAATAATGACGCACCGTTCCATCACTCTCGTGGCATTTATTAAAGTTCTACCTTTTTTACAATCCACCTTTTGCGTTACTTCACGGTCCACCGGGAAAGTAAGTAACTTGGTGTATCTCAAAGTGTTATAAACTGATTAAATTTACCAGACGCTACAAAATTTCTGGAAATTTCGCAGAGTTTTAATCGAAATTCTTCGGCTATTAGGAGAAGCGAAGAGAATTATCGTTCCTTTTTGCGTCTCTGGCGGGACATTTAGAATATGATTCATTATGAATTATTAAAAATTTGTCAGTTTATAACAGCCGAGGTTTACTGTGCGCAGTTGGAAGGAATAAACATTATGTATTTTTTTGTAAGTAAACATATTCGCTTTGTAAAAAAACATTTCTTTTCGCTTTACCTAAAATTCGTATTGAATCGTTAGGCGTGTATACAGAAATCGATTGACCCTTTGACCTCTAATAATCAAAGGATCGATTGGTAACACGTTTTCTCTTCCTCAGAATTATTAACGATCGCAATTTTTAACTTTACATAAATATACAAAAACCACGAAGGGTTAAACATTACAACTATCGGTGTTAAATCTATTATATTTAAATATATTAATTGAGTAATGAAGTAATTTAGTTTCTATAAGTTAAAAGTGGAATATTTACTTATTAATTTGGGAAAAATGAGAAAAAATTGAGAACCGGTCATTTTGTTCTTGGTAGCTTAGCATTAACACGTTGACTGCCATGGGGGTCACCGGTGACCGGCGCTATTGAATTCAATGAAATTTCATATGACTTTTAAATTGCAATATTTACGCATTTTGTAATATATTCAATAATTAAATATTATCGTTCAGGAGTTAAACTCTCGCTGAATATATATCCATCTGTGTCTTTGAAGTTTCGGCTTTATAAAGATGTGATTGTAATAGAAAATTGTTCACTTCGGTAGAAATGATGAAACTAGCGAAATACCGGTGGCGTTCAACCTGTTAAATTACATTTTCGCCGTTTGCACTAGAGAACTAGAACGAATCACAGGGAAAAAAGCCAGCAATTGGAACACCCCTCAGATCTATTTCAAGCTGCCCCCTTTTTCTATTCTCTCGCAAAACCAAACAGGCATTTTTCCCCCGATTTTTTCTCTCGCCACCGCAAACTTTGTTCTTTCACAGCGCGAGTCAACGGCGAGCATTTTCGAGGCTTCCAAAGCCAATAAAGGTTCGCCAGTTTAAATGTACGTAAGCTCGAAAGCTCTCTTTCTCCTCCGCTGGACCTGGCCTAGGACAGAGGACGGTAAAGGCCGATGGAAAAAAAACTCACTAACAGGATCATTGCAGCGTGATAAGTGTGCGTATTAAGTTCGGGTCGGCAACCTCCATGACGAAGCTTGCAAGCTTCGTGGAGAGAGAAGGGGACACCGGAACGAAGGCGGGATTCTTAGGAAGCTGTCCAAGTGCGACGGAAGTTTTATTTGTTTCCCGGGCGAATGGAGAAATCCCATTCGATTTCGAGCCAATTGCTCGTCGTTCGAACGTGAATCTTCTTTGTGACGATTTCCCCTACTCTCGCGAGTCTTTAAGTTGGACTGTCGCGTACTTTTAGCCGGATGACGAAAACGTGGATCTCGTTTCTCTGGAACGAATCGGATTGGAAAGCTGTTTTTTTTTGGGAATATTGTGAGGCTTGTGGGGATTTATTTTGAAGAGAATTGATAATATTTCGTGGGTATTTGCATCGAGTATTGGGATTTGTGAGGATTGAGCCGGGGTATTTGAATGTTTACGATGTGCGCGCGAAAAGGGGATGAAGAATGGATATCGTGTTATGGGATTGTCAGTTTTTGTAAATATAAGAAATTACTTTACTAATTGCTCATTATTATTTGAATAATTGATATTTAAAAATCTACAGATGGATTCTGTAAGTACAGTATTAATGGGAGAATTTAACCGCGGAATATAAATAAATATTTAATTAAAAAAGAAATCACTTTCTCAATCCATATTTCTTAAATAAACTCACAAAATACACCAGGACTTTCCAAACGCAATATTACATTTCCAATATAATTCCAACATTACAGAAGACCTCAATAAAATATTTAATAAATCACCGACCTCTTTTGTAAATATAAGAAATTACTTTACAAACTGCTTATTATTATTTCAATAATTGATATTTAAAAATCTACCGATGGATTCTGCAAAAACAGTATTAGTAGGAGAATTTTACCGCGGAATATACAAAAATATTTAATTAAAAAAGAAATCAATTTCTTAAACAAACTCAGAAAATACACCGCGACTTTCCAATCGTAATATCCCATTTCCAATAAAATTCCAACATTACACATTCCTCAATAAAATACTTAATAAATCACCGACCAACACACCACCCTACATCCCTAAAAATAACACCCTCAAAGAGTCGAAGACAATGAAAACACGTCCACCCACCGCTTTAATCGAAATGAAAATAAAACGTCCTATTACCCCACCCTGCAAAAATACACTCCACGTACAACGTTATTAAAATTCCCACCGGAAAATCCCGCAATCGTCGGATTTACCATAATGGGAACCAACCCCCCTCTTCATCCCGTGGCTTCGTACGCTCAAGATAAATGCCGGCAAGTTGACCATATACACGTTTCAAGTTTATCGAAAAAGCCGTAGCAATTAAATGAAAGTAAGTCCCGGCCCGGGCTTCTATTTTGAGAGATAATACCAAACGAATATCCGAGGATGCCTACGTTGCATCAGGGTCGGACGTAACGCGAAGTTAACTGCAATCGGTGGCCGGGTGGAATATCCGAGGCTCGAATATAACCCCTGTTAACTGCATACGAGACGCCCCGGGGCACCTTCCAATTTAAACTCCGCCCTGTGTGGTACCTCGAAATAGGGTTACTGTATAATTATTTGTCGTTCCAACCGGTTACGGGCAAGAATAAAGCGGATAAATTATGATTCTGGCAGACTTCGTTACCGTTTCGCCTTCCTCGGCGTGCAACTTTATTCCCTCGGATCCCTGGTCCTTTTTTTCCGCGCGGGAGAGATAAATCGTATCTTGGATTAAGTGCAGCTTGAATTATGCATGTTTCTCTGATTAATTATTGCCAGATGTTCGAAGGAGAATCGGTAGGGAATATGACTTTGAGGATGTAATGGGATTTGGGGGTGATTCTGTGCTATTCGTTAATTGCAGTTCAATGAGGGATGAACGCGGCAGGGTTGCATTCAATTTTATGTTTTGCGAGAGGATTCTTTTCTGGAAATGTGTCACGTTTGATTGTGGAAGAGAGTTAATTATATATCATGTGGGGAATTTTTAGAATATTAACCGCTTGTCGCACAATAACGATGCATTAAATAGAATATTAAAAATTATGAATCAAATTAAATATTAATATTAATCAAATATTAAAATATTAATCAAATTAAAAATATCAGTGGAACACAATACGATAAAATTATTTCTATGTTATAGAGTATTGCGTTAAATTGTAAAATATATGAGGAATCACTAATAAATCTTCATTTTAACCGTTTAATTCTGAATGATTGCGAAAACAGTCACAAAGAAATCGTAGGGCAAGGGGTTAATTAGGATGCCGAGCCTTTAAGTTCATGCTTGTCATAGCAGCCAAGAACTTTTGATTTGTCGCCAGTGAATTAATTCATTTAACAAAAATTTCATTAATTATTGACCGTTTGTCAAATGCCTTATTAACAACGAATTCGATATTAATGTTGAGCAATTTAGCAACGGTAATTCAGATCGCAGATATTTTTTCGTCGTCACCGAGATTATATCAGCATTGTATTTCTTAAAATAGGAAATTAGTTTACGGTTGAACGGTGACGAATTTAAAGAGACGGAAATGGAAGAAAATTCCTGGAGAAATCCTGATCGAGAAGTGTTACGCTTGAAAGACACTTGAGGCTTCTTACAACAATCGATGGGCACCGGGGTGGAATATCTTATTACCCCTATTTGGCCGTTTGGCAATTTTCCAGTGTACGACAATTTGCACTCGTTAAAGGGATGCCTTTGAAACGTTTCTAGAAAGAAACCATAATTGAACCTGCTTTCCCGTCCTCTTTTTCCTTTAAAATAGACAATTTTTTCATTACTTAATTTATATCAGATATACTCGGAAATATTCATTGCAAATTAATTTAGCGTTCGAACATTCAGTAAAAAATTGTCAGATATTAAAAATACCAGGCTTAGATTAACCTGTGCATCACAAAACTTAAAAACATGCTGCAAAATTCGCAACGTTTCCAAGTTTTTAAAATACAGTCATTTAATTATTTCAGTCCTTTGGATGACCTTTTTTCCGACTGCCGGTACCATAAATGAACCATAAAATTTCCAAAACAGAAGGTTAAAAGTTTCCATCGCATTTATTGTAAATTTTTCTCTAAATGTTTCATTTTCCACCCCCTTAACACTAGAAAGAAGGCTGTGTACCCATTAAATTTAAATGCACTAAATAAATACTTTGAAAAAAGAAGAACCAAGAGGTAAAAAGGACGATGGATCAAATCATTTCAATTTTATATGATAGAAGTGGAATATTTGCACTATAACTCCCCTATCAAATTCGAGAATTTTTCGAAAATGTATACCGATTATTTTTACCGCCTTCTTAGCTGCAGTTTTAAACATGACCCGTTAGGAAATAAAGGAATAAGAAAAAATATATATACATTTACATTCAGCACAAGACAATGATATTTTCCATTTCACACTCCCCGTATTTTTTACAAATTTTGTTTTCCCTCCAACTTGAAGCACTTTTTCCAAGCATCCCTCGTCGCAGTCGCGCGAACGTTGTAACACATTTTACTGGAATCAAATCGGGAAATAACGACGAATATTATCGTTTCCGTTCGTTCAGTTCGATATTCAATCTGGCCCGGCGTATATTTTCCGAAGCGCGCGCTGTTAGAATGAAAAATACAATAACCCGCCGAGCAACCCGGCGCACGGAATTTTCGCTTTGTACGGAAAACAATGTTTTCGATTAAATCTTGACATTCGTAGTACACCGTGTACCTGACGAGCGTCAGGATAAATGATGGAGAATAGAAGAAAAAAAAACAAATGTAAATTCGCAGAGGGTAATTTGCGTGAGCTGTATTGTTGTAAATAAACGAGAAATTCATTTCTTCCCTCGTAGCAGATTCTTTTTCATGGCAATTCGAAGTATTGGATGCAAGCAACCGAACTCATGGGGTTTTAAGGGGTGCGATTTTGTCGCAGCTTTTATATTTTTCTATTTAAATTACCAAAGATATTTTGTCGTTGTTTCGTAAGAACTTTAGCATCCACGGAATAAAAATTCCTGACTTTTCGATAGACTTATTTTTTTTCAGCTTTAGAAAAAATACAGGGTGGTTTTAAAATTTATGAAATTAATTTAAAACAGCTGTCACCCTTAACACAAGCCAAGAATTAAAATAAAAAAGGAACCCGACAGGGTATTAATTACAGAGTAAATATAAACGAACAATTTGTTAGAAAAGTTTGAAGAAAATTTTTAAGGAAACAACCCTTCGATCTTGTCGTACATGTCAAAGAGAAGAAATTCCTTGAACTTCAGTCAAGAAATCGTAGAATCTCAGAGAATACAAGTCGAGTATATTTTTTTCTCTCTATTTCTTTCGAAGATTGCGTGTCCTTTCGCGTGTGACTCGTGTTCTATCCTCTGCGCCGTTTCAAACTCGGATCTTCGGATTCCTCGAAGAAGTTCGAGGGGTTTCGCAATACGAAAGGAATCTCTATTTTATCGAGGAAACGGGATTCGCAGACCGGCGATGCGAGTCGAAACGAATATCTTAAGTTCCCTCAGAATGTCGCGATCGTAATGGAACGTAACCCGTAACGTTTTAACAAATAATCTGCCGTGAAAAAGGTATTAAAGTATCCGGGGATGTTTTCTCGTAGAATAGAGACAGAATTTGCCCGGTAGAATTTAAAGTGCACCCTTGCCAAATAAAATCTTGGCATTGATCCCGTCTTTTTGAAATTATGCCCGACTTCTGTGCCACGTAGAAAATGATTTCTCTTTATGTACGGCAACGTTATCTTCTTTTCTTTGAAATTCTCCGAATTATGAGACCGGCAATGCTCGTCAAAGAATCGCGGAAAGAAATTCTGTTGGAAATGTAAAACGTAAATATACAAAGGTACGGTGATTCAAGTTTTTCGGTAGAATTATTTTATATTACGTTATTAAACTTTTATTTAAATGAAGTATCACATTCAAAGTTGATCTTCTTATGGAGAATTTGAAGCAGGTGGCAGTCTTTGTTGAGTTGTCTGCAAAACACTTTCGATTAACGTTAAAAATGCCGGCGTTAAATCTATATTTCAATATATTAAATCAATATTTTTCAATATATTGAATAAGAATTTTGGAAAAGGAGGAATCAAGAGGCAGAGAAGATGATTGATTCTATAAAACTGATGAAACTTCTATGGCTCTTCTATAAAAGTGGAGAATTTTTGGGAAAAAATTGTATGCCGATCATTTTGGTAGTTGTAGTGTTAATTATGGGATGAAAATGTTTTACAATATTATGCGATGTTGCATTCGGATCGAAATGTCCTTAATGGCTTTTGACTTTTTCTCTTTCTTTCATCACCCCCTCCACCCTCGATCTGTTGAACGCGTTTACAACGCAAATTGGATTATCGAAAACCATTGCCATTATCTTATTATCGGATTACCTAGAAACATTACTGATGTAAACCAGTTAGATCGAATTCAATAATATTCATCCATTAATGTTATTACCGGCAGGCAAATCTAAATCTTTCAGTTGTATTTAACGTAGGCAAGCATTCCCGATAATATCTTTTATCGAATAATTCCGAGGTATTCGTTTTATCAGCTTCCAGACTCTTCCTCCCGTTTGAAATTACAGCGCGGTAAATATGAAAAGAGAAACGTAAATCAACAGACAATCTTATTTTAATAACAATAATCTACTTAAAATTACAATGCTAACAATAAGTGTTGATAATAACGTGAGCAAATGAAAGCACGTAAAACAATTGTCTTAATGCTAGAATTACTGGTGTTATATCTATTATATTTAAATATGGAGAATAAATAGTTTGGAAAATTAGAAATCAAACACAAAATTCGGGGCAAGTCATTTTTACCAGCTTGTTGAAATGTTATTATTCTTTAATCGATGACAAGGATGATCGCGAATATTGGTAATTACTTTCAAATATTATAATGACCGTATTTTGTTATTTTATCGGTATTTTTCCAGAAGGTTGCATCGAACAATTGATAATTAGTGAAGAATTATCATATTGACTTCGCGCATGTTTAATTTCATTCTGAAAAACGGCATTATCTCGTGAGTGGCCCGGAAGAACGGTAATTTCACGTAATGCAAGTAGAGCTAATTACATAAAATTGGTTTACAGATATAGCTAGCATTACGTCCCGTCGTCAAATAAATGAACGATAGAATGGTAGGGGAACATTATGGATTATTGTAATTTATAATATAAACACAGATAAATTGGAAGCTCACCTATTCGAATCGTAATATTACAAGCGCCACGAGCGAATAAGTAAACGGCATGATAATTTACAATGAGAAATGTAATTCATGCAAAATTGCTATTGTATTTTACATATTCAATACTAAAAACCCAGACAAATCAACGGCGATGCGGACGGACACGGAATGAATATATAATATAGCCGCGAATAAAACTTTCAGTCAAATCTACTTCATTGAATACCTGAACAACTTTCGACGTAGACCGATTTAAAATTTGTATCGAAGCCAAACAGAGCTTCGGTAGCCAACAGAACTGCTCAAGATTTCCTAAGAAGTACATGCACCGAAAACCACTTCGAAGAATTCTAAAATCACCTGCAAAAATTACAGAAAATGATGCTGGCCCAGCGAAATAAAGTAGCCATGTATTTTGATCAAATATTTAGTATCAAAACTTCAAAACCACTTCTCAGACTTCTAAAATCATATGTAGAAAATTAGAGAAGAAAATAAATAAATAAAGAAATAAATAAAGAAATAAAGTAGATATGTATTTTCTTCAAAAACAGTTAGTATCAAATACTTCAAAACCACTTCACAGACTTCTAAAATCATCTGTGGAAAATTACAGAAGAAAATAAATATATAAAGAAATAAGTAAAGAAAGAAATAAAGTAGCCTTGTATTTTGATCAAATATTTACTATCAAATACTTCAAAACCACTTCAAAGACTTCTAAAATCATCTGTGGAAAATTACAGAAGAAAATAAATAAATAACGAAATAAATAAGGAAAGAAATAAAGTAGCCATGAGTTTGATCAAATATTTAGTATCAGATACTTCAAAACCACTTCGCGGACTTCTAAAATCATCTGTGGAAAATTACAAAAAAAGGTGATAACCCATCGAAATAAAGTAGCCGTGTATTTTGATCAAATATGTAGTATCAGATACTTCAAAACCACTACGAAAATCCGCCAAAGACTGATCTTAAGGATGTAAATTCTAAAGAGCAAACAATACCTCACAAAGTTCCTCTTAGGAGGAACGCGTAAAGGCAAATACTCGACGAAACCTCCTGTATTCCCGACACTTTCGGGCACTCGACGACATTTTAAAGGCCCTCGACGTTGAAGGAGGTCACGAGGAAAGATATTCAGGAACTGGACTCCCGATAGACTTTCCTATCAATCTGTCGAACACGACTTTCCAATTTCCTTGAAACGTCGAGCTCGCCGACCACCCACGAAGGACGAGATGGGCTCTCGAAGAAGCCATTAGGAGGAAATCTGAACGCTGATTCGGGATTAGAATTAGGAAGGATTATCAGATCAAACGTTGAGATGCTGAACTGCATTTCGCATCGATAGGTTTCGCTGATGCGAACGGCTCGATGAAGTTCGGCAGATTGGATCGAATGTTCGGTATGGGGATGGAGATACATAAGCGTGCCCACGTAACATCCATTTCGTTTGTGTTTTTCTTTATTTATTCAATGATTTATATCAATTCCTTCTGTGCCATTATGTATATTTTTTATTTATAGATAGTACGTGTTACTTTGAGAATTAATTCGGTTGTTAAAATACTAATCATTTGGATTTGCTGCGATCATTGAACTAAAAGGAATTCTTATTTGGCAAAGAATTTAGAATTGTTGTGAAATTGAATGAATAATTTAAAAAATTCTTTTTACGATAAATGTACCGAGTTAAAGTTGTTTGGTGTAAGATCTATGAAGAGGGTCAAAATAACTAATTTTAGAAAGGTTTTTTTAATTCTTTCTAAAGCTCTTTTCTTCAAGATGGACATCCTTCGGTTTTCTGTGGCCAGAAATTAAAATGTAATAAATTTCTTTCCATCTTTGGTTCCACTTTCGACCAAATATTAATCCTGCACATCTGAATGCTCCAAATTAATCGTGGATTCCGGTTCTAATTAATTAATCGTAGACCAGTGGAAACGGAATTTTCAGGAAGCAGTTGTACGGTCATCGTGCACCTGCAAAGCATCGACTTTAGCCACTGGTGGTCGGATAAGCTGAGTCAGTCAAATTACTGATTCAAGTGATCGATATCGACTGAAAACCGCAATGCAGCTTCTGATAACGATTTTCGTAGATACACGAATCGAACGTCGTATTATTATTGCAGACCGATCTGCCGAAGAAATCCATTCGTGCGAATCGTCCAACCTCCACGAGGATTGCCGAGCTTTTAGCAAACGAACTAGGAAACGCCACTTAAAATCTATGATATTTGCATTTCCTGATGATGGAAAGTGCCGTTTCCTCTGTTTACACGGGTGTAATACTCTTTCGACGAGGAGCTCGTTGAAATCTACGTTTAAAATTCATTCCATAATTCTGCAATTTAATATAATCCGAAAGAAACTACCAAAGCCAGGCAAAATGACCGGTTTTTAATTTTTTCTAAAAATTCCTTAAATCGATAGGAGAGTCAGGCAGTAAATATTCCACTTTTATCTTATGAAACCTAAATTACTTGATTACTCATGCTTTTCAGCTCTGGATTCCTCTTTCGCTCATTACTCATTTAATATATTGAAGTACAATAGATTTAACACCGGTAATTTCAGTGTTAATGCTAAAACTACCAAAGTCGGGCAAAATGGCCGGTTTTTAATTTTTTCTAAAAATTCCCCAAATTGATAGGAGAGTCATGCAGTAAATATTCCACTTTTATCTTATGAAATCTAAATTACTGGATTCCTCTTTCGCTCAATACTCATTTAATATATTTAACCCTTTGCCCTACAACAACGAGTGAAACTCGTGGAAATATCAGTGGAATACGACACGAGAATATTATTCCTATGTAATCAATATTGCTTTAAATTCTAAGTTATATCAGGAATCACTGATATATTTTTATTTTAGCAATTTAATTTTCAATTATTGCGGAGGCAGTCACAAAAGAAATGGTAGGGCAAGGGGTTAAATACAATAGTTTTAACACCGGTAATTTTAGTGTTAATACTAAAACTACCAAAGCCGGGCAAAATGACCGATTTTGAATTTTTTTAAAACTTCCTCAGGAGAGCCATGCAGTAAATATTCCATTTCTATTTTATAAAACCTAAATTACTTAATTGATCGTCTTTTCCACCTCTTGATTTCTCTTTCTCCAAAGTAATCCATCAGTATATTTAAATATAACAGATCCAACACCGGTAGTTCTAGTTCGAAGAAATACTTCATCCCCTAAACGTTTGATAACATATCCCCTCTATTACATCGCATTTGCTCCACGACAAACAAATTACCGGAGTATTCTCGCAGACAGCCGTCTTCCTCATCGACTTAGACTTTCCCGAGAATTTTCGAAAGACGAGAAATACGTCGGAGGTGAAGTGCTATGGGGGTGCACGCCTTACACCCCCGATTACCATAACATAACACGTCCGGGAGGAGTCGCGGAAGAGCGAAGACGACAGTCGGGAGAATTCGCTTCCCTCCTTTCGAGCCGGCTGGATTTTTGGCGAGGCGAAAATTCGATGCTCACGATGTTAGCGGCGGGCGGTGGCGAAATGAAAGCGTGATAGCGAAATTGGCAATATCGCGCGACTTTTCCCTCCCATTTCCCTTCTCTGCCTTAAAATCGATCGCGGCCGCTCGCGCGTTTTCCCCCTTTTTCACGCGAAACGAATTTCCGTCTTCCGTCGAAGATCTCGGGCGGTGGAAGTCTTCCAGAACGTAACTAGATTGCCTTTTGAGATTCGATATTAATCTCAGAATGGAGGAAACACGGTTAAATGGAAAATTATTGGGCGTTTCTTCGGCCCAGTCAAATCGTCATGGTGCCATCAACTTTTGCATTGAATGAAAGGAATGTCGAGGGGACGAAGGATATTGAAGGAATTTCTTTTCTTTTTGTACGCAGAATTCTTATTGAGATTGGCTCCGTTTCGATGTTGCCTTGTTTTGGGGAATTTGAATTTTCAATGGGTGGAAAATTTGCAAGTTTCGTAAACCTATAAAATTGAAAATATCAAAGAGATGGGACAGGATCAAATTATTCCTATAATATTAATATTACTTTAATATATATGATATATCAAGAATCACTGGTCGATTTTTATTTTAACAATTTAATTCTGAACCATTGCGGAGGCAGTCAAAAAAGATGTCGCAGGTCAAGGGGTTAAGCTACGTTATGAGATATTAACACTACAACTACCAAACCAGTCAAAATGACTGGTACACAATTTTTTCCAAAAATTCTCCAAGTTTATAGGAGAGTCATAGAATAGATATTCTGCCTCAATCTTATTAAACATAAATTGCCGAATCGATCATCTTTTCCACCTCGTAATTCCCCTTTTTTCAAAATACTTATTTAATATTTTTAAATACGATAGATTTAACGCCGGTAGTTCTAGTGTTAAACTTTCGTTTCCCAGCATTACTGCGACCTTCGTCAGGGTGAATCAACACTGAAGTGTCCCATTCACCAAGTCTTCTATTTTTATTGCTGTTCTGTCATACCTAACACTGATTGCCTTATCATTTTAATTGATTAGTCGAGCCACTAAAAAAAAATACATCCATCAGTACAATGATTTGAAATGTCCGGTTTTAAGTTGCACTGTCAGTTATACATTTTCCGGCGTTTCATTAGAATTACTGCGACCTTCGTCAGGGTGAATCAACACTGAAGTGTCCCATTCACCAAGTCTTCTATTTTTATTGCTGTTCTGTTATACCTAACACTGATTGGCTTATCATTTTAATTGATCAGTCAAACAATTAAAAAAGCCACAACCATCGTAACAATAATTTGCAGTCACCTTCATCAAGGTGAACCACACAAAAGTGTCTCATCTACCAATACTTCCCTCACTCTCTCTCTTCTCTCTCTCTCTCTCTCTCTCTACATTGTCATCCGACGAAACGCAACACAGTCCAACGAATCATTCGACTTGCTCAGCCGATCAACTAAAAAAGCCGCAACCACCAGCCAGCATGAATCCTCGAAAACACGGTAAATCCCCCCGTCGCCATTATTAATCGATCACACGGGTCATCGCAAACACGGTAATTTCATTTCGATCCTGCTACTCGTTAACGCTTACGAAAACAAAGAATCAAAGTTTGTCAGCCGCTCGGTAAACACCCCCTCACCCCCGTCCTCCCCGAAACCCGTTGAAAGGTGGGCGTTGCGTGGATTCGAAACACACGCGGAATTATTCGTACGTACTTAACGAGGTGAGGAAGGTCGCGACGTAATCGCCGGCCGTTTAAAGCATCCCCGATAATTTGACCCCGCCGTAATTTCATGCAATTATGCGTATTACCCTGCTCGACGCGAATTCGTACGTGCAGAAATAGAAACGCAGCTGGAATTCACCGTTAAAGCGAAGAGCCGGCGGTGCAAAGGGGGGTGTTGTATTTCGGTGTCCACGTGTCCTCGGTGGCGGCTCGTCTCCTCTTCCCTTTTGCATCCCTCTATGCGTTCAACCCCTCGACGTCCTCTCTCTCTCTCTCCTCAACACCGTCGCCCCGACGCTGGAAATGCCGCGTCGCCTCGTTTCACGGTAAAGTGACCGCGCGTTAACTCCCATTCGTTACGCGTTTACATTATTATTAAAGCGCATTTACACGGCCGTTGGCGCGAGCGCCTCGTGGAATTTTAATTTCCAGCCGTTGCGTGCGCTCGCCCTATTCTGCCGGTTATCTTCCGAACGTCCGCGGATGGAATTAAAGGTCAGGGGATTGGATTTTCGGGTGGCGCTGTAATTTCCCGGGGATTTCGCGACTCTGATCTGCACGGAGCGTGTAATCGACCTGGGGTTTTTTTTTTCTTTGTGGTTTTTTTTTTATTCTGATAATGACACCCTTGTGAGAGCCCGACGGGTGAAATTGTGACGGAGGGAGAAAGGGTGGAAAGTGCATTCTCTTGGTGTTTAAACGGCACGTTGGCGGGGAAGGTGGATGTGTGGGGAGAAGGTTGGAGTGGGATAAATGTTTGCTGAACGATTGGAAAAGATCGGAGAGTTTCTAGGTGGGGGTGGAGAAACTATATGGTCATTTGACCGGCTACGGTGTGCATGGATGGCGCAGGGTATTTACGCTAATTTGATTTCTTCGTTTGTACACTCCGGCGTTCGGGAATTATTCAGGGCTCGTGTTTGGGAAAGAATCGACGGTAATTTCATTTATCAAAGATTACAGTCGTGGGAAGAGCCTATGATAGGAAATAGTTGAAGATCGATGTTGGAAGAATTCAATTAAATCATTCTATTCGTGCCAACTATGGACTACGCTGCAGGGATACCTGTAATTAACCCTTTTAGTGTCCACCGGAAAATTGTATTAAATTAATTACAAATGCATTTCAATATTTTTTGAAAATCATAAGACTAATATTTATCTAACATTGTTAGGAAAAATGAACAAGTCTGTTACTGATTTTAGACAGTAGTTAGACATAAAAAGAATCATCATTTGGTCATAGTTTAATACAGAATAACGTAATATGGAGCATGTATCGTGTATTCTCAATTATTTGCAATAAAACTACTAATATCATATGAGCAAAGTAAATAATAATCCCATGATGATCGGCATTAGGAGTGTTGCTAACGACGATATATCGGCATCCGGCACTAAAAGGGTTAATTATCAAGAACAATAAAATAAATTTCATTATATTAATACCACTGTGCGCCTTCTGAACGTTACAGTCCGCCTCGATGTAAGTCAGAGAATTGACAGTAATTTCGCCGACCAAATATGACAGTGATAAAAAGAGCCTATGACAGAAAATACTTGCAGACCGATATCAGAAGAATTCAATTAAATCATTCTATTCGCACCAACTATGAACTACGTTGAAAGGATAGCTGTAATTAAACACCGTGGCGATTATAAAGTCGAAGAAATTAAATCTCATTAAATCGATACCACTGTGCGCCTTTTAAACGTTACCGTCAGCATCGATGTTAGTAAAAGAATTGACAGTAATTTCATTGACCAAATATGACAGTGATAAAAAGAGCCTATGACAGAAAATACTTGCAGATCGATATCAGAAGAATTCAATTAAATCATTCTATTCGCACCAACTATGGACTACGTTGAAAGGATACCTGTAATTAAACACCGTGGCGATTATAAAGTCGAAGAAATTAAATCTCATTAAATCGATGCCATTGAGTGGCTTCCGAATGCTATAGCTCGGCTTTCAGAACGATCCGAATAGTTACACTGCAATTAACTCGTATTCGGTACTTTGATGTCGGATCTCCGTATAATACCCCGTCTCAATGGTATCAGCGCTCGTGTCGGTGAAAGGATCGTCGGCTGCAGTCATGCTGCAGACCTGGCGATGTTTATCGAACGCACCGGTATACCTGCACTTGGATTGGATATTGGTTTCCTGGGCGCGAAATCGATGTGCAGTTGCACATTGCACAGGACTCGACGCTGTTAGCCGGCCAATTCCGTTCTTCCTATTTGGTAGTCAATGCCAGGGAGGCGCGGAGTCCGGTGTTCGTCAATACGATAATGCTAAGACTGCTTAGTTTTGCAAATTCGATTTGACTCGCCGAAATGCTATCTGATTGCGGATTCTATTGTTGCGATGTTACCGGATGCTATGGAGATTGTTTCGACGTGATAACTGAGACTTTGAAGCTGATCCTTTGCTTGTGGAAGATTTAACGACACTTCGGTTGCTCTTGGTTACAAATTTAATTACTTTGGATTTACATCCTGTTACTTTACGAAGTACACCTAATTCTGTTTTTAGCTTACCTAAAACATAGAAAACCTAATTTTCCTTTACGTAATACATAGAAAAAAGGGGATTAGTTCCGTATCCTTCAACCCTGTCAAAAATAGTCAAAATAAATTTATTTAAAATTTAGTTTAAGAATATTTTAGATTTTTTAATCGTGCTAAATCGAATGAAATCGTGTAAAACGGAATCAGTTTCTTTTTCTAGACCGTGTTACATCAAAACTGTGTAAAAATAGAACTGGGTGTAATTATTTCAATTCGGTGTTCAGTGTCGGAGATTCGGTATGAGTTAATGTTGGAACAGTTTGGTAGATAGAAAGCCTGGTGTTTGTTCACTGAAAAAATTCAAGATCTGTTGACGTTGGTCAAGAAATATTTCATAATTCCATGGTGAAGTTTCGTATGCGTGGGACATTGATTACAGTTCGTGGTATTGCAGTAGTAAAGTGTCAAACTAAGAGGCACTTGTCGATTTACACGTGTCTAACGAGCTATGGTTCTAACGACTTCATTGTCGTTTATCGAGCCATGCAAAAATACCGAGGAGCAGAGAGTACTTCGTCGCGACGATCTGAAGTAGAACTCCTTCTCAGGGCGCATCAACCGCATTCAGATTTCACGGGTTGGAATACATTCACTGAGAAACCTCGTTGCAATTTAATATCGGAATTTCAATGATGAAATCTCACATTGTTTTTACACTGTACTTTGAAACTTGTCCGATCATAATGGAAAGTTTGTAATAACAATTAAAAAATACATTTGTCGCCGTTGAAATCACTTCATCGTAGACGCAATCTGGCAAATCAAATATAACAAACTGTAAACTTCAATTGACTGAAGAAAACTGAAAATTTCAAGAATTAATTCTGCATGTTCCGCACGTAGTCAAAATATAAAGTTTAGACAAGAGGTTAAAAGGTTAAATATCGACTAGTTTTCGCCCGTCTTTTACATCGAAGTGTAAGCTTTTCCACCGAGTTAGTTTTGATTCAAGAAAGAAAGCCATTCGTAGCATCGAGCACGCTCGAGCAATCCTCGGTATCAACAGCATTAAACTCGGCAAGCGAAAACGAAAGGACGCAATTATCGCACATTTAAACGACCGCTTGAGATAGTTGAGCATTCCGAGTGTAACTGCGGGCGCCAGTAGTATAAACCATCGCACAGAGTCAGCCGGGCAAGTAGTTACAGTCTCGCCTTGTCTGACAATATCAGCCACCAAACAGTGTTCAGATACCAGCTTGCAGACCGTGAAATTCGACGGAATCTTATGCCGTTAACTCTCTGAGACACGAGAATTCAGAAAATAAAATGACCCATGTTGCGCAGATAATTTTTTTTTCATTGAATAAAGTTGGTTTATATTTCTTAACGAAGTTATATTAAGTTGGTTGGAAATTAATGTCAGTTTTCAAACTTTATCTGTAAATACGCATGTTGCGAATGGGAATAACTTTTTTTAATCAAAATAAATTCCATTACAATTTACACATTTTTCCCCACCAGAAACAAGTGTATTAATAACATTTTTTTTCTGAAATGATATAAGAAGACAAACAGATTAAAATGAACGGTTATCTTAAAATTAAGCGTCAAAGTTTGAAAACTCGAAAACCGACATTAACTTCTTCCCAACCTAATATAATAATATAAATTTTAGATTAAGTTTTAAATTAAATAAATTTTATGTGCCTCAAAGAGTTGACACGTCCGCGGACAGTAAAAATTTCAGTGAGCTGCAAAAATAGACAGTCAAGTATAACACTTCTAACTACACAGAGAAAAAATAAAATGGTACGAAAACACTCAATGACTCACTTGGCCACAACTTTAACCTGCATAATAATTACAAAAAATTAAGTTTATATAAAATGAAATGAATTATAATTGGCTTTAAAATTTGGCATGACATGGATGCTATAGCATTCACAGCTTTAACAGGTCGACGCGTTAAAGCGAAAAAAGTGCGAGGTGCTCCGCAACTGAATATCCCACCTAAACAATCGCAATAAACCTTGTAGACGAACGGCGCAAAGCGAACCAACGCAGTCTACCGCAAGCAACGGCGAATCTAATCTAGAAGTTCGCAATGTCATCAAACAGCACTCACAGCGGGAAACAGTGATATCTACCTCGGAGGAACAGGCGCATTCGAGTAGACAGGAGGAAGAGGTTGACGCGTCAGGAGCAGAGCTTATATGCACAGGAGGTTACGAGGAAACGTAGACGGACCGTGAAGGATATCGGTCGTGTCCTTGCTCCTGGCACGTTCCTCTTGCAGGCAACGCGGAGAAGCGACATTCAGGCCTGGAACACGAGGAGAATGGTATCTGGTAGTAGTGCGAGGCCCACTTAATTGCGTCTGGCCGCCGTTGCACGTATAATGGGTGAACTGTACGGGCTGGTCGGCTGCCTTGGCAGATAAGGCTGCCAGAATGGCCAGCCATGCGAATGGGATGAGTGGACCACCTTCGTTGCCTTCGTTCCTTCATTTACTCGTTGTCCCGTCTTCTTCCCCCGTTGGAAAATCGGCCCCTGTGAGAGGAACACTACAAAGAGGCTTTGACATCTTTAGGTTTGGTTCTGCTGCCTTCGGTTGCACACGGAGATTCGCTCCATCGGCGACGGACTCGATCCGATTGCCGACTTGGAATTCGCCATTGATTTGGCTGCCGAATTCTCCGTCGACAATAGACTCTAAATGTCAGGGTAAATGGGTGACTTGAGAGGGTGGAGTGTTCTCTTCTGTTCTTGCGAAAGTGGGAGGAGGATGTTTGTTGGGGGTGAGGGAAATTGTGGGGTTTTGTATATTGGGGTTTTAGGGGGTGGGAGAGGTGATTTGAGGATTTTTGTGTGCAGTGGTGCTCTGATTGTGGAATGATTTTTTCTTGGCTCTGTTTGTGGTGAAGTTTCAGCATTTTTATATTCTCAGATGTTTAAAACATGCTTGCAAATGTGTTCCAGTTTAAAATATTGGTATACCTTTCTTCTAAAAAATATTATTCCATAATTATCTTACGGTCCAATAGTCCCTTCGGTCCCTTAACACTTTTACAGCGTCAGCATCGCCAAGAATCCCTTAATTGACAGTCCCACATTTGTAAATTAACAAGTGGATATTGGTCACTGTATTTTTTTTACAACTGTCTCAAAATTGTTGGAGAATGAAACCGCAGAAACAAATTGTCAGTCATCACGCTATACCTACAAGCTAGAAATTACCATCTGATATTTAAATATACTAAATAAAATCTCTGAATTAACTAATTTAACACTAAACCTACCATGGCGGTCAAATGACCGCTCTCTGATTTTTTCTAAAAATTCCCCACATTGACTGGGCAGCCATTCAGTAAATATTTTAGGTCTATCATATAAAACAAAGATTATTTAACTGATCATCGTTTTCACCTCTTCAAATCTCTTTTTCCAAAGTACTTATTTCATATATTTCAGTACAACAGATATAAAGCCGGTAGGTTCAGTGTTAAGTTTCATTAAGTAGAATATTTACTTCATATCTCGTCCATCAATTTAAGGAATTTTTCGAAAAATCTGGCAGCCGGTCATTCTAACCGCCTTGGTACTTTTACCGTTAAAATCCTTTCGCACAAACGACTTTTTCGATGTTGCAAAAACAGCTTTCCCCTCAGCCAGTGCATTGTTGAAGAGATTATAGCGATGCTGCGAAGGAAGGAATAATCTGTATGGTTCAACATTCGTGTTTTCCATGAATAACACGGCGGGGTTGTAGAGGGGCATAGAAACTGGTCAGGCGTGTGACCGGATTGTGGCGAAAGCCCTAAAACCGCCCTTTCCCCGGGACCCTCGGGGGTGTCGGACGCCTCTCTCACGGCGGCTTTTAATCCACGAAAATGACTGGCCTGTCCCACTACCGTGAACGTTGTTTAAAGCCTCGATTTGGCGCTTCCACGTTCATTCATGTGGAGAAGAGAGAGAGAGAGAGGAAGTAAAACATTTTTTCATTCTGCGTAATCTCGATTCCCTCAAATTGACGGCAGGGGTTGGAGAAATTTGGGAGAATAGACAAGCGCAAATTGGATGAAATTCTTCGGTGAATTTGACGAATTCATTACGCTCAATTGATTCGGGGATAGGGTTACCATAAAGCATTTTGACGTACTGTTATTGCAATCGCGAGGACGAAGCTTTTTTTATCGCGAAATCATTTCATCCGGCGAATAAAATCGTCAGATTCTAATATTTGATGCTCTAATTCATTACAGTCGCAGACGTGACTCTATATTTTTTAATATCTTCTATAAAACATAAAAATTCATCGGGAATTAAATGAAGCTGGAATAAAACGGATTAAAGATGTAACATCCTTGTGGAATTGAGACTATATTTTTTTATTAACACTAACCGTACCGTATCCGGTTAAATGACCGGTTCAGTGGAATCATGTCAGGGTCGAGGAAGGCAGTTGCGGAAATAATTAACCACACTCAAACGTAATTAATTAGGCACAGTTAAGCATTATATATATACCGAGAAAAATAATTTGTTTAGTTTCAACAAGATTGCGATGCCAACTAACTGCTCTCGAGCCACGGAGTTAAAAAATAAAACACGATCGCGGTTCAGCATACATTTCTCAAAATTGAAAATATGTAACTTTTGTATTATTAACAGAAGACTGATTTTTCCTTTGTTTCCTGTATTAAATTTAGAATATCCTTTTGAAAAAATATAATCGTTATTTCATAACCGGTCAAATGATAGACTACAGAGAGGATAGGTATTCCACGATTATTTATAATTATTCCATGATAAAGGAATATAATTGAAACAACTAAATAATCGTTCATTTGTTGAATCCTCCACGACAAAAGTCAAAATACTCGGACAAAAGAATCCCTGCTTCGCGGAACCATCGACAAGGGTATTCGAGCTCCCTAAATGAAGGGAGTTGGTGGCATTTTCGTTGAAAAATCCGAAAGGTCAGGTAACGACGGGATAACCGGAGATCAGAGAACTCCCAGATAGCCGTAGGCAAGTTACGATCTTCTTTATTTCCGATTCCTCGGGTAATGCGAGCCAGGGAAAGCCGGAGTGGCATTAACAAAAGCACTCGTTAAGGTGATTAACGAGGACGAGAATACCGGTAGAACGGGAGTACCGCGGACGCTATTACGAGCTTTATTAATTGCCATTCTCGAGTAATTTGCTTCTCGTGCTGTGGACGAATGGAGAAACCGTGAGCTGCTTTCCAGCGAGGCTGAAGCGGCTGATGCTTGAAGAGGTTCTATCACTTATCTCCTACCCGCCGGGCTACCTGGAATTTCTCAGTTATTCGAGACCGTAGAATTATACGGCTTGAATTAAATATTATCGTTTGATTTATTCGTCAGGGCAAATAATACGGAATTATGCTTGACCATTAAAACGTAGCTGAATGGAATGAAATTGAGGGGAAGTTTGCAATAACTGGTACAAATACAAAGGGGGCAAAGAATTTCTAAGATATCTCACTGATAATAATTTCTATAGAATCCTTTAACCGCTTGCGCTACCATTTCTTTCTCACTGCCTCCGCAATAATTCCGAATTAAATTGTTGAAATAAAAATTTCACAGTGATTCTTGATATATCGTGTAATTTAACGTAACTCACTGATATTTTCAATTTGTATTTGTATTATATTTTCAATATAAACACTAGCCGTGCCAAGCGCGCTCGAATGACCAGTTTAGTCGAATGAATATATGTAATTTTTTATATTATTAACTAAAGGACATTTTCTGCGTCGTTTCTTATATTAACACTAGATTTACCATACCAGTCAAAATGACTGGTACACAATTTCTTCCAAAAATTCTCCAAATTTATATAAGAGTCATAGAATAAATATTCTACGTCCATCTTATAAAACATAAATTGCCGAATCAATCAAGTTTTCCACCTCTTAATTCCCCTTTTTTCAAAATACTTATTTAATATTTTTAAATACGATAGATTTAACACCGGTAGTTCTAGTGTTAAACTAACAATCTCCCGCACTTCTTTCAGAACGGTATTAATTTTTCTTCGTAACCAGCTGTTAAATATAAATTTAAATGAACAATACTCGCTGGACACTGAAAATTTGAAATATCCAAGCCTCAAAATATCTCGTAGCAATCGATCGTCCGTGCCACGTCGAAATTTCTCTCCGCCCTTCTCTTATTCACGTTGTAAATTCCCCTCGTACCACTCCACGCTCCGCTCTTTGATCAAATGTCGCAAAAATCTGTTATTGTCAGTGGCCCTCGTATTTGTCGCATTCGCGAATGCCCGTTGACGCGATCGGATCATGCCGCGCGATAATGAGATTTTTCTGATATTCGATCAAAGCCCCCGACATTCCGGTATTTCCATTAATAATCCATAAAGGTCCGACTGCACGAATCGCTGATTTTAACCCACCCACGATAGGCAGCCGCGTCGAAACCGATTCGTTTGTAACTGATTAAAAAAAATCTATTCCTCCGCCGCGTCGCAAAATACACTCGTCTTCGTTATTGCAAATTGGGTGCTCGAGGGAAAACCGCCGGAATGCAGGAAGCTCATGGCACAGCTTGCCGAGTGTTTAATGGCGGGGTTAATAGAATATGGCCGTGTTATAAACAGCCCGTAGCGATGCACCGGCTCTAGTGAAGTGGTGTCATTGAAACGGAAGTGCCGGCGATGTAATTCGAACGGAATTCTGTGTAATTTCGATATCGCGCGGGCTTCGCGTTCATTGACTGGGAACTGTTGAGCCTCGATGATTCAGGATTACGAATCTAGTTAGCGTAATGATCACCGCTTCCTCCCACCGTGGTGACGAGTCGTGCTGATTTCATGGAGATTACTTTGATGGTCGATGGCTCGGTATTTTTGGTGATTTGTAGCCGTACGTTCCGGCTGGAAATAAATGATGGGTGGATCGTCCCACGAAACGTTTCGAAGGATATTGAAATTTTCGTTGATTATGAAGAGAATATTGGATCGTATGAAGTTTTAATATCGTGCCGGTTAGTCTTCCTATCGTTTATATGATGAAATTCCATATGAATTTGCATTCTGGGATTTGATACGTTTGCGAAATGAGTCGCTGAAAATTACATGGTTGCGAGGAGGAAAGAATTTCTGGATAATTTTCTCCCTTATCAAATGTTACTCTTGATATGGTGTAATTTAATTCGGTCGCCCAGTTCATGATTTCTCAGCGTTGTTTATTTTCATATTGATTTGCCAATCGTCATAATTCTTAGTTGGAAATTTGTTGCAACATTTGAACAGCAAGTCATATATTTTATCATGCGATCTGAAACATCCGACGTCCTCGTTTCACAATCGTCTGTTGCAATTCTGCTGCAAAATTTATCGCTACTTATTTTACTCGGGTTTCTCGCAATGAAATGTAACAGTACCGTAAATAATATCGAACGTTTCGCATCTCCGTTTATTCTCGTCAGATGCTGCGCTCTTCGACTGCATTTCCGTGCATCGGGAATGCAACAGGCACTCGTCTTAATTACCACAAATTCGACGCTGCGCCGTGTATGCACGCTCCAGTGCTTTAATATGCGATAAAATGCCGTGTTATAAACTCTATTCGTTATCGTTTCACCCTGGCAGGTGCATCGATGAAACGCAAGCTGGATGCACCGAGTGCATCGATTCGCGCTCGGAATTCCGCGGAATAACTTGGGCTATGCACGCGACACGAGTATTTTCACTGGGAGCTTAATTGATTTGGAATTATTGCACGCGACATTTGTTCGAGGGTTTCCTCGGTATCGAATGACGATTGAAAATTGCATCGTGGACGTACGCGGAAGGAAAAAATATCGTTTTTGCCTAGCGAAGGAAAATTCCTGGGATTTATTGGTCATATCACGATGTCAGCTAAAGTGCAAATTGTTAAGCATAAAGCGAGTGTCAATGTTAATAATTTTAGATGGGATATAACAATTTTTAAGGTCGTTTCAAAGATTCGAGATCTTAAATTAGAATCTTCGAATTATTTTCACCTTGTAAAATAATCTGGTTAACCTTCACCCGTCCCTGCATTAATTTTTACACAAATTGCGATTTTAACACTCTATGGCCGGTGTAACTTTGAAGCAACACCAGACAAATCTAAACTCTTACTCTTCAAAGTCAATTTTTTAACTTATCCGAACATTACAATGTAGTTCTTGAAAATCATGAAATTCGCTACAATTCAATGTTCAAAGTCAAGTTAAATCTGTTATTTATTAGAGTATTTTTATCATTTTAATGCCACAGAAATTTCTGACTATAGAGGGTTTCATTTGTCTTAAATTCAGACGAGTTGTGCACAGAGAATAGATATTATTCTCAGCAAAGTTATGACAAAGAGAAACTAAAAAAATATGACACTCGTGACGCGGTACACGCAGTGGGAAATTCTGAAGTTTCCCAAAAATAATTAAACCGAAAATATTAGTGGGTAACGAGACGGTCAAATAATTTCTCCACTATTAATATCGCTTTAAATGATACGGTATAACAGAAATCAGTGAGAAATATTTATTTCTAGAATTAATTACGAGTTATTGCTCACGCAAAGTATTAATGATAAAATCTACTAAATTCTAATATTAATAAAATTTTGTTAAAAGCACAGATAGAGACTAACAACATCTTAAAATCTACCCCGTTAATAAAAATCCCTCGTCATCCCCCAACAGAGAAATTGAACTAAAAATAAAATCCATCTTACCAGCATCGTGCTAAATAATTTCAAAATAAATAATTACCTCCCCGAAATAGAAATTCCCAGAATCTCCATAAGAACAGGACAAACCTTTCAATTTCCCGGAAAAAGCAGGTTAATTGGATCCCCAATTATCGAAGTCTCGGAAGCTCGCGTTGCGATCATCACGGAAAAGCAGCCCTTTCGACATCACTCTCCTCTGCAGAACAGCGAAGATAATTTTCCCCTGATAAAAAAGAGAAAAGCACGTGAAAGGATCGGGTATTTTGAGCGTGAAAAATCCTGAAAAGCGATCGAATCGAAACGAGGGAAAGGAATAGCATATCAGACACGAGAGCCTTCCGTCCCCTGGAATCCATTGAGCCGCGATGAACGGCCGGCCATTATCGCGTACGTACGCATAAACGAAAATGCGAATGGAATCTTCACGCACTGACGATGAGCCTGAATGCATGTTGCGTGCCTATTCCACGGATTTTCTCGTCGTCGTCCTTGGCAACAAGCAACTCCCCCGAACAAACCGATGGACCGACCAGACCATCCGGTTCCGCGGGATCAAAGGCGCACGATGAAAAAGGGAAAACGTTGCCGGGAAAGAAAGAAATTATTCGGGATTAATTATGCGCGAGCCGAGATACGGTTAACGCACTTCCAGAGCACGGGATTTCCGTTTTTCTTTGCCAAAGAGGCATTTCATCTTGCCGTGTACAGATGCGTTTGTTCTTTCTAATTTCTTCCCCTGTTTTTCCTTTCTTTCTCATCGTGTCGAGGCGCGTTTCTATGCCGCGAGCGAATGGCATAATCGTGAGAGAGGAGAGTTCATTTTGACCGGGTTGAATCGAGTCCTTTGGAGTGAATTTTCCAGTTGAGGGAACATGGTCTCGGGATGCTCTTTTTCTGGGGAGGGAGGAACGAAGATGTCGAATCGAATTTATATCTGGAGAAGAATGAATTGCGAGGGTGGAATTTTTCTGTAGAGTAAATGCATAATGGGATAAGTTCTTTTTTTAATAATCTTTAGTTTCGGTGTGTAACAGTGATATTTCTTTTGGGAATTGGCACTATTGATCCTTGGAGGACGGAGAATTTTTTGAATATTGAGAGATAATTATTTACTTGGTGATTGAAAAGCAGCTTTTTGTTGGAAAGTCAGAGTGTTGATGTGAATAAATTATAAAGTACTATTTGTGTAATTATATTTCAATTTTTCAACTTTAACCCCTTGCCACACAATAACGAGTGACACTCGTAAATAGGAAATTTTCACGTTTTGGAAAACCTATGAAATTGAAAATATTAATAAGGCGCAACGCGATAAAATTATTTCTATAATACTAATATTGCATTAAATTATACGATATATCAAGAATTACTGGTGAATTTTTATTTTAGCAATTTACAGCTGCATTATTGCAGATGCAATTATAAAGTAAGTCGTAGGGCAAGGGGTTAATTGTGTATATGCGGCGATAAACTATAATCAGATTTTTTTTCAGGCCAGGTAAATGCGACTATAGTCGTCAACGGGTTAATTGTTAAAATTTCTATGAATTTGCAGTTTGTTTCAAAATATCGTAGCTATTGAAATAGCTGTGTGTTTTATTTAATTAGGAGATAAATAATAGGAGCATTAGGGACAGCAATTAATTCCTGGCGTTTGGAGAGTTTAATTTAGTAAGGAATATTTCGGACGGAAATTATTGTTGTCTTAACGGGATTTCCGTTTTGCAGGCAGGTTTAATTTATTGCACAACATATTGTCATACGTTGAAACATCTGGCTGTCGGTGCACACGTGCACCTATCAATCCGAGGGAGAGATATACATTTTCATTTGCTTAATGATACCATTATACGGAGGAATTAATTATCGTCGACGTCTCTGCGAAATTTTGCGCGGTCAAAAATCCGCGTAATACGATATGAATTAATTCATGATAAAAATTACGCTGCAATTTGTCTGATTTATCTCGTTATGATCTATCCTACAGTCAGCTTGCGCCGAAGAACCTTCCATCATTAATGTTCATGAAACATTAATGTAACATAATTAATTCTCTAAAAACAAAAAATTAATCATACTTCTATATTCTCACAGTAGTTAACAACAAATCTCTCCGTTATTCCTCCTTATCAAATAACAGAATATTAATTTATTTCAATTCAAACTAGTCTCTCTCATTAAACTTCTCTGAAATAAAGTTTTCTTTACTGCATAAATTTTTTTCTCCAAGAATTTCGAAAACTGCGTTCATTTTCTCCACGGTAACGAGTGCCCCTTCATAAAACGAATTTCGGTTTTTCGAAATCTATCAAATTGAGAATATCATTATTTCTATTATATTAATATTACATTAAATGCTAAGACGTATCAAGAACCACCGACCAATTATTATTTTAGCGATTTAATTCTAAATTATCAAAGTCACAAAGTAAATCACGGGACAAAGGATTAAAAGAATTCTCAAACACTCCACCCCGGATTGTCAGAGAGAAAGAAACTGGACAAATTCCCGCGAGCATTGCAGCGCACTGTTGCGAAAAGAAATTCGCAAGAAAAAAAGAAAAGTTCGTCGATTATTCCGGCGCGTTTAAGAACATAATAGATCCTTCCCCTCTGAAGTATCTCCAATGTATCGCTCTTACTCGTTCCGCAGCGGAACGCAATCTCGCAAAAATCTCACTCAGCGGAAAAACAGCAGGGCGTGCCGGTAGACCGATAATTACAGCAAAACCATCTGCTCCATCGACAAAAAACGCTTTCCACGTCGGGGAATCGTCTGGAGAGGCGAGAAAACCTTACTTTCCGAAACGAGATGGGGGCCAGGAATAGTCCGGAGCCGCGGCAGGGGTAGTCGTGTCGAGGGTGGTTGCTTCAGAATTTAATCTAAAGTAGAATCGTACTCCCACGGGGGAAAGCTCGCTTACACTTTATTTTATTTCGCTTTGTACCTTTTTCGACTTTCCCGTATCCTCACTATAATGTTTGCCCGATGCGTACGATCCTGCTTTGCCTGTGTTTTCGAAGAATCACTTTGTACTGGCCTTTGCCAGATGGAATTCTCTTTTTGCAGCATCCTTCTATCGATACGTACCATGATCTATGTTCTTTTGCATATTATTCTTCTTAAATTTCAATTCTACGAGACATTCTTCGCAAACTACGGTCAGTTTGGGCGAAAGATTCTAACGTGAATCGTGGACGTGCTGCGACCAGGGAAGTTTTGCGGACAATAAAATACGTTCATTGAGATTTACGAAACTATATGTAAATTTTTCTGAAAGAACAGGCAATAGAGACACAGTACAGACAATACAGGCAGGACAGGCGCAAGACAATATTACAATTCAATAAAATTAAAATCAAGAGAGAGGCAGGACAGACAGGGCCTACCTTAACACTAGATTTACCGGAGTGAAATCTGTTACACTGCAATATATGAAATAAAAACTATGGAAAAAGAGGGATCAAGCGGCAAAGCTGATAATTCGTTAAGTAATTTTTGTATTATAAAATACACGTGAAATATCGACTGTACTGCTTCTCTGTATAATTGAGAAATGCTTATAAAAAAAGTATGAACCCGACAATTTGACGGCTTTCGTAAACCTAGTGTCAAAGAGGGGCCTCCCTTGATATCTCCCTCAAAGTTGAAAAAGGTCACGAACGAATTAAAGCGATTTTTTAGCGAGACCTAATAAATGTTTAAACGAAGTTTCATCAAAATCGGAGTGTATCAATTCCCGAAATTACCTCCTCAGCATTCCACCTCTTCGAAAAAACCGAAAATATACCACAACGTTATCCAACCACAACCTTTTCATCCCAAGACATGAAAAATGAATCCCACCGACCCAGAGGGGGAAAAAAGAGACCGCGACTATCCTGCATCGGCTACCAAAATTTTGCAAAGACTCAGCAGAAAAGCGGAAGGTCACGCGTGCACGATAAAGCAAAACACCCCCGCAGACATTACGAAGACACCGGCGAACGTAGGTGAAACTCAGCCACGGACGTTTGCACGTAAACAGAAGGCCGGCGGGGGTGGAAGTTTCGGGACAAATGGATATACATACACGAGGTCGGTGAATGCGAATGCGTAACACGCCGCTGAATAACGAAACACACGAGGGAGGCGGCACGTGCGTGCTTCATCCCTCTTCCTGACAGCTCTATCTTGCGTTTATCCTGCGAATCCACCTTCCGCCTTCTTCGTTGCAGTTCAACCATCCCCCTTCGCGTACGCCGTTGTGACCCATTACTCTTTCGGAATACCAAAATCTTTCGCGGAAGGGGGGGCTCGATTTCGCCGCAGTTCGTCCAACCTTCGCCGTGGGGGATTCCCGAGAAAAATTGGGGCTCGGTAAATTTTTCGATGGGTTTCCACCCTGTCCGTACATGCATGAGACGTGTTCCGGGGGATGAAAGTGTAATGGGCCGTAATCTTGCAGTTTTGTGGATATATTTGACCGTAGTCGATGACTCGGAGAAGTCTTCGGCGTGGAATTCTGCGGTTCATTTTGCCGGGTTATTATTAATGGCGCGAGGGTTGACTGAGGGGATGAAATTGCCGCGGGTGGGATTCGATATTCATTTATTATAATTGTAGTATCGACGCTGTATGGTAATTCGATGGTATTAATGTTTCAGGAGGATCGTTGTTTGGATGATGTTAATTCTTTTGCATGTTTTAACGCGCGCAGGGGATTTGCTTGTTTGGGGAATTTTCATTTGGGAGGATATTCTTCCTGGTGCCTTTACTTGTTGATGGAAACACAGTTGGACGTGTATCTGTTAGAGGAAAAATAAGAAGAAAATTAGGTTATTAGGGGATTTTTCAGTAGGGAGAATGTCTCTTCGGGGGACTTGCTACATGTTGATGGAAATGCAACCGGAAGCGTGTCTGTCGCGATAGGAAAAATAAGAAGAAAATTACATTGCTTGAGAATTTTTACTTTTCCGGAGGGCAAAGACTTTGAGGCTGAAAAGAGTATGAAACTGAAAAGTACATTTGCAAAATGCAAAAAATAATGAAACGAGCTCTCATATCAAACGATATCGTTGCGAAATATTGCAGTGTAAATTCTATAGATTAGAGCGTACGGTGTTGATAATACTTTTAAGGCGAATGTCAAATCAGAATTGTCTCGCTAACGGAAACCACTCCTTTTCCGTTTTACGAATACATCACACCTTGATTAAACAGTGTACGAATTTCGTCGGGCAAAAAGCGGATGGACGATTGTCGATAGATCGAAAGAAATATATCACTCTTGACAGCGGTTTAAAACGCGTTACTTGTTTTCGCAAGCGTGTCTATAATCTGGTGATTGATCTATCGTGCTATCAATGGAGCCACACACGTGTCTGAGTGCATCAAGGTGTTCCACTTCACTTAGAAAAATATTTCCCGCGGAGTAGACAAGGATTTTCTGCTGCACTAAGCTCCGTTTGAAAATTTCCCTCGACGAACATGTTTCAGCACTTCAACGATCTGTTTCCGCATCAAAATTATATCATACTTGGTTGTACATCGCTTCAGAAAATTGTAACGCACTATAAACGAGACTATTCATGTCTTTGTAACCGATCACAATTTCATATCATTTGCAATTATCAAACTATATTACGCAATAAATGAAAATGAATTTATTTCCGCAATTTCTAACCCCTTGCTGTACAATAACGAGTAACTTTCGTGATACGGTGAATTGGATAAGAAATTTTATTTCTTTCCTTAAATAAGTTTTGCAAAATCAATCGAATTGAAAATATATGTGAGACACGACGCAATAAAATTATTTCTATAATATCAATGTTACGTTAAATTATACAGTGTATCAAGAATCACTGATCAACTTTTGTTTTACCAATTTAATTCTGAATTATTGCGGAGGCAGTCACAATATTTAAACAGTTAACTAAACAATTACTTAAACAGTTACCTGGGTTCGACGTGTATATACGTAAATTCAAGTGTTCTATTGCAGCAACCTTTTGAACACTGAATTATAAGTATTTTTATCAAATAACAATGCAATCCTGCCATAGTTTTTTCCCTTATACGTACAATTTATAATAGGAGCATTTGCCCTGCGTTCGACGTGTAATCACGTCATTGCTTCATTTTAATTCCACATCCCGTGAGACATTTTTAAAACTAAATTCCACAGTTAACTGATTAATTACAATCTACGTATCTACATTTCATACACCTGAATTAATTACCAATCTAATTTCACTGTTTTAAACATTATCAACCACCCAACAAAGTCTACATATCGTAACTATAAATCTTTGCAATCACATAAGATATCTCCAACTCCAGGCAATTAAAAAATCAAAAATATACTACACCAGATCAACGACGAAGAATTTTCCATCGTCAGCGATGGACAAAGAAAATTTCGTTAGCTGCACAAAACTGGCAAACCGAAAGGAGAACAGCTACAAACAAGCAAAGAGAAACGAATCTGCGAAACGTTTACCAGCCGACAATGCGCCTGATACACGCCCTGGGGAGCGTTATTAACTTACTCGTATTTGCATTATGTCTATTTGTATTTGCATTACATCTCCGCAGGAGCCTCGTCCGTCGACGGGGATTCCAATTTTACTGGAAGCACGGCACAACGACGTCTTACGTTTCACGATTCGAGGCTCGAGCGGAGAAACGAGCCGGACGATAATGGAAGGCAACTTGATTCGCGCTGAAATCATCGAGTTACTTTATCTTCGGTATTTGCTCCTAGGTATTCGGCAATTAGGAGAAGCAGCTTCCCTGGGCGTTTTCTTATCTGCAGAAATCTTATCTGAGTTGAATGAAATGACGGGGGAACGGGAATGTTTTGAATCGGGAGACTCTTTCTACGGATTCTACGACGAGACGAGGATTAAAGTGGAACGGGGCATTGTAAAGTTGCTTTTCGCGAAGGGTAGTGCAATTAGGGATGTCTCTTTTGCATCGATTCGTGAAAGCGTCAAGTTCCACAAATTCATTGGTAGATGAATTCTTTAAAACGTGAATCACTAGAGATTTTCACAGCTCTTGGTAATGTCCTCTAAGTCGGGATAAAACGGCACTCTTTCAAAGTAGTTACTTCAGATATTTAAACTAAATTAGAATGCTAAAACTGCCAAGGCCCTCGAAATGACTGGTTCTTAATTCTTTTTCTGGAAATTCTCAAAGTTTATAGGGAAGCCATGGAGTAAATATTCCACGTCCATCTTATAAATAATAAATTACTGAATTAACTCTAGAACTACCGGCGTTGAATCTATTATATTTCAATCTATTATACGATATTATAAAATATTTAAACTAAACTAGAACGGTAAAACTACCAAGGCCCTCGAAATGACGGGTTCTTAATTCTTTTTCTGGAAATTCTCAAAGTTTATAGGGAAGCCATGGGGTAAATATTCCACGTCCATCTTATAAATAATAAATTACTGAATTAACTCTAGAACTACCGGCGTTGAATCTATTATATTTTAATTTATTATACGATATTATAAAATATTTAAACTGAACTAGAACGGTAAAACTACCAAGGCCCTCGAAATGACGGGTTCTTAATTCTTTTTCTGGAAATTCTCCAAGCTTATAGGGAAGCCATAGAGTAAATATTTCACGTCCATCTTATAAATAATAAATTACTGAATTAACCCTAGAACTGCCGGGGTTGAATCTATTATATTTAACCCCTTGCCCTACAATAACGAGTGACACTCGCGATGCGTTAGATAGAATAGGAAATTTTCAAGCTCACCAAAAATTATCAAAATAAAACTATTTCTATGTTATTAGAATTGCGTTAAATTATAAGATATATGAGGAATCACTGATAAAATTTCATTTTAACCATTTAATTTTGAATTATTGCGAAAACAGTCACAAAAGAAATCGTAGGGCAAGGGGTTAATTATATTAAATAAGCAGTTTGAAAAAGTGGAATTAAGAGGTGGAAAATATGACCGATTCGGCAGTTTATACTTTATGAGATGGACGTAGAATATCTGCTCTATGACTCTCCTATAAACCTGGAGAATTTTTGGAAAATTGTATACCAGTCACCGGTTTGGTAGTTCTGCCGTTCACCGTCTATTCCACCCTTTGACTCCTCTTCTCCTAAAGCACTTACTTAATATCAAAATATCAACTTAATTCAATGACAAAAAGGGCGATGCACATCACCGCCACATTTCAAATCCACCCACCAATACAATTTCTCCTTCCATAATCGTCGGAAGGATCTTATCTCTTTGATTTTCCTTAAGGGCGTCCCGCCTCGCTCGACGTCAAATTCAAACGCTTCCTCCAACCCTATCGACGGACCACCCCTCGGTATCAACCCTCCGCTGGCATTTTCAGCCAATTATTTAACGTAACGAGTATCCTACACGAGCACAGATAGCCTCGTCGGTTTAGTTCATCCCCCTCGAGCCTTCTCATCCGTTTCCTCTCGTTCCGTTTCCTTGCCCCGTTGTCAGGACACGGCAAAGGTAACGCGATACTTCTACCTCCGAAAGTCTCCTGGCTGCTCGGATTCCGTGACAAAGGAGCAGAGAAGACACACAGGGTTGGAGCGTGCGTGCATGCTCGAAGAGCGAAACGGAAAAGCGTGACAGAGGCGAGTAAAAGGGGAAGGAAGAGGCTGAAACCCAAGATGTCGCCATCGAGACGTGTCGCGGCGAGTTATGAAACAAAAGGGTGGCGCGAGTCGAGGAAGCAGGAACTCGTGGAGAGAGACTTCTGCTGCTACTGCTTGCCGGCTGGATAGAGAAAGCACGTCGAGCCAGTTGCAAGACGGAATCTTAGGGGTACATTTCCATTTCAAATGCGCTGATAGTGGAAGGAGGACGACGGTACACCCACTCGTGTTACTATTTACTCACGCGAGCTGAGATCTTCTTGGCTCTCCTGTTCGCTCGCTCTCGCCGCTGGGACGATGCACCTTTCCCTTCCACTGTCTCTCCACCTTTCAACCCCCTCGTCGACGGAGAAGCCTCGTTTTCCTTCGGTGCAGCGGCGCGGGAGGTGCAATTTGACGTAATGAAATGTCTCGCCTCCGAACGAGAAGCCGAGCAGAGTGTACGAAGGAGACGAGACACTTTTCGAGGACTCTCGATGGTTACGGAGGCTGATTAAAGTGGGTGACGGGTTCGTGATTTTATTTGAAATTCATTCGACGGGAATCGAAGGTCGGGCGTTTTCATTAAACGCTCTGGCCTTTGGGGTATTGTGTCGTTTTCCTTAGCTTCGTTTAGGAGCAGTGGATACTGGGGAATTTATCATTTGCTCTGATGCGATATTACTGTGCTGGGAAGTGTTGGAAATGGGGGTGGTAACGGGATCTTTTGTTGTTTACGAGTTATAAGTACGTATGCAGGAAGGGTGGTTCGGACAAAGGGGTTGATATCTCCCTCAATGTTTGAAAACGGGCAGAAGGAATTACAGCTATCTTCTTAGATAAGCGTAGTAAATATTTATGCAAAGTTTCATAAAAATCCGAGTGCATCTGTTCGCAAACTTCCCTTTTGAGAAGAGGTGTGATTGTTTTGCCTAACTCAATAATAATTTGCCTAAACGTCTGTCTTGATTTGTCTACGTCTTGAATCGTTTCACTTGCCATTAACGTTCTTCTAGGTGTTTCCGAATTGCCTGTGATTTCTGTGTAATAACAATTAGTTTAACCCTTAAAAGATATCATGGGTGAAGAGTCACCCCCTGTAAATCATTTTCTAATATTATTAAATAATTGAATTACTGGTAACACCGACTTTTCCTGTAATCATTTATGGCGACAGTAGAGATACCATTATTATAAAAAATTCCAAAATAAATAATGCCATAGCATTCATGTCATTCTACATTACGATGAAAATGGATGTTATAGCATTCGCGTCCGCGAACGTGTTGAAAGATCAACGGCAACAAATCATCATCGATCTCTCGCGTTCTTCCCCATTTCCGGTTAGACGAGACAATCCGGTCGGTTTGTTCTCCAGGTAATCCCTCAGTTTTCACGCTGCAGCTTTTATCCGGCACGTGTGCCCGAACGTCGGACTCCCACGTTAATTAGTTCGAGACGGTCGAGCCGGGTGAAAACTGTTTGTCTTACCCTTCTTCCTCGTCGTAGGACCAACCTGCCGCCAGGGGATAACTCGTTCGATTGTTGTTTTATCCCTCGCCTACGTTCGCCTCTTTTCACATGGCGAATTCGAGAGCCGGCCGAACGGAAGAGAGTCGGTTACCATGAAGGGGGATTCCGCCACTCCTCTGTAGAACGTGGGCACAGATGCGGAAAACTATCCGCCCCCACTTTCAAACTCAACTTTCAGCCTCTCTGCTTCGAAAACCAGAGTGGCAATCTCTCTCTCTCCCTTGTGCGAGGGGTGAACGATCGTGCAACACCTATCCCTTTCTAATCGACGGATCAACCGGGATGTCATGGTGATTTAAACGGGAATCAAATTGCTCGGGGGTAGATCGATGTCGCTTCTTGGCCGAGCTGAATGATTGATGTTGAGCGACGATCGCTTGGAAGCTACACTGTTTATGGTGAGATTATCGCCGTTGCCGAATAGACCGATTTCTTTGGTGATTGTTGGTAGAAATGTGGCGAGGGATGTTTCTCTGATACTTGAATAGCGTTATGAATGTATCGTGGATTTAATTCTTTGAGGCACGAGAATTTAAAAAATAAAACGACGCATGTTGCACACACATTTTTTTTTGATTGAACAAAGTTGGTTTAATTTTATTAACAGAGTTATAGAATAATAGAAATTTTCGGGGTGGGACAAAAAATATCCCACCATGCATATTCACGCATCAAAAATTGGTATAATTTTAATCCCGCCGTGTCTCGAAGAGTTAAGTAGTATGGTTGTAAATATGTGAAAGGTATTGTTATTTATTTGGGTGCTGGTGAAATTGATTTGAATATTTAGAAGCAACATTTTTTTATTGGACGTGTCTTCTGTAGCTTATTGTTAGATGTGTTGTTAAATTGCAGATGTTGGGCAGTGATAATGAGTGTTTTTAGAAGCACATGATTATTTTGAGTCGAAGTATGCCTAAAAGAGGAACTTGAACGCGTAGAAATTATTTATTCATATCGTATTAGGTAAAACGAAGGGGAATATAATTTTTTTCATGTCTCTGGTAGAATATGTCGAGTGTAAGTTATTATCAATTATTAAAACCTTGTTAGTCTATCACAGCCCAGACCTACTTAGTGCAATTAGAAGGAATAAATATAATATATTTATTTTACGAATAAAGTTCGCATTGTAAAACGGAAACGACATTTTCTTTTATTTTAAGTAACATATAATGCAGGAATTTAACTAAAACACCTCCTTGATTTTGTGGATGTTCTCTACAATTTAATACTAAAACTTCCGACGTTAAATCTATTATATTTAAGTATATTAAACAAATATATTGAAAAAAAGGATTGAAGATATGAAAACGATGATCAAATCAGTAATTTACATATTACAGAATTTCGTCAATTTTTATAAAGAATTATGAACCAGTCTTTTTGGCATCCTTGGTAGTTACATTGTTAATGTTTCCTCGCGCAGCAATTGCACGATTTATTTGCAGAAATTATTTATGATTTGCTTTAGCAGGAATATCGCAAATTAGACACTTTATCGTCAGTCGTATTTAATTGATGGTTGTATTTATTCGCGGTTAGGTTGAAATGTACAGTTTGTATTAGACAAATATACTTGTTGATTGTACAGAGTACAAACGACGGATTGCTGATCAATCGACGACCGTGAATAAGCGGATCGAAAGTCGTTTGGAATCTTCTAGAAATCCAATTACGCCGTTGAAGTACCGGCAGACCGGTAATTTCTTCCCTTAATAGTATAACGAAGGGGTGAGAAGATCCCTTCGTGTTTGAGAGGTCAACCGAAATGTCGAGTCGACTTAAGCACGAATCAATTAGCGGGAGACCGCTTCCGCCGGATATTTCCATCGATTCTCGATGTTTAGTAAACAAATAACAATATACCTTGACTATCGAGTAAATGGCGCTTCGAATTTACAATGGAATTTAACAGCAAATCTGTGGGATTACTCTTGCATTGTTTGATCTTTGGAAATTTATCGATAATAAAATACCTTCATTTTATTCTTATTAATTTTATCTGATCAATGAAAATTCACTTTTATCGTTTACATATGATCGAGAGCTTATATAGAGAATATTAATAGAGAATATTAAATTAATACGCAGTCCGTGGTACAATATCGTCGAGAACTTAAAGGCTTCCGCGTAAAACTAATTTAATCATGTTAGTTTGGCAACTGGTATTGCATTTGAGTTATCAAACTCTATTACGATGTTGACTAGCCGAACCCTAAACTGTTCTAAACGCAGTTTAGAAAATGCAATTCAAAGGACTCAGGATCCTTATCCTTCCTGCATCGAGTCGTTTACTCTCAGCTTACAAGAACCAAGCAAATTCACCTCGATATTTCCATGCAAAGTTATTTTATCGAAATTTTAACTCCATATTTATTTACTTTCTCAGCAATGATAAAATCCATGGGAAAGCAGAGTCCATGAAGTGTAATATTTTATCACTGCAATCTGTTAATTATCAAAGCATCACCTTTCCGAACCACGTTTTGTTTTCACGTTAATTACTCAACGTTTTTCGCTACCGACAAGAACTCAGTGGTATTTATTATTTACCGTCGGTTTTTGTTTTTTTTTAATTAAACTTTTTATTCCGTACGTTCACAGTTAAAAACTTTAATTCAATAACGCTTTCCTGCCAATTCCCGCTGGTTTATACACCACTCTGCGCAATGGCGCCTCTCGACAGCCGCGGAATTGGCAAACAATAAAATTGGCATTTTTTCGACCGTAATTTCAACCCGTAGTTTTGATAAAAAAAAAGAATACGTCTTCGTGCGACGATTCAATTACAACTTTGACCAAATTCCTTCCGATATGCTTCGTTATCGTGCGTTTGAATATTTTAATCTAAAAATAAGTATTACAGAGAGGCAGTATATTAGTTATTAATATATTTGGTGCCCGGAAAATATTGAAATTATATTTTTAACGGCGATAGGATGCAAAACTGAAACGGGGCTTTGAGATGAGATCAACTGTCTTTTACAAATTCCCAAGTATAGGAAAATTTTGAATGCAAATTCAAGTTAATAAATAAATGTGTCAGATAAATGAAACAGTCTTTAAAAAAGACCGTAGGACCAAGGGTTTTCAGTCGATTTTAATTCCTTTTTGTATTTTAATTCTTCTTTTCTTGCTCCATCGTAATTTTACAGTCACAATTGTATCTTTCTCTCTATAATATTATTCCTCCTGCATTAAATATAAAATACCTTAAGTATCTCGATTTAAATAGAAAATTATTTCCATCAACAGCTCAAAGTTATCTATCATTAAAAAATAAACTTTAAACATACTGCAGAATTTTTATATACAAATTGCTGAATAGCACGAATCCTGTCAATCGCAATAGAATTTTTTTCCTCTCCTTGGTTTCCGTTTCAAGTGAATAAAAATGCTTTTCACCATCGACACTTCGCAGTCGCTGATAAAGCCGCCAAACACTTGGGTCGGTTCATTAATTAAACGTCCCAGAGACGTCTCGTGTTTACGTGCCGTTCGATTTCCCTGCCTTTCGCTTCTCTGTTTTCCTTGCCTCATCTCCACTCGCCATCAAACCGTCGACGTAATTTTGTTTACCCTCGTCTTGAGTTTTCGCGAAACCCTCTTCGAATTCGATGTTAATTAGTACGACTGGGAACCACATCAAAAGCGTAGTTAACGCGCGAACTCTGCCGAAGGGGAAAAAAGGAGTTTCAGCTGACTTTCGATTGATAACGTTTGCCTTATCGGGCGTGCAGTCAAACGAGGAGATAATTTCGCGCTGCTTTTACGAAATTTACGTCAAAGAATTTGCACAAGTTGCGCGGTTACCGTGGTGATCGTGGTGTAATGATTTGACCTGGATGATTGCGGGTTATCAAGTCACTGGGAATCTATTAAATGTAGAATTTTTTTATTTTAAAATTCTAATATCGAAGAATTTTAATATTTTTTTATAATTTTAAAATTTTAATATCATGGAGATTGATACGTTTGATCATCTGAAGATGAAAATCTTTAACTGTTTGATGTTTCTTTTTAATAACATGTACAGGATTTTCCTTTTAACTGAAAACGGTCAAATATTTAGCAATGAGTTAGCTTTACACGGAAAAATTGTTTATGAATGTTGTTTGGCATGAAGTGATGCACTTTTTGCAAATATTTCTTGCGCATCCAGTAGCGAGCTAATTTGAGGTCGACTGAATATTTTGAATGTGAAACCATGCACTTCTTATTGCGGGAAAGTAAGATATCATCTGAATTAATAGCTTTTCTAAATTAATAGATTAATACTTCGTTATAGAAAATCATCAGGTTTCGATAACTGAGTCGCTGAGAAGAGTCGCTGATAATTTCTAATTTATATAAATTTTAATACAATGAAGTTTATTTCATTTAAATTTATAAAAGTCAGAGAATATGAAGAAATGGAGTTAACAGCATTGGCTTCTGAGCGACTCAATTAACTCTCGTAAGAGTTTTCAGTTTCCAATTAAACTCAAATGAATTAAAATCAAAGTGAAAAAGTTTCTGCATATTTAGATAACAAAATCGAAGAATTATCACTGTGCAAGTAATTCCGACACTACTCAAATATTCAACTGTCCAAATTCCATGCCAACCTTCATAACTGGATAAACATTACGACTAGTAATTATTTTACAAAAATACAGCGTACTTAAAAAAAAGTCCAAAAGCATAAATTCCTTTGCAACCGTAGATTTTAAGGAATAAGAAATCCAATCGTCGAAGATCATGGCAGAAATACTCAAACATCGGAATTCTAAGATTCCCGAGTCCTGGTACCGTTTAGGGGTGGAGAATACGATTCGTTCGTATGATAACAAAGCCACAGGGAGAAAAGAAAAGGGAAAAAATCGGTCATCGATGCGAGTCAAACGGAATCGGCGATTTCGTATCGAGGAGTGCAAAACGAGGAGGAACAGAATCGGAGGATGCTCGGGGTGCAGCCAATATTGAACGTTTGTGGATAAACAGAGTTTGTTTTCGATTTCATCGTTGAAGGAACACCGTGGATACGGCCAGAAAATCTATGGTACTTCCCTCTCGGCTTGTTTAAGCCGGTCTGTAATTTTCTACTGGCGAAATATCGTTGAAACGAATCGCTGGAAATTCAACGGGCGAAATTCGACGAAAGGAAAACCGCGAAGTTTATGCCTGATATTCAAGGACATTCGAATGTCTCGCCGCGGGAAAACACGATGCTCCTGGGACATTAAGTATTCAATGATGCTCCCCCTTTTTATAGGATTCCACATTTTCTTCATTTACGACCCTTTAAATTTTGCCCCGTTTCAGAAATCTCATGTACGCCGGTTGAACTTCCTTCCCCTCTTACCGAAAATTGCGAATTTATCGTTTCCTTCTGTCGCGAAACTCGTCGTCTCGTATTACCGAATTTCGATGTCCATCCCGAACGTGTACTATCGAAAGTTGAAAAATTACGATTGTACGAACAACATGGAAGAGAACATAGTGTTCTATTTATTTAAAAAAGTGCTGTCGTTAAACGAATACATATTTCACGGGGAACGTTCGAACTTGTTTTATCGATTCTCTTAAACGCGCTGGTGAAACAGTAAAAGGAAGATCGGTTACGAAAGTTGTAAATTTCCCTATCTTTACAAACCATTTATTTTTACGAGACCCGGGTCTTTATGTTTCATCGTAACAATCGGAAATATCGAACGTATGGAATTTCCTGCATCTCATAGATTCTCAGAGCGCCACGTAAATTCTTCGATAATTATCAACAAAATATAAATTTCCTTTTAATTCTAATCGCAAGAAGGGCTTGCAAACCATTTTATCTTTGCAAGACCTGCAACTCTACGTTTCGACGTAATACTTGGAAATATTAACCACCTGAAATTTTCAACATCTCATAGATTCTCAGAGCGTCACCTCTAATTCTTCGATAATTATCAACAAAATATAAATTTCCTTTTAATCCTAATCGCAAGAAGGGCTTACAAACCATTTTATCTTTGCGAGACCTGCAACTCTACGTTTCGACGTGAGACTCGGAAATATTGGCCGCCTGGAATTTCCTCCATCTCATAGATTCTTCGAGAAACACATTTAATTATCAGTCAATCATCCTCAAGACATAATCTTAACGTTTCACCGTAACACTTGGAAATATTAACCACCTGGAATTTTCAGCATCTCATAGATTCTCAGAGCGTCACCTCTAATTCTTCGATAATTATCATCAAAATATAAATTTCCTTTTAATCCTAATCGCAAGAAGGGCTTACAAACCATTTTATCTTTGCGAGACCTGCAACTCTGCGTTTCATTGTACCACTCGGAAATATTGACCACCTGAAATTTTCTCCATCTCATAGATTCTTCGAGTACCACGTTTAATTATCGATCAATCATCCTCAACACATAATCTTAACGCTTCACCGTAACCCTCGGAAATATTGAACACCTGAAATTTCTTATCGCTCGAGTACCACGTCTAATTATTCGGCAATGATCCGCAAGACACAATCTTCACGTTAATCCGAATCGCAAGAAGAGTCAGGTTACACAGGGGACAAGAAAAAAGTCACCGTCTGGCGAAGTTTCTTCTGGGAGTTCCTCGAGGACGGAAGTTCCGACCGGATAGCCGAGGACATCCGGTCTTCCTGGCGCGGTTCGACGTGGACGCTCCTGGGACATCAAATATTCAGCGGCGCTCTTTCCTTTTATAGGCTTCCCCCGTTCCACCCTTTACGACGCCTTAAATTCCTCTTACACATTTTTTTCCGAGACGCCAAGTCACGTGCAACGCTATGTTTTACGTGGCTATTTCAGCAAGTTGCGGAGAACGGTCAGAGGGGTCTTAAATGTTGCTCTCCCATTCTGCCTCTCTCGAATGAATATGTTTATGATCTTGGCTCGCGAAATAGCGAGGGGGTGGAAAAATGGGGAGGCATGTTTGAACGAGAGAGGCAGAGAGAGAGAGAGAGAGAGAGAGAGAGAGAGAGAGAGAGGAGCGGAATTGCTGGTAGAGCTGTTTACCCTTGACTCGTTATTCTTTCATATTTATTCTTTCCCGTTAAGCTGTAGCTTTTCGAAAGTTATCGCCGGTCCGGAGGGATGCAACGGATGAATTGCAATTCTGCACATTCTTCTGACATTTTATTATTGGCCGCGTAGTTTGCGGAATTGGCGAATAGTCTGGAAAAAGAGGGCGAAAGTGTGGGAACGCGGTGGAAATTACGAGGAGGTTTGTTGTTGCTTTGAAAGTTAATTAAATTCTGGAAATATCATATTGTTTCTCAGACACGAGGAAAGTTACATTATTTTGTGTAATTTAATTTCCTGTGGATTTGCATATCGTTTATCCTGTACCTCCTGGTAGAAGAATCTTTTTAGTGGCTATTTACTACGATATTATCCAATAAATTAGAAATTTAAATATGTGAGCCGTTTTCTTTGAAAGCGTTGTGAGTCCATTTCTAACAAAAAGTTAGTTAATGATAAACAATGAATGCAATCTGCTATGAGCTTTGTATCTATAAACAGTTCTAGAAAAAAATCCTTCAAAATTTTCCTCATTTTGTCAATATAAATTTTCGTAGTTAATGAAATTACAAATATAATTACTTTGAAAGTAGTGTAAGTGACATAATATTTAGTACAAAAATTCTACTTTAGAATTTACAAAATTTCTACTAGTACAAAAACTAATACTTTAAAAACGATCACATTATAAACTTAAATCAATTTAATATTTAAAAATCATAAAACGAGCGTATTACATATACCAATATTTTTCAACCCATTCAAATACAAACCCTTAAATATCTCCATATAATATAAAATGGACTTACACCACTTTCAAAGAAAACGGCTCAAATATTACATGTCATCGTTGTTTTTCACAACCATACTTTAACAGAATAACTTTAAAATTTCACTTTCATCTATCACGTAATTTAACACTAGAAGAACCAAGGGAATGAAGAGAACCGATTCACAATTCCTTCGAAAAATTCCCTAAACTGATACAGGAATCATTCGCGTCACGACAAATAAAATCGTAGCATACAATCATTTTCACCATCCATCGTATCCCACGAAGCATAAATCACCCCCCTTCATCCCCTTGAGTTGGTTGTTTGACCAACAACTACACGAGTAATCCAATGAAGCGTGTCTCCGGGAAAATGCCGTATTTTCCCGTGAATTGGCGCAACGTGCCGCTTCTTCCCGCCGATGGGACGAGACCGGAAGTGTACTCGACAACGACGACTCGGTAGCCGGGAAATGCTTCTCGTAAGCACAGTCGGTTGTCTACCCGGCTACCATAGATCCGCTGTTGCTGTTTACGTTACGCGTTAAACCCCTTGTGCCGAGCATTAAACCCGACCCCACCGAAGCCGCACATCGGGGCTAAAGCCCCATAAGCATCGTTACGTCGCGTTACATCCCCCACCTCGTCTACCGAAATTACTGACACGCATGTACGCGTACGAGTTCCTCTAGTTTATACGTATTGTGCCAGCGTAGAACAATTTTCCAGTCAGGCGATTCGGTGAAATGGATTTATGGTTTCAATTATTTCTCTTTCGCCGGTGACCGTACTTTTAACGTTCCGCAGTTCCTCTAGAAATACTTGTTCCGAGGGGAAGAAATGACTTCAATCAGGTCATTTGGTGAAATGGAGCTATAATTTTAATTATTACTTGCGATTGATGATTTGAGTACCTTTAGAAATAGTTATTGTGACAATTAGAATTGTTTTTAGTCAAGCGATTCGGTGAAATGGATTTATGGTTTCAATTATTTCTTTTTCGCCGGTGACCGTACTTTTGACTATCTGCAGTGCCTCTAGAAATACTTGTTCCGAGGGGAAGAAATGATTTCAATCAGGTCATTTGGTAAAATGGAGCTATAGTTTCAATTATTACTTGCGTTAGATGATTTAGAGTACCTCCAGAAATATTTATTGTTTATTAGTTATTTTTATTTTTAATGTTTAGCATTAAGTTTATTATATTGTTATTTTCAGTGAAGCGATTCGGTCAAATGGATTTATAATTTCAATTGGTAGGGTTAATTAGGTGGCGAGGAAGATTTGCAAATTTATTTATTCCATATTAATAGTATTTGAATACTTGCTTAACACTAAATAATCATTTAAGATTACAAAACCCCAAAGCCGAAGCAAACTTCAGCGGAGGCTATAATGAATTATTATCCGGCTGATTTCAAATCCACCCCCACCCTTAGAAAACTTTTCCTACATTATATTTATATAAGAGTTTCGATGATTCATAATCCACATCAAACATTGCGTCCTACGCAAAATGACCGTAGCAATTAACTCCAAAAAGGAAAGTGCTGAAGCTTGAGATAATTCCGGAAGACCTCGTCAATGCTCACAGTCACGATCCACTCGGCACGACGTCTAATTTCCTCTTTCATTTCCACCGATCCCATTCTCAATAATTCACTCGGAACATCGTCGATTGAAATTAATCTCGCGTCCTCGGCAATCCATTTCAGAAGTCATCTAGACAGCCGTAGTCTCCGTAACTTCCTCTTTTAACCCTTTCCTCGTAAGTTTAAGTGCCCCATAGAATGCATACTTCCATCTTCCCTACTTTCTCCCCGTCCATACGGATCTACGCTCATAGAAACTCCCATATAGGCAGCCGAAATATATGTATATGCAGATGTACATGTAAACGAGATGCGCCATGCGGAGCTTTACGTATGGCGAGGGATTACGATATTGTACAGCTGAGATACGACGGCCTGAACGCTTAGATAGCTTGCTCACCCTTTGTCCGTGTATTCCCTTCTTCCTTTGTATTCGCACCGACCTTCTCTCCCACCCTATTTATGCCCTTCGCGATTTTCCTGTATCTTTCTGCACGGCAATGCGTTCGTTTTCAACCTTGTGCTCGTTTCTTCTCGGTTTTCCCCTCTGCTTCGCCCGCGGTTTCGCGGCTACCCTTGTAATTCGGGGTGTGCTTTACGAATGGGACTTTATTTGTGGCAAATTGTTATTTAGAGTTATTTAGAGACTTTATTTGTGGCAAATTGTTATTTATGTTTGTTATTGTGTTCGACAGCTATGGTGAATTACCTTGGTAAAGTTTTTACAAGCACCGAGGATGTATTAAATAACAAATTGTGAAAAGTTTCCTAGAGGTGGCGGGAGATTTGAACTCGGGCTCATTGATTGGGAGTTTTAGTATTTTTAAGTTGAAGCTAGTTGTTTTAGCTGAGTGTAAAACCACCGAGGATGTTGCGTAGAGTTGAAAGTAGTTTTAAATATTAAATGTTCTCACAAGTAATCAACGTTTTTATATTTATGAAAAATTGATTACAATGCTAATGAGATTTTTACATGTAATTTTGATGGAGAAGTCTGCGAAGATCACGGAGGAAAAGAATTTGTTTAAGAAACTTAAATAATCACCGATTATTCAGATTGAAATATTATTTCATTGCGACCAGATTGTTAGTGTTATGCGTAACTGACTTGTTTCAAATAAAGTTTCTTTTAATAAAGCATTCAAAACGGAATACAGGTGACTTAATAATAAAAGAAAAGTATTGTACACGTTATAATAATATTTTTATAAGAAGAATATATATTTCAGACATGCGTACTGAAATAAATAAAATACCTGAAAAGTTGAGGTAAATAATCACCGTTTAAAAATTGTTTGTATCCCCCGAAGATTGATAAATTTGGCGATAATTAGAGGAAAACATGTGACAATGCGAAGGGAGCACTTATTGTGATTCGCTCGGGGATGAAATGTATCGAGAAGGGTAAAATTAGAAGCTCCTTTTCGTTGGCAGTTCACGCGCATTAACTCTGAAATTTAAGAATAACGAAGGGATTAATTTCCAACTGGAATTCGATCCTCATCACTTTTTTTCTCCCTTTCCTGCGTTACTTTTAATTAAAGGTGCTATAATTAATTTGAAGATGTAAAAATTCACACGAAACTACAAGCAACGTAACAAAGTCGATATAGCACCACTAATTAAAATATCGACACAGTTTTTACCTTGAAGCTTTTAGACTCTATAATGCAGTTATTTTTGCACCCGTCGTACATTTCCCGGGAACTTTGAAATGGCGCATTTATGAGCTTTACAACGCGCTTAATATGGGCTCTAACAAAAAACGTGAGTTGGAACATTTCAGCAGGTTCGCTGAAATTTAACGTGCTCTATGGATTTCGCCGACTCATGCAAACGTATTTATGTTAGAAAAGAAAAAAATGGCGAATGTTCGCCGTCACTTTGCATTAAAATTGACACTGATGCAGCGGTCAGAGGACAAAAATTAAGGAGAACGAGAAGAAAGGAAATACACCTGCTTTTGTAAAATTGTTTCAATTGGATTAACGCTCAAGATGTTAGAACGATATTTAAAGGTCCAATGTCTTTCCAGATGGAAACTTTAAAATAGAAAACAAAATCTTAAGGATATTTAACACTGAAACTACCAAGGTCGTAAAAATGATTGGCTTTAATTTTTTTCGAAAAATTGCTGCAAATTATAAGGGAGCCATGCAGCAAATATTCCACTTGTGTCTTCGGAAACCTTAATTTCTTAATTGATCATCCTTTTCACCTCTGGATTTCTTAATTTTTCTTATTTTGTAATGTACTTATTCAGTATATTTAAATATAATAACGCCAGTAGTTCTACTGTTAAATTAAGTGCTGTTAATTCGAAGTTGCTAATTTAGGAAATTTTAACTTCTTAGATAAGTCTAATAAATATTTGTGCAAAGTTTCGAACATTGTCCGAACTTCCCTCGTAAGTAAATGGAATTTTCAGAAGGAATGCGATACAAGTTTAAATTTATCGATATGAAATTTCTTTACGTCATAGAATTTTCGCGGGCACCAAAGTTATCAGTTGTCACGCGAGAAAAGTTCCGTTACAGAATTTTATTACAGAAATCTCGGTGATCTAATTTAAACTTAAATTTGATTGACTCTCGTCTAACTTGATTAAAACTTTAATTAGCCGATCAAACTTTTAAATATTACAGTTCCGTCGAGCTTTCAGTCTGGCTTTTTTCTCTGTTTTTTTTCTCTTGTGTTTCCTTTTAAACTCTTATTACTCTATTTCAGTACAGCATTCACCGTAAAAGCAATTTTCCTTGAAAATTTTCAATGACCGTTTACGATTTAAATCATTCCTCGTCCAACGTATTAATTATAAACGTACTGAAAATCATTAAAAATTATAGCCTTGCGCAAATTCCAAAAATTCAGCGAATACTATGTACAATATTAGTTCTCCATGGTAATCAGAAATTAAGGTTCTCCAGGGGAATTGTTTGGAAAAGTTATCTGGAAATTCGGATACAAAACTAATGCACGGAGTTAGTACTCTCATTATTAGAAATTTATAGGTAAGGTAACTCGTAGAGCAACTGCTAAATTATAATTAATAATTGCGAAACCAACCCTCCCGTGTAAAACTGTAATACGACAATTAAACGCGGTCTAATAAGCATGAACAATTAACAATTATTCACTGCGTGATATCATAAATTTAACATTAGAACTAGCAGCGTTAGATCTATTAAATTTAAATATACCGAATTAGTACTTTGGAAAAAGAGAAATCAAGATGATTAATTAAGTAATTAAGGTTTTCTAAGATAGAAGAAAAAATGGAGAATCGGTCATTTGACACCCTCGGTAGTTTGTTTTAATTGACGCTTCAAATTAACAAACTTCTAATGCCTAATTCAAGAAAGTATAAGACACTTTAATTCAACGATTTCAAATAAAAAATCGTACTTTCTCCCCTTAATAAACTGTGTATTTCCAAAAGAAACATGGACATTGCTTCACGGCCCTGCAACATTTTCAATATTTAATCTAAACTCTTTTTATCGTATTTTTACTAATTCAAATATATAAAAAAAGGTTGCCTTTGATATTATACAAGTGATATCATTCCATAAAATATGTAGGGTTCTTTTTATCGTTGTTATTCTGACCCTTATACGCTAGGGACTTCTTTAGCCTTCTGACAAGGGAAGTTCGGGAATTGCTACGCTCCGATTTTTATGAAACTTTGCATAAATATTTATTAGACGTATCTAAGAAGATAGCTGGAATTCGTTCGTGCTCGTCTACAAAAGGTTTCGAAAATAATTCGATATTTTCCATCGTGAAAAGATTTATTCCACCAGCTAAAGTATCTATTGTCGCACAACTCGTGCAGTTAAGCTGTCCATTGTCCTGATAGAAGTGAAAGGCTCTTTCCACGTTTCTTGTTTTTAACAGTCGACTTAAATGCATGGTGTTTCGCGTGCAATTCTAACGCGCCATGAAAACGTCTCCTGGCCAATCGTCGGATCGTTTTTTCGACGGAAAGTATCGCGGCGAGCGAGGAGGGTCGCCGGAAACGAAGGAAAAGTTTTCGCAAGCTCGGTTGAGAGTTCGGAACTTTGGCCGAACTACGCGGCGAGTCTACGATTTTGCCAAAGCCTCGCCATTTCGTTCTCCTTTTTTCTGCCGCCTGCTTGCCGGAGCTTGCGGAAGCTTTCAGAGGAAAGTCACACGAAAATCAGCCGCAAACGCCGCACGGAGTCGCGAGCTTTCGTCGTTGCGCCTTTCGCCACTTTGCCTCCGTTTCTCTGTCTATCTCTGTGTTTTGCTCGCTCGCTTTCTCTCTCGCCCTTTTCAACCCTCCTGCCCGTCCCTTCATCGCGGATTAAAGTATCGACGACACCACCCACGACTGAATAATTCAGGACGAAAGTTTTAACCGCGAACAACGAGAACTCGCTTGAGTTCGATCGACTCCGGGGAATCTACCCCGAATATCTCTCGTACGGTGGCTTTTCCGGACGATCGAAATTTACTTGGCTGAGATCTTTCCGTGTTATCTGTTTGCAGTCTCATGATATTAGTGATTTTCTGCGCTGTTCCCAATATTAAATTGGCAATCTTCTGCATTTATTTTTGAAAAACATAACCGTTATATCGGTATTATTAAGCGCAGGGTTCATTTTGCCGTCTCGGGAGGCTGGTGAAAAAGCTAATTGACGCAGGATCATTTTGGTGGCGTAGATCGAAAGCCAAGAGTCCAAGGAACACGCAGAAAAAGTTTCATCGAGATCCGTCCAAAAACAAGCGAGATATTTAACTTCAAAGTGGAGGGTGTCCGATTTTTGGGAGTCCCTCGGCGAGGGGTCAGGGCGGACAGGGGAGCGGTGCAGGCTTATGTTTGAAAATCCGTATCTCTGTTTCTGGGGGTCGTAGAGGGATGAATTTTTTCTTGTTTTAATCGTTGAAGAGTCTATTTTAAGATGCTTTCGGGTAGAAGTTTCTATCTTCATCCGTTTAAGCGCAGGGTTCATTTTGCCGTCTCGGGAGGCTGGTGAAAAAGCTAATTGACGCAGGATCATTTTGGTGGCGTAGATCGAAAGCCAAGAGTCCAAGGAACACGCAGAAAAAGTTTCATCGAGATCCGTCCAAAAACAAGCGAGATATTTAACTTCAAAGTGGAGGGTGTCCGATTTTTGGGAGTCCCTCGGCGAGGGGTCAGGGCGGACAGGGGAGCGGTGCAGGCTTATGTTTGAAAATCCGTATCTCTGTTTCTGGGGGTCGTAGAGGGATGAATTTTTTCTTGTTTTAATCGTTGAAGAGTCTATTTTAAGATGCTTTCGGGTAGAAGTTTCTATCTTCATCCGTTTAAGCGCAGGGTTCATTTTGCCGTCTCGGGAGGCTGGTGAAAAAGCTAATTGACGCAGGATCATTTTGGTGGCGTAGATCGAAAGCCAAGAGTCCAAGGAACACGCAGAAAAAGTTTCATCGAGATCCGTCCAAAAACAAGCGAGATATTTAACTTCAAAGTGGAGGGTGTCCGATTTTTGGGAGTCCCTCGGCGAGGGGTCAGGGCGGACAGGGGAGCGGTGCAGGCTTATGTTTGAAAATCCGTATCTCTGTTTCTGGGGGTCGTAGAGGGATGAATTTTTTCTTGTTTTAATCGTTGAAGAGTCTATTTTAAGATGCTTTCGGGTAGAAGTTTCTATCTTCATCCGTTTAAGCGCAGGGTTCATTTTGCCGTCTCGGGAGGCTGGTGAAAAAGCTAATTGACGCAGGATCATTTTGGTGGCGTAGATCGAAAGCCAAGAGTCCAAGGAACACGCAGAAAAAGTTTCATCGAGATCCGTCCAAAAACAAGCGAGATATTTAACTTCAAAGTGGAGGGTGTCCGATTTTTGGGAGTCCCTCGGCGAGGGGTCAGGGCGGACAGGGGAGCGGTGCAGGCTTATGTTTGAAAATCCGTATCTCTGTTTCTGGGGGTCGTAGAGGGATGAATTTTTTCTTGTTTTAATCGTTGAAGAGTCTATTTTAAGATGCTTTCGGGTAGAAGTTTCTATCTTCATCCGTTTAAGCGCAGGGTTCATTTTGCCGTCTCGGGAGGCTGGTGAAAAAGCTAATTGACGCAGGATCATTTTGGTGGCGTTGATCGAAAGCCAAGAGTCCAAGGAACACGCAGAAAAAGTTTCATCGAGATCCGTCCAAAAACAAGCGAGATATTTAACTTCAAAGTGGAGGGTGTCCGATTTTTGGGAGTCCCTCGGCGAGGGGTCAGGGCGGACAGGGGAGCGGTGCAGGCTTATGTTTGAAAATCCGTATCTCTGTTTCTGGGGGTCGTAGAGGGATGAATTTTTTCTTGTTTTAATCGTTGAAGAGTCTATTTTAAGATGCTTTCGGGTAGAAGTTTCTATCTTCATCCGTTTAAGCGCAGGGTTCATTTTGCCGTCTCGGGAGGCTGGTGAAAAAGCTAATTGACGCAGGATCATTTTGGTGGCGTTGATCGAAAGCCAAGAGTCCAAGGAACACGCAGAAAAAGTTTCATCGAGATCCGTCCAAAAACAAGCGAGATATTTAACTTCAAAGTGGAGGGTGTCCGATTTTTGGGAGTCCCTCGGCGAGGGGTCAGGGCGGACAGGGGAGCGGTGCAGGCTTATGTTTGAAAATCCGTATCTCTGTTTCTGGGGGTCGTAGAGGGATGAATTTTTTCTTGTTTTAATCGTTGAAGAGTCTATTTTAAGATGCTTTCGGGTAGAAGTTTCTATCTTCATCCGTTTAAGCGCAGGGTTCATTTTGCCGTCTCGGGAGGCTGGTGAAAAAGCTAATTGACGCAGGATCATTTTGGTGGCGTTGATCGAAAGCCAAGAGTCCAAGGAACACGCAGAAAAAGTTTCATCGAGATCCGTCCAAAAACAAGCGAGATATTTAACTTCAAAGTGGAGGGTGTCCGATTTTTGGGAGTCCCTCGGCGAGGGGTCAGGGCGGACAGGGGAGCGGTGCAGGCTTATGTTTGAAAATCCGTATCTCTGCTTCTGGGGGTCGTAGAGGGATGAATTTTTTCTTGTTTTAATCGTTGAAGAGTCTATTTTAAGATGCTTTCGGGTAGAAGTTTCTATCTTCATCCGTTTAAGCGCAGGGTTCATTTTGCCGTCTCGGGAGGCTGGTGAAAAAGCTAATTGACGCAGGATCATTTTGGTGGCGTAGATCGAAAGCCAAGAGTCCAAGGAACACGCAGAAAAAGTTTCATCGAGATCCGTCCAAAAACAAGCGAGATATTTAACTTCAAAGTGGAGGGTGTCCGATTTTTGGGAGTCCCTCGGCGAGGGGTCAGGGCGGACAGGGGAGCGGTGCAGGCTTATGTTTGAAAATCCGTATCTCTGTTTCTGGGGGTCGTAGAGGGATGAATTTTTTCTTGTTTTAATCGTTGAAGAGTCTATTTTAAGATGCTTTCGGGTAGAAGTTTCTATCTTCATCCGTTTAAGCGCAGGGTTCATTTTGTCGTCTCGGGAGGCTGGTGAAAAAGCTAATTGACGCAGGATCATTTTGGTGGCGTTGATCGAAAGCCAAGAGTCCAAGGAACACGCAGAAAAAGTTTCATCGAGATCCGTCCAAAAACAAGCGAGATATTTAACTTCAAAGTGGAGGGTGTCCGATTTTTGGGAGTCCCTCGGCGAGGGGTCAGGGCGGACAGGGGAGCGGTGCAGGCTTATGTTTGAAAATCCGTATCTCTGCTTCTGGGGGTCGTAGAGGGATGAATTTTTTCTTGTTTTAATCGTTGAAGAGTCTATTTTAAGATGCTTTCGGGTAGAAGTTTCTATCTTCATCCGTTTAAGCGCAGGGTTCATTTTGCCGTCTCGGGAGGCTGGTGAAAAAGCTAATTGACGCAGGATCATTTTGGTGGCGTTGATCGAAAGCCAAGAGTCCAAGGAACACGCAGAAAAAGTTTCATCGAGATCCGTCCAAAAACAAGCGAGATATTTAACTTCAAAGTGGAGGGTGTCCGATTTTTGGGAGTCCCTCGGCGAGGGGTCAGGGCGGACAGGGGAGCGGTGCAGGCTTATGTTTGAAAATCCGTATCTCTGTTTCTGGGGGTCGTAGAGGGATGAATTTTTTCTTGTTTTAATCGTTGAAGAGTCTATTTTAAGATGCTTTCGGGTAGAAGTTTCTATCTTCATCCGTTTAAGCGCAGGGTTCATTTTGCCGTCTCGGGAGGCTGGTGAAAAAGCTAATTGACGCAGGATCATTTTGGTGGCGTAGATCGAAAGCCAAGAGTCCAAGGAACACGCAGAAAAAGTTTCATCGAGATCCGTCCAAAAACAAGCGAGATATTTAACTTCAAAGTGGAGGGTGTCCGATTTTTGGGAGTCCCTCGGCGAGGGGTCAGGGCGGACAGGGGAGCGGTGCAGGCTTATGTTTGAAAATCCGTATCTCTGTTTCTGGGGGTCGTAGAGGGATGAATTTTTTCTTGTTTTAATCGTTGAAGAGTCTATTTTAAGATGCTTTCGGGTAGAAGTTTCTATCTTCATCCGTTTAAGCGCAGGGTTCATTTTGCCGTCTCGGGAGGCTGGTGAAAAAGCTAATTGACGCAGGATCATTTTGGTGGCGTTGATCGAAAGCCAAGAGTCCAAGGAACACGCAGAAAAAGTTTCATCGAGATCCGTCCAAAAACAAGCGAGATATTTAACTTCAAAGTGGAGGGTGTCCGATTTTTGGGAGTCCCTCGGCGAGGGGTCAGGGCGGACAGGGGAGCGGTGCAGGCTTATGTTTGAAAATCCGTATCTCTGCTTCTGGGGGTCGTAGAGGGATGAATTTTTTCTTGTTTTAATCGTTGAAGAGTCTATTTTAAGATGCTTTCGGGTAGAAGTTTCTATCTTCATCCGTTTAAGCGCAGGGTTCATTTTGCCGTCTCGGGAGGCTGGTGAAAAAGCTAATTGACGCAGGATCATTTTGGTGGCGTTGATCGAAAGCCAAGAGTCCAAGGAACACGCAGAAAAAGTTTCATCGAGATCCGTCCAAAAACAAGCGAGATATTTAACTTCAAAGTGGAGGGTGTCCGATTTTTGGGAGTCCCTCGGCGAGGGGTCAGGGCGGACAGGGGAGCGGTGCAGGCTTATGTTTGAAAATCCGTATCTCTGCTTCTGGGGGTCGTAGAGGGATGAATTTTTTCTTGTTTTAATCGTTGAAGAGTCTATTTTAAGATGCTTTCGGGTAGAAGTTTCTATCTTCATCCGTTTAAGCGCAGGGTTCATTTTGCCGTCTCGGGAGGCTGGTGAAAAAGCTAATTGACGCAGGATCATTTTGGTGGCGTAGATCGAAAGCCAAGAGTCCAAGGAACACGCAGAAAAAGTTTCATCGAGATCCGTCCAAAAACAAGCGAGATATTTAACTTCAAAGTGGAGGGTGTCCGATTTTTGGGAGTCCCTTGGCGAGGGGTCAGGGCGGACAGGGGAGCGGTGCAGGCTTATGTTTGAAAATCCGTATCTCTGCTTCTGGGGGTCGTAGAGGGATGAATTTTTTCTTGTTTTAATCGTTGAAGAGTCTATTTTAAGATGCTTTCGGGTAGAAGTTTCTATCTTCATCCGTTTAAGCGCAGGGTTCATTTTGCCGTCTCGGGAGGCTGGTGAAAAAGCTAATTGACGCAGGATCATTTTGGTGGCGTAGATCGAAAGCCAAGAGTCCAAGGAACACGCAGAAAAAGTTTCATCGAGATCCGTCCAAAAACAAGCGAGATATTTAACTTCAAAGTGGAGGGTGTCCGATTTTTGGGAGTCCCTCGGCGAGGGGTCAGGGCGGACAGGGGAGCGGTGCAGGCTTATGTTTGAAAATCCGTATCTCTGTTTCTGGGGGTCGTAGAGGGATGAATTTTTTCTTGTTTTAATCGTTGAAGAGTCTATTTTAAGATGCTTTCGGGTAGAAGTTTCTATCTTCATCCGTTTAAGCGCAGGGTTCATTTTGCCGTCTCGGGAGGCTGGTGAAAAAGCTAATTGACGCAGGATCATTTTGGTGGCGTAGATCGAAAGCCAAGAGTCCAAGGAACACGCAGAAAAAGTTTCATCGAGATCCGTCCAAAAACAAGCGAGATATTTAACTTCAAAGTGGAGGGTGTCCGATTTTTGGGAGTCCCTCGGCGAGGGGTCAGGGCGGACAGGGGAGCGGTGCAGGCTTATGTTTGAAAATCCGTATCTCTGTTTCTGGGGGTCGTAGAGGGATGAATTTTTTCTTGTTTTAATCGTTGAAGAGTCTATTTTAAGATGCTTTCGGGTAGAAGTTTCTATCTTCATCCGTTTAAGCGCAGGGTTCATTTTGCCGTCTCGGGAGGCTGGTGAAAAAGCTAATTGACGCAGGATCATTTTGGTGGCGTTGATCGAAAGCCAAGAGTCCAAGGAACACGCAGAAAAAGTTTCATCGAGATCCGTCCAAAAACAAGCGAGATATTTAACTTCAAAGTGGAGGGTGTCCGATTTTTGGGAGTCCCTCGGCGAGGGGTCAGGGCGGACAGGGGAGCGGTGCAGGCTTATGTTTGAAAATCCGTATCTCTGTTTCTGGGGGTCGTAGAGGGATGAATTTTTTCTTGTTTTAATCGTTGAAGAGTCTATTTTAAGATGCTTTCGGGTAGAAGTTTCTATCTTCATCCGTTTAAGCGCAGGGTTCATTTTGCCGTCTCGGGAGGCTGGTGAAAAAGCTAATTGACGCAGGATCATTTTGGTGGCGTTGATCGAAAGCCAAGAGTCCAAGGAACACGCAGAAAAAGTTTCATCGAGATCCGTCCAAAAACAAGCGAGATATTTAACTTCAAAGTGGAGGGTGTCCGATTTTTGGGAGTCCCTCGGCGAGGGGTCAGGGCGGACAGGGGAGCGGTGCAGGCTTATGTTTGAAAATCCGTATCTCTGTTTCTGGGGGTCGTAGAGGGATGAATTTTTTCTTGTTTTAATCGTTGAAGAGTCTATTTTAAGATGCTTTCGGGTAGAAGTTTCTATCTTCATCCGTTTAAGCGCAGGGTTCATTTTGCCGTCTCGGGAGGCTGGTGAAAAAGCTAATTGACGCAGGATCATTTTGGTGGCGTTGATCGAAAGCCAAGAGTCCAAGGAACACGCAGAAAAAGTTTCATCGAGATCCGTCCAAAAACAAGCGAGATATTTAACTTCAAAGTGGAGGGTGTCCGATTTTTGGGAGTCCCTCGGCGAGGGGTCAGGGCGGACAGGGGAGCGGTGCAGGCTTATGTTTGAAAATCCGTATCTCTGTTTCTGGGGGTCGTAGAGGGATGAATTTTTTCTTGTTTTAATCGTTGAAGAGTCTATTTTAAGATGCTTTCGGGTAGAAGTTTCTATCTTCATCCGTTTAAGCGCAGGGTTCATTTTGCCGTCTCGGGAGGCTGGTGAAAAAGCTAATTGACGCAGGATCATTTTGGTGGCGTTGATCGAAAGCCAAGAGTCCAAGGAACACGCAGAAAAAGTTTCATCGAGATCCGTCCAAAAACAAGCGAGATATTTAACTTCAAAGTGGAGGGTGTCCGATTTTTGGGAGTCCCTCGGCGAGGGGTCAGGGCGGACAGGGGAGCGGTGCAGGCTTATGTTTGAAAATCCGTATCTCTGTTTCTGGGGGTCGTAGAGGGATGAATTTTTTCTTGTTTTAATCGTTGAAGAGTCTATTTTAAGATGCTTTCGGGTAGAAGTTTCTATCTTCATCCGTTTAAGCGCAGGGTTCATTTTGCCGTCTCGGGAGGCTGGTGAAAAAGCTAATTGACGCAGGATCATTTTGGTGGCGTTGATCGAAAGCCAAGAGTCCAAGGAACACGCAGAAAAAGTTTCATCGAGATCCGTCCAAAAACAAGCGAGATATTTAACTTCAAAGTGGAGGGTGTCCGATTTTTGGGAGTCCCTTGGCGAGGGGTCAGGGCGGACAGGGGAGCGGTGCAGGCTTATGTTTGAAAATCCGTATCTCTGTTTCTGGGGGTCGTAGAGGGATGAATTTTTTCTTGTTTTAATCGTTGAAGAGTCTATTTTAAGATGCTTTCGGGTAGAAGTTTCTATCTTCATCCGTTTAAGCGCAGGGTTCATTTTGCCGTCTCGGGAGGCTGGTGAAAAAGCTAATTGACGCAGGATCATTTTGGTGGCGTTGATCGAAAGCCAAGAGTCCAAGGAACACGCAGAAAAAGTTTCATCGAGATCCGTCCAAAAACAAGCGAGATATTTAACTTCAAAGTGGAGGGTGTCCGATTTTTGGGAGTCCCTCGGCGAGGGGTCAGGGCGGACAGGGGAGCGGTGCAGGCTTATGTTTGAAAATCCGTATCTCTGCTTCTGGGGGTCGTAGAGGGATGAATTTTTTCTTGTTTTAATCGTTGAAGAGTCTATTTTAAGATGCTTTCGGGTAGAAGTTTCTATCTTCATCCGTTTAAGCGCAGGGTTCATTTTGCCGTCTCGGGAGGCTGGTGAAAAAGCTAATTGACGCAGGATCATTTTGGTGGCGTAGATCGAAAGCCAAGAGTCCAAGGAACACGCAGAAAAAGTTTCATCGAGATCCGTCCAAAAACAAGCGAGATATTTAACTTCAAAGTGGAGGGTGTCCGATTTTTGGGAGTCCCTTGGCGAGGGGTCAGGGCGGACAGGGGAGCGGTGCAGGCTTATGTTTGAAAATCCGTATCTCTGCTTCTGGGGGTCGTAGAGGGATGAATTTTTTCTTGTTTTAATCGTTGAAGAGTCTATTTTAAGATGCTTTCGGGTAGAAGTTTCTATCTTCATCCGTTTAAGCGCAGGGTTCATTTTGCCGTCTCGGGAGGCTGGTGAAAAAGCTAATTGACGCAGGATCATTTTGGTGGCGTAGATCGAAAGCCAAGAGTCCAAGGAACACGCAGAAAAAGTTTCATCGAGATCCGTCCAAAAACAAGCGAGATATTTAACTTCAAAGTGGAGGGTGTCCGATTTTTGGGAGTCCCTCGGCGAGGGGTCAGGGCGGACAGGGGAGCGGTGCAGGCTTATGTTTGAAAATCCGTATCTCTGTTTCTGGGGGTCGTAGAGGGATGAATTTTTTCTTGTTTTAATCGTTGAAGAGTCTATTTTAAGATGCTTTCGGGTAGAAGTTTCTATCTTCATCCGTTTAAGCGCAGGGTTCATTTTGCCGTCTCGGGAGGCTGGTGAAAAAGCTAATTGACGCAGGATCATTTTGGTGGCGTTGATCGAAAGCCAAGAGTCCAAGGAACACGCAGAAAAAGTTTCATCGAGATCCGTCCAAAAACAAGCGAGATATTTAACTTCAAAGTGGAGGGTGTCCGATTTTTGGGAGTCCCTCGGCGAGGGGTCAGGGCGGACAGGGGAGCGGTGCAGGCTTATGTTTGAAAATCCGTATCTCTGTTTCTGGGGGTCGTAGAGGGATGAATTTTTTCTTGTTTTAATCGTTGAAGAGTCTATTTTAAGATGCTTTCGGGTAGAAGTTTCTATCTTCATCCGTTTAAGCGCAGGGTTCATTTTGCCGTCTCGGGAGGCTGGTGAAAAAGCTAATTGACGCAGGATCATTTTGGTGGCGTTGATCGAAAGCCAAGAGTCCAAGGAACACGCAGAAAAAGTTTCATCGAGATCCGTCCAAAAACAAGCGAGATATTTAACTTCAAAGTGGAGGGTGTCCGATTTTTGGGAGTCCCTCGGCGAGGGGTCAGGGCGGACAGGGGAGCGGTGCAGGCTTATGTTTGAAAATCCGTATCTCTGTTTCTGGGGGTCGTAGAGGGATGAATTTTTTCTTGTTTTAATCGTTGAAGAGTCTATTTTAAGATGCTTTCGGGTAGAAGTTTCTATCTTCATCCGTTTAAGCGCAGGGTTCATTTTGCCGTCTCGGGAGGCTGGTGAAAAAGCTAATTGACGCAGGATCATTTTGGTGGCGTTGATCGAAAGCCAAGAGTCCAAGGAACACGCAGAAAAAGTTTCATCGAGATCCGTCCAAAAACAAGCGAGATATTTAACTTCAAAGTGGAGGGTGTCCGATTTTTGGGAGTCCCTCGGCGAGGGGTCAGGGCGGACAGGGGAGCGGTGCAGGCTTATGTTTGAAAATCCGTATCTCTGCTTCTGGGGGTCGTAGAGGGATGAATTTTTTCTTGTTTTAATCGTTGAAGAGTCTATTTTAAGATGCTTTCGGGTAGAAGTTTCTATCTTCATCCGTTTAAGCGCAGGGTTCATTTTGCCGTCTCGGGAGGCTGGTGAAAAAGCTAATTGACGCAGGATCATTTTGGTGGCGTAGATCGAAAGCCAAGAGTCCAAGGAACACGCAGAAAAAGTTTCATCGAGATCCGTCCAAAAACAAGCGAGATATTTAACTTCAAAGTGGAGGGTGTCCGATTTTTGGGAGTCCCTCGGCGAGGGGTCAGGGCGGACAGGGGAGCGGTGCAGGCTTATGTTTGAAAATCCGTATCTCTGTTTCTGGGGGTCGTAGAGGGATGAATTTTTTCTTGTTTTAATCGTTGAAGAGTCTATTTTAAGATGCTTTCGGGTAGAAGTTTCTATCTTCATCCGTTTAAGCGCAGGGTTCATTTTGCCGTCTCGGGAGGCTGGTGAAAAAGCTAATTGACGCAGGATCATTTTGGTGGCGTAGATCGAAAGCCAAGAGTCCAAGGAACACGCAGAAAAAGTTTCATCGAGATCCGTCCAAAAACAAGCGAGATATTTAACTTCAAAGTGGAGGGTGTCCGATTTTTGGGAGTCCCTCGGCGAGGGGTCAGGGCGGACAGGGGAGCGGTGCAGGCTTATGTTTGAAAATCCGTATCTCTGTTTCTGGGGGTCGTAGAGGGATGAATTTTTTCTTGTTTTAATCGTTGAAGAGTCTATTTTAAGATGCTTTCGGGTAGAAGTTTCTATCTTCATCCGTTTAAGCGCAGGGTTCATTTTGCCGTCTCGGGAGGCTGGTGAAAAAGCTAATTGACGCAGGATCATTTTGGTGGCGTTGATCGAAAGCCAAGAGTCCAAGGAACACGCAGAAAAAGTTTCATCGAGATCCGTCCAAAAACAAGCGAGATATTTAACTTCAAAGTGGAGGGTGTCCGATTTTTGGGAGTCCCTCGGCGAGGGGTCAGGGCGGACAGGGGAGCGGTGCAGGCTTATGTTTGAAAATCCGTATCTCTGCTTCTGGGGGTCGTAGAGGGATGAATTTTTTCTTGTTTTAATCGTTGAAGAGTCTATTTTAAGATGCTTTCGGGTAGAAGTTTCTATCTTCATCCGTTTAAGCGCAGGGTTCATTTTGCCGTCTCGGGAGGCTGGTGAAAAAGCTAATTGACGCAGGATCATTTTGGTGGCGTAGATCGAAAGCCAAGAGTCCAAGGAACACGCAGAAAAAGTTTCATCGAGATCCGTCCAAAAACAAGCGAGATATTTAACTTCAAAGTGGAGGGTGTCCGATTTTTGGGAGTCCCTCGGCGAGGGGTCAGGGCGGACAGGGGAGCGGTGCAGGCTTATGTTTGAAAATCCGTATCTCTGTTTCTGGGGGTCGTAGAGGGATGAATTTTTTCTTGTTTTAATCGTTGAAGAGTCTATTTTAAGATGCTTTCGGGTAGAAGTTTCTATCTTCATCCGTTTAAGCGCAGGGTTCATTTTGCCGTCTCGGGAGGCTGGTGAAAAAGCTAATTGACGCAGGATCATTTTGGTGGCGTAGATCGAAAGCCAAGAGTCCAAGGAACACGCAGAAAAAGTTTCATCGAGATCCGTCCAAAAACAAGCGAGATATTTAACTTCAAAGTGGAGGGTGTCCGATTTTTGGGAGTCCCTCGGCGAGGGGTCAGGGCGGACAGGGGAGCGGTGCAGGCTTATGTTTGAAAATCCGTATCTCTGTTTCTGGGGGTCGTAGAGGGATGAATTTTTTCTTGTTTTAATCGTTGAAGAGTCTATTTTAAGATGCTTTCGGGTAGAAGTTTCTATCTTCATCCGTTTAAGCGCAGGGTTCATTTTGCCGTCTCGGGAGGCTGGTGAAAAAGCTAATTGACGCAGGATCATTTTGGTGGCGTAGATCGAAAGCCAAGAGTCCAAGGAACACGCAGAAAAAGTTTCATCGAGATCCGTCCAAAAACAAGCGAGATATTTAACTTCAAAGTGGAGGGTGTCCGATTTTTGGGAGTCCCTCGGCGAGGGGTCAGGGCGGACAGGGGAGCGGTGCAGGCTTATGTTTGAAAATCCGTATCTCTGTTTCTGGGGGTCGTAGAGGGATGAATTTTTTCTTGTTTTAATCGTTGAAGAGTCTATTTTAAGATGCTTTCGGGTAGAAGTTTCTATCTTCATCCGTTTAAGCGCAGGGTTCATTTTGCCGTCTCGGGAGGCTGGTGAAAAAGCTAATTGACGCAGGATCATTTTGGTGGCGTAGATCGAAAGCCAAGAGTCCAAGGAACACGCAGAAAAAGTTTCATCGAGATCCGTCCAAAAACAAGCGAGATATTTAACTTCAAAGTGGAGGGTGTCCGATTTTTGGGAGTCCCTCGGCGAGGGGTCAGGGCGGACAGGGGAGCGGTGCAGGCTTATGTTTGAAAATCCGTATCTCTGTTTCTGGGGGTCGTAGAGGGATGAATTTTTTCTTGTTTTAATCGTTGAAGAGTCTATTTTAAGATGCTTTCGGGTAGAAGTTTCTATCTTCATCCGTTTAAGCGCAGGGTTCATTTTGCCGTCTCGGGAGGCTGGTGAAAAAGCTAATTGACGCAGGATCATTTTGGTGGCGTTGATCGAAAGCCAAGAGTCCAAGGAACACGCAGAAAAAGTTTCATCGAGATCCGTCCAAAAACAAGCGAGATATTTAACTTCAAAGTGGAGGGTGTCCGATTTTTGGGAGTCCCTCGGCGAGGGGTCAGGGCGGACAGGGGAGCGGTGCAGGCTTATGTTTGAAAATCCGTATCTCTGTTTCTGGGGGTCGTAGAGGGATGAATTTTTTCTTGTTTTAATCGTTGAAGAGTCTATTTTAAGATGCTTTCGGGTAGAAGTTTCTATCTTCATCCGTTTAAGCGCAGGGTTCATTTTGCCGTCTCGGGAGGCTGGTGAAAAAGCTAATTGACGCAGGATCATTTTGGTGGCGTTGATCGAAAGCCAAGAGTCCAAGGAACACGCAGAAAAAGTTTCATCGAGATCCGTCCAAAAACAAGCGAGATATTTAACTTCAAAGTGGAGGGTGTCCGATTTTTGGGAGTCCCTCGGCGAGGGGTCAGGGCGGACAGGGGAGCGGTGCAGGCTTATGTTTGAAAATCCGTATCTCTGTTTCTGGGGGTCGTAGAGGGATGAATTTTTTCTTGTTTTAATCGTTGAAGAGTCTATTTTAAGATGCTTTCGGGTAGAAGTTTCTATCTTCATCCGTTTAAGCGCAGGGTTCATTTTGCCGTCTCGGGAGGCTGGTGAAAAAGCTAATTGACGCAGGATCATTTTGGTGGCGTTGATCGAAAGCCAAGAGTCCAAGGAACACGCAGAAAAAGTTTCATCGAGATCCGTCCAAAAACAAGCGAGATATTTAACTTCAAAGTGGAGGGTGTCCGATTTTTGGGAGTCCCTCGGCGAGGGGTCAGGGCGGACAGGGGAGCGGTGCAGGCTTATGTTTGAAAATCCGTATCTCTGCTTCTGGGGGTCGTAGAGGGATGAATTTTTTCTTGTTTTAATCGTTGAAGAGTCTATTTTAAGATGCTTTCGGGTAGAAGTTTCTATCTTCATCCGTTTAAGCGCAGGGTTCATTTTGCCGTCTCGGGAGGCTGGTGAAAAAGCTAATTGACGCAGGATCATTTTGGTGGCGTAGATCGAAAGCCAAGAGTCCAAGGAACACGCAGAAAAAGTTTCATCGAGATCCGTCCAAAAACAAGCGAGATATTTAACTTCAAAGTGGAGGGTGTCCGATTTTTGGGAGTCCCTCGGCGAGGGGTCAGGGCGGACAGGGGAGCGGTGCAGGCTTATGTTTGAAAATCCGTATCTCTGTTTCTGGGGGTCGTAGAGGGATGAATTTTTTCTTGTTTTAATCGTTGAAGAGTCTATTTTAAGATGCTTTCGGGTAGAAGTTTCTATCTTCATCCGTTTAAGCGCAGGGTTCATTTTGTCGTCTCGGGAGGCTGGTGAAAAAGCTAATTGACGCAGGATCATTTTGGTGGCGTTGATCGAAAGCCAAGAGTCCAAGGAACACGCAGAAAAAGTTTCATCGAGATCCGTCCAAAAACAAGCGAGATATTTAACTTCAAAGTGGAGGGTGTCCGATTTTTGGGAGTCCCTCGGCGAGGGGTCAGGGCGGACAGGGGAGCGGTGCAGGCTTATGTTTGAAAATCCGTATCTCTGTTTCTGGGGGTCGTAGAGGGATGAATTTTTTCTTGTTTTAATCGTTGAAGAGTCTATTTTAAGATGCTTTCGGGTAGAAGTTTCTATCTTCATCCGTTTAAGCGCAGGGTTCATTTTGCCGTCTCGGGAGGCTGGTGAAAAAGCTAATTGACGCAGGATCATTTTGGTGGCGTTGATCGAAAGCCAAGAGTCCAAGGAACACGCAGAAAAAGTTTCATCGAGATCCGTCCAAAAACAAGCGAGATATTTAACTTCAAAGTGGAGGGTGTCCGATTTTTGGGAGTCCCTCGGCGAGGGGTCAGGGCGGACAGGGGAGCGGTGCAGGCTTATGTTTGAAAATCCGTATCTCTGTTTCTGGGGGTCGTAGAGGGATGAATTTTTTCTTGTTTTAATCGTTGAAGAGTCTATTTTAAGATGCTTTCGGGTAGAAGTTTCTATCTTCATCCGTTTAAGCGCAGGGTTCATTTTGCCGTCTCGGGAGGCTGGTGAAAAAGCTAATTGACGCAGGATCATTTTGGTGGCGTTGATCGAAAGCCAAGAGTCCAAGGAACACGCAGAAAAAGTTTCATCGAGATCCGTCCAAAAACAAGCGAGATATTTAACTTCAAAGTGGAGGGTGTCCGATTTTTGGGAGTCCCTTGGCGAGGGGTCAGGGCGGACAGGGGAGCGGTGCAGGCTTATGTTTGAAAATCCGTATCTCTGTTTCTGGGGGTCGTAGAGGGATGAATTTTTTCTTGTTTTAATCGTTGAAGAGTCTATTTTAAGATGCTTTCGGGTAGAAGTTTCTATCTTCATCCGTTTAAGCGCAGGGTTCATTTTGCCGTCTCGGGAGGCTGGTGAAAAAGCTAATTGACGCAGGATCATTTTGGTGGCGTTGATCGAAAGCCAAGAGTCCAAGGAACACGCAGAAAAAGTTTCATCGAGATCCGTCCAAAAACAAGCGAGATATTTAACTTCAAAGTGGAGGGTGTCCGATTTTTGGGAGTCCCTCGGCGAGGGGTCAGGGCGGACAGGGGAGCGGTGCAGGCTTATGTTTGAAAATCCGTATCTCTGCTTCTGGGGGTCGTAGAGGGATGAATTTTTTCTTGTTTTAATCGTTGAAGAGTCTATTTTAAGATGCTTTCGGGTAGAAGTTTCTATCTTCATCCGTTTAAGCGCAGGGTTCATTTTGCCGTCTCGGGAGGCTGGTGAAAAAGCTAATTGACGCAGGATCATTTTGGTGGCGTAGATCGAAAGCCAAGAGTCCAAGGAACACGCAGAAAAAGTTTCATCGAGATCCGTCCAAAAACAAGCGAGATATTTAACTTCAAAGTGGAGGGTGTCCGATTTTTGGGAGTCCCTCGGCGAGGGGTCAGGGCGGACAGGGGAGCGGTGCAGGCTTATGTTTGAAAATCCGTATCTCTGCTTCTGGGGGTCGTAGAGGGATGAATTTTTTCTTGTTTTAATCGTTGAAGAGTCTATTTTAAGATGCTTTCGGGTAGAAGTTTCTATCTTCATCCGTTTAAGCGCAGGGTTCATTTTGCCGTCTCGGGAGGCTGGTGAAAAAGCTAATTGACGCAGGATCATTTTGGTGGCGTAGATCGAAAGCCAAGAGTCCAAGGAACACGCAGAAAAAGTTTCATCGAGATCCGTCCAAAAACAAGCGAGATATTTAACTTCAAAGTGGAGGGTGTCCGATTTTTGGGAGTCCCTCGGCGAGGGGTCAGGGCGGACAGGGGAGCGGTGCAGGCTTATGTTTGAAAATCCGTATCTCTGTTTCTGGGGGTCGTAGAGGGATGAATTTTTTCTTGTTTTAATCGTTGAAGAGTCTATTTTAAGATGCTTTCGGGTAGAAGTTTCTATCTTCATCCGTTTAAGCGCAGGGTTCATTTTGCCGTCTCGGGAGGCTGGTGAAAAAGCTAATTGACGCAGGATCATTTTGGTGGCGTTGATCGAAAGCCAAGAGTCCAAGGAACACGCAGAAAAAGTTTCATCGAGATCCGTCCAAAAACAAGCGAGATATTTAACTTCAAAGTGGAGGGTGTCCGATTTTTGGGAGTCCCTCGGCGAGGGGTCAGGGCGGACAGGGGAGCGGTGCAGGCTTATGTTTGAAAATCCGTATCTCTGTTTCTGGGGGTCGTAGAGGGATGAATTTTTTCTTGTTTTAATCGTTGAAGAGTCTATTTTAAGATGCTTTCGGGTAGAAGTTTCTATCTTCATCCGTTTAAGCGCAGGGTTCATTTTGCCGTCTCGGGAGGCTGGTGAAAAAGCTAATTGACGCAGGATCATTTTGGTGGCGTTGATCGAAAGCCAAGAGTCCAAGGAACACGCAGAAAAAGTTTCATCGAGATCCGTCCAAAAACAAGCGAGATATTTAACTTCAAAGTGGAGGGTGTCCGATTTTTGGGAGTCCCTCGGCGAGGGGTCAGGGCGGACAGGGGAGCGGTGCAGGCTTATGTTTGAAAATCCGTATCTCTGTTTCTGGGGGTCGTAGAGGGATGAATTTTTTCTTGTTTTAATCGTTGAAGAGTCTATTTTAAGATGCTTTCGGGTAGAAGTTTCTATCTTCATCCGTTTAAGCGCAGGGTTCATTTTGCCGTCTCGGGAGGCTGGTGAAAAAGCTAATTGACGCAGGATCATTTTGGTGGCGTTGATCGAAAGCCAAGAGTCCAAGGAACACGCAGAAAAAGTTTCATCGAGATCCGTCCAAAAACAAGCGAGATATTTAACTTCAAAGTGGAGGGTGTCCGATTTTTGGGAGTCCCTCGGCGAGGGGTCAGGGCGGACAGGGGAGCGGTGCAGGCTTATGTTTGAAAATCCGTATCTCTGCTTCTGGGGGTCGTAGAGGGATGAATTTTTTCTTGTTTTAATCGTTGAAGAGTCTATTTTAAGATGCTTTCGGGTAGAAGTTTCTATCTTCATCCGTTTAAGCGCAGGGTTCATTTTGCCGTCTCGGGAGGCTGGTGAAAAAGCTAATTGACGCAGGATCATTTTGGTGGCGTAGATCGAAAGCCAAGAGTCCAAGGAACACGCAGAAAAAGTTTCATCGAGATCCGTCCAAAAACAAGCGAGATATTTAACTTCAAAGTGGAGGGTGTCCGATTTTTGGGAGTCCCTCGGCGAGGGGTCAGGGCGGACAGGGGAGCGGTGCAGGCTTATGTTTGAAAATCCGTATCTCTGTTTCTGGGGGTCGTAGAGGGATGAATTTTTTCTTGTTTTAATCGTTGAAGAGTCTATTTTAAGATGCTTTCGGGTAGAAGTTTCTATCTTCATCCGTTTAAGCGCAGGGTTCATTTTGCCGTCTCGGGAGGCTGGTGAAAAAGCTAATTGACGCAGGATCATTTTGGTGGCGTAGATCGAAAGCCAAGAGTCCAAGGAACACGCAGAAAAAGTTTCATCGAGATCCGTCCAAAAACAAGCGAGATATTTAACTTCAAAGTGGAGGGTGTCCGATTTTTGGGAGTCCCTCGGCGAGGGGTCAGGGCGGACAGGGGAGCGGTGCAGGCTTATGTTTGAAAATCCGTATCTCTGTTTCTGGGGGTCGTAGAGGGATGAATTTTTTCTTGTTTTAATCGTTGAAGAGTCTATTTTAAGATGCTTTCGGGTAGAAGTTTCTATCTTCATCCGTTTAAGCGCAGGGTTCATTTTGCCGTCTCGGGAGGCTGGTGAAAAAGCTAATTGACGCAGGATCATTTTGGTGGCGTTGATCGAAAGCCAAGAGTCCAAGGAACACGCAGAAAAAGTTTCATCGAGATCCGTCCAAAAACAAGCGAGATATTTAACTTCAAAGTGGAGGGTGTCCGATTTTTGGGAGTCCCTCGGCGAGGGGTCAGGGCGGACAGGGGAGCGGTGCAGGCTTATGTTTGAAAATCCGTATCTCTGCTTCTGGGGGTCGTAGAGGGATGAATTTTTTCTTGTTTTAATCGTTGAAGAGTCTATTTTAAGATGCTTTCGGGTAGAAGTTTCTATCTTCATCCGTTTAAGCGCAGGGTTCATTTTGCCGTCTCGGGAGGCTGGTGAAAAAGCTAATTGACGCAGGATCATTTTGGTGGCGTAGATCGAAAGCCAAGAGTCCAAGGAACACGCAGAAAAAGTTTCATCGAGATCCGTCCAAAAACAAGCGAGATATTTAACTTCAAAGTGGAGGGTGTCCGATTTTTGGGAGTCCCTCGGCGAGGGGTCAGGGCGGACAGGGGAGCGGTGCAGGCTTATGTTTGAAAATCCGTATCTCTGCTTCTGGGGGTCGTAGAGGGATGAATTTTTTCTTGTTTTAATCGTTGAAGAGTCTATTTTAAGATGCTTTCGGGTAGAAGTTTCTATCTTCATCCGTTTAAGCGCAGGGTTCATTTTGCCGTCTCGGGAGGCTGGTGAAAAAGCTAATTGACGCAGGATCATTTTGGTGGCGTAGATCGAAAGCCAAGAGTCCAAGGAACACGCAGAAAAAGTTTCATCGAGATCCGTCCAAAAACAAGCGAGATATTTAACTTCAAAGTGGAGGGTGTCCGATTTTTGGGAGTCCCTCGGCGAGGGGTCAGGGCGGACAGGGGAGCGGTGCAGGCTTATGTTTGAAAATCCGTATCTCTGTTTCTGGGGGTCGTAGAGGGATGAATTTTTTCTTGTTTTAATCGTTGAAGAGTCTATTTTAAGATGCTTTCGGGTAGAAGTTTCTATCTTCATCCGTTTAAGCGCAGGGTTCATTTTGCCGTCTCGGGAGGCTGGTGAAAAAGCTAATTGACGCAGGATCATTTTGGTGGCGTTGATCGAAAGCCAAGAGTCCAAGGAACACGCAGAAAAAGTTTCATCGAGATCCGTCCAAAAACAAGCGAGATATTTAACTTCAAAGTGGAGGGTGTCCGATTTTTGGGAGTCCCTCGGCGAGGGGTCAGGGCGGACAGGGGAGCGGTGCAGGCTTATGTTTGAAAATCCGTATCTCTGCTTCTGGGGGTCGTAGAGGGATGAATTTTTTCTTGTTTTAATCGTTGAAGAGTCTATTTTAAGATGCTTTCGGGTAGAAGTTTCTATCTTCATCCGTTTAAGCGCAGGGTTCATTTTGCCGTCTCGGGAGGCTGGTGAAAAAGCTAATTGACGCAGGATCATTTTGGTGGCGTAGATCGAAAGCCAAGAGTCCAAGGAACACGCAGAAAAAGTTTCATCGAGATCCGTCCAAAAACAAGCGAGATATTTAACTTCAAAGTGGAGGGTGTCCGATTTTTGGGAGTCCCTCGGCGAGGGGTCAGGGCGGACAGGGGAGCGGTGCAGGCTTATGTTTGAAAATCCGTATCTCTGTTTCTGGGGGTCGTAGAGGGATGAATTTTTTCTTGTTTTAATCGTTGAAGAGTCTATTTTAAGATGCTTTCGGGTAGAAGTTTCTATCTTCATCCGTTTAAGCGCAGGGTTCATTTTGCCGTCTCGGGAGGCTGGTGAAAAAGCTAATTGACGCAGGATCATTTTGGTGGCGTAGATCGAAAGCCAAGAGTCCAAGGAACACGCAGAAAAAGTTTCATCGAGATCCGTCCAAAAACAAGCGAGATATTTAACTTCAAAGTGGAGGGTGTCCGATTTTTGGGAGTCCCTCGGCGAGGGGTCAGGGCGGACAGGGGAGCGGTGCAGGCTTATGTTTGAAAATCCGTATCTCTGTTTCTGGGGGTCGTAGAGGGATGAATTTTTTCTTGTTTTAATCGTTGAAGAGTCTATTTTAAGATGCTTTCGGGTAGAAGTTTCTATCTTCATCCGTTTAAGCGCAGGGTTCATTTTGCCGTCTCGGGAGGCTGGTGAAAAAGCTAATTGACGCAGGATCATTTTGGTGGCGTAGATCGAAAGCCAAGAGTCCAAGGAACACGCAGAAAAAGTTTCATCGAGATCCGTCCAAAAACAAGCGAGATATTTAACTTCAAAGTGGAGGGTGTCCGATTTTTGGGAGTCCCTCGGCGAGGGGTCAGGGCGGACAGGGGAGCGGTGCAGGCTTATGTTTGAAAATCCGTATCTCTGTTTCTGGGGGTCGTAGAGGGATGAATTTTTTCTTGTTTTAATCGTTGAAGAGTCTATTTTAAGATGCTTTCGGGTAGAAGTTTCTATCTTCATCCGTTTAAGCGCAGGGTTCATTTTGCCGTCTCGGGAGGCTGGTGAAAAAGCTAATTGACGCAGGATCATTTTGGTGGCGTAGATCGAAAGCCAAGAGTCCAAGGAACACGCAGAAAAAGTTTCATCGAGATCCGTCCAAAAACAAGCGAGATATTTAATTTCAAATTCGAGGGTGTATTATAACGCAAATTTCAGTATTACTTATTTATTGTAATTCAAACACATAAATCACCGTATATGAAAAAAAGAAGACTACAAAAAATATTCGCCAATGTATTGACCAATCATTTCATTTTATGTTCTAGGATTCGCATTAATGAGAATCGTGGAGGTTTACAAGGAGATTCAGGAGCAGGAAATGAACATTGTGAGTACCTTCTTCAACGTTCTTTCTATAATCATTAACCTACGTGTACTCCAGCAAAGAATATCTCGCTGTTCGTGTTATCTCGTTTAGCTCATTCGCCGGGAGGGAAGTTAAGCTCTCAATAAACTTAATTGTTTTTACCTAGAAATTAGATCTCTCTCGGTAGAACCCGTCACCTTTGTCCAACTGTCTTTGTTTATCCAGAAAGCCCGGTGAAATTATACCTCGTAGAATTGAATTTCAAACAACGAAGAAAGAAGGAAAACCTTCACCTTCCTCGGTTTCTTCTCCTTCCATTAATTCCGCGCCCTCTTCTTTATCACGACGTCGTAATGAAATTTTCGCACGTACATTTTCAAAAAAAGAAAAGAAAGAAAGAAGCCAAAAGAACGAAGTATACTGCCGCGAACGTATCTCGTTTCCTGAAATATTCAGCGTGTATTTTAATTATTTAGAGCAACGTAGAATTGCAATTCCAAGACGATAAATACGACCCTGTGAAAATCGTATCTCTATGTCTTCCGCGTACACCTCTTCCACCGACGTAGATTTCCCTCGATAAATCCCATCGAGTATTTCAGGAGCATCGGGAAATCAAACCTGAATACTTCATAAGAACGATCCATGGGGGGTGGCAGAGACGATGGGGGGTGGCTGAGTATTTGTAACGAGCTTACGTGTAGGCTTCTAATCCCAGGTAAGCGCGAGAGAAACTTGGAAAGGATCGTCTTCCATAGAGAAACGAAATATCCCCGGTTGAATTATTTAAATAAACCGGCGCGCCGGGTGCAATTAAAAGTAGGAAGATTTATACGCGTCGAGCTGAGAAGCCGAAACGCGGGCTGCTGGGAATTTCATGACAAGGGTGAACTTCCAACGGTGGAATATTAATTGGAAAGTTAAAAGAGAGTTTTCGTCATTTCCTTGTCCCTTCTTCACGATCTTTCTCTTTGTCATTTATCCATTTCCTCTGATCATCGACTTTTTCTCTACGCTTTCCTACCCCTCTTTTACATTCTCTTTTTTCTTTTTTTTTTTTCGTCCTCTCGTCTTCACAGTTTCCCTTCTGTTCTTTCTACCGTCCTATCTCGTTCGAAAATATACGAAAATCTCTTTGATCCATGCACGACCCTTCGCTCGCCTTCGGGGTGATATTACACACTCGCAGGAATTTCTTCTAAGGGTGAGAATTCGTTTGGCGCGTAACGACACGTTATTACGATTTTGCGGATGATCCGAATAGTCTCGGCGTGAGACAGTGTCGCGTGTGTGAATTCTTATCGGGATATCTGCTAATGCAGAAAATTCGGAATCATTGAAATCTCTATCTTCTCTGTTTCGATGTAAAACGAATGCAAATGCAGAAAATTCCAAATCATTGAAATCCCTATTTTCTCTATTTCGATATGAAAAGAATGCAAATGCAGAAAATTCCAAATCATTGAAATCTCTATCTTCTCTATTTCGATATAAAAAGAATTCAAATGCAGAAAATTCCAAATCATTGAAATCTCTATCTTCTCTGCTTCGATATGAAAAGAATTCAAATGCAGAAAATTCCAAATCATTGAAATCCTTATTTTCTCCATTTCGATATGAAAAGAATGCAAATGCAGAAAATTCGAAGTCATTGAAATCTCTTTCTTCTTTATTTCGATATGAAAAGAATTCAAATGCAGAAGTTTCGTAATCATTGAAATCTCTATCTTTTCTGTTTCTATATGAAAAGAAGATAAGAATTCATAATTACAACAATCAATCGGTATTTGTTTAACGCTAGACCCGTGATAGTTAACCCTCTGAACTCGGATGTCTCGTCTGAGAGGACACCGTAAGTCTATAATCTTTACCACTTCAGTAGAAATGAAGAAACTAACGAAATACCGGTGGCATTCAATTTGTTAACAAATGCACGTTTCCCTGAAGTTTCCTCTTAAAATGGCACAAAGCAGCAAATCGTAAAATGCCGTCAAATGATAGATAACGTCAGAGATCCCTCCGAGTGCAAAGGGTTAATATTACAAAAATAAATATTGTCACTCCATTGAATTTTTCATTCGATCTGATTTGCTTTGCATGGTACGCTTAGCGTTAAAAATTATCAAAATACAATACTTCTTCGTATCGACTTCCCATTACCACATGTCCCTCCATAAACCGAATTCATCCCCATTCGAAGTTCGTTCAAACACTACCGTTCAACGAGACCCTCGAAACTGTAATTCCCAACGATTTAGATTCACGATTGAAGAAATATCACCCTCCGCAAACTTTCCCCCAATGTATCCCGTTTAACAGTCACTTCTTTCTGCTTCGCGATGCACTCTCGACTGCATGATCCTGTACGAAGGATTTTATAGAGAATATTTCCAAGCAATGATCCTCGACCATTACCATCCCTTCGACTACGATCGGACGCGGTCGAAGTGCTTTCGAAAGGGACGTTAAAGTTGCAAAGTGTGAGCCTCTTTGATCCCCTAGAAACGTTACGGTACGCAATGTTTCGCCTTTCGAAGCGAACGAAGAAACGACGATATTCCGGCAATAACGAGAGACTGTTATTGCGCCAGATATCCCGCGAAATTGCGAAGACTTTATCGAGGATAGCCATACTTCGTAGGATGCCATAACACGGGATATATACAGGGAGAGAAGGAGAGACATTTTCATGAGTCCACGTGGTTTTGACGTTCTCGAAGGCTGTCGGATATCCCGAGCTAATTATTTCTTACGTGTCCGTAGTCGATAACTTCTGTTACCGTGCTGATCGAGGAAGTAATTGTTTCCTCGTGCCGTATCGTCGGATATATTGGATGATCCGCCGAGATTTTATGGCACCTGGAAATGGAGGATCTTCGGTTGGTCGGTGGCGGATTACTTGGAGGTCGTTTTGTCCTACGGGGATATAAGGAATTTGGACGATCTTGCGATTTACCAGTAGAATCGTGACGGATTATAGTGTTGATTTTCTGGTTTACTGGAATTTATGGTTCGTTCTGCTTCCTTTTAACTTTTTAACTTTTTTCTGTAGTTTTTGGTTGTCCTGCTCCCAATATTTGATACCGATGTTTCTTTTAGTATTTTAATTTCAATACTGAATATTGCAATCGTGTTGTTTAAAAAAGTCATATGGAAAATAGGTAAAATGTAAAAATCTGTAAAAATATTTGCAATTCTTTGTTGAATCATGTTTTCAAAACAGGTCTGTTCTGTTAGATCTTTCTATTTTCCACGCAATTAAAAAAAGGAAATCTCTTAAATGTTTATACTTCAAATATTCTACTCTCATCTTTACACTCGAAATCCCAGAATTCTGTTATAAATTCTAATAAATTAAGCTTCGACTGCATCTCCTAAGTTGGTAATTTAATAAGTCTATCCCATTACCGAGTGCATCTATCGAATCACAAGTAGTATTATTGTTTTAAGTCCAAGTGCAACGCACTTTGCACAAAAAAGTAGGATGCCGTCAATTTCACGGCTGCCGTAGATTTAACGTTAATAAAATTCATCGGTGCTATATATGTGTGAATTGACTATATTTCGTTGTACTTTGTTTAAGAAATATTTGCGTTTAATATTCCTGGGAAAGTATTTGTTAATGGGAAACGTAGCTTTTCGAAGAGGAATTGCATCACTGCCATTTTCCGCGCAAAAATGTGAAACGCGCGAGTACCGTGGATGTTTTGGTGCGAAGTGAAACTGGAGAAAAAACTGGTGGACCGAGACAAACCTAGTGAAAAGGCCTGCGAGGTTTATTTTTGAAAAAACTACAAAAGTCCTTTAGACTGTTTTTTTTTACATTTCAAACCTGCGTGAAACGTGTAACGTTCAAAGAGAACTACATTTCTGAATGTTATTCAAATCCCTTTGTAATCGGACGTTCTGAAATTGATCCTCCTCTTTTATTTTACAATACACCTATTCTTTCCATGCGTTTCTCATTGTTTTCCGTTTTCGAGCATCGGCGAAACTGAAATTTCATCACTCGGTTTGTCTCGATTTTCCCTTCTCACCTGCCGATTTTTCCCTAAATCGTGCAAAAGCGCAGAAATTCAGCTTTAACACTAAAACTGCGGAAGTCTACAAATTGACGAGTTCTCACTTTTTCAATAATAAATTACAGAAAAACAATACATTATATATTTCACGTATATCTCATAATATACAAATTACTCAACGAATCTTCTGCGCCGCTTGATCCCTCCTTTTTCAAAGCACTTATTTAATATATTTAATTATAACAAATTTTAACGACCACAGATCTATCGTTAAACATCGTGAAATCAACCACTAAAAACCAACAATACATTTTTCAACCTTGCTAACCTTCTTTCCTATATATCAAATTAATATAACTAACTCTGACGTAATAAATGTTCCTTTACCTCACAATATTCCCATTTACATTCAAATAAAAAATTCCTAAGTTACCCTACAGTCACGCCAGAGGGAAACAAAAAGGGTTAATGTTTCACCGAGGGGTAAATATGAAAACCATAGGTGATTTATAACAGGAGACTACTCCATAATCCACGCGGCATCGCCAGGGAACAATTCATTTCACAAAACCCGAGGCGAATGTACGGTTCCTTCCAGCGGCGCGTGACGTTGAAATCTGTCATCCAGAATCGTTTTATTAACCCTTAAAACACGCAGCATTGTCATTTCTCCTTGCGAAACATTTAATCCATCGTTTATCCCGGACGTTTACCATTTTTCCTACCATCGATATTATCCTCCTCGATGCACTTGGCCATCCGACTAACAAGATAAACGACACCGATTCCTTCCTCTTCGGCGAAGGGACTAATTCAATTTGGAAGGGTAATACCCGGAAAGTATCAGGCGCATTATCGCATTTTTCTTCGCGAGAGAAAATCGACTTGGACGTAAGAATCATGGCGAAGTATTGGAGTACGGTGGTGGAAATCCGGGGCAGCTGGACGGGGTGGAAAAATGGAAGGGGTCAAATTGCCACTCGATCTTCAAGGTCATCGGGTAGAATGTATATTTGAGATATCACGAATGAAAATTCTCGGGGATATTGCGAAAAAAACTTGGTTTGTTGCGGGCCTTCCTGCTTGGAAATTGGAAAATATCGGGCAAAGTGGAATTTTGTGGTTGGGGTGCTGAATATTTTTTTAGGCTGGGGTGGAAGAACGCGGTGAAAAGTAGATTTATTTGTCGTTGGAATTGAATTATTTAATCATTCTTTTTGTAGGCTTATGATATTACTTTATAATTTGGGTTGTAGTTTAATAATTGAAAAACGTCTGAGGGGTGAAATCCTGCAAATAGTGTGCTAAGTATTTTCTGTGGTTGAGAGAATTATTTAATTAAATTCTACCCATCTTTGTAATATTATTTTTCCGTTTCCCAATTGAAATTTGCTTTGGCAATAAATCTGTAGAATAATTTTAGTAAAATTGTAGGCAAAATTATATAACATTTCGCTATTGACAGTACAATTTCAATTAGAAAAGCTCTAAAACTCTATCTAAATTTAAACTTTCACCAGGTACATTTATTTCCGGCAACATTCATAAAACCTTTCCAGCTCACGTTCTACTTCCAATTGCAAATGTATCAATGTGAAAACGCTTTTTAAATTACAAAATCGAGTTCCACGCTTAATCGAGGAGCGTGTTTTCCATCATCCCTAAACTTCCACTAAATGAATTTATAAAAACGAAAAACAAACGCGAATTTTTCCCCATCACCTTTTTCACACGTAATTTACAAAAACCCCATAGTACACCCGACCTCATCGTTTTTCATCGCAGCGAAACCGTCCACCATCGATTGATCAATCCTGCCATGGTGGACAACTCGGTTTCTTTCCCCGGGGAGTATCGTGAGAGCGAAACTTTTGAGATATGGTTTTCGTGACGTGTAATTCGCAGTACCATATCCGCTATCACCGAAAGAGATGGTGGAATGAAAAAAAAAAGGAGAGGAAGAACGAGAGAGACCGGAAACTCAGTGGCTCAATATGTAGTTATAGTCGGAGCGGACAAGCGGCTTCCCAGGGGAGAAGTCGACCCACCATGAAAACTTTCAACCCCCTTCCTTTCTGCCTCGAACCTTTCAGCCATCCTGTCAACATAATTTTTTTTTTTTACCTCTGCAACTATGGGATGGAATTAACGGATTGTTTGGAAGTTACTCGCGAGATATGATGGGATTGATTGGCGGTATTTCAGTTGCAGGCGGATTTAACGTGATTTTAATTAAATCTTCCTATCAACGTTGATGCATTTTTTTAAACTCTTTTTTTGTAACAGCGATCTCTTAGTATCGTAGTTGCTATTGTGAAAATAGGTTCATCCGTTTTATAAAAATCAGGGCACATTTTTATGCATTTCATTGCAATGTTAATTTTGAAATGCAACACTGACGTTGCAAATTTTGTTATATAATAAAGGGAAGACCGGGGCGTAATTATGTTTGATTAGCTGTAATTATGTACCTGGTTTATATGGTTTTTGAACATCTGTTAAAAAACATGACGGTAGCTATTGGATTTTGGAATATTAATTATTAGACTCTTAGGTTGTAGAAAAGATAATAGTGCAAAAATTGAATGAAGAAAAAAGAACAGAATATTTCTTCGAATTTCTCGTGGTTTTTTCATTCCCACAAACTTCCTTATCAGTTCTCCTATTTCCTTCAAAAATCAGCCTATAAAATCTCGCACATTCCAATCTTATTTCTCCAATGCGATAAATGCTCGTTAATTGTTAATCTAATTTACCAAATGCCTAAAGCCGAACAAATTGTAAAGATCGAAGATTGCAATAAAAAAATATACAATTTCGTTCTTCCAACTTACCATTTTCCTTCTCAATTCGAACGCAAACGAAAGGGGACATCGAACTGCTTACACTTTGCCAGCCAAAGGGTTAAAGGTCGGAGCGAGAGGAGACCGAGGGACAAAGACGAATCCTTCGAGTGGTCTGGCTCAAATTTTGAGCAGGTTGCATTACCTTTTGAACCTTTTGAAGCCGCCGTTGAAACGTACGAGTGAAAAAAGTGTGGGTGCGATGGACCCTTTCGTGCAGATTAGAGGAGAAACGATGGGGTATTCGGTGAAAGGTCGCCATACCGAAGGGTTTTCAATGGTGTGCAGCGATGGGTATTCGAAGCGAACCCTCGCCGATGCTCGATCGAATCACCGTTTCCGAAAGTTCGAATTACTTAAGGTACAACGTTAAAAATGTAGTTAACGGTCAAGGTCTTAAAAGATCTTAAGATTGTAAAAAGGCTCCCGAGGAGCCTCGAAAGTTCGGTAAGATTTTTCGCAGCCTCGGGAACTCGGAAGTTTGGAATGTTTGGACGGAACTCTCGGAGGTTTTAAAAGCCACCGAGGGGTCGGAACTTTACGAGATTCGATAGTGTACGCGGAAATCTTATTTTAAGTATTAATAGCACGATAATTCGTTGGTGGAAGATGGTATATTTCACTTTTAACGAAAATCGAGGGAAATTTTTACACAGACAGTCCTTCTGATAGGGATGCAGCATTTTGCTCGCTTTATCTTCTTTAGTTTTTTAACCCTTTGCTCTACAATAACGAGGGACACTCGTGTGGGATAGGAAATTTTAAAGTATTGCAAAACGTATGAAATTGATAATATTAAAGAGATGCAACGCGATAAAATTATTTCTATAATACTAATATTACTAATATTATTATAATACTAATATTACTTTAAATTATACGATGTACCAAGAATTACCGATCAATTTTTATTTTAGCAATTTGGAGCTGAATTATTGCAGGTGCAGTTACAAAATAAGTCGTAGGGCAAGGGGTTAAATAAATTTCATTATTTAATCAGTTCATCAATTTCTTAGTTCATTCCGTAAATTAAAGTATATTCTTATATTATAGGAATTTCTTTTTCTTCAGAATTTTGTAATTTCTGTCAACTATAATTAATTGAAGAATTGTTTATGGCTTCCTGAGAATCCCAAGTGGTTTAAAATCTTTGTCATGATCAAAGTTACTTTAAGATTTCTTTCGTTCCCAAATAATTTCTTCCTGGAGTAAATAGTCCACTTTCGTTTTCTCGTTAAAATCTCTTTCTCCGACGATAATGGCAAGAGATATGAATCAGCGAAAGCAATGTACACCGATATATTAGCGGATCGGGAATTTTTTTGCCAAACAAACGGTATGATACGGCAGACTTTTTTGTTCATCCCCTTAACGGAGAATCTTCCCCTTGGAAGTCAGCCAATTCCCAAATCTTCTTCTTTTTCCTCTCAGCCTCAGAAGAAGCTCGCGCTCGAGAGTTCACTAATCCAATCAAAACTGTCGATGAGAGCTTTCCCTCTTAAAGTCCTGTCTCTCCCGATGGCTCAGATATCGAAACAGATATTTCACGGAATTCTGTCAGCAAAGAGGAACGTAACTCGTATTCTCATGGGAAAAGGAATACCGTGAGTACACGTATGAATATACGAATTTAACGCTAAGCCTACCAAGGCGATCAAAATCACTGGTTTCCAATTTTCTCGAAAACTGACCCAAATTGATAGGGAAGCCACGAAGCAAATATTCCACTTCTATCTTATAGAATCTAAATTAGTTAATTCATCGTCTTTTTCACCCCCTGATTTCTATTTCTCCAATATACTTATTCAGTATATTTAAATATAATAGACTTAACACTAGAATTACCAAACCAGTCAAAATGACTGGTACACAATTTTTTCTAAAAATTCTTCAAATTTATATGAGAGTCATAGAATAGATATTTTACGTCCATCTTATAAAATATAAATTACCGAATCGATCAACTTTTCCTCCTCTTAATTCCCCTTTTTTTAAAATACTTATTTAATATTTTTAAATATGATAGATTTAACGCTGGTAGTTCTAGTGTTAACAGCGGTAGTTCCAGCGTTAACACAAGAACTACCAAGGCAATCAAAATGACCGGACACCAATTTTTTCGAAAAATTCCCCAAATTGATAGGGGACCAATGGCGCAAATATTCCACTTCTATCTTGTAAAACCTAAGTTACTTAATCCATCACTTCTTTCACCTCTTGCTTTCTCATTTTCCAATATACTTATTCAGTACATTTAAATATAATCGATATAACGCAGGTAGTTCCAGCGTTAATTCTCCATGTCATTGAATATCGCAGTGAACGCCATGGTTACTGGGAAACCCATGAAATCTCTCGTTTCCCGGGTTGGCAGTTTCATTCGTATGAAGCGCTATAAAATATGTGCACTTTGATGCAGGGTTTTAAGTGAATTTAATAAAAGCACGGAAAAGAAAGGATGGATAATTCATGGACGCTGTACACCGTCGAAGTCATATATTATAAACGAATTAAATAATACTGATTAAATAGAAAATTTCATCTCAATGGAAGCGGAGAACGGATTACATTTTGGATCAACAAAAATGCATGCGGACGGTAAAATGTAAACTTCAATGCGAATGGAGCGAAAGCTTTTCGAGGGAATTTTCAAAATATTCGCGAACGTGCGGTGGTTGTTTCGCTGTTGTGTCTTTAAAGTTACATTGTCCGAACGAGAGAAACATACAACGTTGGATGGAGGTTTACAAGTACAGAAAATACTGGCAATTTAATTCTGAAACCTTCAAAGTGGTGGAATAATGAAAATTCACCTCACATTGCAAAATATAAATTTTCAAAATACCTGTAGACAACTTATCGAGGCGACCGCAATGAATGAAAATTTTAAAAAATTTCCCGAATTTCATACTGATGTTATTTCTTTGAATATCATTATATTATTATATAATAATTAAATATAATATAATACATTATTATATAACATATTATGCCTTTCTCACACAACTATCTACTCTTATTTTTTTAACGCTAATTAGATCCACCTTCTTTAACTAGTTTACTAAACACCTAATTATAAATCGATACTTCTTCGATAAAGAAAATACTAATGAAACTTACATCTGGACTCTTTGAAGCGTTAATATTAATATTCATTTTTAAACAATCCACTTATCTCTCTGTACAAAATCCATTTCCCATTGCGGACCGCAAGGCGGACAAAGAAGTTACTAAAACAACTCGCCGCAAAACATTCGACGTTTCATTGATCCGCGGGGACCGGAAGTAGCCAAGATTCGGCCGGATGAAAGCGAATCATCCGGCTGAATCTGTAGACGTCGAGTTGGGATAAAAAGGGGGATGCTCCAGAGTGCGCTGACGCGGGTTTTCAACCCGTTCAAATTTGCACAGAGAGAACGGAAGAGGGCAGAGGAAGAGAGAATGCTAGCGCGAGGGAGAGAGGGAGAGAGGGAATGAGGGATGTTTGCCCCGGCGTTTCGTCGACTCGAAAGGTCCGTGACTTCGCTGGCTTTTTTACGCGGGGTTTCCACACCCGTCTTAAAAAAGTCCGCTTTCTGGAATCCCGGAGTCTATCCTTTGGAAAAAGGAACTAACGCGGAAGACGAAGAAACGTGGGGAAGAGCGAGATCCGTTTTTCCGGATGACGTCTTGTCACGAGTTTAGGGAAAATCAGGAAAACGCTCGGTGAGCTGGTTTTCTTCATCTCCTCTCGCCGGGAATATTGGATTGCTCGAATCTGTTAGCTCGATTTCGTTTCTAAGCGCAATACTTTTCTTTCTCTTTGCAAAAAAAGTGAGACAACGGTGAAAGGGTTAATTGGCGGGTTCATATCACTAACGATAGAAGCAGGGGCGTTGAATTTATTATATTAGGGGGCCGGAAAGTAATGTTGTTTCTCTATATATTTTGTTCAACAACTAATTAATTTTTATCGGTTCGACATTGCAAATTTGCACATTAGATGACGGAAGTTTCTTGATAACGATGGTGATTACATCATTCATTAATAATAAAAACTTGTTGGAAATTTATTTCTTTGAATTTAATGTAAAAAACGAGATTACTTTCCGGTCCCCCTAATATTTAAATATATTGAATGAGTAATGAGAGCAAAAGGAATAAAAAGGTGAAAGGGTGGTTAATTTAGTAATTTAGGTTTTGGGAGAAAAGAAAGTATTGTTATCGAATGGTGAGCACGAAACAATTGCAAAAAGTAGATCAAAATCTGAGTGTCGCAGGAGAGAAATTTAAATGGCGCCATTAAAATTCTGAGGGTTCCTGTATTGCGCGAGAAGGGCCGAGCACGGAGAATGTTTATCGATTTTCCATTTTTCACCGGGTCGCGATTTATCTCATGCTGTGGCCGTTCGATTAACGATCGTAATTTGTACGAGGAGAACGATCGTAAACCAAAATTATCGTTAATTGAGTGCACCGTTGAACTTTGTTTAGTCGGTGCATCGTTAATCGCGACACTATCGTCGCCAATAAACCGGCGAATTTTATGAAAAGCACACCGTAAACTCAGCGAGATTTTTAATCAGGTGCATCGTTAGCCCAGAGAATGCTGCATTCATCAATTACTTTTTCCATTTCGATTTCTGTCCCATTATATTACACCATTATCGGATATCGTAAAACATTGACACGGTATTACGTATATAATCGTAAAAACAGGTAGAAATAATAACCCAATATCGTGGGAGGGTTGAAATCTCCGATGAACAATGAAATAAGCTACTTGCTGTAAAATATCGGCATGTAAATTTCAACATCCGCGAAATTCACGTGTTTCGCGTTTCCCCTCGTTTTAAATCGTTTCATTTCACGTGGAAATTTTCACGATGAAGTGCATTAATGCGAATGGAATTCCGTGCATTTTATTCGAGACCGAAGACGGTAATAATTCTGATTTCTATTGTCCCTCACAAAGGGACAAAGGGAAGAACGAATCAATAACACGTTGCACTTGGACGTTGCAACGAGGACAATGCGAAACTGTCAAACATCTGAATAAAAGCAGCCATGCGTGCTTCTTCCCCGTCGAAGTTTAGAGTTAGATAATCGTAGGCAACTCGAGTTTGATTGTTTCTCTTTTATCTGCAAATTCTGTACTTTGTAAAATACGATGTACAGTGAAATAGTAATTTTAGCGATTCATTATAATTAATTCTTGTGGATTTCAGTTTGATAATGCAATTGGGGGTGGTTTTTTAATATGGATCGAATTAATTCCACAGTCTTTACTCCTGTAGAGATTAATTTAGGTAATATTTCTTAGCCTGAGATGCATCTGTTGCTTAGTAATGCGGTAATAAATCACTGTGGAATTTTTGACAAATATAATATAATATTTTATATCATCTCTGCCTTGGATTAGCGATGAATCTTGAGCGATGGCTAAATTTTGAATTAATAAAAGTATAAATTCTTAAGTAAAACCACACCCATCAATTTTCGACCACTAATGGTACCACTTCGTCACGCTTTTCTCCGCCCTTTTGACCCCTGATTTTAACCGTCAGCGAACGACCCGCACTAGAATGCTGTGCACTCGTCGAAATGCATTTCTGATCGAAATGTAGACTCTAATCAATGTCCATTAAGCTGTGGAAGGAAGTAAAAAAATTCAACCGACTGGTCGTTCATCCTCGGCCAATTGTCAGATTTCTGTGAATTACGCGCACAACGATCGCCTTAAAACCCAACAGATTTTTTTAATTTCATTGTCGCGGAGTTGACTTAGAACAATAATAATATTAATCACAATAAAAATAACAATAATCTACAAGTTTCATTGTCGCCTCACAAAGCTTCTTCAGTAATTTCCGAAGGGGTTGAAAACTGAAAAACGTTCCATACTATTGACAGGGAGAAAGACTGTCAAAATTCCCCTCCTATCGGATTATTCGAAGCAAAGTAAACATAATTTGTTAATTAAAAGTCAATTTAAGAATTATCCTGCACCATTCCTATTTTATGAATGTTATTCTTCTTGAAAATAGTCGCGCTAACGGGTATAAATGCTACCGGCACAAATAACGAGTCAGAAAATATAATTCACCCCATATTAAACAAAGTATACATGTTCGTATTTAACTTCAAATTTCCGCTGTACTTGAAATTTATTTAAAGCCCGATTTACCAAACCAATTAGTCAATATCCCAGAATTGACATGTCCCATTTTGAATTACACCAACCGCATTTAATTTAAAGTAAATATTAACAACCAAGGTAAACAATTCCACGTCCATCCACCTCGTACGACACATCCTCATTCCACCTCCCCCAGAAGTCTGCAAATCCTCTCTATTTCTAAACAATTTCATCCCCCATGACCTAATAACTATTCTCGGTTCATCACGCCGAACAACACAAATCCGATCGGGCTCATTTATTCCGCTCGTTCATTCACCGCTAATACATCCCCCGAAACGAGACGCTAAATTACCCTGACACAGAGTCACCACCAATCACCGAATTAACCCGGAAAAATTTCCAGCATGACTACGGATAAAAAGAAAATTCCATTTTTTATTTTCACTTGTCGATGAATGCCCGAAATCCAGGATAATTGTAGAAAGTAAGCAAACCTTTGGAAAAGCACGTGCACTAATAAGGGAAGGATCCCAACTGCACGAATTCAATTTTAATGATGACACGATAAAATTATTTCTATAGTATTAATACTGCGTTAACACTAGAACTACCGGCGTTAAATCTACCATATTTAAAAATATTAAATAAGTATTTTAAAAAAGGGGAATTAAGAGGTGGAAAACTTGATTGATTCGGCAATTTATGTTTTACAAGATGGACGTAGAATATCTATTTTATGACTCTCATATAAATTTGGAGAATTTTTGGAAAAAATTGTGTACCAGTCATTTTGACTGCTTTGGTAGTTCTAGTGATAATATTACGTTAAATTGTACGATATATCAAGAATCACTGATCAAGTTCTATTTTAGCAGTTAAATTCTGAATTGTAGCGGAGGCAGTAACGAAAGAAATCGTAAGGCAAGGGGTTAACACTAGAACTACCGGCGTTAAATCTATCATATTTAGAAATATTAAATAAGTATTTTGAAAAAAAGGGGAATTAAGAGGAGGAAAAGTTGATCGATTTGGTAATTTATGTTTAATAATATGGACGTAGAATATCTATTCTATGACTCTCCTATAAACTTGGAGAATTTTTGGAAAAAATTGTGTACCAGTCATTTTGACTGTCTTGGTAGTTCTAGTGTTAAAATCGGGTCAGGTAACAGTTCGTAAACAGTATTAATATTACGTTAAATTGTACGATATATCAAGAATCACTCGTCAATTTCTATTTTAGCAGTTAAATTCTGAATTATAGCGGAGGCAGTAACGAAACAAATCGTAGGGCAAGGGGTTAAAATCGGGTCAGGTAGCAGCTCGTAAACAGTATTAACACTAGAACTACCGGCGTTAAATCTATTATATTTCAATATATTAAACAAGTACTTTGAGAAGAGAGGAATTCAGAGGCGGAAAAGATGCTCAATTCGGTCATTTATGTTTTTTGAGTTGGACGTAGAATATTTCTCCTATGACTCTGTAATAAACTTTGAGAATTTTTGGAAAAAAATTGTGTACCAGTCATTTTGACTGCTTGGTAGTTCTAGTGTTAAAATCGGGTCAGGTAACAGCTCGTAAACAGTATTAATATTACGTTAAATTGTACGATATATCAAGAATCACTGATCAATTTCTATTTTAGCAGTTAAATTCTGAATTATAGCGGAGGCAGTAACGAAACAAATCGTAGGGCAAGGGGTTAAAATCGGGTCAGGTAGCAGCTCGTAAACAGTATTAACACTAGAACTACCGGCGTTAAATCTATTATATTTCAATATATTAAACAAGTACTTTGAGAAGAGAGGAATTCAGAGGCGGAAAAGATGCTCAATTCGGTCATTTATGTTTTTTGAGTTGGACGTAGAATATTTCTCCTATGACTCTGCAATAAACTTTGAGAATTTTTGGAAAAAAATTGTGTACCAGTCATTTTGACTGCTTGGTAGTTCTAGTGTTAAAATCGGGTCAGGTAACAGTTCGTAAACAGTATTAATATTACGTTAAATTGTACGATATATCAAGAATCACTGATCAAGTTCTATTTTAGCAGTTAAATTCTGAATTATAGCGGAGGCAGTAACGAAACAAATCGTAGGGCAAGGGGTTAAAATCGGGTCAGGTAGCAGCTCGTAAACAGTATTAACACTAGAACTACCGGCGTTAAATCTATTATATTTCAATATATTAAACAAGTACTTTGAGAAGAGAGGAATTCAGAGGCGGAAAAGATGCTCAATTCGGTCATTTATGTTTTTTGAGTTGGACGTAGAATATTTCTCCTATGACTCTGCAATAAACTTTGAGAATTTTTGGAAAAAAATTGTGTACCAGTCATTTTGACTGCTTGGTAGTTCTAGTGTTAAAATCGGGTCAGGTAACAGCTCGTAAACAGTATTAATATTACGTTAAATTGTACGATATATCAAGAATCACTGATCAATTTCTATTTTAGCAGTTAAATTCTGAATTATAGCGGAGGCAGTAACGAAACAAATCGTAGGGCAAGGGGTTAAAATCGGGTCAGGTAGCAGCTCGTAAACAGTCTCGCGGTTAAGCCTAAACTGGCTGGCACGGATGAGGAAGCAGTAACTCTTTTACACCTGCAGCGCGAACATAGAAGTCGCTCATTAACCCAGGCTCGTTTGAGATTCTACGTGGTCCCCGGTGCGAGATAATCTCCCTTACGCCTCGCTCACACGGAACTGAACTCTCCACTAGCGAAACCTTTCGTTTGCTTTCAGCTGAAGGCTTTCTACGTCGACCTACTGGTACCCCTCGAGACGAATCTCGAGAAAGACACCAAGGTCGTCCAGGTAAGCGCTCTTGAATCCCTACGAGAGGATATTAGCCAGCCGTTGCACCGGGTTCGCTTCCGGCCGATGAATAATGCAAAACTTTTCCCTCCCCACGTCAGAGCGAGCAGAAGAAGTTTCTGCAGCAGCACAAGACCAGATCCGAAACTTACAGCAAAGCGGCGGCGACGATGAAGAAGCAGAGGAAAAAATCGAGGGGCGCCAGCAAGAGTGGACTCGCCATGGACAAAGAGCTGAAGAACATGCAGATCCTCGAGGAGGAGAAGTCCAAGCTCGACGCCTTTTGTGAGCAGAGCTTGAAGAACGTGAGTGCCGATGGGAAAGATCTTTGAATGGAGAACGGGGAATGACGGGGATGGTCGCTTTTGCTTCTATTTTGAAGTGTTACGATGATTATGGGGTTTGCGGGGAGATGGAGAATGATGGGTTTATTATGGATATGTTGAGTTTGAGATGTGATTTTCCTTTTTTTGTATTCGTGGAGTTCTTTGAAAGATTTGATCGGTGGAGAATGAATTTTTTAAAGGTCTTTTGACCCTGGAAGTACTGTGGTGATCGAATTGAATTGTTGCTAATTTTTTTGGAATATTCTACGTGTCTGTAGAGGAGTCTTGAAGCTTCTATAAGATAGAAATTACTTAAGGGACCATCTTTTTTGATGCTTGATTCCTCGTTTTTCAAAGTTCTTATTTGATATATTTAAATATTGCAGATTTAACGACGGTACTTTTAGTGTTAATTAAATTAATCCTTTGCCCTGAAATAGTGAGACTCGTGGCGGATTGGTGTAAAAAATTTGAGATTTTCTATGAACTGTTTAATTGGAATAAATGGCGGTACCATAGAATTGTTTTCTTCTTGTAAGTTTCATTTAACAGTATACGATACAGAAGAAAAAATGAGTGACTTTTTATTTCGATAAATTTATGATTAATCACGCATTGCCACTGAAGAAGTCGTAGGGCAAGGGGTTAATGAACTTTTGATATAAATTCGCAATCCGTAGTGGATACCGATATAAATGAATTAACATCGAACCACCGTATATTCTTCGATGATCGCTCATGAGAATAGAAATTTATCGCGTCCGAATTTTAATATATTCGTGAAATATTCAGACTCGCTGGCAGCTAAAGTTCATGTCGATAATACAATAAAAATCGATGTCGAACACGTCATAAAACCGGTTCGAGGCAGAACCACAAAGGATTAATATTCATGACCGCAGAATTGTGTTTGACATTAATATTTTAGAAAGCTGTAGAATGTCAACGCACCGGAAAACGGAATATCTGCATATTCAATACCGGACGCGTGTGTGCATTTCGTGTTGTAAATTAGCAGTAATGTGAATTCAACCGGAAAAAAATGCAGTATTTTCGTGGGAAATAATTTCATCTTGAAATCACCTGTTCCACAACTTTTCATTGACGGATAAATTCACATATCAAACGAAGAACTTTCAGGAAATTCATTTCGTAGTGTAAATTAGCAGTAATGTGAATTCAACCGGAAAAAAATGCAGAATTTTCGTGGGAAATAATTCCATGTTGAAAGAAGTTGTTTTACAACTTCTCAGTGACGGATAAATTCGTGTGCAAAATGATGCAAGGAGATTTAATGTTTCGGTGGGATTTCTCAGGCGATGACTCAAGAGCGGAGAAGGTATGGCTTCGTTCTGGAACGACAATGCTCGTTGGCAAAACATTATGCAAGTTTTCATGAAGTTGCATTGGCTGCACTTCATCCCTCTGTTGATAAGTGGCGCGAAGTTGCAGCCACAAGAGAATATCTACCCCAATCCGTGGAGGACATGTTCGCTTCAAGACTTAGGGTAAGTAATTAATAATTATTGTCCTCTAGAACGTAATTCTCTAAGTGGATCTTCCATTTATGAAAATTATAATCTTCGATAGATCCTTCAAATTAGCCTCGATTACCAGTTACACTTTTTTCTCTCAAAAATACCATCTCAATTTTTCCATTCGTATTTCCCATCTTGAAAATATTTGCAAACAAGTTACACTTTTGTTTCTCAAAAATGCCATCTCAATTTTTCCATTCATATTTCTCAGCTTGAAAATACTTGCAAATTAGAAGAGTCAAATTTGTGAGAGTTGAGACGTAGTTAGTTAAAAATTGATTGTTTTAATTTGAATGGAAAGAATTTGTGATTTAACGTGTACCGTGCTTTAATTTCTAGCAAGTCTCTTTCTGGCCGGAAGACGAAGAAAATGGTGGCTCGGAGCTGACGATGACCTCGCAGCTGAGAAAAACGAGAAGCATGGACAGTTCCTGCTTGGAACTGCGACCTGGACCACCTTCCGGAAATGTTCAGAGCAGTACCCATCAAGGTCCGTCTTCGCATCTTCCGCCTGTCCTCTCGAGGGCAAGATCTGAAGCCAACCTGCATGCTTCGACATTATCTCTGGATCCGGGTGAGTCGAGCTTTCTTATTCAAATTTCTTTTCAGCGTCGAAATATTAGCGGAAATTCTCAGATAAAAATTTAATATGAAATTAGGAAATTTAAGATGTTGGTAAATTCAAGAAATTTTGCGAAACTTAACTCTCTACAATTTAAGAAATTTGAAAAAATATTAGCGGAAGTTCTCAGATAAAAATTTAATATGAAATTAGAAAAATTAAGATGTTGGTAAATTCAAGAAATTTTGCGAAACTTAACTCTCTACAATTTAAGAAATTTGAGGAAATATTAGCGGAAATTCTTAGATTAAAATTTAATATGAAATTAGGAAATTTAAGATGTTGGCAAATTCAAGGAATTTTGCGAAACTTAACTCTCCACAATTAAAGAAATTTGAAGAAATATTAGTGGAAATCCTTAGCTAAAAATTTAAGATGAAATTAGTAAATTTAAGATGGTAATAAATCCAAGAAATTTTGCGAATCTTAACTCTCTACAATTTCAGAAATTTAAGGAAACTTCATTCTAAAATTTAAGAAATTTTACGAAACTTCGATTCTCTAAAATCTAAGAAGCTTAACCCTCTGCAATTTAAGGAATTTTAAGAAACTTCAATACTTGAAAATTTAAGAAACTTAGTTCTCTCTAATTTAAGAAATTTTAAGAAACTTCACTGTCTAAAATACAAAAAATTTCGTTTCCTGCAAATGCTTGGCTCTCAGAAAAACTATTTTTTGTTGCATTTATGTGATATTTCTGAAAAGAATGGTTAATTCCATGGTATTACAATGGTAAGCAGAAATCTCCTGGCGTATCCTGCAAAGTTTTTCTGCTCGTTTTCAATCTGCTTTTCGAATAACTCGATCGCGCGCGGATATTCACTACAACCGAATATCCGGTTTCCCTATAGAAGTCTTTTCAGCATTCTATATCGGAGCTCCGAATGCGAAAATTCTCATAAAATACAGTTTATGTTGTAACACATCAATGCATAGATCGGTATCACTGCATTTTTCCCATTCCACGCGATAGACTTCTCTTTCATCCTCTCGTGACATTCGAGTAGAACTTCCATCACGTTCAATAACAACTCGTAACTTCCAATCCACTGGCATTAAAACAATAACAAAACCTCGAATATTTTTCCAAAACTTTGATTTCTCCTTTGTAACTTCAACCTCGCAACAAATTAATATCCCACCCCCTACTTTCCATCCACCTACAACCCACAAACTTCCCTCGACTAACTTCTCGCATCACATCGATATTATCAACATCAAGAAATCTTCCCTCCTTCTCCCTCTCCTCTATCTTCAATCAGACAAATAAAACAGGAAAGCAATCCAAGAAAACTTGCAATTTCACGTGGAATACCTTCGACAGGTACACGAAACTCTCTCAGCCCTCGGATAGTTAACTTCGCATCGAATCTCTCTAAAAGGTATCGCCCATTCCTCTCGGTTTCCATCCTCGAACTTCGCTGTCCTAGAAGCGTAACTTCGTTGCACTTTTATTCGCGACTTTCACGATAAACAAAAAAGGAGAAGCCCCAGCCAGGAAAATACTCGCGTGAGAAGTCCATGGCTTTCGAGTGGCGTGCTTTTAGCACTTTGATTTTGCATTCACGACATCGCAGTTGGCCGCTCGATGCGTAAAACACCACGCTGCGGACATTTTTATTATCGTCGAACGTACCATCGAGTGGATTTCCAACGATCACACTGCCTGACACCGGGGACGATGGTAGAATGAACCGTTTCAAACAAGACCGGACGAATGGAAGTGCTCGCAAAACAGTTGGAGAGCACTGCCCCGCCTGTATCGGATATCCTGGTTCAAGATATTCCCGGGATATCGAGCTTCGAGGATTTCCAATTTTCTTTTTCACTTTTACAGCCAATTGGAGAAACGAATTGCATCGATGGAGATTTTTGCGCGTAAGGTAGACGTACGATGTTTCGTATTTTTGAGGAATATGCTTCTGCGGTGTGTGTTGTTTTTCCTCGTCTCTTGTTTTATTGTGGTTTTGTTAGCGGGGGTGGATTCAAGGGGATATGCGAGGAAAGAGGATTATTGATTGAAGGAGGATTGTTAGGTTGTATTTGACGATTCGCGGATGTGGTGGAAGATGTGGGAAGAATTTATGATTAAGGGGATCTGCGAATCAACGTGGAAATAAATTGGTAGGCTTGATTAGCAGAATGCGACTTCTGATTTCAGATGGCACTGAGGTTAGGGGGTTTCCAGATTTGTAGGTGTTTCAGTTGATATGCAAAATAATTGAGCAATTAGAAATATTTTAAAGGGAGGAAACTCCAGAGAAAATTGAAATACAGTGGACTGCACTGCAGGTAAAGTCTAATTAAGGAATGAGAAAAAATTTGGAGAGCAGAAAACATCACAGAAAATTCTAATAAATTGGATTGTACTGCGGTTACAAAATAATTAAGCGATAACAAGTATTTTGAAGGGAAGAGAACATCAAAGAAAATTCACACTAAATCTACCGACGCTATGTTTACTAAAATTTACATATGCTGAATAAGCACTTTGGAAAACAGAAATGAAGAAATCGAAAAGACGATTAATTAAATAATTTAGGATTTATAATATAGAAGTGGAATATTTACTTCATGCCTCCCCTATCAATTTAAGTAATTTTTCGAAACAGTCATTTTCACCGGCTTGGTAGATTAGTCTTAAGAAACATTAATTTGTACCGCAGTTAAACAAATAACGAAACAATACGCACAAAAACCATTGAATTCCACTGCAGTTTATCTGCACACAATTTCCACCAGCAAAGAGAAAAAGCCTAGAATTTATATTTTCTTACCTCTCTTTCGTGCTCTCCAATTCAAAAATTCCCGCTGGAACTAATATCCTTCCTATTTCCACAAAATTCACCGAGGGGACATTTTCTTTCTGTAAAACACCCGTGATCGAAATTCATCGGTACACTGGAAAATGGAGATACAAAAGCGGAGCAGGGCAACTTGGAACAAATACTCGCATAAGTGTGCACTTGGAAATGCCGCACGGTTTTTGGCTTAGAGCCATTGTCCCAACCGGAACAGAGTGCGGTAAAATAGAAATATCCGCATTCGCGAAAACGCGGGGAGGCGCGGAAGCTGTGCCAGGTGTAGCCAACTCGAGATACGTGTATGGTGGAGAAAATGGAAATGTCGGGACCGAAACAGTGCAACCTGTACGCATCAATTTCTAGGAAACTGTTTGTATATTCCGATCTCGTCGTCAATTACCGTTAGATATCGAAGCTTCTTCGATTTCTTTCATATTCTCGGCTTGAAACAACATATTAATAGAAGAATTTTAATAAAAAGTGTTGGAACGACAGAGATTAAGAAAAATAGGTGAAATTTACGCGGTCGAGCTTTCACATTTGAATACACGCATCGATAATAATATACTTTTAGATGAGTCGATGAAAAATCGTGAGAAATTTCGATTTCATCGAGTTCAGTAGTGAACACATTTTCTATGATTTTTGCCCGATGAAACTCGACAAAGAATATTCCTCAGGCTGAGAGGCCGAATTGAATGAATTCATGGCGAAAGTTTCAATTGTCCTACGTTCGAAGTTATGTCCACGCTAATGAGGATACGTTGAAATGTAATCATTAGCTGCATACCGCCGAGGGAAAAAGAAACGCGATCCTCTTAAACGAGTTTCATGATTGAAGCGCATAAAGGGTTTTCGAGGATCGCTCGTTGTCCGAGCTTCTGCACGAAGAATTGACAAAGGGCTCTAGCTTCTAATGTAATACAGCTTTATAACCGTTTCTTTTTCAAGTCCATGGAAATTGGCGCGGAGCCTGGATGAAGTTCTTCTCCGCTCGTGATTTTCAATGTGCAAAGCGAAATTAGACTTTGGACGGACGGAATAGAAAAATGTTATTCTACATGCTAGGTGCTCTGATTTCTTTTCGTACCGACGTGAAACTCGAGAATGAAGAGAGGAATTTAGAATATAGACTTAGAGTCGACCTTCTATTGAACTTTGGGTAGTCGAAATTCGTGTTATTTTATGCTAGATACTACAATTTATTTTAACACTTATGTGAAACTCGAGGTTGAAGAAAGAAATTTAAATATAAACAGATTCGAAGTTGACTTTCTGTTCGATTGAAATTTTGAAAGTCGAAATTAGTGTTATTTTATGATAGATACTTCAATTTATTTTAATACTTATGAAACTCGAGGATGAAGAAAGAAATTTAAATATAAACCGATTTGAAGTTCACTTTCTGTTCGATTGAAATTTTGAAAGTCGAAATTTGTGTTATTTTATGCCAGATACTCTAATTTATTTTAATACTTATGTGAAACTCGAGGATGAAGAAAGAAATTTTAAAATAAATAGATTTGAAGTTGACTTTCTGTCCAATTGAAATTTTGAAAGTCGACATTTTTGTTATTTTATGCCAGATACTCTAATTTATTTTTATATTTATGTGAAACTCGAGGATGAAGAAAGAAATTTAAATATAAACAGATTCAAAGTTGACTTTCTGTTCGATTGAAATTTTGAAAGTCGACATTTTTGTTATTTTATGCTAGAAACTCCAATTTCTTTTAATACCGACGTGAAACTGGAGAATGCAGAAAGAAATTCGAACTGGATTTTTAAAATCGACTTTCTATTAAACTTTTAGTACTCAAAATTGTTAAAGGTTTGTTATCAATGAGCACAGAGCCTCAAAGTTTCAGTTTGATCAGAATTAGAGTACTCCAGTCATTGCAATTAGTAAATTTTTCTTAGCTAGCAGATATATCACCCTTCCTGCTATGAAACTCGCCAGAAACTATGTTTCATTCTTCCCACCCTTATTTCCCTTCGCCAATAAAGCCACCGGGGAAACCACAGAAATGACAAACCGTTTCTCGTTCATAGCTCAACTAACATCTCCAGAAAAACTAATCTTTTCTTTCATATCATCAGAGATTCCTCTGCTAACCCAAGCTTTTATATCCTACACGCTCTCGTATCTTCAATTACTCGGACGTCTAGTAGCCCTGACGATAATTCTCACATGTCGCTCCTAGGCAATCCTAACACTGAGAACGAGTCCACGTGTGGCTAGGAAACTCGACAAATAATCTCGCAGCATGTGCGAATTACGAGAGAATCGTGTTCTCCCGTGGAAAACGGAAAACGAGTGGCTAATCTCTGCAAACTAGCCTCAGCTTAATGGACTCTTGTACCCAGCTACTTTTGAGAACCTTCCTAAAAACCTTTTCGATAATCCGCTCTTCCACGTTGCCTTCAACTTTAGATTAAAAATCAGAGGAAAATAGAAAATGCAGCTTAGAAAAGTCTATCGCTAGTTAAAAAATTCCCTTTGCTATCTGACAGTCCTCAAACAGTCTGAAACACTTCAACGTCTCCAATCATCTGTCTAAAATCCTTCTTCGCAGTTCTCAAGTTCCATTATCTCCCGATTTACACAATTTCACTTTTACAGTCTTTAAAATACACCTATCCCCCGATTTATACGATACTTAATCCACCCGGTTTTTAAAATAAACAATTTCAGCAAAAACTTTTGTTTTGGGTTGAAATAAATCACTGAATTTTTCACATTTTAGTTTGTTTCCGATTTTTGTTTTGGGTCGAAATAAATCACTGAATTTTTCACACTTTAGTTTGTTTCTAATTTCCACGGTTTGACGAATGAAAATTCACGATTCAATTTACACAGTTTTCTAAGGAAGCTGTCTTCCATTCAAATCCGAGGATAGATGTATTTTCCCATAATTCATTTCCAAAGGTTACCAAGTGTTCCACATTATTTCCAAGCATTGCATCAAATTCGTCGCACAACGTGAAACGTGCGAGCAATTAGAATTGTCAAAAGAATACATTACGAATGAGTATCTCTTAATTACATTCCTTCCTCGCAGAGGTGCCAGAAACTCCGCCAAGACCAAGGTCCATGGCGCCGCCGGTTTCGCGCAATAGCGGCGGTGTTGGTACCGGAAGTGGTACCGGAATGAGCTCCAGCGGCTGGGGCGATGCACCCCTCGCGAGGGCTCTCTTTGCCTATCTCAGCTCCGGGGAAAATCAGCTGAGCTTCCTGGAGGGTGATCCCATCGCGTTGATGGGTGAGTAGGATTTCTGGAAGCGTCCGATTGCTCTCCAGTTGTTTCCTCGGGAATTACTTTCATCTGGACGGGAGAATGCATCATATTTCCCCGGCGAATTAGCGAACGACGCCGGGAATTCGTTTACACGGCGTATTCTTGATGAAGCCCTATTGTGTTATTGCCAGATTGTATCTTAATGGGCTTCGTAATTGAGCTCGTCGGGAGTTGCATTTTTATTCCGATTCCACTTGGCGATTTTCATCTCGGATTCGCCGGTTTTTCCTTGGAATTTTAATACGTCGAATGCCATGGGGGTCGCCGGTGACCGGCGCTATTGAATTCATTGAAATTTCATAGGACTTTTAAATTGTAATATTTACAAAATTTAGTAATTCAATAAATATTTCTGCGTTGTTCTCAAAAAGTTAAAGTCCTGCTTTGTGTCTTTCACACTAGAACTACCGACGTTAAATCTATTATAGTCTATCATATTAACCCCTTAGCTTACAATAACGTGTGACAGACGTTAGGCGATAAATGGAATAGGAAATTTTGAAGTTTTCCAATAACTATTAAATTGAAAATATCAGTCGATCACGAGACGATAAAATTATCTCTATAATATTAATATTGCAGTCAGTTGTGCCAAATGTTAAAGATCAGAGAGAAATTTTTCTTTCTGGAATTAATTCTGGGGTATTACGCACGCAGTCAAAATATAAATTGTAAGGCAAGGGGTTAAATAAGTACTTTGAAAAAAGAGAAATCAAGAGGTGTAAAAGATGATTGGACGTAGAATATTTATTCTATGACTTTACTATAAACTTTGAGAATTTTTGGAAAAAATTGTGTACCGGTCATTTTGACCGGTTGGTAGTTCTAGTGTAAAGTTTCTGCTTTGTGAAAATATGATTTTAATAGAAAAAGTTTCACTTCAATAGAAGCGAAGAAACTATCGAAATACCGATGGCATTCGACGCATCAACATCGCAATTTAAATCTGATAAAGCTTTTCATCTAAACCTGATCTTTTCATCTTACTAATCCACCCTCGTCGCGGAAATTATTCAATCAACTTTCTTTTCTCCGCGACAAACTCCATTGTTCTGTGCCTTTATCAGGGGATCGTCAGAAAGGCTGGCAATTCGGAGAAAATCTCCGCACGCAGAGCTCCGGATGGTTCCCGCTGGCATACACCGAAATTATAATCGACGATACTCTGGGGTAAGTTAACAGATGCCGGAAAGTCTGCGCATTCGGCGAGGCGAGGCGATATCGCAACGGATCTCGTTACGATACATGCATACATGTGAGCGCCGCTCCTGGTATTCGTTGCTAACAATTGCGCGGGCCAGATGCAATTACACTAATCTAGAACGATAACGGGCAATGGCCAGCATCGATGCAGCCATTCCCATTAAACGTACTCGTCTTCCGTGCTATCGTTGCATCTGCCATCCTAAATTCCACCGGAACGAACCGATTTTCACGATGACGATAGTCATTTTTCACGTGGAAGATAATATTTCGAGGTGATTCGTTACGAAGACTTGATATTAGCACTGAAACTACCGATGTTATAATTTACTAAATAAGTACTCTGGAAAAAAATAAATCAAGAGGTGAAAATGATGATTAACTATAGTGAGGGACCAGAAACAAGGCACTTGTGACGGAAGGAGAGATTGCTCTCGCACCGCCTATCTCCGCCATGTCGGTCCTGGAAGCCTGAGATCGACGAATGACAACTGAAAATAAAACACTCTTTTTGTCGTTCACATGACGACGCAACGAATGTGCAAGTCTTTCGACCAATGGCGTGTCAGAATCGAAAATGCGTGAGGGAGAGGCGTGTCCCTATCCGTCGGGCGAATCAGAGCAATTTAACCCTCAAGTGCCTTGTTTCTGGTCCCTCACTATAGGTAATTTACGTTCTATAAGATAGAAGTGGAGTATTTCTTGCCTGCTGGCCCTATCGAATTGAGGAATTTTTCGAAAAAATTTGAAACCGATAATTGGGACCGGGTTTTGGTAGTTTTAGTGTCAACGCGTAAAAATGTTAATCCTACAGCGTATGTTCGTGTTCTTTTTTTCTTCGTCGTTTATATGGTACACTGATTTAAAATCACGATCCGCAATAATTCCACGGACTGTGAAAGGGTGGAGTAAAAAACTGAGGGGATTTATTTAATCTGTCTTCCTGTCTCTCGCGGTGCATAATTTCTCCGATGTTTCGTTGTGCATGAACAGTTTGCCGGCAGAGTGAAATAGTTTTTACGGATATATGAACGTGGATATTCTATGTAGAATTCCATTCGACGGCCGTAACGAGGACGGTGATAATTACAAATTTTTGTTTATTTCGTGAGCATATAGAAACAAGGGTGTGGTTTGTATTTTGAACGTTTCGATGGGAGAGTTATTAAAATTCCGCGCGCGATACGTTTAATAAAGCTCCGTTACGGTTTTGATCCGTCCAAGAGATAAATATCCGTAAATAATAGTCCATTGGCAAAGTAATTTAGTATTTTTAATTATCTTCGGCGAATGATACACTGCTCAACGAACGTACAGCTCTCCAAAATTCAATTCGCGCGAAATATATTCCAGCGATTATTTAACATCGATATTCCGACACGTCGCCGACTTACAAGGCTTCTGATAAATTTAACGCATCATAAACTCTCGAAAAAGTTTAATTAACTCGACAAACTTCCGCAGTTGACTTTCCGATCGAACTTCCAAAGAATCCTATGCCCTTCGACTAATTGCTATTTCGCGACACTACCCCAACTGTAATACACTCGGACTTCTAAGAAAGTTCGGAAGAACTTCCGACCATGATCCATATTGGTACTCGGTGAACTTTCAACTTTTAAATCGAAGCAAAATTTGCGACTTCCCTGCTACGCCGTTTGGTATTAAGTTTTCGCGAATTCCGGTGTCCTGGCATCGTATATCTACGTATATGACTATCGATTATTCCCAATCGTAGCTTCTCCAACCATGAAACGTAAACGGACAGAATTGCAAATGTCCGGAAAAAATCGCAAGTGACCAGAAACAATTCCAAGTGTCATATCAAATTAACCCTAAAACTACCGGCTTTATATCTTTCATATTTAATGCACTAAACAAGCAACTTGCAGAAAAAGAAAGCCAACGGTAGAAGGGATGATTAACTAAGTAATTAGCTTTTATAAGATAAAGGGGAAATTTTCTACAGATGTTAAGAATATTTTGAAAAATTCTGACCGTCTTAATAGTTTTAGTGTTAACACTAGAACTGCCAGTGCTAAATCTATTATATTTAAAAAAAATTAAATGAGTAAAGAGAGCAAAAGGAATCCAGGGTTGAAATAGATGATCGGTTCGGTAATTTAGGTTTTATACGATAAATGTGAAATATCTATTTGTACCGCTCTTCTACAGATATAGAAAAATTTAGAAAAAATTTGCTACCAGTCATTCCGATCGCCTTGATAGTTTTAGTGTTAACACTAAAACTACCAGTGCTGAATCTATAATATTTGAAAAAAATTAAATGAGTAAAGAGAGCAAAAGGAATCCAGGGGCAAAATAGATGATCGGTTCGGTAATTTAGGTTTTATACGTTAAATGTGAAAATATTTATTGTACGGCTCTTCTAGAGATATGGAAAAATTAACGCCGGTCATTTTGATCGCCCTGGTATTTTTAGTGTTAACACTAGAACTATCAGTGCTGAATCTATTATATTTAAAAAAATTAAATGAGTAAAGAGAGAAAGAGGAATCCAGAGGTATTTTAAGTTCTAAAGATATGGAAAAAAATTGCCGCCGGTCATTTCGATCACCCCGGTAGTTTCAGTGTTAATACAAGTGATCAATCGTCAAACAGAACGGAACGTTCGACGTCTACAATTATCGTGATACGGAAAATAACCGATTGAACGTTGACGTTTTCAATTAATCCGATACTTAATCGCTGCCTGACGATACTGTCAATGTCAGCGCCGAAATCACACGTACGATAATGTGTAAAGATCCCCGAGTCATGGAGCAAACAATGGTCGCACATCGGAGCCACAGGCCGTTCCACCATGTAAACCGCCACCCTCTCGTCCACCGGTGACACCGAGCGGTATCGATGAACTGTCGAGTAGCTTCCATGGTGCTGGAAGTAACAACGTCAACAACAACAGTAATAATAACAACAGCGGGGGTACACCGACTAACGTCCCTAACAGCAACAGTTCTCATAACTTGGCAACACTTACTGCACGCCAGTCCAAACCGGTAAGAGAGCTAATAGGATGTCTAGAAGTGACTTTTTAGAGATTGCATAATTGTTTGTGAGGAAGTGGCATTTCTTATGCAAATGACTTTCAGTTTCTCTAGAAACAGTCTTTCGGGTTGTTTGGATAACGAGTTGTTTCGTTTATCGACTAAAATGTTGGACTTAGCTGGATCTGCGGGAGTTAAATCTTTTACACTTAAATATATTAAATATATTTTTATATATTATGTATTTATTATATATATTAAAATAATGATGAGTTAGGCCATTCTCTGAATAAATGATCGGTGGTCAAAAAATGTTTTGATAACGGTAGCTTTAACAACTACAGATACTTCGGAATATTTATTTAATATTTCTATGTAATTAACACGTTGAATGCAATGGGGGTCACCGGTGACCGGCGCTATTAAATACAATAAAATTTCGTATGACTTTTAAATTGTAATATTTCCGAATTTTCTAATGCATTGAATATTTAAATATTGGCATTAAAAGGGTAAAGTTCTGCTGACTATTTTACTTTCTTTTCTTTCGGAAACGGTTAACGATAAAAATTCCTTGATAGTAAAATGAAACGAAACATCTACGTTGAAACGAAAAACTTGCAAAAATTATACAATTACAATTATGATATTATTATAATTAATACTTGACGCTCCGTGGTAAAAAGGAAGTTGCCGTAACCCTTCCAAACAAGTTGTCAATTTCTCCGACCAAAAATGAGGACAGAACAATCCGAAAAGTTTAACGAACGTGCTTTAGACGGCGAAAGGTTCGAGGTTTGATTAAATCACAGAATACCGCTTTACGTTCCCGGCAGATCCGTCCATCGGGCACATTGCCCACCGTCTTGGCCGGTGGTCGTAGAATACAGCCACCTGTTCCACCGGTTCCACCCCCGCAAGCTGTGACATCCCTTCACAGCAGCAACGACAGCGGTTTTTCAAACGAGCCCCCTGTCCAACCTGACATTGATTACAGCGACGACGAGGCCATGAGGTAAGTCTCTGCTCACCAACGAATCTAATCGAAGGTACTTTGGAAACCGTAACAGTCGAAATGCGACAACGTAGCGTTGACAATTTAGATTTTTTATCGCTCTATACTATCATTAGATACTGCTTCTGCCTGTTTTGCGATCTAGACGTCCAGGCTTTGTATTTTATTCCCGCTCGTATTCATTTTGGTTCTTGGTATCCCCTTAACCCTTTGCACTCCTACGTCGAGTGTGGCTCGACGTTACATTTCTTACGTCAACTTTAACGTCGAGCTAGACTTTATGAGACCAAACTTCTAAAATAATAGTAATAATAATACTATAATACTACTATAATAACACTAGAACTACCGGCGTTAAATCTACCATATTTAAAAATATAAAATAAGTATTTTGAAAAAAGGGGAATTAAGAGGTGGAAGAGATGATCGATTCGGCAATTTATGTTTTATAAGATGGACGCAGAATATCTATCCTATGACTCTCCTATAAACTTGGAGAATTTTTGGAAAAAAATGTGTACCAGTCATTTTGACTGGTTTGGTAGTTCTAGTGATAATAACGATTTCTGTTGCAATACAACTTGAGGCCCTCTTTTTTTATATATCTTGTAAATTAATTAACCCCTTAGCCTACAATAACGCGTGACACTCGTGGAGCAATAAATGGAATAGGAAATTTTCAAATTTTGTAATACCCATAAAATTGAAAATATCAGGGAGACGCGACACGATAAAATTCTTTCTATAATATTAACCCCTTGCCGTGCAATAAAGAGTGACACTCGTGACACGCGAAATGGAATAGTCAATTTTGAAGTATTCTAAAAATTATTAAATTCAAAATATTAGTGTGTCGGGATAAAATAATATTAATTCTATGCTGTTTAATATTGCGTTAAGTCATACACTATATCAGAAATCAGGAATAGATTATTATTTCAGCAATTAATTTATTGCGCACTCGATCACAAAAGAAATGGTACGGCAAGCGGTTAATATTACGTTAAATTGCACGATATATCAAGAATCACCGATGAATTTTTATTTTAACAATGCAATTCCGATTCATTGCGGATGAAGTCACAAAAGAAGTCGTAAGGAGTTGTTGGTAGGTAGCAAAAAATTAAGGAGTGCAAAGGGTTAACAGCGTAAAGACTGGCTGAATCGTTAGCTGGAATGTATCCTGCTTGCAATAATTAGGGGATGTTTCGAAAGTATTAAAGTATCTGCATGTATCTTGATCTTGAAAGATATTCTGCAATTTCCCCATCGATGTCAAGGTGTTTTGGCAGGGGTGGATGACCATAGATCTTGTTGAATAGTCAACGTATGGCACATTTGCAGTTTTAGGCATTCGCGGCCATCGTTAACTGAACAATGGCTTTGAATTTTCGGATTTAAGTCGCGTTGAGTGTTATAAAACATCCGACGTTCAGATCACCCTGATGAAGCCAGCTGCAATGGCGTCGAAACGTCGGATATTTTACAACACTCAACGCGGCTTCAACCCGAGAATTCAAAACAATTGTTACACATTTCTTCATTTTGACACACTTCCGTTCATCCTTAACAATACGTCGGTTGCTCCTCAATGACGTAATAGAGTTTGCATCCAATTTGCATAATCGAACAACTTTCTTCTTGTCTACTTTTCTAGTGGTCTCGTTTAAAAAAAGAAACGTAGTGCTTCCTTTCTTCTTATCGCTTTGCATTTATTTCGAAATATCCCCTAACTTCTGTGAGCAGTATATTATATACACTTTTTATCTCCTCCAACGCCGAAGCCCTGCGTTTTATATCAGTAGGCTTGTTCCCTGAGTCACGATGTTGTTTTCTCTCCTGATTTGTAGATTCCGCATGCGTTATCGCGGTCGATGGAAATAAAATACGACGTGGTGGTGGCTCACTCACTTCTTCGGGATTCTGCGATGCCAACGGGCATAATTCCCTCCCTGTTCCCTGCTCTCGCGATATCCACGAATGGCTCGACAGCTACATAACTAATTCCTCCGTCTCTTCCACCAACTTGGCTCTTGGTTTATCTCTGTAAACTTGCACTTTTAATTTCACTTCTTTCTACTTCTTCTTTCCTCTTTCTTCTTCTCTCTCTCTCTGTCTCTTTCTGTTTCTTCCTTCCTTTTCTTTTCTACGTTTACTCACCCCGAGCCCAAACGAAAACACAGACAGCGCCGAAGAAAGCCCCGCGCCGAGAGAATAGCCGAGGCCGTGAAGCAGCAGCAGCACCAGCAGCAACAGCACCAGCAGCAACAACACCAGCAGCAACAGCACCAGCAGCAGCAACACCAGCAGCAACAACAACAGCAACAACAGCAGGCGAAGGACGAAAAGCCCAAGGATTGGGAGAACGACTCGTGGAAAACGATACCGAGAGACGAGAAGAGCTGGCATCTCTACAGAACCGCGATGGATCTCTGGGCAGAGGCTAATGCCAATCAGAACACCGAGAACGACGAACCACCGTCTGGAAGATACTCTTCGAGTCGACACTATGAGAATCAAGAGCGCAAAAGTGGTCGAGATTACTCGAATCGTGGAACCATGGAAAACGGAGCGAGCCGTAAGTCCACGAAGAAACCTCAGGAGAGAATGCCGAAGAACGAATACGAGAATCGTCCCCGTAACAATACGAATCACAAGAGCAAGATGTCCTCGAACGACGAACAATCGAGGAACACATCTCGAAGGAGCAACAACGAGCAAGCCGAGCAAGAACGTCGCGACGCTAAGCGGGCGAAGGAGCAGGAGGAAACTGAGGAGGACGAGCTCGAAATGGAGGAGGAGGAGGATGAAACTTACAGTTCGAGGATCGATTACCAAAAGTTCGACGGGAAGAAGTATTACACGGAAAGAATGGAGGGACAGGAGCGGAACTCCCGGCATGGATATCGTTCAATGGAGCAAGAAGAGCCGAAGTACGAGAATGAAAAGACACCGTCCACGTCGTCCTCGGACACCGACGACGAGAGTACCATCACGATTCCGGAAACTGGCAGGAAAGTGGAGCACATCGCCCAGAAACTCGAGCAAACGGCGCAGAAGTATGCCCGGGAGCACAGTCCGCCGAAATTCATCGAGCGGAGAAGCGAGTACAAGAGCCTCGAGCGTGCAAGAGAGGAGAAGCAGCAACCTCCGCCGAGTTACGAGAGATACGAGAGCGAGAGGAATCGTCCGCCTCCCAGATACGAGAGAGAGAGGGATCGTTACTTCGAGAAATCGCCAACAGCCACACAAAAGACATCGACGTACGAGAGGGAGAGAACGTTCGAGAAGAATCCGGATAGAAACAGAAACATCGAGCGTGCATCCGGTCGTCGATTCGAGAGGCCACGTCCACCGTCGGAGGAAGCGCCTGAAAGACCGTCGACAGATCATCGTAGCTTCTACAGAGAACGCCGATACTCCGACAAGGAGGAAGCGATCTACGGTGAGACCGGTAGATTCGTCAGGGACACGATATCGATGGACAAAGAGCGCGGTTACGAGTCGAACTTCGAGACGAAGCTGGAGAGGACGAAGGTGATCGAGAGGCACGGCTATCAGAATGTCCTCGGCGAGAGTAATCTGCAGAAGGTGCAGAGAAACGGGCCGCAAAGTCTCGAGCAGAACGATACGAACAACAATACGTTGAAGGAGGAGCGGAAGCCATTGTTACCGAGGCAAACGACAGCAGTAGGACATCTGATACAGACTGGAAGAGCTTTCGACGTGGAGACGAAGAGTCCGAAGTTGGTGAAGAGGACGAAATCATTCTGGAGGTTCAGACGAGACTCCGACGTCCTCGAGGGAATGGCTCTTTGGCAGCATAGGTCGTTGGTGGACATACCGAAGATGATCAGGAAGGAGTTGAAGGAGGAGAATTCGAATTCTGATGATACCTTGAAGAAACATAGCCCGGAGGGTAGTCCGCATTCTCGGCAGAGTTTAGAGAAGAGGGACAGCGACGTGACGATAACGAACGACACGCGTCAAGAGGAGCCGAAACCGGCTGAAAGGATTCACGTTCCGGAGAAGACGGATTATTTCGAGGATTTTCCAACGCCGGCGGAAAGACCGAAGGCTATCGAGAGATCGGAGTATAGGATGCATCAGGAGGAGAGATCGTACTTCGTGGGAAACGTTTCTCGTAAGGCTATAATCGAGAAGGAGCGGAAACGTAGCCTGGAAGCTAAGAGGAACATGATAGTTGCCGAATTAAAGGAGAACAACGAGGCGAAGAGAAACGAAAGGAGGAAGAAGTACGCCGACGAGGAGGACGGCTTGATACAGAATTTCAGCGAGACCGAAGCCTCCGATGAAGAATCCACGTACAGTTGTATCGTCGTGAAGGATCAAACCGTGGCTGAGAAGACTCTCTTGCCCAGGACTAAACTTCGAAGGGACTCCGATCGGGAAAGGGAGAAAAATACGTGCGGCCCTTGGTACGATCTCTGGGGAGTGGACGCCTCGGTGAGCAAGAAGAAGAAGAAGCAAAAGCAGCAGTGAATCCATGGGATTCGTTTGATTTTACTTTTAAGATTTTTTGTTTTTCTTTTCTTAAGTTTATCCACTTTCCGAGTGCATTCCAAGTATCCGTTTATGGCCACCTTCTTTCGGACGTGTCGAAATCATTTTGGGGGATGATCGTTCGGTAGATGTCCTTCCGGTAACGCTTTCCCATTGCTTTCGGAACGTTTTACCGTTGTATTTGCTTCGGAGCAGTGGCCCTTTGTTTCGTGTCAGTTTATTTGCACTTTCATCGTTGCTCGTTTACGCTCGATTCGGAATATCGAACGAATGGAAGCCGAGATGAAAGAGGCTGCAATGCCGTCGAATGGTTGACAAGCTAGTCTCGTATTATTACGGAGGAAACAATGTTATGGATGATGCTTCAGTCATAACTCTTGTTGGATCAGTCGGCAGAGGAGTGTGTCGGTACGATACGTTGTTTGAGAATTTTCTTTCCGTAGAGATCGATGCTTCGGTGAAATAGTTTATTTATTTTCTCTGGTATTCGCAGAAACGTGGGTGTTCGATTTATAGAGGAGCATTTATGGTAGACAGATAAGGGAAATGTTATTTCTTAAGTTTCATGGTCGACGAGGTGCTTGGAGGTTTGGAGAATAAAGATGGTATTTTTCTTGAGGGGAAAAATGTAGAATTATGTGAAGAGATTATTTTTAATTTCTGGCGTTTCTTTTTTTAATGATAGAGAATGTTTATTCTTTAAGTTTTCTTCTCGAAGAAGTGCTTGGAGACGCGAGGATGATATTCCTTTTTTCTTCGGAGAAAAAATGGTGGCTGACGCGGAGAGATTATTTTTAATTTCTGGCGATCATAGTTATTTTTTTTACAGATAGAGATTGTTTATTCTTTGAATTTTCTCCTCGGAGAAGCGCTTGGAGATGCGAAGATAAACATATTCCTTTTTTCTTCGGAGAAAAAATGGAGGATGACGTGGAGATTATTTTTAATTTCGGGCTCGAACTAACAAAAATAATAGTACTTATGTGAATAAGTAAAATAAAAATATTACAGTGTTTTCATTAGTTATTCTTATTGTTATAAATATGAAATTTTTTATCTAACAATTACTGTTATGACACAAATGTCTGCATCGTTGAAAAGCAGAGTGAACTAATTTGAACAGTTCCGAAGTAATTATTATATCGATAATTCTTCATAAAATATTTTCTCGAACCTTAGACATTTTTTTTAACGACGTAAGGAAAGTTTTTAAAAATTGAATGGAGTATGAAACACATATTGCTGCAGTTTTGACGGAATTTACTGTAGTTCTTTAGCGATGCATTTTGGAGTGCAGCTGTAGAAGTAATTTGCAAAACTTGTGTCTCGTTTTTATCAGCAAAAGAAGAGTGCCCATTTTTTTATGTTGCCTGTTTCATTTTGTATGTTGTCGCAAATATCGATGTCGCTAGACATTTTTAATTTTTATAGACGCACCGCAAAAGTGTTTGCTTTTTCTTATAGCGTTTGAAAATCATTTCTAAAAGTATCCTTCAAAATTCTTCCTTAATCCTGAACTTGTCAGAGTCTTTTTGCATCCGTAGCTTGCACGTTTTAAATTCCTTAGCATTGTTAAACGTGAGCCTTCAAGATTGCAAAATATTCAATCACACTATTCTGCCCTGATTTTGGAAATCGAAGGTAAACCTTCAAGATTAAACAATTTTCTGTGATACCACATTGCCTTGATTTTTGGAAATTAAATGTAAACTTTCAAAATTTTTATATTTCAATAACATTCAATCACACTATTCTGCCTTGATTTTTAGAAATCGAAGGTAAACCTTCAAGATTAAACAATTTTCAGTGATACCACCTTGCCTTGATTTTTGAAAATTAAATGTAAACTTTCAAGATTTTAAAATTTCAATAACATTCAATCACACTATTCTGCCTTGATTTTTAGAAATCGAAGGTAAACCTTCAAGATTAAACAATTTTCAGTGGCACCACCTTGCCTTGATTTTTGAAAATTAAATTTAAACCTACAAGATTTCAAAATTTCCACTAACATAATTTCACCTCGATTTTTAAAAATCAAACGTGAACCTTCAAGATATTCAAATCTTCCCATAGCACCATTTGGCCTCAATTTTTGTGAATTCACCCAATCTTCATGATTTCAAATTTTTCACTAACCATTTTGGTTGAATTATAAATTCATCCTTCTCAATTTCAAACTATGTTTCACGTTCAGTCACAATAGAATTATCAATAACCCAGACTTTAATCTTCAAACTTTTTATTATCATCTACACACCGTACTTCTCAAACAGTTCCAAGAAGATTCACGAAACATCAGCAGAACCCTCTTTAAATCCCATCAAACTCTAACAAAATGTCTCCTATCGTTCGATTCCAGGACAAACATATTTGCGACTGTAAAGCTACGCAAAACGAAGACTAACGATCGCTCGGCCCCGGCGTTGTCATGAGACAAGCTTTTCATCTAGATCACTCTCACCGCGTGATGTTAGATAAAGATACGGCTAAGAGGATGTTTCTCCTTCTGCTCGAGAAACAACAGTTCCTTTCGTGCTACGACTTTGGTGAAAAAGAAAAACCGAGAAAAACTGGAGGAGAGAGAAAAAAGAAAGGAGAGAGATTCCGAAATCTCTCACGACGTGGATGTCCGTCCAGCAAACACGTCCGACTTTGATCCTCTATGATGTTCCTTCGAGAGAGGAAATAAACTTTCATTCGATCGTCGAGTTTCACGGGAGAAGTTACTTCTCAGTTTCACGAAGACGGATCGCCTGCTCCACGCGAGTACATTACTTTCGTAGATATTAATCGAAACTTTCGTCTGCGACGATACAACACTGCCATTTTATCGGGTATTCCTGCGTAGGTGTAATTAACAGGGACCATTTTCACGATCAACGATAATTGTGCTTTTGTAACGCGACACTTTGATATCATTGGTTTTAAGAATTCCCCGCGAATTTTAAAACAGTCATAGAGGATCGAAGACGAATCCTCGTACTGGAGGTCCAAGACATTCGTCCAGGTAAGAGCAACTAGTTATCCGCAATTTTACGTATTCTCATTTTGACTACGAGTGAAATAGAGAATCTTCAAAAGTATTCACTTGTGATTACCAATTCACGTCCATCCTGTACTCCTTTAAACGAAATAAGAGAATTGATCGTTCGTACAAAAATTAGGAATATCAATTCTCTTCGATTCTATCGGTATCGAGTCTGCATACGGAATCCATCCACATCGATCTTCGTTCAATTGATTAAAATCCTCATTAACGTGCTCCCCTGACACAATTCTAATTAATCGAACACTTCGCGTTTCATTTCATTATTTGCCATGATCAAAGTCCGCTTTAACGCTGAAATTACCGGTGCACTTTTTTCAAAAAATTCCCCTCAAAGCGTAAAAAGAATTAAGCATTGCACGTGTAGCTTTCATCTAACGATATATGAAACGAATAAAGTGGAATAACCTTGGAATTATTCGGATTACTTCTCAATTAAATTACTCATTATTCGATGGCTAAGTAAATTTCATTTAATAATGCTAATCGTTATTATTGCGGAAATTTATTATAAACATAAGAAATTACGATTCAATCAGGTGCTTCGACACTTAAATTTTTCAAATTCAGTTAGCCGTTTTAATCAATTTGGCCTGTGAATGGTTCATTTAACACTAAACCTACCAATCCAGTCAAAATGACCGGTTCTCAATTTTTTCTAAAAATTACCTAAATTGACTGGGGAGGCATGAAGTAAATATTCCACTTTTATCTTATACAACCTAAATTAATTAATTAACCATCTTCTTCACCTCTCGATTTCTCTTTTACAAAGTATTATTGTTAATTATATCTAAATTTTAGTAACTATAACGTCGGTAGGTTTACTGTCAAACATGATAGATACAAAACCGGTAGTTTCAGCGTTAACGATCGACGTAAAAACCGCACCCGGTTTTATCAAACCCCCGGAGCTCATAATCGATACCAATGTTTTATTCCCGGTTAAGTTAATACGTACTTTACTTCCGGATAAGTTAACACGTATTTTACTTCCGAATAAGTCGATACGTATTTTATTTCCGGCTAAGTGAACACTCAACGCCGTTTCCTTTCGTTCGACGAAAGAATTCATCACGACGGAATGAAAGTTTCATCCAGACGTCGTAAAAGCTGCTTCGCGTTCCTTGCCGTGAGTCCAACCTCGTAAAATTTCACCCTGCATCTTTTTTTTTCTCTCTTTCTTCGTCATCCCTGCTCCCCCGGAGTCATTCTCTCGCGAGTTTAGCCTCTTCTTCCGACGAGGTGCGCTTCTTCGGCTCGTTCTGCCACGAAAATAAACCGCGTTGAAGACACGAGGACGAGTTAACTCGGGCTCTTCCCTATCTCCTCGTAGACATCAACGACGTCCACGTACTTTTCCCTTGATACCTTATCTCCGAGGGAGAGCGTTGTCTTTCCATGACTTTTGTTAACCCGACGCAGCTTCTACGACATGGTATTCATTCCGTTGGATGTTCTTAGTTTGTTTATTTTTTTTTAGAATCTTTTGTGCTTCCGTTTAGCCTCTTCAGGGACGACTTTTTTTGTAGAAGGTATTTTCATATCCCTAATTGTACACCGGAAATAACAGTCAGTGCAGTCAAACCATAAGATTTTTATTTTTCTTGTTGAGAGATTCTGTAGCGAATAATTTATTTTCAAATTTTTATTCTTTTTATTAATGATAGTAATTATAATTATAAAAATCCAAATGTCCACATATGTGGCCAAGGGCGTCAAGAGGTTAAGACGGAGACTTTTGTTTGGTTTGCAGACGTGTCTCGGGTTTTTTTTTAATTTATGGTTAGTGAAATTGGTGTCTGAGCGAAAGTGGAATTGGTACTTTGATCGGGCTGTCGTGTTGGACGAAATGAATTAATTGTATTTGAAGTTAATGGATAATTGGAATTGTTTAAGATGTTGAAGAGTGTTGGGGTGAAGTTGGAAATTCTCGGTGTGAATTTAACATGACAGCCTGAGATAATAAAGTTTCGGTTGACACGTTTACTGCCATGGGGGTCACCGGTGACCGGCGCTATTGAATTCTATGAAATTTCATATGACTTTTAAATTGCAATATTTATGAATTTTCTAATATATTCCATATTTCAATATTGACATTAAAAAGGTAAAGCCCTGCTGACTATATATCTATTTGCGTCTCTAAAGTTTCTGCTTTGCAAAGATGTCATTTTAACACTAGAACTACCGGCGTTAAATCTATCATATTTAAAAATATGAAATAAGTATTTTGAAAGAAGGGGAATTAAGAGGTGAAAAATATGATCGATTCGGTAATTTATGTTTAGTAAGATGGACGTAGAATATCTATTCTATGACACTCCTATAAAGTTGGAGAATTTTTGGAAAAAATCGTGTTACAGTCATTTTGACTGGTTTGGTAGTTCTAGTGTTAATAGAAAAAGTTTCACTTCAGTAAAAATGATGAAACTAGCGAAAAACCGGTGGCATTCAACGTGTTAACGTTATTTTCTCCGTTAATGATTTTCTATTTGGTCGAATCAGTTGAAAGAAACTGATTTAGCAGTGTATTAAATCTGCTCGGAATTGAGCCGGTTTTGTAAAGGATTTGCAAGTATAATTAATTCGTCGATCAATTAAATCTTCACGCTCTGGCACTATTTTCAAGTATTCCGTTCGTTACTGAAATAATCCAAATTAGTTCCTTTTAGATAATCAGACTAAAATCCAAAAATTTAGGACATTTTACACAAAACTTAATCCCACAATTTATAACTTTATTTTCTCGCCCTACGATTTTCCACGTTCGCTATAAATTAAAATAAATAAAACGTATCGTTTCCACACGAAATACGTCCATCGCAACGTCTAAAAAACACCCGATCATTGTGAAAAACACAATCAAATCACCACGAACATTTCTCCCTGTAAAAACACAAACCCCATGGAATCGTCAGTCGCGCCTGGTGATCAACGAATTACTTCTAATCGCTAGACATCGATTGTTCCAACGAGCAAATTATACTCATTTAGAAGCAACGAGAGAAAAATCAAAGCAGTTGTGTAAACTCAACGCCAATTAATCTCACGATCATTCCAAAAAAAGCGCGTCGTTCAAACCGTCGCTTCTCTGTAAATAATCATCCCCATGGAACATTAATTACCGTTCTTCCATTCTGTGACACCAATTAAAACGCTCACGCACGCGAGAAAAAGGCTCACACGTAAACCGAAGTCGGTGAACGAAAAAAAAGTAAGAAACGCATAGCTTTCGAGATGAAATAAGTAAACGCACGGATTTCCAAGGAAGTAATGATAGCAATTAAAAGGGATACATGCGTAAAGAAACGGTTTAGGGCAACTTCTTTTGTAACTGCGTTCGATAAGAGGCACACAGCGCGTAAGCAAGGTCCAGATGAGAGATGTTAATATATTATAAAAGTATACATATTATATCGGTGAGCGAATGTCGGAAATGCGAGTCGGCGAGTTCCACGATGACGTTGAAAGAGAAAGAAACGAAAAAAGAAAAAAGATTCTGTTCGTTCGTCCTCCGATTGGAAAACTGGCCGGACTCGCCTTCAAGTTCCGGCGACCTTTTGGGTAGTCTAGGGAAAAAAATTGATGAAATTGTTGTAATAAATACAATGTATGCATATACGTTATATATATATATACATACATATAAATATATGTATATATATTATTGTTATTACATTAACGTTTTTTGTGCATAGCCCGTGTACGTTTATTCATCTGATGTTTACCCTATGATCCTGTAGGATGATGCAGAATTATGAACTTGTCTATTATTATTAATATTATTATAATTATAGTTTTAATATTATTATTATTACTACTACTATTACTATTATTTAATTAATTTATGAAACGTATTTTGGATATTAGTTTAATGAATGAATTATTTGTGTTACATTAAGAATTTATTTATTTGAATGTACTTGAAATATCATCGAATCATACTTCCAGCAATCGAATTTAAATGGAATTTAAGGAATTTAACGATAACAAGATTAACATGGCGTATATTTATTTAACCATTCCAGTCGGTGATTAATGAAACGTGGAAACTTAGTGACTTAATACCACTTGATTTAATTAGTACCAAAAATCTAATTTTAGGTACCAAGTGACTAAGATCACTTTGATATTACGTCTTTTAATTACGTTTTTGTGTCTCGTTTTTATCAGCAATAGAAAAGTGTCCATTTTTGAAGAAGGTTAAATATTTTGAGAAGCCTTTTTGCATCGATGCCGGGGATTGCATTTTCCGTCTCCTTACATGTATATTAATCGTATTACAAAATTGATCGTTACGTAATAGAATTTCAAGTGCCCCGGAGGTATACCTTTTATCTGGCATATCCGTAATATTATCGGGCGGAAAACGATACACCGTTCTGCTTTCCAATCACGGGAACAGGAAGTAGCTGCTTGTTCCGATTATGCGGGATAAAGTCGAAGGTGTGGTCCGGACTTCAGAAGGTAGGTGGGATATCGATTCAATATTGTTTAGCTGAGGGAAATAATGAACATAAATGGCCTCCGAAATAGAATCAGGCAGAAAAGTAACACACCTTATTTATGACTTCTTTGCATTCATGAAGATTAATTGTCGCAATAATGAATGGCGTGTAATTGTGACACAGGATGCTGCTTTAACACGTTAAATGCCATCCGAATTTAGCTTAGTTTCATCATTTCCATCGAAACGAAACTGTTTCTATTAAAATCACATCTTTATAGAATGTAAATGTTAACCCTTTGCCCTACGATTTCTTTTGTGACTACGTACGCAATAACTTGGAATTAATTCGTGAAATAAAAATTTCTCACTGATTTCTGATATTTCCAATTTAATAGTTTTTGATAAACTTCTAAATTTCCTATTCCATTTACCGTATCACGAGCGTCACTCGTTATTGTAGAGCAAGGGGTTAAGTTTTGCAAAACCTATGGAATTGAAAATATTAATGAGAAGCGACGCGATAGTATTATTCCTGTAATATTAATATTACGTTAAATTATACGATATATCAAGAATCGCTAATCAATATTTATTTTAGCAATTAATTTCTGAATTATTGCGGTGGCAGCTACAAAACAACCTGTAGGGCAAGGGGTTGATAAAACATAATTTTCAAATGTATAATACGCTTCTGCTTTAACACTAGATCTACGGTCGCTAAATCTGGTATATTTAAATTTATTAAATAAGTACTTTGAAAAAAGATAGATCAAGCAGTAAAAAATACAACCAGTTAAGTAATTCGTGTATTATAAGATACACGTGAAATATTTACTGTACTGCTTCTCTATCAATTTGAGAATTTTTTTTAAAAAAGTAAGTACCCGTCAATTTGACGGCGGCCGCAGATCTAGTGTTAATGACAAAGCAACATTTTCCCAGGTGCATTCGCACAATTGTAAATAATCCTGAAGCAGGTAGTAACTCATAATAAAAATCACTCGCAATTGCCGAAACGTCATATTAAAAATCGGAATGCAAAGATTTAAGCAGCGCAACACTTCGTAGAAACATCCCCCAAGTGTAACAAATATCTCCCACTATTTCAAGAAACGACGAAGAGACACGGAAGAACTTCGAATTCGCTCGAGGATATTTGAGCAAGCTAGGGATACGATTTTAAAATCAGACTTTCGAAGTGGTGTAATTCCTTTTTTCCAAGGGGTACAACCAACCCCTTCGGGAGTTCTAACGATTAAGCCCAACGGACATCGGCCGACATCAGGGATGACGTGGAAGCAAGGGAGACAACGGGGCAGATGATTAAACACGAGGGATACGTTTGTTTCGCTTTCGCCCGGAGGAATCGGTAAATACGCGAAATTGTGCCCTCGCATCGAAATCCGCCGACTGCCTGACTGATTGATTTCGCCATTTCCAAAAAAACTTCGTTATGAGACGGAGCAATGGGTGAAATTGTAAATCTAGTTGCGACGTGAATGACAGATGTTTTTAGTGCGCACGTTTTGTTACATTACGAATTTCATATGAGCGCTGCACATATTGAAATTTAGTTGTTTCCATGATTTCATTCGAAATTGCGATGCTACGTTGAATTTTTACGGGAAATTGCGAAATTCATCGAATTCGTTTTAATTACAGGGAACGCATTAAATAAAAGTAACGTTTGCGCATTAATCCGACACGCAGATGAGATTTTTTTCTTCCGGGTTTGGTATTTTTTTTTAAGAAGTTTCTACGTCTCAACGGAGACAGATGAGCCGTTTATTTTTAAAGGTTTTTCAATGATTATACGAAATTATTTGCACTGAGAAAATTATAAGAATTAACAAGTGCAAGTAAAACTTGGCTTCAAGATTTTTGAACGCGTTGACGCACGCCCTTAAATACCTCAATTTAAAAAGAAAATTACTTGTCCCACTTTCAAAATAAACGGCTCATATATCTGATTGAGGATTTCATTTTGAATTTCAGACTTTCCTGTAAAATATGTAGATTTTAGCAGCAATCAAAATACTTTAAAATGGACTACTAGAAGTGGCACACAAATTTCATCAAAGAAAAACTCACTGTATTTTATAATTAGAATCTTTAATAAACAAAGAGCGAATTCATCCCTTAACACTAGAACTACCGGCGTTGAATCTATGAAATTTCGATATATTAAATAAGAACTTTGAAAAAGAGGAATCCAAGAGGCGGAAAAGATGATCGATTCGGTGATTTATGATTTTTAAGATGAACGAAAAATATTTATTCTATGACTTTCATATGAACTTGGAGAATTTTTGGAAAAAATTGTGTACCAGTCATTTTGACTGGTTTCGTAGTTCTAGTGTCAAATTCGTCTTCTATCACCGAAACAAAAAGTACCCTTCAAACTTCCCCAAATCCTCACATTCCCCGGTGCAATCGACTAATTACAACCAACAAATTAACCCCGTACATTAACAATTCCAAAGATCGTTCCAATACGACGGAATTTTCCAACAATAAATTCGACAGCCCTCAGCTCATGGTCAGCGAGTTACATTAAAAATTCGAAAAACTCCGCGAACAACGAGAGGCTAGTATCAACTTCTCCCCGTGAATTTGCGCAAATAAAAAAACTGCAAAAGTACACCGAACTTCCCAACTCTCACCGGCATGCTTCGCATTCTCGCGAAGTTTCATTAAAATCCGGATTTTCCAGCCTCACCTTCCAGAAACGCAGCGTTTCTACACCACTGTCCATTTTATTTCATCCCTCCGCGTACAATGTCCTCGCAAACTTCCAACCCCATATTTCCAGGACACCCCTTGTGCAGACTGTGACCGACAGGCAAAACGTTCCCTGTCACTTTGATCGACGGGCTTCGCGAAACCCGGCGAAAAAAAAGGGGTGGCCAAGTTAAAATCACCGATTGGCAGAGGCTTCGCCGTATTAATCGATCCCATTTCGACATATTCCATCCTCTACGGGGGCACCTTCATTAAGCGTGCGCGCATATAACACCCCATGGAATACAGCCTTAACGCCGACGTATGTACGAACGTATGTACGCCTCGTGTTTGCTTTACTTTGAACCATCGATTTCCGTATCCAGGTTTTTGGCTTATGGAAACCCGGCAAAGCCGGACGGCTATTTGCAAAGCGGTTAATTATCATTCGCATTCGCGTTTCCCCTTTATCCATGTCGATGGCGAACACCACTCTGGATGGACAAAGGAGTCGGACGTTAATGGATGAGAATTCCGTCTGGGTGGGTCATTGTTTAAATGATTTCGTCGATTTACTGTAGGAACGGAATTTTTCCTACGCTCAAATAGTATTAATTTCTAGAATAAGTGAGTGTGGATGGTTTGTATATAGGCGAGAGTGGCTGTTTAGAGTACGTGATTTGGAAGGCGACGGATGTCAGGGCTAGCATGAATGTTTAGTCTGTAGAGAAAGAGAAAATGAGTGAGTGCAACAGAGAGCGCATGCTGTGAGAAAGACGAAGAATGCATGCTGTGAGAAAGAGGATCGAGGGTGGTTGCGAGCGTGGATTTTTGGGAAGAGACAGTTGTTGAGTTGAGTTCATAGAGTCGAGTTGAGTGGAGATATACAGAGTGGAGATTTAGAGCGTTAGAGTTATTTTAGTATTGTTTAGAGTATTGTATTTCTATATATTTAATAAAGTTAGTCATTTGTTTTTAATTACACGCGTTCAGTTTAGTTTCTAGGCTACGTTATTGTTAATTAGTTCTAAGGGAATCTGTTCCGTTTATTCAAAGACGAGCATCGATATTCTTTGATTGCTCGTCTGAGATTAAACTTGAATAGGACCCTATATTACTTTTCATTTTCTTCTTCTTCTTCTGACTTTTTTTTTCTTTGAAGCTTTTCCGGGAGGAATGTTTTTTTAGGGAAAATGTTGGGAAGATCCACGTAGAATGTTTTTGTTTTCTCGCCGCTGGATTGCGGATATTTATTTTGTAGAAGTCCGCGAGTATTTTCGATCGGCAGGTCAAAAGCTTTTATAGTAACGGATAAAGCAGTTAGAGGTATACGGGGCGTGTTATTCATTTTAGAAGACAATCCGAACCGCTAATACCCTTTTTCAGCGAGGCTCTTCGCCGTGAATTGTTCGTGGAAATATGTTTTTCCCGGTTTTTCCTTTTTTTGGGTTTCGCGCCGGGGAAATGGTTGTTTTGGGAGGAAATCTTTTTTGCAGGGGCTTGAGAGTAGAGGGAAAAACGTTGTTTTTTTCAAGGGTTTCGAATACGTTTCGTTTTTCCGGTGCGGAAAATTCTGGTAGATAGTAATATCGAAAAAAGTGTCCCGATGATTGCTTCGAGGAGAATTCAGATATTTCTTTTATGACAAATGCTTTTCGTGTATTTTTGTGGGGTGAAATTTGTCATAAGTGCAGAAAAATCCGCAATCTAGTGAAGAGTCAAGTGCGAAACATTTAACGGGCCAAAAAATTCTATATTTTACAACATGACATCTTTTTTGCCCAAAATTTTTGTAAAATTTCCGACTATGATAATCCTTTTTAACGCAGAATTTTCCTGACTACACATAAATCATAATTATCCCCCGTTGACCGGCATCCCCCATCGCACGTAATACACCCTCAAAGCACTCGTATCGCATTCGAAACACGCCCTCAATAATATCATGGCTTTTCCGAAAACAGAATCACGTGCGCTATCATTTTTTCACGATCCAAAAATAACTAAACGAAACACTGCAAACAGGAAACCACGTTACTTTCCCCTTCGTTGATGCATTCAAAAATTCAAGCCACTCATAAATAAATGAATGGACGTACATTGTTACTGTGACGCCTCCGGTATCAAAAATTGCAGTATCTTTGACCCACATCCACAAAATTATAGGGAATGTGACTTATTAATAAAAATATTGTTAATTAAAAATTAATATACGCCTTTGCACACTCACGGCATCTCGAAAACTAACTCTCTAAATTTCCTAAGAAAATTGGAGACCAATTTAATAATTATACGAATCACTGACAATCACAATAATTACTAATACGTAAAAATAAATTGAAACGCTGCCTTTACTTTAACCCTTTGCCCTACAACAACGAATAAGACTCGTGATGCGGTTGCTGGAACAGGAAATTTTGAAGCTTCTCAAAAATGATGAATTTGAAAATATCAGTGGAAGACGACCCACTAACATTGCTCCTATGTTATCAATATTGCTTTAAATTCTAAGATATATCAGAAATCACTGATATATTTGTATTTTAGCAATTTAATGTTCAGTTATTGCGGAGGCAGTCACAAGAGAAGTCGTAGGGCAAGGGGTTAAAATATTTTATTAACCCCTTGCCCTACAATAACGAGTGACACTCGTGATGCGATAGATGGGATAGGAAATTTTCAAGTTTTGCAAAACCTATGAAATTGGAAATATTAATGAGACGCAACGCGATAGTATTATTTCTATAATACTAATATTACGTTAAATTACACGATATATCAAGAATTACTGATTAATTTTTATTTTAGCAATTTAAAGCTGAATTATTGCAGATGCAGTTAGAAAATAAGTCATAGAACAAGGGGTTAATGACAGTAGCTCGTTAATAAAAAAAATTATATTTCTTCTCGCCCAGACCGTGAACGAGAAATAAATAAACGCTCAATTAAATAACCCCTAAAATATTCTCCTCTCCGCAGAAAATAATACACCCACGCAGTACTCTGTACATTCTCAAAATAAGCAAGAAAATGGCCCGTTCCTTCTTTCCCGCAACGCGAAAAGAAGTGAAAAAAGGACGGCATCATTGCACTTCATTCCTGGTAAGGAGCTCGATATTGCGATTTATCGTCGTACCTTTAAAACAGAGAGGCCGAGGGGAAATAAAAAAAAATCTTGTTCGACTCCAGGGACTCATAAAAAGGATAGCCCCGAGCGATTTTATTGGCTCCGGTGGATTTAGAATCGTTGGAAAACGCAGTAGTCCAAGTCCCTGTTTTTTCCGCCGCAAGTGGAAGCTGTAAAATTTACACGCCCGGTATACAAAGGTGGTAGCGTAAAACGAAAGTTTGTTTGAAATTTCCTCACCGGAGGGAAAGTTAATAGAGCTTCTATTTGTAATGCCGACCTACCTGCGTAAAGTGAAAGAAAAAAATTGATGCTACGGGCGGAGGATTTCTTATATTAACGGAACTTGCACGTAAAAGGGTCGGCCTTTATCGGGGAACCGGTTGAAAAAAAAAAGGAAGTGTAGCTCTACGGTATCGGTCGTAAATCTACTAACGCAATAAAACTTCGTATCTCGACGCTCGTGAGAATGTACTTTGGCACGTGCGGAAATTTCATTTGCGAGATCGGGATTGAAATTGACGGAACGACCTTTCAAGTCGCGCTGCCTCTTTTACATTTCCGTATTGTCGCGGAGTTCGTTGGAATCTCCGATGGGTGGAATAAATTAGGGTGGCTGAGTTACGTGGATACTTTGATACATGTAACGCAAAACATTCCACTATAGATGGCCAAATTAAATGAAGTTTAAGTAATGTAGGAACGGAATTATTCTACACGTAAATAATATTAATTTTGGAATAAGTGAGTGTGGATGGATTGTATACAGGGTGGTCCACGTAACTTGTGCACCTCGAATAACTTTTAAAGTATGTGTTGCACGAAAGAATGTTATATAGAAAAGTTACATGGTTCAAAAGAGTGCACTATGTGGTGCATTTATTTTTTTTATAGGTGGAGGCGTTTCGGAGATTTGAAGGTCAACTTTGTTTTTTTAAATGGAATGATATGTTTTTTTATTCATCATGAAATAGTACGTTTCAAGACGAGTTCAATGACCTATGACTAAAGTTCATTCAAGGTCAAAGTTGCTTGAATATTAAGTAACTATAATTCAAAGTATGTCGTGTTTGGTATCACTTTAATCAGAGTATCGAGGGTGGATGCGAGCGTGGATTTTTGGAAGAGTCAGTTAGTGGAGTCGAATTTAGTGGAGAGTTTTACAGAGTGAGAGTCATGGCGTGAGTGGAGAGAGCATTAGAGATAAACAGAGAATTAGAGTAATTTTAATATTATTGAAAATATTTTATTTCTATTTAGTGAATAAAGTTAATCATTTGTTTTAATTACACGCGTTCGGTTAAGTTTCTAGGCTACGGTTTTGTTAATTAGTTCTAAGGGAACCTTTCGTTTATTCGAAGACGAGTATCGATAGTCTTCGGTTGCTCGTCTAAGATTAAATCAGAATAGGGCCCTATAGTAATAACAAATAATAATAGCGAGATAACGTAGTCTGCTTTTTTTCGCCGCAAAGTCGAGATTAACACTAGAACTACCGGCGTTGAATCTGTTATATTTAAATATATTAAATAAGCACCTTGAAAAGAGGGAAATTCAGAGGTGGAAAAAATGATCGATTCAGTCATTTATGCTTTTTGAGTTGGGCGTAGAATATTTCTCCTATGACTCTCCTAGAAACTCGGAGAATTTTTGGAAATAATTGTGTACCAGTCATTTTGACTGGTTTGGTAGTTCTAGTGTTAAAGTTACATCGTAAAAAAGCAATGATTCACGACGAATTTCTCGGTTAACTTGTATCGGTAGTATCCGGCAAATTTTCCAGTTTGTCCTCCGAGGCGAGTGGAGGAGGGAGGTAAGTTATATTACCAGAAAGTGCGGACGGCTATTGCAAACAGCGGATTCAAGAGGTGGGCTGTATTTTTTGCGGGCAGCCGAGGCGTTAAAATTTACAGCTCGCTGCGACCGGCGAACAGGAGATAATACACGTTCGCGTGTGCAATAAAACCCGGAGATACGTGAGATTTATAAAATTGAGTAACAAACTAACTTCCACCCTCGGGCGTTCGTTGCACGAAAATTCTGTCAATTATTTGAAATGCGCTTGTCGATCGGCGCTCCTTTATATTGGAAATATTCTGGCAGAAGGACGATGAGTCTTTTTACTCCGAAAATTAAATTATTACTCTACAATATGCTGTAAATCGTTCGGAACGGTTTCAAAGAGTTTGAACGCTTCTTTTTAACGTTGCAAATTTTTTTTTAATTCTCACAGGGGCAAAGTAATTTTTTAACCGGGATACAAAGTTAAATTCTTGTGATAAATATGAGATGAAGACTGATAACTGTGCGTTTCTTTGATGAAGGATAACAATCTGCCAAAATGTCGGGGAACAAATCAATCTTTTTTTGCATCAAATAATCAAAGTGCTTGTCACTACCGTTTTAATAATTAAATTATACGTCCTGAGAATAATTATAACCGTAAGACACATTTGGGAGAAATTAGCAATAACGAGAGATGAATAACCTATCATTAAATGTTTAACATTGAATCTGTGTCTTTTCTTCTGCAATATTAATGCAAAACAAAGTACTCGTTACACGCGAGAGTAATTCTCTTCAGCGATCGATTTTAACTTGCTTTTTCGTTGGCGTGTCCATTAACGTTGATTATTCTTCCAGTTGATTAATAATTAAATACAAATATTTACCACGATACACCGAAATTCCCAGATTTTTAAATCATCCCTTGCAGCACGAAAATTCTATTGCATCCTCGTAGAACTAACTCGTTTGAAGCGAGTCACAAAAGATCGTAGAGAAACATTGTTTCCAGCGAAGCCTGGTGAATTTTCCAAACGAATCTCTCCCGTTCTGTCGATTTTCCCGGTTACGCAGAATATTTCCAATTCCTTTCAATTCTAATTGCCAACTGGAAACATCGAGGAAAGTCGAAAATATCCCGGGTGAACATTATTTTCGAATTCGTGCCCAATGAAATTTATGCGAGCTGTATCTATCGCGTGTAACATCGAGTTATGGACGTTTGGAAAACTGAATTACAAGTGCGACGAGCTGTATCGACAGGTCGAGAGAATTTAAATATGCAGATACAGGGGATAGTGGGCAGCTCTATGATAGCCACGAGCCATCAAGTATTTTATACCTTTGAAAAAAAAAACTGCGACGAGAGATGGGATCAGGATGCATGTACATTAATGAATCGGTCAATTTCACCCTCAGGTGTCGTGTTTTAGGGAGTTTCGGGGGTGTTTGCGTAAAATAAACGGGGAAAGAAATTTTTCTCTCAAAGATTTGAAAGAAACATGCCAGCTTAGTTAATTTATGAAATGTTATTTATGGAAGAGAAATGACGAGAGACATTTTTTGAGAAAGTCCGTGGATCTAATTTTAAAGTCACTCCCCGAATATTTTCACGGCTCTACGATATTTCCCGAAGTTTTCATAAAGCGTGCAAGCCCTGCTCCGTCAAGTTTCGATACCATTTGCAATATATTCGATTACGTTCGTAGCCGCGAGACATGAGCGCGGATTTCGCGCGTGTTTTATAGCGGCCCAGGAAACAGACATTTGCTTGGGAAGCTCGGATTCAGAGGAGCGACTTCATTATTTTTACTGTCAGCGCGAGCAATAAATTCCGAAACCTGACAGCGCCAAGAGATATTGCACGTTTCGCGGTCACGCTCAGCCTCTATTATTGAAAATAAAATTTCACGGTATTTCCAGTGGGGATCGGCGAGCCCCCTATTTTCAAGGTGGCACGATAACTTTCGAAATATTACAAAAAATACTACTTCCACGGTCGACATAGTATCTCACGGTAATACCCTTGAAAATTCTTACGATAATTCTCCACCCTTTTCCGTGGCTTAGAACTAAGGTCATACCGATAATTATCTTGTAACGGGTTCTTCCGGAAGTTTGAAACTTCTTTCCTGTATTCCTTCGTCCTCGTAGAATAGGGTCTGAAAGGGCATCGAGGAGGATGGCAGGAAAAGGAAAGATAAGAAAATGTTTCGCAGCTTCCGAGCGGTATCTTCGTTAAGGGAGAATTCCTCCTCCTGTTGCCACTTCGTTTTCTTACTTCTTCCCAATTATTTCGCACGAGGTGATTTGCCCTTTTTTCCACGGTCTGTAGCAACTACTTTGCGAATACTGAAAGACATTACGAGTAATGTAAAATTGAGCCCATTTCGAAGTCGTTTTAATGCGATTCCTGGTTAAAAGCTCGAGGGGGAAGAGTTGCTTTCTTACGGTGGAAGTATCTCTGACGATCGAACGGTATTAGCGTTTGTTTTGATAACAAATTATCACCTTTCTCGCATTTAAAAAATACCTTGAAATCTTGAAAGAACCTTTTTAAACGCAGGGCTCATTATTCAGTCTCGGGAGGCCGGTGAAAAAGCTAATTGACGCAGGATCATTTTAGTGGCGTAGATCGAAAGCCAAGAGTCCAAGGAACACGTAGAAAAAGTTTCATCGAGATCCATCCAAAAACAAGCGAGATATGTAACTTCAAAGTGGAGGGTGTCCGATTTTTGGGAGACCCTCGGCGAGGGGTCAGGGCGGCCAGGGGAGCGGTGCAGGCTTATGTTTGAAAATCCGCATCTTTGCTTCTGGGGGTCGTAGAGGGATGAACTTTTTTTTGTTTTAATCGTTGAAGAGTCTATTTTAAGATACTTCCACGCACAAGTTTCTATCTTCATCCGTTTAAGCGCAGGGTTCATTTTGCCGTCTCGGGACCGTGGTGAAAAAGCTAATCGTTGCAGGATGATTTCAGTGGCGCGGATCGAAAGCCAAGAGTCCAAGGAACACGTAGAAAAAGTTTCATCGAGATCCATCCAAAAACAAGCGAGATATGTAACTTCAAAGTGGAGGGTGTCCGATTTTTGGGAGACCCTCGGCGAGGGGTCAGGGCGGCCAGGGGAGCTGTTGTGGCGACAATGTCGATCGTGGATACGGCTGGACGTCCACTTCACCACTCGCGGAATCTTTTCGCGATTTCCGGGACTGGTTAATTAATCGCCGCGATAGTCCTCGACCGGCGGAGAACTTGTAAGTTCGCGAAAGATTAATATTCTGAATTTAATGGCAAACTGTGACGACAGTTGTCGTCAGCGAGCGCGATGGTGTAATTGTCGTCACGAAGATCGGAAACGAAGTGTCTTCGAAGAATTTTCTCCGTAAGATTTTCGGCGACGCTGTGGGCCGGACATCCCCGCTTGCTGAATTTTCGCGACGTTTCAGCAGGCGGGTTTTTCGGATTTTCTGGGCGGTGCGAGGCGTTAATTGGTCGCACTTTCCTCCGAGAGGAGTGACCACCCCCATGGGACTCTCGACGAGAAGGGCCCCACGGAGGTGGAAACTCATCCCCTGCGAATGCGTGGTGGAGGAAAGTGCAACCAGATGTGCCCAAAAAATCCTAGTCCGGCCGATCGGCAGAATTTCTCTTCGAAGGCGCGATTTATGACCGATTTGTCATCGCGAGTCAGCGGCGGTCGATGGGACCGTCGGGCCGAAGTCCCTGGTTACCACCCGCTGACAGAGCATGACGGATTAACGAAAACGTTCATTCAAAACGAAGGCTGCCTAATTCTTTGAGGACCGGAGTTTTGGCCGCCTTGGCACGTGATGGTCGCCAAGTGTTTGTAAATAATAAAAAATCTGGCGGCCAGACTCGGGCCTCAAAGAACGGCAAACTTTCGCTTCGTCTCGATTGCGCTTTTGTCTCCGTACGATGGAACATGCTCCCCCCGTTGAGAGACTCTGTCGATCAATTACGTTACCGATTCCGATACGCTCGCTGATGCTGGCTTCGACGATGACGATGCCGCTTCATCGATCTTGGAAGCGGTGCCAGCTGATCGGGCGCGATCTACGAAGACGGCGATGGCTCCTCGTAGATGGGAAGGGGTGCCAGCTGCCGAACGTTGCGCCGGTAGACGCCGCACGCGGTGCGGACAGTGACAGCGCGTATAACGTCGTCCTTCCCAGGATGGACCTGCTCGATTCGTCCGAGATGCCACTGCAGTGGCGGAGTATGGTCCTCCTTCAGCACCACGATCGTCCCCTCCGAAATGTTGTGGCCTCCCTTGGTCCAGCGGTGGCGTACATTCAAGAGGTTGATGTACTCCTTATGCCAGCGTGTCCAGAAATCTTGCTTGACCTTCTGGATATGTTGCCAGTTGGTCAAGCGATTACTGGGAGTGTCGCTGAAATCGATCTCGGGGAGACTCGTTAATGCGTTACCAATCAAAAAGTGACCCGGTGTTAACGCGAGGGGATCGTTAGGATCGGACGATAGAGGTGTCAGAGGTCGGGAGTTGAGGATGGCTTCGACTTCGATAACGAACGTGTTGAATTGCTCGAGCGTGAACAATTCTTCGCCAACGACGCGTTTAACGTGATGCTTAAACGACTTCACGGCTGCTTCCCATAGGCCTCCGAAGTGAGGTGAGAGAGCCGGCGTGAAATGCCAACTGATGCTCCTCTCCGTCAGGAAACGCTGGATCTCTTCGTCCTCTGGTAGGGAATTTTGCAGCTCCGTTAATTCGTTGCTCGCGCCCACGAAGTTTGTGCCGTTATCTGAGTATATATTTCGGCAGAGTCCTCTTCGCCCGACGAAGCGTTTAAGCGCCGCCATAAACGCCTCCGATGTTAGGTCTCCAACAACCTCTAGGTGCACTGCCTTTGTCGCAAAACAAATAAAAACCGCGACGTAAACCTTTATTTGTTTGCGGTTCCGGAAGCGCCGCTCCTTTACATGAAAGGGTCCACAATAATCGACACCTGTGTTGTAGAACGGTCGGTGCTCCGTTACCCTCGCCGCAGGTAACTGACCCATGAGGTACTGGGTCTCCGGTGGATTTACCCGGAAACACCTGATGCACTGTCGGACGATTTTTCGCGTCGCGTTGCGTCCGTCGATCGGCCAGTACGTCTGTCGCACGTTGTTCAGTGTCGAAGTGATTCCGGTGTGGTGATGCTGGAGATGAGCCTGCCGAATGATGAGGCCAGTCACGTGATGTCCTCTTGGCAGAATGATTGGATGTTTTTGTTCAAAGGGTAGGTCCGAATTTTGCAAACGTCCTCCCACTCGCAGGAGTCCCCTTTCGTCTACGAAAGGGTGCAGTGGTAAAAGTTTGCTCTTGCGGTGCAATTCCGTCCCACCCTTGAGCTGCTGCAACTCTTGCGTAAACGCGAGCGCTTGCACTAGTTGCAGAATTCGGTCTGTGGCCTTCTGGAGCTCTTTTACGGTGAGCGGTCCCTTGTCGCGACCGGGTCTTCCAAAGCGAAGGCAGTAAGCCACGATTCGCTTTAGCCGAGAGAAACACGAATATTTTTCCAGGATCTCTCCGCTGTGGATAGTGGTTGTGGCGAGACACGTGACTGTTCGGGCTTCCGGAATTTCTTCCAACACGTCGATAGGCGACACCGGCCAGGTTGATTCGACGGTTGAAAGCCAAGATGGCCCATGCTTCCAGTTATGACTATGGATCAACTGGCTCGGTGATTGTCCGCGAGACAATAAGTCGGCGGGGTTATCTTCCGACCGAACATGTCGCCACGATTTTGCGTCGGTTCTTCGTTGTATTTCCGCCACGCGATTCGCGACGAATGTTTTCAAGGTGGCTGGTGATCGTCTGATCCAATTGAGGACGATGGTCGAGTCGGTCCAGAAGATTGTACGATCAATTTCTTCAACCATCGCCTCTTGGATCGTGGAAAATAACGTTGCGAGCAGCGCGGCGCTACACAATTCGAGTCGCGCGAGTGTGACCGTTTTAAGGGGCGCAACCCGTGATTTTGCGCACAGAATATGCGTGTCCGTCTGTCCATTTTCGTCGACCGAGCGAATGTACACACACGCTCCGTATGCTCGTTCGCTGGCGTCGCAAAATCCGTGGAGTTCCGTCCTATGGTGTCCCCGTTGCGCTACGTGGCGTTTGAACGACGCCTTGTTTAAAGTTGCAAGGTCGTTCACAAATGTGGACCATTCTGTGTGTAGTTGAGCGGGCAACGACTCGTCCCAGTCGAGTTTCAGTTGCCACAACCGTTGCATTATGATTTTCGACACAATGGTAACTGGACCGAGCAGTCCCAATGGATCGAAGATCCTCGCGATGGTCGACAGAATGGTCCGTTTTGTCGCTCGTTGCACGATGTGTGGGTCAACGGTATATCCGATTGTATCGTGATTCGCGTTCCATACTACTCCCAGGGTCTTCACGGTGTCGTTGTCGCCAAAGAATTTAGGATGGATCTGTTGGTCGGTTAATCCGGCAAGGAGAGCTGGCTCGTTGGATGCCCATTGCCGGATATTCAAACCTCCTCGTTGAAGTACGCCGATGACTTCGTCTCGTAGAGCCAACGCCCGGTCGATCGTGTCGGCGCCGGTGAGAAGATCATCGACGTACAGATCCCTCTTCAGTGTCGTTGAAGCCCTGGGAAAGTCGGTCCGCTCGTCGTCTGCCAATTGTTGTACGCATTTTATGGCGAGAAACGGAGCTGACGAGAGCCCGAATGTAACTCTGTTCAGTTCGTACGTCGCGATCTCGTTTTGCTCGTTTCTCCACAAAATGCGTTGGTATCGGCGGTCCTCCGGTCTCACGATGAATTGGCGATACATCTTCTCGATGTCGCCGGTCAGAACGAACGCGTAAGTACGAAACCGCAGGAGCAAGGCGAATAAGTCGTCCTGTAGCGTAGGCCCCGTCATCAAAGTGTCGTTGAGCGAGACGCCGGTACTGGATTTCGCCGATCCGTCGAACACCACGCGAACCTTTGTTGTCGAGCTCGAAGGTTTTACGACGGCGTGGTGAGGCAGGTAAAATCCGGAGGCGTCGACGACCGCTACCTGTCTCATCTGCCCGAGAGAGAGGTATTCCTTAATAACGGCCGAGTACTCGCGCTTCAGTTCCGGCTCGCGATTAAGCTTTCGTTCCAATGAGAGAAATCGGTTGAGTGCTCGCGCACGTGACTCGCCGATTTCCGATTTCTTCTCATTGAACGGCAGCGCGACGATGTATCGACCCGAGTCATCCCGTTGAACGTGTTTCGCGAAGTGGTTCTGGCAGTCCCGTTCTTCTTCGGAGAGATGTCGACCGCTCTGGCCCTCCTCTATCTCCCAGAATTTCCGAAGATCGAAATCCAGAGAGGAGATGAAGGCGTTGCGTCTCGTCCTTGGCACGATGGATGGTGCGCTCCCCCCGATGATCCATCCGAACTGGGTTTTCTGAAGAACGAGATCTGCTCTCCTTCGCGGTGCAAGATCTATCTGTCCCACACATAAAGATGCTAGTGCGGGGCCGCTACCGATCAACATGTCCACGGGCGCTGGTCGATGAAAGTATGGATCGGCCAACCGAATGTTAGCCGGAATTGATAATTTTGCCCGGTCGATAAGTGTATCCGGAAGCAATCCCGCGATTTTGGGCACCGTGCAAAATGTTAGAGTGCGTGTATAATTTGACAGGCGAGATTTTATGGTGGTTGCGACAATTTTGCTTGAAACCGTATTTGCGGCGTTTAAGGTCTCGATGGCCAGGGGGAACCTCTTCTCGGGAAGACGCAGCTTCGTCGCGAGATCTTCCGTAATGAAGTTCGCGTTCGCGCACGTGTCTACTAGCGTACGGCAGTCGATCGTTCTCTCGTCGCGATCGAAAACCTTTATAACTGCCGTGGTCATGAGCCCGTTGATCGGTTCGCTAGTGGTTTGCTGTTCCCTTTTGAGTTTCGGTCTGTTTCGTGGCCGTTTGCGTAGCGCACCCTTAGCTTGTGGTAGTCATGCGGATATTTCACTCGAGTCCCGATGTAGTCGCGTATTATGCGCACCGTTGCATACGCGACATTTTCCTGCCTTGCACTGGTCAGTCTTGTGGTCTGCTCGTAGACAGTTCAGGCAGAGGTTTGCCTTTCGAGCGGCTTCGAATCTTTTTTCTATCGTGAAACCGAGAAACTGCTTACAGCCGTATTCCGGGTGCGTGCCTTGTTTGCAAATCCGGCATTTGGATGTGGTCGTTGCGAAAGCCTGACTTTTTCCGCGTGTAGCCGATGGGGGCGACGGTGGCGAATTTCGCGGGGAGTAGCGTTGCGGCTGCGAATATCGCGATTGCGGCGAATGACGCGGAGGCTGCGATCGATGTTTCGTTGGCGGCGATGTTCGTCGATATTCGCTGGTCGAAGAACGAGGCGAAGAAGGTGGTGAGTACTGTGCCGTCGGACGCGGTCGCTTCTGTCCTCGTTTCTTCGGCGTCTCCCAACACCCTGTTTCCTCGTACTCGTCGTCTCTGTCAGTGCAGCAGAATTGCACTGTTCGCGGCGCGGGTAACTCTGCCTCTTCTCCGTTCCTTTGGTGGACGACCGTGAGGAGAAATCCGCAGATATCTTCGATAGTGGGCATCTCCTTGGTTTTCAGCGTCCTCTCCCAATCCGATCGCGCCTTTTTACCCATTCGCGATACAACAATGCTTGTCAACAGATCGCTTGCGATCTGTTCTCGCGATCGACCCAATGACTCTAGCGAGCGCAGATGCTGCTGCACGTGGGTCACCAAATCTAAGATTGATCGCGGCGAGTCGTCGTGCACCGTTGGGGTATCGCGAAGCAACGCGGCGTGTCGCAGGATCTGCATGCGCTCATTGTCGAATATTTCGACGAGCTGCCTCCATGCGAGATCGTAATTCTTGTCGCAGACCTTGTAGCCCTTGATCGTGCGACGGGCCCGCTCCGATAGCGATAAATAAAGATAGTTCATTTTCTTCGATTTGCTTAACCGATCGTTGGAATGGATCATCGTAACGAAAGCGTCCTTGAACGTTATCCAGTTTTCGATCAAGCCGTCGAATTTGGGCAGGTCGATTTTCGGCAGGGCTTCGCAAGAACTCGTGTCGGTCACCGTCGATGGCGTCGGCGTGGCTGATTGGGCAGGATTTCCGTCATTGCGCGCTGCTTCTGTCGACGAATCGTTTCGTTCCAGCAGCAGCATCGCGGTCGCGAGAACGTTGTCGTAACGTTCCAATATTTCGTTATACTGGGCATCCGTTTCCTCGGGACCGTCGATGATCATTAAGTCGCCTTGAATCTGGTCGAACGCTGCCATTAATTGCTCCAATCGTTTGCTTTTGATCCGGAGCTTCATCCGGTCGTTCCCCGAGTCCTCGTATGTTGCGACGTACTTTTCCAACGCGGTGATCTGCGTCTTGAACGTGCGACGCTGTTGCTTCCGTAAGCGGATGTCCGTCTCGGAGAATGTACTAGTTTCATTCGCGCTCGCGCTCGCGTTCACGTTTGCCATATTTAAAGGGAGGTTTGTGGCGGAAAGGATGGATCACTTCGAACTTGGTAATATTAACGAGCCTACCTGATCGATGGCTTGTCTCGGTGCGCTCGATTGCCGTAGACTGCTCCCAGGTTGGTTGTTCCAAGTCGTGGGATCCGTCTCGCCTTCCCCTTGGATCCACTGGATAGCTGCTCGTCCTTAGGGTGAATCCGGCTCGAAGGACCAAAATGTTGTGGCGACAATGTCGATCGTGGATACGGCTGGACGTCCACTTCACCACTCGCGGAATCTTTTCGCGATTTCCGGGACTGGTTAATTAATCGCCGCGATAGTCCTCGACCGGCGGAGAACTTGTAAGTTCGCGAAAGATTAATATTCTGAATTTAATGGCAAACTGTGACGACAGTTGTCGTCAGCGAGCGCGATGGTGTAATTGTCGTCACGAAGATCGGAAACGAAGTGTCTTCGAAGAATTTTCTCCGTAAGATTTTCGGCGACGCTGTGGGCCGGACATCCCCGCTTGCTGAATTTTCGCGACGTTTCAGCAGGCGGGTTTTTCGGATTTTCTGGGCGGTGCGAGGCGTTAATTGGTCGCACTTTCCTCCGAGAGGAGTGACCACCCCCATGGGACTCTCGACGAGAAGGGCCCCACGGAGGTGGAAACTCATCCCCTGCGAATGCGTGGTGGAGGAAAGTGCAACCAGATGTGCCCAAAAAATCCTAGTCCGGCCGATCGGCAGAATTTCTCTTCGAAGGCGCGATTTATGACCGATTTGTCATCGCGAGTCAGCGGCGGTCGATGGGACCGTCGGGCCGAAGTCCCTGGTTACCACCCGCTGACAGAGCATGACGGATTAACGAAAACGTTCATTCAAAACGAAGGCTGCCTAATTCTTTGAGGACCGGAGTTTTGGCCGCCTTGGCACGTGATGGTCGCCAAGTGTTTGTAAATAATAAAAAATCTGGCGGCCAGACTCGGGCCTCAAAGAACGGCAAACTTTCGCTTCGTCTCGATTGCGCTTTTGTCTCCGTACGATGGAACAGGAGCGGTGCAGGCTTATGTTTGAAAATCCGTATCTTTGCTTCTGGGGGTCGTAGAGGGATGAACTTTTTTTTGTTTTAATCGTTGAAGAGTCTATTTTAAGATACTTCCACGCACAAGTTTCTATCTTCATCCGTTTAAGCGCAGGGTTCATTTTGCCGTCTCGGGACCGTGGTGAAAAAGCTAATCGTTGCAGGATGATTTCAGTGGCGCGGATCGAAAGCCAAGAGTCCAAGGAACACGTAGAAAAAGTTTCATCGAGATCCATCCAAAAACAAGCGAGATATGTAACTTCAAAGTGGAGGGTGTCCGATTTTTGGGAGACCCTCGGCGAGGGGTCAGGGCGGCCAGGGGAGCGGTGCAGGCTTATGTTTGAAAATCCGTATCTTTGCTTCTGGGGGTCGTAGAGGGATGAACTTTTTTTTGTTTTAATCGTTGAAGAGTCTATTTTAAGATACTTCCACGCACAAGTTTCTATCTTCATCCGTTTAAGCGCAGGGTTCATTTTGCCGTCTCGGGACCGTGGTGAAAAAGCTAATCGTTGCAGGATGATTTCAGTGGCGCGGATCGAAAGCCAAGAGTCCAAGGAACACGTAGAAAAAGTTTCATCGAGATCCATCCAAAAACAAGCGAGATATGTAACTTCAAAGTGGAGGGTGTCCGATTTTTGGGAGACCCTCGGCGAGGGGTCAGGGCGGCCAGGGTAGCGGTGCAGGCTTATGTTTGAAAATCCGTATCTTTGCTTCTGGGGGTCGTAGAGGGATGAACTTTTTTTCGTTTTAATCGTTGAAGAGTCTATTTTAAGATACTTCCACGCACAAGTTTCTATCTTCATCCGTTTAAGCGCAGGGTTCATTTTGCCGTCTCGGGACCGTGGTGAAAAAGCTAATCGTTGCAGGATGATTTCAGTGGCGCGGATCGAAAGCCAAGAGTCCAAGGAACACGTAGAAAAAGTTTCATCGAGATCCATCCAAAAACAAGCGAGATATGTAACTTCAAAGTGGAGGGTGTCCGATTTTTGGGAGACCCTCGGCGAGGGGTCAGGGCGGCCAGGGGAGCGGTGCAGGCTTATGTTTGAAAATCCGTATCTTTGCTTCTGGGGGTCGTAGAGGGATGAACTTTTTTTTGTTTTAATCGTTGAAGAGTCTATTTTAAGATACTTCCACGTACAAGTTTCTATCTTCATCCATTTAAGCGCAGGGTTCATTTTGCCGTCTCGGGACCGTGGTGAAAAAGCTAATCGTTGCAGGATGATTTCAGTGGCGCGGATCGAAAGCCAAGAGTCCAAGGAACACGTAGAAAAAGTTTCATCGAGATCCATCCAAAAACAAGCGAGATATGTAACTTCAAAGTGGAGGGTGTCCGATTTTTGGGAGACCCTCGGCGAGGGGTCAGGGCGGCCAGGGGAGCGGTGCAGGCTTATGTTTGAAAATCCGTATCTTTGCTTCTGGGGGTCGTAGAGGGATGAACTTTTTTTTGTTTTAATCGTTGAAGAGTCTGTTTTACGATACTTCCACGCACAAGTTTCTATCTTCATCCGTTTAAGCGCAAGGTTCATTTTTCCGTCTCGGGACCGTGGTGAAAAAGCTAATCGTTGCAGGATGATTTCAGTGGCGCGGATCGAAAGCCAAGAGTCCAAGGAACACGTAGAAAAAGTTTCATCGAGATCCATCCAAAAACAAGCGAGATATGTAACTTCAAAGTGGAGGGTGTCCGATTTTTGGGAGACCCTCGGCGAGGGGTCAGGGCGGCCAGGGGAGCGGTGCAGGCTTATGTTTGAAAATCCGTATCTTTGCTTCTGGGGGTCGTAGAGGGATGAACTTTTTTTTGTTTTAATCGTTGAAGAGTCTGTTTTACGATACTTCCACGCACAAGTTTCTATCTTCATCCGTTTAAGCGCAAGGTTCATTTTTCCGTCTCGGGACCGTGGTGAAAAAGCTAATCGTTGCAGGATGATTTCAGTGGCGCGGATCGAAAGCCAAGAGTCCAAGGAACACGTAGAAAAAGTTTCATCGAGATCCATCCAAAAACAAGCGAGATATGTAACTTCAAAGTGGAGGGTGTCCGATTTTTGGGAGACCCTCGGCGAGGGGTCAGGGCGGCCAGGGGAGCGGTGCAGGCTTATGTTTGAAAATCCGTATCTTTGCTTCTGGCGGTCGTAGAGGGATGAACTTTTTTTTGTTTTAATCGTTGAAGAGTCTATTTTAAGATACTTCCACGCACAAGTTTCTATCTTCATCCGTTTAAGCGCAGGGTTCATTTTTCCGTCTCGGGACCGTGGTGAAAAAGCTAATCGTTGCAGGATGATTTCAGTGGCGCGGATCGAAAGCCAAGAGTCCAAGGAACACGTAGAAAAAGTTTCATCGAGATCCATCCAAAAACAAGCGAGATATGTAACTTCAAAGTGGAGGGTGTCCGATTTTTGGGAGACCCTCGGCGAGGGGTCAGGGCGGCCAGGGGAGCGGTGCAGGCTTATGTTTGAAAATCCGTATCATTGCTTCTGGGGGTCGTAGAGGGATGAACTTTTTTTTGTTTTAATCGTTGAAGAGTCTATTTTAAGATACTTCCACGCACAAGTTTCTATCTTCATCCGTTTAAGCGCAGGGTTCATTTTGCCGTCTCGGGACCGTGGTGAAAAAGCTAATCGTTGCAGGATGATTTCAGTGGCGCGGATCGAAAGCCAAGAGTCCAAGGAACACGTAGAAAAAGTTTCATCGAGATCCATCCAAAAACAAGCGAGATATGTAACTTCAAAGTGGAGGGTGTCCGATTTTTGGGAGACCCTCGGCGAGGGGTCAGGGCGGCCAGGGTAGCGGTGCAGGCTTATGTTTGAAAATCCGTATCTTTGCTTCTGGGGGTCGTAGAGGGATGAACTTTTTTTCGTTTTAATCGTTGAAGAGTCTATTTTAAGATACTTCCACGCACAAGTTTCTATCTTCATCCGTTTAAGCGCAGGGTTCATTTTGCCGTCTCGGGACCGTGGTGAAAAAGCTAATCGTTGCAGGATGATTTCAGTGGCGCGGATCGAAAGCCAAGAGTCCAAGGAACACGTAGAAAAAGTTTCATCGAGATCCATCCAAAAACAAGCGAGATATGTAACTTCAAAGTGGAGGGTGTCCGATTTTTGGGAGACCCTCGGCGAGGGGTCAGGGCGGCCAGGGGAGCGGTGCAGGCTTATGTTTGAAAATCCGTATCTTTGCTTCTGGGGGTCGTAGAGGGATGAACTTTTTTTTGTTTTAATCGTTGAAGAGTCTATTTTAAGATACTTCCACGCACAAGTTTCTATCTTCATCCGTTTAAGCGCAGGGTTCATTTTGCCGTCTCGGGACCGTGGTGAAAAAGCTAATCGTTGCAGGATGATTTCAGTGGCGCGGATCGAAAGCCAAGAGTCCAAGGAACACGTAGAAAAAGTTTCATCGAGATCCATCCAAAAACAAGCGAGATATGTAACTTCAAAGTGGAGGGTGTCCGATTTTTGGGAGACCCTCGGCGAGGGGTCAGGGCGGCCAGGGGAGCGGTGCAGGCTTATGTTTGAAAATCCGTATCTTTGCTTCTGGCGGTCGTAGAGGGATGAACTTTTTTTTGTTTTAATCGTTGAAGAGTCTATTTTAAGATACTTCCACGCACAAGTTTCTATCTTCATCCGTTTAAGCGCAGGGTTCATTTTTCCGTCTCGGGACCGTGGTGAAAAAGCTAATCGTTGCAGGATGATTTCAGTGGCGCGGATCGAAAGCCAAGAGTCCAAGGAACACGTAGAAAAAGTTTCATCGAGATCCATCCAAAAACAAGCGAGATATGTAACTTCAAAGTGGAGGGTGTCCGATTTTTGGGAGACCCTCGGCGAGGGGTCAGGGCGGCCAGGGGAGCGGTGCAGGCTTATGTTTGAAAATCCGTATCTTTGCTTCTGGGGGTCGTAGAGGGATGAACTTTTTTTTGTTTTAATCGTTGAAGAGTCTATTTTAAGATACTTCCACGCACAAGTTTCTATCTTCATCCGTTTAAGCGCAGGGTTCATTTTGCCGTCTCGGGACCGTGGTGAAAAAGCTAATCGTTGCAGGATGATTTCAGTGGCGCGGATCGAAAGCCAAGAGTCCAAGGAACACGTAGAAAAAGTTTCATCGAGATCCATCCAAAAACAAGCGAGATATGTAACTTCAAAGTGGAGGGTGTCCGATTTTTGGGAGACCCTCGGCGAGGGGTCAGGGCGGCCAGGGGAGCGGTGCAGGCTTATGTTTGAAAATCCGTATCTTTGCTTCTGGCGGTCGTAGAGGGATGAACTTTTTTTTGTTTTAATCGTTGAAGAGTCTATTTTAAGATACTTCCACGCACAAGTTTCTATCTTCATCCGTTTAAGCGCAGGGTTCATTTTTCCGTCTCGGGACCGTGGTGAAAAAGCTAATCGTTGCAGGATGATTTCAGTGGCGCGGATCGAAAGCCAAGAGTCCAAGGAACACGTAGAAAAAGTTTCATCGAGATCCATCCAAAAACAAGCGAGATATGTAACTTCAAAGTGGAGGGTGTCCGATTTTTGGGAGACCCTCGGCGAGGGGTCAGGGCGGCCAGGGGAGCGGTGCAGGCTTATGTTTGAAAATCCGTATCTTTGCTTCTGGGGGTCGTAGAGGGATGAACTTTTTTTTGTTTTAATCGTTGAAGAGTCTATTTTAAGATACTTCCACGCACAAGTTTCTATCTTCATCCGTTTAAGCGCAGGGTTCATTTTTCCGTCTCGGGACCGTGGTGAAAAAGCTAATCGTTGCAGGATGATTTCAGTGGCGCGGATCGAAAGCCAAGAGTCCAAGGAACACGTAGAAAAAGTTTCATCGAGATCCATCCAAAAACAAGCGAGATATGTAACTTCAAAGTGGAGGGTGTCCGATTTTTGGGAGACCCTCGGCGAGGGGTCAGGGCGGCCAGGGGAGCGGTGCAGGCTTATGTTTGAAAATCCGTATCTTTGCTTCTGGGGGTCGTAGAGGGATGAACTTTTTTTTGTTTTAATCGTTGAAGAGTCTATTTTAAGATACTTCCACGCACAAGTTTCTATCTTCATCCGTTTAAGCGCAGGGTTCATTTTGCCGTCTCGGGACCGTGGTGAAAAAGCTAATCGTTGCAGGATGATTTCAGTGGCGCGGATCGAAAGCCAAGAGTCCAAGGAACACGTAGAAAAAGTTTCATCGAGATCCATCCAAAAACAAGCGAGATATGTAACTTCAAAGTGGAGGGTGTCCGATTTTTGGGAGACCCTGGGCGAGGGGTCAGGGCGGCCAGGGGAGCGGTGCAGGCTTATGTTTGAAAATCCGTATCTTTGCTTCTGGGGGTCGTAGAGGGATGAACTTTTTTTTGTTTTAATCGTTGAAGAGTCTGTTTTACGATACTTCCACGCACAAGTTTCTATCTTCATCCGTTTAAGCGCAAGGTTCATTTTTCCGTCTCGGGACCGTGGTGAAAAAGCTAATCGTTGCAGGATGATTTCAGTGGCGCGGATCGAAAGCCAAGAGTCCAAGGAACACGTAGAAAAAGTTTCATCGAGATCCATCCAAAAACAAGCGAGATATGTAACTTCAAAGTGGAGGGTGTCCGATTTTTGGGAGACCCTCGGCGAGGGGTCAGGGCGGCCAGGGGAGCGGTGCAGGCTTATGTTTGAAAATCCGTATCTTTGCTTCTGGCGGTCGTAGAGGGATGAACTTTTTTTTGTTTTAATCGTTGAAGAGTCTATTTTAAGATACTTCCACGCACAAGTTTCTATCTTCATCCGTTTAAGCGCAGGGTTCATTTTGCCGTCTCGGGACCGTGGTGAAAAAGCTAATCGTTGCAGGATGATTTCAGTGGCGCGGATCGAAAGCCAAGAGTCCAAGGAACACGTAGAAAAAGTTTCATCGAGATCCATCCAAAAACAAGCGAGATATGTAACTTCAAAGTGGAGGGTGTCCGATTTTTGGGAGACCCTCGGCGAGGGGTCAGGGCGGCCAGGGGAGCGGTGCAGGCTTATGTTTGAAAATCCGTATCTTTGCTTCTGGGGGTCGTAGAGGGATGAACTTTTTTTTGTTTTAATCGTTGAAGAGTCTATTTTAAGATACTTCCACGCACAAGTTTCTATCTTCATCCATTTAAGCGCAGGGTTCATTTTGCCGTCTCGGGACCGTGGTGAAAAAGCTAATCGTTGCAGGATGATTTCAGTGGCGCGGATCGAAAGCCAAGAGTCCAAGGAACACGTAGAAAAAGTTTCATCGAGATCCATCCAAAAACAAGCGAGATATGTAACTTCAAAGTGGAGGGTGTCCGATTTTTGGGAGACCCTCGGCGAGGGGTCAGGGCGGCCAGGGTAGCGGTGCAGGCTTATGTTTGAAAATCCGTATCTTTGCTTCTGGGGGTCGTAGAGGGATGAACTTTTTTTTGTTTTAATCGTTGAAGAGTCTATTTTAAGATACTTCCACGCACAAGTTTCTATCTTCATCCGTTTAAGCGCAGGGTTCATTTTGCCGTCTCGGGACCGTGGTGAAAAAGCTAATCGTTGCAGGATGATTTCAGTGGCGCGGATCGAAAGCCAAGAGTCCAAGGAACACGTAGAAAAAGTTTCATCGAGATCCATCCAAAAACAAGCGAGATATGTAACTTCAAAGTGGAGGGTGTCCGATTTTTGGGAGACCCTCGGCGAGGGGTCAGGGCGGCCAGGGGAGCGGTGCAGGCTTATGTTTGAAAATCCGTATCTTTGCTTCTGGGGGTCGTAGAGGGATGAACTTTTTTTTGTTTTAATCGTTGAAGAGTCTATTTTAAGATACTTCCACGCACAAGTTTCTATCTTCATCCGTTTAAGCGCAGGGTTCATTTTGCCGTCTCGGGACCGTGGTGAAAAAGCTAATCGTTGCAGGATGATTTCAGTGGCGCGGATCGAAAGCCAAGAGTCCAAGGAACACGTAGAAAAAGTTTCATCGAGATCCATCCAAAAACAAGCGAGATATGTAACTTCAAAGTGGAGGGTGTCCGATTTTTGGGAGACCCTCGGCGAGGGGTCAGGGCGGCCAGGGGAGCGGTGCAGGCTTATGTTTGAAAATCCGCATCTTTGCTTCTGGGGGTCGTAGAGGGATGAACTTTTTTTTGTTTTAATCGTTGAAGAGTCTATTTTAAGATACTTCCACGCACAAGTTTCTATCTTCATCCGTTTAAGCGCAGGGTTCATTTTGCCGTCTCGGGACCGTGGTGAAAAAGCTAATCGTTGCAGGATGATTTCAGTGGCGCGGATCGAAAGCCAAGAGTCCAAGGAACACGTAGAAAAAGTTTCATCGAGATCCATCCAAAAACAAGCGAGATATGTAACTTCAAAGTGGAGGGTGTCCGATTTTTGGGAGACCCTCGGCGAGGGGTCAGGGCGGCCAGGGTAGCGGTGCAGGCTTATGTTTGAAAATCCGTATCTTTGCTTCTGGGGGTCGTAGAGGGATGAACTTTTTTTCGTTTTAATCGTTGAAGAGTCTATTTTAAGATACTTCCACGCACAAGTTTCTATCTTCATCCGTTTAAGCGCAGGGTTCATTTTGCCGTCTCGGGACCGTGGTGAAAAAGCTAATCGTTGCAGGATGATTTCAGTGGCGCGGATCGAAAGCCAAGAGTCCAAGGAACACGTAGAAAAAGTTTCATCGAGATCCATCCAAAAACAAGCGAGATATGTAACTTCAAAGTGGAGGGTGTCCGATTTTTGGGAGACCCTCGGCGAGGGGTCAGGGCGGCCAGGGGAGCGGTGCAGGCTTATGTTTGAAAATCCGTATCTTTGCTTCTGGGGGTCGTAGAGGGATGAACTTTTTTTTGTTTTAATCGTTGAAGAGTCTATTTTAAGATACTTCCACGCACAAGTTTCTATCTTCATCCGTTTAAGCGCAGGGTTCATTTTGCCGTCTCGGGACCGTGGTGAAAAAGCTAATCGTTGCAGGATGATTTCAGTGGCGCGGATCGAAAGCCAAGAGTCCAAGGAACACGTAGAAAAAGTTTCATCGAGATCCATCCAAAAACAAGCGAGATATGTAACTTCAAAGTGGAGGGTGTCCGATTTTTGGGAGACCCTTGGCGAGGGGTCAGGGCGGCCAGGGGAGCGGTGCAGGCTTATGTTTGAAAATCCGCATCTTTGCTTCTGGGGGTCGTAGAGGGATGAACTTTTTTTTGTTTTAATCGTTGAAGAGTCTATTTTAAGATACTTCCACGCACAAGTTTCTATCTTCATCCGTTTAAGCGCAGGGTTCATTTTGCCGTCTCGGGACCGTGGTGAAAAAGCTAATCGTTGCAGGATGATTTCAGTGGCGCGGATCGAAAGCCAAGAGTCCAAGGAACACGTAGAAAAAGTTTCATCGAGATCCATCCAAAAACAAGCGAGATATGTAACTTCAAAGTGGAGGGTGTCCGATTTTTGGGAGACCCTCGGCGAGGGGTCAGGGCGGCCAGGGGAGCGGTGCAGGCTTATGTTTGAAAATCCGCATCTTTGCTTCTGGGGGTCGTAGAGGGATGAACTTTTTTTTGTTTTAATCGCTGAAGAGTCTATTTTAAGATACTTCCACGCACAAGTTTCTATCTTCATCCGTTTAAGCGCAGGGTTCATTTTGCCGTCTCGGGACCGTGGTGAAAAAGCTAATCGTTGCAGGATGATTTCAGTGGCGCGGATCGAAAGCCAAGAGTCCAAGGAACACGTAGAAAAAGTTTCATCGAGATCCATCCAAAAACAAGCGAGATATGTAACTTCAAAGTGGAGGGTGTCCGATTTTTGGGAGACCCTCGGCGAGGGGTCAGGGCGGCCAGGGTAGCGGTGCAGGCTTATGTTTGAAAATCCGTATCTTTGCTTCTGGGGGTCGTAGAGGGATGAACTTTTTTTCGTTTTAATCGTTGAAGAGTCTATTTTAAGATACTTCCACGCACAAGTTTCTATCTTCATCCGTTTAAGCGCAGGGTTCATTTTTCCGTCTCGGGACCGTGGTGAAAAAGCTAATCGTTGCAGGATGATTTCAGTGGCGCGGATCGAAAGCCAAGAGTCCAAGGAACACGTAGAAAAAGTTTCATCGAGATCCATCCAAAAACAAGCGAGATATGTAACTTCAAAGTGGAGGGTGTCCGATTTTTGGGAGACCCTCGGCGAGGGGTCAGGGCGGCCAGGGGAGCGGTGCAGGCTTATGTTTGAAAATCCGCATCTTTGCTTCTGGGGGTCGTAGAGGGATGAACTTTTTTTTGTTTTAATCGCTGAAGAGTCTATTTTAAGATACTTCCACGCACAAGTTTCTATCTTCATCCGTTTAAGCGCAGGGTTCATTTTGCCGTCTCGGGACCGTGGTGAAAAAGCTAATCGTTGCAGGATGATTTCAGTGGCGCGGATCGAAAGCCAAGAGTCCAAGGAACACGTAGAAAAAGTTTCATCGAGATCCATCCAAAAACAAGCGAGATATGTAACTTCAAAGTGGAGGGTGTCCGATTTTTGGGAGACCCTCGGCGAGGGGTCAGGGCGGCCAGGGGAGCGGTGCAGGCTTATGTTTGAAAATCCGCATCTTTGCTTCTGGGGGTCGTAGAGGGATGAACTTTTTTTTGTTTTAATCGTTGAAGAGTCTATTTTAAGATACTTCCACGCACAAGTTTCTATCTTCATCCGTTTAAGCGCAGGGTTCATTTTGCCGTCTCGGGACCGTGGTGAAAAAGCTAATCGTTGCAGGATGATTTCAGTGGCGCGGATCGAAAGCCAAGAGTCCAAGGAACACGTAGAAAAAGTTTCATCGAGATCCATCCAAAAACAAGCGAGATATGTAACTTCAAAGTGGAGGGTGTCCGATTTTTGGGAGACCCTCGGCGAGGGGTCAGGGCGGCCAGGGTAGCGGTGCAGGCTTATGTTTGAAAATCCGTATCTTTGCTTCTGGGGGTCGTAGAGGGATGAACTTTTTTTTGTTTTAATCGTTGAAGAGTCTATTTTAAGATACTTCCACGCACAAGTTTCTATCTTCATCCGTTTAAGCGCAGGGTTCATTTTGCCGTCTCGGGACCGTGGTGAAAAAGCTAATCGTTGCAGGATGATTTCAGTGGCGCGGATCGAAAGCCAAGAGTCCAAGGAACACGTAGAAAAAGTTTCATCGAGATCCATCCAAAAACAAGCGAGATATGTAACTTCAAAGTGGAGGGTGTCCGATTTTTGGGAGACCCTCGGCGAGGGGTCAGGGCGGCCAGGGGAGCGGTGCAGGCTTATGTTTGAAAATCCGTATCTTTGCTTCTGGGGGTCGTAGAGGGATGAACTTTTTTTTGTTTTAATCGTTGAAGAGTCTATTTTAAGATACTTCCACGCACAAGTTTCTATCTTCATCCGTTTAAGCGCAGGGTTCATTTTGCCGTCTCGGGACCGTGGTGAAAAAGCTAATCGTTGCAGGATGATTTCAGTGGCGCGGATCGAAAGCCAAGAGTCCAAGGAACACGTAGAAAAAGTTTCATCGAGATCCATCCAAAAACAAGCGAGATATGTAACTTCAAAGTGGAGGGTGTCCGATTTTTGGGAGACCCTCGGCGAGGGGTCAGGGCGGCCAGGGGAGCGGTGCAGGCTTATGTTTGAAAATCCGCATCTTTGCTTCTGGGGGTCGTAGAGGGATGAACTTTTTTTTGTTTTAATCGTTGAAGAGTCTATTTTAAGATACTTCCACGCACAAGTTTCTATCTTCATCCGTTTAAGCGCAGGGTTCATTTTGCCGTCTCGGGACCGTGGTGAAAAAGCTAATCGTTGCAGGATGATTTCAGTGGCGCGGATCGAAAGCCAAGAGTCCAAGGAACACGTAGAAAAAGTTTCATCGAGATCCATCCAAAAACAAGCGAGATATGTAACTTCAAAGTGGAGGGTGTCCGATTTTTGGGAGACCCTCGGCGAGGGGTCAGGGCGGCCAGGGGAGCGGTGCAGGCTTATGTTTGAAAATCCGCATCTTTGCTTCTGGGGGTCGTAGAGGGATGAACTTTTTTTTGTTTTAATCGCTGAAGAGTCTATTTTAAGATACTTCCACGCACAAGTTTCTATCTTCATCCGTTTAAGCGCAGGGTTCATTTTGCCGTCTCGGGACCGTGGTGAAAAAGCTAATCGTTGCAGGATGATTTCAGTGGCGCGGATCGAAAGCCAAGAGTCCAAGGAACACGTAGAAAAAGTTTCATCGAGATCCATCCAAAAACAAGCGAGATATGTAACTTCAAAGTGGAGGGTGTCCGATTTTTGGGAGACCCTCGGCGAGGGGTCAGGGCGGCCAGGGTAGCGGTGCAGGCTTATGTTTGAAAATCCGTATCTTTGCTTCTGGGGGTCGTAGAGGGATGAACTTTTTTTCGTTTTAATCGTTGAAGAGTCTATTTTAAGATACTTCCACGCACAAGTTTCTATCTTCATCCGTTTAAGCGCAGGGTTCATTTTTCCGTCTCGGGACCGTGGTGAAAAAGCTAATCGTTGCAGGATGATTTCAGTGGCGCGGATCGAAAGCCAAGAGTCCAAGGAACACGTAGAAAAAGTTTCATCGAGATCCATCCAAAAACAAGCGAGATATGTAACTTCAAAGTGGAGGGTGTCCGATTTTTGGGAGACCCTCGGCGAGGGGTCAGGGCGGCCAGGGGAGCGGTGCAGGCTTATGTTTGAAAATCCGCATCTTTGCTTCTGGGGGTCGTAGAGGGATGAACTTTTTTTTGTTTTAATCGCTGAAGAGTCTATTTTAAGATACTTCCACGCACAAGTTTCTATCTTCATCCGTTTAAGCGCAGGGTTCATTTTGCCGTCTCGGGACCGTGGTGAAAAAGCTAATCGTTGCAGGATGATTTCAGTGGCGCGGATCGAAAGCCAAGAGTCCAAGGAACACGTAGAAAAAGTTTCATCGAGATCCATCCAAAAACAAGCGAGATATGTAACTTCAAAGTGGAGGGTGTCCGATTTTTGGGAGACCCTCGGCGAGGGGTCAGGGCGGCCAGGGGAGCGGTGCAGGCTTATGTTTGAAAATCCGCATCTTTGCTTCTGGGGGTCGTAGAGGGATGAACTTTTTTTTGTTTTAATCGTTGAAGAGTCTATTTTAAGATACTTCCACGCACAAGTTTCTATCTTCATCCGTTTAAGCGCAGGGTTCATTTTGCCGTCTCGGGACCGTGGTGAAAAAGCTAATCGTTGCAGGATGATTTCAGTGGCGCGGATCGAAAGCCAAGAGTCCAAGGAACACGTAGAAAAAGTTTCATCGAGATCCATCCAAAAACAAGCGAGATATGTAACTTCAAAGTGGAGGGTGTCCGATTTTTGGGAGACCCTCGGCGAGGGGTCAGGGCGGCCAGGGGAGCGGTGCAGGCTTATGTTTGAAAATCCGTATCTTTGCTTCTGGGGGTCGTAAAGGGATGAACTTTTTTTTGTTTTAATCGTTGAAGAGTCTATTTTAAGATACTTCCACGCACAAGTTTCTATCTTCATCCATTTAAGCGCAGGGTTCATTTTGCCGTCTCGGGACCGTGGTGAAAAAGCTAATCGTTGCAGGATGATTTCAGTGGCGCGGATCGAAAGCCAAGAGTCCAAGGAACACGTAGAAAAAGTTTCATCGAGATCCATCCAAAAACAAGCGAGATATGTAACTTCAAAGTGGAGGGTGTCCGATTTTTGGGAGACCCTCGGCGAGGGGTCAGGGCGGCCAGGGGAGCGGTGCAGGCTTATGTTTGAAAATCCGTATCTTTGCTTCTGGCGGTCGTAGAGGGATGAACTTTTTTTTGTTTTAATCGTTGAAGAGTCTATTTTAAGATACTTCCACGCACAAGTTTCTATCTTCATCCGTTTAAGCGCAGGGTTCATTTTTCCGTCTCGGGACCGTGGTGAAAAAGCTAATCGTTGCAGGATGATTTCAGTGGCGCGGATCGAAAGCCAAGAGTCCAAGGAACACGTAGAAAAAGTTTCATCGAGATCCATCCAAAAACAAGCGAGATATGTAACTTCAAAGTGGAGGGTGTCCGATTTTTGGGAGACCCTCGGCGAGGGGTCAGGGCGGCCAGGGTAGCGGTGCAGGCTTATGTTTGAAAATCCGTATCTTTGCTTCTGGGGGTCGTAGAGGGATGAACTTTTTTTCGTTTTAATCGTTGAAGAGTCTATTTTAAGATACTTCCACGCACAAGTTTCTATCTTCATCCATTTAAGCGCAGGGTTCATTTTGCCGTCTCGGGAGACTGGTGAAAAAGCTAATTGTCGCAGGATCATTTTAGAGGCGTGGATCGAAAGCCAAGACTCCAAGGAACACGTGGGAAACACGCGCAGATTGCTAAGGGTTAATATCTCATAGCCTCGGTGGTTTGAATATCCCTTTCCCATATTTTCTCGCCATCTTACGCCAAGATCACTTCCAACAATCCCAGATCTGTCTTCAATCGACGATATCACGTCTGGCTGAGCATCCGTGCAGAAAAACGACGTCATCTGGCCCACTTAATATTTCATGGCATTACAGCACCAGCACGGATTACTCCTGGGGCCCCTCGATCCGAGAGGGTCGCATACGAGTATAGGCCTCTCCTCGAGAGTGGCAATCGTCGATAAAGCGGAATTACCGGCGTTAATAATCGACGTGAGCTAGCGCGCGTTTACTCGCGGGACGTTGGTCTATCCAGCAAACGTGTACCTTGAATTATCCACGTAACACTGGCGCCCTTTTAACGATCCGTGCCCCTCTGCTCTCCTTCCTTTTTCCACGTTTCTCGTACTTCCTTTTTTTTCATTTGTCGTGCACCTCGTAGCAGATGGGCGAGTGGCGGTGCGCATAGACGCCACTTCATTAGTTTAATTAATTCCGGTTTGCTGGGAAAGGGGACAGGGGAATAGGTGAAAGTATAGAGCAAAGGGTGGAGGGTTGGGAGAGAGACGAAAGAGGAAATAGAAGGGATGGACTTTTTGACGAATCCTTCGAAGAGACTGGGGAATCGTTGGCTCTTTCTCATTCGACTTTTCAGCCTCGTCACTCGTTTCGACACCGATACCTGACCCTTCCATTAGGGGTATTGAATTCCAGCTGCGCCCTTTGACTCCCCCGCTGACCCTTTCGAACGTTCGCCAAATGCGCTCCTTCCGGGATCCAACGAGACCGTACGAATACCGGGGAACGAGTGTCACCTGGAGGGCCATTTTCTGTTTCTGGCGAACAGCGAATTCACTGGCTGCCGACGAGCTCTTGGTGATGGAACTCAGAGCGTGTTTAATCAGTTGTTACTGACGGGACAACTGTTCGTGGGCTTCATAAGTGAAATTAATCCACTGCCGGCGCTGTTTTCGCTCTGAGTACGCGCTGCTGGTGAATTCCGCAAAGTTTGCGTGGTTGCTTGGTTAACGGTGAGAGGAATTGCGTAAGTTTCAACGTAATACAGCATGGACTAAAAAATTTATGTCAGCTGGATAGTTTGTGAAAGATAGATTTTTCTGTAGATCGAAAAATATTCGATGAAGGAAATCGTTAACCCTTTGCAGTACTATGTCGACTATAGTCGATATAGCTTTTCACTTTGTTTTATTTTCTAACGATTTAATACAGACTTTCCAATTTCACGATGATTTTGTAATATCACTTAAATTTAAGTTTATAATGTGATCGTTTTTAAAGTATTAGTTAAAAGTGAAGGAGAGAAATTATATAGTACAATTTTTGAACTAAATATTATGTCCTTGCGGAAAGTGGACTTACACCACTTTCAAAGTATTACATTTGTAATTTCATTAACTACGTAAATTTATATTAACAAAATGATAAAAACTTTGAAGCATTATTTTTAGAACTGTTTATAGATAAAAAGCTCATAGCAGATTGCATTTATTGTTATCTTTACGTAACTAAATCTTTGTCAAAAATGGACTTACACCACTTTCAAAGAAAACGACTCAACTGTACATTTGTCCATGTTGCATCCACAGAACCACCCCTTTTCTCTCACTTCAATGTTCAATTCCGTACACATCAAAGTAAAGAATAAGCTCAGGGACATTGAATCGAAACTTTACAGAGTAAATCCACCATAAAATAATCTCCGTCGGAAAGTTAAAGCGCAGTTTCCACCGTGTATGGGGTGTTTACAGTCTCGGAGAAGACAGGTGAGAGGCATTCTCGGCTAAAGGCGCAATTCGAGTCGACGAAAGCGATTAGCCGACATCCTGTCAAACCCATACACCGCACCCCAACCGTACAACTCCACCTTTACAGAACAGTCGACGTGGTCGAGGTTGCCGATGGTGCGAGAAAGTTAATTGAAAATCGGCGATGGAGATGGCTCGACTAATTTTCGGTGCTCGAACGTTAAATTCCATCCAGCGAGATACCGATCGCAGGGGGTGCAAGTTTCTTTATTTATTTTTTGAGAATATCCAGGCTAAAATCTCTTGACATTTCTAAATAAATATTAACGCAATGAAGAACCGATCTGATCATTTATAATGAATTAATATATTTTGCGTTATAAACAATGAATGCACCAATGTGGTCGCATTGACTTATTGTGATTTTTTTAAATTCTCTTGCTGACTCTGTTTTTTCTTGGAGTTTTCTACGTTTATCTTGCGGGCGATTAAACCGACCAAGTTTCTGGACAACTTCGTTTCTTTTCTTGTAAAGAATTCATTTGTTATTTTTAAATGTATTGAATTCGTATAAATGGATTGAATCAGTGAAACGCGGGTGTTAACTTTAACAATTGTCCACCCGTTTAATTCTTCGCGCCTAAACTTTTCTTTTGGCTAAAGCAGACAGCAATTCCGAATTTTCTTCTGAACGCGAAATTTATAAATAAATTTATAGTTCAGTTTGCTTATTAGTTTCTTTTGGCTTTAACTGTTACACTCACATTACCTAGAGCTCACATTTTTAATCCATTTCCTTCCAAAATCTATAAAGCGTATATCTAAAACTGCCTCTCTTAATTATATTACAAATTATTAATAATCAATATGTGAAGCAACAAAATTGGATACTACAAGACTTAGAAAATGAATAAATCCCTAAATGAGGATGACGGGCGACTATTTGCAAGGGGTTTCACCCACCCCATGGTACACGTATCGCCCAGAAAAAAATCTTCGATAAAAAATACAAAGAAATCAACTACTAATAGTAATTCCTGTAATATTAATATCTCGTTAAATTATACAATATATCAAGAACCACCAATCAATTTTTATTTTAGCAATTAAATTCTGAATTATTGCGAAGGCAGTCATAAAAGAAATCGTAGAGCAAAGGGTTAACTCCATTTCACTATATCCCCGAAACAGACTTATCATAATTGAATTAATTGCCCACGCTAAACTCGTTTTGTCCGGCCTGTTACATAATGATTACTATTTCACACTTGCCTACCAATCTATTAAATAAACATTTGCAGTTTTTCGTTTGCTAATGCATTATTAAACGATATCGGATAATAACTGATGGCACGTAGACGAACTTTGGGGGGTAGTTAATGATCCCATGGATTCGAATACACTCTGCTGCTCGTCCGCGCGAAATAAACGCGGCTCTCTGCACACTTTGAAATTGCAACGTTTCGATGTTGCGCCTATGTTGAAATATTCTCCCGGAATAAATGTAATGCCGGCAATTAACTGACCCGCTGCCGAAAACGATAGCAAATCTGTGGCACCGGTAGTCCGCTGTTTATTCGACACTGGGAAATAAATGCGAACCGGTTATTATTCCGCCGTGATATTTCGGCATCTGGTAGCTCGTAAAATTTCCTGTCGGATTTTCATTCGTTGGAGAAAAAAAAAGCCCCGAAGTTCTCCTGCTTTCGTGGCATTGAATGATAATTAATTGGCAAACGTGGGAAAATATATTTGTCTTTTTTTTCTACGTCAAAAACTCATCGTGCCCTCTTGTGAACAATAAGTAATAATTAATTGAGGAATGTGATGAATAATGTAATTTCACCGTGTCAATTTTTGAAGGTAGACTTCAATGTTAAATGTAATTATATTTCATAATTATATTTGTATGTCAACAGTCTCGTAAAAAATTAATTGGGATGAGTGAAAAATATATTTTTTTATTATTTCTATCGTTAGGAAATTTAATCAAAAGCTCATCGTGCACTCGTATGGACAATGTGGAATAATTAATTGGAGAATATGATGAATAGTATAATTGGAACATGTACATTTCTCAAGTTATACTTCAATTTTAAATGTACATAATTGCACTCGATAATTATATTCGTAAGTCGATATTCTTATAAATAATTTTATTGCCGATGTCTCGATTAGATTACTCAAAGTATCTGGCATCGTAATTGCATCGAAAAATTGTCTGACAATTAAAGGGTTATCTTTTAAACGATAAGAGGCAGTACATTATTATTAATTCAAATGTGTTGCTGTAAGGTATAAATTACGCTGGTAGCCACGTGCTGATAAATTAATGCCCGCTGCATTACATTTATTCTTTGCTGCATGAATAATATATTACAAAGTATTCTGCGTGATCGAATAGTTACAGCGAGAACATTTCGTAAATTTACCGTTATCGAGTTGAATTTTTATTCTGCTTAATTACAGATACGTGCACATTGTTGGCGGTAATAAATTATGCTTAAATTATGCTCATTTACACGCATTTTGCATAATGGTTGTTTAACGTAAATTTCACCCGGGATGGAGAAGAATAATTCTCCGTGAATTGTGATCTAGAATTATTATACTTTCATACGTTACGTTTCTATGCATGGAATCATTTTTTTCTCCACTGAAAAACTACTAGCAAAACTAACGTCAGATATATTTATGACTGCTTCCTAATTGTAATGAAAATAGTAATAAAATTCGTCCAACAATTTAAAAAATTCTACAATATCATATTCTATGGTATTTATCATAAAAAAGAATCCTACAAACGTAAAGAGTTCTTACTTTCTAATTACAGACATCAAAAATCCTAAATTCCAAGCTCTTTAAAGTAGAATTAAATGAATAATAAAATTTCTCCAAGAGCGTAGAAAATTCTAAACTATTATATTCTGCACTGTTCTCCATAAAAAATCCTACAAACATAAAGAGTTCCTACTTTCTAATTATAGATATTAAAAAGATTAAACTCCATGCCCCTTAAAACAGAATCAAGAGAACAGTAAAATTCCTTCAAGAGCGTAGAAAATTCTGCATTATTATATTCTACACATATTCTGTACTATTTCCCATAAAAAAGATCCTGCACTCGTAAAGACTTCTTACGAATCTCAAATGTGAATTTGCAGTCGATCCATGTAACCCGTAAACATGCGCAAAATCTCCGCAGCAGCTGTATCGTCCATTCCTTATTAAAAGGGCTGAATAACACGTGCCCTCACGAAGTACATTCCCTTTTAAAAATTTCATCTGCCTGCCGGATTGCTCTACGTGATTCGCCGCGATGAGTTCTCGATATTTCCGAAGAACGACAGTTAGAAAGAAAGAACGAGATAAAGCACGAGTAAAAGAAAAGAACGTAAGAGGACGAAGAGGGGTGGGTTTGTGCAGCATCGAAATTGAGTATTATTCCGGAAACGTACGGGACCTTCCTGCATCCGGTTGCCGGTTAAAGTAGGACATTACGATGCTATCTGTGTTACCGACCACCGTGCTGTGGAGAACGCCCTACCGACGGAAAACAAGAGGGTAAATTCTGCGGGAAGGGGTGGGTTGTTGGCGAACGTACTGGCTTTAAGGTAGTCGCCTATAAATATTTATTAGGGGTTTCGTGAATTTTACGGAAACCGTACGAGCTATCGAAATTTAGACACACGAACAGTACAACCCCAACAATCGTTCTTCGTCATAAATCTATAGTTTAGATTCTTTATGGTCGATTTGAGTAAATGAATGTTCATAAATTGATTAATAACTTCACACGAAAGTTGGTGTCTCTATTTACAACTCGCTATTGAAATTATAATTGAGTTATCAAGACTTCTTTTTAAGAACACCGTGTAAAGAACAGTACACTAAAAACTTTCTTCATCAAAAATTGATAATTTAGACTTTTGTGAACTAATTGATTTCTGTGGAGATTATTTGCTCGAATAATATCCTCGGCTTTTCATTGTTGCCGAAATTTTGATGACTGAGGGGATTTTCATAAAATTCACTAAGAATTGTAACATTTTGTAACAATGAAATGAACAGTGATAAATTTGCATCAGCAAGAAAATAGTTGGTAACCCAATAGTGCACTGTAGCAAGTAGGAAACTTAAAAAAACACTAACTGCAAGTCAAATTTATCGAATTTCTATTTAATAATAATTTTAACACTATAAATGTCCAAATCATTTGTTTAAGAATACAATTAAAATTCGAACTTTTCACAAAGCACCAATCCAGTCATTTCATAATATCTCCTTTCCGATAGAGGGATGCACCGTCTGGTTCTCTACCTTTGCATGGTACTGATAACGTGATAACGTATACATTGATGGTAAGATATATAAATAGCCATTTTTATATAGGACCGCGATGTCATCAAAGCATTAAAAAATGAAAGAATGAACAAAATGTTGCTCGCACGTCGAGAGATTTCAAAGTAACGCTGAGTACGGTCGCGTGCGTGTCCGAGCCTTCGCGCCGGCAGGCTGCGGTTACGAAAACGAATTCAACGACGTAATAAATAAAACGATCTAGATTTTTACAATTCGCAGACAATTCGCCCGTTATTGCTTTCAATGTGGAAGAAAAAAAAACAGAAATTAAAAGTTTTCAACACATTGCGAGCAATAACGACCCAGGTCCCACCACGTGGAGGTTTCTGCGACTGGGGACCCAAAAATATGAAGCTATAGTACGAATATTAATTGTTCCGCGATCGTTACTAAATTTATAATTAATGCTGTAAAAATTAATAAATGTGGAACAATAAAAATAATAAGAAGTAGTAGATAAACGAAAGACCTATTTTTTCGCGATCGGTAAACGAGGAAATTGTAGAAATGACACTCGAGAGTGAATAAGGCAGGCTATTACCAATCGCTGTAATTTTTCATAATCGTTCTTAATTATTGAAAAGAATCATGATAAACAGTAAATAAATTAATGACTGTAAATTGCAAATGTAAGTTTCATTTTAACTGGCAACCAGTGTCAGCGGTCATCAAATATATTTCGTGTAAACAAATAAAGTTGTTATTGCATTTAACGAAATGCAAACTTGTTAGTATATAACGAAATTTTTCTTATTTAATTAATACATTTTTATTATTAATCTTCAACTGATAAAATAAATTAGTATTCTATGCCTTAGCTCATATCGTATTATTATAATTTGTCGGTTTATTATATATATATTATATATATATATATATATTGACCGATTTTCAAATTGACAAGGTCGATAGATAAAGTAGGTATATTTTATTTGAGGAAATATATCAAAATGATAACATTATATATAATTCATTACTTCTAAATACGGGATTTTACATTATTAAAAGAAATATTTGTTTGCGAATAAGGATAACTGCTGTAGCAAATTTGTATTAAACATAAAATAACCTTTTGTGTTTCTCAAACTGTATCATGGACTATTTACAAAGCTTTCTGAAGAAATTCATCAAACAAGAATACAGACAGAGACGGATCGCGCTCCGTCAATAGATTCTTCAAATCGCTTGTATGGCCTGCTAAATCGCGTACACGCTCACTATGGGATTCTAAGAATTTCTCCTCAATGTAATGAGCGACGGCCGCGTCATGCTTACTATGAGGTTGTGCCTGAGCATGAATACGCATCGCTTCCTCTGCAAGTTGCTTCTGAGTATCGAGTGCTCTAGCCAAACTGTTAATTTCGTTCAATTCTAATACTCTGTTCTCCTTCACCTAAAAATAAATACATAATGTTATTACAGTTGGTATTAAAATACAAAGGAAAATATAGAACACTTACAGCTTTCTTGAAACGTGGTAATTGATTGAAATTCATTCTACCACCACGTTTAGTGATGTATTTTATCAAATCAATTGCATCCTCCCAGGTTTTATCGGAGTACTTGCGATACAATTGCTTGAATCCTTCCCGTTGGGCCTCATAATTGCCAAAATGCGTGGACATCAATAAAAACTCAAAGCTAGATTCAATATTGGCATTCACATACGATTGCAAATCAGCCTGAAGGGCCTCAACAGCTCCATACTTTGCATTACAGTTCGGAATCAATGAGCCTTCTAAAATATCAATTTTCCCATTTTCACTTTCCCTAAGTACATATTAATTAATTAAACCAATTAAATATTTCAATACCAGTTGCAGTGGGTCTCGAGCTACAAGCTCCTTCCACATCTGTGTAACAATACTCAGCGGAGGCCAAAGCCAGACAAATAGACAGTACTCCAAAGAATAACATGTTTTCTGTAATACCAGACAATAGATCAGTTAATTACAAAAATAACAACAAATTTTAATACAAAAATACCAATGCAGGTTCCTATAATATTAAATGATACAGTTTCATTAGAATATTTCCCGCAGCCCGCTTTATTATCTGACGTTATCGCGACCTATATCTCGAAACAATATACAGTTCTCTATTCAATAATACGATAAACGGTTCCCCAAAATATACCAAAACAATATCGAATCATTGTTTCAACAAATTAGAATCTTCCTACTTCATTATTAAACAATATAAATGTACATAAAAATTCCAAAAGCCATGAAAGTTCGTTAACGCCAACAATTACAAAACATCGCAGATTGATATTCCCGCAGGCGCAACTTTATACCGATACAATATAACCTAAAGTTCAAAATAATTGTTTATTCACATGCAACTTTAAAGTGTCACATGACACGTTCCAATGTGAATCAGTAAACTCTACATATATCGCAACTGTATAAATCACCAAGCGTTGTCATACCGTTGAAATGCGTAGTAAGTTTGTATACTATATGAAAAAAAAAAAAAAAATGGTCACCCGTACAAAGGTATAAAACTTTTAATCCCCTATCGGCCCTTCGTATTTATTCTCATACGTTACAAGTCGGAGGTTATACTGCGAAAGATCACGACGGAACTGCTCTTAATTACGTACCGTTTAAAACGATGTGCTCGTTTAAAGGGAAGCAACGTGAATACTCTCGCTTCGACGTCCTTCCAACAATGAACGTTGAACAACACCGTTCGTTGGTGGTTTTCACACAGTCATAGTCAGCTGATACCGTTCGGCGCATGCGCAGTGACGGGAGAATAGAAGATTCCAGTGACTCCCCGTTGATTAAAGTACGAATGGTGCGCATTTGTTGGTCGATTATTAGATGATCGATGGCCGTGCATCGTGTTTAGTTCACGCACGTTCTCTTATCTAGCTTCGCTAAAGGCAGCCTTCTATACCAGTGTGTATAAAGGTTGCTTCCGAAACAGGACAATTAAGAAGTACTCTCTTCGTGATTTCTTTACTATAACCTCAACAAGCAATCAACAATGAAGTTGCTTTTCACCATCCTCTTTGCCTGCCTTTGTGTTGGCGGCTCACTGGGAGATGGACTTAAATGTAAGTCGAGCATTTTAATTTATTGTTTTTTTTTACTTTTTTTTTCATTAAATCGTATGATTGGATTATTATTCAAATATATAATGTGAAATTAATATATTTCATTTCGATAGATCAGTTTCCCTATATCCTTTCCCTTCTGTGTCGAGAAAAATATTGTCCTTGAAAAATCAAGTTTTGCGCCGGGTTGAAAGTATGCCAGGAAGGAAGGTATGAAATAGTTTAAAAAATGCTGAGCTGTTTGGATCGCGATCGTACTACTTTTATAGAACGGTTTAAATGTGTTTTGCGCGCTAGAATACGCGAGCGATTGATGCGCACTTTGCATAAACAGCTCGCCTTTGACTATAGTCATCGTGTATGACAAACAGCGATGTATTTTTCTCTTTACGTTTTCATTTCCCTTTTTTTTTATTAGTGAAATATTGACTCTCTGTTCGCACTTAAAATTCTGTTATTGAAATTGGAAATACGATGACCTTGATTACTAGTGTTGGTGACCTCAGATTGTAAACATCGTTATACACTATTTCATCGGGATAGTTTCGAAAACGACTTCCGATATACCGTATTCAATTTCCCGCGCCTTTTTCAATATCGTTAGTGCGAGTATTTAAAATATTTTATGCATTTAAATAAACGTGTATTAATAGTCCGTGAAAGATAAGAATTTTTCTGAGTCATCCTTGCAATACATTCCTTTTGTTTCTTAAAAAATACGCCTCGGAAGTTCTCACTTTGAGCGTTGTATAAATTAATGTTAAATTCAAATTATAAGATCGATTTTTCGAAGTTCGTACGTAGAAAAACAGGTCTTGTGCTTAAAATTTAACATTAATTTGTGTATTAATCAAAGTGAGAATATCCGAGCTGTATTTTTTTTGCTTATCTTTTTCAAATTAACGTTAAATTTAAAACACAAGATCTATTTTTCTAAGTTGATACCTAGAAAAATAGATCTTATCCTTTAAAATTATTGTTAATTTATATATTACACAAAATACCTGAACACAGGTGCTCATGGAATTTCTTTCCACCAAATTGGAAAGCAAAGTTTTATAATTATGTACACCTTATTTGGGAGAACCTGTTTTCAAAGCAACATTGCTACAATCTAAAAGATCATGCTGTCTTTCTGCATATACTGCAACATTGTTATCAGTTTACTTATTATTTGTCTGTTTTATTTCACAATGTGTGGGTCACCGAATGACTGGAAAATTACAGAAGTAATTACTCACAGTAGCCAGGAATATATCCTTTGTTCCTTTCTGATTCATTCCTGCAGATAGTATCAGAAATTTGTCATTCTAAGAATTAAGCTATGCAATTGATCAAAAGCATGATGCAACATTTCCAATGATGCCATTGCAACTTTATGTCGACATGTTGCATACGTATTGCAACAAGATCTTTTGCCATGGACAGCAAACGATGTATAAAAGTTTTGGTATCTAGAAAATTTTTGCATCGTATATGAAGCGATTTCATCATAATTTATAACATTTTTCATGACCTGAGTGGTCATTGTCGCCGGTTTATAAAGTACAAATGAGGATAAAGTTGAGATTATTATGAAACAATATTCCCAGACAGTGAGCATAGCAGCTACGTGGCCAACTGATAACATAAAACGATGAAATCACAAATATACGGAGTTCTTTCATTTTAATTTGCTGCCTCTTGCATTATTATCGTACAGAATTTATAGTTGGATGATAATAACAAAAGTTTTTGCATCGCAAATATTTCAATAAAATTGATTTTGGCCTATTAAAATTTCAATGCTTTTTATTTATTATTATTTATTTATTATTTCTATTCTTAATATGTTGCATCATTTATCAGTTATATTGTGCAATTTTTAAACTGTTCTCAAAGTATACGGTTAGAAGCTGATTATAAATGAGAATCTACCATTTAACATTTCTGTGCTTAAATATCACCTGGAGATTGTTTTACATCCACTTCTGATATATCTATAGACATTTAATTGTTCTTCATCGTTTGACTATCTTGTTTGTACAGCGATAACATTCGATAAGCTGTGCATGACGATATGAACGTATTGATTACTGCTAATTCCAAAGTCCTCTATGCGTATACATGAGTCATTGTCCTAGGAAGTTGGACAGTTTCATGAAAAATATTTTATATCGCCTACTTCCTGTTTTATACTTCCACTATCTTGTCTTGTTTACACGAAACCTTACTAAACAAGCCTATGCTGATTCTCCAGTGTAGTATAATCGGTTAAAAAGCAAGTTATAATTTATAGAACAATGTATGTATAAAAATAATCTTAAAGATAATCTGTAGTGGCCATTCAGAAGTACCTTTCTGTAAGAGAGATACAGCATGTAATCTTATCTACCGTAAAACAATGATCCAATGTGATTAATAAGTTTCAAAAAAAATCATTGCACTAATTAGTTTTTACAAACTGCAATACAGTTTGTAATTACATTGTGCAATCTGTACTTTTATTTCTATTACTTCGATTCACCTATATTACGTGTGATCGAAGTATAAGAATCGTAAAATACTTCGTTTTTTTTGTTTTTTTTTATACAAATACAATAATATTAATAATTATCATTAGTCGGTGATGTAATTGTTAATGCATAATATTTTTAGGTACACTAAAGCCTGCAGATGTACCAAATATGTGGTTGGATATGGTTGATCCCTGCATCAAAGTTTTGGAGTCTCAGGTCAAAACTGAAATCGAAGCTGCTATGACATACTTAGCAATGGTAATACTTCAGAACGAAGTATCATAAATAATCATTTACAATAGAAATATAATAACACATTTTGTATTTCGTCAGGGTGCTCATTTTTCACGCGACACCATCAATCGTCCCGGTTTTGGTAAATTCTTCTTTGAAAGTGCTAGCGAGGAAAGGCAGCATGCGATAAAAATTATCGAATATCTACTTATGCGCGGTCAACTTACAAGCGATGTCAGTAAACTCTTGAAATTCCCATTGGTAAGTATTGTCCAAACGGAAAAGGAATTTGATATAGATTCAAATTTGATGACTTAAATGTTATGGATTTGAATTAACGAAGATACTCCTTTTAGAAACCGATCCGCGAAGATTGGAACAGCGGCGTCGAAGCCCTTAGCGATGCTCTTAATTTGGAAGCTCAAGTTACTCGTAGTATTCGTGACATTATTATAACGTGTGAGAATCCTAAGGGCGCGAATTTCAATGATTATCATGTAAGTGCGATATGAAAATGCTCTACGCGTTTGTATGGATATACATGGGAATATCGGTGATCGGAGATAAATCATAAGAAAACTTTATCATTGGACTTTTCTCTGCGCAGCTGGTAGATTATCTCACTGGAGATTTCTTGGACGAGCAGTACAAGGGACAGCGTGACCTTGCTGGAAAAGTTTCTACTCTCGGTAAAATGATGGCAACACATGGGCCATTAGGAGAATTCTTATTCGATAAAAAGCTATTGTATGGTGAAGTTTAATTGTTTATCCTTTCCGTGACCAACATACCTTTACCCAAATAAATGTGTATGAAATTAATGGCCACATTTAGAATATTTTACTCGAAATAATCGTTTCTGTTTAACTTCTGAAATATAGAAAATTACTTTGATATGAAATACCTTTCTAAATGCGGCCTGTAATATAGGGAGTACAAGAAATCATATTTACAAAATGTTTGTTAATCCGTAATAAAATATATTACTCTTTCTAGATAAATAAATATTTTAAGATTGATACATCATTTTGTACCGTTATTATAACTTTCTTTGATAGTATTAAAGGATTGTTAATTATTCTGCTTGTTACGAAATTAGTTTTTAAGTCTCTAACAACTAGAACTACCAGCGTTAAATTTGTTTTATTTCATTATATAAAAATAAGTACCCTGACGACTCTGCTGAAAACTTGGAGAATTTTTTAAACAAATTGGCAGCGATTATTTTGACTGGCTTGATAGTTGTAGTGTTAATCAATACCTCAAATTTCTTTGAAATTATATTCTATCTAGAAGCATGTGAGATAATTATGGATTAATCATAAAATGAATTTTATTAATTAAAAGGTTTTGTGATATTAAACGACATCTAGTAAGCGATGTAGCGACTGTAATCTCGCAATATATTTTACGACGATATATAAATGTGTATCAACGTTGCAACAATATTAATAGATGAATAACAAATAGCGGTAGATAAACGAGAGTAGAATTATTATCATGGTCAATAAATACGGAAGTAACTCCGAAGTTAAACCGGCTGCTGATAAAGCGTTATCAAAAACGCGTCTCGTATGTCAGTACCAGGGAGTGCAAGATGTGATATAATTATATCATATACGTTTAATGTTTTATAATAGAAATGAAAAAGAAAGGATTTATTAAACCGAAAACACTGTTAAATTTCTTTAACCATTTCCTTTGTTCCCATCATAAAACTCCATATTCCCTACAAATTTCCAAAGAGGGTATTATAATTCTGATTATTTATAATTAAAAAAATGTTAGTAACATATGAGCCTCTGAAAAGTGGCAGAATATAAACATTGGGCATAGAAATTTCGTTTTGTTCTGGTCATACAACCCTCTTAAGTCATAAACTATGAGGATGCTGAAAGAATGGAAACTCGATGTTCGGAAGGTATTCTGGAGCCACTGCATTCAGCGCCATCTAGTTTTTTGTATTTTTCTGCAGTTTCTCTGGCGGGAAATAACCCCTCAGTGAAAGATAAATATTTAAACACTAATATCTCGTTTATTTCTTGACCGATTTAGATGCGGTTTATTTCAACGTCTTATTTAGAGTCTAAACTATCGATCTACTAACGGAAAACATTTCAATTCTACTAATTTGATCGCAAGAAGTAAGTAAATATTTCTTAAAAATAAGATCTTTTTCTAAGAGGCCTGCAACTTTGTGGCGTATATCATCTCAAAGGGCGTGAAAATCTGCGTTAAACAAAACAAAGATCATCTCTCTAGCACGTGCAGAAGCTGAGAAAAACGAAAATAAAGTTTTCCGAGTTTCGGAGAATACAATCCGATAGATGGCGTTGAAAGCAGTGGCTCCAGAACACCTTTGAAATAGTAAGTTTCTACTCTTTCGGCAGTCGCATAGTTTATGGCTTAACTTTAAAATACATCGAATATATTTTCCCGTTTTTCTCGGCTTCTACAGCTGCTAGAGAGATGATCTTTTTTTTGATTAACTCAGTTTTCCACGCTCTTTCAGGTGGTATACGCCACAAAGTTGCAGGCCTCTTAGAAAAAGATTTTATTTTTAAGCAATATTTACTTACTTCTTGCGATCAAACGAGTATACTTTGAATGTTTTCCTCTGGTAGATCGATAGCTCAGGCTTTAAATAAGACGTTGAAACAAACGGCATCAAAATCGGTTAAGAAATAGGCGAGATATTAGTGTTTCAATATTTGTCATTCATGGAGGGGTTATTTCCCGCCAGAGAAACTGCAGAAAAATACAAAAAACTAGATGGCGCTGAAAGCAGTGGCGCCAGAACACCTTGAAATCATCGAGTTTCCACTCTTTCGGCAGTCGTATAGTTTGTGGCTCAACTTTAAAATCTATTGAATATATATTCTCGTTTTTCTCAGCTTCTACAGGTGCTAGAGAGATGATCTTTTTTTTTATTAACTCAGTTTTCCACGCTCTTTCAGGTGGTATACGCCACAAAGTTGGAGGCCTCTTAGAAAAAGATTTTATTTTTAAGAAATATTTACTTACTTCTTGCGACCAAACGAGTATACTTTGAATGTTTTCCTCTGGTAGATCGATAGCTCAGGCTTTAAATAAGAAGTTGAAACAAACTGCATCAAAATCGGTTAAGAAATAAGCGAGATATTAGTGTTTCAATATTTGTCATTCATGGAGGGGTTATTTCGCGCCAGAAAAAATGCGGAAAAATACAAAAAACTAGATGGCGCTGAAAGCAGTGGCTTCAGAACACCCTGAAATCATCGAGTTTCCACTCTTTCACCATTCACATAGTTCATGGCTTAACAGGGTCGGCGGGCATATTCAAATGAAAACAAAATTTCTGAATTCACTATTTATATTTTACGACTTTTGAGAGACTCGTATCTTACTAACATGCTTTTAATTATGAATTTATAAAACAAATATTATATTTTACTATAATTTGTTGTAATATGTTCTTTAGCTTCATGTTTTAATAAATATTTATAATCCGCAATTTCATACCTGTTTCCTTACTGCGCCTCACAAATGAATCAAGTATTCGTAATAACGATTTATTTTTAAATGTCACAAAAATACTTTGAATAAGATACATGTACTTCCATACGCATCAAAAGTTAACAATAAATCACAAGAATAAAACAATGATTTATATTTAAGAAATGTTTTCAGGACTCTTTATGACGCCTGTAAAGATATCTTTTTAATAAATTGGGCATTTTGTACCATTTGCTTTTCAGTTTAGACGCCCTATTTTTGTTGCTTCACGCAAAAGAAATTTTAAACACGATAAAAGTAGAATGGTTAAACGCAAAGTTCAATTCTATTTAACACTAAAACTACCAAGCAAGTTAAACTGACCGATTCTCAATTTTTTCGAAAAATTTCCCTAACTGAAAAGGGAAATCATACAGTAAATATTCCAAGTCTATATTATAAAACAGTAATTACTTAACTCATCATCTTTTTCACTTCCTCTATTTCCAAAGTACTCCTCAGGTGTATTTAAATATAACAGATTTAAAACCGGTAGTTCTAGTGTTAAACATAGCAAAAGTTTTAGTATTCGTTACTTTCCATAACATTGCTAGAGATTCAATAATATATCGCAGACCGATATACGATCCGATTCTCATTCTTAAGATATACAATCGAAATTAATTGTAATAAGATTGCATATTAGTAAATAGTATTGATTACAATTGTTATAATTTAGTAGTTCATTAGTTAGAATATATAAACGTTCAACTTCGCTCAGACAAGATTCGAAAAAGAATCTTAAATAACGTTTCCACGTTCAAATGAAATATGACACTCACTTTGTAACATATTATCGAAGGTACGTTCGTTTCAAAGTTATCAATTTGAATTCCGGTACTCGGTCATTCTGAACTAAAAGTATTATCCTAGCTTCGATGCCTTCCCATTATAATTTAATTGTATGCTAGTTACTTCTCATCACAGAGAAGGCAGTAATATTACAAAATCAACTTAAGTAATATAGCACTCGTTAATCACAAAAGTTCATAGGACAGCACGATTCTTCTCTGTCAAGTTTTTAAAAATCGTTAAAAAGATATAAAACAGCCGTTTCCTTAAACTATCTACACGACAGTGGAATTACATTTAAAAAATGTATCTCCTCTTTGCGTTTATCATATGTTTCCCTGCACGGCATTTCCTAGGATTATAAAAAGTTCACTAAAATCGTTAACGATATATCTACCTTTCACTTTAACCGTTTCGAACCAGCATTAGTCTCGTCGTCAATTATAAAAGTAAAGTTGCTCTAAATTCGTTGAGAAAAATTCTTTCTGTAAAATATATCAGCCTTTTTTTTCCTGCAAGAGACACTTCTTCAGTTTGTCCGAAATTAGTCGAACAGTTTTAAAGGATAGTTAATTATACGTAGTATCTTTTTGGTCGCTTATTTACGAAGACATTGATTATAATAAATATGCTCGGTATAGCGATCCTACTCGGTTAATCTCATTCGTTATATAGGATCCGTCGTTAAACGAAGATAATACTGATTATGTTCTCGCTTGTAATGCCAATAAATAAAACCAATTATCGATAAGACCAGTAAAACCAGCATGAGTATCGATGACGTTAATATCGCTGAAACAAAAGAAATCCAAATTTATACGCGATTTATACTCGATAGCACGTATTTCGCAATGATTGATACGTGACGAAGTAAAATAATAATCTCTCTGGTGCATTATTGCGTAAAATGAACAGGGCAAAAGACTATCCTGAAATTAAAGAAATAGAATTAATTACAATGATAATTTACCGATAACCGCTGTTGTGTTTACATTGTATCCATATTTTTCCAGATCCATGGAACACTCTTTCTCCCAATCTTCAGGTACAATATCTTTTGTTAAAGAAATAAATTGATTGAGAGGACACAGCGGAATGCATCCAGGAATCGTTAAAAGAGTCGGTTCGTTGCTTGAATTTTTATAAGAAACCTGCAACACGTGCGGCTTGCATCAGTGCTATTAACCTTTAAATGCATTATCGTTATTACATGGTGTGTTGTACAATAAATACGAACTGTAACGAAATGCTGCTTTCTTGAATTCGTTCTTAGTTCTATCAAAATAGTGGCAGCATAAGGTGGGCAATGTGGCTCAAACAAATTCAGAGTCATCAACAAATTCGCGATGGTGTCGTCGTGTGCACTATAGACCCATAGTTTCCTATCCGGCGTTAAAGCATTTTTCGACTTCTTCTCCATATGATCTATCATTTCTCCGAGCAATAATCCTGTATTGAGATAAGTATACGACCCAAATGTAATTTTTAACTACTATTACATTTGGATAAATAACTTGATATCTCTACTTTTTAAATGTTTCGTAATAATCTGAATTTAAGAGCAAGAAATTTTACATGAGCCAAGAAATCAATTAAAATATACATTGAGATTAATGTAGCTCACGATAATTTACCTGTTTTTAGTCTTTGCATTATTTTGTTGTTTGCACTTATCGTAAAGTGCATCTGAGCAATCGGCCGGAGCTTCTCAGGAAACACCGAGTGTGTCCATGCCGGTAGTGTTTTATTATGGACATGCTAAAAATGTATATTAAAATGTTAAACCCTTAAAAAAGAATAAATGCTGATGTAGTCTAAAGTAAAATTACCTCAATGAATAACGTGTCATAAACTTGTTCTGCGGTTTTCAGGGAATAAATTTTATTTCCTGTTTTCTCTGTTAAATATGCATATATTTTCTCATATTTTTTATTTAATTTTACTATCTCCGGCGAATTAAGAACTCTTTCTAGCTCATTGTTATATCTGGGACAATACTGTTTAGCTGCCAATACGTTGTCCTTATCCTCAGGAATGGTATGCACCGGAATAGGCGACCACATTAACTTGTTCCATATTTGATTTCCAACTGGCGGATAAAGACCAGCAAGATTTGCTTCTGCTGACATTAAAGTACGATCTACATCAGTACTTTGGATATAGATATCGTACGGAGAATACAAGTCGCTTAGAAGATGTGAATAGCGTTTACGAAGCCAATGGCCAAGCAGTAAGTGTTGATTTTTCCCCAGCTATACCATATAATAGATGTGTTAATAGAAAAGAATAAAAGAAGAGCCTTAATAAAGAAGAACAGACATTTACTTTAATGTTTAGCATTTCTTTTCCTATTGTTTGAAAGTTGCATAACATAATTTACATTATATACAGTCCCAGACAAAAAGATAGCACAGGCGTGCTATCTTTAATTTCTCACCTTATAATTATGATAGCGTGAAAATTGCAAATAGTATATAGAGCTTACTTAGCTGAATAATATAGCATACTTGTGCTATCTTTTTGTCTGGGAATGTATATATCTATATATATACATAGAGCAAATTATACAAAAGTGGAGAGTTTATCATTCAAATTTACATAATGCCATTGTGAAAGACAGAAAATGAACGAAGGTTCGATAAATACTAATAAAAATTAATGCTTTACACTATTAATAAACAAAGACACAAAGAGAATAAGATTTGATTTTCCATTGCTGATGCATGCATGTTACAGTAATTTAATTTCTTACTTACATTTGTTAATTGGCCATATGGAACTGGCCAAAGAGATTCATTGTTGTAGGGATCATTAGTGTAAGGTCTAATGGGGGTTCTATCTCCGTGTCTATACAACTGAAAATTAAATATCAATTAATTTCTACAGAAAATAAGAAGAAATTTCCGATAAAACTAAAAATACGAAATCTTACGAAACTTCGAATTTTACGAAACATATATCAGAAGAAATCTTACAAAAATATAACAACATCTAAATCTCAATTACAGATTACAATAATATTATTTAATTACATTCTACCAATTTCTCTTTATTTGACAAGGATAACATTATGAATTTTAATTCGCGCAAAGTGACATTGTCAATTACAATAAAATGCAAAAAAACTCAATCTCCGTTGCTCTTAAAGACTTCAAACTTTCTTACGTGCCATCGTATTTCGATTGAATATTGAACTTACAATATTTCCAAAAACAACCGTTCCGAGATCATTGTCCTGTGCGCCTGACAGGCTTATCGTTAATATCGTCAGGGATACAAAGAACAGATTTATATCCATGATTTTCCACGCAATATTCAATTTACCCTACACAGTTTCAACCCCCGACGAACGAGGCTTTATATAGCAATCGGATAACACATTGATCTATAGATTACCACAACCTGTGGAGTACTGACATTGAGGCACACGATTCTGGCATTTTTTGATTAAACTACACACATATATATGCGTGCAACTGCCTTCACTCAGGTGTACGCATACAACACCGTACGGATTTCCAAGCTACGTGAATTTAAAAAGTCTCGCACGTTGCGCAATCACTGTCGATACACACCGTTGTTCCGTGGTTTGTTTCTCGACTTGTGAGTAGCACAAGGACTTTAGACGGAGGTTAAAACAGTGACGCTCATTATATGATTCATCGTATATTTGCTTATTCCTTAATTTCAACGACTCTAATCTGTTTTTACAAAGTGCCATTACTGTAGGCATTATTTCGAACGTTTATACAATTGTATCTGATATCGATGTATACTGTGTATTCTTAAGAATTTTCAGACCTTCGCAAATGTTTTTTTGAAGCATACCTTCCTGTTTTTTTTTAGATAAATTACATTTCTTTTTGTAACTGAGTTTTATCCGTATTTGTATATGAAATTTCGATTAATAATGTATTTTGTGATCTTGCAATGTTGGGATTATTTGGGGATTGAGAGACACTGTTCTGCAACCCTTGTTTCAATGACTGTAACGTTTTTTTCTTTTGGCATTCATTATACGAAATATTTCTTTCGTTGGAGTAGAAAGCATATTAGTTAATTAACGACAAAAGATTCGCGACTCTTCTATAAAATTCGTAAATAGCTGTAACATACGAGCGATCGAAATTACAAGATTTATTCCAAAAGGTGTATATTTTTATACAATATCTGTACAGAAATTTCACATTACATCTATACGTGACGTTAAAACTTGTTTACAAAAAGACACAAGGAAAAATCCCTGTATATAATTAAAATCAATAGTAACAATATTTCAAATTGATTACGTGCTTTCTTCTTTTAAAATTGTACAGCACAATAGATTCGATTTTAAGCCCCTAAATTTTATATTGGGTTCGCAATATAAAACTCTTACAGAGTCCTCATTACTATATTACAACGTGTCCATGCTTAACCATAGTACATAAAATTCACCTGAAATACCAGTTTAATTCATTTGCTTTTTTTTTAAACACGTAAACATACAGAGACCATGAAACGTTCTTTTTTTTTTCTCCTCGATCTTGTCGATTTCACCTTTATTGTTCGACGCGAGTGCTGATTCGATAATAAATAAATTTGTCTGTACACAATATCTCACAAATAATTGTATATAATAGTATAGAATTTGACTAAAATGCTCGTATATTCAATTGCGCTATTACAGAAAACGCAGAACGAAGATCACCATTCTCTTTACGTGATCGCGATCAAATATATTTGGCATGCGTAAATTTGTCTTTTCTTTCACTTGGAAATTTACAAATGTCTATGTACACCAATAACTAAGAATCTCTGTATTGTTTGTATCCTAACTTATCTAACATTAAGTAGTGGAATAAGCCTGTAATGGTAAAAGAAGGGCATTTAAATCACAGTCTCCGTTGACGGTAACGTTGTGTGAAAGAGATCAGAAATTGTGCCAGGAATGGCCACAATATTAATATTGCGAGCAGTCGTGGTGAACATTCCGGTAACGGCCACCATTTACGATAGGAACGTACGGTAGATTTTTCCTAGAAAAATGTCATTATCATCAGATCTATCGTAAAGAAGTTAAAGATGAATTCTTCTAGTCCAAGTGATACGTACTATTGGCGCCAATGCGTGCAATGCTTGGCCTTCTAAACTACGCACTCTTGCAGTTATTCTATCTAGGTCTCTTTGTAAGTGTTGCATAGTTGCAGCTATATGATTGAAAAATTCGTCGTCCCTCTTATTTCTTGATCTCCCTCTTTCCTCTCTAACTTCTACCATCGTCTCTGGATAACCATTTGTATTTGAATAGCTCGTTGCCGACTCTGAGACATTCTCGTTCGTTACACTGTTCGTTTTATCTGTGGCAGGGCTCGCTGCCATAGACAATTTTTGAGCATTGACAGATTTCGTGGTATCTTTTTGTAAACGTTCTGGCGCAGACTACAAATAAACGATAGCTTTCAGATGGAAAGAATCATAAGTGGGGACGTAGTTTCGAGTATGCGTGTTTTATAATACCAGTAGCTTACTTCGACGGTATCTATAAACTCCTCGTCGTCCCCGTCTGTATCGGGGGGTAAAGGACTCGCGCTATGGCTACTAGCTGGGCTAGTTTCTAAACTACTTGTTATATGCCGGGAGGCATTGCAAACTCTGTGCGGTGATGTTTCTCTAGATGCTGAAAGACAATGTTATTAAGTTCTATTTAAAATATGCAGCATTTTATATCTCCGAAATCCCGTTATCGTTCATTTTTCTTTGGTTGCACAAATATGTTTATCTATAATGGACTTGCTATCAATCTTGAATATATATTATGTTTACATTTCGATAAGATAATGGGTCAATAGATCCCTAAAAGAGAGAACACGTTAATGTATTATCGATAATTGCGGACACAAACCTAATGGCGAACCGGACAATGGTAAGTCAGGTTGAGCACGCATACGTTCTAGGACCGGGCCGACGAGTAATTCCAGATCTTCGGCTGGAACACTCTCGTAAAATGAGTCCAAGCTACCAAGGAAAGTAGCGACGTTATCCGTGTATGACATGGTTTCCACGATCTGCAAGAAAGATGACTTTTATTTTATTATGATACGTTCGTATTACTATTGTAAATAGAATAAATCATCTTGTTCTCGGAATTTCGACCTTCTTCAATTCTTCCACATAGTTATTCATTGCTTCCGTTCGACTCATATTTCCCAAACGTGTCCAAGCATCCCACTTTGTCTTCTTCACTACTTCCCAAAAAGCAGGTTTCGGTTGCTGACAGGGTCCTTCGGTCGCTTGTTTATAATATGCATAGAAACGCAACATAATCTCATGACTGGGCTGATATGATCCTAAAATGACAAATGTAAGAAATATGTTAATTGAGCGGCAGATGTAAAGAATAAATTTGTTATTTTAATTTTTAAACATAAGACAATGTTTTAAACAAAGCTGACATTTTGAAATGGTATACATTACAATAGTTCGATACTTATTGCTTGACTTTTTCATCAAGATACAAAGGTCACAGTCAGCTTTTTTTATGGAAAACCCATTTCTTGTCAAACTTTGATAAGATTATCAAGAACTGGACAAACATGTATAGCATTAAGATGTTACAAGGTATAGTTTCAAATATTCTGCTGAACACCTCTTTTAAGAAGCTGAGATTGACTTTCATATTTTGACAAATAAATGAGGTAGAACGTATCAGTCTTTCTCAATGTATCTTTTTCCCAATGCTGTACAATGCTTTCTTTTGATAATTTTTGATACTTCGCAACTTAGAAATTAATTAATACTAACAGAATACATAACTTGTTCTGTTCATTGGAACTTATGTCTTACAAATTTTTTTGCAGTTTTTTTCTTAGATTAATACCGCTTCAGATTAAGAAATATAATGAATATACTTTATCTGGTGACCTTTATTCCAAGCAGATATATTTATTATATTTCAAGCAGATATTATAATACAACTTTGCCAGTTCAGTTTCTATTGAACTTTTTATACATTCCCTTGTGTATTATAATAAAACATGCAATTGCCAATTTAACAAATAATTACAATCTGAAAAAAATGACTCATAATCAGTAAACAAAGCAATTACACATTTTTATTGAGAGAAGAGGAACATTCTGGTTTTAAACATAAAGTGCAATTCACCCATTTCTGTTCTATTAGAAAGTGAAGTGAGAACACTAACACATTTACTTACAACAAATGGAAAGTATATGTACATGCTATGAATTTAATAATGGCAGATGAATTACACTCCATGTAATGTACTATGAATCATTTGCAGATTGTTGCACACCCTTATATTGCAATGTTGCAAAAACAAATTTAACATTGCATTCAATTACAAAACGTCTCTTGTGCAAGCAACAAATTTTATCAAATTCATTCGCATTAATTATTATATTTCAACTGTTACATTATACATGGATCCTATTTTATTAAGATTAAATATTCCGCTCGAAATGTACGTACTATAATGTGCTACAATATAATAAAAACAGATCGTCAATTTGCAAAACAAAAATCGTCAAATTTTAACGCTAAATAAAGAATGCAGAATTATCGTATGGTTGAAATTCGCTTTGAATTCTACATGGATAAGTCGTAAGCAGTCTTTAATGCTAAATAAGCGTAGTGTCGGTTAAAAAACAACGCCGTTCTCATTAAATTTCAATGAGTGATATGGCAGATAATAAACGAACATGTTTTTTATTCTCTTCAAATATTTTCTCACACGTACAGCGTCAAGCGGTTATCACATTCACGCAACGCAAAAGAATGAGCAAAAAATAAAACACCCATTCCAATAGGTCTTCTAATATGAACGAAAAAAAAAGGCGCAAGAAAAAGAGCGGAGGAAAAGCGAGGAAGCGGTAGCTGCAATTAACAAATAATTTAATTCTCAATAAAGCGGTATCACGTCGAATTGACATGGAGAGTGTTGTTTTCCATAAGCGATGTTATCAATATTAATAAGGTTTTAACGCGGAAGTTAGTTTCCATTAATTACCATTTTTCGGCAGGCTCCTGATCACATTAACAGCAGCGTGAAACTTCTCCTCTGTCGTCATGGTACAATCTGCACTGGAAAAACAGATATATAATTATCTATTCCGCCTACGGTTTGTTATTTTATCGATACTACAGTACAATGCCTCTTAAGGGATACAATCGATAAGGTTTCGATATGAGATACTCGAGGGAATAAATTCGATAGGTACCGGATCGAACGAAAAACACTGAAAACCAACGACCAGGGGGTGTCAACTCTTATACAAAAACTTGGTACTCATATAGTACTACTTGCCGGGTTCCGCTCTAGTTGGCGCCACGTACAAGAACTAACACAAGTACAGCTTTCAAATCCATGAGAAACCTACACAGTCTCTTTTCAAACAATACGTGAGATGTCATGAGCACGCGACTTGTTGCATCGAAGCGCATAGAGAAGACGTAGTATTAAAACATGTGTTCGTCAAATGTTGCTAAAAAGAGAAAGTTTCGGAAAAAATTGAGGAATCGAAAAGCAGGAAAAGTCAGTACAATTTGTTGGCCCAAATATATCTGATGGGTTCGATGCGCCCAGTAACTTCACCGTAAACGATCCCAAGCCCGTTTGAGAAAGGAGGAGGGTTATGTATGCAATAGTAATATTAGTTTTAAAATAAGTAGCTTTACGTAAACGTGTAAAAATCAGTATGTATGTACGTCTTTTAAATAAATTTCTAAAGATTGATCGAATATTTATATTTTCCTTTAAAATAGCAGGTATACTGAACTTAGCGTCATTATTGTGAAACCGAGAAATTAAAAATTTTGTGGACTGTAAAATTAAAAATTCAGCGTACTTCACAATAATGAAGCAAAGTTCAGTATACCTCTGTAAATACTATTATCTTTAAATCAGTAAGCAATAGTAATATATATACGATATATATATAGCATACTGTGCTATATATATAAAATCTAGTTCTAGTGTGCGGGTTCCGCTCTAGGCGGCAGCACATCTGCGAACGAAACTTAATGTATGGGAGTTGACACCCCCTGCCAACGACCGACTGACAGATCACCGATTGATGACTGGCGATAGTCCAATGATCAACATTAACAAACGCGCATGCGCCTTAAATATTTGCTCATGTAAAGTTTAACCCCCTACTTCCTTTACGGTATTTGCAGTCTGGTGCAGTCTCTAATTTATTCGATGAGAAGGAAGTTTTGTCGTTGAAGTTATACCTTGGAGAGAAGTAAAATTCTTGGTACCCTTCCTTTTTTTTCAATTTCCGCAGCAATTTATCGATGGAAGAAGTTATTTTATATCGAACGTAACATTGGCGTTCACTGACTGCAACTCATTGATGAATTTACAAAATAAAACAGAGAATTTATTTTCAGATTGTTAATTGGAATGATTGCGAATCATTAAGCATACACGAAACAATCTAGGTTTTGCTGTGTTACTTGAGTGAAAGCAAAATATTAGCCGAGACATTCTCTTCTTCCTTTTACATTTGATCACTGCAATTTCAGACAGAAGGAGCATTGCCTGATTTAAGTAATGTGAAATAAATGAGAGATTGATATTTGTATATATATGCATATATGATAGACGTTGGAATAAGAGAATCTCAGTAACCGAAATAAACGAACAAAAGGCACCTGCTCCCACACTATTACAGTATATAAGACAATTAAAATATAATAATCAGTACGTTCTTGGGTACTTTCATTATCTAACACGTATACTTCTATACTTCACAGCTAATACTTTTTAGCCAAAGTCATGGCGACTGAGCCTCAAGAAGCAGGAATATCCGCTTCCCCAAATGCCATTGATTGTACAGAGCTGATTAATGAGATTAACCTTATGACTGAAGATACAAGCCAAGAAGAAAGAGTAAGGAAAATGGAAAAGCTCTTCGACAAACCACCTTACAATGAACACATGAAGTATTACATTCGAGAACAGTTGTTTTGCGTCAATAATACTTATGCCACTTTCTGAACTAAAGTTATATTACAGAGATGTTATCAGTACGATGCTTGATCATGCCATGGACGATATTGAGTTTGGCCAGAAATTTGTAATAGCTGCTTACGATTATGCTTATCATCCTTCTGAGAATTTTAGAAAATTGTATGTTAGTAATATGCAGGAGATATTCGAAAGTACGTTAGTCGGTCTTTTATATCGATAACTAAATTTTATGTTATAGTTTTTCAATAAACAGTTACATTTCATGTTTTGAATTTCACTCTGATCGTAGAAAGGGAAGAAACACGGGAGCAAAGCATGGAGAGATTAAGAAATTGTGTTTTGCTATTTTCTAAGTATTTGTACATGACCAGAATGAAAAAATCTGCTACCAAGCCATTTCAGTTAGCATTGATATGCTATATGGAGATGTTACTTGAAACCTCATCGTTAGACGATATCCAATTATTTGCGGAGCAGGTACATAATGAACTTCTTAAGTATAAAACTCGATAAACTAGATAAACTAATTCTTTCTAATCTTCAAATACTCCTTTTCCAGATATGCTTGCACGGGAAATTTCTCTCCGAGCAATGTCCACAAAACTTTACGGAATTAATGTTACACACACGGAAATTATTGATAGAAAAAACCTTACCATCCGCATGTTACAGGATATTATTATACGTGCTTGATTTTGTGAATAACAACTTCGAGCCTCTTGCCTCTAATTTGCAGATATTCTATACGCTACAGTTTGGTAGGAATCTTTATATATTTACAGGAAAAATTCATTCAAATATCGATAAATCACGTAACAGTAAATAATAATTCCATTAAATACAAATATCACATTGCAGGTACTGTTTCAAAGTCTAAAAAAAATAACTTTGATAAAGGTCCCAGAGAATTTGTATATTCCGAAAACGAATTTATGAGAAAGTTAATGAACATACTTACTATAGAGGACACTCCAAAACCTGAGCCGTTCAGTAACAGAAGGCCGGTTCACGGTTTCGACAAGCCAAATACTGCAAAAAAGCCTGGAAAGCCTCAGAAAAAGACGTACGCTAATACTTCATCGTTTAGGCGCAGCTACAATAAAGGATGGGGACACGACGACCGATTTGAAAAGGATTATATGTAAACTTACATACGCGATAAAAAGGTTTCAACATTTTCGCACACACGCGCGACATTATTAATTATAAAAGTTTCATAAGATCCCTCTAAGTCTACGTTAATTTATGTGATATAATGTTAGATGTATTATATTGTAACAATAAACTTAAAAAGTATTACGTTATTTTTTGAACAAACTATTAGTTCGCTCGTGCAACAGCTTCGCAATGTTTCCCTACATCCCCCTGCGACGAATTAATTAATTTCGAACAAAACGTAGACGTATGAAATTCACGAAGGCATCCGGCAATGAACTAATTATTACTGTACATTTTAAAGGTAGCTAAAGAGAAAGTAGATAAGTCAACGAAAGAAAAAGAAACGGTAATGGGAAACCGCGCAATATGATAGTTACGTGGCAAAGTACATTCGTGGCCTGTAAAAGGTACGTTTATGTGTGAACACGTTCACCGTGTAATACAAGACTTAGTAAAACTTACGAATAATTAATTAATGATCGATATTTTCGACATTCAGCGTTTTGTTGTTTTCTCACAGTACGTTTCTCCGGGTCCCGATGATTCACTCGTAATACGTTAAAAGTTTCTCGTGATTTAAAACAATAATTTATTTTATAGATACCTAAATCGTAGAGCTGCTAAACCTAATGGACATGTTATTGCATTTCTTCCCTTACGTGTAATTATCGCTTACATTATTGACAAATCGAGAAAACATGAGTAATACTTCGCGCAACGTTTCATTTTTTTTCTTCATACATTTACAAGTCATTCTTGCAAGAATTTCATGTGCATCTTTTTCTACTCTTTTTTTTCCCGTATAAATGCAAAACAACGATACTCATATGTTACAAGTTTCTTTTTTTCAGGTAGAATCGTCTTATAACGCGCTTCTTACAGTTAGTCGTTAAAAGTTCGCGCGATTTAACGAGAATAACGGACAAAATTAATATTACGATGTTGTAATAACGATTAACATACAAATGTTTTCTATTACAATACATAGAAAAAACAGTCGAGTACAACGTTGTAATTTATATTTTTATGATTCGTAACGTAATAAAACTATGCTGCGATAAGATGAAAACGTCACATGGCTTAAAACAATAATAATAATAATGATAATAAAAGTTCAAATAGTCAATCAACGTTAATTAAGATGTAACGTAAGTTTTTATATACAAAAGTCGACTTTCTCGGACCCGATGTTTCAATCCCTTTCAGCTTATAGAATAAAATTCTTTTTAATTATTAAACTTATCGTAATACTATTTATACAGTAATTAGCACTTATACGTAATATCCGCAAACACATCCACCTTAAATTATTCTTAATGATTGTTCTTATTACAGTAACTTCAGCATCGGAACGCAACGAGTCTGAGAATAATTACGTACGCACCAAACTTTTCTTTTAACAAAATCGATAACGTTCCCGTGAGACATTTCTACAGTTCGCTCTTTACGATTAATGGCAAACTCATTGTCAGAAAAACGTTATGAAACGTTAATTAGTAATACGAAAAAAAAAAAGAGTTTGTAATAGTTTATTAAATAGTTACGTCATTCTGCTTCTTTAACACGAAGGAACAAACCCATTGACGTAAAGATAAACATAATTGCGATAAGAAGTTTTCTACGATAACGTGGATATATTACAAAAAGAAACTATATAACTTGAACGATGCAATTTGAATTTAAACGAGAGCACACAAAACAAGACGACTAATTATTCAATCCTCGACGTCTCAAAAGTGTCCGAGATCCTTTAATCTTATGTGAAAATAGTGAATATTATCGTCAAGCACTTCATCTTCCACGGAAACTCACTGTCCATCACGGCAGTTCTTCCTGTACGAGATGCCGAGTTACTTGAACTTCGACATCATAAATTATACCATCAGGGACATTATTGCACAGCGATAACCGGAAAAAGATAATCTCACCTGACTGTATAGTCTGTTTGTATGTTCAATGTAGCACGTATGAACACTGGAGCAGAAATGTTTAACAATTCAAGTACAATTAAAAAGCGATCGATTACGACTGGATAGGAACGGTCACTCGAGAAACTGTTAAAAGTTGCTACACTTGAGGATGATGAAAAACAAAGACATCTCTCTTTTTCCGTCATTTCGCAAGCCATTCAATATCAATTTCAACTCTGGAAATTACACGAGTCACGATTCTGCATTGCTAGAAATGTTCCCGTCTCCGTCGGTTTCCGATTTCAATTTTATCTCTGCGTCGTTCCGCGAGTCTTCTTCCTGCACTTCCGGTTCCACTTGATCGTCGACGTTCACTTCCTCCTCCTCGTCGCCGGTAGCGTCTGGTATCAGTTCTTCTTTGACTGTAATACTCTCTTCGCAGGTTTGATCTTCGTTTGTATCGCGTGTTTTCTCCTCTATGGTGCTCCGAACATTTTCAATGGGGGAGGATGTTTTACCGGGACGATGGGACGTTAAAACATGGTGGTCCAATTCAGCTCTGAAGAAGAACTTGAGGGTGCACTTTGAACAGTCGTATGGGCGTGCACCTAATCCGTGTTCTTGCAGCATGTGGTTCTATAAAGGTCAACGAAGGACATGTTCCCAATTTCGAATTCAAATTAACTGACGAGCTACAATAAACGATGGAGTATCAACGATAACTTAGCATCTGCGTGAATTCAATTCACGTGTGTCGATCTATATTAATAAATTCAAGAATCAACGTTAACTATAAAAAGTATAGTAGTTAAAACTAGGTTTACGGATCAGCTTTTTATCAGCTTTGCAGCGTGATATCTCTTTTTCCAAAGTCATTATTTAATATATTGCAGTGTAACAGATTTCACTCTCGTAAATCTAGTGTTAATATTAATTAGGATGAGTAATAATGGCGGCATAATTTAAATACTAAAACTACCAAGATAAAAAGACCGGTTCCGAATTTTTTCGAAAGACTCTCCAAATCTCCAGAAATACGACAGATATTTCACATTTATCTTATAAAACATAAAATATTGAATCGATCATTCCTCTTCACCTCTTGATTCCTCTCGCTCGTTATTTATTATAATATTTAAATATAAGAGAATTAACACCAGTAGTTTTAATGCTGAAAGAGTCGAATAACTGAAGTCGCAATCCGAAAGTTCCGTAGATTTATAATTTTCTAAAGATTGTTGCATACACTAACAGCAATTAATATTAGTATCTACGTGATATTAATCCAATTAATTATCGATACTAGTAGCTGCAAGGTACGACGTCATATATTGAGAAAGAATTTTTAATTACCTGAAGGCCAATGGGTGCAGTGAAGAGAGACTGGCATATGTAACAGCTAAGAGCAGCACATCCTGCGAAAGTGTGCTCTATCAAATGGCTCTGTAATTGCAAAGGACTCCCAGCTTCGAAGAGGCACAAGTGACAGCGCAAAGCCTCGATCGATGCATTTCCGGATGCCTCAAGATGTTGTTTCCTCACGTGCTGTTGTATCTTTGCCTCCGACGAAAAGGACATCTAAAATTCAAGAAATCCTTAAGTCCCACGCCAACGAAAAGCGCGGAAAAGTATTCGGAATATTCCTCTACAACTCGTATCTCTTTAACCCATTCACTGCCAGGAAAACTAAGCAAATATTACCTTTTCTTGTTAAAATTTGAGAAGATGACAGAAAGTTTTCAGAACATTGGTTTCATTAATCAAAAATATAATCTCGACATTTGTAATGATACGAAGAAGATTTTTGTTCCAAAATTTCTATACACGCTCGGCCATTATTGCTAACTTATTAATTCAAACTTATAGTGCAGCTACGAGATATCTCGTAGTTGGCAGTCAATGGGTTAACAAAATCATAAAATCCAAAATACCTGACACTGTATGCACGTATAAGTGTTCGATCCACTCCCAACTTTTTCATGCTCCGCGATCCGATGTTTCTCCGCTTCTTCAGGATCCTCGAACTTCACCCCACACTCCTGGCATCGTTTATTATCACCCGCCTCGCTCGTTCTCTCCTCAGCCTTCGATCCACGATCCTGTTCCCATCGATCCTTCGATCCATCCCATTGCGAATCCTTGCTGGATATCCAAGCTCGATCGCACTTAATCGGTCTGGCATGTTCATAGGGTGAATTTAGAATAGGTAAACCCTGAGAGTGTCTGATGTAGCAAGACTTGCAAACTCTCAAGGGTTGTCCACCGCTGCTAATGTGATTCGTTGGCAGACTTACGAAGTCCTCCGTCGAGAAGTCTCTTAGACAGAGGCAACAGCCTGGACTTTGACTCTTCTGATTAGGACTCGGACTTGAACTGGTACTTTGAGGACCGCTCGTCGTTCTCAGATGATGTCTAGCGTGCAAACGACACTCCAGGACGCTGATCAAGGTCTGTCTGCATACCACGCAAACTGCCGGTAGATGTGGCAAAGAATCGTCCAGCCTCTGCTGAGGATCCATGTTCTCCAGGCTGTGTCTTTGAACGTGCTCCAGGAATTGTGCCTCCGTTGAGAGAGTTCCACGGCAAACGACGCAGGAATCGCTCAGTTGAATCTTACAGTGTTTCTGGAGTTTGTGCTCCGCCAGAGTTGCACCGGAAGGGCAGACTTCGTCGCAGATGTTGCACTTGTGACGACCACTTCCGGGTTTGTTCGAGGCATGCTGAATTCTTGTGTGCGATTCTAGCTCGGTTCTCGAGCGACATACTTCCCCGCAGTAAGCACAGGTCATGCTTAGACTCGACATTGACTTGTTCGTCAGCTTTGGAGGAGCGTGGGCGAGCTTCTTGTGAGCCTGAAGCTCAGCTTCGTTCGCGAATTCGCCCCTTTCGCATAATTCGCACTGCTGACCTCCCGTACCGTAATTCGGCCTCTTGTTGTTGTTGTCGCGCTGATTCAGGGAGTTATTGTTGGGAGCCGGTGAACGTCCTCTTTTCTGTGACTTTGGCTGTTGATAAGAAAAAAGCATATTTTTCTATGCTCGCCTCGATCTATCGAACGACTTGAAATCTTTGCCGATGCGTGCAGACTTGACAAAACGGTTGACTTTTTTTTGGCAAATTCAAGATAGCTCTATTATTATTATAGAAAATTGGAGTCTACCATATTCGTTGGGCTTCTAAAGGTAAATAACAATTCGCAAAAAGATACCTAATTTATACCAACCTCGTCCTGAGATCTCGGCGGTCTCGTAATCCTTCCGTTTTCCCTAGAGCTGCTTCTCACATTCGGCTGATGATGATCACTCGAATGATGTGCCTGTGCTATGTGCCTGTCCAACAGAAATTCCACGGCGAATCCCTCCCTGCATATAGGACACCTGTACAAGCTGGTCGAGTGACTTGCCAAGTGCAATTGCAGCTCTAGCTCGGAGTTGCAGGAGATTCCACAGAAAACGCATCTCGGTCCAGGATTCCCGGTTACACCTGGAGTCGAAGCCGGACTCCTCGCTACAGGACTGCTATTAGAAATCGACGACGGTGCGTGAACGTTCCTAACGTGATTCGCCATTTCCGTTTCACTCCTAAAGAAGCTTCTACCCTCCCCGGGTGCATTGCCAGGTGAATTTTCATTATTCGACACCGTGCACACGTTGCAACGATAGATTCTGCACTCCTGGCTGTGCTTAACGGCAAAATGCACTTGAATCGCGACACGAGAGTCGAAAGTGTCTCTGCAAAGGGCGCATCTATAGAGATGATGAGCATGGCTGTCGAGCAGATGCCTCTGAAGTAGATCCGGATGTGGATAAAGCTTCTTGCAAGCCCCGCATGCATACTCTTTGCTGATCTGACCCAGATAATGTTTGGTAAGGTGTGCCAGCATGTCTTCTCTGTCCTGAAACGATGCGTCGCACTTCGGACAAGGATGTCTGTTCACATCGTTTCGATGATCAGCCTGAAGATGCCTCGCCAGGTGTTCCCTGAAAGACTCGAAGTCCTTCAATGCAGCACCGCATTGCCCACAGAGCAAAGTACCAGCCGTGTAATTGCTCTCGTTCGTTCTGGAATGTTTGCTGGTCAGATCTGCGGGTTCGGTGGGAGGTTGATCTCTGCTATTCTGTATCCTCTTGCCATCGTAACTCCCGTTCACCTTCGGATCAACGTAATCCCGTGGATCCAGGGGTCCAGCGTTGCGATTCTCGCAGTGCTGGAGAACGTAATGTTCCGCGTACGATGCAGCCGATGTGCATGGAATGCCGCAGAGAGGACACATCATGAGGGTAGAGGCAAAACCATCGGTACGATGAATCGAGACCAAATGGTCCCTGAGGGATGCCAGACTGGAGAACTTCATGGTGCACTGATTACAGGTGAACGGTGAGTTCTCATAATGATCCTTCTCCATGGATCTTTCGCGATCATCCTGACGATACTTTCTATCCTGGTCCTTCGACGAGCCCTCGGTGCGTTCGTGGATCTTATCGCGCTGATACGAGACCAGCTGTTCGTTGCTGCGACTCGGCGATGGCGGCACGGTCACGCTCTCTCCGCTTAAGATCGCTTGGTGCATCGTGTGCACGTGCATCTGCAATTGTTGCATGCAACTGAACGAATCCCTGGTGCAGTACATACAGGTGAGTTTCAAAGGGGAGCTTAGAATCGGCGTGGTCGAGGCACTGCCCTGAGACGTCTTCAGAGGCTTCGGATTCAGGCTGAGATTCAGGGACGGCGATGGAGAACTTGGTACCGGTGGCGAGGACGTGCTGTGAGAGGAGACGCTCCTTCGACCGTAGTCGACATCTTGGATCTTGTTTGTTGGCTGAGATTGGTGGTGTTTTTTGTGGGACTGCATGTGCGACGTTAGAGCAGCTGCCGTGTTGTAGCCCCTTGAGCAGGCTGTGCATTGATAAGGCTTCTGGGTGTCGTGAGTCTTCATGTGGATCTTCAGGTGATCGCTGAAGGAGGGAGAATTTTGCGTTATTCGAAGATCGATACTCGACGAATTGTTAAAATTGCGTTGTAGGTTTAATAAACGGAAGATGATACTTCGAATTTTATTGTTTTATTATATATAACTCTCCATGTGACTTTGCGACTTTGATGCAACACCTAAGCTTCTATTCTTCAAAGTCAATTATTATCCTCGTGAAAAATTGCAATTTACTTCTTAAAAATCATGAAATTCTTTGCAATTCAATGTTTGGAAGTCAAGTTAAAATTATTATTGTATTTTTATCCTTTTCTGACGTGCTATCGTGCAACTGATCTTCAGATACCACAAAATATTCGGAGTTATAGAGGGTTAAAGAAATTTTAAACCTTGAACTATCGATTGGAGACCTGAACGGGCAATGAATCTTTATTTATATCGGATAAATTATTTCGGGAGTAGAACGAATTAAATTGATGGATACTGGTTTTTCCTAAAAGGCTATTTTATTTGTCTAACTTTTAAAGAGTTTTTTTGACGTTCGTTCTCCATTTTCCGCGCTTCTTCGAGCGTTCTAATTCCCTTCACTTTTTCTGTCAATTTAACGGCTGTCCATCGGTCCATTGTCAAAATTATTTTCTCCTCCCGGTATCAATATAATGCCGGAAATATGATTTCCCGGTGAAACCGCGCTAATTCGCTTTTAACCGAATCAACATGGTTGGGGGCTAAAATGGATTTTTCAGACGCTCGAATAAGTCACACGTTAAGCTGGATATTGGAAAAATTTCTCTCGGAAATTGGACGGGGCAGGTTATGCAACTAAAAGCGCATTCGAAAATGTCCAGAGAGATATCGCGGAAAACGTTCTCTTAGCGTCACTTTTCGCAAAAGGGTCGAAGGATCGTGTGAGTGTAACTTTGGCACACGTTCGTTGGAAAATTCGTTTGCAATATATTGCAATATACTTTGCGAAAAATGCCAGTGTTTTAGAGTACCACGTTAAATCGACGGTGATGAAGAATTAAAACGGCTTTAAATATACACGAGAGATCGACGACTTTGCAAAATGTAATTATCAGCACACAACGAAAATGCAGCGTTATTTATCTCGTAGATTGTAAATAAAATTGGCGATTACATAATTGAATTATGTAATTTTTCCCGTGTAACATACGAAATTAAGCTTATTAGTGAGACAGGTAGGTAGTGTATTGAACAATAGCGAAATATCATCCCTCGCGGTTCAGAAGATTCATGAAATTTTCTTATTAGGGACGGAATAAAATTCTTCGTATCTGAAATTGTATAATAACGCAGGATATATCGGTCAGCGCAATAAAAGCAATTAACTTCTGATATCACAAATATACAAACTAAAATTTACCAATTTTAAACTTCCATATGTGCACCTTTCCAAAGTTATTTTTATTTTTGACATTTATTGAAGATAATGAGCAAATTATGTGGATATAAATTACTGAAATAACCTGCACTATTTAACAATCCATTTTCTCACAAAAGCTTTAATAACAGAGGCAATTAGCAGATCCGAGTTTCATCTGAATCACTTTTGATACTATTTTTTTAAACTATTATTAACTATATCACAGTCTCGATGGTTAAAAACAATAGGTTCTAGGCAAAGTGGCCGCAGTAATCGAAATCGAAAAAGTACGAAACAAAAACGAAGAATTAATTAGCAGCTACGGTGTATAAAGTGGTAAAGGGTTGAACTATCAATTCTGACCCCGAGTTCCGCCCCACCATTTCTAGAAAATTCCTCCCAAATTATCATTTAACCCTTTCAGTACCACTGGGACATACGTAATCCAAAGAAAGTTCAATAATTATTGTTCAGATAAATGTTTACATAAAATGCACTCGACATCCCAATTTCACTGTTTTATACCTAAATCGAGATTTAAATTTGATTCACATCGAGACAAAGGGGACACAGTAAATATACATTATTCTCAATAAAATTACTATAAAGAAAAACTAAAACAAAATCTTGCTTATTTAATAAAAGAGATAGACTAATGGTTGCAAAAGACTCTAAGAACTTTAGAGTGATTATTTTTACACATCGCAGCCTCAGTGACTCGAAACCAATCCAAAACCGAGTCCTAGGCGAACTAATCGCGCGAATTAAATTCCAAAATAAAACTACTATTATCATTTTGCTTGATTATCACCCAAGATTCGAAGGGAGAAACACTCGTCGGCGAAATAAGATAATAGAAGAATATCCACGGAGACGCGGCCGATAGGTCAACAATTTTCGCATGCACACACCGCGGAAAGGATGAATTATTCATCACGGGGGTCGAGGGGGTGGCCGAAGGGGTGGAAAACTAAATCCGTATAAGGTGAGGTCACTCGTTGGACCAACCGGTCAGTGTCTCGGCTCCCCGGAACGAAGACAGACGGCAAATTTGCTCTTGCACTTTACGCCTGAATAATTCATGCTTCAGGAATTATCGGCCAGCTACTGTCGCGGTCCTATTATCGCCTGTATCGTTTCCATGTAGCATTCGGGGGTGGTAAGGGGCTCGGGATGGTGTCAGACGTTTTTCTGCCATTTGACAGCACATTTCAAAGATCCCGTGATACTTTTATTTGAAGGAGATCGTACGTGGGAACGGGCTTCACTGTTCGAGGAGTTCCATGGCTCGTTGTGAGAATAAATCTTGGAATTTTGGAAATTTCTTACTTTAGTGTGGCGAGTCGAAGTATGGTGGATATGGAGTTAAAGGTTTTGAGTCTCCATCGGTGGGTCCGAATTCAAATTGGTTAAATTATTATTAAGAAATTTTAAATTTGAATTTGGGAAGTTTGTACTAAATTATTATTTAATGTAGCATAGACTCGGTGACTTAAAGTCTACCTAATACTGGTTCTAGGTGAGCTAACTAAAAATTAGGGACCTATGCTGGTTAAGGAGGTAAAGATTTGGATTCTCAATCAGTGAATCCGGATTCAAATAGCCCAAATTATTGTCAAGAAATTAAAAATTTTAATTTGGGAAGTTTGTACTAAATTATTTAGTAAAGCAAAGTCTGGGTGATTCGAAATCTACTTAAAAAAAGGTTCTAGGTAAGATAACTAACAATTAGGGAGCTATGTCAGTTAAGGAGGTAAAGATTTGGACTCTCAATCAGTGAATCAAGAAATTTTATATTATTTATTTTATATTATCAAGAAATTAATAATTCGAATTTAGGAAGTTTCTACTAAATTATTATTTAGTATATAATAGTCTCGGTGACTCGAAACCAACCTAAAACAATGGGTCCTAGGAAAATTGACCATAGAAGTTGAAATCAAAGAAATAACAAAAAAAATGTATTAATTTCTTGCATAGAACAGGTCAATCACATTAAACTAACGTTATTATTATAATATTGCAAACACTTGAAACTGTACGAGCGATAATAAAGTTAGATCTGAAACTAATAATTTCCACGGTGAAACAACTCCTGGCTGTAATCGCGAGGATAATCGTGCAGGCTGAGTACTTTAGAAATGATAAAAATGGCAAGTCGTTATCCGTGAAGCATCGAGGAGAGGATCGCGAGGGCAGAAAAGGAGGAAATAGAAATAAATGGACCAGAAGATCTCCAGCGAGTAAATGTTGCACGGATTTCCCTCACGCGATTCCTAATTTCACAGATCGCTCCACATTTTCTTAAACTTCCATAATAATAAGTCGACTGTAATCAATCATCATTTACAGTCGAACGTTCTCCCATCGATATTTCAAATTTCGATGATTATCAAAACAATAGAAGTAACCGAAGAATTGAAAAAATACGATTTTACAAAATAAACTAAAGTTCTCAACGAAATTAAACCTTCAAGGATCAAAAAAGCGATTGTACTTTTACAGAATTTTTTCACGATTGCTGGATGAAAGAATCGGTCAATTTTCAATCCTCGAAATCTTCGGGAGAGTCTTAAGAGTAAGATGGAAGAAAAAAAATCGAAAAAACCGATCACCGTGAATCGTGACGGGTCAAAATCGTGACTTTCGTCCAAGGAGCGAAAGAACTCGAAAGGCCGTTTCTTCTTTGAAGCGTTCCATATTCTAGGACGGCAAAAAAAGCCACGGTTTCTCGCTGAATTCTAAAGCAAGGAATTTCATGGATTTTCGTGTAATCGATTAAACCTCGGCCGATTAAGGGACCCCGTGAATTTCAACAGGTTTCGAAGATTCGACGTTGTATCGTCAGAAATGAATTGTTATCGGATGTTAATTATTACACGAATAGCGACGATCTAAGGGAAACTTTCTACTGCTTGTCTGATAAATTATGGATATTAATTTGTAATAATGATTATTTCGCAATAATAAACGTAGAAAAGTGTGATAAAGAGAAATTCCAACTTAGATTTCATCGCGAAAGAATCGAAGTTCGATCATTTTTATAGGAAAGATGATGGAAGAGGAAAAATTGGAAGCGTGCTATTTTCAAAAGGGTAACAGATCGATAACGATTCGGTCATCGATCATCGGCGATCTCGATAGCGCATTGAGATCCCCCATGGCCGATGGAAGCATGTGAGAACCACGGGGGTTTTCACCCTTTTGTTGGGTCACCCAAGCCGACTGTCAAGCTCGAGGAACGAATAGAGATGTGGCGTAAAGATCCAGCAATGCGATTGTAATAATGGCTGACACGGTAAGTCTCTGTTAGAACCTTCTCGATTTCTGTCTCAAGTTTTCACAGCAACATTGCCAACTTTCTCTACTGAAGTCCATTGAAAATCAAAAATTAAATTCGCCAAAAATTTATAAAATAACAAAACTTGAAGTCAGTTCTCACTCAAACCAATTAATCCCTAGAAAGCACTCGATTTCATTACTTATCTATAACCATCGATTAAAGTAAAATTCTATATAACGATCTAAATTTATAATACAAATTTAAATTATCAATTAACACATTAAATGCCACCGGTATTTCTCTAGTTTATTAATTTCTACTGAAGTGAAACTGTTTCTATTAAAATCACATCTTTACAAAGCAGAAACGTTAACGACAAAAGGAGATATACAGACAGCAGGACTTTTTGAGACCAACGCATAAATATTCACTGAATTAACAAATTCGCAAATATTACAATTTAAAAGTCACATGAAATTTCATTGAATTCAATAGCGCCGGTCACTGGTGACCCCCATGGCTTTCAAGATGTTTAAAAAATTCTGACATAATCTTTAAAAATCCCTCTGGAACTTCTATCCAAAGTTATCGATAATATAAAATAATGTATACATGGAATTCGATAGATGAATGTAATAATTCTTTTATGTATAATTTGCAATTAAGTTGGAGGGATTTTTGCTACAAGTACCATTCGAATAAGGAGATAAAGAGAAGTCACAAGCGCGACATAACCGTGGGGCGAAGGTGGAAGGAGCAGCAACGAGGCACTTGACTAATGTTCTACCTGTTGTCCCGTAACACCTATGCGCCTACCTGTCCGCTCACCTGGACGCAGACTAAGGCCCCGGTACGTGGACGTATCTTTACGTTACGTGTATACACGTTGGCCTTCCTCACATGTGGACACTTAAACACGAAAAGGTGCGTGCTGGCCACCCTTCTGGGCCCGAGGCAGCTTAGCATTTCAATACCCTCGACGACTCAATGCTCTTGGGACGAGAGAAACGGGTGAGAGAGATGGAGGTAGAGATAGAATGGGGAAGGTTGAGAAATAGAGAGAGAAAGAGCGAGTAAAAAATAGAGAGAGAGAGGTAGGAAGAGAGAGATTGAGAAATAGAGAACTGTGGAAGGAGAGAGAGAGAGAGAGTTTGAAAAATATAGAAATGCAGGAAGACAGAGATTGGGAAATAGAGAGAGGCTGAAAAATAGAGAGACGCGGAAAGAGAGGGGCTGAAAAATAGAGAGAAGCTGAAAAAAAGAGAAATGCAGGAAGAGAGAGATTGGGAAATAGAGAGAGGCTGAAAAATAGAGAGAGGCTGAAAATAGAGAGAGGCTGAAAAATAGAGAGAGGTTGAAAATAGAGAGAGACTAAAAAATAGAGAGAAGCTGAAAAATAGAGAGGCTGGAAAATAGAGAGGCTGAAAAATAGAGAAAGTCTGGAAAATAGAGAAAGTCTGGAAAATAGAGAGAGGCTGAAAAATAGAGAGAAGCTGAAAAATAGAGAGGCTGAAAAATAGAGAAAGTCTGGAAAATAGAGAGAAGCTGAAAAATAGAGAGGCTGAAAAATAGAGAGAAGCTGAAAAATACAGAGGCTGAAAAATAGAGAGAAGCTGAAAAATAGAGAGGCTGAAAAATAGAGAGAGTCTGGAATATAGAGAGAGACTGAAAAATAGAGAGAAACTGAAAAAAAGAGAGACTGAAAAATAGAGAGGCTGGAAAATAGAGAGAGGCCGAAAAATAGAGAGAAGCGGAAAGAGAAAGATTGGGAACTGGAGACAGCTGGAAGGCAGAGATTAAAGAACCGAAAGAAAGAGACCGAAAAATAGAGAGACGCAGCAACAGAGAAATGGAAAATAAAGACAGAAGCAGGAGAGAAATTGCAAAATAGACAGAGAAAGACGAAACGAGATCGAAAACCAGAGAGAGAAGTAGATAGAGAAACCATTGAATAGACAGAAATAGATGCAAATAGACAAAGATAGATCCGAGAGAGAAAATAAGAAAGGAGTACAATCGTGAGAAAGAAAGAAACAAAGATAGGAAAAGAGGTCGTCGAGGAAGGCTGAAGCAAGAGGAGGAGAAGGAAGGGAAGGAAAGAATGGGCCACGTAAGAGAGTAAGCTTGACTAATGCCACCCGGGGCCGCGGCCGTCGTGTGATCATTACTCATTTGTCACCCGGTGGATCGGTCCCCCGGAATCGGGGCCCAGCGCGTCGTTACCACCGTTCCGACTTTGTCGGATATACGTCTCGGCTGTCTTCCTCGCCATTTCGGCCGTCGCAATAGCGCATGCAGAGACGATATTAAATATCGGGGTACTTGGTAATGTGGACGATGCAGTTTTTTAATGCGCGAATACCCTGCGACGATGTCCTGCAACCGGGGACAGTCACCGTTTCTGGTTACCATCGATTTCAGGCAACTGGGTGAATATTGGAACGTGAGATTTATATAAATTGATCGATTGTACCGGTTCAACCATTTGCACTCGAATGGCCCATCTAAGGGGACATCGTGAGTGGAGCATATCACTCGGTGTCCCCTCTGAGGGGACATTTTAATTTATTAGTGATTCCGGAGGATGAACTTATTGCACTGCAATATTTTAAGTAATTCAGGTTTCCCCAAAGTTTTCTATGGAAATGGCAAAATGCAGAAAATCGTAATGTACCGCCGAGTTGCTGATAGATAAGGTCAGGAATGGCTCTGAGTACAAAGGGTTAAATAGAGAGGACAATTATTGAGATTCAAGAATCAATGATTGGAGTGTATGGAGATACGACGTGAAAATAAAAGGAAAAATTCTGCTAACGAAGTATCTCGAAGATATTTATATTCAGCAAGTGCAGCTGCAAGGAACAGGAAGTTGGAGTTATTAATTAACGGAGTTAAGAGTGTGTAGTAATCAATTTCGAGCGGTGTTTTAGTAATTGCTTTTTGCAATTTATCATTGGGTATTATCGATCAGGACGATTATGACGATTGTGACGATGGTAAACGTACCTCCTGGAGAACGCAGCCTCACAGTGGGTGCACCGGTATCTCCGGTCTCCCGTATGCAGCTTCACATGCCGATCTCTGCTACGTTTGTGCTTGAATAATCTTGCACACCAACTGCATCGATATGGCATCTGATCGCCATGGCTCTGGAACAGAAAACATGCGATCGCGTTTTAACATCTAACCTCTTCGACGGACCCTTTCCTATCGTTGCAACGGTTCTGAGTTTCGTTCTCTGTTGCACTGAATCATTAGTTTATTTATTATATAATATTGATTATATTATTATATTATATATTATAATATATTGGCTTATATTTAGAATATAAGCGACATAACTGAAAACAACTTATTCTTCATCTCGATACTGCGAGATAATCAAATCACAAGTGCCGTATACCAATTTTATTCATAAATTAGAAAATTGCAAAGACGGGGCATCATTTTCCCTATTTTCCAAGTTAGAAAATTGAGAAAACATATTATTATTTTCCCTACTTTCCAAATTAGAAAATTGAGAAAATATATTATTATTTTCCCTATTTTCCAAGTTAGAAAATTGAGAAAACATTATTATTTTCTCTATTTTCCAAGTTAGAAAATTGAGAAAACATATTATTATTTTCCCTATTTTCCAAGTTAGAGAATTAAGAAAACATTATTATTTTCCCTATTTTCCAAGTTAGAAAATTGAGAAAACATATTATTTTCCCTATTTTCCAAGATAGAAAATTGAGAAAACATATTATTATTTTTCCTACTTTCCCAAGTTGCAAGACTGCAAAAGAAAAAATTATTTTCCCAACTTTGAACTCTCAAAACTCTATCGAAAGCTTATTATCTACCTCGACCAACAAACTACCACCACAAAACAACCCTAAATAACCACCCTTCCGTCTCACCATACCTAAACAACCAACCGTACCATCTTCGAAAAAAATCTCTAAACCTTCAAAAACCCCATAGAACAAAACAGTTCCACAGGGGCCCCGTTCTTTTCCCCACATTTTCGAGTTTATCTCGCGCAAAGGTGAACGTGACATCGGCAAAGGAGGCGATCGCTTCGCCCTTCCTTCCGAATCGTCTCTTCAAAGGAGCCGACAAAACGAGCTGAAAAGTCGAGCGCTCGTCCTGTACGTGCCGAGCTTACTTCTCTCGATGAGAAGAAGCGACTCGAAAAAAAAAACAAAAAAACGGGGGGCATACACACCGGCCCATGAAACGAAAGAGTCGAGGACAAAGAGGATGACCCTGTACGCGATCATATCGGTCACACCGATCTACCTGGGTGACACGTCTGGGACACGGCGAGAAGAAGCTTGCCGAAAAGTTTCTCGCCGATTCTTTTTGCCCGATTGACTTGGACTCGTTCTTTCTCAATGTTACTTTCAAATTGCTAACTGTTGATTTTACGAATCATTTTTGCCGAGGTAATTGGAAAATTGGAAAAGTTATTTATTATTTTCTAACCGGAGAAAATTGTTTCTTGCTTTTCTGGTTTTCTAACTTGGGAAAGTGGGGAAAATAATATGGTGATTTTCTTTTCAATGGATTTTCGTGATTGTAAGTTAGTTATGTTGTAATATGGCGAACGTTTTAATGGGAATGACTGCTAAGACGAGGTGGTAACCATTGGGTTGGTTTCGATTGGCTGCGAAGAACGATGGTATTTAACCCCATGCACTTCAAATGCCAACTGGATTTACTTCGAGTATTTTTGTCTTTCCGTTTGGAATGCTGAATCGTTCTGCCATTTATTTCAATATCAATCGTGGCACTAACGAGGTTATTATTATTCCAAATGTGATAAAGCCTCGCAGTAATTTGTGCACTTCAGCTAACATTTATTCCCCTGAGTCGACAATTATTGCAATACGAGGTTCGTTTATATCTTAAAATCATCCCAAATCAACTGTCACGGTGAAGTTTACAAAAAATTCTAAAAATTAATTACTTAGGGTGAAGCTACAATTAATTATAGCTTCTGACTTTCTATTTAGCTAAAAAAATTAAAATTTCGATAAATTATAAATTACTAACAAGAATCTACCCAAGGACTATGATAGATATGAAATTAAAGGCTCAAACTTCCAAATATTAAACAAATTCGAATCCCCGTTATTTCTAGAAGCATTTTGTAAATAATTATCTAATATATGATGTTCTAAGTAATTATGAATTCTCCAAGTATCTAAAACAGTAGCTATTAATCTATATTGTTCGATAAATTAGTAAAAACAAGAATATTCCAAGTTGCCATAGAATTTAATTAACTGGAGAACACTTGGTACCAACTTCCAAAGCTTAAATGTTTAAAACCCTTTGCGGGCGAAGACTTTTTTGAATAATGGCAGATAATTCTGCATCTAGCGATTAAAAATCACCTTTCTAGCAGAAAGTCAGACTGTTAATGTGTTCAAATAATTAATTAGTATTTACCTAATCACATTTCAATAATTATATTTAAATTTGTCAACTCTAATCGTGCATACATGCGGAAATAAACTATAATCAGAGCTTCTTCTCAAATATATGCGTTTGCAGTTCTCAAATGGTTTAAAGGGTGCACCAGAGGGATGATGAGGAACAACGAGTAAGAAAATTCACTGTTTGACAAGACCAACAATCCCTTTTTACCGGAATAACGATAACTCGAAGTAAGAAGAAGCGTCTCGACGCTACAAAACGAAGTTCGTCTTCGTTATCGAAGTCATATCTGTGGCGAAGAGAACGATGCACGATTCCGCTCGCGTATGTGGAAGCAGCTTTTATCGAGGCTGAAAAGTCAGAGAGGAAGCCGAAGGCAGAGAACCACCTGGACGAACAACCTGACCGGTACAACCTGTTATGGGCCACGCTACAGATTTTGACCCGAAGATGACCCCAGGACGTCGGCTCGGACGCGGAAGAGCGAGCTAATGCCACCGCCATGCAAAAGAGAAAAATTCGAATCGGCCACGCGTCTTCGAGCGTCTGGAACCCGGAATTTCTGGACGTTCTGCATCATCTTCAACGTATGCAAACGATATTGCGAAGAGAAATTCGCATTTTGCACGTATGCTGTTCCCGTTTCGGTCACTTTTACGGGATTATTGGCGCGGAAATGTATAATTATGGCTGGCGGAAACGTAGTTGTACGGATATTCATTAACCCTTTTGCTGCTAATGGGATATACATATCGCAACTAACAGAATTGTACAGAAAATATGACTGTTTAAATTGGAGAGAAATTATCTTTTTTTATACTAAGAGAATGTAAGTGACAATGAATAACAAGAAGATATTTTGATGCAGAATTAATTTCTACGCAAACTGCATTTTTAAAAATGTTTTGCGGTGAATATTATCCAATAGTACGATATGGGGGATAATTTTGAAAATAAAGTCGAAGCGATGGGGAGTAAAGTAATTTTGCAATTGATAAGTTTAATTTAAAAATTGTGTTTGGCGTTTTTGGTGTGCAGATTTTTGCAAGTGAAAGAATTTTTAATTAACATTGACAATAATTATTAGGTAAGTCGTTCAACTATAATTATATTCACTTTAGATATTCTAAATGTGATCAAATAAAAAAGAAAGATTATTTTACTTTGCAACCTTTCTGTTTCACTGAGTCAAATATCCTTTGCACTAGAAAAAGAATTATTTTATATCGCAGAATTTCACTTGCTTATTCATAATTCTACTAATTATTTCCAATTTACTATTTACAAATTATTATTAAATATCTTACAAATTTCCTACAGAAACACTTCTAATGAAAATCCGCAAAAGGTTCAAACCGGAAGAGAGAAAGATCCTAAAAGACTCACCTGCTCGTGCTTCTTCAGGTAGCTCAATCGCGGAAAAGTGCGGTCGCAAAATTGGCAAGGATACGGTGCACTCGAATTATTTCCGTCAGCATTGACACCGACGTCGGGCTCGACTTCCGGTTCCGACGGGAAACTGGCAGACGTCGGCGTCGCGCAAGACGATGGCGTCTCACCGCCCCGTCTCGAGGTTGGCCCGCCATCCTCGCTGTGCCAGGACGAACTTCCGGTACCCAGGGCCTCTGAAATTCGGACAGATATTTTCCTCCTTGTTACTCCGAACGACCCGAGGATAAATTGCTCAAATGTCTCCCGGTGATTCGTCTTCGGGAGAAGTCGAGGAAGTAACGAGTATAAACGCTCCTGCAGCCGTTTGCCGGAAGTAACGAATATAAACGCTTCTGCAGCCGTTGCCGGAAGGAACGGTACGTTTCAATGACGGAAGAGGATTCTAGGGGGGTGAGTCTGCTACTTTGAGTGATTTTCAGGTGATTTTTATTCATTGGTGATGCTTCTTTGTTGCCTTTAACCCTTTAAGTGACTCAGGACTCACCTGAGTCATCCATGGTAATATAATTTACCATATATTTTTGTATAATAATTGCCATTAAATGAAAGAGTGCAAATTTGGCCGCTATATTTTCAGATATATGCACCATAAGGAGGTGCACTCCAGTGTTTTACAAATATGTTTGAAAGAAACGTTTTGTCACTTAAAGGGTTGGGAGGAATGAGTGTTTAATACTTGATTTGCATATTGGCTGAAGAGAATTCAATTACTGGGGCTATAAGTATGAAAGGGTAGAACTATTAACCTCTCTACGCTCTTTTAAAAAATCGCACTGAAGTCCCTAGTCTTTCCTAAGCCATAGTCTATTTTCTATTTAGAAAGCTGAATTTTTTTATGCTTTTTCTTTATAACTTTCTTGAGAATATTTTGTAATCACTGTGTCCAATTTGAATCAAATTGAATCTCAATTTGTATAAAAAATACACTAGGGGTTAATTATGGGATCTGACTTCAAATTAATCGTCACATTCGTAGAGATTTTTTCAAATTATCATTTAAACATCATAGCTACGGTTCTTCGGTACCAATTCAAAAGAATACATCCTAGACAAAACGACTATCGCGGTTGAAGCCAAGAAAATAATTCTTTAATTTAAACAAGTCACCTCAGAATACTATCCTAATAAATTAATAGCCTCATACATTATCAAAAAAATCACAATACCAATGCAGCATATACCAAGAACAACCGATAAAAGTTTGAAAACCAGGAAGACCATCATAAAAGCCATAGAAATGACTCATACCCCGCACTTCTAATAAAATGCAGCACAGCACCGACTCACGATTAGCCGTCTATTCTTCCTCGATCCTGTCCTATCGGATCAGTATCAGGATCAAGATCAATGCCAAGCCGATGGAATTCAATCGCGTTACACGGGAGTACCGATCTTTTTTTCGAAACAGGTTTATAAATGTCGCAAGAGGGTACCAGTTCCATAAGTGACCCTACGAACTCACGGCGTGTACATGTAGGGACATTACGAGTCCGGCTGACCTCACCTCGCCCGTTATATGTTCCTTTATATTGTTTTCGTAACGAGTATGCGGTGAAACTGGTACCATTAACCCGTGCCACGTCAAGAAGGACCGTGCCGTCGTCGTTCAAGATCCTCCAGGACTGGTCTCGACAATAGAGAAAGGACATTCCGGCCAGGATCGCCTCGAGGATCGAGTAGAAGCACTTTTTTCGCTTCTCGCAATCGTTCCCCTTATCCTCGCGGTATCGCGTTAATGCGTACGCTGCAATTTTTGTACCGTAATGCGAAATAGTCTTTCAACGCTTGGAAATATGATGGCGACGTGAGAATTTCTGCTGGCTTTCGAGGATTATGACATTTTCAGTTATTGCACGGAGAAACCGGTAACGAGATCGCGGTCTCGGAGAATTGGGGGATAGGAGAAGCGGAGAAACCGGAGTCCTTGGTTTTTGGGATGTGGTGCAAAGATTGGATCTTTGTACCTTTTACTTTGGAACGAAAAGGGCGAAGGTGTTTTGTGTGGGATTGGAAGGGATTGATTTGTTGCGTGTTGTATGGAAATTGCAGTATAATGCGGTTAGAAAGTAGGTTAAGTATAGTAAATGTGACGATACTTTTGAAAATTGAAGAATGAGGTATTTGTCCTAAATTATTATTTAATATACAATAGTCTCGATGGATCTACCTAAAATAGGAAATTGTAGGTGAAATGATTAGAAGTCAGCGGACTATGGTGTGTAAGGAGGTAAAGTGTTAATTAGCTCAATTATTAATTAATATATCACAACCTCGGTGATTCGAAATCAACCTAAAACAGTTGGTCCTCGGCAAAATGACTACAGCAGTGAAACCCAAAAAGATAGAGAAGAAAGAAAACGAAGGCAGCAAAATTCAAGATCACCGTGAAACTGTAAAGGCGAGAGTAGAATGATGAATTCGGAAGGAACGACAGAGTCCTTCGGCGTCTCCCCGAAAGCCGAGAAAACCAGCACGAGAGTCGCCTAAGAAACCGGTGACGAAGGAGTCATCCGGGCGAAGTGGCTGGAATAATTAATAATTGTGAGGAATGAGAGAGACTCCCACCGGCTCGGATAGAGCAAAGTGGACCTCGTAAACGGTGGAAATGACTCGGCTAGTTGGCCGTTTCCTCATTTGCCCGGTACAGCACGCTGGATCCGACACCCACCACTCGATTTAAGAGATTTTGCGGAATCCCGTCTACGCGTGACACGAACCGGAGACGAGAGACACCCAACGAGATAGGATCATCCACTCGGCTCGTTGGATCGACGTTTTAAATGGCTCGCATCCTCCACCCACGCGTACCCTTGCTTTTTCGTTTTCTAGCCGCTTTCTTGGTTCATGCTTTAATTCCAATCGACGATCCGGAAGTCGTTCAATTAGCATGGTTATCGTAGGGTGAATGGGCGTTCGAAATACTTAGTATTCTTTTTTCTAAATTAGTACACTTTGGAAATTATTACGGTACTCTTTTCTCAATTTTAATCGATCATCCGGAAGATGGACAATTAAAATAAACTGCTCTATCTTTTTAAATAATTAAAAAGTTACTTTTTACAGTAACGTAGACACTTTTGCATTCATGGGGTTGCTTAGGGTGTTACTTTTTTAATTTAATCGATCATTAGAAAGATGGACAATTAAAACAAAATGCTCCATCTTTTCGTCCAATGGAGGAGGAACTTTTTATGGTAAATTAGGCGTTTTTGCAACCCTCACGTTGCTTAGACAATCAGGTATTTATTTTCTAATTTTAATCGATCATTTGGAAGATAGGCAATTGATTAGATTTGCGGAGGGTGAAAAGAAATTTTTCTGTTTAGAATGAAATTTCTCTATCTTTTTGTCTAAATGAAAAGGGACTTTTTAGGATAAATTAGGCATTTTTTCAACCTTCGCATTGCTTAGACAATCAGGTGTGTCTTTTCTAATTTTAATCGATCATCTGTAATATACGAAATTGATTAGACTTGCGGAGGGTGAAAGGACATTGTTCTGTTTAGAATGAAATTGCTCTATCTTTTCGTTTAAATAAATAGGGACTTTTTAGGGTAAATTAGGCATTTTTTCCACCCTCACGGTGCTTAGATTCGTCAATCAGGTGTTCCTCCACTTGTGCAACGTGCATCACTGGGGCACTCGCCCAATTGGCATCTCGCATGACTCACGCGCGCGCTTCTTCTTTCAGGGCTGCAAAAAGAGGGACACGGGGAACGTGCAATAAATATAAACCGAGCTACCGGTCGAAGGTACGAAAGCACCCAGCCGATACTTTCGTCCTCGATGATTTCATCGGGACCGCTAAAAGAAGAAGGAAGATCGACCGGCTGATCTTTCGATGATCTAAGCACCTTGCTTCGCTCATTGGCGCTTCTAAACTCGTGGGGGTTGATTTTTTCATTTGCTCGCTGCAAATTCAAGACGTGGTAGGATTAAAAGAACAACGATAATAATTCATCGGCAATGATACTCATCTTTTAGAATTTAATTGTTTTAGAAACGAACGAAAGAAATTGTAAACTGAAATCTGCACGAACATGTTACTTTTAATTACTTATCCCTAATTTATTGCTGCCTACGTTAACTCATAAAATTCCATGCTGTGTTTAAAAAAAATGACTAAAAATGTATCACTAATACAGAGATTTCAAAAAATTAAGATACTCTTCAACATCCTCTACCAACAGAACTCACCCCATTCTACATAATCGCCCAACATCTATTAGTTTTCGTCTACGTAAACCCCTACACTACCAACTACCCCGCCATAAAAAAAAATCCCCAAAAAATCTCAAAAAGCCACCCCACGTATCCCGATTCGAATCAAACAACGTTCAACAACCTAATACACCCCTCGCATCATCCACCCCCTCCCTCGTCATCTCCACCACCCAATTTCCATCGCTCCTCTCATTCTCCCATCGACAGATCAATCTCCAACCCCTAATTAATCCTACAACCCTCACGCAGTAACGGATTCTCCAATGATCTCAAACACGATCGTTTCGAAAGGCCATCGAAAAAGGGGCAGCTTTGGGAGAGCGAGAGACAAGGACGATAGTCGGGGGTTTTATTTAGAATTACGATTCGGTCCAATCAGCGGGGCGATGTGTCATCGGCGCGGAAATAGGCGCACTTAACACTGGCAGCTCTTTTCTGCGACCTGCCGATGCCAGCCGTATTGCATTGTGTTTTTATCTGTTCGAGCGTGTGCGTGGCTCCCGCTCAAACTGGCGAGAGAGACCGATCTCCCTCGTGTGTCTCTTCGGAGTGTGTTGTCACCTCGCGCACGCTGCTATTTATAGGATGCTCCGAACACGCTTATTAATAGGGGCCCGACTTAACGCCTTCGTTAATTGTGACTTATGTCCGTACGCGAACTCCGCGATGCACAGTGATTCGCGCGGATTTCAGATGCGCCAATGGCGTAGAGATCTGTGGTGGAAGTTCGACGGGGGTCCGACGAGGTTGGAGATGGTTTAACACTAGAACTACCAAACCAGTCTAAATGATTGGTACACAATTTTTTCCAAAAATTCTTCAAACGTATAGGAGAGTTATGGAATAGATATTCTCCGCCCATCTCATAAAACATAAATTACAGAATCGATCATCGTTTCCACCCCTTAATTCTTCTTGTTTCAAAGCACTTATTTAACACTAGAACTACCAAACCAGTCAAAATGACTGGTACACGATTTTTTCCAAAAATTCTCTAAGTTCATATAAAAGTTGTAGAATAAATATTTTACGCCCATCTCAAAAAACATAAATCACCGAATCAATCATCTTTTCCACCTCTTAATTCCACTTTTTCAAAGTACTTATTTAATATATTTAAATATAATAGATTTAACGCCGGTAGTTCTAGTGTTAATGTATTTAAAAATAATATATTTAATGCCGGTAGTTCTAGTGTTAAATAGGTTTTCTTTCAAAAGTTATGGTACTTTTTTGCAGGAGAATAATTAATGATGATGAGGTAATTATGTGGGGGTGGGATTTTTTGATTGGAAGTTTGCTGTTGCTTGTGGGGGTTTTAGGCGAAGGGATGGGGGATTAGATGAGGATTTGAAGGGTTTTTGAAGCTGTTGGAGATAGAGGTTTCGATGAGGAGCGAATTTCAAAGGGAGGTTTGTGGATTCGCAAACGCTGAGAAAATTTACCGCGATGCAGCGATTCGCGCGGATTTCAAATGCGCCAATGGCGTAGAGATTTGTGGTGGAAGTTCGACGGGGGTTCGACGAGGTTGGAGATGATTTAAGTAGATTTCTTTCAAGAGTTATGGTACTTTTTTGCAGGGGAAAAATTAATGATGATGAGGTAATTATGTGGGGGTGGGATTTTTTGATTGAAAGTTTGCTGCTGTTTGCTGTTTGTGAGGCGATGGCTATTCAAAATCCTTTTTAGTATTTGGATCTACGAATGAATGTCTTAACCGATATCCTTCTGTCATACTTATTTGAGAATTTGTTCACAGTCTAAGTCTGCTAGCATTTAATTTAGATATTCCACATATTTTTGAGATTAAATGTGTGAAAAACAGCGAGGTTTAGGTGTAATTTTAAGTACTAATTCTCGCGATATTACTTTTTCCAGAACCAAGAAATATTTGGCTGGGAATGGGTTAAGCAAAAAGAGTGGCTCTTGGATTCTCAACACTCTTAATCTTTTATATCGTAGAATTTTTTAATATTTTAGAAAGTAGACGTTTTAAAGAACGAGGTCATGCAATATTTCTTTCAAGGGACATAAAAAGGCCTCATTGCAAACTTGTAAATCTAGGATTCTGTTTTCGTGACATAAAAGTAATAAAGGTGAAAGAAAATGATTCAAACTCTGCAACGAGTCGACAATAATTTTTGCTCTACCCAATTTATCCAAATAATTCTAATTCTACCAAATTTATTGGATGTATCTTTGTATAATTTCGCGCCCGCGTCTCGTTTAATAACGGTGCAATGTTTAACGAAAAAATAAGGACAATTCTAAGACGTCAATACTATCGTTTCTCTACCTTTGGATTTGTGTTGCTCATCCTGAGAAGGTTCCTTGTGGGCCTGAATCTTTCCTATCAATAATTCCAGCCTGGAACTATTACCCTTGAACAGCATCCTGACTCTCGATGTTTCATTCCCCCATGTAAAACGACGCACCACGATTCACCATCACCTTCCACCGATCGTCAAAAGTCGTATCACCAAACGATCACAAGCTACTCGTCTCAATATCGCAAATCCGATTTCTACATAAAAAACGATCACGCCACTGATTCGAATCCTTTTCTCATAAAAACCACCCCAATCTCTTCACCCCTTTACACTTTCTCAACGAAACTCCTCGATCTCACTCCCAAAACAATCCAATCGATCTTCGATTCCCCGTTCAAAACTATCAACAAACGCGATTCTACCGTCGCAAAAAGAAAATAATCCCATCAAGACTCTACCTCAAAAAACTCAATTCTCCATTCATCACCAACGATCTTCTCGATTCTCATTAAAAAAGGAAAAATAAAAAGAGTCTTCATGCACCAAAACGCGCAGACATGAATTCCAAAGACGTCGTCCGAACGTCCACGAAATATCGCCGATACCATCGATCCCCGAGGAACCCGTGCCGATGATCACTCGCCGTAGATCAAGCCCGCGATCTTCCGTGTGCAAGATCGATCCAGCCACGATCGTCGTATCGCAAGGACTGGCATCGGTCAAGTGATGCGTGGCAGAGAGCAAGACGAAGGAAACGGGCCGAAGCACGAAGAAAAGCGTGCAAGAAGGGAGCAAACTCGTCTCGGTGGCGGTCTATAACGCGCACTAACGGGGTACCCACGAATGACTACTATTATCGTGGACGATGCAAAACCGACACACCAAGTCCTCACTCCTCCGGAAAGCAAAAGAGCACCGTACGTGGAAGGAGAAGGGACCTCAAAAGCAGCCTGAGAGAGGCTAGGGAGTCCCCTGGGAAACCAGCCACCGCATTGGACGGTAGGCGGGATTACACACTAACGAGTACACCCACCTTCCGGCTACCTATTTAACCTTTCATCCTCCACCTAATACACCTATACGTGCACACTCGACTTTTACCAAGGGACGACCTAAACCCGTGGGAGGGAGTGAATTTTATTTTGAGCGGAGGATCGTCGGGTGATCGATGGAAATTGTTTTGGAAGTTTCGATGCTTTTTTTGATCATGGGTTTATTTTTTTTTTGGATTTGTAGGTGTTGTTTTTGTGGTGGTAAAAAAGTTGGGGAAAGAAATTTTTCTGTTTAGAATGAAATTTCTCTATCTTTTTGTCTAAATGAAAAGGGACTTTTTAGGATAAATTATGCATTTTTGCAACCTTCGCATTGCTTAGACAATCAGGTGTTTGTTTTCTAATTTTAATCGATCATCTGGAATATACGAAATTGATTATATTTGTGGAGGGTGAAGGGGTTTATTTTTTTTTGGATTTGTAGGTGTTGTTTTTGTGGTGGTAACAAAGTTGGGGAAAGAAATTTTTCTGTTTAGAATGAAATTTCTCTATCTTTTTGTCTAAATGAAAAAGGGACTTTTTAGGATAAATTATGCATTTTTGCAACCTTCGCATTGCTTAGACAATCAGGTGTTTATTTTCTAATTTTAATCGATCATCTGGAATATACGAAATTGATTATATTTGCGGAGGGTGAAGGGGTTTATTTTTTTTTGGATTTGTAGGTGTTGTTTTTGTGGTGGTACAAGAGTTGGGGAATTGTGAAAGTAGGTTTATTTATTTAGGGTAATTTTTGTTGTTCGTTGTAATTGATTTGTAGGCGGGAGTCGAAGTGTTGAGAGGAGAGCTGCGGTTTCTTTTAGTTTTTTATTTCTGAGGAAGAAAGAAATGTTAGGAAGTTGGTATTTGTGTATTTTGCGGAGTCCTTTAGACGGTATTCTCGATCGAACAATAACGCATTACATCAACGAAGGCGACCTTCTGTAATTCCCGTCTCGTTTACGATACTAATGCCCTCGCTAATGGTGCTTTCTAATTACCCCTTGCACCGTTAATTGAGTCAGAGGATCTACTCGTTCCCTCGAATCTCTAAAATCGGCTAGACATCAAAATCGACGTTCAAAAACTCTGAAAGATTACGCGAAATGAAACAAAATCCCTATTCATTACTTTCATCGTCGTTTCAACAATTAATCATTTACCAAACGAATTAATTCAATGCAGAATGCAGTAGTCAAACAATCTCTGCAAATTCTCTCGTAGAAATCACTCGGTGCAGTATTTTTATTTTACTTCGCCTACTTTCAAACCTTCACCATAGGATTTCTACATGGGATCTCCAATTGCACCTTCTTCCGCAAAGAGATACTCCATAATTATCACATTACGAAACTACCCTTTCACGTTCGAAAACTTTCAATTACCGCGGACTAATTAAAATTGATAATTCAGTGCCAAAAATATTCAGAAATTCTGACGTAGAAATCACACGGTGTAACATGTTTACTTTAATTCGCTTACTTTTAAATCCTCACCATAGGATTTCTACATGGGATTTCCAATTGCACCTTCTTCCTCCGCAAAGAGATACTCCATAATTTTCACATTACGAAACTACCCTTTATGTTAGAAAACTTTCAATTACCGCGGACTAATTAAAATTGATAATTCAGTGTGAAAAAATAATCAGAAATTCTGTCGCAAAAGCTCACGTCACACGGTACAATTTTCCTCGAACCTATTTACAAGTATTCACCATGGGGTTCCTATCGGGTATCCCCGATCGCAGAATTCACGGGTTAGGTGTATACACGGCCGCGGGACTTTTGAAAAAAACATACAAACGACGGAGAAAGAGAGAGAAAAAGAATTAGCGGGAGAGAGAAGAGAAACAAGCGGGCAAAGGAAAAAGGGCCGAAGAAAGAAAGCGGAATGCCAAGTGGACCCCCTGTAAACTCTGTGAAATCGGCCGGAATGGATTCTCACACACGGTTGGAGCTCTGTACCACCTTATGGGGGCTACGGAGAACTTCTCGGCTCCCTATGGGGACCCATGAGGAGTGCCTCGGTAACCCGTGCTTGCCTCGGAGAGGCGCGAGTTGCCCACCCATCGCGATTATTTATCTCATTGCGATCGTGACATTAGGTGGTCCCAATTCTCTTGCAAGCTATTCAACTGCAACGGCGGAATTGCAGCTTCACCATGACGGCCTGCGATTAGCTACTTTTCTGCGCAACGTTTTCATTCGCGAATCGCAGAATTCGCGAGGGTGCTCCGAGAGTTAATTCGTACGAGGGTGCAAACTTCTCGGTTTACGTATTAATTATCGTAAAAGGATGCATTTTTGATGGAAATTTAAATACATCACTCTTTAAATCCTTCAGGAGGAGGAGATTCTATGCTATATCAACACTTGTTTGAATTTTTTGGACACCTAGAAATTTACATTTTAATTCTTCCAGAATTTGGATTAATTTCGCACATTATTATTTATGAAACTGGAAAAAAGAACCATTTAAGAATAATTTATGCAATTAGTGCTGTTGGACTTTTAGAAGTTGGAGAATATTTTATATATATATTTTCTTCTTGAAAATTTGGGTTTGTGATGAAATTAGTATTTTTTTTTATCACTTTTATTTTATGCTGTGGAGAATAATTTTCGAAAGGACTTAGAATTTTTTGCAGGTCTTAAATCTTTGACGGTTAAAACATACACTTAGCAAAATTTCTCCTCGTTGCTTACACTTATAATTTGTGTTCCTTTGATTACTTTTTTCGCATTTTCTGACGGGGAAATCTAAATTTCAACCTTAACCAGGCAATTTCGTATCTCAAAATGGAGGACAAACAATCACAGTGAAATCCTTGTCCGCGAATTTCTACTTTTCCGAGAATACTATCAGGAATGCATCCCTTGCGAATGCCGAGTCTCTGCTATACATTCACGTGATTCGTTCAGGGTTTATTGGGGAAGTTTTGATGAATTTAGAAGAGCAAAAAGTTTCGAAACGCGAGACGCGAGCATACCACCGAGACGTATTTTAATTAACATTAAACAATTATAGATATACTTGGAATAATACACTCGTATGTCATTGTATCACCCTAAGTCTCTAATTATTATAATTTGCTTTATTAACGAGGACAACAATGGGAATGTGATATGCATATTATCATTTCCGTGGTGAGAAATTTGTTTAAAACTATATAAAAACAACAGAGTGTGTCATTAACTGCTGCAAACTTTAATTTACAACTTTTAACTTCAACTTTTAAATTATATTGCTTTCATTACTGCAAGTTTTATGTTCTAAAGAAACTAATTGGAGCTGCTGTAATGCCCTCGTATTTCTAAAAGCTGAAAATTTTGCCATAACATGTTTATATTCTTCTAGTCATCAGAAATTCTTTGAGGTAATTAATTTTGTAGGTATTTAATTACAGCGATGGAATTTGCACTGACTTTCAGAAGACACTGTATCTCCTCCCACCGTAGAATCTACCGTAAACAATAAATTCTTAGCGTCGCAAAAAGTGGATAGAATAAATAAGTCATTTGGCATATTAAAGGCGAACTTGATCGAATTTCTTTCATACTTTCCGGTTTCTTTCTCGTTTGCGGTGTCATTCGCGATTGTCCGCACAAATGGACCGGATCGTGCAAACGAGCACAATTTAATGCCGAGACGAAAAGCGTGCAATCGCAACGATGCGAAACAGCAGTGGCAAAAAGAAGAGACGTCGCTTTCATCCATTCGACGCGCACGTTCGATTGTGAGTTTTGTCTGCCAATTCGCAGATTCTCGCGAAATTCTTCTCACTGTCCTATTACACTTTGGATGTATCAATTAGTAGGAACTAAAAACGAATTGACACTGTGTACATAAAACGCGAAATACTTGAAACTTTGACGCTATGGAATTCAAGTAACTTTTGCAATCCTTTATCAGTTAACTAAAATAAATTGCATAATTCGCGGGATGCTTGAAAGTTTCGCCCTTTGAAATTTAGGTAATTTTTGCAATCTGTTATCAAGTAACTAAAATAAGTTTCATAATTGGCGGGATAATTGAAATTTTAGTTCTTTGGAATTAAAGTAAATTTCCAATCTATTATCAATTAATTTAAAGAAATTTTACGATATTTTCTAGAGGTTAATATTCACATTTTTCATATTAAAATTATTATAGTGTTTGGAGGTAACTTTGGCTAAATATACGGAATGGTAATTAAGTCCTAAAGTTGAAATTACTTTAAGGAAAGATTTGCTGCGAGAGATTTCAAAGATGCGATTAACTGGATAGAGAAGTTTTTCTTTCTACTTTTCCTGCCACGGTCACATCGCCTAATTGTAAGACCTACTGTTTTAATTGGGTTCCGAACCACCGTGGCGATGATATAGTAATTATTAATTATCGAAAAAATTCCCAGATATCATAGGAAATTAGAAATTACTCCCACTGATTCCAAGATTCCACCGTAGCCCTCAAAACATAACTACAAGAAAAAGCTCTGTCAAGTATCATCGAACAAATTACCGCAAAATATTAAACTACATTTCGAAAAATATTCACAAAATTAATTTCCCATAATTACCACGAAAAACGAAAAGTCATCTGCAGTACGCGTCGAGGTAGAACTCCAAAGGGTTGAAGTTCTACGAATTTCCAACGATTCATTGTCCAAATGGGACGTTTGGAAAATGACTTTAGCATCATCGTACGTCACGTGTATTTAATTATTACTTAAACGACGTTCATTCTCGTAGATGCGGTACAGGATGCTCGAATAATTCGCACACCGAGAGAGAATGGAGTTGCAAGGGTTTCGCTCGGTTCTCGTGTCCCAGACTGGCAGTTTAAAGTCGCAGCGCTAAATCCACCGCAGCAACTTCCATGAAACTATGCGAAACTTCGTGCTAAATGGTCCATGGAGTTTCGCAAGGTGCTGGGTCGAAGGTAAACGTTGTTGCTTTCTAAACATGACCATTGATTCCCCAAGATGGGTCGGAGGAAATTATCGGTAAATAATGTCTCTCTGTTTCTGTGTGCGAATACTTTATCGGGTCGCCGAAGCAACGTCTATATATATTTTGGGTACTTTTGAAACTGGACAGGTAGATCTTAAAGTAATTGCTCATCGATAGACGTTGCAGTAATGGCATTTGTGTGTTAGACTAAAATTAAGAATGATAGAATAAGAATTTTCTACTGCCAATCTAAAATTGATCATCTGCAAGACAAACTAAACCTTCAAAATGATTTACTGAGAAAGATCAATTGACCCGCTCACTTGCCAAATCGATTAACTCCATAAAACTTAATGTATAACTGCATGTAGCTTTCATCTGACGATATATAAAATCAATAAGGTGGACCAGCCTTGGAATTAATCAGATTTACCTCTCAAATGAATTATTTAATAATCGATGGCTTGACAAATTTCGTCATTTAATGATGTTAATCGCTATTACTACTGAAATTCATTATTAGTATAAAATGTTAGGAATCAATCAAGTGCTCTGACACATAATCTTGAAAAAATTCAAAAAATGGAGTCAATCGACTTGAGCTGTGAACAGCTCGATTAATAATTTGAAATATTCGACTAATTCCTCGGCTAATAATTCAAACTCATCTTCTCAAACTCGAAGAAAAACCAACATCCCCTGAAATACAGTTCAACCCTCCCTCTCTGCATCGCAGTGCCTAAAACCACGTTCTCCAAGAACGCAAAATTTCAATTCCAAAATCCCCGCGCTCACCGGCAACCCCTTGCACATGGAAACTCGCCCATGCCCGTTCCATCGTTCGTCCAGTCGGAATGTAGAATCGCATTAATTTCCACCCGAACTGACCTACTCCGTTCGCCGACGGGAGGACGTTGTTGTGGGTGGCACCTTAATAAAGCGCATGTGCAGCCTCGAGTCTTTCGTCGCGATCGACTCCGCCTACGCTAGCATATACGGCGATCCGAGCGTTTTCCCTTTTGGCTCGTTCACACGCACACGCGGTGCTTCCGTCCGCCCCGGAGGTGAATCGGTGGCCCTCAGCCACCCACGCGGCTTAGGCTACGTCCACATGTTAGCTCTTTACTCCCACCATAGCTCCGGCGTGGTGCATACAGGCCGGAAGAGCGTGCAAGCGGCACGCGCGATTTCATTCATGCGGACGAGCCCTCGTACTACGTGCCTTCTCTTGCACGATGGGACGCCGATGAAGGGAACTTTTCGGATAGACGCTCGAGGAGAATTTGATTTTTGACATGGGGGAGGCATTTCTTCGGAGAGGGTTGGAGTTTTTGTTTGGTACATTTTTTAATTGGAGTGGTATGGAGGTTTTGGATGGGATTTGGTGTTTTAGGTGGGAATTATTGAAGGTGGGATGTGCTGAATGGTAATTTGAGGTGAATTTTCTAGAGGTGATGGGAGATAAGTCTGAGTTACTGTGAGTTGGAGGGTTTACGTTCTTTTAACCATCATAGATTCCTTATTTTCTTTCTTTTGTATTTGTCTGGCTGCAACTGCTGTGAGTGTTTTATCCAGCAGCTGATTTAGATGGGTTTTGAGTCACCGAGATTATGGTAAACGCTTGAGATAGATTATATTTCTTCGGTGGTAATGGAGGATTTGAATTTGAACTTACTAATTGGGAGTTTTTTCTTCCTTAGCCACAATAGACACATATTTGCAGTCGTTTAAAGAGATGAAGGAATTCTGAAAGTGGGAAACAGTTATTTCAGATTCTTTATTTTTTGTTCTGAAGGTTGAGAAGTACTGGTAACACTCTGCCGATTGGATTTTTGATCGCGTTTAGAAAGCCAGTAGTTTTGAAACTGTTAACAATAGAGTTAACATTAGAAAAATTTTTCTGCACCCTTTGACGGCTGGAATTGCACAATATAAATAAAGTTTTGTAATTATCCCAATGGATTTACAACTTTTAACCCCCCTATCATTTAACTATCTCAGTTTCAACGTGGTACAAGGCACCCAGACATTCCGGGAATCCTCGAAAGATCAAAAAATTCCTACGAATGACATCAATGCAGAAAGGATCGCGTTACGCGGAAGAGGATGGAAGAATCTCGTCGGAGGAACGAGAATGCGTCGATTTGCGGTCGAGAGATCACACGGAAACGATAGGAATTGCATCGATATTTCTAGAGGCCTGTGAGAACGCGAACGCAGGAGCTGTAGGACGTTCTTTCGTGAATTTATTAGATTGAGACGCTCTCACGCAGGTATCTTGACGCCTTAGCGGCCGTGGAACCAATTTCTGCGTTTCCAATCGGCGACGCTTTCACGGATCTTCGCTTTGACGGTGAAATTACGAGTTGCAGTTGGGTGGATCGTAAATGGTCGAATTAATGGTGTTTTATTGGATGAAAACGATATCTGCACTTCAACTTCAGTTTCAAGTTCGTGCAGGAAATGTAAACGATTTTGAAGGGCTCTTTTAATTAAAAGGAAGTTTCTTTCTGAAGTTTAACATAGAATTGTAATTTTTGCAGACTGTGTAGATTCTACAGATTTTCTTAATTAAATTGTAAATGCTGATCGAATTAAGATTAGAGCTATCTATTATAAATAAATATACTGAATAGTACTTTGGAAAAAGAGAAATTAAGATGTGAAAAAGACGATGAATTAAGTAAATTAAGTTTTGTAAGATAGAAGCGAAATATTTATCGCAAAGTTCCACTCTCAAATCAGAGAATTTTTAGACAAACTGGAAATAAATTTTGACAGTCAGTCTTACTGTGAATGATCATTTGTAACATAATCATTTTAATTTCTATTTAAGTCCAAGTAGAAATATGATCTGAGACAATCTTTTAATTACAATGCTCAGTTTTTCTTTCCGCACTTTTCTAATTCTAACTAATAGTCTTTCACGTTAGAAACAAAAGTCAATGGAAATTCTTACATTACGCATCGACACTCAGATGAAAAAAAATGGGAAAGTAGAACAAACGTTATCTTCCCAAATTCGAATTATCGTCCATCGGAGCGACTCGTACATCCGGTCGAAACGAAAACAGGACGAGTTACTCATTGAATTTCACGAAACTTTATCGTACCTCCGCAAACAGATGCTCAGAGATTCGGTAAACGAATTTACTGGTCCTAATCTGCTCGATATCCTAACAGGATTATTCCGAAGGAAGTTTACTCTTCGCGTACGCAAAGACGTGCCTGCTGATTGTTTGCGAATGACGAGGGAATCGATAAGCCCGTTTCCAAAGTACGACAAAATTTCCAGACAGCCTGACGACGATTTCTTTGAAAACCCATACTTGTACTGATCTAATTCTATCGTTAGATTACGATTTTCCCTCGGAGAAATCACCGAGCTTTGAATATTATTACGTTCCATATTGTTAATTGCAATATTAAAAATTTGTAGACGCTAGAATATATCGAAATAGTTAAAATTCTATTTTTTTTTTCAATTCCTTAACACCGAAACTATTGATAATTAATGCAGTATATTTATAGATACTAGATATACTTTGGAAATACTTGAGAAGAAACGAAACTAAGGATAATTTAAGACAAAAGTAAAAAATTAAACAATATACAGCGTTAAAAGTTTCAGGAAGATTATAAAATTATTAAAAACTTAGTTTAATAATCTTGGTAGCTCTAGTATTAAATGTCAAGCACTTTTACCTTTTAATTTATTAAGTTCACTCTGCAAAATGTAAAATATTAAATATACCGATATTCCTCCTCCACTTTTGTCTTCTTTTTCTAATATATTTATTGGATATTTCTAATTATATTAAATAAATCATAGACAGTTGCAACGTTAACATCGACAAAAGCGAATTATCAATTTTGCAGCGTTTCATAGTCGGTTAACCAATTTCAGCTAATTTTCTCGCCGTTGAGAAATGCAAATTTCACGCGGCAACTCCTGCGTATTCCTTATACGACAGGAGCAACTTCCGGTCAAGGAACATAAACTTCTCGAAACTGTCTTAACAGCAGCGATAAATATTCCAACCGGTAGCTCCTACCCTCTTAGGGTACTTCCGGCCTCGGATCATCATTTTGGAGTCATTATCTTCGCGTAACATTATCTACGAGCAATGTTCATTGTTATGTCACAATGTAAATCCAAATTCGAGCAAAGAAGATAATTGTATTTACGAGAATACGATGTCCACGGGGATGTTACCCCATGAATTACTGGGAATTCCCTTGTCGTCACCTTCGTGACGCTTCTTCGAGGTCGTATTTGAAGGAAGCCTTTTTTTCACGGCTTAAAATGACCATGACCATGGTCAGAATTCATTAGTATGGTGAAATACCCATAGATGTTGACGTGGAATTTATAGATGCAAACAAAGTCTACGGGGGTACGAATTGGGACAACTAAATAGAGGGAATTCCCTTGGCGTCATCTCCGGCGAATTTCTTCTCGATTATATTTGCAAAAGGTGCATTGCAACTTTAAGTTTGGGATTTATTTAAAATTGTAAATACTTGGTGGTATGATTGTTGCTACTAATATTGAAAATAAGGATTATAGTTAGTGAAATTTTAAGAAAAAGTATCATAAATTGCTAGAAGAAACTATTATTGAGATTATGATGAACACGTGTATTTTTGAGTTGAAAACAAAGTTGAATACTTTAACAGTAGTTTCTATGGCTGAAAATCTATATGAAATCGTGCATTTTTGGAATAAAATAATTAGTGGAATTTATAAAGAGAAGAAGGAATTCAACAAAGATTGCAGAAACACTTGGAGACGTTGAGCGCGGTAAATTTGAACTCGAATGGTTCTACCTAGAGGCAGCTTCCGGTTGAAGCAGCGGACAGGAAATGTCCTGACCGGAAGTGGCTACCCTTCTAGACGTGTTGCACCCTCGCCGTGGTTTATTGTGGTCGCCATCTTGAAGCTAGAAGACCGTAGCACCCCTGTCTTAAGTTGCGAAACCATTAGTAGACTTTTACGACTTCGAATTAATGGCTTAAAACGCGAAATACTGTTAATTATCGAGAATAACACGCAATGCCATGTTTGAGGACATTGTATTAATACAAAAATGTATTCTACCCTTGAAAACTTGGCTTAAATACAATAATTACAGTATCACTAACTTTTCCTAATTTTGTCTCTTTTAGAATATATTTTTGTTACAATTAATTAAAGAAACCGTAGTCAAAGTAAACTGAAAAATAGTGGAAAACTTTCTTGCAATTTTACGTATTTTATATAACATTAAAATTGTATTGTTTCCTTTTCTATTTTTTTCTAATTATATAAGAATAACTGCGAAGCAACAAATTTTGCAAATATTCGACAGTTTTGATAAAAATTCAGAACTCTACCAATAAGCTAATCAGGTGTATTAACAAGATAGTCGAAGGAAAGGATCATTTTCTATTCGTAATGACTTCGCCCAATTCGTAACGAGGTAAAAGTGCGCTAATTAACTTCCACGCAAGCACGAACTGTTCCAAAGAATATCTGTAATCGACTACTTTACGTCTCGCCCTCTAATGATAGCCGGCTAATGATGCCTGTTAATTGCTCCTGGTAATTATAACTCTATTAAGTATTCGTCTACGATGTCAAATTTCTAGCAGTCTCCAAGTCATAATGGAAAATAAGGGAACACGCGTCATTAAGTAAAAATTGCAATAAGACAAAGAAAATGATTTTTGGAAACGGGTTGCTGTTAAAGGGGCGTCGAAAACTAATTACGACTTCGAGAGTAATTAAAAACACGCTACTTTTCAGAAGTATTGGACACTTGACCCTTTGAAGTTCAAAGTGCTTTTCCTATTTTTCATTAGTTAAACAATATTAATTTGGAAGAATTCTTTATCGTAGGTTGCTGACTGATAGCAGATGATGAAGAGGACGTTCCGAAAATGACTGTCAGATTTCGACGGCCCCGTGTGGCGTGTCTAAAGGGAGGATTCATGGGAAAATCCAGGGAGTTAAATGATTTCGTCAGCGATGAGATTAGTTTTGACGCCTCGAGGACCTCCTCCGAATTCCGGTAGCAGATCCTTAATAAAGGGGATCGGCCACCCCGTAGAGTTCCGTATTTTTACGGTGCACCATTGAAAAATGCAGGAATTAAAATGCCCAAATTACGTTCTCCATTATTGTTTACAATTTTCTTCACACATATACAAATTCCCCATCATTTCCTTTCATAATTTGCAACTGTATATTTTCTTCTTATTCAATAAACTGAATATTCCAATAGTCAAGTAATTACCGATTTCTAATTTATTTTTCCATCACAAGAAATCTGAATTTTTCTATTTTCCAGCAGTATTAAAAATAAAGTCGTCGTAATAATAAAAGCCTTCCAAAGCAATTAAATTCCCATATTTGCGTCAGCATGGAATTAATTTCCTATCATAAAGCAGACACTCCATCATTTGCAACCCCTTTCTTCTTACTCGACAAACTTAAAATTCCAATATTCAAGTAATTAGCTATCTCTATCTAATTTATTTTTCCCATTACAAGAAATCTCTCTATTTTTCAGCAATATTACAAATAAAACCGTCACAATAATAAAAGCCTTCCAAAGCAATCAAATTCCCATATTTGCGTCAGCATGGAATTAATTTCCTATCAAAGCAAATGCTCCATAATTTGCAACCCCTTTCTTTTTATTCGACAAACTTAAAATTCCAATATTCAAGTAATTATCTATCTCTATCTAATTTATTTTTCATTACAAGAAATCTGGATTTCTCTATTTTCCAGCAATACGAAAAATAAAATAGCAAATAAAGGCCCGCAATATAATCAAATTCCCTAACGTAGATGTTAGAATGAATGGACATCTAAGAAGATTCGAAGGAGAAAATAAACGACATTTCGTAGCGGTGATTTCCGATTTTCGAGTTCGCCCTCGACACGAGACCGAGCTCATTTATTTTTTATATATTCTCTTCGTGAAGACGAGCACCCCGTACGATGGTTTTTGTCGGCTTCTGCGAGAGCCACTCATGGTGGTTCGACCGCGAGGAGGTCAGGCAGGTGAACCTTAATTCGTTGGGGGCCAGGGTATCAAAGACGACCGACCGAATCCTCCGGAGGATTCGACGAAACCGCCATTAAGGGCTACCAGACCGTTCATTCTGGTCTGCAGTTTACTCGACGATTCGGGAAGAACAAACGTTCCTCGGCTGTGTGTCTTCTTGATATCGGTGTTCAGTGAGGTGTGATATTTTGTTAGGAATCGTTATTGCGATCGTTGTCTTTTGGTTTTGTTTGGTTTCGTGCCTTTCAAGTGCAATCTCTATCGTTCATTTGCTCTATATAATTAGTGCGAAGAAACATGGTTAATTATCAAAATTAACACTGCAGAACAGTACTTTTGGGGGATTAAGCGATAGACACAGAATATGGTCAAATTTTCTCTTAGTTTGGTGCAATTTTTGTAAAAATTTCTTCCGTTAATTAGTGTTGTTGACTTCAAAGAAATTAATAAATTGAAATTTTAATAGAACTACTAATAAATTTAAACCCTTTGCGGCCCGAATTATTTTATCAATTTTGTAGTGAGCTAAATGCAATTAATTTCACATTTTCCATTACTGGTTATTAATTTTTTTAAATGATAGCATTAACTATAGGTACTCACGGATATTTAGATGATACCATAAAATCATTATAAATTTGAAAAGTCGATATTAAATTGTTAGAAAATAAGATGAAGTGTAAATCTATGTCGACCATAGCTTGACATAGGACTGCAAAGGATTAATACTCGAAATATCCATCATAACAAATTTCTAAGTTTCATTATACCATTTAACAAATTCCTAAAATTCTCTCCAAAATTTCGATCCATTTCCCTTACTTCAACCGAAAGGAATCTCCAAAAATACCAACCCCTTCGTCAAGCGACACGTAAAACCCTGTTAACACGTAAAAGTCGATATCGGAGTTCTATCGAGTGAAAAATCTCCTTTGTAATTTCGTGCGTTCGTGATTAGGGCGCGTGCCCTTTCGTCACGGCTGGCTCGGAGGATCAGCCAAGTATATCGAAAGCAAGGATCACCTGTCTTTTCATGGGGTCGCTCGTCTCGGTGGGCGAACACCTTCGTAGAATGAAAAATAAAACGAAGCCGCAGGTAAACCGAGGCACCTGAACGGAGGCGGATCTTGCTTTCGCGTATGCATCGGCACCTGCTGCCTCCATTTAAATCCGCTGGACCAGAAAATTCATAGTAATCGAGCCTGGAGAGGGAGCTTTTTTGGATGAGGGATGTTTTCTCGCTTTCGGTGAAATTACGTGGGTGAAGACCTCACGCGATGGTTTTCTTTGGAGGTGGTTTTCTGGGTGACTTTAATTTTTTTATTACAGATTGCGATTTAATAAAGTTGGGTTTTGTAGTATAAAGTAGATCTTTCTTTGGTTTTCGTTATGTTGATGGGTTTAAAGATTGTTAGGGTGGGAAGAAATTTGTTTTGGAGAGTGTTCATATTAATTTTGAATTATTATGTTTAGTGGGGTATTTTGCTGTTATGGATTTTGTTGGGTTATTTATTTTTTAATGGGTTTAATTTCAAGTCTCTTTGTGAAGAGGCGAGTAAATGTTAAGAATATCGATGGGTTGAGTGTAATTTAATATTGGAATACAGAAACGTAGTAATTTATTATTGTTATTGGCCGTGAACGAGGATTTTCTTATTGTTCTGGGAAGAAAGTTTCTTTCAAGGTGCAATGATATGAATTGTTGCGCTAGACTTTCACCCAAATCGGGAAAGTGTGAACTGTTCTATTATTAAATCGTTTAACTTCACAGCTGCCAATGAAAGCAAGAACAGATACAATTTTCTTCTTATTAAAGAATTCCTGTTTAATATAGCAAATTCCACCTACTTCCTTAATAGTTTCACTAAAAGATTTAAATCTCCGGTCGGAAATTTCCTAACAAAAATATCTAAAAAGTTGCAAAACCAATTCCTTCAATTTTGCATGGATAGAAATTTCGAGATACAATTTTTTTATAATTTTTCTAATAGCAAGTGGGTGAAAAATCAAAGGGAAATGCGAAGAGGTCGAAGGTTAACAAGACGACTACGCAGACTTAAATGTCCGGAAACCTTGGAACGATACTACTTGTTGCTTCTAGATACATATAGAGCACTACCTCTAGATACATACAGTGATTCCCTCTACTAATTTCACCTGCAAGAAATACCTCTCTCAATCGCCGTTTGAACTACCCTCGGAATTTTGTAAGCCGCAATTTTACTTTTAAAAAATAATAATATCAACTACAGTCAAACTTAACCCTCTATAGTCCGAATTTTCTGTGCCATCTGAAGATCAGTTGCACGATATTTCACTATAAAATGATAAAAATACTGTTATAAATGATATATTAAACTTGCTTCTGAAACATTGAATTGTAAAGAATTTCGCGATCTTTCAAACTCACCCTACGGCTAATTATTATTTTTTATTATCTCATCGTCGCCCTCTCCCGATCGACTACCGTAGGAGACTTTTTAAAATCCTATGGATAGGTCTCGTTAGGCGGTGTGGCGAAGATACCTCGTGGGTGCCTCAAGTTGGTACCTAAATCTCAGATTACAATCTCCCCGGGGACTGGTGGCAAGATTAAGGGCCCCTGAGGCCCCGTTCGTGCACGGTCCTCCACGTGCATGGGGGTACACGCGCGAAACGCACGGTGCACGAGAGGAGGGAAAAAAATGAAACTGAAAGAACAGGGTGGCGGGAAGAAGAAAAAGAATGACCGGTGAAAGAAGGAAGTAATAAAGTACCCGGCAAAGATGACGATTCAATGAGAGTCCTGAAAAGGGAAGAAGATACAAGAGAAAGATAATAATAAAAAATAGAAAACCAGCTTGCTACCAAGTGCTATCACTTGTGTTAATGTACAACTTGAAGCATAGGATATCAATCATAATGATCTAAGATAATAATTACAACTCTCTTCGACTTATCAATCTGAAAATTCGCAATTTTTTAAGAGAAAATAAGAAAAAAAATATCAACCAGATTAATCGGTACCGTGTTATATGGAAAGAATAGTGTGAGAATACCGAGGTATACTGGGGTTGACTGTAACACAAATCAGTTTAATTGGTACAGCCAATTTGAAAGATAGGATGTCAATCGTAATGATCTAAAATAATAATTACAACTCTCTTTGACTTATCAATCTGAAAATTCGCAATTTTTTAAGAGAAAATTAGAAAAAAAATATCAACCAGATTAATCGGTACCGTGTTATATGGAAAGAATACTATGAGAGTACCGAGGTATACTGGGGTTGACTGTAACACAAATCAGTTTAATTGGTACCGCCAATTTGAAAGATAGGATGTCAATCATAATGATCTAAGATAATAATTACAACTCTCTTCGACTTATCAATCTGAAAATTCGCAATTTTTTAAGAGAAAATAAGAAAAAAAATATCAACCAGATTAATCGGTACCGTGTTATATGGAAAGAATAGTGTGAGAATACCGAGGTATAGGAGGTTTGACTGCAGCACAAATCAGTTTAATTGGTACCGCGCCATAAGAGTACCTCATTATAGAAGAATTGACTGTAATACAAATCAGATTAATTCGTACCGCGTTATACACAAACCTCTGCCGCCTTACAAGAAGATCGACTGCAATACAAATCAAATTAATTCCCATCGCGTCATATGGATACCGCATTATAGAAACGCCGTCGCAATTTTCGCCCCGCGTGATATTGAAACCGCATTACAAGAATACCGTGTTACATGAAGGTTGACTGTACAAACAGCATCGCGGAAAGCAAGCCAAGAGGAAGCACCGTCGGACGAAGAAGCGAGAACCAAGATAGACGATAAAGGCGCGGAATAAAAAACAAGCAGAAAGACGAGGACGTAGGAGAAGACGGAGACGCGAGTATAGAAGGCCGAGAGAAGATTAAGACATCACGTGCACACAGAGGGACACAAGTGCCCGAGAAGAATACGTGCAGGAGCAGGGCAAAAGCCGAGGAGAGGATCTCCTCGAGCTCGTGCCACCGATGAGAGCCGTTTCACCAGGTTCCAGCTGCAGCCCCACCGGTGCGAGCTCCATCGGGATCTCGCATTCCTACATGCGGGCCCGAACCCGAGGTCACAGATAAGCCCTTAACCTTCGTGTAACTTTGACGCAGCTCGGTTGAAACTTCCACCTACGTCGCAGGCTACTCGCGAGTTTCACCGATCAACCGGCGAGATAAACTTCTGGTTGTGCCGCGTTTCTTCCACGGATGGAACGGAGTTTGAGTGAAAAGCTGCGGAGAGTCGCCGGTGGAGAGGGGGTGGAATTACAGGGGGTGGAGTTTGAATCTCGTCGATATTTGAAACTTGGTTGAGCGGGCATCTGAGAAGAGTTTGGGGAGGTTTGGGACTTGCGTCACTTTATTTTTGAATTTTAATCCGTTGTATGATTTCTTTTGCGATTGTGTACGACGTTGTTAGGTATCGAGTTAGTTAACAGTGGAACTACCGGCGGTAAATCTATCATATTTAAAAATATTAAATAAGCATTTTGAAAAAAGGGGAATTAACACTAGAACTACCGGCGTTAAATCTATCACATTTCAAAATATTAAATAAGTACTTTGAAAAAGGAGAATTAAGAGGCGGAAAAGATAATCGATTCGGTAATTTATGTTTTACAAGATGGACGTAGAATATCTATTCTATGACTCTCCTAGAAACTCGGAGAATTTTTGGAAAATATTGTGTACCAGTCATTTTGACTGGTTTGGTAGTTCTAGTGTTAAATGAAAATTCTCTGGTGTCTGCGACGTGCAAACATAACCAGTTAACTGCGGAATTTAGTTTTAAAAATCCTTCACGGGGTGCGAAATTAAAATCTAGAAATGACTTGTATACACGTCGAGTGCTGGGGGAATGCTCCTGGTGTAAATTTTATGGTGTAAAGTGCCTGATTGTAACAGCTATAAACCGCAGCAGATTTTACGACTGATTTTTCGCAATAGACTTGATTATCTAGGATAAGGCGTACGCAGAATGTTACAGGGAAGTTGTCGAATAACTGCGTTTGCCCGATCGCAAAGTTTCGCCAACTTACGAGTGAGTAAAGTCGGTCGTAGGACAACTATGTTCCAAGTTCCAGCTGGGCTAATCGGGCGTGACTAACGCGAAGGAAGTGGATCTTTCGTTCTGGAATAAATGTCCCCGCGGTGTGGCTCCTGACAATGACAAGACAGTTAGCATGATACCAAGAAACAGCGGGGGTCCTGCGTGAATCCTGGGGGGGTCTGGCACGAGGTAGACCCAAGGAGCGACTCTCACCAGCTCTGCTTCGTGCCTCCCTCTCTTTCTGTCTCTCTTTTGATACATTAAGGAACTTTGTCACTGCTCACGATAGCCCGGCTACTTTTCAAAATTTTCTTCAATTTTATTCCGTCTATGGGCTTCTCTCTTTCGGCGACTCCGTAGAAAATGATACTTTCGTTCCATTGAGTCAACTATATTTCAGAAATTTCTGTAAGTTCCTTACTTTTTGTTGAACCGTGCAATTTTGTATCATCTCTAGAAAATTGTTACGCCATATTGTAATTTAAATGATTCAAACACAGTGAATTCGACCGCCATGGTACGTTTAGTGTTAAACTAAATTAACACTAGAACTACCAAGCCGGTGAAAATGACCGGCTCCTAATTTTTTAAAAAATTCCCTAAATTGATAGGGAAGCCATGCAGTGAATATTCCACTTCTATCTTATAAAATCCATGTTAGTTAATTAATCATCTCTATCATCTCTTGATTTCTCTTTTTCCAAAGTACTTATTCGATATATCTAAATTTTAGTAGATATAACGTCGGTAGTTTGAGTGTTAATATCTATGTAATGAGAGACATTGTAATGTCACGCCGTCTTAAATATTCAACTTTAACAAAACGTGTTAAATATTCTATCTGTTGAAACTCCAAGACGATAGTAAATTACCTGCACGAAGAACCATCGATACCATGCAGGCCCTCGAACGATAATCACCGCGAACATGTAAAGAACGAAGGAAGCAAGGCGTTTGAAGGTTCACAGTGTTCAAAACTAAAGGTGGAAATATTTTCACTGTACACGAGCGGCATTAGTATTTCCTAATGTACACGTGGAAGGTGCAGGTCCCGTGATAAAGTCCAAGGGGTTCGGAAATCAGGGACCTCCTGTCGCGTGACACGGGGAACGGTGTCGTCTCGTTGGTGTTTCCCCAACACCCACGCCAATTCTGCCCTCCCCGTTGACCCTTCTGCTTGGAAATAAAGCCGAACCTTCATGAATATGAATAAGACACGGAATCGTACCGCGGAATTTCATCTACCTCCCTCTAGCTGGAATCGCTCGAGATTCTCCTTTAAATACGAAATGCCATTGAAGAACGATGAAAGATAATTTCATGATTAATGGCGCACGATTAAGGGCCCTTCTATCTGTTTCTTTTGGAATTTCTGTGATATTTTGAGGGTAGTTTTTTATGGTTAAGTAGCCAGTGGTAGTTTCTTCGTGACTGGTTTACTTTATGGAGAATGATTATTTATTATTTCGATTATTTCGTATTGGTCTTTAACCCTTTGTTATCCAAATTATTTTGGAAGTTTTGTAGTGAGCTAAATAAAATTAATTTCACATTTTCTATCGTTGATTATTCATTTTTTTAATGATACCAATAACTATAGGTACTGACGGATATTTGGGTGATATTACAAAATCATTATGAATTTGGAAAGTCGATATTAAATTGTTAGAAAATAAGACGAAGTGTAAAGCTGTGTCGAGTACAGCTCGACATAGGACTGCAAAGGGTTAAAATGCTTTTTTTTTTGCAAAATTACTATAAATTTATCCTTGATGATATTTTCCTCGCTAAGCATTACTATCACTACGATATTAATTGAGTAATAGACCTAAATAAATGATTTTCATAATTGCTACAACTTAATAATATTATAATATTTATATGATGATTTCAGCGTTCACCCTTTTAAGCTGTTGTATGTGCAGAAAGTGTTATTTAAAAAAAGCACCATTTTCAAAATTGCTGTTATCCGCGATATAAAATATCACGTTTAAAGAGCAGATTGTAATTTCAGGTGGCGGAATAACTTCTGTAAAAAGTCCCGCGCGAATGTTTCGAAAGTTGAGCTCTCAATCGGTCACGGATGAATAATTATAGTCGTCCAAGGTTGAAAGTGGACAAGGTGAAGATCGGTTTAATCGTTCAAGTGTTAAATACCGAGGAACGTCACGTTTTCCATGGGAGCATAGAGAATCGTCCAGGAAGAGAACGGGGTGACGAGACAAAAGATATAAGAAAAGTTCCGCGCTTTGAGGTCGCCGGAGGAGTGTGGGAATAATTCTTCTATGCTCTTCAACCGATAGATCCCATCCATTCTGCTTCTATGAACTTTTTATCGGTCCTGTCGCACCATGAAATCGTTTGTTGCTCAATCGTTTTACACTTTGGTCGAAGAGAAGTGGGAGAATATCAGTAAGAAAGAGAGAGGGAGAGGGTGAGATAGAGAAAGTCAGAGAAAAGGTGGAATACCGAAAGAGAGAGAGAAAAATATATAAGAAGAAGGTATGGGTGAGATGGAGAAAGTCAAAGAGAAGAGGAGAGACAGAGAAAGACAGAGAAAAAGAGATAGATTTAATCAGAGAAGGCAGAGAGCCATCGAGAGAGAGAAAAAGGAAAAGTCAGAGAAAAAGGGAGGGTGCAGAAGACAATAGAAGAAATAGAGAAAAAGGGAAGGTGTTTGGTGTTGAAGGAAAATATTTATCCTAATTTACAATAGAAAATTTAAAATCGACAATTGATCCTCAATTAGACACGGTTCGAATGCGACTTATTGGAGTTCTCTTCTCACGCTGGAATAATTCAACCACGAAATTGATAACTCCCCATAATTTTTAGGAGACTCGTTAAACGATGAATTGGCTTCTACGAGAATGCAATTATATAATGGCCGTGTTTGAGAAAAAATTCAAGAGTCTCGAAATCTTTGAGGATCACTTTAATCAGACTCGATTTAACCAGCCTTGAGTGCCAATGGCGAGGACCTCCAGGACTGCGAGTTCAATGGAATATAACTGGAAATGTCGAGGTAACTTATATCACTTAATTAAAGTGATCTCAATATGTACTTCGAAGTGGCAACTCGATACTTATTCTACTCGGGCTTTCAACTCCACTTCTTCAAGTTTAATCACCTACTCCTCGTCAATTTTTCAAATTAAAAAATTCTTACTTCTCTTAGCAATTACTCCCATCCAAACTGAAACGATGTAAATTCACACATCTTTGTAAAAATCAGTATCAATAAAAATACGTCAAAAATAAGATTAGGTGCATCAAAAAATTGAAGTCACTTCCATAGAAAATCAATATTTCAATTCGAAAATTCCAAAAAGCTCCTATCTTTATCATACACGATCCTTTCACCAGCTCTGCAATAACAATAACACTTTTCTGAAATAAATGCAAAGAATTTTTAATTTAACAGAAAACAGCCTTTAATTACTGATAAAAAAATTGAAATACTCGCATCCAACTAAAACGATTAGCGTTAATAATAATTCACCCCTTGTAGAATAATTCCACGTAAAGTTCACCGTAAAAGGGCTCGACTCGCGAATTATTTGGTCAGAAGTTAACGTATCGGTTCGTCGGAGTACATCGACAAAATTTATTAATTTCCGTGCTCGAACGTCGAAGGTATCGATGCGAGAAGCATCGCGTCGTGGAATTGCAGAGAACGTCGACGAGGAAAGCAGGGCGACGGAGGGAACCGGGGTGGCGCATATCATCTTAAAGTTTAATTGAGTCTCGGTCCCGTGAGAAGTCAACACCGGAGCCAATCTTACTCGACGCGGGCCCTTGGGAATCGGGGTCCGCTTTGCACCCTTCTGCACCTCCCTACCGTTCACGCTGTGACTATCATCCCTCTGCCATTACTTCGACCAGTCATCGACGATTCGGGATTTTCGACAGAGATTTTAGGAAATTTATAGAATATTGTGTGATTTATTTTTAGTTCAAATTCGAAGATTTTTGGGAGAGCGGTAGTATGAGGTTTGAGTTGTTAAATTTAATGAGGTAACGACTTTACTTTGACTTGTCGATGATTTTTGATTTTCGGCGGAGATTTTAGGAAAGTAGAAGAGTGTGTGATTTCTTTTTGGTTCAAATTCGAAGATTTTTGGGAGAGCGGTAGTATGAGGTTTGATTTGTTAAATTTAATGAGGTAACGACTTTACTTTGACTTATCGATGATTCCTGATTTTCGACGGAGATTGTAGGAAATTTGTGGAAAAGTGTGTGATTCCTTTTTGGTTCAAATTGGAAGATCTTTGGGAGAACGGTAGTTTGGGGTTTGAGTTGTTATTTTTAATGGGGTGCCGATTTCACTTTGACTTGTCGATGACTCGGGGTTGTAGATAGAGATTTTACAAAATTTTTGGAAAAGAGTTAGGGTTTTCTTTGGTTGAAATTGTAAGTTTTTAGGTAGAAGGGTAGTTTTCGTTTAGAGCTGTTATTAAGAGGCATTTGATTTCGCTTTTACTAGTCTTCGTGGTTTGGAAATAACGATGTAAACTCTCGTAAATTAGTGGAGAACTTTTTACACTTTATAAATAAAAGTAGAAGACAGTGGGGGTAGTTTCGTGGCATCTGTGATCCAAAATGATCGACTTCTGTTCATTAACATTTAAACGAGCAACTAAAAGGATGAAATCATTAGCAAACCGTACATTAAATATTCAATTCCAGTTACACGTTCAGAAACTCCGTAATTATACATAACGTTATAAAAAGAACATCAAAACTTTTTTCCTTTCAACCTTAAATATTAAGTCGAACGGGTCGAAGAACGGGTTCAGTCCATTTATTTTTTAATCTACATACCGCTAAAGAATTTTTTTTCCAAACACCTTCGCAAATTACCTAGACATAATTAAAAAACAAATAGAATTATTTCCCAAAGACAGTTATCAAAGCAAAGAACGATAATTTACAATTAGACACGTCGACAGTAGCCTTCGGCAGATAAACTTTAACGAGAGCCAAGATCCCAGAAAAAAAGAAACACGATCGGATCCATTTTTCAAAGGTGAATAAAATTCGATAGCAGCAAGTTAACCTTGGCCGGAGGATAACGACGAATAAGGTACGCGTCTGGAGTCGAAATTAACGCAAGACGAAGCACGACGGGGTTAGTTCTCCCTCGTTTCCCCATGGGACCTCCTGTAATTCATCGCAAGAGGTTTCTCGTCCTCGATCCCTCCCACCGTTTTCGGCGACCACGGATTCCAAGCGAGCAAGGTCGAGATGCCGAATTACATGTAAATGTTTAAATTTCTTTAACTGCTTCCGAGCTTGACACTATCTTCATCCCCTGAAACCACTGTCCCTCTATCAGACTCGAATTTTAAGTATATATCTCTTCTGCTGATTTTTTTTTATAAAAGTTGTCAGAGGTATCAGAATTTCAAGTAAATAATATTTGAACGCTCGAACCACCGACGACTTTATATCTGTTATATTTAAATATATTAATTAAGTACGTTGGAGGAAGAGGTCTCTCTATCGGACTCGAATTTTAAGTATATATCTCTTCTGCTGACTTTTTTTTATAAAAGTTGTCAGAGGTATCAGAATTTCAAGTAAATAATATTTGAACGCTAGAACCACCGACGACTTTATATCTGTTATATTTAAATATATTAATTAAGTACGTTGGAGGAAGAGGTCTCTCTACCGGACTCGAATTTTAAGTATATATCTCTTCTGCCGAATTTTTCTTTTATAGAAATTGGCAGGGATATCAGAATTTTAAGTATATATCTCTTCTGCCGATTTCCTTTTTTTTATAAAAGTTGTCAGAGGTATCAGAATTTCAAGTAAATAATATTTGAACGCTAGAACCACCGACGACTTTATATCTGTTATATTTAAATATATTTATTAAATACTTTGGAGTGGTGCAGAAGGTGATCAGTTAAGTAATTTTTATTTTATGAAATAGACGTGGAATATTTAATGTATGGGTGCCTTATTAATTTGGAGAATTTTTAGAAAACATTGAAAACCTGTTATTTTACCGCCTTGATAGTTTAGTGTTCATTTATAATAATTTTCTCGCACTTTGAAACTTCTAGAATAAATTCCACTGTGATAGTGGATATGTATGTATTTTAATTCAATTAGTGCGTTATGTAAATAAATTTACTAATAAAATGACAGAGAACGACACAAAACACCGATATCATAGAAAGAAACTACAGTTTGCGAAAACCAAACCGTTTCAAAATTCCCAAGAGTGCCGAAATAACCCTACGAATCCCCTATTTCCTCCCTCAACCCCCCACACATTCATCCACCAACATCTCAACAGACTTTAACAATTCCATATTCCACCACACATTAAACAAATACCACGCAAAACCCAAAACGATCAATCCCCCGCAATTCCCTCTCCATCTCCCCAAACGCTCAAGCATCTCCCCATCCCCCAACCCCTTCGCCAAAACCACATTCTCCACTCCACTCCCTACATCCTCGCCGTCCATCCAACGAAGGGTAATTAATCGAAATCGAGCTGTCCCGTTTTCGTCATCGATAAAAGCGTACCTCCCGGAATCGATGATTCCGGCGGATGTTCTAAAGTTTCCAGGAAGGGTAGAACGATCTCGGAATCGTCCCGTTTCGCTCCATTTCGCCGGTTACAGAGAGCAGAGCCGTTCGGTACCGGTTGCAGGGTTCTCGGTGTCGGATGTCCTGCGAGCGGCCGCACGACAATGGACCCCGAAGGCCGTAATCCCAGCGCCGCCCTTTCTTCGTGCCCCGGCCACCCCTGCCACCCCTTTTTTCGACCAACGTTTCCCCCCTCGCCGTCGTTCCTCGCCGATGGCGGGAGAGACGGAAGAAAAAAGGAAAGGAGAAAAAGCAGAAACGAGAGGCCAGGATTTAATATAATATAGAATGGATATCCTGTCCATGGCGCGGGGCCGATGGGGCCCACGGCGCGTCCCCTTTATGCCCTGGGCATTAGGTGGTGCCGTAACCCGATATCTTCGCGGGCAACGGGGTATAAAACAAAGTATGGCCCTTGCACGGATACGTTGCCCCTTCTGCCATGATTCGGAAGGCGCACTGTTGCGGGGGGACTTTGTTTTTCGTAGGAGTTTTCATCTCGGAGATTTGTTTCTCGGGTTTTTTTTAACTGATTTTGGACATTTTACTGTAATTGCGGAGAGGAGTTATAAATTTGTGGGGTCAGATGGTCATATGTTGTTCTGGCAGGGGAGAAGTTTGTAGGGATCAGCTTTTCTCAAACGTTTTCGACCACCGAGCAGTGTTTTTTGTAAATTTTCTACGCGGACGTCTTTTATGTAAAAAAGATATATATTGTGTTATTTGAATTTTTGAGAAATGAGGTAATAAAGAAGAAGGTTATTTATTTTTAATAGAAAGTTTCTCTGCAGACCAGTGCTGGACCGCGGAAAACAGTTTGGGAAACGCTGGCATTGTTAATGGCTCGAATTCAGATTCGTTGCTTGGAGAAGTTATCCAAGATACGTGCGATATCTCATTTTAACCCCTTGCCTTACGATTTCTATTTCGACAGCGTGCGTAATACCTTAGAATTAATTCCAGAAATAAAAATTTCTCTCTGATCTTTAACATTTGGCGCAACTCACTGCAATATTAATATTATAGAAATAATTTTACCGTTTCGTGATCGACTGATATTTGCAATTTAATAGTTATTAGAAAACTTCATAATTTCGTATTCCATTTATCGCCTCACGTGTGTCACACGTTATTGTAAGCTAAGGGGTTAATGTTGTAATTCCAAATAATATAATAATATAAGTAACCGGGGGACGTTTAAAGAATTACGACGATGGTATTAGTAGCGAATGAATTGATGAAGTAATGAGCGTACAATGAGCCAGATAGGGGTCTTCCCGTTTATTCGAACCTCTTCTATCCGCCCTTTTATCCGGTGACATCGCCAGATAGGCGAACACGATCTCTTCTCCGGCCAAATAAGATAATTGCCGCAAAAAAAAGAAATCGACATTATGGCCCGATGTTTTTTCGACGTTTAACCCACGGCGCATATTCACCTGCGAGCACGAAACCAGATACCCCAATCATCTTGTCACGGGTTATAGAAATGTGTACAAAGCGTGGCCCACAATAAACCGCCCCTGTAAGACACCAAGTTCCGCGCACGAAAACCCGAGAGCGTGGATCTGTGAATCTCACGAGAGCGGGGTTCCCATTTTCTTGGATTTAAACTTTCATCTCGAATCGGAACGTTCTTCTGCCTCTTTTTTCTAAAATCCAGCTCAAGTGTTCCGCTGTTTTTCCGATATTCCAGAATCAAGAGAACGATACTGTTCTAGATATATTCTTCTCGATGAATTTCTTCTTTGTCATTATTTTTAAACTTCTCGATTATAAAGACTATCATTGAATTTCTTTAGAATCGATATTTTGTCCTTTGCAACAAAGTTACAGAATGTTATTAATCGCTAAATTATTATTTTTGGCAAGGGTATTAGTTTAACAACTAATGATATTGTACCCCATTGCCATCCATTCTCCATCGTAGTACTTTAAGAATCATAGAAGGTTTAAGAAAAATCTGCTCATCGAATTCCAATAATCCACGCAAATGCAATTGTACAAACTGAAGGTGTACAATTCGCAAACTGTCCAGTTTCGTTGTCAATTACCCGGCAAGATTGTCTGGTAAAATCGCGCATGCCGTACGGCTCTTCCAGGTCGAGGATCGTCGTGGTATCGTGTCCAGGCATTTTGCGGTACACACGCGTGGCATATCCATGAAAGGCGGTAGTCCTCGTGGGAGAGATGGAGCACGAAGCACGGGAAGCCCGTCCAATTGGTGCCCAGGGTGCATTTGCGTCTAATTCAATGCATTATACCTCCTACCCCGGGCTTCGCCTTGCGTTGGCTAACCACCCTCTGCTCTGGTAAACGCTTCCTCTGCTCCTTGTTACGCGAGGATCCGAATCTTTTCTGATTCTACCTGATAAAGATTTCTTTTCCTCGCCAATTACGGATTTTTAGTTAGCGAGGATAATGCGGTAGCTGACCTTTAATTGGAAATGATGTTCAGGAATGAGGAAATAACTTCTGGTATGTTTGTGGACATTTGAATCGATTTTTTCTGAAGTTTGTGGGGTAGATTTGTTTTGGATGCAATGTAGGTCGTGGGGAAGAAGTATTGTGATTCTGATGGGCTCACTGTTGACAACTTTTTGTGATTATTGTGGTGAAGAGTAATTTTCTATGCAATGTGGGTAAGGAGGTATGGATATTGTGGTTCTAATAATGTGTTCGCCATTGGTAATTTCTTCTGATTGTGGTGATGTAGATTTGTGTTCGGTGCAATGTGGGTCAGGCGATAGAAATAGTGTGATCCCGACGATGTGTTCTCTATTGGCAACTTTTTCTGATTATTGTGGTGAAGAGTAATTTTGTATGCAATGTGGGTAAGGAGGTATGAATATTGTGGTCCTAATAATGTGTTCGCCATTGGGAATTTCTTCTGATTGTGGTGATGTAGATTTGTGTTCGGTGCAATGTGGGTCACGCAATAGAAATATTGTGATCCTGATGATGTGTTCACCATTCGTTATTTCTGCTGATTGTGTGGTGAATATTGTGATCCTGTCGATGCGTTCATTATTGGTACTTTCTTCTGATTATTGCTGTGCGGTGTGTTTTTGCATGTAATGTGGGCTATGGGGTACAAATATTGTGATCCTGATAATGTGTTCTCTACTGGTAATTTTTTCCGATTATTGTGGTGAAGAGGAGTCCTAATAATGTATCCACCATTGGTAATTTCTTCTGATTGTTGTGATGTAGATTTGTGTTCGAAGCAATGTGAGTTATGAAGTACAAATAATGTGATCCTGATGATCACTATTGGCAATTTCTTCTGATTATTGTTGTGCAGAGTCCTTTTGGTTGCAATGTGGGTCGTGGTGCAGAAATATTCCGATCTTAATAACAATGTTAGACATTAATCTCCATTTCTCTTCATTTCCAGACGTATAACTTGAACTTGTTCCAATTTCTATTTTAATTTTCATTCACATGGAGAAGTCAACCAATACATCTTCCGTTCTTGCGGGGAAGATCGTTTTTAACTGCTGTACTTGGGTGCCCAGCAGCGTGGAAAGGAAAAAATAATCTTACGACGTTAAGTACACCAATTGACCATGTTGACTAATTTGGACGAGCGTAATAACATGCGGGGATACGTGTTGACAGAATTTTTACGCGAATGTCGTCCTGCGTACAAAGTAAACTGCCTTGACCCGAAGTCCATCGAGAGCGTGTGCGCCTCGGCGTTGTACCAAAATGCTTATCTCTTAAAAGAACTTGTCATCGCGTGTTTTCTGGTACACCTGTCACGTCTCGAATTACGCAATTCCGCTCGAGAGGATTGCCGAAAAAGCTCGGCAACCGTAATTACTTAAAATGCACGATGATCGCGTAAACATTTACGGAAATCCTCACAATTATTTATCGTCGGTACCATCGCTGTTCCAAGACGTCCGTGAATTTTCTTATTCTTGAATCCAAAATTTTAATTCTTCCATTTCTTCACAATCATCCAATAAAAATTTAGTAAATGCACCTTAAATCAATTACAATAATCGAATCCAAAAACAATAACTTTGTTCTTCCTTCATCACTAAAAAAAGCCACAAATCCCCTCTCACTCGATCACAATTACCAAATAAATATTCAACCCCTGCGACAACAATTCCTCCCACAGAATTAAAAAAATACTCAAAAAACCCTCCCCAACTCAACACCCCTCCTCAACTCCAACCCCCACCTATTTTCAATTCCCTATTCTCCCCCTAGAAATCACTCCGACCCAAACCCACCCCTAAAAACCAAGTCTCCAAACATTTCAAGAAGTTTAACCTCGCAAAAATTCCAGCACCACTTCGAACTTCTCCCACCAGCAAAAATCCCTCGAAATTTCGAGAAAACCGTCGCGTCCTCTGCGGAAGGAAGTTGGACCATCGACGAGCAGCAAGAACAAGAGAAGCCAGACCTTACGGGGTAGGGGGATCCCCTCGAAGGATGCCGTAAGGGCCGAGGGATCGGTCGTGGAGCGATAAGAAGGCACCCGCAGGTGTAATTATGATTACCGCAGTGCAGAGAAAGACGGAGTATTGCGGGGCTCGTATGGCAGCCGTGGGATCGTGGGAAATAGGAATCCTCGAACGGCACTTTCGCGTCTCCGGCTCTTGCTACCAGCCGACGCCGACCACCAACAATGCTGTTTTCCGATTGTTGGTCCCCTGGCCTTTCGCGGCTTCCTCTCGTACACCCGTCGACGCCGCTCGACGGGGTGAAGGGGCACGTTTGCGTCGGTGAGCTTATAGGAAAACATCGGAGCCCTCTCGATGGCGTTTCCAAGAGGGGGAGGGTTTTACTTCGGATGGATTTTATGGATTATTTTTCTACCGCGGTGTAGGGTGGAATTTCCAAAGTAATTGTAACGAAGGGGATGGAGACTCTTTTCTTTTAAATGTAGTTTTGGGTATTCTATTTTGGATTGAATATTTCGGGGGTGATTTGAAGGGTGGGGAGAGAGTTAGTGATTATTTGGCAAAATTTTAATAATTTGGAGAATGTGTAATTGTCGGTAGTTATCGATTTGTTGCTCCTTATCTTCTTTCTACATATATATTTATAATTATTCTGTTAAATTTAATTTCGATGACTTATACAACTTAAAATCAATAATATTAAAAATGTACCCCCTTTAAATTTCCTTTCCGCCCATTATATCGTAACTGCTAAAATTTCAGCCTCGATTCTAATATTATTTTGCCATTCCGTCAAATCTATTATCATCGATGTTCGACTCTGGTAATAAAAATATACCATCCCCAAAGCAAAAGTATTAAGTAACTCGCGGAACCGTCTTCAACCTCGATATAATAACCGTCGCGAAAAGAAAAAAGAAATTCGCAGATACGGGGGTGTTTCACGCGTGTACAGCTAAGAAGAATCATGAAAGAGGGCTGCGTCGTAGAGGGTGGTATGTAATACCCATCGCGGAGGTTCGCCTCTGCTGCGAGCAGTTAACAGTCGAGTTTTTCCAGCATGGACCCCATGGGTCCGCGGCACGGCACCCCCAGGTATCGTTTCGACCTATGCTTTATACGCGGCCCTCCCTCACCCTTTCCACTTGCCAGCAACGATGGTCTGTACACTGTGGACCATAGGAGCCACCCCCATAACGCGCCCTACCTTCGCGGATGCTCTTACCAGCCTGACGAACGGCCGGAATTCGACCTGGAAGCAAGAACTCGTCGAGAGAATACGCCATGGGGTATAAATTGACTCTGTGGCAACAGCTTTGGGAGAATACTGTCGATTGGGGGTGGGCTTTAATCTGTATCCGTTTCGGGGACGACTGGGATCTTGAATATTGGTAGGTGGATTCGGAATTGTCTAATTTTTACATTGAAGCAGGTGTTTTTCTATTTTTTATTATCTATGGGGGTGGGTTTTAATCTGTATCCGTTTCGGGGACAACTGGGATCTTGAATTTTGGTAGGCGGATTGGGAATGGTTTAATTTTGAGATTGAGATTGGTGGTTTTGTAGTTTGTATGATGTATGAGGGTGGGCTTTTAATTTGAAGTGGAGTTGCTTGCATTTTGAATTGTTCGTTTAATATAGTGATATCTGGTATCGGGCAGCCGCTTCGTTGGAGTATCTCGATCTTTGGGGTCCGAAGTACTTCAACGCGATAAAAGAAGAAAGATATGGGAGACTGATCGATCAATCTATGTTGGCGAAATAATACCCCTCGTCAAATGCAACTAACGTGTGACAACTCTGCAACATTGTGCTTCGTTTCACATTGGCATTCAGACGTTTTTTAAGGCTTCGTTCACACAAGTGCAGGTGGAATTTTGCATATAAAATTCCCTCGTTTAAAAATACGCTAGCAAGATTTATTAATTTATTATAAGCCGTTGTCTGGGCGATTATCTACGATATTGAATAAGTTAAGATATTAAGTAACCACCGTGAACTTTAAGAAATTACAAATTAAATGACTCTTTATTATAACACAGAATCTAATACCTCAGAATGCTAATATCTTTGACTCTTAGATCCTGTTACATTTAAAATTTCTCTATCTGAAAGTGTTTCCTGTTGTCTTCTGAAACAAAAGCCCTAACTTCATTGAGACTTAAGTTTGATTCCTAATATTCTTTAATGCTAGTACATTTTGGCAATTTCTATGGAAAAACACGACCTGCACTATTTTAAAACTTGATCAAAAATATATTTCTCTGAACTTCTTTGTGGTGTCGACCTTAAGGCACATACTTCTCCAGTTCTTTCTCCTTACCGTCCTTATTCGAGGATGGAGCCCTTATCCATCATCTTCTCTTTCGATTACTATCCACGACATCGAGTTACCGTACGAGGCTTCGAGCTCGAGCATCGACGGGAATAAGAGAAAAGGAATAGCCAGAGAAAAATAAGAAAGACAAAGAATCGAGAACAGATAAGAGAAGAAAAACGGAAGGAGGAAGCACGGGTGAAGCGGGAAAGAAAACTTCAATCGAACCGTAACACCAAGAAAGTTTCTAAGATTCACGAACGGAATATCAAGTATTTTAAATAATATTTTTCATCCATGAAGCACTTAATAATATTCTTTCTAATATTCAAATTCTAGAATTCTTTTTTAATACGGCACAATGAGTCTAGCTAATGGTAAACGCACTCGACGGAAAGAAACTCGAATCGGATATGCGAATTTTTATTACACCGCGCTTCCTCTTCCAGTCTGGTAAACTAGTCTTTTACGAGCGAATAATTATCATTGCTGAAACAATTACCCAGCTCCGTACACTACAATGTGCCTGCAACTTCAGATCCCCGTCACCTCAGAAATATTTCTTCTAAATTATTATTTAAAATATAATTTAGATCTTCCAGAGCCCACTTAAAACAGTAGATCCCATACAAAAAAAACACAGGAATTAGGTGCTTATGGTTAATAAAGAATTAAAGACTCGGACTCAATCAATCGAACCAAGTTCAAATCATCCAGCACCTCAGGAAAATTTCTTCTAAATTATTATTTAAAATATCATAGTCTAGACCTTCCAGAACCCACTTAAAACAGTAGATCCCATACAAAATAACCACAGGAATTAGGTGCTTATGGTTAATAAAGAATTAAAGACTGGGACTCAATCAATGGAACCAAGTTCAAATCATCCAGCACCTCAGGAAAATTTCTTCTAAATTATTATTTAATATATCATAATCTAGATCTTGCGGAACTCACTTAAAACAGCAGATCCCATACAAAATAACCACAGGAATTAGGTGCCTATGGTGGATAAAGAATTAAAGACTCAGACTCAATCAATCGAACCAAGTTCAAATCATCCAGCACCTCAAGAAAATTTCTTTTAAATTATTATTTAATATATTATAATCTAGACCTTCCAGAACCCACTTAAAACAATAAATCCCAGGCGAAATGACCACAAAAATTAGTTGCCTTTGGTGAAAAGAGAGTAAAGCCTCTCAATTAATGGGACCAAGTTCAAATCAACCGCCACCTCAAGAAAATTTCTCCTAAATTATTCTTTACTATACCACAGCCTACGTGTTTCGGAACCCACCTGAAACAATATGTCCTTCTCAAAATGATCGTAGCAATTAAAACCGAAAAAAACGTAGAAAAATCATGAATCCCATCCTTTAGCTCCGTAACCACCGTAACCCCGCCCCTTGGCCATCTTCTCGTAGACGCACAATACATTCTAAGGCTTTGAAACACTATCCTGCGTATTCGCGGCAGTAAGTGAGTCTACCTCCCAAGAGGGTGAATCCCCCGTTGGCGCGCGCCGTTTAATTGTCCGGGTTCTTAAGCAATTGCGGTTTGAGGGCAGTTGAGGCAAGGATCGAAGCAATTTGCCCTTTCGCTCGGCTACAAGACGAAGGGAAAGGGCCCGATCCTCGCGGCGGTATAACTGGCGCATCCTCTTGCGATGCGTTTCGATGCACGCATGCATTCATGCATCACGAACTGGCAATAATCGAGTCGCGTTATGTGCTGCACGCCCACGCCTCGACCGCAGAGAAACGCTTGCGCTTAATTGAATTCGCGTTACCGGCCGCGAAATCTTATGGTGGGATCCTACGGCTTGCCATGACGATTCGATAGGAATTCTTGGGTGTTTTTCAATAATTCTGGAGCTTGGTGTTACTCGAGTAATTCGTTGATACGTTGAATGTCATGGGGGTCACTATTGAATTCAATGAAATTTCTGCTGACTTTTAAACAAGAATGCTCACGAATTTTCTGATGCTTTGAATATTTAAATAGTGGCGCTAGAAAGGTCACGTTCTGCCGAGTTCAATACAAACGATAAAACTAGAAAAATCTTTGAAGTGATCTTTGAACTATAACTTTGAAGCAACAGAAGAGAAATCACAGCTTTTATTCTTCAGAGTCAATTTTTTAACTTTGCCACATATTACAATTTAGTTCTTAAAGATTATGGAATACTTTACAATTTAATGCTTCAAAATCAAGTTAAATCTATTATTTATAATAGTATTTTTAAAATCTAGAGTTATTGCAGAAATGTTTGGTGTCCTATCAGGAGAGTTGGTGGAAAAATCAAGTAAAAAATAGAAATACTATTTTCCCCAATTGAAACAAGATCAATCAACTTTTAATCTCCAAAGTTAATTTTTTAACTTTACTAAATTTAACGATTTAGTTCTTAAAGATTATGGAATACTTTACAATTTAATGCTTCAAAATCAAGTTAAATCTATTATTTATAATAGTATTTTTAAAATCTAGAGTTATTGCAGAAATGTTTGGTGTCCTATCAGGAGAGTTGGTGGAAAAATAGAAATACTATTTTCCCCAATTAAAACAAGATCAAACAACTTTTAATCTCCAAAGTTAATTTTTTAACTTTACTAAATTTAACGATTTAGTTCTTAAAGATTATGAAATTCTATACAATTAAATGGCTCAACATCAAGTTAAACCTATTATTTATAATAGTATTTTTATCATTTTCTAATGTGCTATCGTGCAACTGATCTTCAGATGCCACAGAAAATTCGGACTATAGAGGTTTAAGGAGTATCTAGACTTTCTGTGATAGGTTTGCTGTCCTACCAGAAGAGTTGGTGGAAAAATCAAGTAAAAAATAGAAATACTATTTTCCCCACTTGAAACAAGATCTTAAACTTCGTCAGCAATCGAAAAATCCTAATGACAATTTCTCCAGCGAACCGAAATGGATCTACAGATATCTAAAGTACAGAAAAGAGATCAAAGACCCGTCATGAGTCTCCTAAAAAAATGCCATGGGAATGCGAGGAGTCAGCACGGTTAATAGAGCCACGGTGGTCCTCATCGACAGGACGGAACATTGGACGATTCGTCCTCCCGATCGTCCGGATCCGTAGATCGTATCTATCCGAACCGGTGGCCAAATACTAATTGGCTTCGGCTTTATTTATACTCCATGTTACACTGACCAGCTCCCACAGTAGCTTGGTATCTCACGTGACATAGGTTACACGTGGCATTCTTATGGCTTCTCTATTGTGTCTAGTATGTATCACTCGCATTCCCATAGAATGGGTGCCAGTCATTCCAAGTCGGAGGGTTTCTTTGACGCTGTCGAATCGTTCGTTTTGTCATCGGATACCGAGGTGGAAGATGCTGTATCGAAACATTCGAATCCCGAGGTATCCTTTGCTACTCCGTCTAACTCTGGTCTATCATCGCAGCGGCAGATGTCGATACGGAAATAGTCGGCCATGAATTATTTCGGGGATCGTGCACGAAGGGGGCTAATTTAATCGAGAAATCACGGTGGACTATGTCGGGTTGTGGAAAAGGACAGAGAGGGGATGTTAGGGTAGGAGGGTTAACACTAAACATACCAAACCCATAAAAATAAACGGATACTAATTTTTTATAGAAATTGCTGAAATTGATAGGGGAGATATGCAGCAAATATTCCACTGCTATCTTATAAAACTTAAATTCGGTTATTAATAATCTTTTCCACCTCTTGATTTCTCTTTTGCCAAAGTACTTATTCAGAATATCTAAATATTAGGGGGACCGGAATGTAATGTCGTTTCTCCAGATATTTTACTCAAAAACCAATTGATTTTTATCGATTCGGTTACATTATTCATTAAAAATAATGTAATATGTATAATGTAATAATGTTTAATGTAAAAAATAGATGTAACGTCGGTAGTTTCGGTGTTAAACCTCGGCTGGTTTTATGGTGGACTATGAAGATGATGTAACGAGAAGTTGTTGTTAACTTTTCTAAGGGTAGAAGTTATTTTAATTCACGATGTTAATATTCTACTACCTTATTCTAATTTATAAAAAATGAAAAAACGATTTTATAAGTACAGAAAAGTGGTACCATCTTCGACAACTAATTTCCAAAATCTGTGTTACCAATTATTCAAAATCTATTCTATTCTGAAATTTTAATACTCTATAATATCGAAAATGAACAAATATGTTTTGGTTTTCACAGGAATTTGAATACAAACAAACAACTGATAATTACTTTTCTCCCCATTTACTCATCACTCAGAATTAAGAAAAAGGTTCTACTTCACCCACCCATCGATGCACTAATAACTGAAGTATCCGTTATGCTCGAAATTTCGCTAATTTTCGTAAAAGCCTTAATTGTCATTGCAGCACGTCGGCAAAAAGAGAAAACGTCTAAACGCGTCCCATGAAAAATTGTCCACGTCGTACGGAAGCGTGCTTTCCAAAGTGGAGAGGAGGACATTGTCCCACACTTTGCAATTCTCTCCGCGGAGAGAAAGGATTGCCGTTGAGGTGAGATTTGCGGTTTCTTTCGCGATAATAGTAAAGGGATATACCTAACGTTATGCCGAGTACTCGAGAGTTATATTGCACCTATACGACTTGCTCCTTAAACGCTTTGCAATACACCGGGCATTAACTTCGTGGAATTTTAATTTAAAACAGCCGTTTCTAAAATGGCTAATGGATTCCGGCGGTGCAGCCAAGACTTTTCGGTGAAATCCATTCCGCGGAGACAATTGTACCGAAAGAGACGAACTTGTCGCTCTCGCGAAAGTGCTTCCTCGTTGCGACATTCGTCGAGGTACTGTTAAAATGATTTAATTGCAAATTTTTGTCGAAAATATTGCAAAATTGCAGCGACACGATTTTCTGGAATTTCTTGCGCCCATCTTGAAAGATTTGGTGATTGAATTCAGAGATTTTCATCCCCCTTTTTTTCTTCGTGTTATATTAAACATAGGTGTTTGAAAAGTAGCCGAGACGCAGAAATTGTAATTGATTGAAATTAGTTTAGCAGTTTTCTCCGTTCGACAATATTCCACTTTTATCTTATAAAACTTTAGGTATTTAATTGATCGTGTTTTACGCCTCTGGATTTTTCTTTTCCCAAAGTACTTATGGAATATATGAGCCTTCATATATTCATAAGGAAAAAATCCTTCAAAATTTTCACCATTTTGTCAATATTTTACGTAGTTAAAGAAATTACAAATACAATTATTTTGAATGTGGTGTAAGTCCACTTTCCGCAAAGACATAATACTGAGTTCAAAAATTATACTACATAATTTCTCTACTTCACTTTTAACTAATACTATAAAAACGATCACACTATGAACTTAAATCAATTTAATATTTAAAAAACATAAAATGAGCGTATTACATATACCAATATTTCTCAAACCATTCAAATGCAAACCCTTAAATATCTCCATATAATATAAAATAGACTTACACCACTTTCAAAGAAAACGGCTCAATTATTTCCCTTTGACTACTGTACTAACTATAGATACTGTAACACTATGATACATACAAAATAAAAAAGATACCTTTTCATTTGTACCCATCAACAGTCTTATTCTCCATATCCACCACAGCCTCTAGAATATTAGCCATAACAATTACGATCCACCATACCTACACCATAAAGCCTCAAATCCCTCCACATTCTCAACACCCCAAAATAAAGAATTATCCCCCATTGCACATGCATCCCCAGAAATGAAAAATCTCAAGCAAATTAAATCCACGATGCACTCCGATCTCTTCTTCAGTTTTTCACAACAACAAGTTACTTCGGTCGAATAAAAAATCAACGCGTTGTCCTCGTACAAACGCAGGCTCCTCTAAATCGTCACGTACGGTCATTCGAAGGGACATCATTGAATGGCGATTCTCGTGATGCCGTACGTGAACAGGAGAACGCGACGCATGTCGCGGCAAGTGAAATACAAAACGGAGCTAAGGACAGACGGATGAACGTACCGCGTACAGGAATGTCCTGTGCGATAAAATCTGCCGACCTACACACCTCGGCTCCTTCGACGAAGGAGGAAGCAGAAGAAGAGGATGAAGAAGAAGCAGCAGAGCCAACAGAAGAAGCAGCAGAACCAACAGAAGAAGCAGCAGAACCAACAGAAGAGGTAGAAGCGGAACCAAGAGAAGAAGAAGCAGAAGAAGAACGAGGAAAAGAAAAGGATGAAAGCAAAGACCGTAAGGTACTCGGAGGACGCGCGCGAAAAGCGTCGATCTCGGTTGCTCCTTGATATTGAAACAAATAGATACACCGATCGGCAGGAGAAGCTGGCCGTTCTTCATTGCAGACATCGATCGGAGATAAATGCGGCAGATAAGGAATTAAATTAGAACGCGCACTTCCACCCTGACATGCTGTGAGTCGATTTAGCAATTACACCGCGACGCTCCTTTTTTGCCAGGGAAATAATTGCCCGGGATGCAATTATTGCAATAGGCTGCACTCCGTGTGCTTTGTATTACGTGAATTATTTTCTCGGGATTCGCGAAACCGTTCTCTCACGGGGGGAAAAGAATATCAATTTAGCGCCGAAGGATGCGATGTGGACTTTAGAGGAATCGGGGTGAACTGTTGGTTTTACGTTTTGGTTTAACTGCAGGGGATGTTTTATGGAGAACGATCAATTTTTATAGGTGGCTGAAAATTATTTTGTCGAGTTTGTAGGCACTTGTGTTAAATGATATTGTTTTTTTGCTTGAAAGTTGCAGTTTTAGGGGGTATAAAATTATTGAGGAAAGGGGTATTAAATACTAATTTAGGATGAAGGAGATTTGTACTCGAATCCACTAATTAATAATTAAGAATCTGACCTTTTAGAATATCCACTACAAATTCCAGATAAACTACTGATTTTGCAATACTAATTCTATAATACACGCATAAAAGAAAACATTCCATAAACATCAATAAAAAATGGTAACTATCTAGATATCTAATAATCATCGTATCTTCATTCTTACCATTTCTAATTTTTTCCACTATTACAATGATCATTGTAAGAATTCACGCCTCCGCAAAATTAATCACCACGGAAATTACTGAAACATTTAATGAAAATCCAACAATTCACCACATTTCCATTTCAGCTCCGGAAGAAAAGAAACCTCAACATCAAGATCATCCTTCCAAACGCTAAAGACGAGCCGACCGACCAACGACATGTTAATAAGTAGATCTCGAAGGTCATCGCGGCAAAATGGAAGAGAGACTCGACGTTAAAGGATCGGCTACAATGTCGATTTTTCTTCACAGATGATTCCACGATAGTGCTCCGTTGCACCGTGGGCGTACAACCTATCATACGTTTCATTGACAGCACTTACACGTACGCTTCCAAGCAAAAAGCATCCTCGATCTTCGCGGACGTGCGTTCGCCATTGCCATCGGACAAAGGATGAAATCGAAGAGACGGCTTCAATTTTAAACGGAGCACTTCAAAGGACTGAGATTACTCTGAGAAAATCTATAATAGACTGATGAGATTTTCATTATGCTCTCAAAGTTCTAGTTGTTGCAATTTGATGATCGCTCGATCTTCGCGGATATTTGCTCTCCATTGCCATCGGACAAAGGATGAAATCGAAGAGACGGCTTCAATTTTAAACGGAGCACTTCAAAGGTCATAGATTACTCTGAGAAAATCTATAATGGATTTTAATGAAGTTTTCATTATGTTTTCAAAGTTCTAGTTATTGCAATTTGATGATCGCTCGATCTTCGCGGTTATTTGTTGTCCATTGTCATCGGACAAGGGATGAAATCGAAGAGAGGACTTCAATTTTAAACGGAGCACTTCAAAGGACTGAGATTACTCTGAGAAAATTTATAATGGATTTTGATGAAGTTTTCATTACGATTTTCAAAGTTCCAGTTATTGCAATTTAATGAATGGTCGATCTTCGCGGATATTTGTTCTCCATTGTCATCGGACAAGGGATGAAATCGAAGAGAGGACTTCAATTTTAAACGGAGCACTTCAAAGGTCTCAGATTACTCTGAGAAAATCTATAGTGGATTTTAATGAAGTTTTCGTTGTGATTTTCAAAGTTCTGGTGGTTATTGCAATTTGAAGATTATTGCAAGTTGATGATCGCTGGACTTTGCAAAGCTGAGATTGCCGTTGGGTTTTGGGTGGACCGTGAAACTGGGGCAAGGTTTATTCCAATGAGACATAAATGTTTAATATTCACAGGGTACGAGATGCAAAGAGAAATCACTGTTGCATTTGGAATAATGTAGAAATATGCTATGTCTTTTGGTGATCGCAATAGTGGTGTAAATTAATAATTTAAACAATGAACTTATCGCGCAAAGTAGAAGTTTGGAAAGTACTTAATATATTAACGTAAAATTAGCTAATGAAACTATGAACATCTACATCTTCAAATGCTAATATTTCTTACAATTTTAATAATTATTAATAATGAAATCTTCAAAAGCTCTGTAATAACTTTCTTTCCAGTATTTCAATGACAATTAACTTTCCATACCCTTCATTTTAATCTCGAATCATTAGCACTAAGAAATGTAAAAAAAAATGTAAGAATCCGTTAACTGCTTCGATTGTTTTACTGTTAAATAAGTTTTATCTAAGAACTTTCAAACTTTTATCGTTCCTTCGATGCCGGTTCGGGGTTATGGGAGTTAATTAAAATTCTGAAACGGCTCGATGCTTTCATCGAAACCACCCACCTCCGGTCATGTATTATCATTCGTGCATGGAATTTCAGGAACGCGCATGGGCAACCATAGATCTACCGAAACACGAGGCACCCAAGTACTCGAGGAAAACAATAATTCTGAATAATGATGATTACCGAGCACTCAGCCACGCTGGGATTAATTTAAGCCATTTGCATTAGCGAGCGCGATGGCATGGGAACAGTATCTTCTCGCGATCACTGTGATCCCATTAAATATCCTTTGTCAGATATATATAAACCCTTTCCGGGATGCGACGATCAAATATCTCACGTAAAAATGCTATATTTGGTCATTTTTTCATACGACATCCGGCCATTTAACGCCATTCGTCCCTTCCGTGCGCAGCGACTGATATAGAATTTTATTATCTTCAAAGTATATATTTGTAGAATACCAGGAATCAGGTGAGTAAATTTTAATATTTATCTAACGTCAGTGTGAATTATTTTGGAATTTTTCATGGGATATCCGGTCACTTTATTACTTTCAAAGTTTGTATTTTAAGAATGTATGGAATTAGATCAATAAGTTGCAATATTTATCCAACGTGAAGGTGGATAATTTTGAAAATTTTCATGGGATATCCGGTCACTTTATTATTTTCAAATTTTGTATTTCAAGAGTATCTGGAATTAGGTTAATAAATTGCAATATTTATCCGACGTGAATGTGGATGATTTTGTAATTTTGCATGGGATATCCGGTCACTTTATTATTTTCAAAGTAAATATTTTAAGAATGTATGAAATTAAATCAATAAATTGCAATATATATCTGACTTGAATGTGAATAACGAAAATTTTTTATGTAATATCCCATCGTCTAACTCACCCAATTTCTCATCAATCACCCATCGCAGAAAGTACAGAAAATGAAATAATGAGCAATAAACAAAATACCAATCTCCCGAAGAATCTTCTAACGAGCCTACTGAATCAATTCTAAAGTATTCCATCGGACTTTCGACTCCCTTTTTAGATCTTCCTCGGCTGATCTCAATTCCCCATTTATCCTTCGTTAAATCCCACGTCGAGCAATTAACGCCATTTTAACTGTCTCCATTTCTTGCGTCTTCCGCACCGGATAGACGAATGATCTCGCGAAAAGGATAACGCTTTTAGCGCGACTTCCGGCTCCAAGATCGCTCTCACGGCTTCTCTGTTCCGCCGTGAAAATTATTCGCGATATAAAAATTCTGCCCGGTATACTCGAGCCGCATTAAAATTACTGACCCAGCAACATTGTGGGCTCGCTTCTGCCGCACAACAAGTAGCACAAGTAACCCAGTGCTACCGTAAAAAACATTAATGGATCATGACTGGCGATTGCGCGCGAAACTGGCGTTTAAACTCGCGAGACCGAGTGACGTCCCTTTCGCGAATTCATTTTATTTGCTGGCTTTATTATCAAAAGGATTCGTCCGATGGGAAGAATATTATCTGACGTTGGACGTCTTTCACGGTAAATTGTTAATTGACATTTTTGAATTGCTTTGACGTGTGCATTTTATCGTCCCTTTCGTTATGGCGGAGGGTGGTGAGGAAGCAGTGCGATTAATTTGCCAAATTGAATGAGCAAATGTGGAAAATACTTTCAACATGTTCAAAATTTTATGTCGAATGCAGCCCGACCTGTAGTTAATGTTCTATCGGTAAAGAAAAAAGAAAAAAAGGTATTTTCAACAGTCAAAGTTTAGGTACCTCAATTTTCACCCCCTGTATTCACCCAATCAATGAATTATCTTTTATTTAATTACTACTGCTCATACTGGATGGTTTAATTTTCTTTAGGCCAATTAAAAATTGCAATGGCTTCAATAATCTACAGAACTAATTAAAAATAACTTCCAACAAGAATATTTATATTATTGATCAAGGAACAAGTATGAATTCTTAACCCTTTGCACTCCGAATAATTTTTACTGTGAGCTACCAGCTACTCCAGAACTATTTACACGGCGCGAGTTTTAAAATTATGTTTTAAAATATAAAAAAATATAAAAATACACCGGATTTATCTGACAATGGAGTTACCAGCTTCTATTACAATGTTTCCGCTGCGGCGACAACGGAGTGCAAAGGGTTAACAGACAAAAGAGTTACTCTATTTTCAACCTGCAAACCTAATCTCACGTCCTTCATTTATTTAATTACAACTCATCCTGGTTGGTTCAATTTTCTCTAGACCAATTAAAAATTGCAATAACTTCAAGAATCTACAACTAATTAAAAATAACTTCCAAGAATATTTATATTATTGATCAACGAACAAGTATGAATTTTTAATAGACAAAAGAGTTACTCTATTTTCTAACACGTCTACTGCGTCTTCCCTCAGCCTTCACCCCGCAAACCTAATCTCACGTCCTTCATTGGTGGAATACAAAGGCGAAGGACGATTGAATCCTTCGTAAAAATTCACTCGCAGTCGGGATCGTCGATTGGCGTAACTTTCGCTCCCGGTCTCAGCCGGTTTCTCCCATGGTGGAGCGATAACCGGGAGCGCCTCAAAGACGGGGCGATAACGCGAAATCGCCGGGCGGTAAAGTACGTCGCCGAGCTGGCCGGCTAAACTTTTCGCCGTAAGAATTCCTGGCCATCCTCCTCCCCTCGCTCCATCGGCCCGGGGAAAGTTTTCGCCCAAATTCCCATGGGTGCCGTGAGAGCGAAAGAGAGAAAGTCGAAAAAGAACGAGAAAGAGGGAGAATACAGCGTCGTCGTCTTATAAGAAGCTCCGGCAAACCGGTAAGCTTGTATACAACACGGCAATTGACGTCAGTCGTGGAAGACGAAGCTGCGGTAATGTCGAAGGGAATTTTAAGAATGCATGGTGCAAAGAGGATGAAGAAAGTTATATAAGTGATGTGCACAATGGTGCGTCGATTGTGCCAGGTCGTGATCGATGAGTGATACGAAGGGAATTAACCCCTTGCCGTACGAGTGACACTCGTGACGCGATAAATGGAACAGGAAATTTTGAGGTTTTCCAGAAACTATTAGATTAAAAATATCACTGGGTCGCGATAGGATCAAATTATTTCTACGATATGAATATTGCATTAAGTTGTACGCAATATTAGAAATGAGGGTTAGATTGATATTTCAGTAATTAATTCTGAGTTATTGCGCATTCGGTCACAGAAGAAATGGTACGGCAAGGGGTTAAGGTGGTGGAGAATTTTGAGTGGTTGAAATGATTTTTAGTGATGTGATCATCTTTTTTGTGGGTGTTGATCGAGTTTTTTTTTGTGGGTGGCGGATCGAGTCGAGTGAGGGACTCGTGCGGTGAAAATTGTGGGGCCTTCAAACTCAAGATAGAAAAACGTTTCGAAGAAAATTCTCGTTAAGTTATTAACAAAAAAGAAAATGGAAATGTGAAGGGGTGTCATTTTAAGAGGTCGGGAACCTTTGATATTCCGGGGATACTTAGTGCGCTTAGTGCTCAATCCGCCATTGGATGTTCATGGAGATTTGCAAATGGATGATGTGCAAAAGTCTATGTATTGTAATTGGAAATGTAACTCTATTAGGGCAGATAACTAAAGATTGAGAAATTGAATAAATGCCTTATCTAGTGATGTATTATTTGCCTTCCCTTTTTTCGCGCTATATATTTCAACATTTTTACGGACGCCTATAGTAATCTTACAGAGATATCTATAAATTTAAGTAACCTTCGAACTAGCGGTAGTCCCATTGTCTCCGACATGGATATCCTAATTTGTCTCTTTGCAGCTCAAAGATGTCACCAATTGAACTAACACGATAATTCGTATGCCTACACCGTTCTCCATAATTCCGTAACCCTGATATCTGAGATTCTGCTTAAATCTCTCGTCTTACATAACATGTTCCCATTGAAACGACAATACATCCCGAAACGCACAAATTTCTCGACGTAACTCGTGCGAGCAATGTCAAAGGTACCCGGAAGTGCCCAAATCGAAATGGAGAACGCTACGGTACCAGAAGAGTAGCACTAACGATTCTTAATCAGAAAAGGATAGAAAATTCTCGCAAGTGAAATTTTTATCGTGAATAAAATTCCTAGCACTCCCAAAACCCCATAACTTGACCTTACCAGTTTAAAAAACTACCAAAATCGAAATGGAGAACGCTGCGGTACCAAAAACACATTAACATCTACGATTCTTTCTTCAGCAACGATGCAGAACTCTCCCAAGTTAAATTTGCACTGCAAATAAAATTCTTCGACGCTCTGACGCCCCATAATTTGCCCTTGCGAGTATAAATAACTACCAAAATCTAAATGGAGAACGCTGCGGTACCAAAAACACATTAACATCTAAGATTCTTCCTTCAGCAACGATGCAGAACTCTCCCAAGTTAAATTTGCACTGAAAATAAAATTCTTCGAAGTTCTAACACCCCATAATTTGCCCTTGCGAGTGTAAATAACCATCAAAATCGAAATGGAGAACGCTGCGGTACCAAAAATACATTAACATCTAAGATTCTTCCTTCAGCAACGATGCAGAGCTCTCCCAAATTAAATTTGCAGTGCAAATAAAATTTTCGAACTTCTGACACCCTATATCTTGGCCCTGCGACTATAAATAATTATCAAACTCAAAATGGAGAACGCCGAACCACCGGAAGAACATCGCCATTAACGTTTCTTCCTTAAGAAAGGATTGAGGGCTCTCGCAAGTGAAATTTTCCCCGTGAATAAAATTCCTCGCACCTCGTGGCCTCGTACACCCCTAAGATTGGCTCCTATGCGTGTAAATAAACGTACCTGTGTGTACGAACGATGCGAGGCGAAAATGTGCGTGCTCCGGCGGCATTCACGTGAGAAAACTCCCTGGAGAAATAACCGGCTTGTATGTAATGTACGCCGAGGCATTGTAAGGGGGTGTAAAGGCGCCGGTGGGGTTATGGTGGGGTAGGTGAACGGGGAGAAGAAAGACCAGCGAAGAAGAAGAAGAAGAAGGTGAAAGGAAAGATGGAAGAAGTGGAAGGAAGAAGAAGGCACCGATCTGACTCGCAGGTGCGAAACACCGCCGTCTTTCCCTCCCTCAGGGCTTGTATTTATTATTTTATTAGCACCGGGGGCGGAAGTTATGAAAGTCGGTACCTTGAGCGAACGGAAGAGGGCGTGATGCCAGGCTGGGGTGCTAATTTACTAACTAACGGCGAGATTAGAATATTGAACTTGCGAGCATTGGACTTTGTATTTGTCTTTTGTACTCTCGGTTTGGCTTCTGGAATTTTTCATGGGCGGAGTATTTTGTGAAAGTTACGGTGATTGTAATTGGAAATTTGAATTTTTATCAGAGGTGCGATAAGATTTGAATTGGAAGAATTTAGTAACGTTGTCTTCTTCGACTGGATTTATATTAAAAATATTTCTGCAATTTAATAAAGATACTTTACTAACTTGATATATATAATATTCTCTTAAACTGGCAAACTACCCTTAAAAGAATAAAATGCACAAAGTATGAAAAAATTAATTCTACGAGCAAGTTATCTGATTTAAACAGCTAAAAGAAATCCGAAACCACATAACTCAACTGTAGAATTAATATTTTGACAATATGTGTATTTTTATTGTTCTAAGGGTAATTTATTAACTTAATAGAACATTGTAAAATGAAATAGTGAAGGGTGATTTATTGATTTAGAAAAATTATTTGAAAAGAAATTGACGTCTGAGAAATTTAAGACACTGAAGCGATAAAATTTATAATAATATTAAATTCATAAATTTTCTGTTTGGGGGTAGAGTACTTGCTTTATCGACGAAGGAAATGCAGCGGGGAATTAAGCGAACTGTCGTGAAAAGTCGACTGCATCGTGGGCCGGTAAGCTAGAGAATCGCACTCACAGACTAAACGAGCGTCGGTATCGGGTGATAAGAGACAACAAAATTTTTAAAAAATTATACACAAGTTACATTATTACACGAGAAATCATTAAATTCAAAAATAAAAACTTCCAAGATGGTAAAAACATAAGCAAAGTACAACAATGCAAAATTTAAAAAAGATACAGTGTCCAATTCCACAAAATTTTGTTTCGACATTGCATAAAAAATCTACTTACAGTAGAAAGTTAATTAACAGCAAGATCCAAATATAAAATTCCACTGCTATCATTAATTCAGAATATTTGCACAACAGGAATCTTCTCATGCGTACAAGTCCTCCCTGTACCACCATAAAATTACAAAAATTTAAAAAAGTAAACCATCAATCGCATTTCACTCGATCTTCGAAGCAAACTGAAACATATCCCATCGGACGTACCAAGACCATCCTCATAAAGTTAACAAATTCCTTTTACGAATTAAAAACCCTACCAGTCAAAGTCTACAATTTCAAATGTAATTTCAAACGTCAAAAGCCTCGTAGAAGTATGAAATTCCAAATGAAAATCAATATTCGGCAAGTTCTATCGTGATCCACGTTTGATGGCACAGGTGATTCCACGTGACACCGGGAGCAACGGTGTCAGAAGTATATTAAATAATAAGCGAATTAAGTCGGCAGAGCGATGCCTGGCGGACATTTAAAGTGCTCGTCCGTGTCCACGTCCGTCCTTCCTAATTACGGCTGACTTTAACAGACGATCCGGACACTAAATTTGATGCAGCACCGGCGAATTTCATTCCGGTTCCTATATCCTCTCTTGTTTGCCCTCTCCATGATTTTTTTTTCTACCTCCTTCTTATTCTTCGTATGTCACGCTTTATATCACTTCTTCTCTTTTTTCACCCCTTTTCCTTGTCATCCTCACTCTCGCTCTCGTTCTCCCTTCTACGTGGTTTTCCGCGCGATTTCTATCACCTCCTACGTTCTCTGAATTCCCATCGTTGTTTCTCGTACGATTAATGGCGATTTCCAACAAGCGATTGACACCGGTTTCACTTCACGTCAATTAATCGGCGTCCGGTGAATTCGAAGGAATTTTGCTGATGGGATTCCACCTTTTGAGTGGAGTTTTGTAGGCTTGTTTTTTTTTCGAGTGTGATGGTTTCTTTGAGGGGTTCTTATTATTTTTATGGGGTTTGACGAATAGGTAGGTTGTGATTGGGGTGTAACGTGGAAAGAAATATGAACTTGTTTGAATGGAGGAAAATTTGATATTGTGATCTATGGAACTTAAATTATTCGTTTTGTCATATTTCTTCGACGATCGGAAGTGTTTTAGTTTTCATTTTAATCAGTGATTTAAGTTGGAAGTTGGGGTTGATTTAATTGCAATTACGAATTTGTAGCTTATTCAATTTTGTTTACAGCGATTTCAGGAATCTAAACAAGGGGAAGGATTCATTCGAATAATGAATGATCAACTCCAAGGATCCAGGATGTCCAAAGACGGACCCGAGTTAAATTTTCAGGATGTCAACCGAGGATGTTATACCTTGCTCAGCTATTCACGGGGGACGAGGGATAAGCAAAACGTCTCATTGTTGTTCCTGATTTCTACGTTTAAGGAATTACAGAAATAAATTCGCATCTTCACAGCTGATACGTATAATCGGGTTTCAATAATAATGAAAATTCCCGCGATTAATAATTACAAATGTAAAAATCAAAGGACCATTAAAGTAAACTGGAAATATAACAATTAGAAGGTTCAATTGAATTTCAGGTTTATGGGATGCAAAGAAGCAGAATCATCGTACAGAACGGTCCAAAACTCACTGCACAGGAATAGCGAGACCAATATGGCAGCCATTGTAAGGACATAGTCTACAAAACTAATTAAAAGTAACTTCCAACAAGTACCTTTGTATTATTGGTAAAGGAATAAATGTGAATTTTGAACAGATAAAAGTGTTACTCTATTTCTTAATCTCCATTGCCTCTTGGTCCATCCTATACTATTCTTCGCTTCCGTAATTCATAATTAAAGATGTCTAAGTCAAAGGTCACCGATTGTTACGTTAAACTAGAAATTTGATAAAGTCAACCCTTTGAGGGCTAGCGACGCATATATGCGGCCTGAGAAAAAATTTAATTATAGTTTATAGTCGCTTGTATATACAGTTAGAGTTGAAAAATTGAAATACAACCGTTGAAATATGCTTAAACAAGTAGTAATTTATAATGTATATGGATTAACAGTATAACTTGCTGATAAAAAGGTGCTTTTGTATCGCAAAATGAATGGCTATCTCTCAATATTGAAAAATGTCTCCGTCCGCAAAGGGTTAATGAGACTTTAATTTAATAGGATGCAAGGAAACACTTAACTTTACAATTATTATTCCTCAGCACTTCTCTCCCACTGAGAACCAAACCTCTATGATAAATATAGAATTAACCGCTCAAACTTTCAATTATTACCAACTTCAAATTTCCACCCCCTCTAAAAAATTCTGTCTAAATTGTCATTTAATCAATCGCAGTCTCTACAACTCAAAAAGCCACCCAAAAAAAATTACTATAAGCCCTACGCAAAACGACCATAACATTCACCCTAGCTCAGCCACCACCCCATCTTCAAAAACACCGAAATCACAGCTCGGTCAACTTAATCCATTCTCCGTCGATCAGGCGAATCGAGTCGCCGGATAAACATCTGAAATGAATTCCAGCAAGGGGTGGAACCGGCTACCTCGAGGCTGACTGGCCTATAGGGGGTGCAAGGGGTGGCTAAATTAAGAGCAGAAAGAAGGGAGCAGCTTCGGGCAATCCCCGAACCGAGAGAAACGAGCCGAATGCTCGTAATGCGAGGCGCTTAAAGTTGCAATGGGTCTCTGGGGTATAAAAAAAAGAAGAAGAGAGGAAGGAGAGGTGGATCGAGTGACTGACTGACTCCAGTCGAAAAGATGCGACCCGCCTAAGAGATTGGGATCCTCGCGAATCCGAGAAACCCCGATGGGACCAACCTCCGACTCTGGGCACCCTCCTGTCGACTGATTTCTAGATCCGAAGGATCGATTTCCTGTTATCTTTGACGACCCACGGTAAATTAGGGGTTGAGATACTTCATATTTTGGGTCGAGTTGATTTTGAATTATTACGATATTTTTAAAACTAACGGTACCACGCGCGGTGAAACGATCGGTTCAACGGACCGAAGAATTTTTGTCAGAGTTGTGTTAAGATTTGTGTTAGAAGAATTTAGTAACGTGATCTTCTTCGACTAGATTTATATTGAAAATATTTCTGCAATTGAATAAAATGCACTTCACTGTAGTTTATTAAGTTCATAGAACATTGTACAGTGAAACAGCGAAGCACGATTTATTGATTTAGGGAAATCATTTGAAAATAAATTAGGGGTTGAGATACTTCATATTTTGGGTCGAGTTGATTTTGAATTATTACGATATATTTAAAACTAACGGTACCACGCGCGGTGAAATGATCGGTTCAAGGGACCGAAGATTTGCAATTTGTTTGTATTATTAAATAAGGGCTGTTTTCTGCGTTCTTTTTTAAATTTGGCGGCACATTTGGTGTTAAAAAAGTAGGTTTTGTGCGGAGGAGGAAAAAGAAGCAAGTAGTTCGTTTTTGGTTGTGATCGATGATAATTAATACTTTTGTATGTTATTTACTTAAAAATAATAGATTGAACGGTGGAAAGACTTTGGCACTCTTTCTAATTGAGTATAGCTGAAACTTTTATCATTAAAGGCGTCTAACTTTGAAAGAAGAACGTCAAGAATGAAAGTAATTATAATTGATAGCACTTGATTAAATTTCCCCGATATTTTGTTAATCCATAGAAAAATAGATAGAAAATTAAGAATTCCAAATTCTCAGAGAATTTCAAGCCAGAATTATTTTTTCGACCTCAAAACCTCTGATGACGTTCCTCTCGGCTTTTACAGAATAAATAGCAGTATTTTCAAAGTTCTAGTGCAGCATTTACCTTCGTATTTAAACTGCACAGATTGCAGTTTTAAGCGCCATGATCATCGACACTGCAAGTATTAAGTCCACGCGACATTAAACAATGGAGAACAGTTTTGAAATTCGTACATACGAATAAGCTCCTAATTTAGAAATTTCTGTAGTAATTTTAACGCCGAATAAACGACTTGTTCATATTTAATTGAAGAAACATCAACGACATTCTCTTTCATGTTGTTTCGATACTTTTCTGCGAAGCTGACGTCGCCGATAAATCTTAGCGAAGATTGATGGAATCTTGGCAAAGTTCGGGTTAAAATAGAGAGCAAGACGTTACAGGAAGGAGAAGAAGAAGCAAGAGGTAGACAGAGAGGAGAGTTTGAAGGGTTAATTAAGTGTTTGCTCGTCCGACAAGCTCAACCTGTGCGCTTCTAAGTACAAACTGCCTCTGCGTATAGAAACCTCTGGTAACCATTAAGTCTAGTCCTTTCATAATTCATGCTATCTCTTCAAACATTTCCTTCAAAGAATACAGTCCTGCGAGTTTTTCGAATTACAACAAACACGGCTCTCGAATTTCCCTCAAAAAATTTCTCCCTCGCTTCTCAAGAATTTGCAAAGTGTAACGGTGAATGTTGCATGATGTCTCTGTGAATCCTTTTCAAAGAGGAAACCTACGAGTTCTCTTATCTCTTGCTTTCGATAAATAATATAATAATATGTTATACCGACAGCGAGAGGAGATTGCTGCTAAACTTTTGTTTTTGATCGGAAACTACAAGCTCGAATAAATCTTTTCTTGACCTGTGACCTACATTTCCAAACAGAGAGGGTGGCGCGATAATTTCTGCGTTGCAAATGTTAAGCTAATATGGCCACTCTCTGAAAATATACTATTCTTAATTCATTGCATAAATTTCCGGCTACTATTTTAATATCAAAAAGATTCTTTCTCTCACAATCAGTAGGAATTTTTCTAAAACTAAGTTAGAATTTATCTTCAACTAAAATTCATGCCATTTTCAGCATAAACGGCTCAATCGTCAGTTGCAGAAATTTACAGAAAACCACCCCCATCTCGATATAGTCATCGCCACTCCCAAAACCTCATGCATCTTCCTCCCAAAACGAGTCACCAGCAGCCAGCATATCGTTAACAAACTCAAACTCAATCTCGTCGGGGATTTTTAGTCCGACAAAAAGAAAAACATGTCCATCCTCCACTCCGATTTAATTGGACAGCACGTAACGGTAACACAAACCATTTACAACACGCTGAAACCTAGGCAAACATTCTGAAACCACGGCAAACGAAGTGAAACTCGGTCGGTCCGCAAGCAGAAGAACAAAACCGAGCCAATCCACTTGGCACCTCGGACCGAGCCAGGGTTAAAACCCACCCTCGTTTGTCCGTAAATAGTAAACACGTCGCTTCACGGGAATCGAATCGAAATTGCAGCTTTAACTCGTCGGCGAACGAGTTTCCGCGAAATCGTGATGCGCCCGCGCTGATTCGATTACCGTGAAGTAACAGAGAGGAATAGAGGAAGGGAAAGAGGACGATGGAGATCGGTAGAGAGAGAGAGAGAGAGTGTGTGTGAAAGTGAGAGAGAGAGAAGATGAGAGATTCGGCTTTAGTAGGAGGCGAGGGAAGTTGAGCAGGGTTCCTGGTCCGTGAATAAGGCGGGTTGTCGGCCGAGAGGGTTGGTTTGGCCGGCGGCTAGCCAGCTAGCTAACGTACTCCTGGGAAGACATAAATGTGTCCCTTTAGTGCCAGCTTCCATCCTGCGTCTGCTCGCCAAAGGGCTAAGGCTATTCGGCCTGTCTCTCTTTACGGGCGCAACTACGTCAAACATTGCGAGGGCACGTACACGCGATTACGCGTTTACGAAGTTTTTCCTTCGTTAATACTACGCAGCTGGGTAGTACGTTCTTTAGGGATGACGGGTGTACAGGTTTTGTGGGTGGTAAAGATTGTATAAGCGCAGGGTTCATTTTGCCGTCTCGGGACCGTGGTGAAAAAGCTAATCGTTGCAGGATGATTTCAGTGGCGCGGATCGAAAGCCAAGAGTCCAAGGAACACGTAGAAAAAGTTTCATCGAGATCCATCCAAAAACAAGCGAGATATGTAACTTCAAAGTGGAGGGTGTCCGATTTTTGGGAGACCCTCGGCGAGGGGTCAGGGCGGCCAGGGGAGCGGTGCAGGCTTATGTTTGAAAATCCGTATCTCTGCTTCTGGGGGTCGTAGAGGGATGAACTTTTTTTTGTTTTAATCGTTGAAGAGTCTATTTTAAGATGCTTCCACGTACAAGTTTCTATCTTCATCCGTTTAAGCGCAGGGTTCATTTTTCCGTCTCGGGACCGTGGTGAAAAAGCTAATCGTTGCAGGATGATTTCAGTGGCGCGGATCGAAAGCCAAGAGTCCAAGGAACACGTAGAAAAAGTTTCATCGAGATCCATCCAAAAACAAGCGAGATATGTAACTTCAAAGTGGAGGGTGTCCGATTTTTGGGAGACCCTCGGCGAGGGGTCAGGGCGGCCAGGGGAGCGGTGCAGGCTTATGTTTGAAAATCCGTATCTCTGCTTCTGGGGGTCGTAGAGGGATGAACTTTTTTTTGTTTTAATCGTTGAAGAGTCTATTTTAAGATGCTTCCACGTACAAGTTTCTATCTTCCTCCGTTTAAGCGCAGGGTTCATTTTGCCGTCTCGGGACCGTGGTGAAAAAGCTAATCGTTGCAGGATGATTTCAGTGGCGTGGATCGAAAGCCAAGAGTCCAAGGAACACGTAGAAAAAGTTTCATCGAGATCCATCCAAAAACAAGCGAGATATGTAACTTCAAAGTGGAGGGTGTCCGATTTTTGGGAGACCCTCGGCGAGGGGTCAGGGCGGCCAGGGGAGCGGTGCAGGCTTATGTTTGAAAATCCGTATCTCTGCTTCTGGGGGTCGTAGAGGGATGAACTTTTTTTTGTTTTAATCGTTGAAGAGTCTATTTTAAGATGCTTCCACGTACAAGTTTCTATCTTCATCCGTTTAAGCGCAGGGTTCATTTTTCCGTCTCGGGACCGTGGTGAAAAAGCTAATCGTTGCAGGATGATTTCAGTGGCGCGGATCGAAAGCCAAGAGTCCAAGGAACACGTAGAAAAAGTTTCATCGAGATCCATCCAAAAACAAGCGAGATATGTAACTTCAAAGTGGAGGGTGTCCGATTTTTGGGAGACCCTCGGCGAGGGGTCAGGGCGGCCAGGGGAGCGGTGCAGGCTTATGTTTGAAAATCCGTATCTCTGCTTCTGGGGGTCGTAGAGGGATGAACTTTTTTTTGTTTTAATCGTTGAAGAGTCTATTTTAAGATGCTTCCACGTACAAGTTTCTATCTTCATCCGTTTAAGCGCAGGGTTCATTTTTCCGTCTCGGGACCGTGGTGAAAAAGCTAATCGTTGCAGGATGATTTCAGTGGCGCGGATCGAAAGCCAAGAGTCCAAGGAACACGTAGAAAAAGTTTCATCGAGATCCATCCAAAAACAAGCGAGATATGTAACTTCAAAGTGGAGGGTGTCCGATTTTTGGGAGACCCTCGGCGAGGGGTCAGGGCGGCCAGGGGAGCGGTGCAGGCTTATGTTTGAAAATCCGTATCTCTGCTTCTGGGGGTCGTAGAGGGATGAACTTTTTTTTGTTTTAATCGTTGAAGAGTCTATTTTAAGATGCTTCCACGTACAAGTTTCTATCTTCCTCCGTTTAAGCGCAGGGTTCATTTTGCCGTCTCGGGACCGTGGTGAAAAAGCTAATCGTTGCAGGATGATTTCAGTGGCGTGGATCGAAAGCCAAGAGTCCAAGGAACACGTAGAAAAAGTTTCATCGAGATCCATCCAAAAACAAGCGAGATATGTAACTTCAAAGTGGAGGGTGTCCGATTTTTGGGAGACCCTCGGCGAGGGGTCAGGGCGGCCAGGGGAGCGGTGCAGGCTTATGTTTGAAAATCCGTATCTCTGCTTCTGGGGGTCGTAGAGGGATGAACTTTTTTTTGTTTTAATCGTTGAAGAGTCTATTTTAAGATGCTTCCACGTACAAGTTTCTATCTTCATCCGTTTAAGCGCAGGGTTCATTTTTCCGTCTCGGGACCGTGGTGAAAAAGCTAATCGTTGCAGGATGATTTCAGTGGCGCGGATCGAAAGCCAAGAGTCCAAGGAACACGTAGAAAAAGTTTCATCGAGATCCATCCAAAAACAAGCGAGATATGTAACTTCAAAGTGGAGGGTGTCCGATTTTTGGGAGACCCTCGGCGAGGGGTCAGGGCGGCCAGGGGAGCGGTGCAGGCTTATGTTTGAAAATCCGTATCTCTGCTTCTGGGGGTCGTAGAGGGATGAACTTTTTTTTGTTTTAATCGTTGAAGAGTCTATTTTAAGATGCTTCCACGTACAAGTTTCTATCTTCCTCCGTTTAAGCGCAGGGTTCATTTTGCCGTCTCGGGACCGTGGTGAAAAAGCTAATCGTTGCAGGATGATTTCAGTGGCGTGGATCGAAAGCCAAGAGTCCAAGGAACACGTAGAAAAAGTTTCATCGAGATCCATCCAAAAACAAGCGAGATATGTAACTTCAAAGTGGAGGGTGTCCGATTTTTGGGAGACCCTCGGCGAGGGGTCAGGGCGGCCAGGGGAGCGGTGCAGGCTTATGTTTGAAAATCCGTATCTCTGCTTCTGGGGGTCGTAGAGGGATGAACTTTTTTTTGTTTTAATCGTTGAAGAGTCTATTTTAAGATGCTTCCACGTACAAGTTTCTATCTTCATCCGTTTAAGCGCAGGGTTCATTTTTCCGTCTCGGGACCGTGGTGAAAAAGCTAATCGTTGCAGGATGATTTCAGTGGCGCGGATCGAAAGCCAAGAGTCCAAGGAACACGTAGAAAAAGTTTCATCGAGATCCATCCAAAAACAAGCGAGATATGTAACTTCAAAGTGGAGGGTGTCCGATTTTTGGGAGACCCTCGGCGAGGGGTCAGGGCGGCCAGGGGAGCGGTGCAGGCTTATGTTTGAAAATCCGTATCTCTGCTTCTGGGGGTCGTAGAGGGATGAACTTTTTTTTGTTTTAATCGTTGAAGAGTCTATTTTAAGATGCTTCCACGTACAAGTTTCTATCTTCCTCCGTTTAAGCGCAGGGTTCATTTTGCCGTCTCGGGACCGTGGTGAAAAAGCTAATCGTTGCAGGATGATTTCAGTGGCGTGGATCGAAAGCCAAGAGTCCAAGGAACACGTAGAAAAAGTTTCATCGAGATCCATCCAAAAACAAGCGAGATATGTAACTTCAAAGTGGAGGGTGTCCGATTTTTGGGAGACCCTCGGCGAGGGGTCAGGGCGGCCAGGGGAGCGGTGCAGGCTTATGTTTGAAAATCCGTATCTCTGCTTCTGGGGGTCGTAGAGGGATGAACTTTTTTTTGTTTTAATCGTTGAAGAGTCTATTTTAAGATGCTTCCACGTACAAGTTTCTATCTTCCTCCGTTTAAGCGCAGGGTTCATTTTGCCGTCTCGGGACCGTGGTGAAAAAGCTAATCGTTGCAGGATGATTTCAGTGGCGTGGATCGAAAGCCAAGAGTCCAAGGAACACGTAGAAAAAGTTTCATCGAGATCCATCCAAAAACAAGCGAGATATGTAACTTCAAAGTGGAGGGTGTCCGATTTTTGGGAGACCCTCGGCGAGGGGTCAGGGCGGCCAGGGGAGCGGTGCAGGCTTATGTTTGAAAATCCGTATCTCTGCTTCTGGGGGTCGTAGAGGGATGAACTTTTTTTTGTTTTAATCGTTGAAGAGTCTATTTTAAGATGCTTCCACGTACAAGTTTCTATCTTCCTCCGTTTAAGCGCAGGGTTCATTTTGCCGTCTCGGGACCGTGGTGAAAAAGCTAATCGTTGCAGGATGATTTCAGTGGCGTGGATCGAAAGCCAAGAGTCCAAGGAACACGTAGAAAAAGTTTCATCGAGATCCATCCAAAAACAAGCGAGATATGTAACTTCAAAGTGGAGGGTGTCCGATTTTTGGGAGACCCTCGGCGAGGGGTCAGGGCGGCCAGGGGAGCGGTGCAGGCTTATGTTTGAAAATCCGTATCTCTGCTTCTGGGGGTCGTAGAGGGATGAACTTTTTTTTGTTTTAATCGTTGAAGAGTCTATTTTAAGATGCTTCCACGTACAAGTTTCTATCTTCATCCGTTTAAGCGCAGGGTTCATTTTTCCGTCTCGGGACCGTGGTGAAAAAGCTAATCGTTGCAGGATGATTTCAGTGGCGCGGATCGAAAGCCAAGAGTCCAAGGAACACGTAGAAAAAGTTTCATCGAGATCCATCCAAAAACAAGCGAGATATGTAACTTCAAAGTGGAGGGTGTCCGATTTTTGGGAGACCCTCGGCGAGGGGTCAGGGCGGCCAGGGGAGCGGTGCAGGCTTATGTTTGAAAATCCGTATCTCTGCTTCTGGGGGTCGTAGAGGGATGAACTTTTTTTTGTTTTAATCGTTGAAGAGTCTATTTTAAGATGCTTCCACGTACAAGTTTCTATCTTCATCCGTTTAAGCGCAGGGTTCATTTTTCCGTCTCGGGACCGTGGTGAAAAAGCTAATCGTTGCAGGATGATTTCAGTGGCGCGGATCGAAAGCCAAGAGTCCAAGGAACACGTAGAAAAAGTTTCATCGAGATCCATCCAAAAACAAGCGAGATATGTAACTTCAAAGTGGAGGGTGTCCGATTTTTGGGAGACCCTCGGCGAGGGGTCAGGGCGGCCAGGGGAGCGGTGCAGGCTTATGTTTGAAAATCCGTATCTCTGCTTCTGGGGGTCGTAGAGGGATGAACTTTTTTTTGTTTTAATCGTTGAAGAGTCTATTTTAAGATGCTTCCACGTACAAGTTTCTATCTTCCTCCGTTTAAGCGCAGGGTTCATTTTGCCGTCTCGGGACCGTGGTGAAAAAGCTAATCGTTGCAGGATGATTTCAGTGGCGTGGATCGAAAGCCAAGAGTCCAAGGAACACGTAGAAAAAGTTTCATCGAGATCCATCCAAAAACAAGCGAGATATGTAACTTCAAAGTGGAGGGTGTCCGATTTTTGGGAGACCCTCGGCGAGGGGTCAGGGCGGCCAGGGGAGCGGTGCAGGCTTATGTTTGAAAATCCGTATCTCTGCTTCTGGGGGTCGTAGAGGGATGAACTTTTTTTTGTTTTAATCGTTGAAGAGTCTATTTTAAGATGCTTCCACGTACAAGTTTCTATCTTCATCCGTTTAAGCGCAGGGTTCATTTTTCCGTCTCGGGACCGTGGTGAAAAAGCTAATCGTTGCAGGATGATTTCAGTGGCGCGGATCGAAAGCCAAGAGTCCAAGGAACACGTAGAAAAAGTTTCATCGAGATCCATCCAAAAACAAGCGAGATATGTAACTTCAAAGTGGAGGGTGTCCGATTTTTGGGAGACCCTCGGCGAGGGGTCAGGGCGGCCAGGGGAGCGGTGCAGGCTTATGTTTGAAAATCCGTATCTCTGCTTCTGGGGGTCGTAGAGGGATGAACTTTTTTTTGTTTTAATCGTTGAAGAGTCTATTTTAAGATGCTTCCACGTACAAGTTTCTATCTTCCTCCGTTTAAGCGCAGGGTTCATTTTGCCGTCTCGGGACCGTGGTGAAAAAGCTAATCGTTGCAGGATGATTTCAGTGGCGTGGATCGAAAGCCAAGAGTCCAAGGAACACGTAGAAAAAGTTTCATCGAGATCCATCCAAAAACAAGCGAGATATGTAACTTCAAAGTGGAGGGTGTCCGATTTTTGGGAGACCCTCGGCGAGGGGTCAGGGCGGCCAGGGGAGCGGTGCAGGCTTATGTTTGAAAATCCGTATCTCTGCTTCTGGGGGTCGTAGAGGGATGAACTTTTTTTTGTTTTAATCGTTGAAGAGTCTATTTTAAGATGCTTCCACGTACAAGTTTCTATCTTCATCCGTTTAAGCGCAGGGTTCATTTTTCCGTCTCGGGACCGTGGTGAAAAAGCTAATCGTTGCAGGATGATTTCAGTGGCGTGGATCGAAAGCCAAGAGTCCAAGGAACACGTAGAAAAAGTTTCATCGAGATCCATCCAAAAACAAGCGAGATATGTAACTTCAAAGTGGAGGGTGTCCGATTTTTGGGAGACCCTCGGCGAGGGGTCAGGGCGGCCAGGGGAGCGGTGCAGGCTTATGTTTGAAAATCCGTATCTCTGCTTCTGGGGGTCGTAGAGGGATGAACTTTTTTTTGTTTTAATCGTTGAAGAGTCTATTTTAAGATGCTTCCACGTACAAGTTTCTATCTTCCTCCGTTTAAGCGCAGGGTTCATTTTGCCGTCTCGGGACCGTGGTGAAAAAGCTAATCGTTGCAGGATGATTTCAGTGGCGTGGATCGAAAGCCAAGAGTCCAAGGAACACGTAGAAAAAGTTTCATCGAGATCCATCCAAAAACAAGCGAGATATGTAACTTCAAAGTGGAGGGTGTCCGATTTTTGGGAGACCCTCGGCGAGGGGTCAGGGCGGCCAGGGGAGCGGTGCAGGCTTATGTTTGAAAATCCGTATCTCTGCTTCTGGGGGTCGTAGAGGGATGAACTTTTTTTTGTTTTAATCGTTGAAGAGTCTATTTTAAGATGCTTCCACGTACAAGTTTCTATCTTCATCCGTTTAAGCGCAGGGTTCATTTTTCCGTCTCGGGACCGTGGTGAAAAAGCTAATCGTTGCAGGATGATTTCAGTGGCGCGGATCGAAAGCCAAGAGTCCAAGGAACACGTAGAAAAAGTTTCATCGAGATCCATCCAAAAACAAGCGAGATATGTAACTTCAAAGTGGAGGGTGTCCGATTTTTGGGAGACCCTCGGCGAGGGGTCAGGGCGGCCAGGGGAGCGGTGCAGGCTTATGTTTGAAAATCCGTATCTCTGCTTCTGGGGGTCGTAGAGGGATGAACTTTTTTTTGTTTTAATCGTTGAAGAGTCTATTTTAAGATGCTTCCACGTACAAGTTTCTATCTTCCTCCGTTTAAGCGCAGGGTTCATTTTGCCGTCTCGGGACCGTGGTGAAAAAGCTAATCGTTGCAGGATGATTTCAGTGGCGTGGATCGAAAGCCAAGAGTCCAAGGAACACGTAGAAAAAGTTTCATCGAGATCCATCCAAAAACAAGCGAGATATGTAACTTCAAAGTGGAGGGTGTCCGATTTTTGGGAGACCCTCGGCGAGGGGTCAGGGCGGCCAGGGGAGCGGTGCAGGCTTATGTTTGAAAATCCGTATCTCTGCTTCTGGGGGTCGTAGAGGGATGAACTTTTTTTTGTTTTAATCGTTGAAGAGTCTATTTTAAGATGCTTCCACGTACAAGTTTCTATCTTCCTCCGTTTAAGCGCAGGGTTCATTTTGCCGTCTCGGGACCGTGGTGAAAAAGCTAATCGTTGCAGGATGATTTCAGTGGCGTGGATCGAAAGCCAAGAGTCCAAGGAACACGTAGAAAAAGTTTCATCGAGATCCATCCAAAAACAAGCGAGATATGTAACTTCAAAGTGGAGGGTGTCCGATTTTTGGGAGACCCTCGGCGAGGGGTCAGGGCGGCCAGGGGAGCGGTGCAGGCTTATGTTTGAAAATCCGTATCTCTGCTTCTGGGGGTCGTAGAGGGATGAACTTTTTTTTGTTTTAATCGTTGAAGAGTCTATTTTAAGATGCTTCCACGTACAAGTTTCTATCTTCCTCCGTTTAAGCGCAGGGTTCATTTTGCCGTCTCGGGACCGTGGTGAAAAAGCTAATCGTTGCAGGATGATTTCAGTGGCGTGGATCGAAAGCCAAGAGTCCAAGGAACACGTAGAAAAAGTTTCATCGAGATCCATCCAAAAACAAGCGAGATATGTAACTTCAAAGTGGAGGGTGTCCGATTTTTGGGAGACCCTCGGCGAGGGGTCAGGGCGGCCAGGGGAGCGGTGCAGGCTTATGTTTGAAAATCCGTATCTCTGCTTCTGGGGGTCGTAGAGGGATGAACTTTTTTTTGTTTTAATCGTTGAAGAGTCTATTTTAAGATGCTTCCACGTACAAGTTTCTATCTTCATCCGTTTAAGCGCAGGGTTCATTTTTCCGTCTCGGGACCGTGGTGAAAAAGCTAATCGTTGCAGGATGATTTCAGTGGCGCGGATCGAAAGCCAAGAGTCCAAGGAACACGTAGAAAAAGTTTCATCGAGATCCATCCAAAAACAAGCGAGATATGTAACTTCAAAGTGGAGGGTGTCCGATTTTTGGGAGACCCTCGGCGAGGGGTCAGGGCGGCCAGGGGAGCGGTGCAGGCTTATGTTTGAAAATCCGTATCTCTGCTTCTGGGGGTCGTAGAGGGATGAACTTTTTTTTGTTTTAATCGTTGAAGAGTCTATTTTAAGATGCTTCCACGTACAAGTTTCTATCTTCCTCCGTTTAAGCGCAGGGTTCATTTTGCCGTCTCGGGACCGTGGTGAAAAAGCTAATCGTTGCAGGATGATTTCAGTGGCGTGGATCGAAAGCCAAGAGTCCAAGGAACACGTAGAAAAAGTTTCATCGAGATCCATCCAAAAACAAGCGAGATATGTAACTTCAAAGTGGAGGGTGTCCGATTTTTGGGAGACCCTCGGCGAGGGGTCAGGGCGGCCAGGGGAGCGGTGCAGGCTTATGTTTGAAAATCCGTATCTCTGCTTCTGGGGGTCGTAGAGGGATGAACTTTTTTTTGTTTTAATCGTTGAAGAGTCTATTTTAAGATGCTTCCACGTACAAGTTTCTATCTTCCTCCGTTTAAGCGCAGGGTTCATTTTGCCGTCTCGGGACCGTGGTGAAAAAGCTAATCGTTGCAGGATGATTTCAGTGGCGTGGATCGAAAGCCAAGAGTCCAAGGAACACGTAGAAAAAGTTTCATCGAGATCCATCCAAAAACAAGCGAGATATGTAACTTCAAAGTGGAGGGTGTCCGATTTTTGGGAGACCCTCGGCGAGGGGTCAGGGCGGCCAGGGGAGCGGTGCAGGCTTATGTTTGAAAATCCGTATCTCTGCTTCTGGGGGTCGTAGAGGGATGAACTTTTTTTTGTTTTAATCGTTGAAGAGTCTATTTTAAGATGCTTCCACGTACAAGTTTCTATCTTCCTCCGTTTAAGCGCAGGGTTCATTTTGCCGTCTCGGGACCGTGGTGAAAAAGCTAATCGTTGCAGGATGATTTCAGTGGCGCGGATCGAAAGCCAAGAGTCCAAGGAACACGTAGAAAAAGTTTCATCGAGATCCATCCAAAAACAAGCGAGATATGTAACTTCAAAGTGGAGGGTGTCCGATTTTTGGGAGACCCTCGGCGAGGGGTCAGGGCGGCCAGGGGAGCGGTGCAGGCTTATGTTTGAAAATCCGTATCTCTGCTTCTGGGGGTCGTAGAGGGATGAACTTTTTTTTGTTTTAATCGTTGAAGAGTCTATTTTAAGATGCTTCCACGTACAAGTTTCTATCTTCCTCCGTTTAAGCGCAGGGTTCATTTTGCCGTCTCGGGACCGTGGTGAAAAAGCTAATCGTTGCAGGATGATTTCAGTGGCGTGGATCGAAAGCCAAGAGTCCAAGGAACACGTAGAAAAAGTTTCATCGAGATCCATCCAAAAACAAGCGAGATATGTAACTTCAAAGTGGAGGGTGTCCGATTTTTGGGAGACCCTCGGCGAGGGGTCAGGGCGGCCAGGGGAGCGGTGCAGGCTTATGTTTGAAAATCCGTATCTCTGCTTCTGGGGGTCGTAGAGGGATGAACTTTTTTTTGTTTTAATCGTTGAAGAGTCTATTTTAAGATGCTTCCACGTACAAGTTTCTATCTTCCTCCGTTTAAGCGCAGGGTTCATTTTGCCGTCTCGGGACCGTGGTGAAAAAGCTAATCGTTGCAGGATGATTTCAGTGGCGCGGATCGAAAGCCAAGAGTCCAAGGAACACGTAGAAAAAGTTTCATCGAGATCCATCCAAAAACAAGCGAGATATGTAACTTCAAAGTGGAGGGTGTCCGATTTTTGGGAGACCCTCGGCGAGGGGTCAGGGCGGCCAGGGGAGCGGTGCAGGCTTATGTTTGAAAATCCGTATCTCTGCTTCTGGGGGTCGTAGAGGGATGAACTTTTTTTTGTTTTAATCGTTGAAGAGTCTATTTTAAGATGCTTCCACGTACAAGTTTCTATCTTCCTCCGTTTAAGCGCAGGGTTCATTTTGCCGTCGCGGGACCGTGGTGAAAAAGCTAATCGTTGCAGGATGATTTCAGTGGCGTGGATCGAAAGCCAAGAGTCCAAGGAACACGTAGAAAAAGTTTCATCGAGATCCATCCAAAAACAAGCGAGATATGTAACTTCAAAGTGGAGGGTGTCCGATTTTTGGGAGACCCTCGGCGAGGGGTCAGGGCGGCCAGGGGAGCGGTGCAGGCTTATGTTTGAAAATCCGTATCTCTGCTTCTGGGGGTCGTAGAGGGATGAACTTTTTTTTGTTTTAATCGTTGAAGAGTCTATTTTAAGATGCTTCCACGTACAAGTTTCTATCTTCCTCCGTTTAAGCGCAGGGTTCATTTTGCCGTCTCGGGACCGTGGTGAAAAAGCTAATCGTTGCAGGATGATTTCAGTGGCGTGGATCGAAAGCCAAGAGTCCAAGGAACACGTAGAAAAAGTTTCATCGAGATCCATCCAAAAACAAGCGAGATATGTAACTTCAAAGTGGAGGGTGTCCGATTTTTGGGAGACCCTCGGCGAGGGGTCAGGGCGGCCAGGGGAGCGGTGCAGGCTTATGTTTGAAAATCCGTATCTCTGCTTCTGGGGGTCGTAGAGGGATGAACTTTTTTTTGTTTTAATCGTTGAAGAGTCTATTTTAAGATGCTTCCACGTACAAGTTTCTATCTTCCTCCGTTTAAGCGCAGGGTTCATTTTGCCGTCTCGGGACCGTGGTGAAAAAGCTAATCGTTGCAGGATGATTTCAGTGGCGTGGATCGAAAGCCAAGAGTCCAAGGAACACGTAGAAAAAGTTTCATCGAGATCCATCCAAAAACAAGCGAGATATGTAACTTCAAAGTGGAGGGTGTCCGATTTTTGGGAGACCCTCGGCGAGGGGTCAGGGCGGCCAGGGGAGCGGTGCAGGCTTATGTTTGAAAATCCGTATCTCTGCTTCTGGGGGTCGTAGAGGGATGAACTTTTTTTTGTTTTAATCGTTGAAGAGTCTATTTTAAGATGCTTCCACGTACAAGTTTCTATCTTCCTCCGTTTAAGCGCAGGGTTCATTTTGCCGTCGCGGGACCGTGGTGAAAAAGCTAATCGTTGCAGGATGATTTCAGTGGCGTGGATCGAAAGCCAAGAGTCCAAGGAACACGTAGAAAAAGTTTCATCGAGATCCATCCAAAAACAAGCGAGATATGTAACTTCAAAGTGGAGGGTGTCCGATTTTTGGGAGACCCTCGGCGAGGGGTCAGGGCGGCCAGGGGAGCGGTGCAGGCTTATGTTTGAAAATCCGTATCTCTGCTTCTGGGGGTCGTAGAGGGATGAACTTTTTTTTGTTTTAATCGTTGAAGAGTCTATTTTAAGATGCTTCCACGTACAAGTTTCTATCTTCCTCCGTTTAAGCGCAGGGTTCATTTTGCCGTCGCGGGACCGTGGTGAAAAAGCTAATCGTTGCAGGATGATTTCAGTGGCGTGGATCGAAAGCCAAGAGTCCAAGGAACACGTAGAAAAAGTTTCATCGAGATCCATCCAAAAACAAGCGAGATATGTAACTTCAAAGTGGAGGGTGTCCGATTTTTGGGAGACCCTCGGCGAGGGGTCAGGGCGGCCAGGGGAGCGGTGCAGGCTTATGTTTGAAAATCCGTATCTCTGCTTCTGGGGGTCGTAGAGGGATGAACTTTTTTTTGTTTTAATCGTTGAAGAGTCTATTTTAAGATGCTTCCACGTACAAGTTTCTATCTTCATCCGTTTAAGCGCAGGGTTCATTTTGCCGTCTCGGGACCGTGGTGAAAAAGCTAATCGTTGCAGGATGATTTCAGTGGCGTGGATCGAAAGCCAAGAGTCCAAGGAACACGTAGAAAAAGTTTCATCGAGATCCATCCAAAAACAAGCGAGATATGTAACTTCAAAGTGGAGGGTGTCCGATTTTTGGGAGACCCTCGGCGAGGGGTCAGGGCGGCCAGGGGAGCGGTGCAGGCTTATGTTTGAAAATCCGTATCTCTGCTTCTGGGGGTCGTAGAGGGATGAACTTTTTTTTGTTTTAATCGTTGAAGAGTCTATTTTAAGATGCTTCCACGTACAAGTTTCTATCTTCCTCCGTTTAAGCGCAGGGTTCATTTTGCCGTCTCGGGACCGTGGTGAAAAAGCTAATCGTTGCAGGATGATTTCAGTGGCGTGGATCGAAAGCCAAGAGTCCAAGGAACACGTAGAAAAAGTTTCATCGAGATCCATCCAAAAACAAGCGAGATATGTAACTTCAAAGTGGAGGGTGTCCGATTTTTGGGAGACCCTCGGCGAGGGGTCAGGGCGGCCAGGGGAGCGGTGCAGGCTTATGTTTGAAAATCCGTATCTCTGCTTCTGGGGGTCGTAGAGGGATGAACTTTTTTTTGTTTTAATCGTTGAAGAGTCTATTTTAAGATGCTTCCACGTACAAGTTTCTATCTTCCTCCGTTTAAGCGCAGGGTTCATTTTGCCGTCTCGGGACCGTGGTGAAAAAGCTAATCGTTGCAGGATGATTTCAGTGGCGTGGATCGAAAGCCAAGAGTCCAAGGAACACGTAGAAAAAGTTTCATCGAGATCCATCCAAAAACAAGCGAGATATGTAACTTCAAAGTGGAAGGTGTCCGATTTTTGGGAGACCCTCGGCGAGGGGTCAGGGCGGCCAGGGGAGCGGTGCAGGCTTATGTTTGAAAATCCGTATCTCTGCTTCTGGGGGTCGTAGAGGGATGAACTTTTTTTTGTTTTAATCGTTGAAGAGTCTATTTTAAGATGCTTCCACGTACAAGTTTCTATCTTCCTCCGTTTAAGCGCAGGGTTCATTTTGCCGTCGCGGGACCGTGGTGAAAAAGCTAATCGTTGCAGGATGATTTCAGTGGCGTGGATCGAAAGCCAAGAGTCCAAGGAACACGTAGAAAAAGTTTCATCGAGATCCATCCAAAAACAAGCGAGATATGTAACTTCAAAGTGGAGGGTGTCCGATTTTTGGGAGACCCTCGGCGAGGGGTCAGGGCGGCCAGGGGAGCGGTGCAGGCTTATGTTTGAAAATCCGTATCTCTGCTTCTGGGGGTCGTAGAGGGATGAACTTTTTTTTGTTTTAATCGTTGAAGAGTCTATTTTAAGATGCTTCCACGTACAAGTTTCTATCTTCCTCCGTTTAAGCGCAGGGTTCATTTTGCCGTCTCGGGACCGTGGTGAAAAAGCTAATCGTTGCAGGATGATTTCAGTGGCGTGGATCGAAAGCCAAGAGTCCAAGGAACACGTAGAAAAAGTTTCATCGAGATCCATCCAAAAACAAGCGAGATATGTAACTTCAAAGTGGAGGGTGTCCGATTTTTGGGAGATCCTCGGCGAGGGGTCAGGGCGGCCAGGGGAGCGGTGCAGGCTTATGTTTGAAAATCCGTATCTCTGCTTCTGGGGGTCGTAGAGGGATGAACTTTTTTTTGTTTTAATCGTTGAAGAGTCTATTTTAAGATGCTTCCACGTACAAGTTTCTATCTTCATCCGTTTAAGCGCAGGGTTCATTTTGCCGTCTCGGGACCGTGGTGAAAAAGCTAATCGTTGCAGGATGATTTCAGTGGCGGGGATCGAAAGCCAAGAGTCCAAGGAACACGTAGAAAAAGTTTCATCGAGATCCATCCAAAAACAAGCGAGATATGTAACTTCAAAGTGGAGGGTGTCCGATTTTTGGGAGACCCTCGGCGAGGGGTCAGGGCGGCCAGGGGAGCGGTGCAGGCTTATGTTTGAAAATCCGTATCTCTGCTTCTGGGGGTCGTAGAGGGATGAACTTTTTTTTGTTTTAATCGTTGAAGAGTCTATTTTAAGATGCTTCCACGTACAAGTTTCTATCTTCCTCCGTTTAAGCGCAGGGTTCATTTTGCCGTCTCGGGACCGTGGTGAAAAAGCTAATCGTTGCAGGATGATTTCAGTGGCGTGGATCGAAAGCCAAGAGTCCAAGGAACACGTAGAAAAAGTTTCATCGAGATCCATCCAAAAACAAGCGAGATATGTAACTTCAAAGTGGAGGGTGTCCGATTTTTGGGAGACCCTCGGCGAGGGGTCAGGGCGGCCAGGGGAGCGGTGCAGGCTTATGTTTGAAAATCCGTATCTCTGCTTCTGGGGGTCGTAGAGGGATGAACTTTTTTTTGTTTTAATCGTTGAAGAGTCTATTTTAAGATGCTTCCACGTACAAGTTTCTATCTTCATCCGTTTAAGCGCAGGGTTCATTTTGCCGTCTCGGGACCGTGGTGAAAAAGCTAATCGTTGCAGGATGATTTCAGTGGCGTGGATCGAAAGCCAAGAGTCCAAGGAACACGTAGAAAAAGTTTCATCGAGATCCATCCAAAAACAAGCGAGATATGTAACTTCAAAGTGGAGGGTGTCCGATTTTTGGGAGACCCTCGGCGAGGGGTCAGGGCGGCCAGGGGAGCGGTGCAGGCTTATGTTTGAAAATCCGTATCTCTGCTTCTGGGGGTCGTAGAGGGATGAACTTTTTTTTGTTTTAATCGTTGAAGAGTCTATTTTAAGATGCTTCCACGTACAAGTTTCTATCTTCCTCCGTTTAAGCGCAGGGTTCATTTTGCCGTCTCGGGACCGTGGTGAAAAAGCTAATCGTTGCAGGATGATTTCAGTGGCGTGGATCGAAAGCCAAGAGTCCAAGGAACACGTAGAAAAAGTTTCATCGAGATCCATCCAAAAACAAGCGAGATATGTAACTTCAAAGTGGAGGGTGTCCGATTTTTGGGAGACCCTCGGCGAGGGGTCAGGGCGGCCAGGGGAGCGGTGCAGGCTTATGTTTGAAAATCCGTATCTCTGCTTCTGGGGGTCGTAGAGGGATGAACTTTTTTTTGTTTTAATCGTTGAAGAGTCTATTTTAAGATGCTTCCACGTACAAGTTTCTATCTTCCTCCGTTTAAGCGCAGGGTTCATTTTGCCGTCTCGGGACCGTGGTGAAAAAGCTAATCGTTGCAGGATGATTTCAGTGGCGTGGATCGAAAGCCAAGAGTCCAAGGAACACGTAGAAAAAGTTTCATCGAGATCCATCCAAAAACAAGCGAGATATGTAACTTCAAAGTGGAAGGTGTCCGATTTTTGGGAGACCCTCGGCGAGGGGTCAGGGCGGCCAGGGGAGCGGTGCAGGCTTATGTTTGAAAATCCGTATCTCTGCTTCTGGGGGTCGTAGAGGGATGAACTTTTTTTTGTTTTAATCGTTGAAGAGTCTATTTTAAGATGCTTCCACGTACAAGTTTCTATCTTCCTCCGTTTAAGCGCAGGGTTCATTTTGCCGTCGCGGGACCGTGGTGAAAAAGCTAATCGTTGCAGGATGATTTCAGTGGCGTGGATCGAAAGCCAAGAGTCCAAGGAACACGTAGAAAAAGTTTCATCGAGATCCATCCAAAAACAAGCGAGATATGTAACTTCAAAGTGGAGGGTGTCCGATTTTTGGGAGACCCTCGGCGAGGGGTCAGGGCGGCCAGGGGAGCGGTGCAGGCTTATGTTTGAAAATCCGTATCTCTGCTTCTGGGGGTCGTAGAGGGATGAACTTTTTTTTGTTTTAATCGTTGAAGAGTCTATTTTAAGATGCTTCCACGTACAAGTTTCTATCTTCCTCCGTTTAAGCGCAGGGTTCATTTTGCCGTCTCGGGACCGTGGTGAAAAAGCTAATCGTTGCAGGATGATTTCAGTGGCGTGGATCGAAAGCCAAGAGTCCAAGGAACACGTAGAAAAAGTTTCATCGAGATCCATCCAAAAACAAGCGAGATATGTAACTTCAAAGTGGAGGGTGTCCGATTTTTGGGAGATCCTCGGCGAGGGGTCAGGGCGGCCAGGGGAGCGGTGCAGGCTTATGTTTGAAAATCCGTATCTCTGCTTCTGGGGGTCGTAGAGGGATGAACTTTTTTTTGTTTTAATCGTTGAAGAGTCTATTTTAAGATGCTTCCACGTACAAGTTTCTATCTTCATCCGTTTAAGCGCAGGGTTCATTTTGCCGTCTCGGGACCGTGGTGAAAAAGCTAATCGTTGCAGGATGATTTCAGTGGCGGGGATCGAAAGCCAAGAGTCCAAGGAACACGTAGAAAAAGTTTCATCGAGATCCATCCAAAAACAAGCGAGATATGTAACTTCAAAGTGGAGGGTGTCCGATTTTTGGGAGACCCTCGGCGAGGGGTCAGGGCGGCCAGGGGAGCGGTGCAGGCTTATGTTTGAAAATCCGTATCTCTGCTTCTGGGGGTCGTAGAGGGATGAACTTTTTTTTGTTTTAATCGTTGAAGAGTCTATTTTAAGATGCTTCCACGTACAAGTTTCTATCTTCCTCCGTTTAAGCGCAGGGTTCATTTTGCCGTCTCGGGACCGTGGTGAAAAAGCTAATCGTTGCAGGATGATTTCAGTGGCGTGGATCGAAAGCCAAGAGTCCAAGGAACACGTAGAAAAAGTTTCATCGAGATCCATCCAAAAACAAGCGAGATATGTAACTTCAAAGTGGAGGGTGTCCGATTTTTGGGAGACCCTCGGCGAGGGGTCAGGGCGGCCAGGGGAGCGGTGCAGGCTTATGTTTGAAAATCCGTATCTCTGCTTCTGGGGGTCGTAGAGGGATGAACTTTTTTTTGTTTTAATCGTTGAAGAGTCTATTTTAAGATGCTTCCACGTACAAGTTTCTATCTTCCTCCGTTTAAGCGCAGGGTTCATTTTGCCGTCTCGGGACCGTGGTGAAAAAGCTAATCGTTGCAGGATGATTTCAGTGGCGCGGATCGAAAGCCAAGAGTCCAAGGAACACGTAGAAAAAGTTTCATCGAGATCCATCCAAAAACAAGCGAGATATGTAACTTCAAAGTGGAGGGTGTCCGATTTTTGGGAGACCCTCGGCGAGGGGTCAGGGCGGCCAGGGGAGCGGTGCAGGCTTATGTTTGAAAATCCGTATCTCTGCTTCTGGGGGTCGTAGAGGGATGAACTTTTTTTTGTTTTAATCGCTGAAGAGTCTATTTTAAGATGCTTCCACGTACAAGTTTCTATCTTCCTCCGTTTAAGCGCAGGGTTCATTTTGCCGTCTCGGGACCGTGGTGAAAAAGCTAATCGTTGCAGGATGATTTCAGTGGCGTGGATCGAAAGCCAAGAGTCCAAGGAACACGTAGAAAAAGTTTCATCGAGATCCATCCAAAAACAAGCGAGATATGTAACTTCAAAGTGGAGGGTGTCCGATTTTTGGGAGACCCTCGGCGAGGGGTCAGGGCGGCCAGGGGAGCGGTGCAGGCTTATGTTTGAAAATCCGTATCTCTGCTTCTGGGGGTCGTAGAGGGATGAACTTTTTTTTGTTTTAATCGTTGAAGAGTCTATTTTAAGATGCTTCCACGTACAAGTTTCTATCTTCCTCCGTTTAAGCGCAGGGTTCATTTTGCCGTCTCGGGACCGTGGTGAAAAAGCTAATCGTTGCAGGATGATTTCAGTGGCGCGGATCGAAAGCCAAGAGTCCAAGGAACACGTAGAAAAAGTTTCATCGAGATCCATCCAAAAACAAGCGAGATATGTAACTTCAAAGTGGAGGGTGTCCGATTTTTGGGAGACCCTCGGCGAGGGGTCAGGGCGGCCAGGGGAGCGGTGCAGGCTTATGTTTGAAAATCCGTATCTCTGCTTCTGGGGGTCGTAGAGGGATGAACTTTTTTTTGTTTTAATCGTTGAAGAGTCTATTTTAAGATGCTTCCACGTACAAGTTTCTATCTTCATCCGTTTAAGCGCAGGGTTCATTTTGCCGTCTCGGGACCGTGGTGAAAAAGCTAATCGTTGCAGGATGATTTCAGTGGCGTGGATCGAAAGCCAAGAGTCCAAGGAACACGTAGAAAAAGTTTCATCGAGATCCATCCAAAAACAAGCGAGATATGTAACTTCAAAGTGGAGGGTGTCCGATTTTTGGGAGACCCTCGGCGAGGGGTCAGGGCGGCCAGGGGAGCGGTGCAGGCTTATGTTTGAAAATCCGTATCTCTGCTTCTGGGGGTCGTAGAGGGATGAACTTTTTTTTGTTTTAATCGTTGAAGAGTCTATTTTAAGATGCTTCCACGTACAAGTTTCTATCTTCCTCCGTTTAAGCGCAGGGTTCATTTTGCCGTCTCGGGACCGTGGTGAAAAAGCTAATCGTTGCAGGATGATTTCAGTGGCGCGGATCGAAAGCCAAGAGTCCAAGGAACACGTAGAAAAAGTTTCATCGAGATCCATCCAAAAACAAGCGAGATATGTAACTTCAAAGTGGAGGGTGTCCGATTTTTGGGAGACCCTCGGCGAGGGGTCAGGGCGGCCAGGGGAGCGGTGCAGGCTTATGTTTGAAAATCCGTATCTCTGCTTCTGGGGGTCGTAGAGGGATGAACTTTTTTTTGTTTTAATCGTTGAAGAGTCTATTTTAAGATGCTTCCACGTACAAGTTTCTATCTTCCTCCGTTTAAGCGCAGGGTTCATTTTGCCGTCTCGGGACCGTGGTGAAAAAGCTAATCGTTGCAGGATGATTTCAGTGGCGCGGATCGAAAGCCAAGAGTCCAAGGAACACGTAGAAAAAGTTTCATCGAGATCCATCCAAAAACAAGCGAGATATGTAACTTCAAAGTGGAGGGTGTCCGATTTTTGGGAGACCCTTGGCGAGGGGTCAGGGCGGCCAGGGGAGCGGTGCAGGCTTATGTTTGAAAATCCGTATCTCTGCTTCTGGGGGTCGTAGAGGGATGAACTTTTTTTTGTTTTAATCGTTGAAGAGTCTATTTTAAGATGCTTCCACGTACAAGTTTCTATCTTCCTCCGTTTAAGCGCAGGGTTCATTTTGCCGTCGCGGGACCGTGGTGAAAAAGCTAATCGTTGCAGGATGATTTCAGTGGCGTGGATCGAAAGCCAAGAGTCCAAGGAACACGTAGAAAAAGTTTCATCGAGATCCATCCAAAAACAAGCGAGATATGTAACTTCAAAGTGGAGGGTGTCCGATTTTTGGGAGACCCTCGGCGAGGGGTCAGGGCGGCCAGGGGAGCGGTGCAGGCTTATGTTTGAAAATCCGTATCTCTGCTTCTGGGGGTCGTAGAGGGATGAACTTTTTTTTGTTTTAATCGTTGAAGAGTCTATTTTAAGATGCTTCCACGTACAAGTTTCTATCTTCCTCCGTTTAAGCGCAGGGTTCATTTTGCCGTCGCGGGACCGTGGTGAAAAAGCTAATCGTTGCAGGATGATTTCAGTGGCGTGGATCGAAAGCCAAGAGTCCAAGGAACACGTAGAAAAAGTTTCATCGAGATCCATCCAAAAACAAGCGAGATATGTAACTTCAAAGTGGAGGGTGTCCGATTTTTGGGAGACCCTCGGCGAGGGGTCAGGGCGGCCAGGGGAGCGGTGCAGGCTTATGTTTGAAAATCCGTATCTCTGCTTCTGGGGGTCGTAGAGGGATGAACTTTTTTTTGTTTTAATCGTTGAAGAGTCTATTTTAAGATGCTTCCACGTACAAGTTTCTATCTTCATCCGTTTAAGCGCAGGGTTCATTTTGCCGTCTCGGGACCGTGGTGAAAAAGCTAATCGTTGCAGGATGATTTCAGTGGCGTGGATCGAAAGCCAAGAGTCCAAGGAACACGTAGAAAAAGTTTCATCGAGATCCATCCAAAAACAAGCGAGATATGTAACTTCAAAGTGGAGGGTGTCCGATTTTTGGGAGACCCTCGGCGAGGGGTCAGGGCGGCCAGGGGAGCGGTGCAGGCTTATGTTTGAAAATCCGTATCTCTGCTTCTGGGGGTCGTAGAGGGATGAACTTTTTTTTGTTTTAATCGTTGAAGAGTCTATTTTAAGATGCTTCCACGTACAAGTTTCTATCTTCCTCCGTTTAAGCGCAGGGTTCATTTTGCCGTCTCGGGACCGTGGTGAAAAAGCTAATCGTTGCAGGATGATTTCAGTGGCGTGGATCGAAAGCCAAGAGTCCAAGGAACACGTAGAAAAAGTTTCATCGAGATCCATCCAAAAACAAGCGAGATATGTAACTTCAAAGTGGAAGGTGTCCGATTTTTGGGAGACCCTCGGCGAGGGGTCAGGGCGGCCAGGGGAGCGGTGCAGGCTTATGTTTGAAAATCCGTATCTCTGCTTCTGGGGGTCGTAGAGGGATGAACTTTTTTTTGTTTTAATCGTTGAAGAGTCTATTTTAAGATGCTTCCACGTACAAGTTTCTATCTTCCTCCGTTTAAGCGCAGGGTTCATTTTGCCGTCTCGGGACCGTGGTGAAAAAGCTAATCGTTGCAGGATGATTTCAGTGGCGTGGATCGAAAGCCAAGAGTCCAAGGAACACGTAGAAAAAGTTTCATCGAGATCCATCCAAAAACAAGCGAGATATGTAACTTCAAAGTGGAGGGTGTCCGATTTTTGGGAGACCCTCGGCGAGGGGTCAGGGCGGCCAGGGGAGCGGTGCAGGCTTATGTTTGAAAATCCGTATCTCTGCTTCTGGGGGTCGTAGAGGGATGAACTTTTTTTTGTTTTAATCGTTGAAGAGTCTATTTTAAGATGCTTCCACGTACAAGTTTCTATCTTCATCCGTTTAAGCGCAGGGTTCATTTTTCCGTCTCGGGACCGTGGTGAAAAAGCTAATCGTTGCAGGATGATTTCAGTGGCGTGGATCGAAAGCCAAGAGTCCAAGGAACACGTAGAAAAAGTTTCATCGAGATCCATCCAAAAACAAGCGAGATATGTAACTTCAAAGTGGAGGGTGTCCGATTTTTGGGAGACCCTCGGCGAGGGGTCAGGGCGGCCAGGGGAGCGGTGCAGGCTTATGTTTGAAAATCCGTATCTCTGCTTCTGGGGGTCGTAGAGGGATGAACTTTTTTTTGTTTTAATCGTTGAAGAGTCTATTTTAAGATGCTTCCACGTACAAGTTTCTATCTTCATCCGTTTAAGCGCAGGGTTCATTTTGCCGTCTCGGGACCGTGGTGAAAAAGCTAATCGTTGCAGGATGATTTCAGTGGCGTGGATCGAAAGCCAAGAGTCCAAGGAACACGTAGAAAAAGTTTCATCGAGATCCATCCAAAAACAAGCGAGATATGTAACTTCAAAGTGGAGGGTGTCCGATTTTTGGGAGACCCTCGGCGAGGGGTCAGGGCGGCCAGGGGAGCGGTGCAGGCTTATGTTTGAAAATCCGTATCTCTGCTTCTGGGGGTCGTAGAGGGATGAACTTTTTTTTGTTTTAATCGTTGAAGAGTCTATTTTAAGATGCTTCCACGTACAAGTTTCTATCTTCATCCGTTTAAGCGCAGGGTTCATTTTTCCGTCTCGGGACCGTGGTGAAAAAGCTAATCGTTGCAGGATGATTTCAGTGGCGCGGATCGAAAGCCAAGAGTCCAAGGAACACGTAGAAAAAGTTTCATCGAGATCCATCCAAAAACAAGCGAGATATGTAACTTCAAAGTGGAGGGTGTCCGATTTTTGGGAGACCCTCGGCGAGGGGTCAGGGCGGCCAGGGGAGCGGTGCAGGCTTATGTTTGAAAATCCGTATCTCTGCTTCTGGGGGTCGTAGAGGGATGAACTTTTTTTTGTTTTAATCGTTGAAGAGTCTATTTTAAGATGCTTCCACGTACAAGTTTCTATCTTCCTCCGTTTAAGCGCAGGGTTCATTTTGCCGTCTCGGGACCGTGGTGAAAAAGCTAATCGTTGCAGGATGATTTCAGTGGCGCGGATCGAAAGCCAAGAGTCCAAGGAACACGTAGAAAAAGTTTCATCGAGATCCATCCAAAAACAAGCGAGATATGTAACTTCAAAGTGGAGGGTGTCCGATTTTTGGGAGACCCTCGGCGAGGGGTCAGGGCGGCCAGGGGAGCGGTGCAGGCTTATGTTTGAAAATCCGTATCTCTGCTTCTGGGGGTCGTAGAGGGATGAACTTTTTTTTGTTTTAATCGTTGAAGAGTCTATTTTAAGATGCTTCCACGTACAAGTTTCTATCTTCATCCGTTTAAGCGCAGGGTTCATTTTTCCGTCTCGGGACCGTGGTGAAAAAGCTAATCGTTGCAGGATGATTTCAGTGGCGCGGATCGAAAGCCAAGAGTCCAAGGAACACGTAGAAAAAGTTTCATCGAGATCCATCCAAAAACAAGCGAGATATGTAACTTCAAAGTGGAGGGTGTCCGATTTTTGGGAGACCCTCGGCGAGGGGTCAGGGCGGCCAGGGGAGCGGTGCAGGCTTATGTTTGAAAATCCGTATCTCTGCTTCTGGGGGTCGTAGAGGGATGAACTTTTTTTTGTTTTAATCGTTGAAGAGTCTATTTTAAGATGCTTCCACGTACAAGTTTCTATCTTCCTCCGTTTAAGCGCAGGGTTCATTTTGCCGTCTCGGGACCGTGGTGAAAAAGCTAATCGTTGCAGGATGATTTCAGTGGCGTGGATCGAAAGCCAAGAGTCCAAGGAACACGTAGAAAAAGTTTCATCGAGATCCATCCAAAAACAAGCGAGATATGTAACTTCAAAGTGGAGGGTGTCCGATTTTTGGGAGACCCTCGGCGAGGGGTCAGGGCGGCCAGGGGAGCGGTGCAGGCTTATGTTTGAAAATCCGTATCTCTGCTTCTGGGGGTCGTAGAGGGATGAACTTTTTTTTGTTTTAATCGTTGAAGAGTCTATTTTAAGATGCTTCCACGTACAAGTTTCTATCTTCATCCGTTTAAGCGCAGGGTTCATTTTTCCGTCTCGGGACCGTGGTGAAAAAGCTAATCGTTGCAGGATGATTTCAGTGGCGCGGATCGAAAGCCAAGAGTCCAAGGAACACGTAGAAAAAGTTTCATCGAGATCCATCCAAAAACAAGCGAGATATGTAACTTCAAAGTGGAGGGTGTCCGATTTTTGGGAGACCCTCGGCGAGGGGTCAGGGCGGCCAGGGGAGCGGTGCAGGCTTATGTTTGAAAATCCGTATCTCTGCTTCTGGGGGTCGTAGAGGGATGAACTTTTTTTTGTTTTAATCGTTGAAGAGTCTATTTTAAGATGCTTCCACGTACAAGTTTCTATCTTCCTCCGTTTAAGCGCAGGGTTCATTTTGCCGTCTCGGGACCGTGGTGAAAAAGCTAATCGTTGCAGGATGATTTCAGTGGCGTGGATCGAAAGCCAAGAGTCCAAGGAACACGTAGAAAAAGTTTCATCGAGATCCATCCAAAAACAAGCGAGATATGTAACTTCAAAGTGGAGGGTGTCCGATTTTTGGGAGACCCTCGGCGAGGGGTCAGGGCGGCCAGGGGAGCGGTGCAGGCTTATGTTTGAAAATCCGTATCTCTGCTTCTGGGGGTCGTAGAGGGATGAACTTTTTTTTGTTTTAATCGTTGAAGAGTCTATTTTAAGATGCTTCCACGTACAAGTTTCTATCTTCATCCGTTTAAGCGCAGGGTTCATTTTTCCGTCTCGGGACCGTGGTGAAAAAGCTAATCGTTGCAGGATGATTTCAGTGGCGCGGATCGAAAGCCAAGAGTCCAAGGAACACGTAGAAAAAGTTTCATCGAGATCCATCCAAAAACAAGCGAGATATGTAACTTCAAAGTGGAGGGTGTCCGATTTTTGGGAGACCCTTGGCGAGGGGTCAGGGCGGCCAGGGGAGCGGTGCAGGCTTATGTTTGAAAATCCGTATCTCTGCTTCTGGGGGTCGTAGAGGGATGAACTTTTTTTTGTTTTAATCGTTGAAGAGTCTATTTTAAGATGCTTCCACGTACAAGTTTCTATCTTCATCCGTTTAAGCGCAGGGTTCATTTTTCCGTCTCGGGACCGTGGTGAAAAAGCTAATCGTTGCAGGATGATTTCAGTGGCGCGGATCGAAAGCCAAGAGTCCAAGGAACACGTAGAAAAAGTTTCATCGAGATCCATCCAAAAACAAGCGAGATATGTAACTTCAAAGTGGAGGGTGTCCGATTTTTGGGAGACCCTCGGCGAGGGGTCAGGGCGGCCAGGGGAGCGGTGCAGGCTTATGTTTGAAAATCCGTATCTCTGCTTCTGGGGGTCGTAGAGGGATGAACTTTTTTTTGTTTTAATCGTTGAAGAGTCTATTTTAAGATGCTTCCACGTACAAGTTTCTATCTTCCTCCGTTTAAGCGCAGGGTTCATTTTGCCGTCTCGGGACCGTGGTGAAAAAGCTAATCGTTGCAGGATGATTTCAGTGGCGTGGATCGAAAGCCAAGAGTCCAAGGAACACGTAGAAAAAGTTTCATCGAGATCCATCCAAAAACAAGCGAGATATGTAACTTCAAAGTGGAGGGTGTCCGATTTTTGGGAGACCCTCGGCGAGGGGTCAGGGCGGCCAGGGGAGCGGTGCAGGCTTATGTTTGAAAATCCGTATCTCTGCTTCTGGGGGTCGTAGAGGGATGAACTTTTTTTTGTTTTAATCGTTGAAGAGTCTATTTTAAGATGCTTCCACGTACAAGTTTCTATCTTCCTCCGTTTAAGCGCAGGGTTCATTTTGCCGTCTCGGGACCGTGGTGAAAAAGCTAATCGTTGCAGGATGATTTCAGTGGCGTGGATCGAAAGCCAAGAGTCCAAGGAACACGTAGAAAAAGTTTCATCGAGATCCATCCAAAAACAAGCGAGATATGTAACTTCAAAGTGGAGGGTGTCCGATTTTTGGGAGACCCTCGGCGAGGGGTCAGGGCGGCCAGGGGAGCGGTGCAGGCTTATGTTTGAAAATCCGTATCTCTGCTTCTGGGGGTCGTAGAGGGATGAACTTTTTTTTGTTTTAATCGTTGAAGAGTCTATTTTAAGATGCTTCCACGTACAAGTTTCTATCTTCATCCGTTTAAGCGCAGGGTTCATTTTTCCGTCTCGGGACCGTGGTGAAAAAGCTAATCGTTGCAGGATGATTTCAGTGGCGTGGATCGAAAGCCAAGAGTCCAAGGAACACGTAGAAAAAGTTTCATCGAGATCCATCCAAAAACAAGCGAGATATGTAACTTCAAAGTGGAGGGTGTCCGATTTTTGGGAGACCCTCGGCGAGGGGTCAGGGCGGCCAGGGGAGCGGTGCAGGCTTATGTTTGAAAATCCGTATCTCTGCTTCTGGGGGTCGTAGAGGGATGAACTTTTTTTTGTTTTAATCGTTGAAGAGTCTATTTTAAGATGCTTCCACGTACAAGTTTCTATCTTCATCCGTTTAAGCGCAGGGTTCATTTTGCCGTCTCGGGACCGTGGTGAAAAAGCTAATCGTTGCAGGATGATTTCAGTGGCGTGGATCGAAAGCCAAGAGTCCAAGGAACACGTAGAAAAAGTTTCATCGAGATCCATCCAAAAACAAGCGAGATATGTAACTTCAAAGTGGAGGGTGTCCGATTTTTGGGAGACCCTCGGCGAGGGGTCAGGGCGGCCAGGGGAGCGGTGCAGGCTTATGTTTGAAAATCCGTATCTCTGCTTCTGGGGGTCGTAGAGGGATGAACTTTTTTTTGTTTTAATCGTTGAAGAGTCTATTTTAAGATGCTTCCACGTACAAGTTTCTATCTTCATCCGTTTAAGCGCAGGGTTCATTTTTCCGTCTCGGGACCGTGGTGAAAAAGCTAATCGTTGCAGGATGATTTCAGTGGCGCGGATCGAAAGCCAAGAGTCCAAGGAACACGTAGAAAAAGTTTCATCGAGATCCATCCAAAAACAAGCGAGATATGTAACTTCAAAGTGGAGGGTGTCCGATTTTTGGGAGACCCTCGGCGAGGGGTCAGGGCGGCCAGGGGAGCGGTGCAGGCTTATGTTTGAAAATCCGTATCTCTGCTTCTGGGGGTCGTAGAGGGATGAACTTTTTTTTGTTTTAATCGTTGAAGAGTCTATTTTAAGATGCTTCCACGTACAAGTTTCTATCTTCCTCCGTTTAAGCGCAGGGTTCATTTTGCCGTCTCGGGACCGTGGTGAAAAAGCTAATCGTTGCAGGATGATTTCAGTGGCGCGGATCGAAAGCCAAGAGTCCAAGGAACACGTAGAAAAAGTTTCATCGAGATCCATCCAAAAACAAGCGAGATATGTAACTTCAAAGTGGAGGGTGTCCGATTTTTGGGAGACCCTCGGCGAGGGGTCAGGGCGGCCAGGGGAGCGGTGCAGGCTTATGTTTGAAAATCCGTATCTCTGCTTCTGGGGGTCGTAGAGGGATGAACTTTTTTTTGTTTTAATCGTTGAAGAGTCTATTTTAAGATGCTTCCACGTACAAGTTTCTATCTTCATCCGTTTAAGCGCAGGGTTCATTTTTCCGTCTCGGGACCGTGGTGAAAAAGCTAATCGTTGCAGGATGATTTCAGTGGCGCGGATCGAAAGCCAAGAGTCCAAGGAACACGTAGAAAAAGTTTCATCGAGATCCATCCAAAAACAAGCGAGATATGTAACTTCAAAGTGGAGGGTGTCCGATTTTTGGGAGACCCTCGGCGAGGGGTCAGGGCGGCCAGGGGAGCGGTGCAGGCTTATGTTTGAAAATCCGTATCTCTGCTTCTGGGGGTCGTAGAGGGATGAACTTTTTTTTGTTTTAATCGTTGAAGAGTCTATTTTAAGATGCTTCCACGTACAAGTTTCTATCTTCCTCCGTTTAAGCGCAGGGTTCATTTTGCCGTCTCGGGACCGTGGTGAAAAAGCTAATCGTTGCAGGATGATTTCAGTGGCGTGGATCGAAAGCCAAGAGTCCAAGGAACACGTAGAAAAAGTTTCATCGAGATCCATCCAAAAACAAGCGAGATATGTAACTTCAAAGTGGAGGGTGTCCGATTTTTGGGAGACCCTCGGCGAGGGGTCAGGGCGGCCAGGGGAGCGGTGCAGGCTTATGTTTGAAAATCCGTATCTCTGCTTCTGGGGGTCGTAGAGGGATGAACTTTTTTTTGTTTTAATCGTTGAAGAGTCTATTTTAAGATGCTTCCACGTACAAGTTTCTATCTTCCTCCGTTTAAGCGCAGGGTTCATTTTTCCGTCTCGGGACCGTGGTGAAAAAGCTAATCGTTGCAGGATGATTTCAGTGGCGCGGATCGAAAGCCAAGAGTCCAAGGAACACGTAGAAAAAGTTTCATCGAGATCCATCCAAAAACAAGCGAGATATGTAACTTCAAAGTGGAGGGTGTCCGATTTTTGGGAGACCCTTGGCGAGGGGTCAGGGCGGCCAGGGGAGCGGTGCAGGCTTATGTTTGAAAATCCGTATCTCTGCTTCTGGGGGTCGTAGAGGGATGAACTTTTTTTTGTTTTAATCGTTGAAGAGTCTATTTTAAGATGCTTCCACGTACAAGTTTCTATCTTCATCCGTTTAAGCGCAGGGTTCATTTTTCCGTCTCGGGACCGTGGTGAAAAAGCTAATCGTTGCAGGATGATTTCAGTGGCGCGGATCGAAAGCCAAGAGTCCAAGGAACACGTAGAAAAAGTTTCATCGAGATCCATCCAAAAACAAGCGAGATATGTAACTTCAAAGTGGAGGGTGTCCGATTTTTGGGAGACCCTCGGCGAGGGGTCAGGGCGGCCAGGGGAGCGGTGCAGGCTTATGTTTGAAAATCCGTATCTCTGCTTCTGGGGGTCGTAGAGGGATGAACTTTTTTTTGTTTTAATCGTTGAAGAGTCTATTTTAAGATGCTTCCACGTACAAGTTTCTATCTTCATCCGTTTAAGCGCAGGGTTCATTTTTCCGTCTCGGGACCGTGGTGAAAAAGCTAATCGTTGCAGGATGATTTCAGTGGCGCGGATCGAAAGCCAAGAGTCCAAGGAACACGTAGAAAAAGTTTCATCGAGATCCATCCAAAAACAAGCGAGATATGTAACTTCAAAGTGGAGGGTGTCCGATTTTTGGGAGACCCTCGGCGAGGGGTCAGGGCGGCCAGGGGAGCGGTGCAGGCTTATGTTTGAAAATCCGTATCTCTGCTTCTGGGGGTCGTAGAGGGATGAACTTTTTTTTGTTTTAATCGTTGAAGAGTCTATTTTAAGATGCTTCCACGTACAAGTTTCTATCTTCCTCCGTTTAAGCGCAGGGTTCATTTTGCCGTCTCGGGACCGTGGTGAAAAAGCTAATCGTTGCAGGATGATTTCAGTGGCGTGGATCGAAAGCCAAGAGTCCAAGGAACACGTAGAAAAAGTTTCATCGAGATCCATCCAAAAACAAGCGAGATATGTAACTTCAAAGTGGAGGGTGTCCGATTTTTGGGAGACCCTCGGCGAGGGGTCAGGGCGGCCAGGGGAGCGGTGCAGGCTTATGTTTGAAAATCCGTATCTCTGCTTCTGGGGGTCGTAGAGGGATGAACTTTTTTTTGTTTTAATCGTTGAAGAGTCTATTTTAAGATGCTTCCACGTACAAGTTTCTATCTTCATCCGTTTAAGCGCAGGGTTCATTTTTCCGTCTCGGGACCGTGGTGAAAAAGCTAATCGTTGCAGGATGATTTCAGTGGCGCGGATCGAAAGCCAAGAGTCCAAGGAACACGTAGAAAAAGTTTCATCGAGATCCATCCAAAAACAAGCGAGATATGTAACTTCAAAGTGGAGGGTGTCCGATTTTTGGGAGACCCTCGGCGAGGGGTCAGGGCGGCCAGGGGAGCGGTGCAGGCTTATGTTTGAAAATCCGTATCTCTGCTTCTGGGGGTCGTAGAGGGATGAACTTTTTTTTGTTTTAATCGTTGAAGAGTCTATTTTAAGATGCTTCCACGTACAAGTTTCTATCTTCCTCCGTTTAAGCGCAGGGTTCATTTTGCCGTCTCGGGACCGTGGTGAAAAAGCTAATCGTTGCAGGATGATTTCAGTGGCGTGGATCGAAAGCCAAGAGTCCAAGGAACACGTAGAAAAAGTTTCATCGAGATCCATCCAAAAACAAGCGAGATATGTAACTTCAAAGTGGAGGGTGTCCGATTTTTGGGAGACCCTCGGCGAGGGGTCAGGGCGGCCAGGGGAGCGGTGCAGGCTTATGTTTGAAAATCCGTATCTCTGCTTCTGGGGGTCGTAGAGGGATGAACTTTTTTTTGTTTTAATCGTTGAAGAGTCTATTTTAAGATGCTTCCACGTACAAGTTTCTATCTTCATCCGTTTAAGCGCAGGGTTCATTTTTCCGTCTCGGGACCGTGGTGAAAAAGCTAATCGTTGCAGGATGATTTCAGTGGCGCGGATCGAAAGCCAAGAGTCCAAGGAACACGTAGAAAAAGTTTCATCGAGATCCATCCAAAAACAAGCGAGATATGTAACTTCAAAGTGGAGGGTGTCCGATTTTTGGGAGACCCTCGGCGAGGGGTCAGGGCGGCCAGGGGAGCGGTGCAGGCTTATGTTTGAAAATCCGTATCTCTGCTTCTGGGGGTCGTAGAGGGATGAACTTTTTTTTGTTTTAATCGTTGAAGAGTCTATTTTAAGATGCTTCCACGTACAAGTTTCTATCTTCCTCCGTTTAAGCGCAGGGTTCATTTTGCCGTCTCGGGACCGTGGTGAAAAAGCTAATCGTTGCAGGATGATTTCAGTGGCGTGGATCGAAAGCCAAGAGTCCAAGGAACACGTAGAAAAAGTTTCATCGAGATCCATCCAAAAACAAGCGAGATATGTAACTTCAAAGTGGAGGGTGTCCGATTTTTGGGAGACCCTCGGCGAGGGGTCAGGGCGGCCAGGGGAGCGGTGCAGGCTTATGTTTGAAAATCCGTATCTCTGCTTCTGGGGGTCGTAGAGGGATGAACTTTTTTTTGTTTTAATCGTTGAAGAGTCTATTTTAAGATGCTTCCACGTACAAGTTTCTATCTTCATCCGTTTAAGCGCAGGGTTCATTTTTCCGTCTCGGGACCGTGGTGAAAAAGCTAATCGTTGCAGGATGATTTCAGTGGCGCGGATCGAAAGCCAAGAGTCCAAGGAACACGTAGAAAAAGTTTCATCGAGATCCATCCAAAAACAAGCGAGATATGTAACTTCAAAGTGGAGGGTGTCCGATTTTTGGGAGACCCTCGGCGAGGGGTCAGGGCGGCCAGGGGAGCGGTGCAGGCTTATGTTTGAAAATCCGTATCTCTGCTTCTGGGGGTCGTAGAGGGATGAACTTTTTTTTGTTTTAATCGTTGAAGAGTCTATTTTAAGATGCTTCCACGTACAAGTTTCTATCTTCCTCCGTTTAAGCGCAGGGTTCATTTTGCCGTCTCGGGACCGTGGTGAAAAAGCTAATCGTTGCAGGATGATTTCAGTGGCGTGGATCGAAAGCCAAGAGTCCAAGGAACACGTAGAAAAAGTTTCATCGAGATCCATCCAAAAACAAGCGAGATATGTAACTTCAAAGTGGAGGGTGTCCGATTTTTGGGAGACCCTCGGCGAGGGGTCAGGGCGGCCAGGGGAGCGGTGCAGGCTTATGTTTGAAAATCCGTATCTCTGCTTCTGGGGGTCGTAGAGGGATGAACTTTTTTTTGTTTTAATCGTTGAAGAGTCTATTTTAAGATGCTTCCACGTACAAGTTTCTATCTTCCTCCGTTTAAGCGCAGGGTTCATTTTGCCGTCTCGGGACCGTGGTGAAAAAGCTAATCGTTGCAGGATGATTTCAGTGGCGCGGATCGAAAGCCAAGAGTCCAAGGAACACGTAGAAAAAGTTTCATCGAGATCCATCCAAAAACAAGCGAGATATGTAACTTCAAAGTGGAGGGTGTCCGATTTTTGGGAGACCCTCGGCGAGGGGTCAGGGCGGCCAGGGGAGCGGTGCAGGCTTATGTTCGAAAATCCGTATCTCTGCTTTTGGGGGTCATAGAGGGATGAACTTTTTTTTGTTTTAATCCTTGAAGTGTCTACTTTAAAATGATTTCGGGTAGAAGTTTCCATTTTCATCCGTTTAATATAATATTTACAAATATCAGAAAATATCGAAAAAATTTACTTAACCGCATTGGCTTCTGAGCAACTCAAATAAGAGTGAGAAACTTCCAGAATTTTTCAAAGAAATTAAGAACCAGTCATTTTGACTGCCTTGATAGTTCTACTCTTAAGCAACCATCCTGTTTTTCAGGATTTTCCTGCCTTTAAGATCATCTCTGCAAACTAAATTTTCAAACGAACGTAACAATCTACCTAGGAAGCAAGTACAGAGAAGAAGAGAATACACTCAACGGTATTATTCTTGAGAGAAGAGAGTACCGTTCTTCCGTGGAAGTTTGAAAAATTCACGAGTCTACCTTTTCAAAAGTCTACCAAAGACGCGCCTTCTACGTTCGCCGAATCATTCGTCTCTCGGAAGAAAACCTTTCGAGCATCGTCATATTCTAGACACCATATAAATTTCCCTTAAACCACTCTCCCTCTCCCTCTTTCCCAAGGTTGTCCGTTTCAAAGATTCACCCCCGAGTCTCCCTGCACTTGAGCAGCAAGCGCGAGAAATACGAAGGGTGGCGACCCTCTTTATCGCCCAACATTCGCTGCTTGTTAGGATCTCGTTGGGATCTTCGAGATTTTTATGGGTCAACGGACTACTTAGAACAATGCGATCTGACTTCTGCGGATCCACTTTTACAGAGGATCAATAGGATACGGGATTTTCTGGAGAACCCATGCAATCGATGATAGAAAAAGGGAGACAAGGGAAGATGGGACTCACCGCTGTCGAGGCTGTTCTGATTCTCCAAGTCAGGTCCTTGGACGGACGACAGTCTACCGTCTTGAAGGTAATCTGAAAATAGAAAATTTTCACCGTTAGTTTTGCTCTCATTCTTAACACTTCATCTACCGGAAGCCTATTAATAGGCTTTTTGTTTATCAATACTCATTGGCCGAGTCTATTAATTAAAATAAAGTTACGCTGCCTCGGAACAACTGAAATTAAGACGACATAATGAGCATTACTTCACATTTTGATTTCAATTCTGATTGCCCTTCGTTTCTATCCTACCTTCAGTATTAATTTTTCTCCGCCTCATCATCCTCCTACTAATTTCATTACCTCTCGAAAACGATCCTTTCTTCTCGAAACCTCCGAGCGTACATTTTACGAATCGGTAGATCAACATTTCCAGAGTCCTTCGGAAAACGCCATCGTAACTCGGCACATTTAATTGCAGTTATTTATCTTCGAAGGCGTATCCACGGTGTCAGTTTTTATCTGGCCCGTGTCAAAATCCTCCGTCGTAATTCCGAGTCAGTCCGGACCCTAATAGGGCTCCACATTGAAATTTCATGGGATTTCGGGCGATCGAGCAGAACGAACTTAGATACACGGCCTACGGTAATACAGTGTGTGCCCCTGCACACGACCCCTTTGGCACACGGATGCGTATAATACGAGAAAGGGTGGAAAAGAGCCGAGGTAATCCCATAGGAGCCATACCCCGGTGATATTGGCTCCCATAGCCCATTCCTGCGCATAGGAGACCGAACCGCCTTGGACCGGCGTCGTGGAAAACTGGCCAAAATTCAAATTTCCCACCGGAGTATGCGCAACTTTAAGCGTAACTTGTGCGAAACAACCACAAATGTTCTCTTGTATCCATGATCGGAGTTTTTCCGGTACACGTGTCGTATCGATCATGGCTGCGAGAGAATCGACGGCGAACGGTTGACCAAACTTTCGCGAATTTATGGGGAAGCTGAGCGTTGCGCTTTGTGCTGTTTATCGGTGTGGTTACAGTGATATTAGAGAGGGTGAATTGAAAGGGGGAGGCACGGGAAATTTGAAAGGGTGATGGAATGGATTTAATATGCTCTTTGTTGCGTATTTTGTTGGTCCTTCGTTGGTAGAAATTGTTGCGAAAAGATGAAGCCTTGAGTGGGCAAATGAGAAGGGAAGTTTAGGTTCGAAAATCTCATGGGGGTGGAAGGATAATTCTACAGGCTTAAAAACCTTTTAATGGTCTAATATTGAACTCTTTTAATAGTGCTGATTATAATAGGAAAATAGAGTCTTGAACTATCGAAACACTCAACAAAACTTATCACGATAAAATTTGCTCCACCATTAGAAGCTACCTAAAACCCTAACTACCTAATTTCTGAATACTGATGACAGTGTCAAAGCCAACTCAACTTCGTTATTAACGCTAAAACTACTAAGCTTGTCAAAATGACCGGTTCACAATATCTTCTAAAGATACCCCAAATTTATAGAGGAATCAAATATTCCACTTCTATCTTATAAAACCTAAGTTACTTAAGTGATCATATTTTTCACCTATTTTTATCTCTTTTTTCAAAATACTTATTCGGTATATTTAAATATCGAATTAGAAATATTAATATTTTATATTTTATTAATATATTAAATAAAACCTATCGAATTAGAAATATTAATGAGACGCGACGCGTTAAGATTATTTCTATAATATTAATATTACGCTAAATTATACGATATATGAAGAATCATCGGTCAATTTTTATTTCAGCAATTTAATTCTGAAATATTTCAGCTGCAGTTACAAAGTAAAGCAGATAAAATAATTATCCCATTACAAAACCCACCGCCTAAGTCACAATTACATTCAATGTTCTCTGCAAATTGCAATCAACGTCCCCAAGCTGTCGATTCATCGACAAGACACAAAGAATCCTCGAAGAAGAACGTGCCGAGAAGAAGGAACGAAACGCAGAGTACTGAAGCCCCTGGAATTATCATTGCTCATAAGTCATGGCGGTGAACATTGCAGCTGCAACGGCGGTGCACAGTTCGTGGTTTCAGAGAAGAGATAACTCGTATAAATAACCCGGAAGTCCGCGGTGTACAATAGTCTTTTTTTACGAGTATGACTTTTGGGAGTTCCAAGGCCGCGCTTGGGACACTGTTGGTAATCAGTTTGTCGTTGGTACCGAAATATACAACGCGGACCAAAACCGAAAAAAAAAAAAGAGATTGTCTCGCTCGGTGGAACTACAGATTCGTCATTACATTATTAAAAGACTCTCCGGTCGATAGCAATATGGCCGACGAAATTCCATTGGACGATGCAGTTTTCATACTCGATTCTACTTTACGTCGTTGTGCGTCCAGGATTTCGTGTCCTTTGGAAATAATAATCGTAGAGAACGCGACAACCGACGGTTCGTTAATTTCAACAAACGATCCGGAGATGGAGATAAAAAATTTACGATACCGGGGCAAAAGTTGGAACGGTTTAAAAGTAATTTAAGAAATTCTGCACGACAGAAAGTTCCGCTGGAAACTCCGGCGACGGTATCTTTTAAGGCGAGCGGTAAATAGTCGTATATCAAACCTAAACCCTTTTAAATAAAGACCTCTTCCACGTGTAAGGTCGGGAAAACTTTTTTTCTCTTTTAATTAACAGTATTAATGTTGCTATTGTAATTAAAATCTTATCTAGGAAATTGTTCGAGGACTTCGAAACCGGAAATTACAAAATTTAACGGTCGAGGATGACTGGAGGGAAAGAGAGAAGCTCATATTTTTTTCGTCAAATTCGCCCGCTGGTTCAGAATTACCTGAAACCATTGTCCTCGATGGAACGACCATGGCGATCGAAGTCGAATGTGTAAAATCGAACGGTGCTCTTCTATGGAGAGTCTGATTCGTGTTTGTCGCCAATGGACCACAATCCGCACGAGTAAAACCCGTTGTTACCAGCCAATACGGTTAATTCTTTGCGCATTAATTTCCCGTGATGATTCAGATACATTTAAAATAGCCATTGCTCTATAAATTACTTAAAATTCATCAGAATCAAGATTAACATTCAATTTCGGTTTCAAAAATACAGAATCATAATTCCAATCCTATTTCCACAGCTCCATCCCCATACTCTGTCTACACCCCCGTAAACTTCTAGCATTAATTTCCAAAATCCGCAGAAACAAGCCACTTTGCAAACCAGACACAAGTAGCTTTTGAAAATTCTACAATTCTCACCGTACGCTTATCAAAAATAACTACTCAAATTCACCTAGTTCCAAACATCCCCCTCGTCTCGAAAACTTCGCAAAAACAATCACTATTCACTCACCACCCTGTCACACCATTCAACAACCCCGTCCTAACGCAGACACTTTGCAAATCCTGCAAAATTAGCTTTGCAAAATTCCACAATTCTCACCATACACTTATCAAAAATAACTACTCAAATTCACCTAGTTCCAAACATCCCCTCATCTCAAAATCTACGCAAAAACAACCACTATCCACTCACCACCCTATAACCCCAGCCTAACCGAGACACTTTGCAAACCCTGCAAAATGACCTTTGCAAAATTCCACAATTCTCACCATACACTTATCAAAACCAGAACTACCCAGATCCACCCAGTTACCTACACTCTCCACCCACCAACCCCGGCCTAACCCAGACACCTTGCAAACTCTACAAAATTAACTCCGTAAAATTCCAAAATTCCAACCACACGCCCATACAAAACAAAACACCCCAACTACACTTAGTTACAAACGTCCGAAAAATCCTGCCAACAGCAACCGCCATCTCCCCACCGGCAGGTCACACCATGAAATCCGCAGGATTAATCTCGAAAGTCCGCAACAGCGAGACATTTCGCGACGTCGATCACGTCATTACAATTCTCGCCGGTGGACGTGTATAAATTTCGGCAGCACTCGAAGCTGTTGGGAACCGGTTTTGGTTTTGTATTAGCATGTAACTCCGGCAGGAGTTGAAGTTGCGATGGCTTGTGGGTGGCTGGGTGGCCGGGAGGGTTGGGAGGACAGGGAGGGGTAGGGAGGGTAATTACCTCCTTGGGGAGTCCCCCTCCGCACCGTAGCTGGGTATAGCCCCAGCACGGGTACAGAGGCTTCCCACTGCTCCCAGTGGTCCCACGGGACACACAGGCAGCGGCTCTCATCGTCGTGGTTCTCATTCGACCCAAATTGGATTTTCCGCGGCCAGACAGGCCACGCTGGAATTTTCTTTCATAAGCGCGCGCGCGAGACCCTAAATTATGCAAGGACACGGACGCGGGGCTTTATGGCTACGATCGGCTTGTATTTTCATGGCGGCCAACTTTTCGGATTGTTCTGCACTCCGGGACGAAGTGGAATTGTCGTTGGTGAGGGAATTGCAGTGTTGGAGACGGGCATGTCTTTTGCCTTCATACTCGATGGGTTGGAGTTGTATATATGATAATTGGTACATTGTTTATGGGTTTTCAGCGAGATAGACATTTTTCTGGAATTAAAGAGTCACAAGGGGTGGAAAATTTCCTATATTGTTGATTGCAATTTGTGAGATAAGTGGAAGCTAAATGAAGAATTGCAGGGGGTGGAAAAGTCTATGCGTCAATATCGGAAGGTCGAATACTTTGTTGCAGTGAAAGGGTTGATATTGGAATTTTTATTCGTATGAGTAATTGTAATGAATTAAGGGTCGTTCTACATGCACTAAGTTATTTAAAGGATTTTCCAAACTACCGGAATTTTTTCCAAATGAAAATTTCTTCCGGAAAACATTCTGAACGAACATCATCCCTGTTTTGAATTTTTGAAAACCACAATTTTTATTCGTTAATAAATCTCTATTGCAATACATTGTCTGCCATTATTTCGAATTATCTCGTTCTACAATTTGCAGAAACGGGAAAAGTAGCTTCTTCCTCGACATTACAATAATTACCCTCCACCCAATCCAAAGATTACATCGACGGCACTCAAAAGCCAATTATTCCAATGGAGGTTTATTCGCGGCAAACAGAATTCGCCGAAATCAATGAAACCTGCAAGACGATCTTCAATTACAGCGAAACCCGCCTCGACAACGATTCAAATAGCCAAGAATTTTTCACCATCTCAAGCTATTAACTCCTTGACACTCCAAGTGTAAACCACTTTGCCTTCGACTACACTGAAACATTCTTCATTTAACGTCTCGTTAAAAGTTGCACTTCTTTGCAATTTCGAGGAACTCTTCAGCATGGAAAAAGGCGAGTAGAAGTTGGTATCTCTCGATCGAACCTGTTACTCATCTATAATAAATTACCATCGTCAATTTGGTAGATGTTATCGTCTCTTGTACCCTCGAAACGAACGAAGAACCTTGTATCATCGTGAAATGATATATATCGTGGAACCACCGATACCATGCAATTTAATTCACACTTCATTACCCCCATAGACAACCATAATGGTACCTCGCACCTCGTCGGTTCGTATGTCACTCGTCCAAACATCTGCCGGTGGTGATTACCGTGTTTTTTTGGTCTCTTCTTGTTTTTTTTTTGGACATCTAACGAGATATTGATAATTAGATGGATAATTAAGCGTTAACGGAGCAGGGGAATTTAAGTAATTCGTGTATATGTTGCACTTTGTAAGTCACGATACTCGGAGGCAATTAAAGTTGCAGCAACGCTTGAATTGAAAGAGACAGTAGAAACACGCGATATTATAAATTGACGGTGTAATTGTGGCGTATGAATTATACACACACTGACGGGATAGAGAGTCGCATTTAATTATATCCGGAGATATCAATCTAAAGTTTGTTTGTTTGTATGCATTTTTATTCCCGACTTCGGTGCAACTGAGGAAGCGGAGTTCACCTATGCGAATAATTTTTCTCCTATTAACTTAGAGGAATTTGTTGCTAATTTTCCATTCTATTGAGAGATTAATCTCTTTTAAAGAACGCGTTTTTTAATTCAAAGATTAAGCTACAGAGAATTAATTAAAAATTTCGTGCACAGTTGAACAGCGCAACAGAAAGGTTGAAGAAAAATACAGTGAAAAATTACAAACAAATGCATTAATCCCTTTGCTGGTCATTATTCAGAATAATTAATATCTCCTCGTTGAAAAATCAAAGATTATTCTAAATCTGAAGCGTTAAAATGTCCGGCAGACGCAAAATGAAAATGTAACCCCCGACACGAACCAATCGCTTTTACCGTTTATTTATTTGAGGTAAACAAAAAAGCAGAATACATCGAATCGACGAGTAAGGTTGAACAACCCAAATCTAAAATCAATAGCGGTGCCATCAAAAATACTCAGATTTGCTAGTTCGACTAAATCTGATTTTAATCGCAGCTCGACCTCAATTAGGGTGTCGGTGTATGCTCATCCGATAATATCTTCCACCGTTTGTTTCTTCCCTTTTTTCTTCTCTCCTTAAAAAGTCGAATTCAAACGCAGCTTGCTGCCAGGTAATTCAATTAAGCCAGACTTCGGATACGAATCATTCTCCGGTTGATACGTTTTTAATTAATGTCACGAGACAAGTCTTTCCGCCCGGGAAAAACATGTTACGATTTTTTTTTCTGGCTTTACAACCTGGTTACCTTTAATGCGATGTTCTCTGACTGTTGTAAATAATAGCTCGAGGGTGGTGGATGTTGCATACTCGTAATTATTACATCTAATTAATGACAGTATTTGACGAATGTTTATTCGATTCTTTGAAGAGCATATTATTAAAACAAGACATAGCTCCATGCTGTATTGTAATTTTATTTTAATAAAGTATAGACGAAGAGAGTTTCCAAATGGTAGAAAATATTTGACCAAAGGTATCTCTTCTCAAAAGATAATATGAATTCGTAAGCTCCTTGCTTATCTAAATCCTTAATTAACACGTTGAATGACACGGGGGTCATCGGTGACCGGTGCTATTGAATGCAATGAAATTTCATATGACTTTTAAATCGTAATATTTACGAATTTGTTAATTTAGTCAATATATACGCGTTGGTCTCAAAAAGTTTTTAAACTTTCTGCATTGTAAAGATGCAATTTTAATAGAAAAACTTTCACTTCAGTCGAAATGAAGAAACTAACGAAATACCAATGTCATTCACCGTGTTAAGTAAAAAGACAATTAAACCCTCCATAGCCTTCACCAGTCTCCCAAGAACTTTGCAATTAATAAATATCTCGAATAAATATTCAACCCCAACTTTCAAAGATCCACGAACATTCCACTTACACCTACAAACTACCCGACTCCACCCCATATTAAATTTCCTACCCCTTTCCACACAACAACCCCAACGAATCAAAAAGAAGCAAGAATTAAAAGCCATCGCATCGTCCACCGTCTTAACACTAGAACTACCAAACCAGTCAAAATGACTGGTACACAATTTTTTCCAAAAATTCTCCAAGTTTATAGAAGAGTCTTAGAATAAATATCCTACGACCATCTTAAAAAACGTACATCACCGAATCGATTATCTTTTCCGCCTCTTGATTCCTCCTTTTTCAAAGTACGTATTTAATATTTTGAAATAGATTTAAGGCCGGTAGTTCTAGTGTTAAAATCAAATCCAAGATACCCAAGGAATCCTCGGCGATATCCTGGACACCCGGTACAGTGTCATCGGCACATGCCACTGTTAAGGGCAGGTCCATCCCTAGGGAGCGGCACAAACAATAGCAATAGGCTAGCCAGAGCCACCCTTCGACCACCCTTCGGCATCCTGCGACATCCCACGGCAGTATCCTTCGACCTTCCCACCCTAACACCAAGAGAAAGGAGAGGAAAGAGTAGCAAGAAGAAAAGGAAGAGGGCAAGAGAGAACGAGAGGGGGAGAGAAAGGAGAGAGTATACCTCCGGGAAAACTTTAATTTCTTTCTGAGAAAGATGGCTGTTCCTTGTACTTCGCCGCCGCACAAGGATCACTTCGTGGACGTATATATACGCTCGTACACCCACAGACGGCATTGCTACGTGTGCACGTCTCTATAAAGGTGTACTTACACATCCGCACGTACGTGTATAGATACCGGTGGGCTCCGTAGGAATTAATTTGGCCGGATGTCCCTGCTGGGACGTCTCTTTGCAGCAGCCCTGGACCGTTTGGCCGCGACGACTTTTCGAAACGGACGTGTCTGTGTTTCCGTCAAAAATCAAGGTCCCTGATCGTGTTAGGTCTTCGCACGGGGAACGCTGCACCGGGGGGTGGGAGTTTTAGATCGGTTTTGGGGGTGAGATGGGGCGTTATGGTTTGCGTTGCGATATTTCCTTCGGTTGGAGAATGTGATTGTGGTAGATTGATGGAGGAAAGTGGAGCGATCGAATTAACCAGTTGACTGAGGAATTTATTTTAAAATCGCTCACAGGATGCGGAATTACAACCAAGCAGGGGCGTGTATACACGTTGAGCGCAAGGTAAATGCTCCTATTAGAAACTTTGCGGTAAAAGAAATACAAAACGTGGAAAGATTTTATTTTTATTCGATAAGAAATTTACAATTTACTGTTAAAATGTTACCACAGTAGATCTTTCGCAGTTAACTGGTTAAGAGGGTTGCAAAAGTAGGTCTGTTTTGTGAATAGATAGGATTTTTGTGCGGAGTTGTTCGGTTGGATTTACAAATGTACATTTTATTTCTGGGTTAGAGAGGCTTTGAATTGAGATTGGTAATCGTGAAAGTGATAGGGTGCTAAATATAAGTCTGTTTCTGAGTGAGAATTTTTTGGTGAGTTAATTGGTCTGGCTGGAGAGTGCAGCTATCTACTTTTGCCTTTGGAAAGTATGACTTACTAATTGAAGCATGTAATTGTGCTACATTGAACTTGCAACAGAGTGCCGAAATAAACTAGAAATCAAACTATAGGGAATAAGCTGATACGTTATAATTTCCGACGAATTACTCAGTCTGATTGGAAAGTATATTCTCCTTCTTCGACCTCACTAATTACTCGACAAACATTAAGCTTAGAGACATCTTCGCAAAAACACGACCATTTATCTGTAATTAGTCCTTGCAATACATAATTGAATTATTACATCAAAATTCTTATTCTTCTTTGGCATTACAAATTTGAGTATACAAAAAAAATCACCCACATTGATCGAAAGTTGAAAACACATTATAGGATCATCTCAATGTCCAGGATCCTCGGTGATTTTAAATGAAGCGTGCAAAGGGCTGAATTTATAGCCGACCCTTTAAAACGACGCCTACGTTCGTCCTCCATGGGGCCACCCTTTCGTTACCGACAACGTCAAAAGACACGTTAGTGCAATAATTTCGGGATCGCAGTCATGCTAATTTCTCGACTAACTGCCTGCACGAGGGTGAAACGAGGAGGGGTAGTTTGAACAGAGGGAGAGAGACAGAGAGAAAGGGAGAGAGAGAGAGAGAGAGTCCGCTTACGGCCTCGTCCCGGCATGTTTACGACACGCAGGTGTGTGCGCCGCTTTATGGTTCATCTCGCGCCATGAACTATGACCTCGATCGATATCTATGATATATTCGGCCGTCAGGAATTTCGGGAGCTTGATTTTGTCGAGTTTTAGAAAAAAAAGCTTCTCGATAATTTCCAACGCCCTTCGATAATGATTAGAATTAAGAAGATAACACTGGTTAACTCCTTTTAAAGCTTAAACAATATAAACACTATTTTTTCATTTTATTTTTTGAGAAAATCAGCTTTCAAAACCATTCTCACTTCGATACTGAAAATAAAACTTCCTTCGTTCTTCTGCTGGTAGATATCACTCATTTATCTCTACCCCAAATGCAAATGATAGAAACGATTATATCTTGGGCGGGAATTATTCGAATATGTAATTAAAAATATGATGGAATGGACTTTAAAAGGATTTTCTCCGATACAGGCCCCCGTTTCGTGGTAACGCCGTTACAGCCCAAGGAGAGAAAGATTAGCATAAAGTTAGCACCGACATCTGATACGTGTATGTTCGCACGAAAGTTAAGTTGGGTTGCGCTGCCGGCCTTCGACTCCCCAGATACATTCAGATTGGCTCCGTCACATTTCGATACTGCCTTAATACCGTATTCTGGAACATCATCGACCGAGAGAATGCAATTTCTTACTCTAATGAATCCCAACGTATCCTTCATTCGCGATATTCTCCTCGGTACACCCTTAACGGCTCGACCATGGCCTCTCGAGGGGGTGAAAAGCCCAAAAAAGAATTTACTCCCTCAGCGAGGGCGCGAGAGGATAAATATTGCGGTTAATCAAATTTCTATGTGATGATACTGTCAACAATTATTGGTGACATTGATTCTCGGAGATAATTATTAAATTATGCACTTCGGTGAATGAAAGAATGCAATTTAATTGTCTTCGAATAGTGCAATGAGATAGGTATTATAATTGTGAAGATCTTTAATTGAAGATATTTGGAAAAATCGTGAAAATTCTGATGTTCCCTTTAATGTAGCTTTGAGAAATTATACAACTTCTGTTTAGGGGGTGAAAAGCTCAGGAGAGTTCCTAATTTCTCAAATATTACAATCATCTCAATTTCTAATTGACCATATTTCCGAAAAAGATTTAATATTCTTCAGAATATGCTTTTACTATCACATCGACATCCTAAGGAGGAGACACCAAATAAAAATCTAATTCATCAGCAACAGCAGAACCAATCCTACAATAGCCCATCAATAAAAGTACCTCCAAAAATCCCCCAACAAATCATAAATTCCCCTCAACATTAAAAACGACCCAAACTCTTCAATGATTCTCCAGCTAATCTTCTCTCACCCCTAAAAAAAAGTCAACTCAATCTCAAAAATCCCACTTAAAAATACCTCCGAGACGCGCACCACCCAAAAACACCCCTTCCAAATTCCCCCGAACAAAGTACAACTAATATCCAACAATCGCTGCAAAAATCGTCAGAACCAAGTCAAAGACACCCTTACGGCAAAGGAGACGATTCCCCTCTCGGAATCCACAGAGTCGGAGGAAAGTCAGGGCGTAAATCAAAGCGTTTCTCACAAAAGCACAGCACACCACGACGAAAAGACGGCACCCGTAGAAGTCCGGGGAGAAGAGGAACGTAAGAAAATTTTCAAACGAGACTGACAAAGCTCGCTGGCTTCGAAGCCACCTAGAAGACGAGATCTCCGGGCGGAAGATGAGACTGTGAGATACAGCCGCGATCTAGGAGAAGGATCGTTAGTATGGCCTCGGGACACTGACTCGTGCTACCTTTATCTCCTCGAGTTACCAAGTTTTACCGCGGAGACTAAAGCGCCTCGACAACGAGCAACAGTACCCTGGAGTTATTAGCGAGGCTCGCGCGCGCTAGGGAAACTTCCTCGAGGCTTTCTCATTCGTTTGCGCCACGAATAACAGGTGGTATTCCAGCCACCCTTCTCTTTACACGTCTTTCTACGGACCGCCGCTGCAGCATGTTCATTTCGTGGTACGTAAGCTTACTTCAGGATTTGTGATTGTCCGTGGTCTTGGGTTCTTTAGATTCGACGTTGGACCAGAGAAGATTAGGGGTTGAGGTGAACCGAATTGATCTTGGAGGGAAGAGGAAGTTTGGAATTTAAATACTCCACTATGGATGGACAGTTTGGTCAAGAGTTTTGAAGGTGACATTTTGGGAAGGGATTTCTGTCTTACTTATGAATTTGTGATTTTCTGTGGTCTTGGGTTCTTTAGATTCGACGTTGGACCAGAGAAGATTAGGGGTTGAGGTGAACCGAATTGACCTTAGAGGGAAGAGGAAGTTTGGAATTTAGATACTCCACTATGGATGGACAGTTTGGTCAAGAGTTTTGAAGGTGACATTTTGGGAAGGGATTTCTGTCTTACTTATGAATTTGTGATTTTCTGTGGTCTTGGGTTCTTTAGATTCGACGTTGGACCAGAGAAGATTAGGGGTTGAGGTGAACCGAATTGACCTTGGTGGGAAGAGGAAGTTTGGAATTTAGATACTCCACTATGGTTGGACAGTTTGGTGAAGAGTTTTGAAGGTGAAATTTTGTGGTGTTGGTGTTCTGTATGGATTTTGTTAAGAGATTTTTGCCTTACTTTAGGATTTGCAATTTTCTGTATCTTGGATTCTCTAGATTCGTTGTTGGATGAGTGAAGGTAGGGGTTGAAGTGACTGAATTGATTTTGGAGAGATTGGAAGTTTGGATTTAAGATACTCCACTATGGATGGACAGTTTGGTGAAGAGTTTTGAAGGTGAAATTTTGTGGTGTTGGTGTTTTGTATGGATTTTGTGAAGGGATTTTGGTCTTACTTTAGGATTTGCGATTATCTGAAGTCTTAGACTCTTGAAATTCAATGTTTGATGAGAGAAAGTGAGGGGTTGAAGTGACTGAATCGATTTTGGAGGAAATTGGGAGTTTGAATTTTAGATACTCCACTATGGATGGATAGTCTGGTGTTTGTGTTCTGTATGAATTAAGCGAAGAGACTTTCGTGTGTTTTCGATGGCGTTACTGCAGCTTCAATTCGATTAGCTATATTTCTGCAGAGTTGAATTACTCCAGCTTCTCTGAGGTCGACATTTTCTGGTCCATACCTTTTATAATACCTATTTCTACATCTTTTTGCATCACTGCATTATCTGTGGGACCAACGAGCTCTATTAATAAACCCTTCACAATCATTAACCCCACATCTGCTTCTATCTAATTATCTTCCAAACTACATCTCTCTACCTTCACATTCCCACGATTCCTATTATCAAATCGTCTCCATTCGCTACTTCTTTCACTGCATTTTCTTTCTAAATTTTCTTTTCTACCATACACAGTCAAAAAATCACATCTCCGCTAATTCAGCCAACCCTACCACCAACCAGGCTAAATTCAAATTCGCCAACGTTCTTTCGTTGCCCCTCGTCCGCCGCGTGCTCGTAAGCGCATCCCCCAAATGCGAGTGCAACCGCTGAATCTTCTGATCGTTACTGCACGCGCCGCGTTCGATTGCAGTTGCACCTGTACGAGTTTATCGCGCGAATACAATCGTATTAGGTGCGAGCAGGGAATGGCAGATAGCGAGAGGGAAAGAGAGAAAGATAGAAGGAGAGACGGAGAGAGAGAAACCGAGTTTATAATGACGGAACGAGAAGGTCTAGTCACCCGAGACCGTGTCGTATTTTCCTGGTGTTGGCTCCCTTGCTCCTCTATATTTATCAAACCGCCTGTGCCGGGGTGACGCGCGCATTTGTATGCGTTTCTGCGTGCATCGATGCTGCAGCGAACTGTAATATTCGGGGTGTATCAAGAATTTTAAATCGGCTAGATTCATCCTCGGTCTCTTATCAAACATTAAAACAAATGTTGGATTTTTCTCGGAGTAAAAGATCATGAGGTATTGTACTTTTAAACCTTTGCCCTTCGATAACGAGCGAGACTCGTGACGTTGAAATTGGAATGCAAATTTTCAAACTCACTAAAAATTACTTATTTGGGGAAATTAGAGATCCGCGATACCGTAAAATTGCTTTTACGTTATCAATTTTATTTCAGGGTCTTTGATATGGAAGAAACTTCTAGTGATTTTTGATTTCTGGAAAAGAAATCGTAGGGTAAGGGGTTAAAGCAACTGATAATAACTATTCTAACTGTTTTAAACTTGAAATTGTAATCGAGAGCGTAAAATTATGATTATTCCAAATTTTTACCAATTCTTCCAAGCTTTTCGTCCTAAAATTTCTCAAAGTCCCTAAAATCTTAAAGCAATATTAAAGTTACTATCAGTTCCTTCAAATATTTCTATAATTAATTTTAATTAATACTGAACTTGGTAGCAAAATATTAAAATTAAATGTAGAAAGCAACATTTGCTTTTGTGCGATAAAGTGTTCACAGAATATCTAATATTCAAGGGCCACGTCACGAAGATTAAACTCGGGCAATTTTTTCGCGAAATATTTTTCTGCACGCTGCTGGCAAACCAGTCAAATCACGTGGCAACTGATTTATAACACACCCCGTATACCTAAACACCATCACAAGCTTGAATTTCCCTATACACTTGCATCCGTGTCCCGTATGCACTTTATGCAAGCACATTAACAGATGTTCTCGCACAATATACGGGAAAACGTATCCGCTCGAAATATACTCGACGCGTGTATTCTCTGTAATACACGAATTTTTTTTTCTCTCTACGAGCGGCAAGGAGAGAAAGTAGGAAGTGTTTTGTTTTCCTCTGTTTGCGAGTCCTGTATCTATCAGCGTACTTTTACAAATGTGCGTACGTGAAAGTTACGGTTGAACAATGTAAAACGTCTGTAGGATTATCCTAGTTCGATTGTTCGTTTAAGGTCAAAGATGTCGCGAGTTGATGAGAACTTTGCCGCCGAATTTTTTCTTAACATATTGCAAAAGAATGCATAGGTTAAATAAATTGACCATAACATAAATACTTGCACGCGTGTCCGTTTTTAATTTTCATATTCTAAATGAAACTTGTAAGTTCCTTCCTACATTTTTATAAACATTTCTCAAATTTATAGAGGTGCAGCACACTAAATATTTCACGTAAATATTATAATACACAAACTATTTAACAACTCATCAACTTTGCCACTTTATTCCTGGTTTCTTAAAGTACTTATTTAAAAAAATGAACGCCATGGGGTCACCAGTGACCGGTGCTATTAAGATCAATGAAATTTCATATGAACTTAAAATTGTAACATTTACAAATTTTCTAATTCATACAATATTTAAATATCGGCATTGAAAACTTAAATCCCTGCTGACTATACATCTGTTCGTGTCTTTGAGGTTTCTGCTTTGCAAAGATATGATTTTGACACGTTGAACGCCACCGATATTTCGCTAGTTTCATCATTTTTACAGAAGCGAAAATTTTTCTATTAAAATCACATCATTAAAAAGCAGAGACATTAAAGACACAAGTACTTTTATAGTCAGCAGAGCTCTACCCTTTTAATGCCAATATTTAAATATTGAATGCATTAGAAAATTCGAAAATATTACGATTTAAAAGTCATGCGAAATTTCATTGAATTTAATAACGCCGGTCACCGGTGACCCCCATGGCATTCAACGTGTTAATAAAAAATATTTCACTTCAGTAAAGATGATGAAACTAGTGAAATACCGCTGTCGTTCAACGCGTTAATATATTTAAGTAGCAGACTTATCGCCCTATTCAATAAAATACAACAAAATTCCACATCTACTTATGCAGCGAAACTTCTTAAAATTTTGCACCAAAAGTGCAAGGGTTGCAACGACACCCCCGTACACGTTTAACATTCCAATTTTTGTACACGGAGAGAAGGTTAAACACATTGACCGTAACATAAATACTTGCACGCGTGTCCATGCACCCAGGCACACCCTAGCTGGCACGCAGTGGAATAAGGAGAGCAAGATCAGACTCGCCGTGCATCGGTAGCCTGCAAGTGCATCCCACACACGGTAACTTTAACGCACGTACCATTTTCTCGGTCGTGTGTGCTCGATTCTGCACGGGGTCGGGTGTGAATGTGGCCGTGCAAGAGGGTCGGAGAAGGAAAGGACGGGAGATAGGAGAAGGGAGTGAGAGGGAGAGACCTAGAGTCGGTCCCAAGGGATACGTAGAGCTGTGCCACGGCCCGAGGCAGCTCGTCACCTGGGACAGCCTTATATCGGCGAGTACAGTCGCACCGAGAAAGTGCCATTGTACCTAAAGCCGTTTTCCTTGCTCTTGATCAAGAGCCATTCGAGAACAACCGCGGTTCGTGACTCAAAATGTTCTCTCGCGAGGGATCCCGGCTGATAGATAATGTCCAAAGAGGTGAGGGTGCATCGGATTAACGTGAATTTCCTTGGAGAATCTTATGTGACGTGTTGGGTCGGTGTTACGGAAGGGATTAATGAAATAGTGGGAGTTTGTGGACGGGGTGAATTTTGGAGATGGGATCGACGGAGAGATTCGATGATTTTGGTGCGGTCGATTGAAAGTTTTGGCTGGGCTTGTTTAACCCATTCACTGCCAAGAAAACTAAGGAAATATTATCTTTGCTTGTTAAAATTTGAGAAGATGACAGAAAGTTTTTAGAACATTGGTTTCATTAATCAAAAATATAATCTCGACATTTGCAATGATACGAAGAACATTTTTGTTCCAAAATTTCTATGCACGCTCGGTCATTATTGCTAACTTATTAATTGAAACTTATATTGCAGCTGCGAGATATCTCGTAGTTGGCAGTCAATGGGTTAATCGTGGGTGTTGGGAATCGTTTTGAGAAATTGGAAAAGTGGATCGATGGGGTATGAGGTCGATTAGGGCAGCGTTTCCCAAACTGTGATCCGTGAATCGGTCCAGGGAGAAAATAGTAATAATGTCTATTTGATATAAATAATCTGACATTTCTAAAATTAAAATTTGCATGTTAAATAATATGATATATGTTTTTACACAAAGCAGAGCCGCGGAAATTTTGTGCAAAGAATACAAGTCCACGGTGGAAAAATTTGAAAAACGCTGGATTTGAATATTTAGCACTGAATCTACCGGTGTTAATAATTAACTTAACCGGTATTTTATAAGACGCACGTAGAATATCGATTTTATGCTTCTCCCAAAAACTTGAAGAATTTTTGAAAAAAAACTAGAAACAAGTAATTTCGACTGTATGGTAGTTCTGTTCGATAAGTTAACGAACCGATGAGCATTTCTTAGGGTTGATTTTAAATAGTACAATTCTCCTAGCCGATACAAACTAAGGTGCACATTGAACGATATCATTGAAATTGATTACAATAAGTTTGCTGTGATCGATCGCACACTCCATGTTCCGAAAACTATCTAATTACCGATACGAAGAGAATTATTGAATACACCGTTCGTTATTCGAAGAGCCGTACGAACATCAAAGATGTGCTTTATTAGTGTCATACTGAAAGCAGAATAGCATACGAGGGCATAAAGGCGGGAAAAAGTGCGATCGGAGGAAGAGACGATCCGATAGAAGGGTAACGAGGATAAAACAAAGGAGGATGACAAATGGAGAACGTAGGGAGGCATCAAAAGAAACGGAGAAAAATTGTGAACGCCGTAGAAACAAGGAGATACGGACAATGCCACAGACACGAACGTAGGAGAGAACAGGAGGAAGACGGGGAAACTGAAACGCGGGAAAATACAGAAAAACTGGTGAAAGACGAAAGCAAAAAGGGGGCCAGAAAGAGAAGCAGAAAGAGCAGGGAGAAGGAGCAGGACAAGAAGCTGAAAAAGAGACAGAGATGGAGGGGAAGGAGGGACAAGAAGAGAGGGGCAGAGAAGCGCGAAGAGGCAGCGGGGCCAGATCCCTCGGGACTTGGTGCTCTCCTCTGGCGCTACCAGCACTCGGGAACGCGAAAGAGGAGAGAGAACGACATCGACAGAGAGAGAGAAAGAGAGAGAGAAGAGCGAAGGTAGACGAAAAGGGAAGAGGGAGAACTAATCAGCTCGACGCATGCGCACTGGGCTGCTCTCGCGGTCCCTCGGGAATCCCCTGGCATTCCCCATAATATACCCTCGCCCAACTCCCCTCGCGTGTTCCTAGCCCCTTTCCTCCTCCCTGGACGCCCTCTTTGCCTCCTCTTCCTCCTGCACCGCCACCTCATCCACCTCCTCCTCCTCCTCCTGGATCCTACGTCGCAGCTGTGCTAGCTACAGGACTTTCCAGCTTCCCAACGGGAAATCGTGATCCTCCAACCCCCCTCTCTCCTCCCGCTTTCCCTCTTTTTGAGTTTTCGTGCCTTCTATTACATCCTTCCATTTTCAGGTTTGTATTAAAATATTTTATAACCCGAGCTCTTTGTATTATGAGTATCAAATTAAAGAATAATGCGGTTTGAGATTATCTTCATTTAATTTTGTTACTTTGTCGAGAATTTTAGTAACTGTGGGTCTTATAGTTTTGATTGATATTGATTTGGATATTTGATCGATGCAGTTGAAGATATGTTGAGAAAATTGTAAGGATTGGATTTTGTTAAGAAACTGGCGACGCTTTTTCAAAGATGTCTTTTACAACTCTAACACCAGCGCGCCTTTCGTCACCCACCATCGACTCGGAGGACCTTCCAGGTTTTCCCATTGGGAAGGAAGATCCCCTCCCATTTTCTTAATGTCAGAGATTTCAATCCATCATGAGACTACCCCGACAAGTTTCCGTTCAACAATTTCCGAAGACTCCAAAGTTGCCTGATCACTATAATTTATCGTTGCTCCCAGTAATCTTTAACATTCCCCGTAAATTAATAATTACAAAATAAGATCTACCCCTCTGGGAAGATTGTGTAACTTTGTAGAAATTCTCCGCTAATTAAATGTTCAATTAAAAACAACTCATTATCTTCAACTTCAACCGCGCAGGCATCTTTGCATTCCTAAATAAATTAACAACTAAATTCAACCCTTCGTTGCTCCAAGATCAAATTACATTATCGTACTTCCAAACAAAGAAGCTTTCATCTCTGCAATTCGATTATCTATCGAACAAAAAAAACCTCCCCTATTGCATTATCGAGAGATTATTATTATTATTATTACTTTATTGCCGGGCAAATTGCCCTTTAGTATACATTAAGAGCAGCAATAGTTATATGCAGAACAAAATATTAGATAAAATTAAATAAAATAAAATCTTATATATAATAAAAAAAATAAAAATATAACAGAGTGTAGTGGATAAACAAACAAACAACGTTAGTAAGGATTATGGGAATGGGAGATGTAATATAAAAATATTCACTAAAAATTCTACTCTTCCATTACAACACTTATCACCGTAAAACTGCTCCATCAACGCGACAGAATCCTCCGAGCATCCTGAATGATCCTTAACAATTTCCTCTCAGTCGAAGCCAACAATCGAGTCTCGAACGCTAATCGACCCAAGCCAGTTAACCAATGTATCCCCCACAATTTTTCCACCCCTTTCAATCGTTCCTCAGCGACGAGTTCCCAAACGACATCCTGGAAAACTCTCGCGACATCCGTTTACTATTCAGTCGTAGAACAACGCGTTCACCCCGCTAATTCCTAATTGGCTGCATCGCGGAAAAAATGCAAGAGGAGAGAAAAAAAAAGGAGAAAGAGGCACGCGAATAACGAAAGACGAGTACAACCGTGTTGTCTGTATAATCGACGTCCTCCGGGGTTGACTCGCGGCAGCCACCCCTTCCGTGAAAAAAAAAAAAAGAAGAGGAAGGTGGAAGGTAGCAAAGCACGATGCGGAAGCCACCAACCCCCGGAATTCTTCGTGGTGGTTGCTGTAAGGCGTTAACCTGCGCCCACCCCCTTCCTCGTCTCTCGACTCACCACCTTCGGGATGAAAGAGAGCCAATACTCCCCGGATAATAATAACACACCGGTCTGATATATGGGCACGCTCTTACGTGTCTGCGGAATAATACGCGGATCGTTTCGATCCTTAACATCCTTTTGATCCCCTCGCAATATGTGCCTCGTCGATTGGACCATTGAGAAATTGCAGAATTTTCAAGTAAACTCGACGAGGGTAATTTTTACGGAGAATTCTCTACCTTTGTTGCAATTTTATGTATCTGCATGCGGTGAATAACAATTGAAAAATATAGCTGCTAATCGACGAAGTAAAACACATATATTCCTATTATTTCAAGATTATAGTTCGAATTTTAAAACTCTCCTACAATTAACTCCGAAGCTTAATAAGCTCCGAGTCGCAGGAATATTTCTAAAGCCAGTATCTTCGAAGAGATCCTCACAAATTGCACCCTAATTTTTCTTAATCCGCGCATTTCGTTCCAACCACGTGTACCAAGCTCGAACAAAGGGAAAAGTATTATCCTACGAACAATGAATTGATTTTCCTACATGTATCCTGTTCCGTTCCAAAAGCCCGAGAGGTAATTATCGTCTACAGGAAGCAGAGTATAATCTCACCTAACGATTCCAAGACCGATCTCTCCACAGAAAATTTCTCACCCCTTCCAGGCCTCTCATTCCGGCCCGTTCTACCGCGTCTAACTGGAAAAGCTGTCTCGAAAGATTCCTTCCTTTTTCGGCGTATCCTGTGCTCCTCCATCCCCTAGGAGGAGGAGAGATCCGACTTTTATCCGTTTCTCCCCGTACGGCCCGATTATTATTTCAGGTTACCTTTCGCCAAGTGTACTTGCGCGCGCTTTATACTCGAAGGTAAAACCGGCTTGGAGGAGAGCTCGGAACGAGGTTGGATCCCCGAGGAGGCCACCGTCTCCCTCGGGAGATGCCTCTTCTTCCTCTGCCTCTTCCTTCGTCTCTTCCTCCTCATACTACTCTTATTCTACCTCTTCTTCCTCCTCGTACTCCTCTTATACCCTCCCCTTCCCTCCTCCTCCTGCCTACCTACCCGCCTGAAAACATTAAGGCTCCTTTTCCCTCTTCGTTTCTTTAACGTACATTGTATACCTGTTTCATTCGTTCTTCGTGTTTACTTCTCTGTCTGCCTATTTTGGGGTTTGTGGAATTTACTGAGAATTTTCTATTTTTTATGGATCAGATCAGGAGGGTATTATGGGTATTAATTGAGGGGTGTAGACGGTATTTTTTGTATTTTTTGGGGGTTCCCCTTTTAGTCGGCTCTTACGACAGGCAGGGGATACCTTGGGCCTATTCTTCCCCGGGCCCAAACGGGGGGTGTTGTTAATTTTTACGGTAAGTTTAATTGATATGTGGTGAATTAAGCAGTATCTGTATCTCTAACGCGATATACAGTATTCTTAATAATAAAAATTATTCTTAATAATACTTTGGAAATAGAAATTAGTCGGTATATAGCTAATTAAATAGTAAGTTTGGTATGTCTGCCTATCTGAGTCTTTATCTACTTCTTTACCCTACTTCTCTCGCTATCTAACGCAATGTACAATATTCTTAATATTATTCTACAATGGAGCTTAGTTGGTTAATAACTAACTAAATAATAACTATTGATGTGTTGGTCTATCTGGGTTTTTATCTACTTCTATATTTTGTCTATCTTCCGGTTTCTCTGTTTCAGTTTTCCATCCTATTTCTCTCGCTATCTAACGCGATGTGCAATATTGTTAATGATATTGTTCCATGTGATTTAATTGATTTATAGTTAATTAAATAGTATCTATTGTTGCGTTGGTCTATCTGGGTCTTTATTTACTTCTTTACTTTGCCTTTCTTTCGGTTTCTCTGTTTCAGTTTTCCATCCTATTTCTCTCGCTATCTAACGCGATATACAATATTGTTAATAATATTGTATAATGTGGTTTAGTTGTTATATAGTTAATTAAATAATACCTATTGTTGTGTCTGTGCATCTAGCTCTTCGTCTACTTCTATCTTTGCTTCTACTCTCTCTTTTATGCTATGCCTCTCGCTATCTACAACTAATAACGCAATATTTGCGAACTCCATCGATATCCTCTCGATATAAATATTAATAATCTTTCGCCAAACCCCTCTTTCACAATTAAAAAAATATATATCATCGCAAAGTATCGTATTTGTCGAAACGATACAAACATCCCTGCCCGTGCAAATCGGTATCACGTAAAATCCGCGAAAATAATTTGTTAATATCTCCGACATGCGTCGAACATCCGTATATCGGGCGATTGTGTCTGCATTACGTTCCTGAATATTTAACAATTACGTTGGAAACAAAAAGAGAAATTATTCCCCCCTTTCACGGTGTACATCGTGCGTGGAACATTCGACGGAGGATTTTTTTTTTTGCAAAATCTCCTGTCGCAAAAATCGTGAAACATTTCATGGAGAACATTTGTCCTCGCTGCTCGCGAATTCCACGTAATTCGAATAATTGAGATTCAGTGTGCACTGTTTTTTTTTTTCGAGGCTCTCGCATTAAAACGGAACATTTTTTGAGCGTAATATCTGATTCATTGTTTCGTTTCGACCTTTCGCCACTGGCGAGCCACCTAAAAAATTGACAACGCCCGAAGATTCACCCTTTGCCGCGCGCGAATTATTATATTTTCCCGACGTGTCCTTCGTTAGTCGAAATTAATTCGATGATATTCTCTACAGTCGACTGATTCGTTTCTGCTCTACGTTGGCAATAATTGCAGATGTCAAAGGATACTTTAATTAACAAAATTTCTGCCTAATTCTAAAGTTGAAATGAAATTCCTGCAAATCTCGCTATAATAAAAGCGAGCTTTGGAGTCCACGGCTGACGATTTCAGCTCGAACTTATTATAAAACTTCTCTATTGCTAGATAGCCATTTGTTTAAAATGGAAACAATTGCAGGTTGCGTTGAACACCACTGTTGAACGTATAAGAGCATTGATACTATTCTAAAATCGATAATAAAATCAATAAAATCGATATTAATCCGCTAATTAATTGCGACAGAAAGCTACATTCCCAGTAGAAACATAAATTTAATATTTCTTAATTTTTCACCCGATATTTTTTTTTCTATATTTAAAATAGTTCACATTTCGAAATTCTTCAAATTTTAACAATCATACGATATAATACCAAAAAGTTTCTCTATTAGAAATTAAAAAGCTCAAAACTGTGCACCTTTCCGTTTCATTATCAATAAATGAAATATCAATTTAAAATTTTTAATTTTTCACCCAATATTTCTTTTTCCTGATATAATTTAGATTCTCTGATATTTCTATATTCTCAAAGTCATCCTTAATGAGACACAATGAGAAAAAAGTTTCGTACGAATTAATAGATCGAAACTATGCACATTTCCATTTCATTATCAGCAAATGAAATATCAATTTAAAATTTTTAATTTTTCACCCAATATTTCTTTTTCCTGATATAATTTAGAATCTCTGATATTTCTATATTCTCAAAGTCATCCTTAATGAGACACAATAAGAAAAAGGTTTCGTACGAATTAATAGACCAAACTATGCACACTTCCATTTCATTATTAACAAACTTATTTTTAAACTACCAATTAGGGAACTCCCCTCGCCGTTGAATTAGTTCCCAACGTTTTGAGATCTAATAAGGGACTTCGGTGTGCCACGGGATACTGTAACGTGTTTACAGTTCTAACTTATTCAAAAGGTACTGATAATTAATGCGAAGGACACGCGTCTTCCCTTTGCATTTCAACGTCGAAGTTCCTAAGACGAGTGTCACGTTAAGTTCAACTAATTTTCGACTACCTATTAATCCAGTATTTCTTCTCTATATCATTAAACAACGATAACTATCTTATTATCGAATTATAATAAAAAAAAAACGGTTGCCCTATCCAACCCGAAGAAATGATAATGGATATTTAATGATGTACGGGGGAAACTACTTCTCTCTGTATATTGTTGAAATACTATTCTTCTGTAGCCGTACTTTAGCCACGATATATCGACATAATAAGCACGGTCGGATCACCTTTGCCACCTGAGCCCCTATTACCATTCTGAAAGGAATTGCCTTGGCTAACAGTTCTTCTCCACCCCATCTGCCGTTTGCGGGGGGATGTATGAGGGAGTGATACCCGGCTGACTAAAGAGGACTACCGTGTAAAACCTAGTACACCGACATCATCAAAATGCTAATTTCCGATTGCCTCTTGTACGTACGTTTTTATCAATTTTTCGCTAATAAATTTCGAGGCTGTTGCTCCTTTGTGTGTTTATCAAAGAAGCTTAACCCTTTGCGGTCCGAATTATTGTCAATTTTGTAGCGAGCTAAATGAAATTAATTTCACATTTCCCATCGCTCGTTATTCATTTTTTTGAATGATGGCAATAACTGCAGATACTGGAGGATTTTTAGATGATATTGCAAAATCATTATGAATTTGGAAAGTCGATATTAAATTGTTAGAAAATAAGACGAAGTGGAAAGCTATGTCGAGTATAGTTTGACATAAGACTGTAAAGGGTTAATGAAATATCATAGTGTTGGTAGTTCCAGTGTTACGAAAACCTAATATTTTATTCGACTGATCGATCTTTTTACACGAAATGTAATAAAGTTATCGACCTGTTTAATATCTATGAGTTCGGTCGAGGTAGTTCAGTTTGAACTTTCATCCGGGTCAAGTCGATTCACCTGAAATTACTACCGACTAAAAAAATACTAAATAAAGTAGAATATTTCTTTCAGACTTTGCAACGAACTATCCCAACCATGAATGAATTCATAAAATTCATTTATCCCCTTCTCCACCTTTATTCGCCAAAACACAATGAATAACAAGCCACGCTGACTTTTAAATTCATCACCGTTTCCTGAACTTCAACTACAGAAAACACGAGGAACTATTTTCAACTCAACATAGAAGCAACTAAGTCGTCATTGTTATATCATCAATCATACGTTTTTGAAACGAAGGAAGCTTAAAAAAATAGTTTTAATCCACAAAATGATAGAGTCAATCCGTAAAGGACGTCCGGCGAAATTCACGTGAGGTCTAAAAAAGGAGAACGAGCTGGGTCATCGTCTGGGAACGGACAGTCATTGTTTGGTGAATGCACGCGTATGATGACGCATCGTATGATGCACGCAAGCTCCGTGGTGCATCCTTGGGGACGTAGGAATCTCATATTCATAGGGTCTAAGGTGGGTCTACATTTCTTGAGCGCCTACGAACAATGACGATGCGTCTGAACGCATTGTTGCATCGCCGCGGTGCAAGGCAACGTCCCGGGAGAACTGATAAAAGTAATGCACCAGAATGCACCGAGTGCACGTCCCTCAATTCCAACCCATTGTTATAGATCATAACGACCGTTGTCTGCGAACGATACTCGTCATTATACGGCCATAACTCGTTGCGAGGTTTTTTGTACGATGAATCTTTGAGCAAGTGAGACGAAACCATCCGAATATTAATTGTTCGGTGCATCGGATCGGATGCATTTGACGTTGGAAGCTTAAAGAGTTTCGTGCGCGATAAAAAATATATGCAGGTTTTTCATTGTTTCGTAGACTCATTGCATTCCGCATAATTACTCTCTGAGTGACTTTAAGTCTGTTTTAATTGTCCTAAGAAAAATTCTATTAAAAATTCGAGAATACGGGAGTTTTTTAGTTAAATAAAATTTAAATTTGGAATTCAGTGTTCATTATCAAGAGGTTTAACAACAAAACAAGAATGTAGAATTATTATATTTTAAACTTGAAGGAGAATGAAGGATTTTTTAATTTTAGATCTGTAGAATTTAGTTAATTATAATGCTAAATGAACTCCAATCCGTAGACAGTAATAACACAGCATGCAGATTCCATTTTTCAAGATTAAATACGACGAATGTACCGTCTTAATCTCACGACTGATTGGAACTTAATAGAGTTAACTTTACAGCAACGATTTCGAGATTCGATTCTAAGGTGTTTCTCATCTTTATAATTAACTTTTCTATAATTCCCCTTCGACTTACCCTCCGAATGCTGACTGAAAGCTCGCTGAAGTTCCTCCTCTTCCTCTTCCTCTTCTTCATCTGCTGTAACAGAAAAAACATTCCAAACTCTCACTGTATTTGCTCAACAAATAAACAAAGTAGATAAACGAGCTCCTCTTTAACATTATTTCTCCCCAAAAAACCAAAAACAAAAACATCATACAAAATTCTAATTTGAAATTATTTTTCTAATTTACTATTTGATACATAAAAATATAAATAAAACATTGAAATTAATTTCATTCAATTTTGAATTTTATTTCATTCGATCGCCTGACATTTAGTTTTTTTCTGAGTTCATCAAAATAGCTATCACAGCATGCTAGTTAAACGTAAGAAATACAAAGAAAGTACAATGTTAATATTAAAAGTCACAGAGCGTTAATTCTTGGACGATCAACACCTGTAAAATTGGATCACGGCGGATCGAATGAAAAAGAAGAAAGTGCTTAATAACACTCACGTTTAATTCCCGTTGTCTCGTTATCCTGTCCTGGCGCCTCCAGGACATTCTGCTCGTTCGCTTCGTCCCACTCTTCGTCCCCTGCAGAGAGAGAGACAAGCAGCCATTAATTTTATTCCATTTGCATATCAGCAGTGAAGAATAAAATCTGTATTTGCCAAGGAAAACAACCGGCGAAATTGCGATCCTTCCCTCGCAATTCCGTGTTGTATGAATATGGAGCGGAACGTAATGCAGGAGAAGGACGATGAATCGAAATTAATTACAATATCAATATCCAGCGTGATGTAATTAGATCTGCCGTTTAATATGAAATTTAATAGTAATGTTACGTCCAACGAATAACATTTCCGCCTATGTATACGATTTACGTCTCTTTGGATAATTTTATATTTCGAATCAGCTACAGAAATTCTATCCTCGTGATTTACCGATGTATAATTACAGATTTTCCCTATAAATTTCCCGCTCCTCCTGTTCCAATTTATAGGGTGAAATTCGTTGGAAAAATTTCCAATTGGAGGATTAAAAGTAGATATTTTTTTTTCCAGAATTATTTGATCAAACACTGTCGCTATTTCGAGTAAAGTAGCTTATGCAAAGTGTAAACTTTACTAACGAAATTAACTAAGATTGAATAATGTTATTAAGAGCTATAAATACTTGCAAAATATTCAGAAAGGAAGATAAAAATTTACTGATTTATTCAACTCTGTCTTCACAAATTTCTAACGATTCAAAGTGCTCTATGTCATGGCAAGATTTTCAGAGATCATCGATTCTTTTTGAAATTTTATTTCTTATCAAATCATGGAAGGGTTAAATCGTCGAAGAACCATACGCTGTATATCATCGAAAGGGAAACGACGAGGCGTGTTTTCGCATGAAATATACCTGCGGAGCACACTGATGTCCGCTGCTGTATAACGCAGCCATCCGTTTGTCACGTGGGACCACGAAATTAAACTTAAAAAATTACACCCCTGTCCACGTGGCCAACAGGTCGTTTGTTATTTCGTATACGTCCCCTCCTTGCGCCCCTCTCGCTCTTTCATTTCGCAAATTCACTCGAACAACTTGCCACTTCGAACGATTACAACCGTAATTTCGAAGGTGCACGAAACGCCTTTGCTTTTACTAACAATCTTTTATCTGCCAAACAGCCGACTAACGGCAATAAAAATAAAATAAGGCATGGATTATGGTGGATGAGGAGGTGAAGGGTCAAACTTGCAATTAATGGCGCAAGTTCAAATTCTACATCTTTCTCTGAAGTTCGGAAAATGCCAAGTCCTAGGTTTAATGATTACAGCAGCTAATCAAATATTTTATTACTGTCTTCTACAATAATCGAAGTCGATGGTTCGATGGTCACCTAAGCCTGTAAGTCCTAGGTGAAGTAATCACAGCTATCGAAGCCAAAATACAAAACAATCATCGAAAATCATTAACCAATTGATACCAAAAGGTACCAAAAAATTCTCCACCAAAGATTATTAACACTAGAACTACCAACCCAGTCAAAATGACTGGTATACAATTTTTTCCAAAAATTCTCCAAGTTTATAGGACAGTCATAGAATAAATATTCTACGTCCATCTCAAAAAACATAATTCACCGAATCGGTCATCTTTTCCGCCTCTTGATTCCTCTTTTTTCAAAGTATTCATTTAATACATTGAAATTAATAGATTTAACGCCGGTAGTTCTAGTGTTAAATAAGTTATCCTTTTTCTATATTTCAACCATAAAACTCTAGATTAATCCCTATTAAAAAAAAAAGAAGAAACTTAAAAAGTTGCCTCTCATCATCCAGGCTTCGAGAGCGACCTAAACATCTCAACATAGGAGCATTAGTTCCAGACGGGAAACAACGAGCGCATGAAGCCGGGGGATGGAAGCTGGTCTTAAATATTCCAGAAGACATCAGCTAAGGCACCACCGGCAACCACCCTCCGATTGAACCTTCGCACCCTCCAACCCTGTCAGCTGTCAAGGCTTCCGTCGAGTAGCTCCACGCCGTCGACGATACCAGGAGTTAATGGTTCATCCATCATCGAGGACTCCTGGCATCGTGGACTCTTCCGCCTGGTGTACATTGTCTTTGAAATTGTCGAACTTCTTTTCACTTGTTCCGAAGACTTTGCACTTTTACTTGGTCTTCTACAAGCGAGGGGCAACTCTTTATGGGGTGCGATACTTTTGGCACGAGATATTGTTAATGTTTTGTTAGTACATTGTCTTTGGAATTGTCAACATTCTTTTTAGTTGCTCCAAGTTGCTCCAAAGACTTTGCACTTCTACTTAATCTTTTATAAGCAAGGGGGAATTCTTTATGGTGTACGATATTCTTGGGATGAGATACAGCTAATGTTTTGTTAGTATCTAGTAAATTTTTGTAACAGCACTGTTCAAAGTTGCTAATTAAGTTTTCAAGTAAAGCACTGTTATTTTGTTTAAATTTTTATTATAATATTACTTTACTGTAATTCATATTTATTCCTTCGTTAATTAAAATTTTCATTATATTTACCTAACTGTACCGACACTTTATGGATGCATATTCTCACCATAGCATACCTTGTGACCGGTTATGACATAACAATAATACCCTTTAAAAAGAAATGGAGAAGGCTGACTAATATAGAAAACAACATACAAAATAGACTTTACTTAACACGTTGAACGCCACCGGTATTTTACTAGTTTCATCATTTCTTCAGAAGTGAAACTTTTTCTATTAAAATCACATCTTTACAAAGCAGAAACTTCAAAGACACAGATGGATATATATCCAGCAGAACTATGTCTTTTCAACGCCTATATTTAAATATCGAATATATTACAAAATTCGTAAATATTGCAATTTGAAAGTCATATGGAATAGCATTGAATTCAATAGCGCCGGTCATCGGTGACCCCCATGGCAGCCAACGTGTTAATATAATAAAAAATTATATATTATCATCTCGATGAACCACTCATTCGACCGCATACTGTACGTTCACTCTTTTTCTTTTTAAAACTACTTCTAAAGTTCAACGTCCAAGATTTAGATTACCCCTTACCATAAATTGCCACGTATCATTCAATTTTCTCTCCCCTAACAAAATCGCTAATTAACTTATCCTCTAAATACGATCCTAACTGAAGACCACCATAGAAAACATCCTTCTCCACCCATCAGACACAACCACCCGCACGTATCACAGGTCTAACCATCCCCGCGAATAACTCGCCATCGGAACCAGCAGTCGGAATACCGAATATACCTCTGCGGCTTGTTCGTATGCATCCTCGACCACCATAGAATTCGATCTATCGTAAATACTCTAAACAATTTGACGGTGAGGTAAGATAGCCCGACCGGACGATAACCGTAAAGGTAAGGGGATTGGCTATCATCTCCATGGGCCACGTGCAACCCCATGATCACGTTCACCTGTGCGTTTATACTCTACGCGTAAAAAGCGGATCTGTATTACGCGCAACGTTATTTGGCCTAACAGCCGTTTCCGGTTCGCCAGGATGAAACAGGAAGGCCAGGGTGGGCTCACCGAAGATACACGGCTCGCAATCTCCGCTCATGGCGGACTTGGATAACGTTAAACGAATCTATTATTATGAGCCCCATGCAACCCCGTCGAGGAGTAACTGCATATTGCGGCTCAATCCTCGTCGCCGTATTCTCGATAACGATTTCTATATACGTTCATGGTGTCATGTGACGAATGTGGCTGTAAAATCGTGCGGAGAATGATTCTGCTCTTCTTCGGGTTGCTCTTGGATGAAGTGTTGGTTACAACGTGGACTTTTTATGAAGGTCATGGGATATGGATGGTTTTATTTGTTAAGTGGGGGTGAGTTTGAATCGTTGTTGATTTTGGGATTGTTTTTCTGAGTGGTTTGTATATTTTAATAATTGGTAGTTAATATAATCTTGCAGTTTAGGTTTAAATTGAAGAAATTAGAAAGTAGAGTATGAATTGATGGAGAGATAATTGCTGCGGTAACATATAAAGGCTTGGACTTCAAAATGGTAAGCGATTCGACTCTCAGGAGGATAGCGTGTTAATAAACGTCCTATTTTTACCAATCCTGATACGGATGGCTTTGTATCTTTTAACTCATACTGTAAATTTCAAATGCATAGAGGAAAAAGCATCATAGACTTAATCCACCTACAACTGAGAGCTCTCGTCTAACTGCAACCTATTCAACCTCCAAATTGCATCGGAAAGGACACAATCTTTCTACAACTGAGCCTACCAACATCAAAAAACAACCACCACACAAGACAAAAGCTCACCTTCCTTCCTCGTTCCCCTCTCAAGCCAAAAATGCTAAACTATTCCATTTAATACGAAAAGAAAATTACGACAACGACGGTGCACCGCACGACGCCAACGATAAGTGCATATTGCAGCTTAGCCCCTTTTTATTAGAACCCGTACACCGCCGTGCTTCCTCCCGATTATCCTCCGGCTCGATACGACCTCATAACTTGTATCGTCTCTAACGAACTCTCTCCTTTCTTCCTCTCTAATTACCTCCTCTCGCCCTCAACCCATGCAGAGAATCCTCTGGCGCAAAGATGCCGAAGCATTACTGTAAAAGAAAGCTAGGAGACCAAAGTTATCCGCATTATCCCGGGTGCTCCAGGTAGCGTGTCGGAGCCAGAGGGTGTTCGACGGCGAATACGAGCCTCCCGGGGGAGTCTGAGCCCGCGTCAGAGCTGGCCGGGGTAGAATCCCCCGGGAATCAGCTCGACTTCCCTCGTAGCAGCCACCCAGCATCCAGCTAGCGGCGCAGAGGAGAGCAGAGAGGAGCACACAGCCCTTCCCCATGGCTCTCTGGTGCTCGCTCGGTTGTCTGGCTGGTTGGTTGGTTGGCTGGCTGGTTGCCTGTCACGAGTCCAAGACGTACGGCGCCTGCAACCGGGGAGTAGAGATAGCAGTCGCCCCGGATAACCCGCAGGGCGCTCCTTTATTCACGGCATATCGATTAATGACTCGAAACCCTCGCGTGGCTTCCTAAGCTCCTCTTCCTCTCCTCCTTTCTCTCAGTCTCTCTCAATCTCTACCTCAGTCTCTCTCGATCTCTCTCTCTCTTTCTCTCTCAATCTCTCTCGATCTCTCTCTCACTCTCTCCCAATCTCTCTCTCAGTATCTCTTAGTCTCTCTCAATCTCTCTCTTTCTCTCTCGAACTCTCTTAGTCTCTCTCAATCCCTATCTCAGTCTCTCTCGATCTCTCTCAGTCTCTCTCAATCTCTCTCAGTCTCTCTCAGTCTCTCTCAATCTCTCTCGGTCTCTCTCAATCTCTCTCGATCTCTCTCTTTCTCTCTCGAACTCTCTTAGTCTCTCTCAATCCCTATCTCAGTCTCTCTCGACCTCTCTCAGCCTCTCTCAATCTCTCTCAGTCTCTCTTAATCTCTCTCACAATCAGTCTCTCTCAACCTTTCTCTCGGTCTCTCTCGATCCCTCTCTCTTTCTCTCTCGATCTCTCTCAGTCTCTCTCAATCTCTCTCTAAGTCCACCTCAATCTCTCCCTCAGCCTTTCTCGATCTCTCTCTCTCTCTCTCTCTTCCTCCCTCGATCTCTCTCTCTCTCTCAGTCTCTCCCAATCTCTCTCTTTCCCTCTCAATCTCTCTCAACCTCTCTCAATCTCTCTCTCTTTCTCTCTCGATCTCTCTCAGTCTCTCCCAATCTCTCTCTTTCCCGCTCGATCTCTCTCAGTCGCTCTCAATCTCTCTCTCAGTCTCCCTCGAACTCCTTCTCGATCTCTTTCTCGATCTTTCTGTCTGCCTTCGGGATCGACGTCTCCGAGTCTCGCGACCTGCCGATTCCCTGGGGACGTCGTTAGTGAGATTATCGTAATAGTAATCACGAGTCGGTTCTTTTCCTTATTTCTGCTTCCCTTCGAGAGACTCGCGACTTGACCCCTTTCGTTCTCGCCGCTGCCCGCTGTGGGGGATGAAGTTTGGTGATCGCGGGATGGGAGAACGTTGGGGGTGTTTATCTGGGATTTTGCTGGAGGTGATGTTTTAAGGCAAGTACTAACTGGTTGCGAGGAAATGGGAGATTTGGGGGACGTCGTTTTAGGGCAGGTACCTAGAGGGGGATTCCTGGGAAGGGGTTGGAGGAGTATTTGATTTTTTCAAGTGCTAGGGTCTGAGATTTAAAGTGGTCTGATGCTGAGATGGATATTGTCAGTGTAGGGCACTGAGAAGAAGGTACGTAAAGGCTTAGACTGCTAATTAGTAGGGATGATTTCAAATCTTCCTTGCCACTGGTAGATTTTTCTCATTTTATAGTATAATGTATGAGTCGCTCAGAAGACAATGCGGTTAAGTCCACTTTTCGATACTTCCTAATTTTTGTCAACTTTAATACAATGAAGTTTATTCCATTAAAATTTACAAAAGTCAGAAAATATTAAGTAATGGACTTAACAGCATTAGCTCCTGACCGACTCATATCAGGACCTATTCGAAAGTCATCTAAAATTCTAAATTCTAGGCAAAGTACCTGTAACAGTTGACGCTTAAACAATATCTAACCTCTTCGACAGTGTCCTCTAAAAGTTTCAACTCCAGAAACTGACCTTCCCCAAAAGAAACAATACCTAAACACCATACAGAACCACCTTCCATCTTCCCACCTCCACCTTTCAAGCTCCCCGTCGTATTCCATTATCCCATGAAACTATTAAGAACCAAAAGGACTCTGACTTAAAATCATTCGCGACAAAACACTCGGAGACCACGAAGAACGAAATGGCATTCCTCGAGGCGCAACAAAGTGATTAATTCCCACCGAACACGCGAGGCGCGTGGGTGTTGGTCGTGCAAAAAGGAAAGGTAGCCGAATGTTCGCACAATTCGCCGCAAAAGGGACACCAACGCTGGCGAACGTCAACGCGTGGCTTCGCCTCAAAGGAATACCGCGTCTCAGGAATGTCTCGGCAAGTACGTCTTCCGTGATGTCTCTCTTCTTCTTCGTCTTCGTCCTCCTCCTTTTCTTCGTCTCCTTCTGCTTCGTCTTCTTCTTCCTGGGTAGCACGCAGGCTTCCGCATGCCAGGCACTTTTAAGACAGTCATCTCGACCGTCCCGCACGCCGCCCACTTTATCTCGGGCTGTATACTTTTTATGTGTTCTTTGCACAAGGTGCACCGGGCGAAATGCGCACAGGGGATGTGTCGGGTTTGTTCAACCATCCGTCTTTTACCTGTCTATGTTGCCCCATCGCTGCTGGATGAGCGTTCCAAGGAATTTTGGCAACGGAACGTTCACGTTGGAACGTTCGCTGAAGTTATGGGGCGAGAGAACGTGCGAGTTTTGATGGAGGATAATAGGATGGATTATTGGTTCGCTTGGAGGTATTGACATTTGTTTGTTAATTGGGGAAATCGAGGGACGAAGATGCATTGCGAAGGAAGTGGTATGGCTGTGATTTAAGGGAAGATTTGTTATAATTTTATTCTTTTCTGCAGTTTTGTGGCTGTAATTGCTAAGATGATTTTATCTAAGGCCTAGTGTTTTAGAGAGACTCTGAATCATCGAAACACTATCATATATTAACCCCTTACCGTTTAATAACGAAAGACTCTCGTCATAGGATAAATGGAATAGGAAATTTTAAAGTTCTCCAGAAACTATTAAATTAAAAATATCAGCGAGTCACGATACGGTTAAATTATTTCTATGTTATTAATAGTGCGTTAAGTTATATGATATATTAGGAATCAGGGATAGATTGTTATTTCAGCAATAAATTCTCAGTTATTGCGAATTCAGTCACAAAAGAAATGGCACGGCAAGGGGTTAATAATAAAAACAAATTTTCGCGTAGGGCAAAGGGGTAAGGGAGATTTGAATTTGTTGCGCGCTGATTGCGAGTCCAAGCCTTTACTTTCTTACGCACCATAAACCCTAATAACTGCTATGGTCATTTCTCCTAGAGCCTACTGTTTTAGATGACCTCTGAACCACCAAAACACTCTGATAAATTAATAAGAAAGATAAATGTTCACATAGGGAAAAAGAAAAGAGGGATTTGATCTTGGAGTGCACTAATTGCGAGCTCGTTCCTTTAGAAAATTAAAATCTCGCGAATTGAACGAGATTTGAAGAAAATTCTCGTTAAAGAGATCTCAGTTTGCCTTAATTATTAATAACTAGAGGAAGAAATAACGTGACAGAAGATGGGTACGCTTCATAGATAATAATTTAGCGAAAGGCCGATAATAACTTAATCCCAGTTAGCAGTTGCATTATAATAACTATAACCAGCCGCAGGATTTAGGGCTGTCACTGCAAAAACTAATAGCGGCTTAAGTTTTAGAGCAGCCATGATTAAGGGGATTAAAACCATAAGCCGGACGTTCGCATTGAACCGCTGGATCTTGTTTGTCTATCTTGACTTCTTCTTAAATCAGTACGAGCAACTTACTCAAATTACTATGTATTCATTAACATTGACAATTTGAAATTTCTAATTAATGTAACTTTCAAACATAATCTAGATTCCTATGGAAATAAATTAAGGTGTAATTTCAATCTAAAGGGGGAAGTAAAAGATATTCAAAGCAGAATTGTTAGAGCACGCAGACGCGTTAATAATTTCAATATTTAGAAATTAATTAAGCGGTCACTGTTATTATTAATAACTCGTGATGCTATTAATATTTATATTATGTTACTATTATTATATATTATTATTGCACATTTATGCAGGAGACATAAATTACAATCGCCATCCTGAAACATAATGCGCAGTGATTCTGCTCGTTCGCCCGACCTGCACATTACAATATTTACGTCCCTATGATCATACCTAAATATTCCTGCAGAAATTGCGGTATATAAAAGTAAAATAAACCTATCTCTATACAATAATAGTAATATTCGCAATTCTCCATCATCTTCGACATCCTAGAACTCGATTAAAACTGTGAACTATATCAAAAACAAATCTAAATTAATCCAAACTTAAAAATTTGGGATTTTCGAAATACTTTGTATTCTAAAGTATACCTTATAGGAAGTACTACCGATAAATTTGTATTTGAACAGTTTAGTAGTCAGCTACTGCATACGCAGTCGTAAAACTAATCCGAGAGCAAAGGATTAACACTAAGCTGATTATATTTAAATATATTAAAACGTTGAATACCACGGGGGGCACCAGTGACCGGCGCTATTTAATTCAATGAAATTTCTTACGACTTTAACACGATAGAATTCACGAATTCGCTACTATATTCAATATTTAACTGCTGCTATTAAAAAAGTAAAGTACCGCCTAATATACAACTATTGTTACCTTTAACATTGTTGCTCTACAAAGATACGGTTTTAATAGAAAAAGTCTCGCTTCGGTAGAAACGGTGAAACTAGCGAAATACGAATGGCATTCAACGTGTTAACCCTTTGAGGACTACGGATGCATAGGTATATGTGATCTGAGAAAAATTCTGATTACACTTTAACGATGTAAGCATACGCGATTAGAGTTAAAAAATTGTAATATAACCGTTGCAATATGATTACGCAAATAGTAATTTATAACGTTTATACATTAACACTTGGACTTTCTGATAAAAAGGTGGTTTTTTATCGCGAAATATGTGCTTATTTCTCAATATTCAAAAAGGTCTCCGTCCCCAAAGGGTTAAAAAACTACTTTGAACGAAGACGATCAGCACAGTAATTTACACATTACAAGATATATCTAAATCTAACATCTCCTCTACTACTCCTCCAATAAACAGCAACTCTTACAAATAAACAGAAATCCATAATTTCAATTACTAAGATAATTAAAAAAAAAGTCCGAAAAACTTCCACCCTTCGATCATGACTTACAAAATTCCTCATTTCGACTCTCCACCGTACAATAACGATTATCAACGTGAATATAATTATTACGTTGACGAGTGGCGATCAGAAGTAGCCGAAAAGCCAACACTAGTGCAAACAGATGGGCCTCCATTAACGCAATTACGTACGGTTCCGATGCACCTACGGATCGTCCACGTTATGACGGGCATTGGAATCCATTAATACAGCTTCGGTTGCGCCCAGGTTCATTATCGTGCATTAATTAGCGACACCCTATATCACCTACGCCGGCAATACTATCGGGCCGGGCTTGCTATTTCGTGGCTAACCGCCTGTTCGTGATGTTACACGAGTGTGCCGGCGCGGTGTCTGCTAATCCGAGCCGGCAACATCGAATTGCTTTTGCCAGGGAACGAGCGATTTCTGTGCCCCGTTCCTTTGACGAGAGAAATTGCCCTGTAACCTCCATACGCGACTGATCGGAGGATTGACGATTATAATTTCGGCGGAGTCGCGACGGTTAATGAAATTACTCGGCTAGAAGGGACGGAGAGACGAGCTGGAGAACGCAGTGACGATGTTTGCGGAGGATCGTGGATGGATGTTCGGTTTTAAAGTTTTTTCTTTTGGAAGGTTTCTTTTGGTAGTGTTTTTTTTGTGGAATATTAACCCCTTCGGACCCTGTGTACATTGTAATGTACATAATACTTTTCGTGCTGTATTTTATTACGTATAGGTTTAAACTTTTTTGTTATACAAATGTTTCTCAGGATCTCCTTAATGTTACAAATTATGCGTAGGGGCCATATGACCATTAAAATGTACATTTACAAATTGTAAATAAAAATTATAATTATAATTATATTAAATTATAATTTAAAAATTCGGGTCTGAAGGGGTTAATGATAGGATTATTGCAGTGGTCGATATTGTTGGATCGACTGGAAGAGTCTCACTTGTATGATGTTGACTGTTTGGCGTTACGGACAAGAGTGACTAACGAAGGTGAACAGTTACGGGAAAAAAGTTATATTTATAAATATACGATCGTGATGGTTAGTCCTTGCGACAGGTGTCACGATTGGCACTGGTTTCAACGGATATGAGGGGTTTTTATTAGCTTATATAAATTACTTTATTGATCGGGTTCGTTAGTGCTTGATTCCTCCTCTTTTAAACTACTTATTTAATATATTTAATTCTACTGTGCTCCTGAGGTATATATGACCTGAAATGAAGACTATGTTTCAACGGATACTATGTTTTTTGTATTCAATGTATTTAAAGTTACCAACATTTTAAAATTGTTCATCTTTATTTTAATTTAACATCGAGCTATACTCGACAAAGCTTTTCCCTTCATTTTATTTTCTGACGAATTAATATCGACTTTTCAAATTCATAATGACTTTGTAATTTCACATAAATATCCGCCAGTACTTATATTTATTGCTATTACTAGAAAAATGAATAACCAGTGACACGAATATTAATTGAAACTAATATTAATATTTCGATAAATTATACGTTAAATTATATTTCGAATTAATTCCGAGTTATTGAGTACGTAATCACAAATGAAATCATAGGGCAATGGACTAAACTACTAATACACTGCAAATAATAGTAAAAAATACATTTACTAAAATAAAAAGTTACTTTCCCTTAGAAAAGTATGTAATATTTTCTATTATTTTATTACCCTATTATTAACTTTAATATTAAAATGATTATTTTTTAATATTAAAAAATACTATTAATATAGAATTAATATTAATATTAATTAATATTAATATAGAATTATTAACTACAATGCTGTTTTCTGTCTAAATTCCCATAATAAACTAACAATATTCTGTATTTCCATGAGAAAAATATTATCCTTACGTTATAATCAGTCAAATCACCAGCAATAGCAAGAAAAAGTATACTCAAACCACCAATACACTTATCATTAGTATCAACTGAACAAAAAACATATTCAAATTGATACAACAGATCTCTCAAAAGCATTGAACCTACTCAGATCGTTATAATGATTTGTAAGCAAGTTCTAAACAAATCCATGAATGTTTCCTCGGCAACCTCCTAAAAGCAAGCCCGCCGTGTATCGTCCTAAGAGACTTTCGGTCTCCATTCGAAATCGTCGATCCCGTCGACGGAGGGCAAACGATCCCACGCTTTTGTTGAACGGAACACCTCGTCATTCTCGATTTGCGCGCGGAATACGTCGACTGGAATGCAACGTGTACGTGTAATACATAGCGGATAGGCCTACAGAGCTCTCGAGGCGGTCGAAGAAAGAGAAAGAGGCAGGAAGAGAGAAATCAGGTGGCAACTGAAAGGAACTGACGTTGCATGAGAAAGAGAAGAGGCACGATTGGAACAGGAAAGGGAGAGTGATGAGAGAGGGTAGATTGGTGAGAAATAAAGTGGAAAAATAGAGAGAGATGAACCAGAGAGAGAACAGAGAGACGATAAATGCTCGAGGACAAAGGAAGAAAGATATGTGATTACTGAAGGAAAAGTGGAGGAGATGGTAGAGAAAAAGATTGGAGGTAGAGAGAGAGAGGAAAAACAAAGGCTCAAAAAATTAGAGATGGATAGATAGAAGTTAGAGAAGGAGTAGAGAAGTGTCTGAGAGAAAAATTGAGATCTAGAAAATCAGAGAGAGAGTAAGAGTGACGGAAAGAAAATTAGAGAAATGATGAGTCAAAGAGAGAAAATTAAAGACAGAGAAAAAGAAAGACTTAAGCAGAGAGGGAAAGAAAGAGAGGAAGAGGGCAGTTAAAAAAAGGAAGATATGAAGAAGATAAAAGTGCAAACGACACTAACGCAAAAGAGAGAAAGAGGGAATCGTAAAAGCGAGAGAGGTGGGAGAGAAAGGAAGAGAGAAGTGCGACCAGAATTGGATAGGATAGGAGAACTGGTGATTACAGAGGCCGGGGATTCCATAGGGAGAAGCAGCAGTCCCGCGGGTTTCCACCTAATTCCATCCTGGCTGACTACTGACTCTCTCTCCCTCTTTTTCCCTCTTTCTCCCTCTCTCTTTTCTACCAATCGTTTCTCTTTCTGCCGCTCCAGTCGTTCTATGTTTCTATCGTAATTTCTCTTTCCGCGCTCTTATCTGTTTCCACGTATCCATCCTGACTATCCTGCCCATTTCCTTTCTCTCTCTTTTTCTTCCTCTTCCCACCGACATCCATCTTCGCCCTATTTCTGCTTACTTTCTCTTTCTCTGTTCCACCAGAGACCTCTCTCTCTCTCTCTCTCTCCTTCTCTACTTAAAGTTTACCCAGATCGAACGATTCTGAAGCTGTTATTGTTCTAAAGCTCCTATTGTTCTAACGGAAATCATAGATCTATTGAAAATTCGGAGGATGGTGGTTGCGAAGACTTTAAAGGGAATTGTCTTAAAAGCTGTTATGTTCGTGCTCTTTTTTTGCTCCTATGGAAAAGCGGAAAATCGTTGAATCTCTTTCTGCTTGTCTCTGACTGAGGATTACTTTTTTTTGTTGGATTATTCTACTTTTATGGTGCTCTAATTTCCTCTACACATACTATTCTCATATTAAATTGCGAAGGTGACTCAAAGGGTAGGAGAATGTTTATATTTCTTCGAAATTAATGTCATGAATTTTAGTAAAATAAACTCGCCATCTAAATATTCGGTGAATACTTTCACGATACGAATGAATGAATAGTGGAGTTAATGATTTTTAACTAATTTACAGATAAGGAGGGCAAAATGAGAATCTAAGCTCTAAGAATATAATCCTAAATCTAATTAAGTAGTAGCAATGATAACTAATATCCTATCAAATTAATATCAACTCCGATAATGAGTTTCCATACTTAACCCGTAGCTCTCCTATGTCGAGTGTGGCTCGACGTTACATTTCTTACGCCAACTTTAATATCGAGCTGGACTCGTCATTATACAACGCAATTTCTAAAATAATAGTAATAAGATAACAATAATAATTTCTGTTGCAGTACAACTTCTCACCGAGGCCCCCTCTTTTGATATATTTTCCAAATTAATTAACCCCTTGCCGTACCATTTTTATTTGTGACTGTATCAGAAATAACTCGGAATTAATTGCGAAAATCTACGTCTGATTTGTGGTGTAAGTTATAATTTAACGTAGTATTAATAGCATAGAAATAATCTAATCGTATCGTACCCCGCTGATATTTTTAATTTAATAGTTTATGGCAAACTTGAAAATTTCCTATTCTATTTATGGAGTCACGAGTGTCACTCGTTATTGTAAGGGGTTAAGGAATTGTTGGTGACGACAAATTAAGGAGTGCAAAGGGTTAAACAAAGTGTTCTTCAATATTCATAATGATTGTCGTTAAAATACAAAAATAAATATCCTGTAAAGAATAATAAATAATGTTTCATAATCATAATATGTTAGCCCTTTTAGTGCTGACTGGAAAAATTGATTAAATTAATAACCAATGCATTTCACTATTTGTTGAAAATTGTACCAACAATGTTTATCTAATATTGCTAAGAAAAATGAAAAGATCCATTGCCTATTATAAACAGTAGTCACAAGGAGAAAGAATCGACATGCAGTCACAGTTAAATATCGAACAGTTATTCGTATTCCAACTATAAATCATAAATTGTGGATCTTCAATTGTTTGTAATAAAATTATTAATATCACATGACAAAACTGAATAATAATCCCATGATGCGCATCATCAGGAGTATAGCTAACGACGATATATCGTCATCGTCACTAAAAGGGTTAATATACACGTTAAAATTGACCCTTTGCCCTTCAACGAATGACACTCCTCATACGGTTGATGGAACATAAAATTTTGAAGCTTCTCAAAAATTATGAAATTGAAAATACCAGTGGAACACGACACGATAACATTATTTCTATGTTATCAATATTGCATTAAATTCTAAAATATATCAGGAATCCCTAACATATTTTTATTTTAGCAATTTAACGTTCAATTACTGCGGAAGCGGTCACAAAAGAAATCGTAGGGCAAGAGATTAACACTAGATTTACAGGCATGAAATCTGTTACATTGCAATATATTAAATAAGGATTTTGGAAAAAGAGGGATCAAGCGGCAAAGATTGTAATTCGTTAAGTCGTTATTGTATTATAAAATACACGTGAAATATCTACCGTACAGCTTCTCTGTAAATTTGAGAAATATTTATAAAACAAGTAGAAACCCGTCAATTTCACGGCCTCCGTAAATCTACTGTTAATAATCTCTCTCCTCTGACTTCCAACTAGTCGTCAGAATGCCCGCCAAGTTCTAGCTAGGTGAAAGACGTACACAATAACACTCCTGCGTCCGGAGCTTAACGACGATTCTGAGAAATCCTTCACCGAATGTTTTGATACGCCACTGTTATCCTTCCGCGGCATCGGCTTGCTCAAGGTCTACGCAATTGATCACTCTTAACCCCAACGTTTCGACGATCATCGTAACAGGATGAATTGTAAACACGGTAGTAGGAATGCTCTTACGTTGGGTTCAAAGAGTAACGTAAATATACTTGCTACGACTTTGTGGCATCGACGAATTCCATGCTGTATTGTACGACTAATTGAGTCGCCCAGGAGCCAATGCGGTTAAGTCAATTTTTTTACATTTTCTGATTTTTTCACATTTTAATGGAATGAAGTTTAGCCTATTAAAATTTACAGAAATCAGAAAATATAAGAACAATTGACTTAGCCAATTTGGCTTCTATGCGACTCAATTAATAGTACAATTAGCGACTTTAATCAATTGTATTTCAATATATTGAATAAGTAGTTTGGAAAAGGAGGAATGAAGAGGCAGAGAAGTGTGATTTATTTTTTTTATGATGGACGCAATTAAATAAATACGAAATTTTCCTGAAAGTAGTAAATAAGTACTGTGGAAAAAGGGGAATTCGGAGATGGAAAAGATGGTCGATTCGGTGACCTGTGTTTTATAAGATCAACGTAGAATATCTGCTCGATGACTCTCCTGTAAGCTTTGAGAATTTTTTGGAAAAATTGACAATCGGTCATTTTGACTTGTTGGTAGTTTTTAATACTAATAATTAAAGGTTGAATATGGAATATCAATATATTTAATGTTATTAATTATTGCCTATTAACATGGCTAAAGATAGTGACGCCAACTTTCGAGAAGATTTACTCGTATTTCTCGATTCAAGATACTTATATATTCTTTTCTACATAAATAATTTCATGTTGACATTGAAACATCGCCATTTTTCATTACGGTAAAGTGACTCGTGCCACTTTCAAAACAAACAGCTCAAACATAAATAATTACATTCCATTCCTTCTGCAGAAAATCACGTTTCATTTGTGCATAATAATATAAAGAATATTGTAAATTCATCTTAAACATTAACAAAACTCCATTTCATACGTGATATTCGTTAGAAATAATTCGAGAATGAAGTTAATTGCGTAGGGCAGCTAAGTTTGGAAGTAGCAAATTTGTGTGTACTGTCGTTTAAGAGTTACAAGAAATTCATTGAATTCGACAGTCTCGTTCATCGATGACCTCCATGGGATTCAGAGTGATAAACATAGTTCAATAACACACCTAAGTGCCTATATATTGAGGAAAGATCTAACTATCACACGCTCAAATTCATTCATTTATTTATTTTCGGCCAAAGTACTCTGGCACATATTTGCAATAGGGTAGAAATAATATTCTTACAATAAAATCACCCTGACATCAGTGACTAGCCTAAAAACACTGTTACGACTCGATAGAATTGACGACCTCTAATTAATCTGTCAATTTAATATAATGACCCTATGAAATTATTTATACAGACAAAAATATAAGTATCGAAGATATAATAAAAAGTCAATAATGTTTACCGCGTTAAATCGGAAGTCCTACGTGTCCGAATTTAAAAAGTGACTTATACTACTTTCAAAGTAAACGGCGCAGTTTCAAGTTATATGATTACTTAACCTGTCACCTTACGACTTTCTTTCAGGATTAAACGCGCTATAAGAATGCACCGAAGTGCCTACGTAGTAAGGAAAAATCTTTCTTCTCTACCTGTCATATTTGTATCACTAGCTATATCATTAACGTCTACCTGTTTTTTGCAAATTGCAACTATAACCTGTACAAATACGACTCGACATTGTGACTGAACGATGTCAATGAATCTAAGAACAAGGGGAACAATAACTCACGTTTCAGTGATCGAGGCTTCGCTTGTTTTCTTCTGGACATATCAGCTCACAGCCTCTTTGAAGTCAAGGACGAGACCAGCAGCAGGAATTCAGCCACATTTTACACATGTCGCACCGAAGAATCTCCAATATACAGTAGGTTTCTCACAATGAAACTTTTCTACACGATAGTCACTGATAGATCACCGATTATAACCGAAAAGTGCAAGTTTGCGATCGAGAAACGAAGAAATTACGACGCGTTCGTGAAAACGGTGACGCACTGATACGTTGAGGTTATTGAAACGTTGAAAGTTCCGCGCACAATGAGAAAAAAATAAAAAAACTTGAAGATGAAACGGCCAGAAGAAGTTTCTTGGAAGTGCACAAAGGGACAGGAATACAAGCACGAAGTATACGTTTCGGAATACCACGATTCATTCGAGCAACGGAAACCACGTGGGTCACGCGGGTGACACGCGTGTGCGTGAGAAAATGACGCGACTAAATGGAGAACATCCGCGCTCGGGGGACGCGCGACGAATGGCTGGCTGCCGAGTCCCGCGGCACTGCTGACGCAGAGAACCACTGGGACGCGGCTGCGCATGCGCTACTTCTAAAACTAGGCGCCCTGCGCAATTAACTTTATTCTCGAATTGTTTCTGATGAATATCACGTATAAAATGAAGTTTTGTTAATGTTTAAGATATATTTACAATGGTTTTAATATCATTGTGTACAGATTATACGTGATTTTCTGTAGAAAGGATGATATTTAGTTATATTTGGGCTGTTTGTTTTGAAGTCGCTTTACCGTAATGAAAAATCATGATGTTTCGATGTCAATATGAAATTATTTATACAGAAAAAATATATAAGTTGTCAAAATTACGAAATACAGGTAAATTTTTCCTCAAAAGTTGGTGTCAATATTTTTAAACCTGTTTAAACACAAATCTTTGAATATGTTGATTGAAAGATAAAGTGACTTATAAAACTTTCAAAATAAACAGCATATATTTGAGTTTCGACTTTTTTTTATAATATTTCGAGCATACTAGTGTCTTCTGTTATTATTAAAATGTAATATGACTATATTAACATTAATATATTTATATTTTTATATCTTCAAAAAAGAAAATGTTACGTGAGTGGGATGAGATACCTTCTTTTTAATTACTTCGAAATTGTTTCTTATATTTTCTAAATGAAATTGAGGAAAGTGTACAATATAAATAAAATTTTATAAATATTTTCAACTCAAAAGAATTCTATATTATCGACGAGAAGAAACCCGAGGCGCCTCTGTCTAAATAAACCGGAATTGCCTTGACATTTTTTTGACAGTTCGAAAACTTCTACGTTACTCATCCTATTTAAGTAAGATCAAAGCATCAGTTTCAATCGATTATCACGATTCATCCGATAGTCGCAGTAATTTTCTACCAATTTCTCACGCCCATTATCATTAGCAGATCTTACGTTTTTCTATTTATTTTGCTCTCAACAGGTTAGGATCCGTGCCACGCAAATGAGTGAAAAATAGATAAAAGCACGGAAATCCATACTAACACAAAAATCGTATTATGTGACACTAACTTAGCTTTTGTCATGTCTCGTAACACCTTCCTATAAACTGTACAATCTTTCTACGATAATCAAAATGAAAATTCTAGTTTGCAGAAGATGCTATCTCTGGAACGTATCCCAGATCAAATTGGATATTTGATTTTAACCGAAGACGGTGCTGTATTAACGGTAAACTCTTTTTCATAATTTATTTTTCTAACGAATCATGCAAGAAATCTAATGTAAAAGCAAAAGCTATATGTAGAAATGTTGATTATAAATTTTAATTGATCTTATGCGGCACAATATTGTGCCGAATTATGAAATTTCATATTATTGTTTCAGTCTGGTGGAGAATTGGAAAACGATGAAAGAATAGCTAACATCATTGTAGGGCTGGTCACATTGACCAACAAAATTGATCCCAAAGCATTTCCCAACAATGAAGCCTTTGATAAAATCTCAATAACGTACCCGGATCATTGCTATGTTATTTGTCTTTCGAACAAGAAAATTCATGTAGTGAAAAAGAACAGGGACATTGATGTTTAAAGAGTCATATTTTCCGATCATTTATATGAAAATAAAATCGTTTATAATCGTGTTAATAAGAAAAAACTTCCAATAAAAATTATACCAAAGTTTCTGTTTATATGTTTCAATTAAATTGTCTATATTGAATGTTAATTTAATATTCTCATTCGTAAGATGTTGAATTAAATAACGAAAATAATTTGTGTAATGGTATTTTTTAGTTTTAACGGAGCCTCTTGCTAAAGTGGTAAAATATCAAAATTAGACCTACTGCTATATGAGCAATAAGTACCACTTATTGTTTTATACTAAAAAATGTTGAATTATATTGGATTTAAATAAAATTATTTTCAATTCAATTGCATTTAAATTATTAATATATATTATAAAACTGTACATACCATTTTGAATATCTACAGCTTTGGCTTCAACTTCACTGAATCTTTTTCGTTTTCATTCCTCTCGTTCGCCATTCTGAAATACAAGTAATATAATTGTTAATTGAATGTAATAATATAATACATGATTTCTTTTTAATAACTTCATACCTTCATTAGCTTTCAAAGCAGTTAAAACTATTCCGGAAAGTGAGGAGAAAACAAATTTAAATATGAATTTATTTTGAGCTTTCGAAACATCTTTCCGTGGGATACTTCGGAAACGCGAGAAGGATAATTTAGTTCATTTCTCTAAAAGATTTACGATGCATTCTTGTCAAAACGTATCAATCGATATTCTGCTTCCCATTTTCACACACTTTGAGACACTAATTGCGGTAAAACTGATTTAAAAAGAAACTTAATTACTGTTAAATCACGGAGATCATTCCAACGAAGGGACAAAGGAGTGAATGAGATCTTTTCGAACTAAACCTCGAACGTGATTGGTCGAAACGAATCTAGAGTCCGTGGAGTTCCTCTGGAGACCCCGTAGCGCGGGAATGTCCTATTTCGATATATCGAAGATGAATATTTAAATACGTCGTTTGTTTTATTGTATACAAATATTGTACAACCGATTAATAAAATATCAACTATATTAATTACATATATACATTGTCTCGATGCAACAGCTAAATAATACGAAATTACGACTCGCTGTCTGTCTCCGAACTATCGTAACCAACTAAAGACGTGGACAACGCACTGGTCGTCGTTTTCGATGTTGTAGGTAGTTCCACTAATTGCGGAAGCTTTGGCGTTAAACTCTTTTGTGTTTTAACGTCATTAGTAGATGCAGAACACGATGCATTTTTTAATTTTTGTTTAGATCGTACAATCGAGACTAATCGTTTTAATGGGGTTGAACTTTGTTTCCTTGCCTCTAAAAACAATAATTCATTATTTCAGATTGATGATTAACATACAAATATTAGGAAAAATGTATTTATTTAAAGTATTATACCTTTCTTATGTGTGAGTAATTTTGCTAACTTAATATCGTCTTCATGTTCACTAACTAAATCAATATTCAATCCGGTTTTGTTGAGTAACACTTGATCAATGCCTTGCTTCTTTTGTAATTCCCTTTTCCTTGCCTGCAATGTAACAATATTAGATTCCATTAATGCTTTCCATGTTATGGAAAAGAAAATAATTCGTTATAAATACTATTAATAAAAAAAATCACCCTGAATGCAGAACGCAATGCACAATTTGTGGTATAATCATCTTTCCATGTAGCATCATTCAGTGCTAATGCACTCTCCAAAGAGGAGTCACGTGATTTTGCAGTTTTTTTATCCTCCAAACCATGCTCTAATTTATACATTGCATCATCATAGAGTCTACAAGACACCTCTTTCGTTTCTGGTACAACCTGCTCATTTTCTTTGGGATCCCAACGATTTTCTTGCCTCCTAGCACCGCTCACAATCACATAATCCAAATTCTATGAAAAATTTTTATAATAAATTTCATAAACCAAGGAAACCAAGATAAACTGAAAATAAAGGCATGCTGAAAAGTCTTTTCTTACCGCTGGATCGGTTTTAATCTCAAAATGATTATCACACAGATGGCATTTCATACGAAATTGATACAAAGGTGTACTATAATACATCCCAATTTTTGTCTTCTCTGCATTGTAACGAACACCCATTCCAATGTGATTCCCACAACCATCACACCATATATTATAGGGCATCTCAAACCTAATTATCAAGATGCCCATGTGGAGCTTACGTGCTCTCTCCCGCAATGCATGTGTACCAAGAAATTTATTCAGTCCCCCAACACGCGGATCATAATCCGGTGGGTAATATAAATTTGTTCCTTTACGCTCTCCCATTTTGCTGCAAAGAAAGTTCAATACACATTAGCATACTCATAAATTCCTTTAGTATCCAATACTAATGATATGTCAGTTTGGTGATAAACAGGTATAATAGATAAAATTAAATATTTTGATAATCACAATACCTTGATTAACAACTAAGGATAAAAAATATCAGGGTCAGTTTCTTGATATATGTCAGTAAGTGCAAGCAATTTCCTTGTATGGGATAAGTGAAATAATGAATGCAACTGACAATTTAATTTTGTCGTGTAATATTATCAAGAGGGTATCTGCTTGCACTAGCTTACACATTAACTAATTGCACCATATCCAATTAGAAATGTATAATTAAAAAATTTTAGTAAGATATGAGACTCTGAAAAGTGGCAGAATATAAACATTGGGCATAGAAATTTCGTTTTCTTCTGGCCATACAACCCTCTTAAGCCATAAACTATGCAGATGCTGAAAGAGTAGAAACTCATTATTTTTATGGTGTGCTGGAGCCACTGCTTTCAGCGCCATCTAGTTTTTTGTAATTTTCTGCATTTTCTCTGGCGGGAAATAACCCCTCAATGAAAGACAAATATTTAAACACTAATATTTCGATTATTTCTTGATCGATTTTGATGCAGTTTGTTTCAACGTCTTATTTAGAGTCTAAACTATCGATCTACTGACGGAAAACATTTGAATTCTACTCATTTAGTCGTAAGAAGTAAGTACATATTTCTTAAAATTAAAGTCTTTTTCTAAGAGGCTTGCAACTTTCTGGCATATAACATCTGAAAGGGCGTGAAAATCTGTGTTAAACAGAACAAAGATCATCTCTCTAGCACGTGTAGAACCTGAGAAAAAAGAAAATAAAGTTTTCCGAGTTTCAGAGAATGCAATCCGATAGATGGCGATGAAATCAGTGGCTCAAGAACCCCTTGAAAACAGTGAGTTTCTACTCTTTCGGCAGTCGTATTGTTTATGGCTTAACTTTAAAATACATCGAATATATTTTCCTGTTTTTCTCGGCTTCTACAGGTGCTAGAGAGATGATCTTTTTCTTGATTAACTCAGTTTTCCACGCCCTTTCAGATGATATACGCCAAAAAGTTGCAGGCCTCTTAGAAAAAGATCTTATTTTTAAGAAATATTTACTTACTTCTTGCGGCCAAACGAGTATAGTTTGAATGTTTTCCTCTGATGGATAGATAGCTTAGACTTTAAATAAGACGCTGAAACAAACCGCATCAAAATCGATTAAGAAATAAGCGAGATATTAGTGTTTAAATATTTGTCATTCATGAAGGGGTTATTTCGCGCCAGAGAAACTGCAGAAAAATACAAAAAACTAGATGGCGCTGAAAGCAGTGGCGCCAAAACACCTTGAAATCATCGAGTTTCCACTCTTTCGGCAGTCGTATAGTTTGTGGCTCAACTTTAAAATCTATTGAATATATATTCTCGTTTTTCTCAGCTTCTACAGGTGCTAGAGAGATGATCTTTTTCTTGATTAACTCAGTTTTCCACGCCCTTTCAGATGATATACGCCAAAAAGTTGCAGGCCTCTTAGAAAAAGATCTTATTTTTAAGAAATATTTACTTACTTCTTGCGGCCAAACGAGTATAGTTTGAATGTTTTCCTCTGATGGATAGATAGCTTAGACTTTAAATAAGACGCTGAAACAAACCGCATCAAAATCGATTAAGAAATAAGCGAGATATTAGTGTTTAAATATTTGTCATTCATGAAGGGGTTATTTCGCGCCAGAGAAACTGCAGAAAAATACAAAAAACTAGATGGCGCTGAAAGCAGTGGCGCCAAAACACCTTGAAATCATCGAGTTTCCACTCTTTCGGCAGTCGTATAGTTTGTGGCTCAACTTTAAAATCTATTGAATATATATTCTCGTTTTTCTCAGCTTCTACAGGTGCTAGAGAGATGATCTTTTTCTTGATTAACTCAGTTTTCCACGCCCTTTCAGGTGGTATGCGCCACAAAGTTGCAGGCCTCTTAGAAAAAGATCTTATTTTTAAGAAATATTTACTTACTTTTTGCGACCAAACGAGTATAGTTTGAATGTTTTCCTCTGGAAGATCGATAGCTTAGACTTTAAATAAGACGTTGAAACAAACCGCATCAAAATCGATTAAGAAATAAGCGAGATATTAGTGTTTAAATATTTGTCATTCATGGAGGGGTTATTTCGCGCCAGAGAAATGCAGAAAATTACAAAAAACTAGATGGCGGTGAAAGCAGTGGCCTCAGAACACCTTGATAATAGTGAGTTTCCACTCTTTCGGCATTCGCATAGTTTATGACTGAACTTTAAAATTTATTGAATATATATTCTCATTTTTCTCAGCTTCTACAGGTGCTAGAGAGATGATCTTTTTTTTATTTAACGCAGTTGTTCCCACCCTTTCAGATGACATATGCCGCAAAGGTCCAGTCCTCTTAGAAAAAGATCGTTTTTTAAAGAAATATTTACTTAACTATAGCGAGCAAACGAGTAGAGTTTTAATGTTTTCCACTTGTTGGTTGATAGTTTACATTCTAACTATGATCCTGAAACAAGCCAAATCTAAATCGGCTAAGAAAGAACCGAGATATTAGTGTTTAAATATTTGTTTGAGTAGGGGTAAAAGTTTCTCAGTAATTAGCGTAATATTAATAAAAATTGTCTAAGATTGGCATAAGTTCGCATTAATTAGTCTTTGCTAATAAACCGAAATAAAATTAGTAGTATAAAAGTAACGTTTATTGAAATATATCCTACAGTTTACTCAGAGTTTCGTCCGAGTCACAACATTCTTCAGAATTTTAATTCCTTTATATTTATAAAAATAAAGTATTTTAGAAGAATACAAAACAGTGAACTATCGGTAACATTTAATAATACGTTATTCTTACATGTTAAAGTAGAAAATGTACGTATAAATCTCTGGTACTTGTTATCTTCTCTTCTTTGTACTATAAGAATAGCAAATCTATCACGTATAAATTCGTCACCTTCGAATATTCTTTCTATATATATATATTAATACTAAAGTTTATAAAAAATAAATTCACTTGTCAAACATACGCAAATACGATTTTCAAAATGTCAAGAACGTTTGAAATAAAAAAAAATTGATCGTCATTGCATTATTTAAATTACGTAGAAGTACGTATTCATCTCTTTATCGTATATCTTCCGAAATCGTATTCGCTTCGAACGCAAAATCAATCTTTCCAATAAAAAAAAAGAAACGAAAAAAAAGGAAACCAGATAAGAACGTAAAAGCTTATACTCTATCAAAGTCCCTGATCAAAGTTATCTCTAGAAGAGAACAAATGTTATCACTAGACTGCGGATGTTTATGCATTTATGTGCAATTTTATCACTGCTGAAATACAGAAAAAGTACGTAACACAAAAAAATATTTGAAAGTTCCAAGACGCGGCATTTGTTGTAACATTTAGCGAGTGAAAGTCCTCTACTTTGATTCTTCTTTGTTCGCTGCGTTTATCAAACTTGAAATCTGCACAAACATCCGCAGTGTATTTATCACTTATTACTACTGATACACTGCGTGTAAGATCAGTGTAAATATTATAAAAACATTGTCTTTCATATCGAAAACAATTATTTTCTCAAGAAAAAAAGGACACTGTAACGTAAAATTATAAATAGTATAACAGATTTTCCATCTGTGTGCTTGGTGAACGATGTAGAAATTGAGATACCAAGAAAGCTAGTTTGTGAGCATACTGACAAGGTGCTGGTACTCTGACAGTACCAGACCAATTATAATACATATGACATAATTTGTATGTAATCCGTTGCATTTGATCAGCTGACCAACCGGTGGTATCTGCTACAACACTGTACGCTGTTGGTGTAACCGTACCTTGCCGTACATTTTGTGATACGATGAAGAAATCGTACTTCATTGGATTCGTAACAACATCGTCCACTATCGTTCCCGGCGGTGGGTTGTTTTGATTATGGAAGAAACGCGTGTTTATACGTTTCGTAACTATTACGAATGCCAGTTTAACTAAGGACGCATCGCCGTAAATTTCTTTAAGCGTCTTCGTCAAGTTTCCAACTTCGTGTTCACATACCGTAGGTATTTGTCCTTCACCGACACCATCGCGATAAAGTAGTATATGAGAAGGATATGATTTATTTATCTGCCTGTAATTGCTCAAAGCTTTTGCGACGTTAGTTGCGAGATCATTGGAAAGTTCCTCGCCAGCCGAATGTGCGCTTACGGCGCTGAAGTATCGCGTAAGACCTTTATCGAGCGATGCCACCAGTGCGCCTGAAAATCGAAGTAAAATTCGAGTATTGATGTCGATTTTAATCTATTTGCCGTGGGAGTAAAATGAATTTGAATGTATACAATGATGAGAATTACATTCTCATGAATTACATGAAAATTTGGATGTATACTTGAAGCAATCGGATGTTCTTCACTTTGCCTACTTTAATAATGTTTATATATTTACCAAAATCACGGCTCTTGTTGTCTGCGTCATGGCACACGTCGAAACCGATAACCATTAAATTTATATTTGGCAATTCAACACTCCATGGTGCACCACCCAATTTACATGTCAACTGAATTGCTACTTTAGTTGCAATTGTCCTCAATCCTCTGGGATTTTTCAAGTTCTTTTGCAGGAAAACTTGCGTGGGTACTGGTCGATCAATGAGGCACTTTTTCTTTATGGTAGTGTAACGATCGGAACGATTATTCGATACTACGCAAAATATCAACTCGGGATTGCATTTGCTCATTATCTGTTCGAGAGCATCGGCATATGTGCCTGATCGATCGTCTCTTATATCGTAAAATCTTGGATCGTCGATTCGACAGCCCATTCCACGTGCCGAGTCTCTCAATTCCCTTATGAAATTCTATAAAGAAACACGTACCAACGTTAAAGTTACAGAAAGAAAATAAAAGGAAATTCTCATAATGAAACAAAAACTTACTTGGGCATCATTTTTAACGTAATGGGTACAGACGAACACCCAACTACTTAGTTTTGTAACATTGAACAAAGCTTTATTATGCAATTCTCTTGTCCAATCTGCAAATGGTCCCGCTGAAACGGTTCTACCACCAAGTACGATATTTTCCGGTGCCAGGATTCTTCCTGGGACATCGACCAGTGCATCGTCCAGCTTGAGATTCCATTCCGACAGTTCTTTCCCAATGCTCTTTTCAGAACGGAGTCTCCTGTTAAACGCCAGTAGTTTATCCATACGTGATTTAGGATTTACGCGAGTGTGTTCCGCCAATGCTCTCATAAGTTGGAAATGTTCTCTCATTCCATCGGTCAAACCTAGCGTGAAATAAGTTAATAAAGGTTACTGAACAAATTATGACATTGAAGTTCGTTGTATTTTATTTATTGGCTTACCAGTTGCACGACACAATTCAGGAACTAAATAAACAAATTCTGCTTGTCCCGCACGGCGATCTCGTGGCTTCACTTTTGTTACCAACATCGGTTGACTACTATTTGATATTTTTATTTGATATTTATTCTTGTAGTAATCTTTATAAGAGATACTCTCGCCGCTTTTTAATTGAAATGTTGAACTCGGATTTGCGCTATAATCGACATCAGTTATGCGATATGTATTGTTATTGTAATCGGTGAGGACAACGAGTCCAATAACTTCTTTGTTATATATATCCTGGAAATGTGAATTTGTTAAAATAACGAAATTAAAGTCAATCTTTATGTGAAAACATAGAAGAAATGCATATACTGAAGGCAAGACGGCATCGGAAATGCGAATGAGATATTGCAATATACATTAACCCTTTGCGGACGGAGACTGTTGTGAATATTGAGAGATAATTATTTATTTAACGATAAAAAACCACCGTTTCATCAGAAAGTCAGAGTGTTACTTCCGAAATTTTTTTCAGACGACATATATGCGTCCGCAGTCCTCAAAGAATTAACTAAGTCTCTTTACCTTATAGGCACGATTATTTTGTTGATAGCAATCGTTCAGTATATCCAATAATGTTTGTTGTCGCATTACTTTATGCGTTATTTCAGCACACATAAGAATATTTCTTTCATGCTGCCTGATAGAAGTAAGATATCCGGGCCATAATTCCAATCGAAATTCATGAACTTCCACCTATATTACGATAATAAATATACGTTAAATCCGACAGAATACATAAAATCGTAGCTATTCTTTACAAAATCGATTTGCTCAAGCACGGATGACAAAATTTCCACGCACTTTGCTGCGAGCATCGTAGTAATCGCGTCCGACTAATTGAAGCTTCAAAAGATCCAGACATTTTCTCATAATTATATTGAAAAACTGAATATAATGATGATCCCCTTGTGTCATATCACCAACGAAACGGATGCTGATCCTGATTTTAGTATCATCCGATTGTCGAACGGACCAAAGTTCCATTTTCTAAAATTTTTAAGAAATTAAGGGTAACGAAGTCTTCCATCGTGTAATATTCATTAACGAATACGTACATCTTGTAAACGACAACTTGAGTACAGAACAGTTCCGTCAAAGATATATGCACCCAAAGCTTCCTTGTGAAGTTTAAGTAAACCTTTACGAACTACGGTACGATCTTCCTCAGGCGCGAAATCAACTCTGTATTGATATAAACACCAATCGGTCGTCGTAAGTAGTTTAAAGTAATTAGCTTTCAATAGCATGGATTTACCAGTTTTACCTAAAATTCCAAATGTCAGCATAAGAATTTTAATACAAAATCGTGATTGATAACATTCATTAGCCCATTTGCATCCGTAAGCGGAGTATTCCGTGGATGACGCTCGTCTTTTATCACCAGCCGCGGAATAACTGCTCGGTACTGCGAATCTTCTGCAGTATTTAGAGCTATGATGCAAATGGGTTAAATGTAAATCGATAAGATGCAAACCCTGCTTTGTGACTAAATTCTTTGGTCTCGTTTCTAATGTTTCTGAAGCTATAGCTCGTCGGCCTCGCATTGCTCCTCTTCCGATACTTCCGATGTCGCCGCTTCCACCCGCTGTACACAATAGATTTATATGTTACAAAGAAATTAAGCGTAATTTGCATAGTACAATTTGATCATGTTAATATTTGAAGTGTAAAGTATGTACCAAGCGGTTCGGCTTCAATCTTTTCTGGCTGCGCTTGTCTGGAATATCCTGGGGCTCTATCACCTCTGTCCAAAGGTTGTTCCATGGTCTAAAATAAAAACAAACAGAAAAGCAGAAACAATGAATACGTACAGATAAATGATAGGGTTTAGAGCTACAATATGGTTATCAAGTTACAAATTTGTATTTTGCATAGCTCATATACCTGCTGCGGTGGTGGCGGTCTTGCATAAGGCGCTTGAAAGGATGGCCCTGGTTGAGATGCTGGGGGACCGGGTCTTCTCACCCATGCACCAGAAGTTGGTTGAGATGACGAATGTGGACCGGTGGGACGAGGCTGCTGTCTCCTTTCATCCGGGTTTTTTCCGCGGCCGCGGCCTTTGTGTCTTCCCTGGTCAGCCATATTTTACCTGTAATTTATTCGCTTAAAATAGGGATCTGAATTTTTGGATGAATTTATTTTTTGTACAAAAGAATATCGCATGTACAAAAGAATATCACATGTACAATATTTTTAATTACAAAAAGAACATAATGTATTTAAATTATTCTTAGACTTTGTAATCGAAATTAATTTTTAAAACTGTTTAAAGTTACAATACATTCCCATATTCATCTAATATTAGTAATTTTCTTACCATCCAAAATATTGTACAGTAGAATGGTACTATTAACCTATTAACATATTTTAAATTTCTAAAACACGAAACACAATAAATTAATATTATTTTACGATATACAATTACATAGTCCTGTTAGAAATGATATTGTAATATTAAAATTTATTTCGCAAAAAAATTCTAAAGTAGCAAGATTATAATTACGAAAAAATTATTAGTACAATAGAAAATATATTTTTATATATTTTCGTATATCATTCGAAACTTATGTTAGACTATTCAATATTCAAAAAATGTTCTTAATTTAAGGTCAAATACGGAATCAAAAGGAAGATAATGGCCAAATATTTTCGTGCGAATCTGCACACGTGATTAGGATTTTGCCATTAATAAGAACAAGTATCAATATACTTAAAGCTAATTAGAATTTAATATTTACTAATGTCTCTATATAATTTGTACTTAATTAAATATCTGAATTAATTAAAGTTAAAATAAGCGCAAAAGTATGTACACAGATCGTAGAAAACATTCTCACCGTGAAAAGTGACCTATCTGTTCCCTTCAAACAAAAAAACATTCAAAAAATAACAATCTTAACCGCTGTACGAAATAATGCACAAATTCTACATTTATATAAATATATTAAGGAAAATAAACTACATTAAACAAACTATCGAAATAATACTTGTTTGTATGCAACAGAGAAATAAGTTGTTTGAAGTATAACTTATCTCCATTAGCGAAATCTGATATTATCGTGTAATATAAATATTCGTACATGATATTTCAATGGAAACATATTATTTGTTTAAATCTTACCGAAGGTCGATGCTATGTTAAAATACCAGTACAATGTTAATTCAAATTATCTCAGAACGATTGGTCGAAAACTTCCAAACGTGCAGAGCACTTTAGCTGACTTTAGCGTCTAACGCCTTTCAAGCACTACAATATTATTCCCCCTTCTTGCGCATGCGTTCAAAAGTGTGCACGAGTTTCAGTACCGTACAAAGTCGAAATTTTGAAGTCCTTTTTATCGCCGTAAAAAATGTAATATTACTTGAAATAAAAGAACTTAAAAAATACAAATAAATTTACTTATTACGTTGTATTTCATTAGAATTAAAATTTCGATACATTTTAGTATGTAATATGGCATGAATAGTCATTGTAAAAGTTTTTTGGGGATGCAAAAATATCATATTTTTATCGGAATATGTACTATACTGTAAAAAAACGTTAAGTCAATGCGCGTGCGTGTGCAACAGGAAAGATTAAGGATTATGGGTAATTTCTTGCAAACTGTATTTTACGAACACAGTGTTTTATAGTTGCTTACAGCGCTGCCGGCGACCGTCTCGTATAACTACTGAAGGAATGCGCACTTTGAATTCGTAGAACTGTCTGTAATCTATTACATTAATTTAGATACACAATCAACCTTAATTGGCCCTTACAATTAGTCAGAGAATAAATAAGAAATAAATGTTCTTTGAAATTCCCCTCGCTTTCCTCAATTTTATCGCGGAAAAGAGATATATTCAAATTTGTACATAGTGTCGCAAGAATCACTAGGCCATTTAAATATAGAATAACTTTTTTATCTATTAAAAATTAATTTTTACTCTGTTATAAATATAAATATACTTGTGGGAAATTAGGTTTAATTAGTTTCTCTAGATTATGTTCTTCAAATTGGCACCATTTGGTTGTTAATTTGAGAAAAGTAATAGTCGATTTTTACGGTTTAAGGTGGTCTAGAGACTTTTGAACGTAGCATGTACAAGAATGAGATCTTCTAAAAGAGAGAGAGAGAGAGAGAGAGAGAGGAAGAAAACTGCAAAACATGTGCTCTGATTTAACCTTAATCAATATTTTGAAAGAAACCTATTTTCTGTGAATAATTTAAACAAAATGGGAAAACAAAAACGCCAAAGGAATAAGCCGCACAAGCGGAACCCTACCGGTCTTCCGTCCATTAAAGATTTCGATGAGATCAACGGAGGAGATGTTACGAATGAAGATAAAGAAAATGCACTACAAAGAGTATACAAAGAAGTAAAGACACTTTGCTAAATCATTTTTATAAATCTTTACTATTTTACTAACTAAAAATAATGCCGGTACAGTAATAATTAAATGTATTACTCAATATGTTACTGCTAGGTACAGTCAGCCGATATCGAGGAGAAGTTGTCTGGATTGCAAACTTTAGAAGCTATGTCTTGCAATCCAATGCTTGCCATTCGAATATCCAAAGATGGTATCGCAAAATTAATAGGGCCATTACTCGTCGATCAGAATGTGCATATTAGAATTGCCACAGCTAGCGCGTTGAGGCGCATAGCAGACAATGGTAAAACAGAGGCATATGAGTATTTACTCAACGACGATATTATGACTGCATTGACAACTTTATTGAAAGAAGTAAGATGAAGAAAATCTCTGACTGTTTCTCTCTAATTTTAACTAATGTTTCTGTATTTCATGTCTGTAGTATCACACAAGCTGGCAACCGAAGCAGGAGCAAAATGATAAAGTGAGAATAAATAATGAGAGGGAATCTTTTATCCAGGCAGTTAATTTACTATGGACATTGTGCGAAAATAACGAACGTGCAATTAAATATTCTAATGAAGAAGATTTGGTATCGATTCTATTGAAATTTTTTGATATTAACAGTTATGGTATTGAAGTAGCAACGGTTACTGGACAGTGTTTGCTGTCGTTATCAGAGGACAACCCTACTGCTCTTGCAAAACTTAAAACATACGAGGAAGCACTTCTTGATCTATTAAATTTAGAGCCAAACAATTTCACTGCCTTGGAAGTACTTTGCTTGAAAACTGTTATAGTTGGACTTATAATAAATTTAACTGGCATCATAGAGAACAATCCTATGAGTGCAGTTTGCAAAGCAATAACTGTACTCTCAGAGACATTGGCTGTTGATTGTAAGGAGCTATTGTCTAATTTAACGTCGATTTTACCTCACGAAAAAAATACAGTTTCGAGCAGCGCAAAGAGAAAAGTACAAGAAAATAAGAGAATGCTCGGGGCACAGCAATTAGCACTCGAAATTTTAGCGAATTTATGCTCCGAGGAAGAGGAAATTGATAATGATTCCGATTTGGGCGATCCTGATGAAGGAAATGGAGAGGCAGAGGGTCTAGAGGATGTATCTATGGATGAGAAATTCGATAAAATAGCATCGGCGTTGCCATTAGAAGTAGTTGAAGTTTTTCACAGTTGTGGCATAGTTAAAAAAGTAATCGCTAAGGCAATCGCCGTAGACAAAGACACGGAAGAAATACTAGAACAAAATGTTGAGGGAAAAGCTGTTTTAAAACAAATGCATACACTTAGGTGTAGAGCCTATCTCTGTTTAAATAATTTTATGTCTACTCTAGAAATAGATTCGTTCGGCGGTGTAGATAGTATATACAGGTGAATATATTTTGGCTTCTCGCTCTCTTACATTAATAATGATAAAAAAAGATTTTATTTAAATCGTTTGATGCAGGATATGGGCCGAAATTGGTACGGTTGTTTTTAACGAATCGAGTTCTAACGATATCGAATTATTAGAATCGGCTACTGCTGCTATGAGGGCGGCTGTTCAATGCCTGTCCGAAGCTAAGGCAAATCTTTTTAATAAGCTGACAGTAGGGGACATTCAACCAATATTAAACGGTGAAAAACAATGTTCGAATGCTAACGTTAGAGCAAATTTAATTCGAATACTGGGAAATTTGGCGTTACTTCTAGTGAACAGTAATACTTCAGAAATGGGCGAATTGATAAAGGTAATTTTATTTAATATCGATTCTTATGCAAACGTAATTGCATTGTAATTAACATCGTTTATAAATCTATTATATATGTTCTGTTTTAGTATGTGTCTGAATTTCTATTAGACGCCTGTACAACAGAATCAGAAGCATGGGTAATGGCAGAAATCTTAGACACAATAATGGATATATACGCGGAAGATGATAGCGATCGAGTAGCAAAAGATATTCAATTAGTAGAGAAGTTACAAGCCGCTGTGCCACTTTTCAAAAATAAGGTATACATAAATACCTTAATAAATTGTGTTTTATTTAGATGGAAAAATTTTATCGAAGTATTTACTAATCTTGGTGTAACAGGTACGACAACAAAAGAAAAAGCTGGGAGACAATGCGTCGGTAGTGTCCACTGTAAATGCAAATATCATGAGATTCATTAAATACAAAGGGAAGCGGATAAAACTTCTTACTTAATTACTTCGAGAATTAATTATTAAATGTGCGACTAATCCACAACAGCTAATTGTTTCAAACTGACACACTGTTTATATTAATTTACATTTTTACTCGTGTACATATGTACTGTACATATTTAGTCATTTACAGGATTATATTGCGTTTAAATACACTCCTGTATTGTATCTAAATTAGATACGACAATTTAAATGAAATGTAATACCACGGCGGTGAGAGATAGTGCGATTTTATATAACATTTATAAAGCATAGCAAATAAAAAGAAAACACTTCTGAAAACTGAAATTATTTGTCATTAATTTACCACATTGTCAAATTACCCGTTTCGTCGCGAACTCACTGTTTCCAGCAAGAATTGATGAAGGATCCTTAAAAAAATGGACACACAATCGGCGTCGGGAAAATTTGAAAACTTTATTCCGTATCAATAAATAGTGAAAATACTAAATATACGTGAAATCGATGAAGAAACAAAGCGAATCTATGATCACACAGTAATCGTTGTTTAAATCGCTGTAAACGTCACGTTTGATCTCCTTAACAAGCTTCAAGAAATACCTACCGATAGTCGCAGCACTTAAAACGCTTCGAAGCACTTTTTCAGAAAGTACTTTGCAGAATCATAACAGAGTCTTCATACCTCTACGATAATTTAATCGAAGTAAGATTGCAAGCAAGTGATTTCATGACAGAACCGTCATACGTACCACCGAATTAAAGTAGATTATATTTCTTTTTTTCTAATTTAAATGTCAAATAAGCTTGATGAATTTTTCTATGCTGTTTCTCAGAGCGAAATGTCGATATTTCAAAAGGACTTCCCTCTAGTAGACTCCAAACTATTTCGTTCCACCTGAGAAACGGCGTTCGACTGAGAACCATTTAAATTCAAGGCACTGTGTCTTCTCGGCTTTGGTATCGGATTGACATCGTCAAAGATTTCTGGCTTTTGTTTAATCGGTTCAGAAATATGAAGCTCGATAACTTTGACCGGATCTCTGGGCGCAACTACTGGAACAGGGGGATCGGTTAATCTCACAACATGAATGTCTTTTTGTTCTCGCGGTAATTCCTTGAATTCTATTTTAAGTGCACTTTTACTGCTTTCATCGTCCACCATGTCCTGGAAGAAATGCCGACGATTCGCTTGAATCGATCGCCTGGTGTCCGTGTATAATTCCCCGAGACTCGAATCGTTCGACGAATCTCTAGAAGCATTTCTCGTTTCGAGGGCTTTAATTTGCTTCTCGATCTTCTCGATTTCCTCCTTCACGGAGAAGCTATTGCTTCTGGATAACGTCTCCGACGAGTTCTTCTTCCTTAAGCAAACCTCATCCAATTCTGAAACGGAATTCACTTGATCCACATCCTTGATGATCTCCAAATTCTCTTGAGAAGTTCTACGATATTCTATGTGAACATCATTCTCTTCTTTCTTCACTGGTTCCTCGGCTTCGACCTTTGTGTCATCTTCTTTTTTGCCTGATTCCTCGACTTCGGCCTTTATCACATCTTCTTTCTTAATTACTTCTTCGACTTCGACCTTTATCACATCTTCTTGCCTTTCTTCCTTCGAATCTTTTGTCTCTGTCTGTTCCTCATCCGCAGAAATCTCTTCGGACTTCTCTTCCATCCGTTTCTCTTCCACGACTTGTGCATTTGTCAAACAATCTTCCCCGTCCTTCTTTGGTGAATCTTCCCTTTCAGCTTCTTCCGGCTGCTTAGCCTCGTCGACAGGTAATTTTTCTTCTTCTTCGCCCTTTACTTCATCCAACTCCCTGTTCTTCTTCGTCATCTCATCGATATTTTCCGTTACTCTCGCTATATCGATCGGTTCCACTATTTGAAGTTCTATGTTAGTAGCTTCCGGAGCTGTTTGTGCAACATTTTCCTGCAACAATGAATGGTCTTGCTCGAAAACTGAATAGAACGACGCATCTAAGAAAGCAACGAGTACTCCACTATTCTAAACGCATACCTCAGGTGTCTCCAATTGTTCTATTCGACCAGGTGGCTGCGGTGCTCTTCTCTTCTTTCTTCTGTAACCGCTCGTCGTACTTCCAATGGAGACACAACTATTTATAGATAGATTAGACTTCCTTACGGCATCCTGGCTGAACCTCTTGAAAACGTAATCATCGGGAACGTTCTCGTTCTCGTCGCACAAAGCGACGTCCCCCGATCGATTCGCTTCTTCCTCGGGATCTAGGTTACTCGCGATCGTCCTTTGAGACGATCTATTGCCAAATCGTCGCCTGAGACACGAAGACGCATTGTTAGATGAGACTGATACATTACATAAGCTCTTGAAGTTATTACTTTCTATCTTCACAGAGGATTAGCACGTTCAACCAGGTGCACATTTCCGTAGCTACCCGGCGAACTTAAAATTTCTTCGGTAGAAAAATTGAATTCCACAAAGTTGTTTTTCGTATCTTCTCTTTGGCTTTAATTGCTTTAGTTATTTCACCTATGTTTTAATTGGGTTTTGAACCACAGAGACTATGATAGCCGTTCCCAGGTCAAATTGATTAACTTCACTTTTTGAATTTTTTAAAGATTCAAGTATCAGATCACTTGATTGAATCGTAATTTTTTATATTTACAATAAACTTCCGTAGTAAGAACGATTAACACCACTAAATGACAAAATTTTCTTGGCCATTGAATAATAAATAATTGATTTCAGAAGTAAGTCTGATTGGCTCCAAGGCTATTCAAGCTTATTCATTATATATTTCGTTAGACGAAAGCTACATGCAATTATGCATTCAGATATATTTATTTGTATTTATATCTTGAAGGGAATTTTGAAAAATGATCATTTGGCAAGTGATTGCAAAAATTCGAACTTGGACCTATATTAATTGATTGTCCGGGTCCTTAATTCTACGTCTATCATAGTTGGTGCAAAATTGTTAATTGCAAATCTATCTCTAAGGCAGTTCTACCCTTTTTCTGTTAAATAAAATTGAATATACAAAAGACGAGCAACGATCTCAGGCAATTGCTAGTATTCTTGTCATACTTTCAAAGACACGTTGTTTTTATACTAGAAATAAATGTTTAGAGGGACACAGAAACTGTAATTCTTACAATGGAGGAACGGGCGTTCTTTCTTGAGTCTTATCGGTCTTATCACGCAGAGTTACGGTTCCATTCTCCCTCGGACCTCTGTCGTCGTAGTTTAACGGTGGTATTTTGTCGGTTGGCTTTGGACTCACCTGACCAAACCTAATCGGAAATTCATGCAAACCTTTAAGTTCAGTTAGTACAGCAGAATTATTAGTACACTAACGTATTCCATTCGGTTATGTAATCGTAATAAATTCAGTGTACAAATAATATCATGCAACAGCACAGAAATATCTCTGCCATGAAGTTTCAAAGTTTTATACCTCCTCGCTGGTGGCTTTGGCGTCAGGTCACCTATAATGGAAGTGGTCGTATTCTGAGGACTACCATCATAGATCCTTGCAGGATCTCCGTTCACCGTTAAACTCGAGCTGTACGTTGACGAACTGTCCGAGGTGTATTTCCTTCTTCTTGCAAGGGTACCAAGAGCCTCGTGAAATTCCTGTTGATCCTTGACTGTGCGAGCTGGAACTTCCGGTTTGATGTAAGGCTCTCGTTTGTACGTCGTCGAAACTGCAAAGTTTATGCAACGGATTATTTATTAATCCCTCGCCCTACAATAACGAGTAACACACGTAACGTGATAAATGGAATAGGAAATTTGACGTTCTCTAAAAGCTAGAAATTGAAAATATTGCAACACGGTACGATCAAATTATCTCTATTCTATTAATATTAATTTTAATTCTACGATATATCAGGAATCACTGATCAATTTTTATTTCTTCAATTCAATTCTGCACATGCAGACATAAGAAATTGTAGGCCAAGGAGTTGAGTATATTAAATTAGTACTTAAAGAAAGAGGAATCGAGAGGCGAGAAAGATGATTAATTCAGTAATTTATGTTTTACAGAATAGAGAAATATCTACTGCATGGCTTCCCTGTAAAGGAGAATTTTTATAAAAAATGAGGAACTAGACATTTTGACCGTCTTCGTAATTCTAGCGTTAAATAATCTAGCTTCCATGATATAACAACCTGTCGTTATCGTCGACCTCTTCTCCTGTGGTTCTGGCGGATCTTTGCGCTTTCCAAACAGTCCACTCCTGTAAATTAAAGACCACATTAAATAGGAATTCTAATTAAAACTAAACGTACCGGTACTTTAAGTGTATCTATTCTTACCAGGGTTGGTAATTCGACTGACTATAAAATAACGATAATATATTCCCGAAAAATATGCAAAAAATTGCCAATTTAATATTGGAGACATCGCAAAAAATGGTCTTTAGTTAATAATACAAAAAATTACAAATTTTCCTTCCGATGAACCGGTCATTTGACCGCGCATGACACAGTTAATGTTAAGAAGATAGATCAACAAGTGATCATAAGATATCCTATGGAACTCGCTATAATCAAATACACTTTGAAATGTTTATTTAGAAGATATTCCACTTTTGATAGGCCTCAACTAATAATAGTGTCATTCGTTTTGCGTTCGAGTACATCAAGAAATCTGTGTCACATTTGATACGCTGTACAAGATGATGAGATTCTGCGCGTTGCGTTGCCATTATCTCATAGATTTCATAAATAATTTAACGTCTTTCATTCACTCGTATCCTACATCGCTCTCCTATCCTTCTAATCGCATTAAGATATTGTTTGGATATAACAAAAATCTTCATTCAACGATACAATTCGAATTTCGAAAGAAGTAAATCATTTTCATTTGAATATCTATATGCGATTTCGATACGCATTAAATTGAACTTATGACACGAGATTGCACTGTTCAACACCATCGCCGCACGATATCGCTGATGATTACTATAAAACACTTATCTACTCCAAAAACAAAACAAAAATATTGCCTATAAACAGCAGACATTTAAAGTTCAGTAATTTCTAATTAATAAAGCATATTGCATCACGTAACACCGATAAGACGTGATTTCATTAGCCCATTTTTATCCGTAAACGAAATATTCCGCGGGTTACGAACGTTTCTTCTTACCAGCCGCGGAATATTCCGCCCTGTACAATATTAAACCACTGCGCCCGCAAATGCACGGTACTGCGGGTCTTCTGCCGTATTTAGAGCTATGATGCAGATGGGTTACAAAGTAAACTAAGACAAAAAGTTCCTTCTTTTCAATAAAGACAATTTAAGGATCGAACTAAACTACTCAATAATGATTGAATATCAATATCGAGATAATAGACTCAATCAGAGTTTACTTATCGATATCCTTCTTCTCCGTACGAAAGTTTTTGCAGCAATGTTTGTTTACAATTAATCTAAGAGTTCAATTTCGACCATCTGTCGACGATGATTCATATCGGGCCAAGAGATCACGGCTCGGAAAATAATGTTGCATCTGCAGCAGCCTGCAAGGGCAAATAAGTGGAAAGGAAAATCGAGCGCTGAGAAACTTTTTGTTTTCAGTCACTCAAAATAAAACGTAGCCACTCGTGCGTGAACGTCGTTCACGTGTATATCGACGGAATGACGTCAGGAATATCATTTTCTTATTTTATCCAACGCCAAGAATATCAACGGACAGCAGATTGCAAGAAGGTGAGTAAATTTACGATGACGAGATAGACTTCGGAGTCTCCTCGCTGATGGACTTTCCGCTTGTACTCGATTACGTTTTCATGCTTTTATTGTCCCTTTAATCTTCAATTTTGTATCTTTACTATCCTCTATCTAATCTCTGTTATTGCTGGAGATTTCAGGATGTCTGTGTCTGTATTTGCACCGATGAGACAGCTTGGAAGAATAGAGTCATTTGAGTGCAAAGGGCAGGCTGGTTCAAAGGGCTGAAGTGATGCATCGGTTCAGAAGAAAGTTTGCCTTTCTTCGATGACTCGGAGAACGTTGAATCAACATCTGGGGATTTATTTTGAAGTGTAGAGTTTTGTGGAAATTTACAGAGTGTAAAATAAGAATTGAGTTTACTTGGGATAAGTGAAGAAGTCTGAGAAAGTAGCTGAAGATATCCGAAGTGATCTGGTGCTAACTACTATAGGAATGAAGAAGCTGATAAAAATAGATTGCGTTGGGACAAGTGCAGAGATAGAATTAGCACGCGAAGATGTCCAAATATAACAAAAAATGTCTCGCTTTAAACAATATATAGGCCATGTTTAAAAATATTAATTGAAGTTGTACTCCAAGCTTGGAGTTCGACCTTTTTTTCTCGCCGATTTATCTGCAATATCTGTACGTAAATAAATTACTTTCAAAATTCAATTAGCCTTCTAACATTGCAATTCCAAGGCAAGTATTCACTTTGTTCGTCAATCAGAGTGGAACAGTTTCTTTCTAACGAGAGTACGCGAGAGTTCATCTAAATTGCAATCTAGATCTCGTCAAAAAGATGTAGAATAAATTCGCGGAAGGAAATATGAAAATTTCCGAAGATCCCGAAGCTTTGCACAAATATATTGTTGACATTTTCAAGAAATTAGAAATATTTATAACACGTTGAAAGTGAGAGTTGGAGGGTTCGTTTTTACAAACGGTGAGCTTTGGAAGAACGGAAAGCTCCGTGTTGGAAATAGCTGCCTTTTGTTCAAGACCATGGTGTAATAGGCGTTGATATCTTGCTCATTCAATGATCAATGGTTCACTGGTTCACTCATTACAATTTCAAAGCACTGTCTCAGTGTCTGTTACATCGCCGAACCCAACAATGTTTGTACTTCTTCGTTGCAGTACATTTTTCTCATAATTCAACATCACAGCAAGCCGCAAAATATAAAAGAAGAAGGAAAAAGTGACCACCAAACGAGTTGCTCAGAAGCCAATGCGGTGAAGTCCAATTTTATTTGATATTTCCTGATTTTTGTCAATTTTAATACAGTAAAGTTCATTCTATTAAAATTTATAAAAATCAGAAAATATGAAAAAAGGGACTTAACCGCATTGGCTTCCGAGCGACTCAAATAAAGGTTAAAAAGATATTTACATATCGCCGAGGAAATCTCATCCAGATGAATTCAGGTCTAATTTTGAGCGGCAATATTGATTCTGCATTTATGAGATATTCGAGCCTCGTGCTAGAATCGATTCATAGTCTGGAAATTGGATCGACGAAAGATTGATGATCGCATGGAAAAATGTCAGATCAATAATTGTTTATCGTGGCATTGAAACATTCTCGGAGGGCTAAATTAAGCCTAAAAGACACAATGAATCCGCGTGGAAACGAAAGTGGATCAATATGAATGGCAGAAATATTGGCGAAAAATTGGGGCCAGGTTGTCGAGGAGGTAATTGCGTTCTGATACCGATACATTCGGTAATATGGATGGAAACATACTATTTTAAACATCTAACAATAAGCAATCATTCGGAAGAGTTGCTATTCATTATAATCCACGTTGAAGACAGAAAGAAGCTCTAATGGGCTCATTGTATCGAACTGTTTTAAGGATTCTTTTATTCGATGCCCCTTTTATTTCTTCCATCTTCGATTTCTTCTATTTGCCGCTTTATAGACTTTACAAGGAGCCAATTAGCATTTGATGTAACAGAAAAAAAATATTGGCTTAAAACCTGACAAATTGTTTAATAAAAAAGAACTCGCACAGGTGAAAAACACTACATGTCCCGTTTCACAGCGAATGTGTTAAATATAAAAAATTAAAAGATATAAATGTGGAAAAGGGACATTAATATTTTTATCTCCTATATTTATCCACTTCAATTAAAAAATCAAGTGGAACTTGCAGGCCCCATTGAACTCTCCAAGAATATATTTCTACCGGCTAGAAGGTCTCTGAGGGATCGTCGAAATGAAACTCAACGTCGATTGTCTGCTGCATTAGATTACTGTTATTTGTGTCGTTTGGATGTTAGCCAAATGCAGATACGAGTTGCATCTAATTCACGTGTGCGCTTTGTTCTCATCCATAAGTTCAAGTTCAATAAACTGTGCATGCATTCTTTTCAAATTTGCCGCCGGAAAAATTCGAATTTGCACATAATGGAATTTTCAGCAGCGAAACAAATTGCTATTCATAGCGAGCAGAATAAAGGCTGAGACTTTTTAACACTAGAATTACCGATGATTAATACAGTGTACATATTAAGAAATAATTGATAAGAACATTAAAAGGAAAAATTACTGTACGATAAAGCCTACATTTAACAAAATAGACATCGAAAAATGAAAATTTGAAGCGTTAGGAACTTGCAGAATTTTTGAAAGAAAGTAATAACCATTCATTTCGACTGCTTTGCTGTATCTAGTGTTAAACAATCAGGCTGATCAAGTTTAACACTGGATTTACGGTTAAATCTGGTATACGTAACACTAATTGTAAGCCTACCAAGCCGGTCAAAATGGCCGATTCCCGATTTTTTCTAAAAATTACCTAAATTCATTTCTCCATGAAGGTGGGAAATATTTATAAAGAATATAGCAAACTCGTCAATTAGACGGTTTCGTTAGATCCAGTGTTAAATTTTAAGATTTATCAATGAGTCTCATTTTCACTTACCATGTTGACTTGATGGAAAAACTGTTCGATCTCTTCTTTCTACTTCTGCCGAATGTCCAGAATTTGTGCTTCGAGTCTTTCGGCTTTTCTTCGCGGTAAGCTTCCGGCTGAGAATTTGTGATGTCGTCGTTGAAGGGGTTCAAATGCTCCGGATAATTGTAGATGGAAATGCTTGGTCTCCTAGATCGCGACATTATTATCAAAACCTCCTCCTTCTTCAACTTGCAAATTTGAACTTAGAAACGACGACAGTCGTTAACGATTTTTTCATTAGAAGCTCGTCATCTTAGAGGCTCTCCTCCTCATGATCCTCTTCGACTGCGACGATCTGCAAGAAAACCAAGTTTTTCTGCATCAGTGAAAGTTCTATATAACATCATTTAACATTAGAACTACCGGCATTAAATCTGTTATATTTAAATAATATTAAATAAACACTTTGAAACGAGGGAAATTGAGAGGTGGAAAAGATGATCGATTCGGTAATTTATGTTTTATGAGATAGACGTAGAATATTTATTCTATGGCTCTCCTATAATCTTCGAGAATTTTTTGAAAAGTCATTTTGACTGGTTTGGTAGTTCTAGTGTTAAATAAAAACCACACTCAGAATTTTCTCTTACTCGTACACGTTTTTTTTCTACGACGAGATTTGAACCTACATCCTTTACATTACTAATCGAGAATGTAAACGCCCGAGCTATTGCGTTTATTGATTCAGCTTACTAATTATTCGTAATTTCTATCACGGATTCCCCAGCTGTTTAGTAGTCCAAATATTCCTGGTTTAATGTAAAATTATTCACGAATTGATTACTATGCCGTGAGATAGACTGATCATAAATATGAAAGACGCGAATAAATGAACGTAGCTGAAGTTTCGCTGAAAGCATTGTGCCGCAGGAATAAAGTCCAGGTTTATTTTTAACATATTACGTAGACCTGTTCTCTTGGAACTTGACGTTCAACGAGATTCGAACCTGGGTCACAACACTCTGTAAAATGTGTCAATGATCTAGTTGTACATTCTGTTCTCTTACCATCAAACTTAAAAATTAGAAATTCTAACGAATCTTCAATTTAATCAAAGACTAAAAGACTTTTCAAACCTGATCTTAAAGTCACGAAAGATCGTGGAAGGTTAAGGGTATAATGCAAAAAGAATTGAAGAGTTGTACAATCGTCAATTTGGGAGATTTTAACCTATGAACCCTTTTCGCAATTTTGAAGCGATTTGTATCGCGAAACGAGCGTTCATTAGTCAAATGAAGATGGATAAGGAGGAAATGATTCGAAACGAGATACAATATAATTGCTGAACATGCTCGTGTGCTGCTGTCCCGTTATGCCAATTGCCGGTTCAAATCGAATGACCTGCGATGTCCAATTGACGATCATTGAGTACCAATGATTGCAAAATGAGGATGAAGCGCTGGGTTAATCTCTTAAACTCACCGAACTCACATGAATGCTGTTAACCCTATTAAACCCCGTCCGAAAAAGTCACCAGAAACTTCAATACCTCTTTGCACCTAATGTTCTTCCGTTAGCAAAATATAGTTTTCGGTAAAATTAGTAAACAAACCACGAAAAAATTAGCTAACATTAACACAAACTTTAATCACTTGTAACTTTTGTATTTGTTGCTCGATTTTATCGCGGTTTGAACTGCTCGGTTCTACGCGGTTCAAAGTATGGATTTTTCAGAAAAAATAATTCGAATTGTTAAATGTTATATCACAACGACGATAAAACAATGGAGTTTTTCATAAGCGAGAAACAGGCGGGAAGAGTTATTAAAACTGCGACTTTCAAAGGATGTGATAATTCGTGGAGAAGCGTGTTAAATTAGCCTGTCCTCGTTCAAACAACGGAGTCCTGTTAGATGATTTAATTAAACTAATTATGCCAGCGTTTCTCGAGATTTCTCGGGTTATGTTGAACTTATCATCGTGTTAGCCTAGTTAACGAGTCGTATAATCCTAAATTACGAAAATAGAAAACGGTGCATCGTTTACGTAACAAGTTGACCGATGATGCACGTTAATTGCACGTTTGCAGCGCTGTAACTCTCATATCCAATTTATTATTCCTATCAGATTTCTTTCGTCAAGCTCCAGTAATCGACCTTCAAAAATCTCCATAGATGCAAATTCTTTTTTTTATTAATTTTCAAGTCAACGACACGGAAAGTCACACGTTGAAAAAGTGTTAAATAACAAAACGATGGGGCATGAAACAGGAGCAAATTCGCGGGAGACGAATTAGTGTCGTTGCAGGAGGGACTATCTTTAGATTTTCTTAGTTTGCCGGTGAAATCGGCCAGAAATAGGAGATTTTCAAGACGGAAACTCGCACCAGCATCGTGCAACAATCGCAGAAGCTATAACGCGTATCGATGCTTACGAAGAACGACCAACTGTGGCAATTAGCTCAATTAACTGATTGCGTTCGCAGTTCGTTTCTAATGTTTAGCTCGTTGATGAACTTGCATCACGATGGATCGAGTTTAAACGACGTTTGAATGCCTTTGTATCCGTAATGGTAATATTTCATGCAGAATACGTCGTTCTTCTATTTTTAATTCAAGGATTAGAATTCAATAATTACATCTTCCTGAAACTTACATCGTGACTTGCATGTCAGAATAGTTCAGCATTGAAGAAACATTTCGTGAAGTTAATTAATGAGGTTGCGTTATTCCGATGATGTAAGATGAACTATGGTGTCTGTGTGGATGAAGTCTAGAGTTCCTGACTAATGGATTCAAGTTCACTTTTCTTGCTATCGCTTGTAGACTAGTTTTTCTGCGACATCCACAGACTCTGTGGCTCGTTACTTTCAAATAGTTTACTCCAAGAAACAATAGGCAGAATATAAAATAGAAGGAAAAATAATTTACTGATGAGGCAACGTTATTAATTTTTTCTATGTGATATCCTCGGCCTTTGTGGTTCAGTACTGCAAAATAGTCTACTCCAGAGTACAGTAAGCAGAATTAAAAATATAAAATAGGAGGATAAATAATCTACCGATGAGGCAACGTTATTAATTTTTTCTATGTGATATCCTCAACCTTTCTGGGTCAGTACTGCAAAATATTTTACTCCCGAGTAGAGTAATCAGAATATAAAATATAAAATAAGAGGAAAAATAATCTGCTTATGAGGCAACCTTATTAATTTTTTCTAAGTGATATCATCAACCTCTGTGGTTCAGTACTCCAAAATATTTTACTCCAGAGTACAGGAATCAGAATATAAAATATAAAATAGAAGGAAGAATAATCTACTTACGAGACAACGTTATTAATTTTTTCTATGTGGTTGAAATACAGTGGCCAGAGTTAAAAATATGAAATAGAAGAAGTGAACCACTGACGAGACAGCATTACAGATTTTTCCTAAGCCTCTGTGGTTCAGCATTCTAAAACGAAGTATCCCAAAGCACAGTGATCGAGGTTAAAAATATAATAGACGAAGAAATGGACTACTGATGAAACATAGTTATTAGCGATTCATTATGTGTTTACAGTGTCTCATACGTCAGTCTGTAGCAATCCTAACGACTGTCGTCAGCCTCTACATCTGTTTTGCACATTCACGAATCCACGTGCAACAAATAAAAGAATCGACGAGCATCGAGGACAATAATACAATATGGAAAATGTTCGACAAATACCATCGTACAACTATTTTTAAAAGTTCTAATTTCAGCTCTCTCCTAACTGAAAATCCGTGGACTTTGATCTTTCACATTATTGAGAATATACACAGAATTTTGCAGAAAAATGTTGAAAAACTTTCCTCTGATAAAAGGAAGTTTATGCGTTTACCTATATTTAACATCTATGACTTTCCAGTTTGATTAGTCTCATTCGTCTTATCTTTCTTCACGAAGCGCTCATCGTTGAATAAATATACAAAATTTCCAATATTTTAGGAAGATCGTGAATCTGAAAGCGAAGGCTTTCGTTAAAATATTTGAAAATTTTCGTGTTTGGAGTTTCACTTCACTTGTTTCTCTGATGCAACAAAAGGCGTGAGTATTTCCTCATTCGTAACGAGAAAACCCCGCAAAGCGACTCTTGCCGTGTGAATTAACACGCTACATTCCATTTTTACTGGCTGATGTGCATCTACACAATCGAAAAAGCAGACATCACATGAGAAACGACTGAAATACATCATCGATGAACATAACAAGGTAGTTAAGACACAGGTGTGACGAAGAGAATAATTAAACGGAGCATCACCGATGAGAGCATACAGTCAGCGATTTATTTAGCAGGATTCTTCAAACTTTTCAACGAAAGAACACTTTGAATTGCAAAGAAAGTTCCTGACTTTCACAAATGTCGATATTTTAGATTAATCGTCGATAATTCTAGTGTCAAAGTCTGTTACTGATACTATAATTTCCTAAATTTCAAACTTAAACGCAAGATGATCTATTATCTTTCAAAATTTTCAAAAAATGTATGGTTCAAAGAAGATTTCAGGATTACTGGAAGATTATACATCGGGAATATAATTTATCAGAATATTTTCTGTGGAAAGATTCAATTTAAAAAAATACAGTTTCTTGAAGAAAGGAGGAAAAAAGTGCGAAAAATGGCGCGCATAGTACAAAGTCAAAATTCGAAAAAGAAATAAACGTGAAACGAGTTTCTTTGTTGAAGAAAATTGTGAGAAGAGTTAGTGTCACTGCGCGTGAAAATGTGACGATTTTTCTGGCCTTCTTCCACGAGCAGACACAACGCTTATATTTTAGAAGGATATTTTTAGGACCTGAGTTTGATTGATTGTAATTGCGTAATGATTTACAACGCAGTAGATTTTCTACGATAGGAGGTCTCATTGAATGAAAGTTTCATTTCGTTCAATTTGCGAAGTACGTAAAATACTCGCGGTATTATTATCGTTAGAATAAAATTCGAAGCAATGCCAGAATAAAAATTGAAACTCGGCAGTTTGGAATCCCTTCAAAAGTTGACTGGCCATAGCACTTAAATCCAAAAAAAAAACAGAAAGAAAAAAGAATTGTACCTGCTTCGAAATTTATAATCTATTATATCTATTAGAATACTTATATGAACTTATATAACTGTAAAGTATTATATATCTCAGCATTTTCTTTGCCCCTTTGCGGTCCGAATTATTTTTTCAATTTTGTAGTGAGTTAAATGAAATTAATTTCAAATTTTTTTATCATTTGTTTTAATGATAACAGTAACTATAGATACTGACGGATATTTAGGTGATAGTACAAAATCGTTATAAAATTGCAAAGTCAACATTAAATCGCTAGAAAATAAAATAAAGTGGAAAAGCTATGTCGAGTGTAGCTCGAAAATTTCTCTAAATTAAAAGCAAACAATTTCCATTTTTCCCACTGAATTAAACGAACAGACTTCTATAAATATAACTGGACAAAAATCAAAGAAAACTTCTAGAACTTTTGAATGCGTACAGTGTAGCAGAAAAAAAAATGTGGAGCAATGTTTCCATGTCACGGGAACGTTTACATACAAATACGAAAGCGGAGAGAAGCTGCAATTGAAGCGCTAAAATTTGATGTAAATTAGCCGCGAATTAACTTGACTTTGTTCTAAATTGTCCTTCCGTTTTACACAGGGGAACTCTCGAAATGATCTCGCATTATGCTGTCAGATGAGGGTATTAACGCGAAGAGAAAAAGCATGACCTACGTTGCAAATTTTTTCCGCGTCATTTGAGGGACAAGTTCTCTCTTTTGAGTTCTATGAAACGCCAGAGAGGAGAAAACCTCAGAAGACTGCAATGGGATTGCATTCTCGAAAGGAAATCTACTTTTACTTCTCAGGTTTGTGCTGCCTGCTAAATAAACTTGACTCGTTGAAAATAACGCGTCAATATTTACATGCGATATATCTCTTTCAATGATATTAAAATATATTCATAAATTTGTATAATTAAATACCGTATGGAGAAAATTATTTGCGTGTTAAAAAAGAATATTTATGGTGGTCGCGGAGGTAAAAGCTCGGACTTGCGATCGGTGCGTCTGAATTCAAATCTCACATTACCTCTGAGAAATTTGTTCTAAATTATTAATTAGATGCCATAACCTCGGTGGATCTTATATAATAATATCTTAATATCTCGGTAATATAATAATATCATAATATCTATATAATATAATAATACAATAATATCTCGGTGTATCTTATATTATTAACAATAATATTAATAATATTATATACATATTTATTATTAATAACATTATATATATTTATTATTAATAATAATAAATAAGTAAAAATAATAACTCTTAAAGGATCTATGGTGGGGAAAGAGATAAAAGCACGGACTCGCGATCGGTAGGTCCAAGTTTCAAATCTCTCGTTACCTCTGAGAAATTTGTTCTAAATTATTAATTAGATGCCATAGCCTCGGTGGTTATACATTATACTTATTAATTATTAATAACCAGAAAGCCTAAAAAGTCTAAGTTTTCAGTCTTTATTTAAATAAAGTCTGAATAAAAAGCGCCTAAAATAATAGGTCCTATAGAAAATAGCCATAAGAATGTAAAGATAGAAAAAGAACGGAGCTTCTTAATAGTGAGACTTCGGCGTTTCATCACAATAAATTATTTTCAATTGTAAAAGTATCTTAATTTGTATAAAACTGAGGGTGTCTTGCAAGAAAGGCAAGTTGGAAGTCCGAATAAGAATCGAAGTTCTTTTCTGCTTTTGACTTTCTTCTTTAACCAATACTATTCTGTTCGTGTTACATGGTAATTATGGAATTATCGATTGCGGTTTCCATAAATTACTTGGAAATCAGAATCGTAAAATCTACAAACACATCCTTATACGTGTTCCTTGCAGTAGGATATTTCGCGTTAACTTCCATGCCACGAGCCTAAGTCACGGATGCCAGAGTTTCTCAACTGTTCAGCCATATTTCTCCTTCTCTATTTTCTGCAAACTTGGGCAATTCAAAAAGTAATTTCGACACAAAACAGAAATAAAGAAACTCATTCTCGATGATTCTACGAGTATTTAGAAACTGGATACGACTTCTAAGGGAATTCAATTTACGGAGTTTCCTTCGTGCCAAAGTTGAGCACCTTTGGCAAGGGTAAAAATAGAACCTTAATAGTTTCCTTCGACGAAGATTGAGAACGAATTTGGATGCAATTTATTTGGAAATTTTTCAGAGGCTTTCCTGCTCGTGTAAATTTTGCTGACGTAAGCCCTATTTAACAGGGATTACTCGGAATTTTCTGGAAAATTTCTAACGTTGGAGGAAAGTTTTATTTTAAAGTTTAAAGTACCGTTCGCTTTATCAGACTGAAATGCTTTGTTAAACCACAACTCGGGGCTTCTTATTGAGTCAGGAGAAAAAGTCATAAATAAGTGTGAATCATATCGAGATCAATGGTCAAACGTATTTATTAAACTTTCGTCTGCTTCCTGTTTATTGTAAAGAAAACAACGTGTTACTGTTAACGTTGAAGTTGAAGATGCAATTAAAATTACGAATTGTGCTTAACTTAATTTTGTAACACAACTTTGTAATATTCTCAAAACAATAATATCTCAATTTCCAATATTTACGGTGTGTTGATATTCAAATTTTTAATTCTAATATTTAAATATCCAGTATTAATAAAATATCAATAATCAAACCTTCAATATTAGTAAAATGCGAATGGACAAATTAAAGTAATTGCAAAAACACCCGATATTCCCCAATTGCGAATATTTAAATTTCACCAAATTCCAATATCGTTATGCTTATTAAATCCTTGGCCAAGAGAAATTAGGGCAGTCGTAAAAATAACTTAAACACAACGCCGCAGATTCAACGTATTTCCCCTATTTTCCCGCCACGTTTTCCAAGTGAAAGAAAAACGAACAAATTCATCAAAATTCATCTAGCACGCGAGGCATTAATGTAAAATACATTAAAACTTTACTACCAAGAATCAACCTATCGTTGCTTATCCGAGCGTAAAAAGTATAACGCGTACTCTTCGCGATAAAAATAGTATACCAACAATTGCTTTTTCCACGCCGGCCAATGAGAGGGTAACACACAAAATCGCAGAAACGAATTAACACCCGAGTTAAAAGGTCGTAGGATCAATGTAACCCGAAACGTGTTCGAGTAAATTATGCGCGTCATGTAGGTCAGTGAATCGTAGCTCAAAATGATCGTGCAGGACTTAAACTGCAACGTTTACGTACACATTGCGTGCCTATGGAAAAAATAAGGCATTACCAAACGGATAAAACTTTCAAAATTAACCCGGCACATTTTAATCGTCTTCTTATGCCTTTCTAAGCTGAATTATTCTTTCGATAGTTTCATCAATCAGGTTAAATTAATTTACTGAAGTTCTCTATTGTTGTTCGTTCACTTTGTATATGTTGATAGAAAAAACTAACCCTAGAACTACCGGCGTGAAATCTGTTTTTATTATTATATTTAAATATAGATAAATCTGTATTATTATTGAACATGGATAAATCTGTATTAATAGTAAAACTGTTGGAGTTATATCTATTGTTTTTAAATATACTGAATAAGTACTTTGGAAAAAGAGGAATCAAGAGGTGAAAAAGTTGTCCAATTAAGTAATTTAACACTAAATCTACCGAGCCAGTCAAAATGACCGGTTTCCAGTTTCGAGTAGTTACTTAAATTGATAGGGGAACCATGAAGTAAATATTCCACTTCTGTCTTGTAAAACCTAAATTAGTTAATTAATCATCTTTTTCACTACTTCATTTCTCTTTTTTCAAAGCACTTATTCAATATATCTAAATTTCAGTAGATATAACGTCGGTAATTTTAGTGTTAAGTTTTACAAGATAGAAGTGGAATATTTGTTGCATGACTCCCCTGTTAATTTTGTGAATTTTTCGACAAAATTGAGAACAGTACTTGGTAGTTCTAGTGTTAAGCTTCTCTCCGTTTCTCTAATTGAAGTAAAGAATAATTGCCTATCAGAAGACAGTTCTTACAATTAACAGAATCGTCTCGAACCCAAAGCAGCCAAATCCCACCGCGTGAGTCACCGCGAAAAAAGAACAAGTCACGGAATTAAAGCAGTAAACTCGAATCTACGTATATTCAATTGTAAAAATAGAAAGTTTCACGTTCGACAAATTTGTAATACGATCCTACGCAAACTATTCCTTCGTTATTCACGAAATCGCGTAGACAATTATCTCGACGGCCCTCGATACCGTCGGACACTTTGTAACGTAAAGATTTACATATTTGGATTAGCGAATGACGTTAAGATAACACGTTTTATCGTACGAAAAACGTGTAACGTAACGAAGTCGGTGTAAGATAGATACACGGAGGCAATTAGTCGTGCGATGTAGAAACACGGTAAACATAACGATGCTGGTACAACTAGGCGACAATGGAATTCCTATGCGAGTTTCACTTCATTGATTCGTCAAGGTATATTCGTGTCTTTACACTGTCTCTATATCGTGTTTCTTTTCGCAAAACTTCTCGTATTACACCCGATAGCATTGATAACAACTATCTCATGGCAAAGAATAAAAGTTTTAATCTAACCGCGGACGAATTTATTCGTCCAGTCTCGAGATCGTTTAAGTAGCATTAATTTTAAGTTGTCAGTGTGAATGGCATTATTGGAATTAGTCTGGAATGAAAGCTTCTTACGCATCAAAGTCGAAATCCATTCGGTGCAGAAGTTGTCAATATAAAAATCGAGGTCGAATTTAATTCGATATTGAGACTCGAATGATTAATAGATATTGTATGTATTAATGGTATGGGATTTTAGAGCGATTTCTCGATTGAACTGAGTCGAATGACAGTCACAACGAAACGCGCGCATTGGCATGGCCGGCGTGGTTCGATTATCGATATCGGGAACTCGAATTCTTAGCGCTAATCGTTGTACGAAGTAATACGTAAATGTTAAACTATCCTGTTCCTTTGGGGTTGATAACTGATAGATGGTAATAACGATAACGTAAATGAGAATTAAGAGTTTTACAGAATCTTAAGACTTACGTAATTAAATGCCGATGACAAGTCGTTCCGGTATGTAAAATAGGTGAATTACGATGGACTTCGATTGATCTTCGATCGGCTGGCCAAGCAAACAGACGTTAAAGATGTACACTATTGCTGGCACTAATCGTTGAATTGAAACGGGCACAGAAAACTACATTAAAAATCAACACAATCACCATAAAACACGGAACCACGTTACCCCGTCAGAGTTCACCGCTCGACTGCACCGAGTCGCGTACCTATTCGGAATTCTTCGACGAACTTCGGGGATCTTCGGCTCGTGCAGCGAACTTCGCGCCACTCGATGCAATTTTGAATCCTCCCCTATGATTGGCCAAGCGCGTAAATCTGAAATGTTTCAAATCTGTTGGAAGTGCGCGAAACGCGGGAGAAATTAATATTTCTTTCTAAATTATTTAACGCGTTCTTTGCATAGATTCATTATCAGATAATTAGAATTCATTACTGCTGATGTTATATATTGAAAATTAAAGTATATAAGTGGATTTCATATAATATTCAAAGCATAATGCATACACAAGTATTCCACGGCGTGTTCTATCCTCCTAATTGAAATTCTAACGTCTACTTTCGATTACGTTGTACATGTTTGACTTAATGTTAAAAAAATCAAACTAAATCACTATGCGAGTCAATATTCATCATTTTCCATTAACAAATCTTTGCGTTTGCGTATGCTGACTAATGCTAATTGAATGTAAACTCATATATTGAGCGTGGCGTTTACCATTTGAGTAGGCGTCGCTGGAATTCGCATAGAAAGTTCAAAGAAAAAAAGATTTGCGCGTAGGTAAAATGTTAAATACCTCATCCCAGTCATGAAGTAAGTAATACCAGTAGGATAACATCAAAGATAAAAATTGCTCAACTTCGTAAATCTCTTAATTTATCCATACATTTCCTCTTACACTTGCATTTACTCTGATATCTTCTAAAATTGATATTCCAAAGTAACAATCATATCCTCGGCACGTTATACCACGGAAATAAATTATTCAACGATCGTACGTGCAACTCAGTCCGCAACTTGAATTGCAGCTCACGGGAAATGGCAACTTCTTATCTAGGAAATTCTTCGAGCAGAAATCGTAGCGCCACATTTTCCATGCACAATAATAACACACTTCTGCAGTCGTATCGATAATGCAGAAGTCAAGGAGCGTGCTAATCTTTCTCGAGTCACGGTTATTTTATCGATTAAGCGAAGAAAAAAAGCGATGTGCAAAAAGAAGAGGAACAGAACGAAGATGCTAATAAATGCGATATCGTGTTCCACTGAGTGTATTTCGATCGATGACGATGACGTGAGTTTGCGGGTTACACGTAATGAGCTCGTGTGACGTGTAAAGTGAATGTAAATTTCTCCATGGTGTTTGTAAACTTCTGACGGAAGTCCAGAAATATTTCCCTGAAAAAATACACACACGGTTAGAATAATTGAATTCCACGAGACCTTTTGTTGCATCATCTTTTTATACGAATTATTTCTTTTAAATATATTCCATTTTAATTTTGTAGATTAAAAAATAAAAGATGGGAGTTAAGTGCGCTACTTTTTGAATTAGATTCAAAGGAGGAACGAGAAAGATATTTATATTGATAAATTCAGAAATAAGATTCAAATTAAACGTGAAATGGGAATTTTAGAGACGTTTAGGGACATGCATGACAAAGTTACGTAGCAGTCATCTTTAATCTGCAATTCATTAATGAAGATTTGTCGGAACAACAAGGATATTTATTTTAACCCAGTGGTCTTTGATCTCTTGCGTGCGATTTATATTACATTGCGAACAATTTATCTTGCACTTTATCTCGATTGAATTCTCTACCGATTGTATCGCGAAACTGATAAGATAGGAGTTATCGAGTTCCACTTACTTTCAGCGTAACGTTTGAGAATCCGTTTTAAAAATATGTATAGACTTCGGATAAATAGCAATAATTCGCTAAAAATATGTGGCGATGGCGTCCAAGATAATCTCTTTTTAAAGTTCATTCCTAGCAGTGTATTACTTAATTACAGAATATCATTCCTTCCAGAACAAAATCAAAATAGCGTACAAACAAATAACTAAACACATTCCGCACATTGGAGTTCAATTTAAAATGAAGGATGTAACTTCGTTAAACTTTTTTAATTTCTATTATTTGAACACGTAAACTTAAGATCTACAAAGCAATGCAAGGAAAATGCATCCACATTGATCGTGACCTTGAGGCAGAAGTTTAAAAAGACGCAAAAGGAACCGTGAATCTCTTGAAATCATTTAAACTTTATTACTGCATAATTCGAGCATTGTATGTACGCATAATGGAGATTGCTTTCAACAGTGTCGGCCCAATGTAACCGTCGATTGAAAATAATTATAAAATGATCTCCATGTACACTGATATAGAAAGTCCATTGTGTGTCCTTTAACATTCATTTATAAAACATATATTGCATCAACATACGAAAGAATACCAGCCTGCATGAAATTTCCTTACCGAATTGAGCTTTTCTATCATTTTCTTTTTTCGTTTCAATGCCGTCACAATAAAAATAATATAAGTAAACCCCCACGTATATGTAACGTTCACATACCCCTTGTTTTTAATGAGTGCAGATACAAGAACAATAAATATTTGAACATTTCTAAGAATTATTAATTCTACCGCACAACTGAAATTTTTTTAAATCCAGAAAAGTCTCCGACTGGAAGTAATTACTAATACTAATTTAATTTATTTTTAAAACCAGCTTCACCATTTAAAGAGTCCGCCTCCTTGTAAGCATCGCCATTGCGCCCCTAGAAAATTAGTTGCAAAAGCGATAAGTTATATCGTGTAAAATATACTTCACTATATTTCCACGTTTTTCCCTTATCTTTCCGGATCGGCGTTAAGACCATTATTAACCGCCAAATTTATCTGAACGTGTCCTTTAAAGGAATCGAATTACGATGTATCGTGACACCTTAATGGAACGGCTCACGAAGTGACCTATTTGCATCGTCTTGGCTCAAATGCCCAGCTGCATTAAACTTCACTACTATTACTTTAAGTACGTTCTCCATTGTCGCACATACCTCGTATCATGTCAAGGTGATTTGAAAAATCAGATTGCCGACATTCAACCAATTCCTTTTTGCACGAAGAATCGCCGGTGGTGCCTGAGGATTTCATTATTTTTAAATTGATTTTCTGCAAGAAGAAACTTAGTAACTTTCCAGTCTTCCTGAATAAAATAAAATATAACATAACTGTTAATAGTCACTGGTAAATTACATAATTATTACAATTAATAGAGTACATGTAAGTTGAATATATAATAAAAAAAGAAAGAAATCTCGTCATTTTCATATTTACATTACTGAAAGGAACTGGAATGATATTGAAGAAATTTTCACCGTAACTGTTAGTTATCATTAGTATGTTATATAATGATTATTAACAGTATCTATGTAACTTGAGTGCTTAATTTAAAAAAATGGTAAAGATGCACGTGCTAGCGTCGTAATGGATTTTTATAAAAAAACTAAACGCGTCGATAAGTCATTAATAGCCGCGTGAAACGCGACGGCGATGATGTCGGTCGCAGTGCAGTAATTGTTATGTAATGCCGGCAGAAATCGAGACCGGCTCATATATGTACGAACGTACGTTCCTACGTTTGACACACACGATAAATGACTCCGTATGCAAATTTAAGTGCAGGAAGATCCGTTCGTTAAACGCGTCGAAGGTCTCCTCGTTAACGCACGCAGTTCTTTTGAAATTTCGCGACATGAGCGAAATCGAATTCGATGCGATCTTCACATTCCGCAGCGAGATAATTAACTTATTCGCTTATAACGAAGATTTATCAAGTAAGGAATGTTACTTTACAGATCTTCGGTTCTTAAAATATTGTTAAGAATACAATTTACATAATGTAGAATAGTTCAATCATATATAGACTTCATTAATGAAAACCTGTTACTGTAATCATTAGCAATATAACTGGGACACGTTGATAGAAAAATAAGAGAATGTTTTATATACAATGGTTAGCGTTTTTCGGGTTAAAGCCGCGTTGGGAAATTTGAAAATTCCGACGTTTCGCCAGCATTTCAGCTAGCTTCATCAGGGTAAACTGATACGAAATTTTCAAATTTCCCAACGCGGCTTTAACCCGAAAAACGCTAACCATTGTATACCTAACAATGGCCGCGAAAGCCTCAAAACCTCGAAGAGAATGTTTTGTAAAAAAGAGATGTGATGTGATAAAATAATTATTAAAAATTGTAACGTAGAAATATAAATCAAAAGGTATACAATTCCGAAATTGAAGGAGTTTTGTTCAGTAAGTATAATTGGAAACGTTAATTTGAAAAATGGTTTCGTCGTTTAAAATGGCAATTATTCAATCGTCCTCTGCATAGACGGAAAGTAAAATGCAAGAAGCAATTCAATAAACTGAGGAGTTGGCACATTTCTCGCTATCGTTAATCAATATTTTGTCTTGATAATTGCAGATAAAAGAGATTTTTGTTGGAAAACTTAAGTAAGCATGCAAGAAGTACTTCTTTCAAGTTCAAATCTCAATGTATTGCCAACATTAAAAAGCTCGTAATTCTAGTGATTAGTACCAATCGTAAAACTCAAAAGTACTAGAACTCATTGATAACTATTTTTATGATTTATTATCAGGAAAAGATTTTTTAAAATATTATTTGATTCTTGTGCATGGTTGGCAAAAATATATTTTGCACATTTAATGGAAAAAGATAAATTTGTCGTTACATAGCAACATAACCTTCATTTGTTCATTGTTCAGAATCACCTCGATCCTGATATTGCATAAAATAAATTGTTTCTACGATTAAATAAAATGGAGAAATGGATATGCGAAAAACTTTCCGAATTTTTAAATTTTCCAGTCCCGGTGGAATTACCAAAGTAAGATTGCATTTATCTGCAAATAAATTTCCTATTATTTTTCATTGCCTGTGTTTTATATGTAATTCTTTAATGCATAATTTTATATTCTTAGGCGTATAATGGAGTTGCAAAATGAGAGAGATTTAGATGAATATTTAAAGTCTCTGCTCAACTTTAATAGTCCGAAGCACAGACAATTTGTGGCAGAGTTGAAGAAGCGACAAGGTTTACACCCAATATATTTTTTTATATCTGTTAAACAATTAAGATATTAACAGTATATAAAATGTGTAGTATATTATAATCACTATGAATTATATAAATCGTCTGAAAAAAGAACAATACATATTATATGAGTTTAACGGCATTTTCAGCTTCTAACAAGGATTACATTGGTTATAAAAAACCAAATGATAAGGATAACGTGACCAAGAAGCAAAATGAAAAGAAAAAGGGCAAAGCAAAAATAAAAGAGAACATACAGGTGCCTTTAAATTTATATTACTCATTAAACTTCTAATGAATTGTGTAATCATCAAAGATTTTCTTTCAGCTGCAAGAACCTCCAAAACCTGAGAAAGTGGAGAAAAAGAAAACAAAATTTGTTAATTTATATTCGCAGGAGGGTCGTGATAGAGCAACAGTATTATTAAAGGGTACTTTCTATATGTGACACTACAAAGAATGATATTGTATAAACAGATTATTAAGTATAAAATTTTGTCATTAGGTAGACACAAATGTAACTGTGAAGCAAAGACACACCAGCTAATTAACAATTGTCTCAATTGTGGTAGAATAGTGTGTAGCCAGGAGGGAGCTGGACCTTGCTTTTTCTGTGGAAATTTGGTGTGTTCTCCGGAACAGCAATCAATTCTTTCTAGTAATACTAAGCATGCTGATCAGTTGTACAATAAATTAATGTGCCAAAAGCCAAGCAAAAGTTTTGAAGATTCGATTAAACAACGAGACAAGCTTCTCGAATACGACCGCAACAGGTGTGCATCGTATAAATACTTCATGTTAAACGATAATTCAAATTACATTAATTTTCAGCACACGCTGTACAAAGGTAATCGACGACGAATCGGACTATTATCGGTCGGACAACATTTGGCTTTCTACGAAAGAACGAGAAAAATTGCAAAGACACGAGGAAGAAACCAGCGCTCGTAAACATGCTTCGCGACTTGATAGAAAAATAATATTTGACTTTGCCGGCAGACAAATAGTAGAAGAAGATAATTTGATTGAAGACCTTACCGAAGAACAATTACAAGAGATGTGCAAATTGATACCTCATGATGACATTGAGAGCTTTAATATCTGCCCAAGTATAGAATATGAACGTCCAATGGTAACAATATTTTAATATGTCGTTTAATATTAGAAATACTGGCGTTATATCTATTATATTTTTTCATAAGATAGAAGTGAAATATTGACTTCAGGGCTCCCCTATCAATTTGACGAATATTTACAAAAAAATATAATGAAATACAAGTAGTAATATTACATTTTTCAGTATATTGAACTGGATGATGGTGAGCCTCGGACGACAGGAGGAAATATTCCGAGGAATGTGATAAATAGAATTCAAGATAAGGAATATTTGGAAATGAGTGATCAGGGTCTGTGCTTAAGCATGCATCAACCTCATGCATCGTTACTGGTAGCTGGCATAAAAACGTAAGGTTTAACATAAATTAATTACCAGACACATGTAACGAATCGAAGTAATCCTCTCTAACATTCTGATGATATAGACACGAAGGTCGAACATGGTATACATCGCACAGAGGAAGACTATGGATAGCTTCAGCATCTAGAAATCCAACTATGGAAGAAATTTCAACTGCACAACAATTCTATCGTGTTTTAAACAACGGTAAGTGAAAATGATAGTTTTAAATATACCATTGTTATTAAACTAACACATTTTCAGAGAAAATCCGATTTCCTGAAACCTATCCTACCGGTTGTTTATTGGGTTGCGTCACAGTAACCGACGTCCTGCCACAAGAAGAGTATAGAAAAGTTTATCCGGAAGGAGAAAGTGAGAGCCCTTATGTTTTTATATGCCAGGGTTCTCATATGCTACCGATTAAATTCCCGATACAGGGAAAACATAAAATCTGTACGTAATTTCGAGGTCTTATGTCTTTCAGCCTAAGAACAAAATATCTGCAATCATTTAAAATGGCTTTTACTTGTAGATAAGTTGGACCAAAAAATTCATCAAGCTGCATTGAAGTCATTGGAAAAAATCACGAAGAATACATACAATTAATCGACTTAACAGTGATACAATATGTTCTTTTATCGTAATTTGCACCTGCGACTGTTGCTTAAAGTTAGAGATTAAAGTTAATCCCAATATTATGAAACAATAAAAATAAATCTGTGAACTCCAGGCTTCCTCATTCGCAATTTATAATAAATGTTATTTATTACATGTACATAATAGAATATATTACAATGTACATACAGTCCGGTTATATTACAACATACCCATTCCCCTTTTCTCGCTTATTTTACGTTACCCGTCGTCTTTAAATGTCTGTTATGTTCTTAAACGTGTAATTCATGAAAAAATATCAGCCGTTTGTTCTGTTACATCTAAAATATCAGACTTTCACAAATATTACAAGGAATTCTCAATAGTCGTTTTTTTTTGTTTCTTTTTTACATCAAAATAGTCTATAAATTTAAAGTACAAAGAGAACGTTAATTTTTCTCTGAAATATGACATTTCCTTTTGTATTATTCTTATGTACTATAAAATCTACACGATAATATAAATTATATTAAATCTGTAGATTTTAGTCGAAACTAAATTGATGCAATGTCTTCTACGATATAGTCAGACGAACCGAAGACAATATAAACTCTGCATTTAAAACCCAAGTTACATATTACATAAATATAACATGATTGCACAAAGTAATTGTGGCGGACTTAATTACGAGAAGGAAGTGATAATAAAAATTTCATGAAGTGTGTCAGCGTATGAAATAAAAATCTGCAACATAAGTAGGCATCTACAAGAATCTGCAAACGTTATAAGTTTGCGCGATAAGTATTATGTTCTATTAATTATTCCAAGTAACAGATGTACTAGGAATGTATGAACAACTAATTGTGAGAGTACAAATGAATATTTTCGTACTGAGCTTTGAAAAATGATAAATAATTGTTATAGTTTCTACGTAGACATCTCGAGACCCACTGATATTCATAGAATTAATTATGTCAAATTAATATCCTGCTAGCATGGCTATAATCGAGACTATTATTATATGATTTATACCACGGATAATACAGATACATAAATATTTTACCTTTTTCGTAACATTACATAAATAACGTAGCGATAGTAACAACAACTACACATGCATTATACTTTCAAGATAATAACTTAAGTTCTCCTTTTCTTCTTATATTTGCATCTTTAATATAATCGGAAACTTAATTGAGTAAATGCTATAAGAATAATTTTGAATTGTGTAGACTAGTATTTGAAGAATAAAAGAATACCATATTCTTTTTACTCGATAATTTTGAAGCGATTAAAGGAAATTTCTACACGAAATCTACTCAAGTGTTTGATTTTTAAAAGATGTTTCAGGACTGAAACAGTCAAATTAACATTCTTGTAATGTTTTTCTAATTCCTTTTACATTGCATTATTTCGAAAGCGAATAGATACATACTAATACGTAATAACGATGCTAATTAGCACCATGAACAAATTAATTCTAACTTTATGATATTGTATGATTCAAAAAATTGAAGAAACTCGCGCAGTCGTACAAGATACTCGCTTTGCAACAATACAGATTAATAGTTCTTTTTCTAAATAACATTCCAATATATATTTAGGTATATACTAAAGTTTGTCCTCCTAAAATGTAAGTTTTTAAAATTTCTTTATAGTTTTCATAGAAGAAATAGTTTTTATGTAACTTTTAATATTACATTAATTAGGCTGGCAAATATTACGTAGTGTAATTAATGATTCTTTGTCAACGAAATTCTTTTTTCTCCCTAGATACAATCAAATATTTCAAAACGTTACGCCGTAGAGTAATATAATCGGTAGAATTTAATTACTGATTTACTAGGATCACGCTTCGATGAAACTGATCATACTTTATCCTTATTTCTCTTTAAACAATTAATAGGCCACCGCGATATTACGATAATACTAAAAGATTTATATCACAAACCGACTACATGCAAAGAATTTCAATAAATAATTCGACAAGGTAGCTATTTACTCCGAAAGCCGTAGATTTCCTTAATAAAATAATACTTCTCTGCATCTCTTTTCAAAGGAGCGATGAAAAAAAAATCCTTTATCGCACATGTACCGTTAAAACTTACGTGTGCATATAAATCTACACAATTTCAAGCAATACAAAGCATTAACATTTTTTTTTAATCACCCTACTCATCCATACTTCTTCGAGACACTATAATGTGTCCAGGTGATTTATTTTCTGCCTTTATTTATTCGAATTTACGCGATAAATAACGTGAAGACGATTCATTAGAACTAATTCATCTATACGTAAGTCGAAGAGTCTTTTAAACTAGTACCACAAGCATCACAGGTCGAAACGTCCTTTTCATTTACTAACGTGCATTTTGGGCATTCTTTGCCACCGCTCGCTAACGGCTTATCCTCATTTCCTTTATGCCTCGATTTCCCACACATTTCGCAAATGTCCCACATCGGAAGATTGAGAAAAGTGCATGTTGCACAATTCCACCTACTGTCAGCCTCCAGCTCGTTCTGCTTCCCCGAATGGGATAGCTCAATGTTCTTCAACGTATCCGCAATCTTCGAAATGTGATCCGATGATTTATGCGAACGTTGAATCGGAAGCGTCTGACTGCTGTGTTTCTTATCTTTGTTATGCGGAGAAAGTTGATTCTCAGAAAGCATGTCTACATGATGTTTATTGGAATCCGACAGATCGAACGAAGATGATTTCTTTTTGAATGGCAAAGTATCGTGATGATAGTGTCTACCATTTGTCATCATGGTGTCGAACTCGTTTGTATCGACTTTACTGCTTTTCCTCTTTTCAAAACGGTGTGCACCATGTTTCTCACCGTTCTCAGCTTGTTTAACTGGCTTTTGCTTCGCCATTCGGGTGTCTAATTCTCTTTTGCATAATATATCCTCACGGTCACCAAGATCCTTGGAGTATCCTAAACTTTCTAGATTCTTGTATACAAAGTCCCACGTATCGTAATTATTTTTTTCCGCGCTAGGCTTTGCTGCATTCTTATCGACTTTCCCATAATCGTAATGATCTCCATCGCTGGATTGCCGTCTGTCAGAATCTACCTCGTCGAAGTCCGATATTCTGTGAGGTACTTTACGATTTTGTAGTTTATCATAATTTGCCACGGATACCGGCATGTCAAGTTCTATTAATCTGTCCGTTGGTACTCTGTTAGCATACGGTGGGAGAGTAGGACAGTAAGGATTTGGATGCATGCCGCTGTAATATTTGTTAGGATGCGGTAAACATCCGTGGGCCCTGTATCGATTAAACATGCCATGATCCATCGGTGGGAAATATCGATAGTTTCCTAGCAATGCATTGGTTTCTTCTATGTATCTGTAGTCCGGTTGGCAAACAGGCATAGTCATGTTGTAATTGGAAGGCATTATATGGTATGGAACAGGTGGTATCACACCTTCTACGCTCGCGGGTTGCTGATAATGGTGATACTCTCTGTAAATTTCTGGTTTTGTACGATTCTGGTGCATTTTTTCGAGAAAACGATAATTCAATGCTCTAATCGCTTGCTCCGGAGTGCCGACGTGATTCTCACGAAATTCTAGAACTTCCAACCAAGATATAGTACAGTTCTGTGAAACGCTTTCCCATATTTGCTTCAAGATCTGTGATTAAAATTAAAATCCCTATTCAACAATGTTTTAACACAGTATTTATTATTGTATCCTAAATTATCGCAATAATGCAGCATAGGATTCTTGAAAATTCGATTTATTAATTTCCTAATTTGCTTAACATAAAATATATTGTACAGATAAAGAAACATTGTGCATTGTCAATTTTGTATCCAAGAAAATGTTATACAAGTTCTTAAATTGTATTATATATATTATTGTAATTATCTCGAAAGTGAAATTTATATATTTTAAATCATTAAATCTTACTTGGCATTCGACAAAGGCAACTATCGCGTCTCTGCTAACACTGGGAACTTTATCAGGATCAATAGGACCCTCCAGGGTAAGCACTCCCAAGCCGGTGTGTTTGTATCCCATTTGTTCAAACATTAATTCTGCTCCTATTAAATTTGCTTCTACCTCATGCTTGTAATATCCGCTATAAGTCTAATGTTAAAGAATAGAAATCAATGAAGTAGTCTTATATTTTACAAATATTATTGAAAAAATCATATAAATAATAACCCTTAATGTCCTATATTCCTTCCTCCAAGGCTGAGCAAGAAGATTAGCTGCATATAAAGAAATAGCACTCCACGCAGTTGCAGCTCTGTAACAGCTAAAATCTTTTAATGTAGCTGCAGATCTGTGTAAAATATCTGCAGTTTCTTGAAACACATATTTATTTTCATTTGGAACAAGACAAAGGTATTCTCTGATGAAACCTGAAACATGTATGATTATCACATAATGTGAATAAGCATTTGATGTTGTATACCACACTTGTAATAGATTGTACCTTCTAACTTGTGACGTTGTTGTAATTTTAAAGGACTGTCATCCGTCTGTAAATACACCAGGTGACTCTGCTCTAATTTCATACTGATTTCGTGAAGTTTATCTTTACCCCTTATCATTAAGTCATTAGCCATTTTTGTATCTACAAACAAATATTTCCTGCTCTTATTTCTCTTTCATTTTGAACATGTGACAAGAATACTATTAAAATTAGATCATAGGTAGAAAACATTGAGGAAATAGGATTCTAATCCATACCAAACATTTAATTTCTGACGAATAAAGAATAACTTAATGCACGAGTAACACCACTTTGATGCTCTTGAAAAGTAAGAATAAGGTAAAATATGTCAGCTAGAAATAGCTTCTGCCTCACATATATTACAAACCTCCTAGATATGCACCTTTAGATCAAATTCCTGATTCAAACTATGGCTAGCTCCAACCTAAAAATAAATCCTATATTTAGAAGCACTGTTACAGTGTTCCTTAAAGGAGCTACCATAATATAATCTTTATTCGGCAAGTGCTCCATTTCAGGCATAACGGTTTATCGAGATTTCGACTGAGCTTGAAGAACATATTACATCACTTCATAAACAGTAAATATTTTTCTCTGATACTTTTTTCTTGGTTATGTTCGAGTTATGTCATAAGCACGGAATAGACGAGTACTAGAAATTCAAGTACATTTCGAATTCATGTTTGTCCATTTATTGCGACATCTATAAACGCAGCTACGTCATCACAATTACGATAAACAATTTTTGGCACGTAAAACTTTGAAAGTACAACAAAAACGATGCATCCTATTTAAATTATACACTGATGATTTATTGAGAGATATTTAAATGTTTCGTGGAATACACGATACTTTTGATTATTCTTGCAATATTCTGTAGGCTAACGTTTAGATTAAACGAAATTTGTTCTGTCATTGATTTAATTTTAAACGAGAACAATTTTTTGGCAAAATTCATAAATGGTTTTTGAAAGTGCACGTATAATTGATATTCAAAGTATATCGTTATTAAAGATATGACTGTTTTATGTAATACTTCTGTTTGAGAATCTAAAAAATCATCCTCCAGCAGTGAATGAAATTACGTGTTTTTAAACTTTCTTTAAAAAACACGAGGTAGTACGATTTTATCACATGTATTATTAAGTTTCACAGGGGCATACATTTTTATTATATTCTCATTGACACTGTGAAAGATGAAACCGTGTATAAATCAGCCATTTTAAATCACGAGATTTTAAAGACAATGAAACATATTACACTGTAATGTATCTTCGTGAAAATCAATATCGTATATTAAAAACTTATCCACTAAGCATATAATACAAATTCAATTGTGTGTGTGTGTGTGTGTATGTGTGGTATTTTGTAAGATAAATTTACAAAAATTCTTCGAGATAAATGCTTTGAAACTTCAGGTCTTAAACTAAAACAATATTAGTACTTACTTCCTGAACTGTAATGCGCGCATTACTTCAATTACATTCTTGCTCCTTTTGTTCAAATTAAGCACAAATAAAAATGCACGAGATATTTCCGATGATAATTATTGTGCATTACAAAGAAAATTAATGTTAGATACTCATAACGATCGACGAAATTTTCAAATCAACATTAATGATATGTGAAATTACAAAAAGGAGCCTCTGAAATTAACGCAAAAGATGTTTTTTCATTTGGTTATTGTGCTTCGTACATATCCAAAGTCAAGAAATATTATTTGAAAACGTTTCAGCTACATTTTAACAAATTAATGTTCCTTGCAACATTTAATCGAAACACAAGTATAATTTTTCAAGCCTAAAAGTAACGTTTCGAAATAATCTTTCTAAGGCATAGATATGTCTGCCTTGCATTGCCATTTATAATGATCTGGTTTAATTCCATATAAATGTTCGTTGTCGAAGGAAAAGAAATTAAAGATGTGTAACATATCTTAAAGGCTGTTGTTCAGATCAAGACGTGGCCTTTTACTGCGTACCGTAGTACTGTCATCCTCAGAATCACCATTAGCAGATAGAAACTCTCGTTTTCTATCGGCATTCTGAAAAATTCAACAAAGATATTATTTTCAATTGGGATTATTGTAAACAAATGGCTCTCAGGATTTACAGTTTATTGTACCTTCTTATCCCATTGCTGATGGAGATACCTTAATAAAATAGTAGTTTTCTCCGTGACTATAACTAATTGTAGAACAATGTTTATTAATTTCTCTGCCTTAATTCATAATGAAACTATTTAAATGAAGTACTTACTTTGTTCGGAGGGATAATCTTTTGTTGGAAGGTAAACTGATGGTCTTTTTATACAAGTCCGATTTCCATTATCCGTATGAAAGTTAGCAAAATTATTTTCATTGTGCGAAGGCAAACCTTTTAGAAACTCAGCAACAGACTGAAAATAAGTTATATTATTTACAAAGATTTATGATAAAACTATATTACAAAAATAAGGAAAATTAAAACGCAAATATATGTTATGCTAATCAACATTAAAACAAACTTAATATAATATTTACAAATTCAATGTTATTGTTGTATTATTACACTGATTACCATTGTTAAAATATTTTAACTTCTGCCAGACGATAAATTGTATAAAAATAAAATGTAAATATATAAAATGTGTTACTAATATATCATTTTCTTTCGCAATATTTTACTTTCAACACGAACTGTATGTAACCTAAAACAACTAATTTCAAATAATGACAATATTTCTATTCGGCACTGGAAAATTGACCCTCACCATTGTAAAAAGTTCAAATGTTCAATTAACAATCTTACAAAAATCCGCACACTTCGAAAAAAAAGGCTTAGAATAATCTAATTGATATGAAACCAACTGTCGTCATTTCTCTAAACAGCCACAGAAAACGAAGTATCTAGATTCTATTCCTTTTGATATTCAATGAAGTTGATAAGGTTTCCAGGGTTTCCAGAGTTTCCAGTAAATCAGTCGGACACCTCACGGCTTCACGCATCGAAACAGAATATTCACGGAGTATGTACAACCGTAATTCTGTATATATCAGTGATTAAACGTTTCTCTTGTGTGTCCACTCTCAAGTTAAGCCTACTTGTAGCTGCATTCGCACTTTGAAAATTGATTAAAACGAATTTGCAATGTAAACGCCACGAACATCGAAAAAAACCCAAAAAACAAATCAGCCACGACCTAACTTTAACTGTAAACAACACGATTAATACGCGTGTCAATACAACTACCTGAAAGTTGATAACAGTTTGTGGGCAATTTAAAATATTCTACTATTTCTTTTTGCATTTACACGAACATTATCGATGCAAGACGTATCTGGAATGATAATATTGCATTCAAAGCTTTTAAATATGCGATGTACTCCAAATTAATTCATTTATAGAAGATTGAAGGATTGTTCAAATATCCAAAGAAGCTGCTTTCGAATTTTACATGAACTGCAATAATGTATAACAAAAAATGGTCTGATTTAAGAAAAACCAACGATGGTTATGAACTAGAACCAGAAATCACTAATAAAGAACGATGTTCTTTGAGAAATAATTTTATGCAGCTAGCATTTAATGCGGATGAGGAATCAGTTATTGTGACTGACAAAACAGGATATCTATACTACATAGACTTTTCATGTAACTGTCCATGCTATCAAAAATTAGGGAATGTTGGACAGCCTACTTTCATAGCATTTAATCCTATGAATAAGTCTGAAATATTAATTGGCCTCATTACAGCAGACATAAAAATTTTGAAGGTGCACAAAGATGTTACAGAGTTTTGCTTATTAATTGCTCACAAAGTACCACCCACATATATCTCTTTTTATAAAGATTTCTGCTTAACTTGTTCCAATAAGGAAGTCATAATATGGTGCTTAAAATCTTGTAGTAAATCCCATCAATTGAAAGTAAATACAAAAAATGTTATAATAAAGAAAGCAAGTTTTTCCAATTTGGGCCACATTGTTGTGTTGTATCATAATGACACTATACAAGCATGGACTTTTAAAGAGTTTCAGAAAGACACTAAGATCGATGCAAGAGCCTTTGGCATGAGAAATATTAAAGATATCGTTTTCACAAGAAATGGAAGGGCATTGATTATGGCTAGTAGACAAAATAAAATTGTCGTTCTTGATACGTGTAATTGGGATTTAATGAATACCTTCACTTTGCCCAAGGGTTTCAATGGAATAAGGCAATTGTCAGTTGTGCCATTACCATTAGATGGAGGAGCAAATAAAATGTTGGCATTCATTTCGTCAAATTGTACCCTACATTTTTTTAATTTAAGTACATCCTGTTTACTTGAAACATTCCAACCTGTTGAAATGATAAAGAAAATCGCAGTCTCTCAAAACGGTAGATACGTAGCGTATATAGAAAAGGAAGGGAACTTAAAAATCGTATGCAGCGAAAAGTTATTTTCAGAGAAATGCGTGCAATCGAAAAAAACGAAAGAGCCATGTAAAATACCTGCACATAAAATAAATGATCACTTACAATGTGTTAGACAGATTATAAAGCAAGAATTACGCTTGGAGAGATTACTGCCGATTCTTAAAGAGTTCGGTGAATATCCTGAAAAGTATCGTGTAAAAATATGGTCTACCATTTTAAAACTACCAGCTAATAAAAATGCATACAGTGCATTGAGTAGTAAAGCTGAATGTTCAGAATCTACGTTAGAATTACTGAAAAATTATCCTTTAGCAAGTAGGAATAATAAGTCATTGTTAATGACAACTATGAATTGTTTGATACAGTGGTGTCCTTTGCTGGTCCAAAGTTCATTTCTACCCAATTTAGTTTTCCCATTTCTTCTTGCTTTCCAGGTGATAAGATCTAAAAATTGTTAATGTTATGAGCGTATATAAAAGAATAGATTATTAATTTCTCATACAAATATAACGATTAATATGCATTTCAGAAAGACCCTTTACTTGCTTTTGAACTGATTTTAACTATATTACTGAATTATTGTCAGAGCTGGTTTGAATATCATCCTTTACCACCTTTGAATGTCTTGGGTATTATAGAAAATATCCTTCTGGAAACGGATCCATCACTTTTGAAAACATTTTGTGAATATGGAATAACGTCGAGTGACTATGCATGGCCACTGTTAAAAACTGCAATGAGTGAAGTATTATCAGGACCTGAATGGCTGATCTTATGGGACCATATAATATCATTTCAGAAACCTTTGTTTCTATTTATGTGCGTTGTCGCATACAGCATTCACTCTCGTGAAATTATAATGTCACTATTGCATTCTCCCGAGAATATAAAGCGACTTTATACCACTCAAGGACATGTTCAAGCAAAGGATTTACTGAAAGTAGCTCAACAACTCGAAAATCGAATACCTGAGAGAGTACATCCTAGCCATTACCTTAAGTAAAACGATTTGTTATTATAATAACAACGATCTAAATATTTAAGATGAAATTCAAAAAGCGAACTGCCTTCAATAATTGCTAACGGTTTTTTAGGAACGACTTAGTCTCATTACCTGAAAAAGGACCTTATCCACCATTTATACACGAATTTCCGAAGTTTCTTACCGAAGACCTATCTGTTTTCGAAATCGAAAAACTGAAAAAAAGAGAACGAATTATGGCGGAACATAAACAGAAAGCTGTGGAACTGGCAGAGGAGAACAGGTTGAAGCAAGAATCTAAAGCTTTTATGAATGAAATTCATAAAGCAAGACTGAATGGTAATAAATTTTTCAACGATCCATATCGTTATAAAAGGTGTACTTAAAAGGAACTGTTCTTTTTCAGAAGTACAAAAATGTATTCAACAGCAATCTTCGAATGTAGATTGGGATTTGAAACGAACATACTATAAACCTCAAACAGAAATCTGTACTGATACCGGTAAACAATTTTACGACGTCCCACGGTTAAATCTAGATAGCGATAGCGATCAAGATACACCTTCTAAACACGAAAAGTTAAAGCATTATGAACGATTACAACAAGATGTTGAAAATCTAGAATTCGAAGTGCAGAGTCTACTAACATCGTTAAGATCGAAAAAGTCAGAAGCAGACGTGACATAACATACTTCTACAATTTACAATGAATTTTATTGTCCAAAGTATAAAATTATTTGTACAAAATGGGAGAAATGCTCAAGCAAGAGTGAAGATGAATGTCGTGCACGAGTGTTTAAAATTGAAACAAACACCGAAGCAACAATTTATATGATACATTTTAAAATATAATATTTATTAGAATTATATCATATTAAACATATACATGCTATAAAGGTATAAAATTATTTTGTCGTATATAACTAGTATATTTTGCTACCTAATATTTACAATCTGTAAATGTCATAAGGCTCCTTTAGAAGTTAAAATGTAAAATAGCAGTCAATCATTTCATTATATACATGTATACTTTAAAAAAATATAGATCTCTTTTTTTTTTCTAAATGCTTTAACATGAGAATGTTTATAGTATAATATATATTACAATACACTAAATTTTTTAGATCTGGATTTGTGCTACTCACAATATTTTAGAGAAATTAATTGTCGTATTGAATGAATGAGTGAACAGGAACATCGAGTTTTTCCCTTCCTTTTAGGCCAGTTAGCTCAATTATTACCAAACACTCTACAATTGTAGCACCACATGATTTTAACAATTGTGCTGCAGCTACCATAGAACCTACATCAATATCAATTATTGTATGAGTTTCACAACAACTATAATTTTATGTTGACGAGTAGAATTACCTATTTATTTTCATCTTACCTCCTGTAGCTAATAAATCATCTACAATGAGAACACGTGCCCCTTCCTTTAGAGATTCTGTTTGTATTTCAAATGTGTCCTATGTAAACAAAGCAAGTATTAATTGAAATGTTTACATGCTAGAGACTTATATCTTATGTGTTCCAACCTCTCCATATTCCAAAGTAAAACTTTGTTGTATTACTTTCCCTGGAAGCTTCCCCTTCTTCCTAACTGGCAAGAAAGGTTTTCCCAATTCCAGGGAAATCATAGGCCCAAATAAGAAACCCCTCGAGTCAAGACCTACAACCACATCAATTTCAAGGAACATAACATGTTCCACTATCAGATCTTTCATTGCCCTGAGTGCCACGACATTTAAAAAAACGCCAAATATATCTCTGTAAATAAATCATTTTCATGAAGTAACAACCATTTTAGGCAAAATTAAAATGTATTACCGCACCGAATGCATGAAGGTTTTGAAACTGATGCCTCGTTTTACTGAAATGTTTACGATTATGTTTACGTATATTCCTTACCGAAAAATGATACCAGGCTTTTTAAAATCCGGATAACTTTTGATAGAATCCTTTAATAGCTGAATTTTTTCATTTTTATCCATTCTGAGAGGCATTCGATTTCAATGGCGTGATTACTGCTTTACGTCTTCTTTGAAATGAGGCAATCTACGACGTTTGCAAACACGTGGAAGTCACGTGCTTAAATAGAATTAATTTGCGATAAGGATATAAACAAGGAGTCGAAACCTCTCTGTTAATCGGGTTTACATAGTTTTAGTTCTCAATTCCTAGGGGGCTCTGTTGTTTGTGCGGTTATAACGCCCCTATCGTATTGCATGCTATAGTATTGTATTGCATGGAGATGCCGAAAAAATTATGAAGCAATGCCAACGAATGCACCGACAACGATTTCGTGTAGGAAGCTCATATAGAAAGTATTAAAAAAAAATAATAACGGTAAGAATGAACAAAATGTTATGCCTACTACGAGAGATTTCAGAGTGACGCGGAATACGGTCATGAGCGGGACCTATTATCGAGGCGGCAGACTGTGCTCACATAAGCTTATCGCAACCTGTGACCCCCTGATATAAGGCTAAATATAATAAAGATGAATACAGAATTTATTAAATCTAAAATACTGTCAAATTTTTTTAACCCCTGACTTTGTCCCATTCATAAAATTCCATATACCCAACAAATTTCTAATGAGCACATTATAATTATGAATATTTGTAATTAAAAAAATGTTAATAAGATAAGAGTGTCTGAAAAGTGGTAGAATATAAACATTGAGCATAGAAATTTCGTTTTCATCTGACCATACGATCTTTTAGGCCACAAACTATGCGGATGCCGACAGAGTGGAAACTCACTATCTTTAAGGTGTTCTGGAGCCACTGATTTCAGCGCCATCTAGTTTTTTGTAATTTTCTGCATTTTCTCTGGCGGGAAATAACCTCTCAATGAAAGACAAATATTTAAACACTAATATCTCGATTATTTCTTGATCGATTTTGATGCGGCTTGCTTCAACGTCTTATTTAGAGTCTAAACTATCGATCTACCGACGGAAAACATTTAAATTCTACTCATTTGGTCGTAAGAAGTAAGTACATATTTCTTAAAATTAAAGTCTTTTTCTAAGAGGCTTGCAACTTTGTCGCATATATCATCTGAAAGCGCGTGAAAAGCTGCGTTAAACAGAACAAAGATCATCTGTTTAGCACGTGTAGAACCTGAGAAAAACGAAAATAAAGTTTTCCGAGTTTCGGAGAATGCAGTCCGATAGATGGCGTTGAAATCAGTGGCTCCAGAACCCCTTCAAAACAGTGAGTTTCTACTCTTTCGGCAGTCGTATTGTTTATGGCTTAAATTTAAAATCTATTGAATATATACTCTCGTTTTTCTCAGCTTCTACAGGTGCTAGAGAGATGATCTTTTTCTTGATTAACTCAGTTTTCCACGCCCTTTCAGGTGGTATGCGCCACAAAGTTGCAGGCCTCTTAGAAAAAGATTTTATTTTTAAGCAATATTTACTTACTTCTTGCGACCAAACGAGTATACTTTGAATGTTTTCCTCTGGTAGATCGATAGCTCAGGCTTTAAATAAGACGTTGAAACAAACGGCATCAAAATCGGTTAAGAAATAGGCGAGATATTAGTGTTTCAATATTTGTCTTTCATTGATGGGTTATTTCCCGCCGGAAAAATGCAGAAAAATACAAAAAACTAGATGGCGCTGAAAGCAGTGGCCTCAGAACACCTTGATAACGTCGAGTTTCCACTCTTTCGGCAGTCGTATAGTTTATGGCTTAACTTTAAAATCTACTGAATATATTTTCCCGTTTTTCTCGGCTTCTACAGGTGCTAGAGAGATGATCTTTTTCTTGATTAACTCAGTTTTCCACGCCCTTTCAGATGATATACGCCACAAAGTGGCAGGCCTCTTAGAAAAAGATCTTGTTTTTAAGAAATATTTACTTACTTCTTGCAACCAAACGAGTACAGTTTGAATGTTTTCCTCGGGTAGATCGATAGTTTAGACTCTACATAAGACGTTAAAACAAACGGCATCAAAATCGGTTAAGAAATAAGCGAGATATTAGTGTTTAAATATTTGTCATTCATGGAGGGGTTATTTCCCGCCAGAAAAATGCAGAAAATTACAAAAAACTAGATGGCGCTGAAAGCAGTGGCGCCAGAACACCTTGAAATCATCGAGTTTCCACTCTCTCTGCATGCGCATAGTTTATGGCTTAACTTTAAAATCTATTGAATATATATTCTCGTTTTTCTCAGCTTCTACTGGTGCTAGAGAGATGATCTTTTTTTTGATTAACTCAGTTTTCGACGCCCTTTCAGGTGGCATACGCCACAAAGTTGCAGGCCTCTTAGAAAAAGATTTTATTTTTAAGATATATTTACTTACTTCTTGCAACCAAACGAGTACAGTTTGAATGTTTTCCTCCGGTAGATCGATAGTTTAGACTCTACATAAGCCGTTGAAACAAACGGCATCAAAATCGGTTAAGAAATAAGCGAGATATTAGTGTTTAAATCTTTGCCTTTCACTCTGTGGTTATTTCCCGCCACAAAAAATGCAGGAAATTACAAAAAACTAGATGGCGCTGAAAGCAGTGGCTCCAGAACACCTTGAAACTAGTGAGTTTCCACTCTTTTGGCATCTGCACAGTTTATGACTTAAGAGGCTCTCATGGTTAGGAGAAAACGAAATTTCTATGCCCAATGTTTATATTCCGCCACTTTTCAAACAGTCATATGTTAATAAATTTCTTTTTATTATAAATAATTAAAATTATAATACCCTCTTTAGAAACCTGTAGAAAATATGAAATTTAATGAATGAAACATAGCTAGTACTTAATAAACATTTATCTGTGTTTTCGATTTAATAAATTCTGTATTTATCATTTGTATTATACAACATAAATATACGTAATTTAATATTTATAAAATTGTATACAATTGTATATGTTATACAATTGTATGTTTCTAAGAGTACAAATTATTTATTTAATAAATGACTATGTAGAATTACTATATTCGCCTGCGATTTTGATCCCGATATAAATACAACTTCAGATATAAAAGTTTTCACCTGGAATCTATCTCTAGAGAATGATAATATTTGAATGTTCCGTTTGAAAGAATTCTTACAAAGTGAATTCATTAAAAAATAAGATGATCATTATTACAGAAGTCTCTGCATTTAGAAATTTATGAATAACTTTATCGACTAATATTTTAATGAACTATTTACACGTTACGCGTTTTGCAATTAGTAAATACTTATGATACGTTAAAATTAAAATATTACAAAAAAAAATTGTTGATAATGTCCTATTTCCTACGTTCGTAACGGTAAATATCGCTTATTCTAAGTCAAAATCTTACGAATTTTCAATAAGAAACATATTAAAAATATTTACAAGTTCTCGTCTCGGTGATGCGGATATTTATATAAAGTATGAATATACAAAACGACTGTATAGAAAATATAATGTAAATCTTTCGTCATTTAAATATATCTTTTTACATTAATTACGTTTATAGTACTAAATCTTGATAACTTTAACAACATTATAAATAAAATGACGGAGAAGTATTAAATACTACGAAAGTATACAATCATACAAATCAGTATAACTTAAGCTATCAACTTTGTTAATAATTAACAACAACGTATCGAGATATGTGTGAATATTAAATGATCAATGCTTATTCTTTGTAAAGGACACTAAATTAGTTAAAGATTCCGTCATAAAATATATTCTATTAAGCAGTATCTTAATTGTCATTAATCTATTTCTATTTGTATAACATATCTATATGAATTAAAACGGCAGTGCACATACAAAGACTGAGTATTTCATTGGCTAATACATCCAGAGTATCTATTCACATCATTTTTCATTATCAGATTATTCCCTGTAGTCCATCATTTTTCACTATAATTATTTCTGTATCTATATAAATACAGTTCTACCTTTTATTATTACTTCAATTTGTTGATACTCAATAATCTACTTGGTATTACCGATTTAGTGACTAGTAACTGCTTCAGGGATGATCTCGTACAATAAAATCAGATGCCACCCCTTCCATTCAATTTTACAGACTTTAAATAATTACTAAAACAAAAAACCGTATTATTTACAAAGCTGCCGATAAATAATATTTTCATATATCCTTTAAAAAAACATTATTCCCGATTGGATCTTTCAATTTCAACGAATCAAGAGACATCGATTCATGCGATGTTAATGCATCAAACCTTCGTTGTTGCTAACAATTTGATATAATGTGCTTTATGCGTTATCTCAAATTCCTGCGCTGGCAGAAAGCACTGAGCTTGTATCCTGGGATGCCTCATTCTTTTAACGAGACTCCTACAGACAACAGCGACTGCAATTAAAAGCGCGCAACTGGCCCCGACTATTGCCATAACAATTATCTCCGTATTCTGTTTAAATCCCTGCACTTCGACGCAGCGAAGCCTATCATGATCGTCCACGTAATTAGCAATAACATCGTCCTCATTAACTTCATCGAGGCTCGCACAGACTTTGTAACGTCCAGGTAAAAGTACAGCCAAAGTTACAAAGGCCAAGCTGCAATTAAGCTTTCGTTTATGTACTGCAGATTCCGCGTCGTAAACAACCACGGATATCTCGCATTCGGGTAGACTCGATTTCTTCGATGCCGACAGACTGACATCAACGTGCAGAATACCCTGATCGGATACGTTAACATGCACTCCAGTTATTCTAGTATCCGGCAGAGAAGGCTCAGAGACAACAGTTAATTGTTGATCCTCCTGCACCTCTCTCTTAGTTTCTTCCAATGTTATCACGTCGCTGCATCCCAAACCTAAAGAAACATCGTCATAGCTGGTAGGCACGAGTAACACGACGCAATAACGATATTTATGACCGGGCTGCAGGTGCAACGAAGCAGGTATAGCTACTGGCAAGGAGCATGGATCCCTCATCATACGAGAATCACAATGAAGTGAACTGGAATCCGTTTGAACCTCGCTATCACCCACAGTTTCGTATACGATTAAAGTATCGCACGTGTATCTATCCGTACACGGTTCTACGTGCCATAAAAGGTTCACGCCAGTTGATCTGTCATAATGGAATTCCTTCAAAGAGAGTTGAGCACCAGCCAGAGGTACCCTAGTCATGATTGGTGGTGTTGGTTCACCGCAAAGGAGGCTACCTGGAGAAACTTGGGTCAGTATCCCATTTTCTAAAGCCGGCGGAGTCGCACAGACCGCGGATGATTTATCTTCCTCGTTTAAACTGGAGTTGCTTAGCCAGTTGGCAAATTCTAAAAGGGTGCAGTCACAATTCAGAGGATTGTCAGCGAGGGAGAGCCTTTTAAGACGTAATTTCGAAGTCGGCAGATCGTTGGCTACCATCGTGATGTCGTTATCGTCTAAACGAAGATCCTGGAGGCTCTTTAATGGCACTATTAAATCGGCGGTTAAAGACCTTAAAAAGTTATGCGTTAGATCCAAAGTAGTGAGCTTTTCCAAGTGTGCTAGAGAAGAACTTGACACCGCTACGATGCGATTATTCGCAAGATCGAGTCTGGTGAGAGTCGACAAATACTTGAATGAATGATCCTCTAGTACATCGATCTAGGAAGGAACGGTTTCGTTTATTATAAATAAAAATTATTGTATAACTCGTTAATGGTATAATTACCTGATTATGGCTTAAACTGAGATAAGTTAAATTCTTCAACCCAATTAATGCACCTTGTTGTACGTTTACAATCTCGTTTTCCGACACTGTAAGGAAACGTAATCGTGGCATATGCGGAAGGAGATTCGGTCCCATTGGGCCTAACAGTAGATTGTTGGAGAGGTCGAGTTCTTCCAAAACCTTCAGACCTCTGAGTGCTGATAGTGCCGAGACACTAAGACGATTCCCACGCATTTTTAATGAGCGCAATGCCGGCAAGGCGGCGAAAGCTTGAGGCGATAATTGTGACAACAAGTTGTCACATAAATCCAAATACGTCAGGTTTGACAAACCCTAAAAGATTAAGACGTATACTCAGATGATGAATTGCGACTTCGGATTCGACCCAACATTATGTTTTATTCAACAGAGAAAATGTGGAGACGCGATTCTCTATACTCGATTAATCTGGACAATGATAAACATATTCTACAATCGAATCATTCACCGATCATTCTCACGGATTAAAAATTCATTATTAATAATTTATTAAGATTTCCTTATGAAATCAATCTTAAAATTCTACCTTAAAGGAATCAGCTTCCAGAGTCTTCAACTTATTCTGCGACAAATCCAGCCTCTCCAATCCTACAAGATACGACAAGGCAGACGTGGGAACTGAATCCAAAAGATTATTTGGAAGTCCAAGTGCCTGAAGAGGTCTTGCAAGAGCTGTGAAAGCATTCTCATGGACGCGTCTGAGTTCTCCGGTGGAAACAACGAGACCGTGCAGAGCAACATCTTCGAGGAAACGTGCTGGCAATAAAGAGATCCCTGTCACGGTCACGTCCAACAGAGAAATTGTCCCCGGACGGCTGTGTCTCAGGTGTCTGCTGATAGCCTAAACGATTAAACAATATTAATCATTCAGCTTTGTAACAAACCATTCTATTACCGCTTCGAACTACCATACTTAATCATCCTGAATTGACAGGGGAAAGTCAAAGACAAATTGTGTACCAAGGGTAACTCTATTCGCGGGGGTGCGGTAATACAGGATATTCGCCGGAGTAATTGGTAACGGGACATTCGGTGCAAGCCAGCAAAACATGTATAGGATGGGAGAAAGAGAGAACGCACAATGGTTCTCTTGGATAATACATACGACTTGTATTTCATTGGCAGTCTATACGCCCACGCCTACCTGGCGGGTGGTTAAAAAAGTACTGACCTCGATAGTGCGGCAGAATAATAACAGGCTCTAAGTCAAAGTTATATACTGTAATAAATAAAATATATACCCGACGATATAGTAACACTGGTTTTTCAATATTGTTAGGTAATAATGTAGCAACTTCGAATCTCTTGTTCACACGTTGAATGCCGTGAGGATCAGCGATGAGTGGCGGCCGCTGAATTCAATGAAATTTCTTACGACTCTTAAACGAATTTGCGAATATATTCAATATTGAAATATTTGTAATTAATGCAAAATAATTAAAGTGATGGGGAATGTATACCTAGTTTTAACTTCGATGCTTCAACCCTAGAAAGATGGGATTTTAGTAGAATGAATTTCATTTTAATAGGAATTATCAGACAGGGGAATTACCACCGATATTCAATCAATTAATGCGTTCGCTATCAGATTCTTAGTAATTATTGGCTCTATAAATTATAATATTTAAGTTATAAGCCAGTAGTTTAGATTTTGAAGAATATTCTATGTGTTTTTCCAAAAATATGATAGCAAACGTGTTAATCAGATTTTACTAAAGAACTACCTGCAATGTCGTTCTATCCCCGGTGCATCGGAGAGTGTGTGGAAAGTCGCAGGAACATTCGACGCCTGCTTTTGTAATATTTGGACACTCCCAAACGGTGTCAGACGATGGCGAGGATGCGTAGGATGGATCTTTAACATTTTCCACCTCCGAACTTTTAAGCGGTTCTGAGAAATTCGTCGTCGTTTCATCGACTTTATTTGTACTCGATGTCTCCGTAAATGATGCCGTCGATGATGTTGGTGATGATGTCGTTGAGACAGTGTTGGACGTCGCATTGGACGTCCTTGCATCCCCCAAGAAGTCATCTTCTGTTGCGTCTAGGCTCGACGCTGTCATTATTATTAACAGGATGAGCAGACATCGAGGCTTCCTCAGCATCCTGCAAAAATTTCAATTGATTAATATAAGCATACTTCAAAATACTACATAATAAGTAATAATAACTAATGAATTTAAATACGAAATTTTTAACTAACAATAAATTTCATAACAAGTACTTAACACTAGAACTACCATTGTTATATCTGTTACATTTCGATATATTGAATAAGTACTCTGGAAAAAGTGTAGCAATAATTGTAAAGTTACATATCTATTTGCAAATTACATGTGTACCATTATAATGCGTATTTGATAATTATATTTAGATCTTTAAATGTAAGACTTTACGTTTTATATAAAAATATCGAAACATAAGAAATAAAGACAAGTATCGAGCAACAAGTGGCCGATTGGATTTTGTCACGCTTCTAGCTTTTTCTTCTTGCCATTTCAATACCTTCGCCCATTCAAGATAACCAAATTTTCGGCCAATCCTTTTCAAAATTTGCAGGACAAATTTCCGACAAATTTGACTATTCTCTACCAAGTAATAGAAACCCTGAACTTATGTCCGAATCTTACTACAACGAATTATGGCTGATAACGAGGGAAGACTTAGAAAAACTGCTGGAACTGGATCAGAAGATACAAGAAACACCTGCGAGAAGGAAAGAAGAAGCATTGAATTTAACAGTTCCAACATATCTGAAGTACAATTATAATAGGCTCATCGTTTCTTCGGTTATAATTAACTTTCATGATTGGCACTAGAAGTTCATGAATCTCTTTGTTCAATTAATATTGCAGATATCGCAATTTGGTGAAGAGATTGATAGTGTGCCATGATCAAATGGTGCAGTCTCAGAAAAGGGAACTGATAAAACGAGTACTGGATTCTGCCATCGGCCGAATGCTGGAATACAAACGAGAAATTGTTAATTGGGATTACTCGGATTATCTGTAATTAATACGTATTATTCTGCTAAATTAATCTGAAGCGATTGCTGTTGATGATGCTGATTGAACTGGAAAAATAAACGTTACCTATAAACGTTAAATTACATTGGTAAATTGAAATTCTTCCAGATGGCCTGATGATTTTATGAATCAATTAAAATTCACACCTGATGATGTGAACATCTACGTTTCCGCGACTGGGAAAGATGTTGTGCGTCAGCGTCGAAAGATGCTCGAAGAAATGATAGAAAACGCACACAATCGTTAGTTGAAATTAATTGATACAGAATCACTTTAATTACAAGTTATATTTGTAATTTACGAAACAAATTATAGTCATAGCTAAATATAACTTGTCTATTTCGGAAATTGCAATTATAATCTAGAATATTGACAATAAAGTAAACATAATCTGATTAAAAGTTCTCTTCCCAACAATTATGCTTTCCTCAAAATTAACAATGATATTTAAAACTCCAAGAAAATTCTATAAAATCCTAGAACCACCACCTAAAAGCGAAGAAATTCCTGAAGAAGAAAGTGAAACTGGTGTAGAGGACGGTGAGGCTGCACCAAAGTTTCGATTAACACGAAAGAAGAAAAAGGTTTCAGATCAAGCTGAACTAATTCCTGAAGAATCGCCGGAAGTAGTTGCAGCACGAGAAGCTCAAATAGCTGCAGAAGAAGCTATGAGAAACGCTATGATACTTATACAATCCCACGAAAGAGCGAGGAGAGCTCGTTGCATCGGTTTAAATGGTGATTTATCATCGGTCCTTCATTAAATCTAACTTGATCCCAAACATATTACATCTTCATTAAATCACACACAGAAAAAAAACCTCATGATACCTATATTCTTCTCTGTCTTCATTAATTTCTAGTGCAGCGTTTGTACGAGTATAATAGAAAAATAGCGATGGGTTTAATATCACCGAAAAAGATCGACAAAGCTAAATTCAACAACGCTATTGTAACAATACAAAGAGCGTGGCGAAGATACGCGGCGAAACTGGCATTGAAGAAGAGAAAAGCCCAAACTGAAGAAATCCTGGGTATAACGATACCCAGTTGGAGATCTCGTGAAGTCTTCGAGAAGGATGAAGAAAATTTCAGCAAGAAATTGGACTTAATGCCAAAGTCTGTTGCAGAAGTTGAACAAGCGATAACCGACGAAAGAGGAAAGGTAACTTTTGCATTTCAAGCGAAGAAAATTGATACTTCCTTCACTTAGAAATTAGCTGTTTTCTTTAGCTTCTAATTATATGATTGCTAATAAAATTTCTTCAAAAGTTGCTGAAGATCCGAGGACCTGGATTGATTGAAGACATCACAGAAGAAATACGTGAATGGTTCCTCGTTTGGTACAACGAATTAGGACACTTCGATATAATCCCAGCAGCAAACCTGGGGGGAAGTATTTTGATTGCAACTGGTCAGACGTTAACGCCACAGGAATATCTGGTAGAGAAGAAGAAAAAGGAGACCGAAAAAGGTGGGAAAGAGAAGCCCGGGGCAGAAACAGGGAGGAAGACTAAAGAGAAAGAGAAGAAGAAATTCGTTGGATGGAAAATGCCTCAGACAGAGGCTTTTTCTCTCCTCGAAACTGCTAACAAGGACTTCATCGAAGATTGGACATTTCCCGGTAAAACTAATCAGTCGCAGAAGAATGAAGTACACATGGAATTAATTAAAAATAAGCTTTGTTACGAGCTGCAATTGGAGATGAGAGAAATAGTGGATGAATTAATGAGACTCGAGTTGGAAAAAATGAACAAGGCGCTGTTGAAGGACCATGCTCAGGATAAAGAAAAGTTTGACATACCTAGGGCGAAGAAAGGTAAAATTGTTATTAAAACTGTTACTTCTACTTCAAATGTTCTTCAATCACTTCATTACCATACTTTTAATGTAGTCTCTGAAGAATGATTTACTTTAGACTGCAGATTTTAAGTACCAATTAGAAGCAATAAAATACAATGTAATAGAATTTCTTAAGAATGACATTCAGCCTCGTTAAAACACTTGAAAGACACGTATAAGTCGAAGATATAATTTGATGGTACAAAAATGTATACTTCAAAGGTCATCAAGGAGTAATTACTCATTAAATATCGTGGCCATTATCATATATCAAACTCGTCCTTTTATGGTCACGACAGTAGGCGTGCTAGGACTGCTTGCAATAATTCGTAGCTAATAATTTTAACGAACATTAACGCATAAAAGACCGTTTAATCTTGTCGTGAATGTACCGTGGATAAGCATAAATTTGCAGGAAATTAATTAACGTTTCTCCAAGATATCTCTCATGCTTCGGAAATACTTGATATATGTGTCTATCTTTAGAACGTAATATAAAATTCAATTAAGGGATTATGATGATTATGGATTACAAAGTTTCTTTTACAAGCAGTGTATCCCCTTTCAAAAATTTCTCTCATGCATATCTCACAGCTTGAAGCTAACAGAATAAAATTACTTCGCAAAGGTAAGAAGAAGGGTAAAAAGGGGAAGAAAAGAGGAAAGAAGGATGCTTTAGATAATATCCCTATCGAGGACCTTTTCAACGAGTTAGCCTGTGCGAATATTATCAGATATTATCCTACGACTTCTCTGAAAGATTGGACAGGGGATTATTCCTATCAGAATTACGAGGCGAGACGTGAATTTCGCGATCACAAGCATCGCATCGGTGAAATTCGGGATGTCGTCATGGATTACTGCGTACTTCCTCTTTCATCGAAAGAAGCTCATCGAATTGCACCCCTAACACGATCCGTTTGCATCTGCGGCCTACAAAGATGTGGAAAGAGTTTCCTCGTGAATGCGATCTGCTCTGAGGTTCATTATTTCGTATAATTCTCACCTGAAAGTCTTTAAATACACGAGCAGTATATCGGTCTCGACATTTGCGTCAGTTGGAAATAATTAGCATTAAACGTTTCGAAGAAAATGTTTCGAATCTGATAAAATTCCAAACAGGTCGGGGCGTTATTATTCGACATGACGCCACACGTGTTGGTCGACAAGTACGTGGGCAAGAAGGACGAAAAGAAGCTGATTAATATGATTTCAAAAGTGGCTCGGGCTTATGCACCTTCTATAATCTTCATCGATAACGGAGAAAAGCCGTGGCTTAAGAAAGTCCCTCCGGAAGAACAATACTATCAGCCGAAAAGATTTGCACGGCATTATCCCAAGCTGGTGAAGGGCATCAAGCGTGGTGATCAGGTGAGTGAAGTTTTATGAATTATTACACTTTTAATAGATCGCTCGATGGATTTCTTCCTTGTAAGACGACTAAGAAAAACATAACGATATAAAAAATAAACTGTATTATAAAAATTACGTTAATTTCTTCCTATAAAATATCTAATTATTTCTGCTAATATATCTAATAATATTCTACTTATGTTATTCTACTAATATCAAGTAGAATAAATAATTAATGATCTGATACAGCAGACAATATTAATAATCGATAGGTAGTTTTAACACTAGATTTACGGAAGCCGTCAAATTGACGCGTTCCTACTTGTCTTATACACATTTCTCAAATTTACAGGGACGCTGTACAATAGATATTTCATGTGTTTTTTATAATACAATAAGGACTTAACGAATTACCATCTTTGCCGCTTGATCCCTCTTTTTCCAAAGTCCTTATTTAATATATTGCAATTCGACAGTTTTTACGCCCGTAAATCTAGTGTTAATGAACTCAAGAAATAGAATGTTGCTGATAATAAAGCATTCTAAAATAAAACGGTTCACTATAAAGTATCTATCGGAATGAAAATCGAATTTCTACCTCGTTATAAGTTTGATTTATTTTAAGTATCCCCTTTCTCGGTATACCGTGCATTCAAGCGGGTTCGCAGTGGCTCTTTTAAACTAACGAGGAGTATCAAACTTGGTGATCAGGTAGCGCCCACTTTATGAAATTCTTGGTATTCCTGTTTCGACTCTTTCTCCGATATGAATGAACCAACTCAATGAGCCAGCCATGGCTATCTCTCTCTCCCTCCCCTCTCTCGCTCTCTCTCTCTTTTCCAAACGTCTCGTTCGAAGCTGGTCATCAATGAAACACCTCCTACCGAAAGACGTAGGTGGCATCGAGTCAACGTAGGATTTAGAGTGTCGAAGATTCCGGCAAGATACTGTTACTCACTGGCGTAGGAACTGGAGAGCATTAAATTGATATTCTTTCCTCAGCCGTACTCCGATAATACCGAGATGATCAATCCTGTCCGAACGAATCGTATTATCTCTGCGCTTGAAAGGAATTTAAACTGATCTTTTAAAGAATATCTTCGGAAGACTTGCCGTCCGTTTGCCGTACCGGACCGTGATACTTTACAGATTCTATTTCTCACGACTTCTTCGGAGCCATATAAAGCATCGAGGCCCTTCGTCAGGATACACGACAAGTTCATAATGATTCCTCTCACGGACTACAACACGCTGTACATGTTTTACAAAGATCTACTGATGAAATATCACGGAGTCGATCGCAATATCGACGTATCCTGCTTGGCTAAGACGTCGCTCGGAATCCCTCTAGAATTCATCAAGCAATCGGTGGAGAAGGTTTTGAACGTGCGACGTAGAGTAACGTTGAAGTTTCAGCCATTGGATCCTCTTGAAATTATGAAGGAAGTAATGATGTACGAAGCACCGAAACAGAAGACGTTGAATCAGCTTGAAAAATTCGAACGTAAAACACCGCTGGGTAAAAAGAGGGCGAGGATGTTAGCAGCGGAGAAGGAAGCTGCGAAACAATTAGCAGCGCAGAAACAACAAACGAAGAAGAAACGTTGATGAACTATAGAGTATCTCTGAAGAAGATAATGGATATATTCGTGTCTACGAATATCAAGATAGAAAGTCCGCGTACCAAAGGTGCGTATTGTTATTCTGTTCGCATTTTTCTCGAAGGACAATAATCGTTACTTGGTGTCCTTTATCATCCTACTCGACAGAAGATCGTTTCGAAGATTTCATATCCTTCGTGGAGCCTTTATTCGGAGGAAGAGAATGGAGACATTAAAACCTCGTCAGGAAAAACGTGGGAAGTAGGCGTGTTAAAAAGAGGGCTCGAGACGCTTTTCAACGGACTTTCTGTAATGATAAATATTACAGGGTTAAAGATATTTGTTGGAACTGTAACGATAAGAAGTAACAGTGGAAAGACGAGGTGTATCTTTGTGTAGTCGTCGATACAAGTATGTCGTTCAAAGACAGTGACCTTTCCGGGAGAAACGTCTTCGGAAGAAGCACGATCGTCGATTGAGCGATTCCTTCTTTCTTTCGTATCACGATTCGCCAATGTCCGCGACCAAACGTAAAACTGGTTTTCGTCTTCGTAGGACGCTAAAAACGTTCGTCGAAAAACAAGAGATAACCATAGGAAGGAACGTTGGATAAAAAAAATGATGCGTTAGATGTACTACTGAAACGGAGTTTCCTAAATAATGTTTGGCATGGTGAAATTAAATGTTATCCGGGAGAAGAAGAAATTAGTTTACTTCTGAAAATGTATCATTGAAAAAAATATTCCTTTAAATTCTGATAGATTAATAAAAATAGAAAACATTACACCGAAGATAACTGGTAGTCTAAGGAACTTTAAATAAAGATTGCCCGTGCTTTGCAGAAATTGTAGTTATAACAGGGCCCGCGGTAGATCAGAGAAGTATCGATGAATCTTCAATTACAATTGTAGGTGCTTTAATCGAGGTGAAACGACCCACTAGAATAAAACTGGCCTCACTCATGTTCTACTTATTATCACCGAGACTCGCCTTAATCGAACACTCCTCTTCGGGAGATTCTCAAATGATTATTTCAGCGTGAAGACATTACCCCAATCTTCAATGAAGTAATCCAAAATTTTCTTCCATCTTCGACAAACCCGCCCCGCTAAACTTTCCTCTATTAAACATTTTCAATTTCCTACAAAAACGCTTATTCAACAATCCCAAATAAAAAACAAACGCCCCAAGTCGCTCAACATTAAACCCACAACAAAAATAACACCCTTCAAACTCAAAGTCCAGAAACTCAAATTAAACATCGTCAAATCTGATTAAAATTCAAAGTAGCTTTAGTCGTGTACCATAAATTACCATTCGCGTTTGTTTATTACTCGAACAAACACCTGGGGCACGTTCGAATCGACGAGTTCTGCCAGCTCGAGTACATACCTACAGCAATGTGTGTCCCTCTCGTCCGGGTTTCGCGGCCCCTGCGGCACCTCTTCACGCTCGGCACACGCACACCCTGCCGGTACGTCGTAGCACTCACGCAGGCGCACTCACGCATCCAACCCACGTTATTTTACGCACGCACGTAACACACGTACGCCACGAGCGAGCACGCGTAGAGGAATCGCACCCTGGCCAAACCGAGAGAGCCGTCACTCGGCCATAGGCGCGGACGCTTGAAACTTCGAAGCGGCTCCACGACCCTCTGATCCTTCAAAACAACGGAAGAAACGCACGATAACACCCACGCCAGTGACGTATCCGCGGGTGCATTTTTTCAGAACCTTCCCCTTTAGAGTCCGTGTCTTCGTTCGAACGTGAAACTCTTCCCTCGTGTTACCTCTGACTCTAAAATACGTTATGTCGTGTAAACGCAAAGAAGAAGCGATCATACAACGGCGTCGTGCTACGAGATACTGTGCACGAAGCATGCGGTGGGCACTCGCGCCGAGAAAACGTCGCCTCCGCTGGGTCCACACGGTGGGGACTCCACCGGTGCGTCCGTCTCTCTGTGTCTCTCGGTTTCCACATAGCATAGCCATGTATGGAACACGGGACGACGTTCTCTCTCCCGGCCCTTACGCCCACTTGCACCGCTGCCGCTGTGCTTGTGCTCCCGCTGTTGCCCGCCTCGTTCTCATGGTTTAGAGAGCAGGTATCGTCAGGGCGACGTGAGCGTCGCAGGTTGCCTGAACGATTCGTCGACGTTGCACGTCCGATTGGGTTCTCTTACCTGCGCTACCGATTGCTAGGATGCAGAGGACACGATTAGCTGTTTTCCCTATCACGTGGCGCTTTGAATATTGCGCGCTTTCTGGCGGGCTGGGGAGGATTGGAGATTCTGCGTAGGTAGAATACGGAGATGTTAGGAAATGTTTTTACGATGGTAGCTTTAGGAATGTTAAATTTGAAGTTGATGAATTGATAATTGGTCTTGGAGTGTACCTTGATAGAGTATATTGTTAGGAGCTCTGTAATGAGATAATATTCGGATGTAATCTGCAACCAATTGTTAATTCAAATGACTATCCACTTCCTGAAGCACTTACCATTAGGATGATTAGGTCATTGGACATTGTAATGAATTAAAAGTACTGTAGTTTCTGGTCAACGATGATTTAGAAATGCATAGCTTCGTTGAGGGAGGGAATGTAATTAGTTATTACGAAAAACACATGATTTTATCTAAGGATGCTTGAACATTTCATAGTTACCCATTGCCAAGGTGGAGTTTATTTTTCACTCCTCGCTTACTTAGCATAAGCATGAATAGTTTCATAAGCGATGTTCGCGTGTGACAAGGCTTCATTCGTGAACACGAGGGCGTTCTGGAAGACGGAGAGAGGACGAGAAGGGGGAGACGAGACTCGAAGGTCTTCGTGATCTTCGTGAAATGCTTTTTGATACTGGAAATCGGTCTGTTGCCGTTACGAAATCACGTAAAACCGGGCCTTTACGCCCACGCGGGTAGAACTGCCGTAGCTATGCTGAAAGAAAGTTTGACTTCTTTAACGAGTTAAGTGTTTATAACACATCCGACGGAAAGTAGGACCGTGAATTACACACAGATATCACAGATTCCTCGAATCTAACGTTTTTCTTGTAAATATACCCCGACGATATCTATAACGTATACGAGATATTTTTAGTCTGCAATGTAACAAATCGGAATAATATTATTTCAATTTATTTACGATGTATATACGTTTACCGATGCTGATTTCAATTCTGCCATTCATTACGATCATTCGTATCGGCTGGGGAGAAAATTTCATTTAAAAGTCAAATGTTGTTGTTGAAACTGGAAAACGCGTTTTCATAAATTGCTCTATAATTTCATAATTCCGTCGTTAACTTACTGATGTGTGTTATCTATGATTGTAATGCATATCGCAACGAAATCACGGTGACATTGTTACGCCATCGGATATCACGTACTCGGCAAATGCTTTTTTTTATTTTCATGCTCCAGCAATTTCTCCGGCTCTTTATAACTACCGGAAGTTTCGTGAATTCCAGTCCTCCGCATGAAACTTTTTTATCGTACGATATTCTCCGCGGCTATGACTCCCTGTGTAGTTACAATTCTTGAAAACTCTACAAAAATATTCAATTGTATTATTTAACGAAGCGATTGTTGACAGAAATGGAAGTAATAAACTCTATGGAATGAATGAAAAGTTTTACTTTCCAATTCGCGAGTGATTAGTGCTAATAATTCAGCGCTATTACATCAAAGATACAGGTTCGCCGCGAGTCGCAACAAAAGTCATTTTTGTTCGACGAGAAAGGCCAAGGAGAAGAGACTCCCCATGGGTCCACGTGACAGCTTGATCGAGAGGTTCATTGTATACAAATTTCACTGGAATTTAGTTCGTAAATTTGTGGTTTATGTAACGTCTTAAAGCGCAACAGAAAATGATGTCTGCATCGATCGAACCGGATGATCTTAAGAATCTTCTTACTACTCGCTCTTCACCCTCGATACATCCGTTTCCTCGAAACCACTGTCCGCTGTGAACTTTTACGAGCAATTAAATTCTCGTTAAAAACGAGAATTCAAAAAGACTATTTTTGCAATGTTGATCAACACTGAAACTACCAAACCAGTCAACATGACTGGTCCTCAATATTTTCCAAAAATTCTCAAAGTTCGTAGAACAGCCAGAGAGTAGATATTCTACGTCTATCTTGTAAAACGTAAATTAATGAATCAAACATCTTTTCCACCACTTGATTCTTCCTTTTTTCAAGTATTTATTTAATAAATTGCAATATAATATATTTAACGCCGATAATTTTAGCGTTAATTCAACTCACGCCTGTAACTTCAGTATAGAAAATTGAAATGAAGATATTTCTTGAAATTCCAATCATTCGATCAATATGCATTTTACAGTGGCATTGGAAAAGGTGAAAAATAAAACTTATATTTACGAAGGATTGTAAGAACGACGAGGAAAGTCGTGTGATTCTGCGAAAGACGACTGTTCACACGATACTATCGAAAGGACCGCAAGTGCTTGCACAAAAAGCTGCATGGTCCGAACCGGCTGTATCGGAGCTAGTTGATCGACCTCAACAGGTAACTTTAACGTTTCCGAAGCTTTACAGACAGTCTGTACGATATTACATATAATTCTTATTGTATCGTCTATGATACCATATCATTATTTATTCTTTTTCATATTGAAAATTCAGAGGTCGAGAAATGTTCATGATCCTTCAGCGGAATACACGGATACCTTTAAGGAAAATGTAAAAATATTTTATTATGTATTTTGTAATATACAATTAAAATAACATGGTACAATTAAAAACTTTTTTTACGTCCTTTCTCTTGGAGGTCATTTTACTTATTTATCTACACAGTAGACAATTCGATACGCCTTTTAAGTCGGACTGCTGGATTCTTCCATTAAATATATATAGTCTCTCACGTCGCTCATGTAACGTCGTAAAAATTTATGATCTCTCTTTATGTTGGTTATCAAATTCTTAACGTCTTCTTCTCTGTAAAAGTAGCAACACGTTATGGGACATATTCGCGTCGTTATTATTGACTGAAACAACGTAAACCGACCTTGCTGAACCTATTAAAGAATCAATGTGGATGTCGTGCGCTTCGATCTTGCTGAATGGCTTTATGTTGATTGTAATTTTTAATACAATATTCATCCGCTGAGTCCGCATAACAAATGATATTCTAAGATTTTTACATACATGTCAGCTAATGTTTCAGATATATAATGTTTTATGCTAAATGGGGTGTAATAATTGTTTACCTATCGCGAAAAATTTCCATTAAATGTAAATCGTCTAAGCGCTTCAGATCAAACATGAAATCCATAGATAATTTGACTTCATCGGAAATGTAATTTAACATTGGCAGGATATCGTTGTAATTTGTACACAATTGCGTTAATTTCTCGCTATCTATTTTCTCTAAGATTAGCCGATGAACTATATGTATTAACGTGTCCGCGTCATCTGTTGAAAGGACGAATTTTTTTATAAGTTTGTCGACGATTTGTTAACGGTTAAAAATAACTCACCTGTTAAACGAGAAATAAGCTTAATTTTTTTAACGAATTGAGTATTATCAGAATCACTATCGTCCGTTAAGAACATAATTAATAAAAGTGAAGAAGACATATAGCAAATTGCTATGATTTTCCTCTCTACATTTTTGTAATATATGTCCCAAATAATATCGTCGCTAAAAGAAACATTTCACTTAAAATTATTATAAAATCGGGAAATAAAATAATAAAATGTTGAACATTAATTTGTGTCATTAATCTTTCATGTACCTTTGAACCTGAGTTTTCAATTCGTCTATTAATGAAGAGAAAGTAGACTGACCGATTGAAGAATCTTTTTCTTCAAATTTTTCCGTGCATTCGGAGTTCTCTCTTAATTTTATATCTGAGACTGTTTGATTACGATCCAACGTCTCAGAGTTTGCAGCAATTTCATTCAGCGCATTTCGAGAATTGTGGAGTTTCATATTATCGTCGCTACAAGTTTCATTTACGTGACCTACTGCTTCAATGTTTCGAAAACTATCTCCAGCAGTGTTTGAAAGAGTCCTTTTAGAAATATCACTTTTCGTTAACAAATATTGCGAATTTTTATCCGTTATACCGATACTATGAGTGTCACGGTTTATAACGTCTGGACTATCCAAACTGTGTTGAAGAATAGGCTCTGTCATATCGTCCTCTGATGAAGAACATTCCAATTCTTGATTTTCCATATTTCTGTCGTCCATATCACTTACTTCGGATTCCTGTGCATCACTTAAATATGCCTGGTCTTCACAATCAGTTGTAAAATTATTTACAACATCCTGAACATTACATTTTCCAAATGTTTCCCATTTAGATGTTACATCTTCATTTAACGCTTGATGTTCATGTATCAAATTTGGATTCGGATGACTGCACGTAGTATTCTGAATACTTTTACATACAGGAGATTCAGTAATTCGGGAGGATTGTTCAATAATTTTCGACGAATTTCCACTTGATTCTTTCAATTCGGTTAATGATACTTCATTTATTCCTTTTTGGAGATCTTGATTAGAAATAATACTATTTGCAAATTCCTCTGCGCATACTTCAGATTCATCAAAATTAATAAACGAGGGCGGCTTAATTGATTCTAATTCTTCCCCTGCTTCATTATGATATGTTAAACTCATGTCTTCTAAATGTTCTTCGTTGCTGTTCGTAATACCGAGTGTACCCGATTTTGAAATACAATGACCATAATCTTCTTCTCGCAAAGTTGGCGTTTTAATCTCCTTTATAGCATTAGTTAGAGGTGTGCTGTTCTCTGTTGATGCTGAAGTGACATCAGGTTTTTTCGTTGCTACTGTATCATCAGTCAAATGTTCTGTGAATGTTTTCATAGTTGAGCTATTATTTTGTAAGTGTTCATGTTGTGATCGATGCTCTACCGGATTTATATCTGAAGTTACTATAGAAGGAATATCATCTGCCGAAGTATTAATATGTGCGCTAATAGCTGTGCAAGAAGCAGTTTCTGTTATAATTGTGAGGCATGCCTCCCGTTCATTAGTTGCTTTTGAAGCTGAAGCATTTATTGTTTGTTCTACTGTTTCATGCAAAGGTATGCCAGCTTTGCAGTTTGAAGAAGTTTGAGTATTATTTAGCAAGTGCTCTTCGATAAAGCTGTTTCTTTCGGAACCACACGCGTCAATGTTTGACATAGAATACAAGTTTCTTGAAGTACATGGTACAGTGGTCATAATTTCTTCCTCGAAAGTTTCAGGTAATTTTGGCTGTCTAACATTACTTGAATCTGTGTCAGGCTTGAAAAGTGCAGGGCAATCTGACGAACCTTGCATAGAACCAATATTTTCTATGGACATATCTGGGAGTAATAGAGCTTTATTATTTAATTCTTGCTGTGTCTCACTCGGAACACATGTTATTGTTCGCCGTTTGTAACTGTCTTCCGCATTAATCATCGATGTATCTGAGATCAACATATTTCCTGAAACATTAGCTGTACAATGCAATATTTTCATGTTGACTACATTACTATTTCTGCAATTGTTTAATTCGATGTTATCTGAATCTTGCTGCCGGGATGTTGTATTCTGTGTAGATAGATTACTTCGTTCTTTCACTGAATGATGCATAGGAAATGACAGTCCTGCAGACAAATCCATTGGCTTATCAGTATATACCTCGCTGTTATCAGGATTTACTGTGTCTTTACAAGACTTCAAATAATCATTTACGTTTCTACAATCTTCTTCATCCAACTTTTTCCCTGCTTCCACAGAACATACATCAAAGCATGCTTTTGTCATTTCCATAGATGTATCCAAAAACTTTGTCCTCTCTTCAGTTGATGCAAATTCATCTCTATCCTGTATTTTTGATTGTATTGCAGCTGTTCTATTAAGACTTTTATCTCGACAATGATTATCTTTTTGATGAACTACGACGATATTTGTTTTCACTGCTTTTGTCATTTCCATAGATGTATCCAAAAACTTTGTCCTCTCTTCAGTAGAGGCAAATTCATCTCTATCCTGTATTTCTGAATGTATTGGCCTTGTTCTATCAAGTATTTTATGTTGATAACGATTATCTTCTTGATGCACCACGTCGAAATTTGTTCTTACTGCTTTTGTCATTTCCATAGATGTATCCAAAAACTTTGTCCTCTCTTCAGTAAATGCAAATTCACCTCTATCCTGTATTTTGGATTGTATTGCAGCTGTTCTATTAAGAATTTTATCTCGACAATGATTATCCTCTTGATGAACTACGTCGAAATTTGTTCTCACTGCTTTTGTCATTTCCATAGATATATCCAAAAATTTTGTCCTCTCTTCAGTAGATGCAAATTCACCTCTATCCTGTATTTTTGATTGTATTGGCCTTGTTTCATCGAGTGTTGTATCTTGATAACGATTATCTTCTTGGTGCACCACGTCGAAATTTGTTCTTACCGCTTTTGTCATTTCCATAGATACATCCAAAAATTTTGTTCTCTCTTCAGTTGATGCAAATTCATCTCTATCCTGTATTTTTGATTGCCCTGCAGTTGTTCTATTAGGAATTTGATCTTGATAATGATCCTCTTGTTGCACCACGTCGAAATTTGTTCTCACTGCTTTTGTCATTTCCATAGATGTATCCAAAAACTTTGTCCTCTCTTCAGTAGATGCAAATTCACCTCTATCCTGTATTTTTGATTGTATTGACCTTGTTCTATCGAGTATTTTATCGTGATAACGATTATCCTCTTGATGCATCACGTCGAAATTTGTTTTCACTGCTTTTGTCATTTCCATAGATGTATCCAAAAACTTTGTCCTCTCTTCAGTAGATGCAAATTCACCTCTGTCCTGTATGTTTGATTGTATTGACCTTGTTCTATCAAGTATTTTATGTTGATAACGATTATCTTCTTGATGTACCACGTCGAAATTTGTTTTCACTGCCTTTGTCATTTCCATAGATACATCCAATAACTTTGTCCTCTCTTCAGTAGATGCAAATTCATCTCTACCCGGTATTTTTGATTGCCTTGCAGTTGTTCTATTAAGAATTTTATCTTGATAATGATCCTCTTGATGCACCACATCGAAATTTGTTCTCACTGCTTTTGTCATATCCATAGATGTATCCAAAAACTTTGTTCTCTCTTCAGTAGATGCAAATTCACCTCTATCCTGTATTTTTGATTGCCTTGCAGTCGTTCTACTAAGAATTTGATCTTGATAATGATCCTCTTGATGCACCATGTCGAAATTTGTTTTCACTGCTTTTGTCATTTCCATAGATGTATCCAAAAACTTTGTCCTCTCTTCAGTAGATGCATATTCACCTCTATCCTGTATGTTTGATTGTATTGACCTTGTTCTATCGAGTATTTTATCGTAATAACGATTATCTTCTTGATGTACCACGTCGAAATTTGTTTTCACTGCTTTTGTCATTTCCATAGATACATCCAAAAATTTTGTTCTCTCTCCAGTTGATGCAAATTCATCTCCATCCTGCATTTTGGATTGTATTGCAGCTGTTCTATTAAGAATTTTATCTTGATAATGATCCTCTTGATGAACTTCGTCGAAATTTGGCCTCACTGCTTTTGTTATTTCCATAGATACATCCAATAACTTTGTTCTCTCTTCAGTAGATGCAAATTCACCTCTATCCTGTATTTTTGATTGCCTTGCAGTTGATCTATTAAGAATTTTATCTTGGCAATGGTTATCCTCTGGATCAAGTACGTCGATATTTGTTTCCACTGCAATAGTCATTTCCATTGGTTCATCATCGTAGTGTACCACTGTATCACTAGCCATACAAGACATTGCAGTAAAATTGCAATTATACTTATCAATGAATCCCGGCTGCATTTGCTGTAGTTTATCTGTGTCACTACTTCTATTAGATAAAAGTGGGACTGCTGCAGTTATTTCCATAGATGCATTATTAAATATTGTAGTCCTATCACCTTTCGTATTTAGACAATTTACTGCTGCTGAATCGGCTGAGTTATGGTCAGCCTTAATAATTGATGATATTGCCTTTGTAAATTCCATTGATATATCTTGGATAATATTTTCAGTAGTCTTTGTTATGCTGGAATTATTTTTCTGCAACCCATTATTCCCTTCAAATTCCATATTTGCAAGACTTTGTGATATTGATGGATCATTATACACAGCATTTTCATCATATATGGCAATTTTCGAAGGTTGTAAACTATTGCAAATAATTCCAGTAAATTCCATAGGATCATCCTGAACACAAGTTTCATTAAATGCATTATAATTAAAATTATTTACATCTGGCATAGAATGCTGACCACTGATCACTGCTACATTTTCATCTTCATCCTGAAATACAACTATTTTCTTTGAAGAGAAGCTATAGGAATCTCTTAGATGAACAGAAGGGAGATATTCATTTTCTTGAATCCTTGGATCTTGTAATACATTAGATGAATTCACTGATATTTCTTCCTGATTTTTTTCTATACACGTATATCCTATACTTTCAACCGGATTTGTAATATCTAAATCATAATTTTCTACATTTATATCTTCCTGATCTTTATCGTATGATACACACTGTATGCTACTTCCTAAAATATCACATTCATGAGAAATACTTGGAGAAATCTCTGAATGAATGAGATTGGGTAGTTCGAGAAACTCATTAACTTGTAAGTTCTCTTTATGTATATTTTTAGTACTGCATTCTCCTTGATTTGTAGCACATGGACTTTTGTTATTGCTTAAATCTTGTTCCTCATAAGTACTGTCCCACACGGTTCCTTGCTCCAATGAATTACAAAATTCTCTGTACATTAAATTTATAAAGAGCATATAAATCTTGCAAGTAAACAGGCTATGTTAATGAAACTTGCTGCATTTTAACAATGGAGCATGTAACTCACTTTATATGTTTCTTCTCTGCAAAACTAACACGTCTTTTAAGCTTTGTAGTGATAGTTGGGCTACTTTCATTGGAGGATGAATTGAAATTTAAATTCTGCAGGGGGTTCCGTGCTTTAGGAGGTTTTAGAATCTATAGATAACACGAGTAACAGTCACAGTAACACACAAATTTACCAAAAAAGCAAATATAAAAGCTGACTAACATATTTCTGATGTTATGTATCCCTCTGTATATATTTATCAGAACATATAAAGTATATATTATTACAACATAGATAAAGCATTAACAGCAAAGTATATACACAATATATTAATAATGATTATTTGTAGGCATATAGTGTATGTATCCACTCACTTACCGATGATCTCCTTGAGCTGCTCTTATTTATTTTGGCTGTGTCCCTACAATAGAAGACAAAATTATATTGCAATAGAAACTGCACTTTAAAATATTTCTATTAATAAATTTCATAACTTCTTCATGATTATCAATACCAAGTAAACTGTTATTTCACCTACCAATTTCGACATTTTTGAATGTTTTATACTAACATACATAACGTTTAAAGCATCAGAATAATTGAATACAAAGTGAAGAATATAGTTCTTTTTTAATATTCTTATAAGTAAGTAATATAAGAAATAAAATAAATACGTACATTTCGATACATCGGTACCTGGTGATTAATTTGAATTGAAGTAAAATTTGAAAAACCGTCCTCTGTGGAGGAACGACTTCCAATGACGTTGGCGCCAAGCAAGCTCCAGTTTCGATATTTCCATGAACGTTATTTAACTGTCGCTCTTTACGATACACACCCAGAAAAAACGTTCTATTGAGAACAAGATTTTATCTCCACACAAATGAATCGTAATCTCCAACCAATGATAAGTCGCCAAATACGTGATTCCATTTACTTGCGCTTACGAAAATACATGAACAATTAAGTGCTCATTCGAGTTATACAGTCGTGTGGTGTATCAGCAATGGACATAGTATAGTCAGTGTCCAAATAAATATTGCGAAGAAACGTTGTTCGTGTTTGTCGAATTAGACGAAAGAACGTAACGGAAACCTTTACACAAATCTCGGGGGAATAAAAATACAACCTGCCTCGGTAACATCATTAATTGACAATATTGGAAGTATTTTGACAGTGAAAGCGACTAGACGAAAAATCGCGGAAATCAACGTCTCATGATAATGGAACGAGCTGCTGTTAAATTAATAATAAAAACCCCAAATCAACAAATTAAAGATCAAATAGTCAAATGTGATATCGGGTGGACCATTGGCCGTCTGAAGGAGTATCTCTCCGAAGTGTATCCGAATAAACCAGTGAGCTTCTCTTATTTCTATTGTGGGTTAAATAGTAGGAAACTCGTTTTGTGAAAGCTGTAGTCTGTTGATTCTCGGTGAAAGCATGTATTCGTTTTTTATATGTCACGGATTGAGCATAAAAAAAAGCTGTCCTTATCTTATCTCTAACTTCGTCATATAGTGATTACCATATAATATCATCAGTCTCATGGAAACATTACTGACTCTGCTGTATTAAATTCTGTTATAGTATTTCCTTATCTTCACTGACATAAGTTTCACACTTGTCTTTTTTTCTTTATCTGGCTCCTGTATCCACTCGAAACATTTGTAGTCTTAATGTACGGTTTGCTCGACAAATATTTCAACTTCTTTTATAAATTTACATTTAACAAATTTGCATATCAGCGTATAAACAGCTTATAATACATATACAGCAACACGGAGAGAAAGAAAAAATATTTTATTAATATTAATTATGTTTGTATCGTTAGGAAAGGGCAAGTCAGAGGCTTATATACTCAGGACGATTACTGAATGACTCCACTTGTTTGAAAGATATTTTAAGGCAATACGAAGGACAAGAAGAACAAGCTTATACAGTACATTTAGTTTGCGCTTCAAAAAAATCATGTGCCAATAAAATGACATCCGAGCAAGTTACAGAAAATTCAAATGCAAGTCCTACTGCAAGAAGTACGATGGAACCTATCATATTAACTAGAACAAACAATGTACAAAATCAGAGTCAAGAGAATGGTAACATTACTACTCAACATTTTCCTACGCAATTATATTCCACACAGCAGTACTTTGACCCACGTAATAGCCAACAAATGGCTTGGATGCAACAAGCTTATACACATTATTTTACACAGTATATGCAACTGTAAGTGATATTTGATTTTCTATGTGCGAACAGTTCTAATTAGAAAGGATTTTAAATAATAGTTTATACATATAAAAGATATTTACATATGACAAATTAACATTATTAATTGCAAAATAATATTTGCTTTTTAGCATGGCAGCACAAGGAATCCAGCTGCAAACTAGCATTCCATATGTGCAACAAATGAACATAAACTCAAATGACAGTGTTCAAAATCAATATATAAACAATACAAATAACAACAATAATAACAATAATAACAATAATGTTGGCGATGAGCAACCGCAACCTGCTGTACAAGATGCTGCTGATGTTAATGCTGGAAATAATAATGGTGCTGGAGAAGATATAGAAGACGATGAATTTAATCAAGATTGGCTTGATTTCTTTTATACAATATCTAGAATAATGGTCCTGTTCAGTGTAGTATATTTTTATTCATCTCCATTGAGATTCTTTATTGTCACATTTCTTGGTTTTGCCCTGTACTTGTAAGTTCATACAGATTCGTATTACTTAATTGTAAAAAACATTGGATACTAGGATCAATGGTACATATCATTTTGGCAGATTCCAAGGCGGTTTCTTCAGAGTACAACCCATCCTGATGCCTGAAAATAACAATGGGAGAGCAGATAACAACAATCAAGTATTACAAAATGATGGAGCAGGTCCTCAAGCTCCACCACAGCAACAGAACAGGCAGGGGCCGACTGTACAGACAGAAACAAGAACAGATGCTAATGAAGAAGACGAGGAAGAAAGGCCTGGTGCTCTTGCTTTCACTTGGACCTTCTTCAGTACATTTTTTGCTTCACTTATACCAGAGCAGCCAAATGTTATTTAATCCTATCGGGTGTCCCTACACTCTCTATTCTATTGTAAAATTAATTTTCTTCCTTCTTTAAAAAAGTTATTGAAACATGACACTAAACCTAAAGAGGTGGTCTCCTTCAGCATATATACATACTTGACAAGTATCAAAGAATTCGTAGAAACGCGAGTGCTTTATCTATGGCAATTTTAATATACTCTTAGATATTTCCGAGTAAGTTTTGGAAAGTATGGTTTTGAAGAAACATTTTAAAGGGTTTTCATGCATAAAAATCTTATATACAAATATACATATATACAGATAACCATATTTAATATACGCTTAAGACAAGTTGCATTTTTATAAACATTTCCATCGGTATGTGGAAATTTTATATATTCCTTTGATTCGCCGAGACTGCCTCAGGGTTCATACATAAAACAAACATGCATTCAATGATTATTCTATAGAAAGTGATCTTAGCTTTGATTTTACAAGAGAATTGTCATCCCAAAGTTTATAGAATTTGTTGTATGATAAATTTGTTGTTTTGTAGATATATAAAGTTACAACGAGATAAATATATACTATGTATATAAAGATATAAAATTATTGTAGAGCTTGTAAGGTACCAATGAACATAAAGTCAGAAAATAATTAGTAAGTCTTAAAGCTTGCCAATTTTTTTCATAAAAAATTGTTACAGCAATAACAACATTACAAAACAAATTATTTCTGTGATGTTTAAATCAGTTTTTTGAAAACTCATGTATTTTATGTATTTATTTTATCGTAAGAAAACGAGAGAAGCTAAAACGGGAGAGACGTTTCAATGTTTTTTCGTACTATTTCACATAAAATAGAAATAATAAAATTATAGCACTGATGTAAAATTGTAATGTATATTCTAACCTTTTCAATTTCGATATTTTCATAGATAATTTTCATTGAACTGACTAAATGTTAGAAATATATTTTCTATGTGTTAAAAAACGCGTTAAATACGAGTTTTAAAAAACAACAGGAGTATCGTATACTAAATATTTATCTATTGATGTTAACAGAACTATATGCGTAATAAGAAATAAAAGGATTTTCAACAAATGTTTTACTCTAATGTATATGTTTCTCTGTTTCGTATTAGGAAAAAAATTATATATATATCCTTCCTATGCATTAAACATTTTATCAAAAATCGAGCTATTGCCTTTACATAATTGTTTTCGAAGTTTTTAAAGATCGTGACTCTGATCGTAACATACGTTCTTTAATACTTGAGATAAATGATTCCTTTATATGTTTTTGTAATGAAATTGGTAGAAAAAAAATTAATTTTAAGCAAAGAAATATTTGCAGTAGAGAAAAATTATCATTAAGTTATAATAACTATATATTTTGAATTACGAAATCGCGGAAAATAGAAATCAATTTTCATATAACCTTACTCACGGATTTCAAGGTTACGATTATTTTAATCCCACATTACAGAGAGTGTCATTTCATACTATCGAGTACGTAATTTATTGAATTTATTGCAATTCTTTTCTGTGCTTTCGTAGATATTGTTTTAAACACTGGCATATAATGATAACGAATATGCATAATATAAATAATCAAAAATTCGTTTGAAATTTCCGCGTTTGTGTTTTCAGAATGGCATATTTCTAGTTGTATGACATTATCTTTCAATTTTCATTTATATATTTTAGAAATGTCCCGACCATGGATTTCTGATTTATTCGGTGTATTGAGAGGAGCTCAAACAGTGACAAATGCCATTGTAAAACACCAGGAAGATGCAATTAAACAGACAATACAGAATTCAAGTTTAAAAACATCTGCAGAACAATGTTTAATAAATGCTGCAAAAAAATTGAAAGACATAGAACCAAGTAAGGTTCCAGTAAGTTTCAGAGATAAGCACCGATTTGATTTTCTTGAATTGCCAATAACATTTATTGTTATAGTAATAATAGTGATAATTTAACCATTATCTTTATTCACACTGACATTGTAAAAATGTTGACTTTATATTTATAGGGGCAAGCACTGACAGAATTTAAGGAAGTAACAGAACGTCTAAATGTTGTTGAAAAAGGAATAACACAATTTCTCAAAATAAAAGCTAATGAAACCATAGGAATACCTCTTGATGAATATGAACCTACAAAAGCTAAAACAAAGTTACATGTTTACAATCCTGCTAAAGACCCTAAAGAAGTACCAATTAACAAAGATATTTCCAGTAGAGATAAGACCGAAAAAGGGGAAAATAAAACTGCAACGAGAAAGTATGCAACTGTAAAGGAAAAGATTGATACAATTGCTGTGCTGGATAATGAAATACCTAAAATTGAACTCTCAGACAAAGATAAGGAAATCTTAAGAAAATTAGAGTTAGAACATGAAAAAAATATTAAAAATCAGAATTTAAAAGAAAGTACTGCAGTCAAGGATGATGCAAAAATTTTGGAGGATAAAGTAAGAGAAACTGAGAAGAAGATACCTCAAGAAAAACCAGCAAGTAGACCATCTGTTCGTCCAAAGCAAACTGTAAGTTCTCATATTTACATTCATTAATTATAATTACTAATCAATTTTGATTTTTAAGCTGTCACCTAATGCCAAAGCACAAAAAGTCCCAGCTACAAGATTACAGAGAATGGTGAGCTTTGGAACATTAGGAATTGGCCTTGGCATTGGCACTGTTGCAGAATATACACGTAGAACATTGGGATTAAAAGAGCAAAGTATTGGTCAAACAGTAGACAACATGTTTTTAACTAAAGCAAACGCAGAAAGAATTGTTTCAACTTTGTGTAAAGTAAGAGGTAAATATATCCTCTATGTATGCACGAATTATCTACAATAATCCTATATTCTGTATTAATTTAAAACAGGTGCAGCTTTAAAGATAGGGCAAATTTTAAGTATACAAGATGATAACATTATAAGTCCTGAATTACAGAAAGCTTTCGAAAGAGTTAGACAAAGTGCTGATTTTATGCCAATCTGGCAAGTTGAGGTATTCCATACATTTTAATAACAGCAATAAATTTAAATTACATTTTTTAAAAGAATTTCTTAGTATTAGACACATATAATTGTTTCCAGAAAGTTTTAGCCAGTGAACTTGGACATGATTGGAGAAGTAAATTAGCTACCTTTGAGGAAAAGCCCTTTGCTGCTGCTTCAATTGGTATTCTAGTTTTTTTTTGCAGGGAATTAGAATAATTTCTTTTTACTATTAGAAAAAATCTTGCAGGTCAAGTACACCATGGAACATTATTTAATGGGCAGGATGTAGCAATTAAGATACAATATCCAGGTGTTGCTTTAGGCATTCAAAGTGATGTTGAAAATTTAGTTGGTTTAATGAAGGTATCACTTCATGTACTATCATTAATGTAATGATCATTGAATGATCATTATCCTCTATACTTTCATAGGTATGGAACGTATTTCCTAAAGGTATGTTTATAGACAATTTAGTGGAAGTTGCAAAACGTGAACTTGCTTGGGAAGTCGATTATACGAGGGAAGCAGAGTGTACAAGGAAATATAAGAAACTCATGGAACCTTATAAAGATTATCATGTTCCTGCAGTTATAGGTATGACCATCCGAATTGAATTATTAAATATCAAAGACAACAGCTACATTTGATTTTTAGACGAATTATCGACGAATCAAGTGTTTACAACAGAAATGGTGGATGGTATTCCAATAGACAAGTGTATAAACATGGACATGAAAGTACGAGAACATATTTGTAAGCTAATAATGCACTTGTGTCTCAAAGAGCTATTTGTTTTTCGATATATGCAAACAGATCCTAATTGGTCAAACTTTTTCTACAATCCTGATAAAGAACAGGTTTATATTTACAAATACATAGTAATAACTACACAATGTAATGTATCATTGATGAGTTATCAATTTGTATCATTTTCAGCTAGTATTATTAGACTTTGGTGCATGTAGAGAGTATGAAAAATCATTCATGGACAAATACATCGAAGTAATTCATGCTGCTAGTGAAGGGGACCGTGTTAAAGTTTTAGAATTATCTAGAGAAATGGGTTTCCTTACTGGTTATGAGACCAAAGTATATATTAAACTTCTTAATTTCTATTAAAAAATTTATCACCGTATATAACGATATTACATCGATATTTTGATAATTATAGGTTATGGAAGAGGCTCATGTAGATACAGTAATGGTTTTAGGTCAAGTATTCGATAAAAATCATAAATATTTCGATTTTGGAGGTCAAACTGTGACAAAACGGTAAGAGAAGATGGTACAATTCTACTCTATGAACTTTCTACCTTAACTAAGATAAATAATAAATATATTTCAGAATTCATTCGTTAGTACCAACGATACTGAATCACAGGCTATGCCCTCCACCCGAGGAGATATACAGTTTACACAGAAAACTATCCGGAGTGTTCCTATTATGTGCTAAACTTCAAGTCAAAATAAATTGTCGCGATATGTTCCAAGAAGTATACGCAAACTATAAATTTGGATAAGTGAAATCGCTCGTAGGTGTGTTTCATTCTAATTATGTACCATAACCTAACAATATAACCTAACATTATGATATTTGAACTGTATATACTTCTATAATAAATATAATTTTACAATCTCGTACGCAGAATATAATTCAAATTAAAAGTTTCCAATACTTGCAAGGAGGTTCATGATTCTTGAATTTTATCGTTATTTTCATTCTGGATTTAAGATCGACGATATTTACTTGCGATGTAATACGTTTGATAAAGGAACATTCTCTTACGGATTATTTTTTGCATTGCTTTTAATAATTACAGTAAAACCAATGTTAGCAGCGAGCGTGTACGAACCCAGATGTCAAACACAAACATGTCAGTGACAAGATGACAAGTGCGCATTCTCTTTGCGCAATTATATACCGCCAACAAGTTGTACGTCAGGGAGGGGGAAATAGGAGAAGAAAGTTCATAGTACTCGGTTATTCAGATAAATTCACAGTTGTATTATTCGGCTAAGAAAAAATTTTGAAGTGAATATTATTGCGGTATTGATAGTATTGTAACCTACAGTATGTTTTTGCTTACTGTACGGAGTTAATTAAACAGACTTTAACTGCTTTTAAGAAATGCAAACAATGTTTATGTAAACTGTGAATGAATCTGTCCAATCCAGAGCTCCGAAATCTGATAAGGAACAACATCGTTATCGTTAATTTATTGTTCAGATTCAGACTTCGTAGTGGAAGAATCTTTTAAACGTTATATTCGAAAAATTACTGAAAATGTCTAATACCTTTTTGTATTTTGCATACGGAAGCAATATGCTTATGAAAAGGATACATATTAATAATCCAACTGCTGTACGAAAAGACATTGGGTATTTAAAGGTAAATTTACGTGCATTAACGTGCTGTGTTTTTTGGTATAATTTTGGAACTTTCTTTGTACTGTCGATATTGGAAAATTTTGAAAGTAGATAGAGTATTTCGAATCTCTTTGATTTACCAAACCTGTCACACAGCAATTATACTTTCATACTTATTTATTAATTTCTTTCATTAACTTTCATTTCATGCAAATTCGAAATTGTATTAGGATTTCAGACTTGATTTTATGACTTATTCAAAAAGATGGCGTGGGTGTTCAGCGACAATTGTGCCCACAGAAAGGTCAATTGTATGGGGAGTAGTTTGGGAATTACATAATTGTAATATGCCTACATTAGATTGTCAGGAAGGCGTGGTAGATAAGTTATATTTTCCTTTAACAGTTGATATAGAAACACCCCGTGGTGTTGTTTTAAACTGTAGGGTATACCAACAATGTAATAATCCCGATGAGTTCTTAAAACCACATTTACTACCAAGCCATAGAAGGCCATCACCACTTTACATGTATGTTCAATAGTTGCTGAATTAAGACTGACATTGTAAATGGAATTAAAATTGTTACTAGTAATTTATTTCTAATTGTAGAGATACAATATTGAAAGGTGCAAAACAAAATGAACTGCCATTTGAGTATATCAAATTTTTAGAAACTATACCCCATAATGGATATGTTGGAGACTATGATATCGGGTATGCATACCTTTTAATATTAATAACTCTCGTATAATTAAAGATGGAATATAATTCCTTAATACTTTTTAATAATAGACAGATTTTTATTTGTACATAAGTAATATATACACAATACCTTTGTATTCCGTTACTTGCACCGAGACAAAGGTTTATATTTTAAAAAAATTGTATAAATATCCTATTTTCTATACTTACAAGTTCCACTTTTTTCTTTGCACTTGTCTATTCATCGAATGTTTACACAGTCATAGTTTCTTTGCACTTTCGTGTAATTATGTTCAATTTTGAATCGTAGTTTACCTTTGAAAGAAGTTTAGCATCTATGACCACCTTATTTTGCAACCGCTTTTGGATTTGTGGCTCATTCTTCACTAAATCCAATGCTGCATCAACAGACAAGGTTTCCAACGTCCGCCTCGGAACTTTTATCTTCATAATTTCTTTACCATTTATCTAGATGTATAAGACGTAATGTAATAAATAATGCATTTATAATCGATACATATAATGATAATACTTACATTGAATAACCCTTACGTAATTATAAGTGGATATCGATTAAAAGAAATTAAACTTACGTGAAGTTTTAAAACCATTTTGTAATCCATATCGATTACTGGCCAGTCTTGTTCCAATACATCTTTATCGAGGTTTACTTCATTCTTATCGATGAGATGATGTTTAACGGAACAATATCCAGCCCATAATTCGGAAGCGAAATGTGGTGCTACCGGAGCGAGCATTATAATTTGAGCAACCAGGGCTCGCTCGTATTCACGACTTTTTATCATACATTCCTTACATACTTTCCGTAAACTATATTACAAATAAAATATACAATTAAAGGTTATAAAATTATTGCTTTTTTAAATGATTTTATAATCATATTTAATAGAATCATTCGTATATTTATATATTCGTGCGTGAGCGTATGTATACCTGTTCGTAAGTCCTTGCATTCTAGACAAAGCAACACTTAATTGCTGAGATTCGGTTATATTAAAAGTTACGGTTTTCAAGAAATAATTTCGGCTATCAAACATATATGCATCATCTTTAGTATATTTAGGGTCCGTAGGTTCTGCTTGAAGTTCTTCTAATGTAATATTATTACGAAAACTTGCGAACGTTGAAAGAGACAGCCATAATCGATTTTGCCAGTTCACTATCCCCGGGATTGCTAAATGTTGTTAATATTTGTGTTGTAGTAATTTATAATTCATTAATATTAGCTGTTTAAATTTTTTTTTTAACTTACTGTCTGTAGTCCAATTTCTTTGCGATGTTGGGGCTACATCGCCTAATATTAGTAATCTAGTGGTGTCTATTCCATAATTGTGCAATAAGTCAAGTGGATCGACACCATTATGTTTTGATTTAGACATTTTTTCCCAAGAAACGGTTACAGGTTCACCAGTCTCTTTGCATACATGTATTCCAGTATTTTCTTCTACTTCCTCGGGTTTTATATATTTGCCTGTATTTTTTATCTGATAAGTTTTACCCATGATCATACCCTGTATAAGAAGCTGTTTAAATGGCTCTTGACAAGGCAAAAGGCCTTCCAAATGTAGAAAGTGACTTATAAATCTGGCATAATATAAATGCAGTACAGCTGCAACGAAAATAATTGTGTATAGAACAAATGTTTTACATGATTAAAAACTTAAATACCAACGAACATACCATGTTCTTTTCCACCTACATAAAGGTCAACAGGAAAAGTCTTCTTTGCTTTATCAACAGAGAACATTTCCTTTGTGTTTTTTGGATCAATGAATCTCAAAAAATACCAGGAACTGTCAACAAATGTATCCATTGTATCAATTTCCCTGACTGCAGGTGCTTTGCACTTAGGGCAACTGGTATTTCGCCATTCTTGAGCACTCAGCAATGTAGACCTTTCATTAGAACACGAAAATGCCATTTCCGGTAACATAACGGGAAGTTGATCGCGTGGTACTGGTTGTGCACCACAATTCTTACAATGAATAATTGGAATAGGTGTGCCCCAGTATCTTTGCCTGGATATCAACCAATCTTGTAATCGGGAACTTACTGCATACCCGCCGATTTTCCATTCCTTGGCTTTACTTAATATTTCGGAGATTTTCTTCTGCTGTTGTTCATAACTTCGAATGGAATGTCGCTGAAACGGAATTCCAACTATTTCAGAAAATTTTAAGTCCTCCATAGAAGCAGAAGGTATACCAATGTAAGTGTCTCTCCCAGGTGGAAAGACAACTTTGTCACTTATAAAAACTGGTAATTCATTTCCATTAAATGGATTTATGACTTTAGCATCCAACACTTTAATTGCTGCATTAATATCCTGACAATGGTCTGTTCTGTGTAATAAACTATCTGGAGAAATGACAATGTATTTTGCATACTCTATAAACTCTGGCATATCTGTCCACACATTTACTGTCTTTGGATATTCTGGTATGTTGGACATTAATTGTAATTCAAAACTAGTACCATTACAATCACCTATCCAGTGCTGCTGTATTTTTATAATGTCTTTCCATTCTTTTAAACTCGGATCATTCAAACCTTCCAGCAATGACCTACAATGTATCAGATTAACAAAATTAAAATATTTTCATAGTTGTTCTATCGACAGTCAAGCATTTACGTACATACTTAGCAAGTGATGTGGTTCTGACAAACCACTGTGTCAATAATTTCTTTTCTACTTTTGCCCCAGATCTCCATGAACAATTGTTTCCATCTACTTGCTCCTCCGCTAATACAGTGTGATCCACTGGATCCCAATTCACAAAGGCTTCCTTCTGATAAACCAAACCTTTGTCAAAAAGTTTTAAAAATAATTCCTGTGTCCATCTATAATATTCTGGATTACATGTTGCAAATTCCCTTTCCCAATCAAAATTGTAATTCATCATATTTAATTGATTTCTCATTAATTCAATATTATCATTTGTCCATTGATTAGGATCAACTTGTTTCTCCATTGCTGCATTTTCAGCGGGTAAACCAAATGCATCCCATCCCATTGGATGAAGTACATTGTATCCTATAATAAAATATAATAATTGTCAGTTACTTTTAGTGGCAAAGGAAGATAAAAATTATTTAAATTATATAAAAGTTACCTCTCATTCTATAAAAATGTGCAACAGCATCACTTATCGTATAAACTCTCACATGTCCCATATGTAGTTTACCTGATGGATATGGAAACATAGAAAGTAGATAAAACTTCTCTTTGGTAGTGTCTGCCTCATTATATTTATTAATATTTATCTTATCCCTCCAATAATCTTCAATGTCCTTTTTCATAGAGTGTGATAAATTTTTGGTCTACAGAAAATGTTTCAAATAACAACATATACGTTTCTTACTCTTAATAATGTAAATAATAATAATCTTTTCTGTTGTAAAAGTAATCTTGGTACCGAAAATAACTCAACGCCGGTGGATGCGCTTCGAGTAACATTCTTGAGGACCGATTGATTTTTGTGATAAAGAATTAGATTTTTACACAGGAGTCCTGTATACTTCATTTTAGTAATTCGTTATTTAAATATTGGTATAAATAATATTTAAAATTACATGGGATAAAGTCACGTTAGACCACCAAAATATACTATAGAGGTAGCCATACTTATTTACTACTCTAAGAAAATATTACTATATAGATCAAATATTTTCTATTTTATACGATTGCCTTACAATAAAATATTATATATCATTATTCATATAAAAAAGTTTCGGAGAAGATACATATAATATTTTATTCGTGGCGAATAAATTTGAATTGTCCAAAATAATACAACTTCCGTTTCGTCGGTCTGGCTCCTTTTCCGGTGTGCACCGTATAAACAACTTCGTGAGTAATATTCCTCGGCTGAAATCCAACTGAAAACTTAACATCTCAAAATATTACTTCGTATAATATTTAAAAAATATTATCGTCTGTGTTATCAATTGTTCCCGAATAATATATTTATTATCTAACGGTATATTAAGTCTAATAATACCTTTTTGACATATACGAGGGGTTAAGTTTCTTAGTATGTTTTTAGTCTTCAATGATTAAAATACTGTTTTTTGTTAATTAAATTCTCTACAATAATTTTCGTCTTGTACAATAGCAAAATGAAATGTTAAAAGTTAATATGCTTGTAAATAAAACGTTTATAGTTTGTGATAAGAACATTTATGTCCTAACCTGTAGTCAGATATGTATTCAATATTTCTTTAGTTTAAAAAGAAAGTAGACTATATTAAAATGTAACATAGTACAATTCAAGTACTAGGATCATAAAGAATTCGAAATTTAATTTTATCATAAATATCTGACTTAGAATAACTAATATTTTTCAAAATATTAAGTTAATGTAATTGAAGTAAATACTATATATCAAATTTGTTTTTATTGTTCTAGTTTAACCATGGGTAAAAGAAATAATATGATCCCTAATGGGCACTTTCACAAAGATTGGCAAAGGTTTGTGAAAACCTGGTTTAACCAGCCAGCTAGAAAATACAGACGCAGACAAAATCGCATAAAGAAAGCTCGTTCTGTTGCACCAAGGTATGTGGAGTACTTTTGTACAATATTAATTTATTATTATTTATTATTTAATAGCCATTTATATATTTGGCATTTATTTGATTATCTTTAATATTAATTTTAGACCAGTCAATCTGTTGAGGCCTGTTGTTCACTGCCCAACATTCCGTTATCATACAAAAGTCAGAGCTGGTAGAGGTTTCACTTTGAGTGAACTGAAAGCTGGTGGTTTAAATAAGAGATTTGCTAAGACCATTGGTATCTCTGTTGATCCAAGGAGACGTAACAAATCAGTGGAATCTTTGCAAACTAATGCCCAACGTTTAAAGGAATATAAGTCTAAGTTAATTCTTTTCCCACTGAATGAAAAGACTGTAAGTATAATGAAATACAAGGGAATAATAATATTGAACTCTTGACAATACGAATTTTATTGAATTAGCCGAAGAAGGGTGATGCAACAGAGGAGGAGAGAAAGTTAGCAACCCAGCTTAAGGGAGAAGTTATGCCAATACAACATCAAGCACCTGTCAAAGCAAAGAATCGTGCTATTACCGAGGAAGACCGTAAATTCTCTGCATATGTAACTCTTCGTAAAGCTAGAGCCGATGCTAGATTAGTCGGAATAAGAGCTAAACGTGCGAAGGATGCGGCAGAGAATGCCGATGACGTCACCAAGGTTGCAAAGGACAAGAAACCGAAGAAGTAATCATAAGCTTCTTATCTTTGTATAAATAAAAAAATTAATTCTCCAGAGAGAAATCTATTTTACCCACTGCAATCCCTCGATTCCTTATTAAAAACGATCACTTAAAATACATATTTTCTATATAAATGGTTAATTTATGTAAGCATGCATTCGAATAAAGTTTGATTAAATTTAACATCTTTAAACATTATTTAATATATTTTTAATCATCGATTCATAGATGTCCATTAATTTTTTTAAGAACCAGGAAAACCACGTCACTTCTATCGAATGTAATAATTTAAATAAACTTTGAAAGTGACATTAAAATAGTTCGAAAAATACAATGTTCCTATTATTAATTGTAATGTAATTTTTGATTTTACGTAAAATAAATTAATAATTTCATTTCATAGTCTTTTTTCTTGAGTTTTCATGTCAATGTTGGTAGCATTGCATGAATGAAGTTACTGTTGCTTGGAATTCAAATTTCAAACACTATGTTTTGTAACGACGTCTTGCTATACGTTACATCTGTCAGGAAACGCGAAACAGCGTAATTTTCTATATTACTATTACCGAGGAGTAGGCACAATTATAAAAAATGAAGTCTTCGTAAGTTGAAACTTTTTATTTCTAAATTCTGTATTACTGTTAATCGACATTATTAGCGCAAATTATTTACCATAACAGTGCAGTATTCAAACATCTTATGTTTTTGCTATGACTGTTTCTGAATCTACAATTCTAATGAATTTTTAATCATAAATCCGGACACAATTTATATGTATTATAAGAAACAGCTAGTCATTATGTATTTTATATATATTCTAGGCGTGTTAAACCACCAGGTTCAGCTCGCAAACCAGTGAACCGTCTAAAAGGCACTAATATGCTGTCTAAGGACCCGGTACAAGTTTACTGTCGTTTACGACCAATGCAACATCCTACAGATGTGCCATGTATGAAGGTTATATCTGATACAACAATGGTTATTACACCACCAGAATCAGCGGCTAACTTTCGTAATAATAATAGCAAAGAAATTCAAGCAACATTCAGTCGTGTATTCGATGCTGATTCCACCCAAAAGGAAATTTTTAGTACAGTTGCTCTTCCATTGGTTGAAACTGTAATACGTGGAAGGAATAGTCTTTTATTTACTTATGGAGTAACAGGTAGCGGTAAAACATATACAATGACTGGTGAATCAAGCAATCCTGGTATTATGCCCCGTTGTTTGGATGTTATTTTTAACAGTATTGCCAATTATCAGACAAAGAAATTTGTTTTTAAACCGGATAAGTTAAATGGTTTTGATGTACAAGGCGAAGCTGATGCAATGCTTGATAGGCAAACTGAACTTCACGCAGGACTTATATCCCAAAGAAATGCAAAATTAAGCAAGCAGTAAGTGTGTAGATATACAGTAATCTAGAAAAAGACTTTTTACCTACTTGTTCTAAAATTGAAAAGCCATAAGCTTTTACACTCTTCTTGAATTACATTTTTTCATTATTATCAGGCGTAAAGCAGATAGTGATGGAGACAGTAATCCACAGATACTTCGCGAAATAGAGGATTCACAGGCAGTAATGGTAGATCAGGATAATGCTTATGCCGTTTTTGTTACATACGTTGAGATTTATAATAACAGTGTATATGATCTATTAGATGATGATGATATTAGAGCCAAGTATGTTTAGATTATTATTTACAATTCTTTTTTTTTTTAATAATTCATTTTCATGTAATAATTCGTTTTCATGCACAGGACATTGCAGAGTAAAATAGTTAGAGAAGACGGGAATAAAAATATGTATGTGCATGGTGTTACCGAAGTTGAGGTAAAAAGTTCGGAAGAAGCATTCGAAATATTTCATCGAGGACAAAGAAAAAGACGCGTAGCGCATACTGCTCTTAATGCAGAATCAAGTAGATCACATAGTGTTTTCACTATTCGTCTTGTACAAGTATGTCGCGCCAAATTCTTTCAATTTTAATGCAATTATCATACATCACTAATTGTATTTTTCTTAATAGGGGCCCTTAGATTGCGAAGGTGAGCAAGTTATACAAGATAAACGAGTAATATGCATTACTCAGTTGTCTTTAGTTGATCTTGCTGGTAGCGAACGAACGAATCGTACAAAAAATACGGGACAACGATTGCGCGAAGCAGGTAATCATAGTTTTTCAAACTGATAGATACAATCGATTCTTATACATTCTTAATACAATTTCGCAAATAAAATATAATTTAATTTAGGTAACATCAATAATTCCTTAATGACACTACGATCATGCCTGGAAATTTTAAGGGAAAATCAAATTCAGGGAACAAATAAAATGGTGCCTTATCGGGACTCAAAGTTGACGCATTTGTTTAAAAATTATTTCGATGGAGAAGGACAAGTTAGAATGATCGTTTGTGCTAATCCAAGGGCTGACGATTACGATGAAACTATTGTGTGTAACAAGTAATTTGATAGTCTTTAAAACGTTCAAAAAACCTTTTGTTTTCTATTTTAATATATTTCCAGCAAGTCATGAAGTTTGCAGAAATGACGCAAGAAGTTCAAGTAACTCGACCAGTAATTACGAAGGTAGACCTTGGATTTACACCTGGCAGGAGGCAAGCTAACAAAGTAAGATTAATAATCATAAGATGTAAGTACTCTTTGAACATAATTTTATAAAAATTCTTTGCTCAACAGTTATTTAAGGAAGCGCGTAGCAAGTTGGAGAAAGAAGGCCGTCCAGAAGCTGCTGATTTAGAAATTGATTTAGGCTTAGTATATAGGTATATCATTGCATTATTGATACTGTTCCTTTTTCTTCTACTTTTCAACCGTATCTAATTCTGCCTGCATCTATCTTTAGTTTGGGTGGTCCATTCCCCGAGTTGGAAATCACCTCACCGCGAAACGATCAAATAGTTACTACCTTGATGCATTTCTTGGAGCAACGTATTAATAAACGTAACATTCTGCGGGCCGACTTACAGCAGAAACGTAAGATTATAAAGTTACATGATGCAGTTCAAATAATATAATAATTTATTCAACAAATTTCCAGAAAACGATCTTAGAAAGATGCTAATGTCAGTGGAGCAGGATTACATGAATTTAAAAATTGAAAATGCCTCTTTGAAAGCTACGAATTCCCAACAGAAAAAGAAGGTATAAATTTTCATCGATATATTATAAACGTAAAAGTATTAATGATTGTATATATACAGGTTTCCGCCTTGGAGGGCCATTTATGTAAAACAGAGGAACAAATAGATAATTTACTTCGTAGATTGAATCACGCTAATGATACAATAAGAAATATGCAACACGAGGTGAAGGATAAATACATATCTCCGTATTTGTATTGATATGAAGTCAATAAAAACAAATTTCTAACAGTGCATTTATTACAGTTGAAAGATAGAGATATGGCATTAAATCAACGTCTAATAGATAAGCAAAAAGTGAGACAGAAGTATAACACTAAGATGCAGGCAGAAACGGACAAGATGAACAGAGAATTAGAAATCAAATTACGCCAACAACGTGAGCACCTTCAGGTAATGCGTATAACTTTGTACATTTTATATGCGAAGAATATTTAGTTCGTAATATGTAACATCGATGTTTCTTTTCAGAATCAAATGAAAGAGAAGGATAATAAGTTGAGATTAGTAAAACAAATCCTAGTAGAGGACAATGATGCAAACACCGCAACTCTTTCCGCTCCCAAAGATCGCGCTACTTCCAGTAACTCGGGTGCAAAAACACCGGAACCCCGATCACGAAGAGTCAGCCCTCTTTTATTTACTTAATAACTGTTTACTCTTTGAAGTAAGCGCGCTAAAAAAATTGTATTATATGCAGGATAAAGTTCCCGTTTCAAATCCGAGGCACAGACGATCGCAAAGTGCAGATCGATGGGTCGATCATAGACCAGGCGCACTTGTTCCATTGGGAACTGTTCTTCAACCGTTAATGCGCAGAAGGCGAAGCGTTACAAGACTTACAGATCCAAAGGAAATTACGGATGGTGCATCAAGATACTGTCTCGTGGCGCAAGAAAACGATACGGATGGCGAACTGGAGACTAAATTATACAAAGTAATTTCGTGAAATACTTCATTGTGCATGAAATGAATTTTGATATTTACATGCGTAATTTACACAAATTAGGGCGATATACTACCGACAAGCGGAGGCGGAGCACAGGTCGTTTTTAATGATATGGAACGTCTGAAGCAAACGTCGCCGAAAGCAAGAAAGCGCAGTGGTCCAATGGATTTAGAAAACATTAATGATATAGGCACGCCAAATCATTCGTCGACTCTCGTCGAGTCTCACACGAAAAGGCCCCGCGTGGTAAATTAAGGAAACTTTTTAAATCACAGTACGTAAATGAAATTCAATGTGTGCTACAGTATTGATTTGATAATTTATTAAGCGGTACAATTTAATATATAAAGAGCAGTATGACGTTTTAAATTATGCCATTAATTTACTAATGGCTATACAGCCATGATTTCTCGGCATGCGTGCGCTCACTATTTTTTTACAGACTTTTTTACACTATTATATGACATGCAAGAATAGAGTTTTATATTATCTCTCTTTTTTAAAAATTTTTTTTTAATTGTAAATAATAAATGTAAATTAAATTAGATTGCTAAATGGACTAGAAATGTTTCATTCGTGTATAGAAGCAAAAGTTTGTACTAACTTGGAATTTGCTGTACGTGAATTGATCAATGATATGCAACATTAGAGTAGCAGGTGATAGATTGTATGCATTTATAGCAACGTATCAATCGAAACGTACGTTCTAATTGTACCTATCACATTTTTATACGCGATGTGTACAATATACATTGATAAAATTGCCTGTTACGTACGCAATGGTTTACAGTTTTTCACTTATCTTGCCCAATTTCTTTGCGCATCGTATTTCTATTATACCAAACGTTGCCTTTGGACTTGATTATCAAGCTGCGCTAACTGACGAAGAAACCCATCATTCGGTCGAACATTACGATTTTTGCGGACGATCCGAATTGCATCGACAGCCAGCATTCCCTTGTTTATTATCAAATATGCTAATACGCAAGTTGCACTGCGAGACATTCCCAACAGACAGTGCACAAAAACTTTACCTAACAAAAGATCGCCTTTAGAATCGTATTTTTCCCTCTCAAGAAAGAATAAGTCGATAAAGTATTTCATTTAATGACTGTACTGTTACGTTTTTTTATTAAATTACCTCCGCTAGAAACAGCTTCATGTATAAAAGCAGCTGCTGCATTGAAATATTTACTGATATCCGTACTAGCTAAATCTGCAAGAGGTAGACCAAGGTATTTTATCGACGTGTCCATGTAATAACTTTTATCAGTATTTACAAATCCGAATCTCTTTCCCTCTGCTGCATTGAGTAAATGAGTTATACCCAAAAGTTTGAGATATTTCTTATTTTTTGCCGTGACCCTATAAAATTATAAATTGTATATGTTAGACATAGCAAAAAGAAGTTAATGAGAGTTTTCATGATACTTACGCATCACCAATATATATCCCAGGGTATACTTCATCACAGTCAATGTCTTGTTGAAAACGGTAATACGAAACGCTGTCTCTGTTGGGGTCAAATCCTGGTACAGCTTTAGCATCTGCTTGTACACTGCATAGCACTTCCAGCAATCGCTGTAGTGTAGTTTCTCCACCAGGCAGATGCTTCTGGAAGTCCTAGGAATAAAATGAAGTATAATCATTAAATTACTTATATGTTACCATTTAAACAAACCTTCGTAAACTCTCTAACAGTATGAATTTTTGTGAAAAATAATTCTTTAGCATTTCATGTTTAAAACCAGACATTTTTGTTTATATACTTTCGATTAAAATTATTCGACGGAAATATTACCCGATCTCTGTCTCTCCATGTGCTCCGCATGTTTTAAAACGACTGGATTTTAAAAGAACCCGGCAAAGAAATCAAGATCGTCGGTTGCACATACTTATTTTTAAATGTTCTTACGAAATGTTGTATAGGCCAGATGTAGTTTTTAGAATCGCCACGAAATACAGTGTATCGATCACAATGCGTTACAAAGAAACAAAAATATACGGAACAAACGATAAATTATTCATTTAAAAACAAACTTACGTTCTGCGGCTGCTTGTTCTCCATGAGTACAGGTTATTTAACAAAGACCGGTGTAAATTAATCCGTTGTTACCTTATAAATAATAAATAATATTTACATTACTGTATTATTACGATTCTTATTGTGACGCATCAATTTGTTATATCATAGTGGTTTGCTTTGATTCTAAGCTCTTATTTATGTACAAATCTTCTTACGGACACATATAATAATACGCGCATACATACGTATATATATATTTTATACTTATATATATACACAGGGTGACTCATGAAAATATCAATTCTTTACCTGATATCCTGTAAAATAATAAGATTTTGCAGGCAAAGAGAAGATATAAAAAATGATGACGTATTACTTAAGTTCCAGTAAACATTGCTGATGTCCGATATTTCAAAAGTACAATTGCATTCGTGAGTTTAGCGCCAAACGTCATTTGAACTGTAGATAACAGATTGCGATAGATAATATCAAGCAATTGTTTAAAACAGATTGTATTTCATTAATAGGCAGAAAAGAATGATCATTCGTGTGAAACGAAAAAAAGGAAACTGCAAAATTGTTGAAACTATTCTTAAGTATTCGAAAGAGCGTACAGTTTTTCGACAATCAACCGGGGAAATTACTAAATCTCATAACGTGATTTTCATCATGAATATTTTATTATTAATGAGAGTCATTGTGAAAAAACATTATCAAGAGTTTTTAACGTGTCGGGGATATAAAATCAAAAATTCCTAGCGTTATAGGATAAAGAAAGAATTCAAATCTCGAAACGATTTGACGATGAGTCATGACGCAAGTCGATGCCAAAGAGAAGATGGCGATAGTTATCGGGTGTGTGAACTTTTGTTGATCCCTGCCTGAGGTGAATAGTGTTTATCGTGCTCAAAAGTACGTTTTTTAACGTATTTTCGAGATTTTTTAAGACAATAGGACAATGAGTTTCTTTAGTAAAGTATTCGGTGGGAAGAAGGAGCCGGTCGCACCGTCGACGGCCGAGTCGATCCAAAAATTACGAGAGACGGAGGATATGTTGATAAAGAAACAGGAATTCCTTGAGAGTAAAATAGAGCTTGAATTACAGGTTGCGAAGAAAAATGCCAAAAATAGACGAGGTATTTAACATACCCTTTGTTATAGCATTATAATGAATTCGTTTATGATTAATGGAGAATAAGTAAGGTCACTTGTCACAGTGACGTTTTCCACCTTCCACATCCATTAATTTGCGAATTAGTCTTAAAGCCGTAAATTGGTATCTTAAGATCGTCATCTCTTGATATGCTTTTTGAATTCCTTGAAAATGACTTACTTGACATTAATGTACTCGTATTTCAATGATGCTGATCACTTATTAAAATGATGCAACAATAAATCAATTTTGTATTCTGTAGCTGCTATTCAGGCTCTCAAAAGAAAGAAGAGATATGAAAAACAGTTACAACAAATTGATGGCACACTGGCCACAATTGAAATGCAAAGAGAAGCACTCGAAAGTGCTAATACCAATACTGCTGTACTTACGACAATGAAGAGTGCAGCAGACGCGTTGAAAGCTGCTCATCAACATATGTAAGAAATACAGCTTAGGATTGTCGTTATTTCTGAAATTCTGTATTAATATCTCGGGTATTTTAGGGATGTCGATCAGGTGCACGATATGATGGATGATATAGCAGAACAACAGGATGTAGCCAGGGAAATTTCTGATGCTATATCTAATCCGGTTGCATTCGGGCAAGATATAGATGAAGATGAACTAGAGAAAGAGTTAGAGGAACTTGAGCAAGAGCAACTTGACAAAGAATTGCTTGGTATTGAACCTACCGATGAACTGCCAGCAGTTCCAGCTACTACTATTCCAGCTGTACCAGCTAGAACTCGCACAAGTAATGTCATTGCAATGATATGTGTTATAATAATCTAGAGGAATACTGAAGTGCTGTTACATTTGAGATATTTCATTGCCATTTACAGAGGCCAAGCCAGAAGAAGATGATGATTTAAAAGAGTTGGAAGCATGGGCATCGTAAGGAGACATCAAAATAACTGTAAAAATGAGTTCAAAGGAGTTCATAGTCAAAATTGTGAAGATATTGACAACATATGCAAAATTATCATTTCAATCTTTATCAGTTAAGTAATCACCTTGAAATTAACATTGCAGTATTTTTTTATGCACAGTTTCAGAGTATGATGAAGTGGTTAATGAGATCCTAATTATTTTTGTTGCCTGTTCTTTTGCATAAAAAATAAAAGTTGCTTTGTCGATATAAAAGAAAGCTTTCGAAGTAATATACAAGCAATTCACTACCCACAGGGTAATTAGCCAGTATATTTCATAATTACAAAATTAATATTTCGAAAATTGCGAAATAAATTAAGTGATAATTGCTGATGAATTTATGTCATTTACATATGGAATTTTGTTCGATATGTTTCATAGAAGAAAACGTAGGTCACAAGCTATGATACTGCTTTCTGACTTTAAATGTCATTTTAATGTATATACATATATATAGATATATTTTCAAAAATAGCATAGATTGCAAATTATTAATTATAAATGGCCTTTTAAACTTTGTATAAATATATCCGCTATAAATAAATCCTCCTTGATGTAAATTAACTTAATCTTGCTAAAAAATAAAACTAAAATGCTTAAATTTTGCAATTAAAGTTTATGTAATTATCAGCTATGTCATAGTGAGACAGTACTACAGAAATGATGTGTTTAAAATACTTCAGTCGTTATTTATGAATGTATCAATTAAAAAAAAATCGATATTATAGTCGATGTAATCTTTTATTGAGATTTCTGAAGTTATTTTAAAAAATCAAATACCGGAGAAGTACGAGATTTATATTGAATATCTCCGAATTCTACTTAACATTTTCGTAAATGAATTTCCGAAGACGCAATATTTGTATAAATGTTAAATAATAAAATATTTTATATATTATAAATATTACATTACAAAGCTTACAATCAATATAAATATTCCCATTGTTATTACATGTTCTGTGCACTCATAAATACACGAAGAAAGTATCGTCTATATTACATACTATCGCGAAACTTAGATTAAAAATTAACGTTATAAATAAATTACTAGTATACTGTAAAGTATAAACTATACTACAATTTTCCACGAAATTAAACAAATTTCGTGGATTAAAGACGGTATAAATATACGTCACACCTATAAGTGAGAATAGATTATAAGAGCTGAAATCTTTCGGAAATAAACGCTTCATGAAATGTTAAAATATCAGCGTGAAACGTCACTTTGATATGAAATAACAGGAGTTGGGATATATTTTTTGTTTAATTTGCTATTTAGCGCTGGTATAGGTAAAGGATGAATATGTGGCTTAGCAGGAAATCTTGTTCCGGCAATATCAATTTCATAACGAGCCATAGGTTCCATGATGAAGTCTGTCGTAACAATATTTCTACCTGTTTCAATATGTCTTGTTTCAGGAAGACTAATGAAACCAATACAAATTATTTTTTCCGTTGCAAAACCGTATCTGTAAATTTAACGCAATGAATACATAAAGGAGTTTCATTAGTCAATAATAATGGAATATTTACCCAGCAGACGTGACGGTTCCAACGAATTCGTTATTTCGATAAATCGGCTCACCTCCCCATGCCCAAACATTCTTGTTGATATCCAATTCATTAAGAACGAACAATACTAATCTTTTAGTTACTCCTTGCTCTTTCTGATGTCGCAAGGCAATTTGACCAATGAAATAGTCTTTCTGTCGTGAGAAATTATTGTATTAAGTAGTTTTATTAAAACGTCGCTTCGTTACTCGCACAAACATCGCTGGATATGATATCAGTTTCATAAAAAGACAAATGTAAAGCTGTGACTTATCTACCCACATCTAATTTTACGCTGTATCCACTTCCAGCTTCGTATGGAGTGACATACGGCGTTAGTTCCTCGGCCCAGAATGGTATAAATCTTTCAATTCTCATAAAACGTTGTGTAAGTACACCAACGTCCCTCACACCATAATCTTTGCCCACTTCCATTAACGTGGAATACACGTGTAATGCATATTCCGATGGAATATATAAGCAGTAGCCTGATTCTCCAGTATGAGTAAATGACATCACCATGACATCCGAGGCGTATGCTACGTTTACAGTCTGTTAATATTAATTGATAAGATATTGTTAATGAAATTGTGTCGTTAGTGAGCTTTTTATAAGTTCATTCATTTGTCCGTGATGAAATGATTGTTAGCAATAGTGCATGATTGTTAGTAATAAACTTGAAACCTTATACGTGAATGGTGACAGATTAATGTTTGAGTTAGAAAGCTCTGCAAGTAATTCGGTTGCTTTAGGTCCTACTACATTAATAACAGTGTACTTCGAAGTCACATCGTTGAGACCCACGGAATGATCAGCTGGCAAGTGTCTGAAAGAAACGAAGTTTCTGTACTTCAACTATTAATAATGTTTCATTATTATTCGATAACTATGCTGTAAATACAAAAGTTGATTGTATTCATAGATAATACTTTGATATATTTTTAGTTGTTATTTACCGAGACATCCATTGATAAATTCGTGTTTGTTGCGAGGTAGGAGAGACCATGAAGTAACTGTTTTCAGTTTGCCGTACCAGCATACAATCATTTTCATATCCTCCTCTTTCATTTTGCATTCCTGTGTGTACTATTCCACCGATCGGTATATTCGCATCATTGGAACACAATCGTTGAAGGTATTCTACTACCTCCCACCTGCTAGACTATAAATACCTAAATTAAGAAATATAACTCTTTTAAATACTCACATTACTAACGCCATGTACTTACTTTAACTTCGATTTTTGAGAATGAACTCATATCGATTATTCCCACTCCTTCTTTGCATGCTAGAAACTCTTCTTTCATAAAGTCGAAGAATTTCGGCTTGTAGAAGCTACCCGGAGGCATCACTGGTTTCTTTTGTCCTCCTTTTAATTAAATTCATCAGTATCACTGGGGGAATTCCCATTGCAGAATAGAAAACAGAGAAATGTAGGAACAAATGGTTATTCACTTACTTCTGTAAGTTGAATCAAAATAGAGTGGCCTTTCGTAAGCCATTTTTACCCCGAAAATAGCACCCCTTTCTTCTAGAACGGAGTATAAAGGTGAACAACGTAAATTGCGAGCATATTTATACTCACACTGATGAGGATATAATATTGCATAATTTCTGCCGACTACTTCCTTTATCCTCTGTTGCAAATACTGTTTATTATTATGCAAGTCCAAGAACCTTTGCACGTTAAATGGAAGCAGTTCCTGAGTGGATTCTCCATTTATCAAACATTCCGCGACCTCTTTACCAATTCCTCCTGCTCCTACAAATAATTCGTTGCGTTTTAAGGAACTGTTCAACATTGTAAATTTATGTACATTCAATTTCTACCTTGCAATGAATTCCCGTTCATGCCAACGGCAACGAAATAATTTTTTACTTCAGGACTTTCTCCCAATATCCATCTACCGTCAGGCGTAAAATTATCAGGGCAATTGTATATATTTGGATGTTTTATATTTTTTAATATCGGCATTCTATGAACTACTTTATCCCATAAAGGCCTCCAATGCGAAGGATCATTTTTAAGATAATTTTTCCAGTCTTTTGTAGGAACATCACCATCTTCGAAAGCAGGCTTCGATTCTGGCTCAAACCAGCCGACTAATAATCCACCTGTATAAATTCATTACCGTTAATAAGGAATTTATTTAAATATTGGTTAAAAGTATACCTTGCCATTCTCTCATATACGAATACGAGTCGAAATCTCGTACACATGGTAAATTTGTATTCATGTCAGGGGAGAAAGGAGAACTAATTGCATAGAAGTGTTGTGCAGGATATGCTGGTATTCTCACTGGTGGACTACACCTTAGCCCCAATTCACGTGCCCACTGGATTAATGAGAAAAAAGGCATCATTAATAATGCAACTAACGTGTAATAATCTCAAATACTTATTTACTATGCTGTGTCCTTGTAAAGAAATGTTCTTGGTAATTTTATATTTCCGAAAATTGTGTATAACGACTGGATTTGAAAAATTAATTTTACCATTCCTGCACAATTAACGAAATATTCACAAGAAATTGTGCCATATTCAGTTTTCACATCTTTTATGGATCCATTCTCAGTGTGTACTTCTTTTATGGGACAGTTTTCAATGTATCTTGCACCTCCCTGTTTTGCCAAGTTAGCTAAAACTTCGCAAATTGCACTGGGATCTGCTACAGCATCCTCCGGTACCCAAATGGCACCCTCGATATCTTTGATATTCAAGTATGGATGTAAGCGTTTTAAGTCCTCCTTTCCCAAAACCTATTCAATTTTTCCCTTTACATCAAGACATTTTTTTAATTAAACAACCATACAACATAACTCTGCAGGAGATAAATCTTACTTCACAATGTAATCCTGTAGGCACATTATATGCCATTCTTCGTTTTAATGCTACCATCCTGTCTTTGGTTTGGGCCAAATTTATGCTGCCACATTGTTTCAATCCAATATCATAGCCCATGTCATGTAGCTGCTGATATAACTTAACACTATAAGAGATCAAGTTCTTATGCGAGGTTGGCTTAAAAAGGCCAAGCGTTCCTGAGCCAAAGTGTGATGTTCCACTGCCAATTCTAAATCAAACATTATATTCAATTTTTGGACTAAGTGTTATCAACATTTCTATTATAAAATACTACATGCTTCAAAATTTTATCATAAGAATATCATGTTACTGTAATATGTGTGGCCTGTTATCCTAATAAAAATTAAGGTATAATATTAAAGAAAATGTTTATGATATTGTTTTACAACGTTTACAGATTGATAATTATAATTTGCCTTATGAAATCAATTAATGTGTTACCTATTCTGCTCCAAAACAAGTATGTCACTCCAGCCGTTAAGTACCAAGTGATAAGCAACTGAATTTGCAACCATCCCTGCACCCGCAATAACAATTTGCGTTTGCGTGGGTAAAACGGCGGTGTCTGTTGAGAAATTATGGTCATTCCTGTAATTTTCATTTCTATCAATTTTTGTGGATGCTCCATTTTTGTAGGTTATCCTATTTGTATAATTTCTACTGGATTTAAAATGTTTTTTTCTTAAATACTGTGAAGAAACGCATGTCGGAAACAGTTTTCTCAGCATTAAAATGTATGTACTTTACAAGCCACGATGTTTTTTATGTGGATGAGTGCAAAGTTCTATTTACAGAGTGGCGAACACTAGAACGTGTTATGATCTTATTAGAATAGTTTTTATTGTCTGAATCAATTAAAAATATTATTTGTGAATTTTAATGAAAATTGGTGTTAAGTTTGGAGAAAGTACTATCCTTCAAATACAATTTTGTTAATATTTTTTTTTCTAACAACTTCTTATTAAATTACGCAATATGGTAATTTGATACTAATTGTATAATATGTCTGCATGCATATTAAATACATTTCTTAATTAACTTCGCTTAATAATCTACTCTATTTAATAGTAAAAACTACTCGTTTTTAAATTAATTTCTTAGCGTAATTCTATGCATTTCATATAAAAAAAATAAATGGTAACTGCAGCGTGATATTACACATGGTCATTAATAAAATATCGTTATGCCTTTAGGAAAATACTTTGGTAAATCCCATAAACAATTTGTTAATAAATAAATGAAAAATTGTAGTTTTGTTATCGTAAAACAAGTGAAGGCATTTGAAATTCTAATTTGCGCGCTAAAACGATAAATGCGATACATCGATATATACGATATTTCGATATCTCGAAATAAAGATATTTCGATTGTTTCTCCGGCCAACGGATCATTTGAAAATTGGAATCGCGTTTGAAGGTACGGGTAATTGGTTCATTTTCTCTGTCTTGTATTATTTAAAATAATAAATTTAAGTGTTCTTCTCAGTGAGATATATAATTACGGTGATTCTTTTAGTTCGAAAACTGTCGACGAGCAAATTTATCGCAATGTGGATCGTTCTATTGCAATTTTATACCTTCAAAGTGATCTGGATCTTTTCATTCATCGTTTTCTGCGTAACGACTTTCATCATGGTTATGGTAAGATATTTTATGCAATACCATCGTGAATATTTTACGGTAACTAACGACACTGGTGTTAATATTAATTATTAAGTGCAACAATGGAACGGAGGAGCTGAAGAAATACGTAAGTGAAGAACAGTTTCGAATATGATTTTTTCAAATTAATTTCGGCATTCGCCCTTTACATACTGTGAATTTTTTTCTGCCATCTTAGATTCAATCCAAAAGCATTCGTGTAACGGCAGAATGCCCGTCTGAAGTCAGTTATCGATATATATAATAATACATTATCAATTTAATTATGAATGTAATGAAATTCTTAATTCTTATTAAAACTCCTGAAATCCTTTTAGAATCGCGAGAGTGTGGAGGATAATTTGGAAGTCCTCACCGAAAGACTTTCGGAAAAGGAACGTGTGGTGAGAATTAAAATAAATATTTTTAAAAAATTTGAAAAGATAATTCCAATGATATGAGCATCTATATTTCTCAATCAATATTTAAATAATTTTAAAACATAATTGCAACGATATAAGCTTATATATTTCTCAATCAATATTTGAAGAAAATTTTAATAAATAATTGCAATGATATGAGCTTCTATATTTTTCAATCAATATTTAAACAAAATTTTAAACGATAATTGTAATAATATAAATTTTTATATTGGCTTGATAGCTGCAACGATCGCAATGCGAAATAAAACAAGCCGAGAAGATTCTAAACGATTTAGAGAATAAAACGTCGACCTGCCGGGATCGTTACCGATCATTGATGATCGAATTGAAAAAGGACGTTCGGCAGACCGAGGAAGAGGTTAGGTTTTCTATGCAAATGAAATAAATTATCCTTGCAAATGATTCTACCTCAGATTTTATATTTAATAGGTGAAATTGCTTCAGAAACAAGTTTCAAATTTATCATATCGTCGTGAAGCTCTTAAAACCGAAGTTTTAATGGTAATTTCATCAATTGAGCATAGAATACATGAACAATAGGATCCCGAAATAATATATTGCGTTTCACATTTACAATTTTCCTTCAAATTTTCTTTAATTTCAAAATGCAAGACGGAAGGATCTTACAATATTTTTTGAAATTTTTCCCAGTAATTTTCGAAAGTCACACGCTGTATCGGGTCCTGTTGTAATTTCTTTTAAATTCTTAAGAATTTACGAATTCCCCCCCTTAAATCCCTTTCTTAAGAATTGTGAAATGATCGTTTCAGCAACAGGAAGATTACAAAAAGATGTTGAACAACTTCACGAAGGAGGTGGAAAACAAGAAGATGCTGTTCTGTAGGTTAATCGATAATAGAAGATTACATTACACTTTCTGTAAGTACTTTCTTTATTTTTCTTCGTTATCGATCGACCGGTTCCTTGTTTACAGCTTCGAGTATCGAGAAATCGAAGCCTCACCATCGCGTGAGTTGTTTTGGCCTACCATAAAAAGTATCGCGTGACAAACTTAGGTGTCCGTAATTTATTTACAATTCACACGGCGGAACTCGTTCCGAAGGGAATGAGATAAGAGAAATCAAAAGAAATTATAGGATTTTTTATTCACGGCGCATTAAATGCCACCGATCAAAATTAAAATTCGAAACTTCGAACGGATCGTAATTTTATTTTGTATTCACACTGTTTATATGTATATACATCGTATGTATGAAAAAAAGATAATGATACGCTGCCGAAGGGAAACAGTAATCGGATTCTTCACCTTATGTAACGTAAAACGCGATTCGCTAGCAACATGCGGTTTATGAGTGTTCATTAAAATTCTATCGTTAAATTGTCGATTAAATCTATGCTAATGAAATCGAATGCTTTGATTTCAACTAATTTTAATCGAATCGAAAATTCTTACAAGTTGTGTATATTTTCCGAGTACATATAGATAAATTGTCAATAATCATCTATGATATCTTTGGTAACCTTTGGTAATTAGTGTGATAATAAATTGAGAAATAGCAGACGCAATTTTTGCATGTTCTTTTCGCGCAACAGTATGCTTTTCTACATAGAAATTGATTTATAATACGCTTTTCTACTTAGCCCCTCGCCTTGTGATTTCCCGCGATTCTGTTACATTTAAACCCTGAATTATCCATAATCTGCAAAAGAAATCTATTAACTTGCAAAGAAAAAGAAAATTTCTAATGTACGGAATATTAATGCAAAGTAATTACGATTGCTAGTTTTGTAATAATTATTAAAGTATATACGAATGAGAAGGGTGTATCGAACTTAGTAGTTCTGTTGTTTTTGCAGTTTATAGATAATTAGTCTCAAAATTAAATAATTTGGCACACGTATTTGGCATTTTCTGGCACATCCATCTTCCTTCTACCCCATAAGAATGTTATGTTTTAGCCACAATCTAAAACCTATTTAATGCGATATTGTAAGGCAAGGGGTAAAAGCTGGAGGAATATTATCTAAACATGGAATATTGCATATTATAGTAACAAATACTCAAAACGAATAATGCTGAAGGATCTCTTAAGGCACTTGCTTCTTTCCTGACGTTTAACATAGTGATGCAATTAAAGAAATTCTCGTAGGATGAAAAAACTCTATGTTCGTAGATTATTTCTCGCATAAATAATTCGAATTGCTAGATAAATTAAAGAGTGCTCTGTTATCGAATGGATTTGAGTGTTTCAATTGGAGAAATACAGGAAAATTTTCGTTGGATCTTATAAATGCACGTGAAAAGAACTTACTCGCGATGCTTAAGTTACCGAATAATTAGCTTCTACTAATTGTAATATTACTTTACTAAGTCTAATGAGTCAAATGCTTTTGATTTGTCGGGTTTTTAAATTGATATTGGATTAACGGTAGAAAGAGACGAGACTCTCCTTGGAATCCATAGAAACGTTGAAGTTTCTCGAGAGAAAAATCCCCAGTTTTGCGAATACTGTTTTCGTTTAATAAATCGAGTTATTCGAACCTCTGCTTCTGCGAAATTCCATCTGTCTCTCCTGAAAACTCACTGAAATTTAACAAATAGAATTCTATAATTCCAAACAATCTCTCGATATTATTTTATTTAATATTGTTCTTCCTTTTCTTCAATATTATCATTACTATTTTAATATCTTTCTGTGATATTAATATTTCGCTGCTCATTTCGTCTCGTTTAAAAAAAAAGGAACATAGAAACAGCAACTCACCGGTCAAAGAGAAAAAGTGACCCCTCTAACACTTTTTAAAGCTCCGTGTGATGCGACGGGAATTTCTTGAGGACTGCATGATAGAGATTATAAAAAGCATAGAAGCTAACGCTCAAAATCACGACCAGAGCAGAACCGAATATCCATGATAAAAAATTCCCGTCTATGATGTCCGAAGTTTCCTTTCGCTTCCTGGCGCTCAATTCGCCCAGGGTGGTGCCCTTTCGTTCCTCCATCAGCCTCTTCATGTTCGCGAGCTTTTCTCGTAATTCGTCCACAGATTCTGCGATATCTTCGATCGAGTCGTTTTCCGGAAAATCTAAAACTTCGGTGAACGCAGGATAATCTGCCCAACACAGAGAATTTTTAATACAGCTGGTATCAACACTCTTCAAGAACGTCCTCTCGATTGTAAACTACTCCAAGATGAAATTCTAGAATGTCTTAATCGTTTGAAAATTTGAATGAAAGCTAACTAAGCTAGGAATAAATTATTTTATTGTTTGTGAAGCTGATAGTGTCGAGAGGAAAGAGAACAATTTTCACTTTTAAGCAGCGCTCCTTTGAGTAGCTTCAGAGGAGAATTTTCGTAGTTTATTTTGGAGTTTCTGGATTCAGTAGGGGCGAATAGAAATTTGTGCAATTTAAGGAATATTTAAATGTATGTAGATAGCGTTGTTTAAATTATTGCTTGACCCATACACTGTGCAATTTGTATAAGAATTGTGGGTGTTAAAATGAGAGGACTTACCGATGGCTTTTGGCGTGCACGTATGCGTTACTGTCTTCATGGTGCTTCCTTCTTTCTGTCTCTCTCGGCTCTGATTCCTGGTCCAGAGAGTCTGTATTGATCATTCAGATGCTCTCGCTTAAGCGCAGTCTCCGTCTTTCGAAAAGTCGAGCCCTTTTGATTTTTCCCTCGCTTTTATTTCAATCTTCAGTATTTTAAAATTGCTACGTTTGCTATAGATTTTACCGATCGTCGTGTAATTAGGCGATTAAACGATAAAAAACGCACTGTGACATTCAGATGTTTTCTACCGTAATGCGGTGAACGTAATAATGGTATTATTTAAAAACACCGCTATAGAAAATGTCTAATTTCCACTAATTTCAAGATACTATTATTTCTTTCTACGTTTTGCAATTTTTCGTCGATTCAGTTATTCTGACATCTCATAATCACAAATTCCAAAGTAACAGCATTACTTTACAGAATCAAGCAATTAAAACCGAATCTATCGTAATGAAAACTGAACGAGACACCTGCGAACAATAACACAAAAAAATATAATTATAACAAGTCACGTCGTCACACACATATCATTACATATTTGTAACACACTATTCTTCTTTCGTAGGTTACAATTTCACTACAACAGATTATGCGAAATCGAGTAATCACTTTCAATAATTACATCTCAACAACCACAACAACAAAGTGAAAAGATGATTTAAATTTCCCGCGACCGTCGCGCGCCGCTGCGCCGTTGTAAGCGCGCCCCAACAATGCATCGATCGCGTCGCCCAATTGGAGACTCGACTCATACCGGTCGTTCGGCGCTCGGGTGGAGTCGGGCGCACCTTCGGGGACGTTGGCTGACGTCACGGTTCAAGATGGCCGCCGGTATCGGAAATGGAGTAGCGTAGAGGCTGGGCGGTAGGAACGAACCGTAGGTGTGTCAGTGTTCGGCTTCTCCGCGATAATGCCATCAAAATGCCGATTGTTGCACGCTGACCCGCGCTCCGTGCAGTGCTCGTACGTACGATCGGAATCGTTCCGTCGGCCGAGTCTCGGATGGTGATAATAAAACGTGAAATCGTCGGAGGGCCGAAATCGCGAGCGGAGCCACAGAGCCGATACTCTCTGCCCTTTCCCACGGGATCCGGTGTTTCTTCACGACTACCGCGAATACGATCGCGAGTCAGTCGGTCGTTCGAACGCGGGTAAAACTGCGGCTCTGAATGAAATCGAAGTGGAAAGTAAACGCGGTGGTCTGCCCAGTGATCGGCCTGTGCCGCTGCTGTCCCACGATTTTCCACGGTTGTCAGACACGCCAGCCCGGCTCCGGGTGAGAGCCGAGAGCGCTCCTCTCCGTGGGTGTCGGGTCTGCATCGAGGTTTCGATCGAAAGTCAACCGAGGAAGTCGAAGAGACACGAAATGGAAAGGGATAGCCTCGCGTGCACGAGAGTCGGTGCATAGGAGATCGGGAGGTGTACGATCCGTGTCTCTGTGTGTACGGGAATCGCCGAGTCCTCTTGGCGATCTGTCAAAACTTCCTCGACGTACGGCCTGTGCATATCGATCTATCGTGAGTCCGATCGCGTGTTCTGGATAACTCGAGTTTTCGAAGCGTGCACCGATCGATTTTTCGAAAGGAACTTCTGTCTTTCTCTTTGTCTCTATCTCTCTCACTCTCTTTCTCTCTCTCCCTCTCTCTCTCTCTTCTTCCTGCGTACGAGTACCGGACAGAGTAACGTTTTAGAGTGTCGAGTGGTGCCAGGAGTACTTTGATATTTACTGTTCTCGTGTAAAATAATGCAAAGATGTCTCGTGCGGTGTTGAAAACGAGATACGAGTTTAGATTGCATCGGGTCGGCTCTGTATAGCCGGCTAAAACGATTGACGTTAAAAGTTACGAACTATCGGAAGAATCGAGCGATGATTCCGCCGGTAGGTACGAGATAGCGGAAAGAAATAAAGCTTTACCACGCGCACATTTAACCGGGAGAGAATTGATCCAGGGAAGATATTACTACGTAGAATACGCTAACTTACGTCGACCGGGTTTATTATCGGATTCTACGTGTGGATGTCGTTAGAGTCGCACGATAAGATAGAACAAGAAAGTCGTAAGAACAGGAAGAGAGGCGAAGCGAAGGAGAAGCGAGAGAGAATCGTAGAAAATGACTGTCTGAGAAGATCGTAGGCCAGGAAGAAGCGGAAGAGGAAGCAAACGAAGAATTCCATTCTCGCTGATAGGCGAGGTGCACGTAATTTCCGCGTGTCCGTTCTGCCTTTCCTTCTGTCTGTGCCCCGTGCGTCTTATTTTGATTTGCGGTGCTGAGTGAGGTTCGGTGAGCGGAAAAGGTGATAGTAGAATACGCAAAATGTGGAATATGATGTGCGACGTGATGCCGACTATCGCGGAGGACACCATCAGCCAGCGGAGTTCGCAATTCTCCGGTGAGGATGCGAATTTCGAGCAGCTGATGGTCTCGATGCTGGACGAAAGGGACAAACTGATGGAATCGTTGCGCGAGAGGCAAGAACGCCTGCAGGAATCCGAGGCACGCTTGCAGGAAGTGGAGAAAGAACGAGATGCCTTGAATCGTCAGCTTAACGCCAATATTCCTCAGGTGAGTCCTTTCTTCCGTTCCATTTTAAATCGTTTCTTTATTGCCATGGATTTGCATGTGTAACATGTTCGATAAAACAGGAAATTTCACGATTTACGAGGTAATCAAATCGTCTAGGCGAATGGTTACGTTTTGTGAGGTTATCTCTCAAACTGACTCATCGATTATTTGGCAAGTAGACCACTTGGTGTGGAGGTTTACCGAACTCGGATTCCCACGTGTCGATATACGCTTTATTATCATCGAATACACGAATCGTATTATCGAATGACAAATGAGACGTTATATTTGAAACTGGTACAAGTCCCTCTCTTCTTATTTTGAGATGTTTGAGAGCCCTGCAAAAGATTTCACGGTATAACTGTTGAACATTTTTGGATGAAATTATGAGGATATTTCCATCTATTTGCTTTGCCATTTGGACTGTGGATAGAAGACACCTATGTTTAGCTAACATTGAGTTAAACACACTTTTCTCAAAGGTGGTCTTACATGACTTTCAAAAAGCGGCTGAGATTGTTATAATTAAAAGTAACAACGTGATTTACTTGTACTTGATATCAAAAATTCCCGCTTGAATTTATTTCATAACAAACGAACTGAAATACACTTTTCTCCAAAGAGGAGTTACCACTTTCAAAAATAGCGATTCGAATTATTGTTTCTCTTCAATCACAATAACGTGATTTACTCAGACTTGATATTAAAAATTCCAGCTTGAATTTATTTCACAGCACAGCCGGAATGTTTTACTTAACGAATCAAACAAATTCGAATCGTACGCGCGCGGAGCTGGCATTCGCAATTTTTTTATTCCAATTGCGCCAACCGTGGATCCGTAATTGCAGAAACTTTTACGTAACGATTACGGTAGGAACGATTTAACACAATCTAGTAGGCGCGTTATCTACGCGGTGTCCCACTTTTCGAGCGATATGCACACTGCGAATTGTATAATCAGCCTCCTGCAAACAGACTTTTGTTTTATTATTGTTACGAACGACGCGACCGAAGCCCCGCAATTATCTTGTCGAATGCGATCTGCCGATACCTGAATCACCGTTCGTTAATTTACTTGGAGAACGTTAAGCGTATAAGGAAAGAAGAGATTAGGATTCTAAAAAGAAACGAATACAATGTGAAATGTAGTTCAATGGATAACAAGTAACATTAATTAAAGCGTAACGGGAAAGTGGGTGAAATATTACCGGAGGATCGTTTGCGTAACTATTTCTGACGATTTTGGAAGGTTTAAAAAATTTAGTCTTCGAAAATTACGTCGTAAAATTATTTAAACAGTGTAGTTTCTAATTGAGAAATTTGAGCAGCGTTAAAGTTAACATTGAATTGGATGCGATGAGTCTTAAAATATGAAATTCAACGTTAATGTGTGGCTGACAAATAGGGGAACTTTATTTCCAAGAACGTCAGCTGCTCCATCGCTTATTATTTAAAAAAAAATTGAGTCTTCGAAAATTACCCTGTAAAATTATTTAAACAGTGTAGTTTCTAATTGAGAAATTTGAGCAGCGTTAAAGTTAACATTGAATTGGATGCGATGAGTCTTAAAATATGAAATTCAACGTTAATATGTGGCTGACAAATAGGGGAACTTTATTTCCAAGAACTTCAGCTCCTCCATCGCTTATTATTTTGTCAAATGAGATCTCCCGCCACGCGATACTCTGGTGATGAATTTTTCGCGGAAGTACTCGATACTTTTTGGATCGTAATGAAGAAAAGTATCGTTAGAAGCTTCACAACCGTCATATTTTTATTTAAAATAGTAATTTACGTTTTATCAGATAGGCGTGAAAGATTGTACCGTACGTGTGGCCTATAATTTTGAAGAATTTTTCTAAAACCGGTAGTCCTCGCGTTAAGTGAGAACGACAGGTGTATAATTAGAAAAACTACCAATTTTAAATTCAATTCCATGCATTGTACAAGCCATGCACCTTTTGTAACAAAAATACCTCGGCTATTTCGCCGATTCTACGAAAGTTCGATCTTTTTTCCCCATCGGCGTAAGTTTTGCATAAAGGCGCGAGTTTTTGCCTGCACGTTGGTCAAGGAAATGACTATTGCAGCTTGTCGGTACGTAGCACAGTATTGCGTCCTTAATCGCCTTCCGAGAAGCGTTAAATCCCCGCGTGCTGGCATTTTACTTAACCGACCGGTTCATTTTTCTTCTTCTCCGCTTTTTTTTCGCGCAACTATAATGCTCGGACGCGTGGCAGAATTTGAACTGCTGTTCTTCGTCCGTTCACCGGGGTTAATGCGGTAGGAGGCCTTCGTGGAACCTTGGATCAGTGATTTTATGAAGTTAATGAGCTGTTTTGTTGTGTTGTCATATTCTTTGGAGATTTTACTGTTTGGATATTTAGTAGAATTCTTGTTATGGTGACTAGATGGGGTGTTTTGGACGGGGTAGTCGATTGGATGTTTTCAGTTGCCGGATATTATTAATTGTTGGATAGTATTCTGTTGGAAATTGTTTTTAGGGTGGAATAACTGTATGAGATACTTTGTTGTTTTGGATATTGAAAGCTATTGGTCACTATTCAGTCAGAATTCTTACGAATTATTGGATACCATAGTTTCTTCAGTGTACTTAACCCCTTCGCCTATGACTTCCTTTGCGACTGCCTCCGCAAGGATTCCGAATTAAATTGCTAAAATAAAAATTGAACAGTGGTTCTATATACATCGTATATTTTAACATAATATTAATATTATAGAAATAACTTTATCGTGCCGCGTCTCACCGATATTTTCAAATTTATAGGCTTTACGAAATTAGACAACTTTCTATTTTAATTACCGCGCCACGAGTCTCACGCGTTATAGTAGGCTAAGGGTGAATTGTCAGGTACTGTAGATTGTTGAACATCATTAATTATTAGACAGTATTCACTTAGAAATTCTTTTTAGTGTGCATTAACGGTACAGGACATTATATTCTTGTAAACATTATCAACTATCAGCCACTATTCAGTCAGAATTCTTATGAATTATTGGATACCCTATTTTCTTCAGTGTTATTATTTGTCAGGTAGTGTAGCTGTTGAATATCATTAATAATTATACGGTATTCATTTAGAAATCCTTTTTAGGGTGCATTAACGGTACAGGACACTATATTCTTGTAATCCTTATCAACTATCAGCCACTATTCAGTCAGAATTCCTATGATATCATAGTCGATATTGGATATCATAATCCATTGGGTGATATAAATTATTGGAAACTATAGTCTGTCGAATAATACGAAGAATTGAACAGTACAATTTACTAAATATTATGAATTACTCGATGCTATAGTCTATTAGGTAACATCGACTGTTGAATATTATACTCCATCGGATAATATGAAGTGTTGGACACTATAGTCTATTGGATAATATGAATTATTGGATTGTGTTGTCTATAGGTTAATGTAAACTGTTGCTATGATCTATTTACCGATAATTACTGGACACTATAGTTTATTGGATACTATCAATTATCAGCCGCTTAACTCTATTAGATAATATAAAGTACCGAAGCCTATGATCGGAGTAATTGTTGGTTTCTTTAAGAAGTCTCACTCCTTAGAAATAACACATCAGCTATTTTTTTCTCTCTAGCTAATACATTAATTAAAATTCACCTCAATTGTCGCGGATACAAAAATAAAACTATAGACAGAGTTCAACGATTGCCGTGAGTTTTTAAACCTTCCAATTGACTTGCAATTGATTTGCATTATTTCCATTCGACGCTCGTTCCTTTTAACGATCCCGCGCTCTGTTTTATGGGTTTTACGGATGACCGCCGTCGCACGTAATTAACTGCAATAATTGAGAGCCACTCTCGCGGGGGAAAAAAAAAGAATGAACTTTCAACAGCATGCAATTTAATCGAACAATTGTAAAGTCGTCATCGATTACCGCCGACAATTTCTCGCCTTAATTACCCACGTATTTTATATCGTCATTCTTATTTGAGAATTATTTCAGCCGGTGAACATTCAAACATTCAACCGCAACTTTTGCGGCTTCGCTTTTAAAATAAGCCATAGAAGTTACGTATGTATCCACGGGACGATATTAACACTAGAACTACCAAACCAGTCAAAATGACTGGTACACAATTTTTTCTAAAAATTCTCCAAATTGATATGAGAGTCATAGTATAGACATTCTACGTCCATCTTATAAAACATAAATTACCGAATCGATCAACTTTTCCACCTCTTAATTCCCCTTTTTTCAAAATACTTATTTAATATTTTGAAATATGATAGATTTAACGCCGGTAGTTCTAGTGTTAATATCGTTGTTTTTATCTTAGAACGTCGATGGAAAATAGCGAGTGTATTTAACTAAAAAATAATACCACTCGTCTCGAGCAATTAAATCGTTACGAGTCACGGATTATTATCGTAATCTCTTGGTGCACACGCACACCGTATTTCAGCGATCGTGCAATTTCGTTCCGTCGCGAATTCTCGCCTAATTGCGGGCGTGCGCGCTCTCGCAGCTCCAAAATCGATTAATCTATCGCGGTTTCGAGACCGGCTCGTCTCGGGTGCTCGCAATCCACCGTCGACACTGTACTTTTGACACAGCATTGCGATTTTTAGTTTTCGAGCTACATCAGATAGATCTGTATTACTCTTAAGGCGAAGAAGACGATACCAGGAGAATTCTGTTAACACTAGAACTACCGGCGTTAAATCTATCATATTTCAAAATATTAAATAAGTACTTTGAAAAAGGAGGGATCAAGAGGCGGGAACGATAATCGATTCGGTGATTTAGGTTTTTTAAGATGGACAGAGGATATTTATTCTAAGACTCTTCTATAAACTTGGAGTATTTTTGGAAAAAATTGTGTACCAGTCATTTTGACTGGTTTGGTAGTTCTAGTGTTAATGTTTTATATCTTTTCGGCTTTAATTGCTGTGGTCGTTTCGCCTAGACTCTACTGTTTTCTGTGGGTCTAGAATCACAGAGAATATCGTATATTAAATAATAATTGAGGAAAAAATTCCCAAAAGTGTTGGAAGATTTGAATTTGGAATATTGATGGCAAATCTGAGCCGTTACCTCCTTACCCACTTTGATTTTTACTAATAAAACTGTACGTGACAAATTTTTAAGTCTCGCGCGCAGGTTCATATATGTTATAACAAGTGGAGAACAAAGGACGCAGTTTACGTCCTCCTTAAATCTTGTCGATACAGATTCTCAAGGTCCGATATTACCTACGTGTGGTCCAATTCCTTGCACTATAGATGCATTATGGCAAACCGCCGGAAATGCACGGAGATCTTGACGTAAGCACTTAAACCACGTAGGTATATAGGCCGCGCATAGTCTACCTATTTCCACGTGCTCCTTCTTGAGGTTTCATCCCTCTTCGTGGAACAATCGGTCGCTAAAAATTCTTTCTGGCGAATATTATAATAAAAGAAGATGATTTAACAGCTATTGTATAATTACTCAATAGTTGATAATGTTTAGAGCTATGTTGCTTCGCGACAATCTCCTGTTATCTCTGTGAAATTTATCATAAGTTGTTATTTAACACGTTGAACGCCACCGATATTTCGCTGGTTTCATCATTTTTCCAGAAGTGAAACTTTCCTTATTAAAATCACATCTTTACAAAGCAGATGCCTTAACCCTTTGCAGTCCTATGCCGAGCTACACTCGACATAGTTTTTCACTCCATTTTATTTTCTAACGATTTAACATTGACTTTCCAAATTCATAATGATTTTATAATCACCCAAATATCACTACACTGTAAATATTCGTCAGTACCTACAGTTATTGCTATCATTAAAAAAAATTAAGAACCAACGAAAGAAAATGATGTGAAATTAGTTTCAATTAGCTTGTTACAAAATTAACAAAATAATTCGGACCGCAAAGGGTTAAAGACGCAAGTAGTTATGTAATCAGTAGAACTTTACCCTTTTAATGCCAATATTTAAATATTGAATGAATTATAAAACTCCTAAATATTACAATTTAAAAGTCATACGAAATTTCATTGAATTGAATGGCTGATAATAAAATATGATAATAAAATATCTACGTAGTATCTACGTTCTACGTAAACCTCGCAAAAGATAAGAAGTCCTCTGGCCTGTGGTTCGCTCTGATTCGCCTGGCGGATAGAGACCTCCCTCGTTCTGACGTCATTTTCGATTCTAACGCGTGATTGGCCGATAAAGCCACACATTCGTTGCGTCGTCATGGGAACGATGAAAGAAGTGTTGCGTTTTCGGTTGTCATTGGTCGATGCCAGGTTTACAGGACCGATGTGGTAGGGATAGACTTCATATCGTTTGCGAGCTATACATAGTTTCAAGGATTCGCGCGAAACGATTTGCTGCAATTACAGAAAATCGAGTTTAACGATGTCGACGAAACGTCAGGGAATTTTCTTTCAACGAATTTATCGGGGTTTCATTGCGGATAAAACGTGACAATCTCCGCAGCACTTTTTTGCAACGTTTGGCAAGATGCAACGAAAATCTATAAGCCGGTATTGGCTTCGGCGGAGTCTTATCTTGCCAGTGGTGGCGCCGAAAATATATACGTTGTTTTTATCGTCGGATTTACTCGTCGGGTCCTTTGTTCTTCGCGTGTCATTTCCATTTCGCGATGCCCGTGCATCGCATTCGATACGCCATTCACTGCGCATTGTTAAGAGTACCAAATTCAAACGACTTTTTTTCTTTCTTTCTTTTATTATTTATCATAGCCTCGGTGATTTGAAAATCAACTAAAACAGTAGATTCTAGTCAAAGTGGCCATAGCAATTGAAGCTGAAAAATGTACTATAAGGGCATTCTACACGCATAGAATGAATTTTCACTTGGTTGCGCGTTCTGTCGCCTCTTTCGCGTAGAACGATGATATCGCGTGTGCAAAAAGTTCCTTATCACTGTAACTTCAATATTTCTGTGTTTATCGTATCAAGTTAAGCGCTCATCGAAGCGATAAACGTTTCGAGAGAATCTCGTGGTCGCTGAATTCTTCCATTTTTATTGGACATTCTTCCGCAAATCCTGTCTCTTCGATTTTCTAGCTTGTTTCAAAGAACACATCGTGGTCGTTGAAGTTAAAAATTGCATAATTAGGTGATAAATATAATTTGTATTTTACGCATAGTATAGCAGTTATCAATTTATATTTATAAAAGAATCCTGTTGAGAAAGATTCAATGGTACCATTAATTCCTCTGGGGCGGCGTTCACCAAAGAGTGGTATTGGTGCAGAGTTTTACTGCGAGCAGAGTACACGGTTTTGATTTACGTTCATCGTGCAATTAATCACTTCTATTTCCTACTATGTCGATGCAAGCGAATATAGCGGTTATTTGCATTCAGAATCAAATTTCTACAGGATACCTCTGTACTGACCATTCCCTCTCGAATTCAGGTTTATAGAGTGACTTTACGTTGATAGACATAATTTATAAATGAAATGGTAGAATGAAATAGTAAAAGTCCCACTATAGGAAACTCCACGGAATTCTGAAATCTCTTACAGTCGGACTGACTAATTTAATTTACGGACCGTTAGCAATTGAATTTACTAATTTAGGACTCTAGAAAGAGGCCCAAATTTTCATATAGCGGGACTGTTAGTAATTTAATTTACTAATTTAGGACTCTAGAAAGAGGCCCAAAGTCTCATATAGTGGGACTGTTAGTAATTTAATTTACTAATTTAGGACTCTAGACAGAGGCCTAAATTCTCCTATAGTGGGACCGTTCGTAATTTAATTTACTAATTTAGGATAGTAGGCAGAGGCCTAAATTTTTCTATAGTGAGACCGTTAGTAATTTAATTTACTAATTTGGGACTCTAGAGAGAGGCCTAAATTTTCCTATAGTGGGACCGTTCGTAATTTAATTTACTAATTTAAGACTCTAGACAGAGGCCTAAATTCTCCTATAGTGAGACCATTAGTAATTTAATTTACTAATCCAGGACTCTAGAATTACACGTAAATTCTCCTATAGTGGAACTGTTACTAATTTAATTTACTAATTTAGGACTCTAGAGAGTGGCCTAAATCCTCCTATAGTGGGACCGTTGCTAATTTAATTGACTAATTTAGGATTCTAGAGAGAGACTTAAAGTCTCCTATAGTGGGACTACTAACAAATTTAATTCAATGGGACACTAATTCATTAGTAAAAGGCCCATACTAACTCACGCTGCTATCACTGCAATACTTATACAAATTCCAAATCACTATATCCTTTTCTCCTTTTTCTTTTTATCAAGAACCAAATTCTTGGCCCACTGTCCGCTCCCCTTTTCAGCGACCCACTCTTCGCACAGCCATCCGAGGTGCACGTTCCAAGTTTTCTTTCTTTTTCTTCCTCTTGCTATCTACAAAGTCGCCGTGAGAGGTATCGAAGGGTCAAAGGGAGTACCCAGTCTCCACAGGGAGGAAAGGAGCACAATGTGGAGCATTGATATATCCATGGAACGAGGGAGAGAAACCAACGACCATATCGATCCCACCGTCCTCCGATTGGCTTTTATGTACGCGCTGGTGTATTACATACAGGGTGTTTCAGTAGTGGAGGCTTCAACGGGATGAAAATCCCTTTTCCTTAGTGCCCTGTGAGCAGGCAAGCGAGCGAGGCATTTTTTTTTTCTTTTCTGTCGAACCTTTCACCTTCAATGTTTCCCAGTTTCTCTGTGGACCTTCATGGATGTATGGTTGAGATTCTTGTTAATGGAAGGGAATAATCTTGTAATTTGGAGAAAGAAGAAGTGTGCTTGCTATAGGCAGTTGGTAGATTGTGTTTTATGTAGCGGGTTTTGGGGTTTGGCATTGATTTCTGACGGAGTTCTTCGATATCTGGAGTTTGGGGTTTCTTTGGAATTACCTAGCAATTAATGCTGAATTTTTTTGTGGAGGTCGGTGAGAAATTGGATTTTAATATTTCTGAGAATTTCGGAGGATAGATATTTGTGAGATTCTGTTGTATTTTGTCAGTTTCGGCCTTGGTATTAATTTTAAGTGAGATCTTTCAATATTTGTAGTTTAGGGCTTATTTGAAATTAGCCAGCAATTAATGCTGAACTTTTTATAGGTGTCGATGAAAAATTGGACAGAAAAATAGGATTTCTACGTTTCTAAATGGGAGCTATACTTTTTTTCTAAATTATTATTTAATGTATCATAGCCCAGGAGTTTTAAAATCCATCTAAAACTTCAGATCCTAGTCCAAACAACTACGGCAGTTAAAATTGAAAAAGAATTATCTATTTATATTAAAATTTACTTAGAAATTTTTTCATAACATACATTTATTATATATTTCCCTCAACATTTCATAATTAAAGCTTAATGAATCGGTTCACCGTAACTGCAGATAAATCCATCGCGCGCTAAACAAAAAATGACGAAAGGGGAAAATGCTAGAATTACAAATATATTATTTTTCCCGACAAATTCTACGAGTCGTAGCGATAAACTTGAACAGCCACGATCATAATGAAATCTCGTAATGATCGGCCGTATCCATTGAGAGCCCACGGGGCTTGTAATTAATTGTGATTAGCAATGGAACAGAGAAACGTCCGCGGTGAATTAATGATATTCGACTCGTGCGTATTCCGCGCGAAACGCGCCGGATTAATTTCGATTATTGCGATTTATCGTAATCACCCGATACACGGGGAACGAGCTGCGATAAGATCGAATATCGTTAACAAAGTAATTGCAGTATCGGACAGTTGGTTTTTACTTTACCACAGAATTTACAGAAACTTCAAATCTTTTAACCCTTTGCACTGCGTCGTCGCCGCAGCGGCGACATTCTAATAGAAGCTGATAACTCCGGTGTATTTTTATATTTCTTTATATTGTAATATAGAATTTTAAAATGTATACGATTCTTTTTTAATGATAAAACAAGATTTTCAATTTTCCACCGTGTAAATAGTCCTGGAATAGCTGGTAGCTCATAATAAAAATTACTCGAAGGTCAAAGGGTTAAATTGCGTGAAGATAAATTACTTTTATAAAATCAAGTTTAATGTAAAAGCTAATTTGTTACCTGAAGGAGTAATAAGACGATAAAAATGGTACAGAATTACGAATTTATACGAACTTAAGTCCTGCAAATGAAATTTAATTAATTACATTTGCAACTATAGAGTGTAATTTGATAAAAGGGTGAAAAGTAGATAACAGTATTATCCCTGTAACATTAATCGGACCTTTGCAACTCCAATTTCTTTTGTCGCTTCTAAAAATTAGTTACTGCAGCACGCTGGTAAATGTTAATAATCGTATTTTAAGTAACAGATAGGTTTCATTTATTTAACAAAGAAAGTTTCCGAGCTACGGGAACGAAGTTGCAACAGTTGACAAAGTTAAGAAGTTTACATCAGAGAATAGAACACTGATAAACACGTCCTTCCTCTCCTTAAAGTCCCAAAGATAACAAATTTAAATAATCCTCCACGTAACGTTATTTCCCGGTAATTTTTCCACCTGCACAGGTACACTTAATTTTCTCATCTTACAGTACAATTTCAAAAAAACTCATTCTCTAATACAATTAATTAAATCACTTTCCACCATTAGCACTAAAACTACCGAAAATTTATCCAGTATATTTGGACGTAACTAATAAATATATTAAAAAAATGAATTACAAGACTAAAAGAAAATCAAACGATCAAATTGCTTGCATTTAGCAAACTAGACATAGAAAAAAAAGTAGTAGCAGCTTTAGAGGAACCTGGAAATTTTTTCAAATAAATTGTGAACCAGTTATTACTCCTTCCTTGGTAGATTCAGCGTTAATCAATTTTTTTGTCACCGAGGTACAAAGATTCCTTCGTCCCCCGGGTGTAATTAAACTTCTCATTAAAAAACGAGCAATTCGAGGAGGTATCTGACGGAAGAAGAGGTAGGAAAAATAGTGTAAATAAATGATTTACTCGGTAGAGCGTGGTTCAGTCGCAAGTTCACCCGTCGAATTCCGAAGGAAGCTTTTGTAGAAGTTCCGCGAAGCGTGGGCCGCTCTTCCGTGGCTGGAAATCGTTTCTCGTGCGGCTCTGGCCGGCAGACTTTTCTCTCTCTCTCTCTTTCTCTCTCTGCTCGTCGTTAATTTTGCGTTACTGCCCCCGACCTGGCTTTATCAACTGCGACACGTTCGAACGAAATATCGATTGGTTTCCTCCGCTTTTCTGCGAGCGATGCCAAAACACGCGGAGGAATCGGCGCAGTTGAAATTCTAGGTCGTGGTATTCCCCGTGATATTTATTCTTTTGTGCGTTTCCACACGTTTTTAGGGGAATTTATTATTGAGAAATATAATTGAGAGTTGGAGACGAAATTTTGGAGGGAGTTTGGCGAAGGGTTGAATTTGGGGTGGTGGAGATGTGGATTTTTGGATGGAGGGTCGTAGAAATAGATGTCCTGAGACTTAGGGGTTCTTGCAGAATTTTTTTATATGGTTTTGAGAAGTTTTTAGGAGAATTTATTACTCGAAGATATTGTGGAGGCTTGGAAGAAGAATTTTGGAAATTTGTGGATGAGAATTTTGATTCGGCGAATGGAAATTTGAATTTCTTTAGAGTCTTGCGGTACTTGGGATGGTGCATTTTTCTCCGTGGAGACTTGAGATTTCTATTGAAGTTGTATTTGTAAATACGGCCGGGCTTCGTGGTGCTTCAATTCAGATCACTCCAGACGAGCAATTTTAATACCAATTTGAGTTAATTTAAGCCCTTAATATGAATCAGGGCGATTGAATTAAATTGAACTTTTAATGAGAGAGTGAGTAGCCTCGCTGTCACAGGCGAGTAATAGTAATATTCGACCTTTCTCCTTCCCTTTTTCTCTTTTTACGTTATTTGCTTTAAAATTAATCAAAAATAATCTAAATTATCTCTCCCACAGTCTTCTTTCGTCAGTAATCTCAAAAATTCAACTTTTATTCAATAAAATTTTTCCAAAAGTACTTCTTGAATTTTTTCGGCTTCAACTTCTACGGCCATTTATCAAATTTAAATATAATAAATAAGTGTTTTGAAAAAGTATCAACAGGTTAAATAGATCATAAGTCAAGTATTTTTTACTCCATAAGATGTGGAATTTTTTAGAAATATTTATCATTTTGGCCGCCTTAGTTGTTTTAGTAATTTCCAAATCACCCAAGCCACGATACATTAAATAATAATTTACAAGAAATTTCCCAAAAGTATGGAGGATTTGAACTCGATCCCTCTAATTAGCAGTGCAAGCCTTACCCACCATAGTCTCCTCCCCCACGAAATATCCATTCTATAGAGGATTAAAAACAATCGCAGACAATCGAAGTGTCCGAAGGTAGTAAATCCGATTAAATCGGATCGTTTTGTATCGTCGGACGATAACGAGCGAGGTTTACTCCGAGTTGTTTCAGCATCCCGGCCTCGTCAGCAGCTTTCCCTTGTTCCTTTTTGCCATGGAATTGAAAAGTGTCGAGTGTCGGGTCGTTAAGTGGACGCTAACAGTTCGAATTCTTCGGGTTGGTCGCCTCGAGCTGATTAGCGAGAGAAAATCGAACGGTTTTGCCCTCCGCCATTTACCAAGGAGGATCTCTTTGTTAATTGCCTCGGAACTGCATCTCTGGACCTTCCTCAACCTCTTCTGCTGCTGATGTTTCTATGTTTTATAGACTCCTTGGGAGTTTTTAGTAGCCACAGCTTCTTCTGTGAGGATATTTTTGGGTTTTATAGACTCCTGGGATTTTTGATAGCCTTATTTTTCTCGTGATTTTAAAATTTTTGAAATTATTTAATACCATTTTTATTATTTAATACCATAAAGTCATATTGAACATAACTTTTATTTCGAACATAAATCCGGGAGATTGAATTTTTCCACGTTAACAATGATTCAATTTACCTCTTTCTACCGCAATAGATTCTCGCCACAATCCGTACTTTCTTCCCTTGAAATTTCTCACGTATTTGCATACCTAATAGTTTTCTTCTCTCGGCCTCAAAGACGTCACGAGTCTCGCTCCAAAAGAATTCGTTCTGAGAGAATGGCGGTGGATAAAAGAGGTAGGTGATGAAAAAAAAAGGAGGGAAAAGTGTTAACGAGATCTTTCAAAGAGCGTCGTCGAAACGAAAGGCCGTTTTCTTTCTAAACGGACGGGGCGCAATGAGACGAGTCTGCCGAGCCGAATAAAACGTCGTTTTGCTCGTCCAATCGTGACTTACCGCTACTTCAATCGGATACGCACGGACTACGAGCCTAATGAATAAGTTAATTGGATTATCATTGTGTTTCTAACGAGCCGGTCTTCGATATTACTCGGCGGAACACGACGTTTCTTTATTCCGAACTTACAACTTTTTCTTCACTTGCTGGAAATATCGAGAGAATTCTGCCTCCATGAAGAAAGATTTTAATATTTTGAATATTCTTGCTCGGGCTTATCATGGTCATTTAATTTTTTGCATTGCTTGAGATATTTTAACGATTCTACTTCTGCGAGTTTAAATATATTTAGTTTTTCTTGGGATTTTTTTTTAGATTTAAAATATTTCTTGCTTGAGATATCTGAATGATTCTACTTCTGCGAGTTAAAATATATTTAATTTTGTATAGTTTTTCTTGGGATTGTTTTTATAAATTTAAAATATTTCTTGCTTGAGATATTTGAATGATTCTAGTTCTACCGTGAAGAGTGTTTTCAATATTTATAATACTCTTATTTTAAATTTAGATTCCTTTTCATATTTTCGACTTCTTCGGTCATCGAAACGATCTTACTTTAAAGAATAAAATGTATTTAATATTTTTAATATTTCTGTTTAGAGTTATTTTAGTTTTATAATTTCTTATTACCCAAAATATTGAAATAATTCTGCTTTCACGATTCGAGTTACTTCATCTTTTAAACGCCAACTGGTTATTTATTTGTGCGGTATCGTAATTTACAACTGCTCGATAAACTTAATCAATTTTAATCGAGCGTTTAAAAATACTTTATATTTCGTCCACGTGCAGAGATATGCAAATTGTAAACGGACGTTGAAATTTTGCAGAAATAATGTCGAAAGGTATTCCTCGCGAATGAATCGTAGAACTCTTGAAATTGTTAACGCGAACTGAATTACAAAACGAGTCTGGGGGGCGAAATAATAAAGGGAGTAAATACAAATGTAAATATACGGGAAATAATAATGGGATTGAAAAGAGAGTAATTAACATTGAAATGTATGCAGCTCGGGAACGCGTTCGTCGCGATTTTATCATGCAGATAGCTCGTTGCATATTACGAGGTATAATATTTCATTCGTTGGGAACTTCTTGCGCAGATATTGCAAAGAAATCGTATTCTTCCCTCGCAAATTTAACGGACAGATGTCAAGAAACATTGGAATGTGGTTACACTTTTTAATTTCTTCATTTCCAGCCGCCTTTATCTCCAGATTTTACTACTTTTCAAACTTATATGAAAAATCAAAGACATTCTTTTTTAAAAGACTTTTAAACGATACAATTTTATTATTATAATGCACCGAGTGCGTCGTTTCAATAATTATTTCTTGGCAAATTAATTCTCACACGGAAAATTAGCTAAAATTAGTTAAATTCTTTCTCATTACATACTTCTAATCTATAGAATCTTCTTTGTTAAAACAATTTTCGTCATACCGATAAACGCGATCGTAAAGAATCCTTTACAAACAACACCATTCAATTATTTATAATTTATAGAACGCATCATCAAATATTTCTCATTCATCTGATTTTCCCATTGAGTCTACTATTCAACGGTCTTACAATTCTTTCGAGTCGCAAAAAAAAATTGTGTAAAACGAGACTCGCCGAGATCGGAGTCGCAAAAAGTGCGAAAAGTATTCATTGCCGATCCGTTTCAATGTTTCGCGTATACCGAGATTGGGTGTGGATATCATGATGTAACATACGCCGGATTACAGAGGCTGCCTCGAAGCAATTGGAGTGCGAAGGGCAGAGTCACTCGAGCGGCTCGCGTTACGTCACTTCTGCTTCCGTTCTTCCGCGCTTTTCTTCCCGATTTCTTTAGGATTTCATTGCGATTTTTTTCGGTCCATCCCTTGAGAACAGTCTGGAGGGTGGTATTCGTTTTGCGCAAAATTATTTATGCCGGAGCATTTGCAAAGTATGAGATGCAAGCTTGGAGAACGCTTGGTACCGCGAACTCTGCAAAGTAGACGCTGCACGGTTGGAGAACGTTTGGTGCCCCGAATCGAACATATTTGAAGAATGCACATTTTCTGGAGTATTCTAAATATTTTACGGCATTTGTAAAATGAAAAGTATCTTTCTTGATCTACAAAATACTTTGCAAAATCTTGGAAAGTACCCGGCACACAGCTGGAGAACGCTTAGTATATCAAACCGCAGAAATCTGAAGATTGTACATTTTCTGTAGTATTCTATACGTTCTCACTACATTCGTGAAATGAAAAATATCTTTCTTGATCTACAAAAACATTAGTAAACTCTCAAAGTACACTGCACTCAATTGGAGAACGTTTGGTGCCTGACAAAGTGCACACCGCACAGTTGGAGAACGCTTGGTACCCCAAATCACACAAACCTAAAGAAATTATAACTCTATCACTAAAAATTCCTGGAATAAAATGACATTTTTCATTATCCTCCAACCGCTAAAAAAAGAAAGAATGAAGTCGCCGAAAAAATTGAAGAGCCGAACGGTAAAGTCATTAAACCCGAGAAATCCTCCACCCCTCTTTCTCTGTCTCACTTGCGGCTTTATTAAAAATAGAAGCAGGTTATTCGCCCCTTAATAAATGGAGTGTAGCATTCGCGTCTAATATTTCTGTCTTATGCGGAGCGATTCTGGCAGAGCGTCGATGGAAAAAAAGGTTCGCTGCCAAGAATGCTCGGAGCGATCTTCACTGCGGTGCGCGACGACGCGATACAAAGACCGTTTCGTTCGTAATACCGCGAAAAGTTTCGTTCTATTTGCTGCTGCTGCTGCAAAAAGGAAGAAAGAGAAAAGAGGGAGACAGAGAGAAACCACGGAGAAAAGCCGGGCAGAAGCTCTCCAGGCCGTGAACCGCTCCCCTTTTTTCCCTACTTTTCCTCCTCGACGATCGACCGACGAAAAACTGACCCGCACCCAGTTTTGGCGCGTTCCAGACTTCCGTGAGGTGGAAGAGACACTGGACCAACACCATGGAATTCCTGAATCGTTGAAATGGGGGAAACGTTGTGGTCTTGATGTCTAAGAACAAATTGGGACTTTTTTTTTTATTTTGTAGATTTTGTCTTTTATTGCTATGGAAATTTCGCCTAGGACTTACTGTTTTAGATGGGTTTTGAATTGCCATAGCGATGATATGATGAATAATAATTTGAGGAAGAAAAGATGACTGGTGATTTTAAGTTGGGACCACTGATTGCTGAGTTTTGGATCGCCACAGCTGAAATATAATAGATAATAATTTAGAAAAAAGAGATAACGAGGGATTGGAAGTTAGGATCACTGATTACTGAGTTTTGGATCGCCATAACTATCATATGATAAATAATAATCTGTGGAAAAAGAAATGAGCGGTGATTTGAAGTTGGGACCACTGATTACTGAGTTCTGAATCACCATAGCTGTGATATGATAAATAATAATCTGTGGAAAAAGAGACGACCGGTGATTTGAAGTCGGGACCACTGACTGCTGAATTTTGGATCGTCAAAGCTGAAATAAAATAGATAATAATTTAGAAAAAAGAGATAACGAGGGATTGGAAGTTAGGATCACTGATTACTGAGTTTTGGATCGCCATAACTATCATATGATAAATAATAATCTGTGGAAAAAGAGATGACCGGTGATTTGAAGTTGGGACCACTGACTGCTGAGTTTTGGATCGCCAAAGCTGAAATAAAATAGACAATAATTTAGAAAAAGGAGAAGACGAGGGATTTAAAGTCGAGACCACTGATTGCTGAGTTTTGAATCACCATAGCTCTGATATGATAAATAACTTAAGAAAATCCTCCCAGAGAAGAGGAGAACGTTAATACGGACCCACTAATTGAGTGGTCCTTGACTTTGTACTCATTATAGTCCTCGGTTGAAACTAATTAACACTGAAAGTTGTAGGAGTTTCATTTAATTCCTTTTTGTTTTTTTATATCTGTCTGGGATCGTATCAGTCGCGAGACACTGCTGGAAGATAAGATTTGCGAGAACCAGATACCGAGACCGTACTCGAGGTACTAAAAGACGAGATCGTATAGGTTTACACGTGACATAACACTGTAGATCGTGCACGTTGTGTAACTGCATTTTTTAAGCGAATGTTTACACCAAGAATTCTTCGTTCTCCTAGAAACACAGTCACTGGGTTATCGTAATAAGCTGAACCATTGCATTAAAAACCAAACAAGTACCATTTACTTTTCACGTTTTCCACATCGCAATCTCTAAAAACGTAGCTCATTATCGGAACACTCATAAACCTGATAACTAAGAACATCAACTGAAACGATACTATAATAAAAATACTCTAAAGCTCCAAAATAACAATCACAAGTTCAAATTCCCTTAACACTAGAACTACCGGCGTTAAATCTATCATATTTCAAAATATTAAATAAGTACTTTGAAAAAGGAGGAGACAAGAGTCGGAAAAGGTGATCGATTCGGTGATTTATGTTTTTTAAGATGGACATAGAATATTTATTCTAAGACTCTTCTACAAAATTGGAGAATTTTTGGGAAAAATTGTGTACCAGTCATTTTGACTGGTTTGGTAGTTCTAGTGTTAAAATAATTTCCACAATATATTCCTCCTTATATAATCCATAACGACACTACCCAGATATCTATCTAAAACCTATAAGTCCCATTCAAGATAAGCTTATCAATTAAATCCAAAGAAATAAAGGCAAAATCTTTCCATCTTTCTCAGACCTTCGAACAAATGGTTCAAAAATATCCAAAAAATTTCGACGCTCCTGATCGAATCCGCAGATTCGAAAGGAGCAGAGGAAAGGTCCTCGGCAGGCCGGCGTGCACGGAAGTCGGGGGTAAAAAATTTCTAGGACGAAACTCGAGCGGGTGCAATGCACCGGCGGCATACGCGATATACGCTCTCGACGATCAATAGCCACCCCACCTCTTCGGCCGGCGGCGCATGAATGAACCTCGCCTTTTACACACTACTCGCCGTGCCGGGTCGGGAGCAGCCTCGAGTAGTGTTTCTCTCTCTTTCTTCCTCTCTCCTCCTTTCTCTCTCCACCTCTTTCTACCTCTGTCTGACTCTCTTCGCCCCTCTCTCTCTTTCTCCGGCTCTGCTAGCTGCAGACCGTGCAGACCGACAGAAGCGAACTGCAGCCACTGCACTCTCGCGGGTGCAGCGGCTCTCATGCAAGGTGCATTCTCGCTACCCGTCAATGACGACCAAGTTCACGTTTTTTTTAAATGTAAGAGGTGGTAGTAGATTTGGAGTAGAGTTGGCTTGGTAATTAGAAGGGTTTATTATTTGTATATGGAGATGGGAGGAGCGCGAGAGGTCTGTCGGAGGAAGTGCAGGTTTGGGTGGGTTTTGATGCATCTTCCGGAAAGGATGGATCGTGTTGGTTGCTGGTAACAGAGAGATTGGAGGTTGGACCAGGATTTCTGGGTGATTGCGCCCATGTTACCAGGGTGGGCATGGTGTTTTTTTCGAGTTTTGACTTGGTTGGCGCGCGAGGTTTGGAGAGATTGCGCGGTAGGTGGGCTTGGAATGTTGAGAATGTTTTTATTGAAGAGTTCTAATTGGAAAAATTGATCTTTTGGACCATCTCTGTTGCCTGTGGACTAGATAAAATTGTAAAGGAGCACCTGACAAAATGTAAATTGTTTCTCTCACAATCTGCAGAAGTTCTTACTAATAATATATGGTTGTCGCAGACAACGGGCTATTTTAGTAGTCAAGGAACAGTGGAATGAAGTATTGACAAATAAAACTTCTCTACTCAAACGTATCGATTAATTTCAAGAACTTGGACTTCTAATCAGAACTTTTACCGAAACTCAATCGTCCGATTGAGAGCCACCTGTTTGGAGCGTACTTCCAAGACACTCGGAAATCGTCGAACGATGGCCTCCTATCCACCCACTATACGATCACTCGTGATTCCGATTATGCGATTAATGCCGTAAGTTCACGTACGAGCCGAGTTCATTGCGCAGGATTGCCATAAAGTGCAAGAACCGTCTTCGAGAAGTTAAGACCGCCCCTTTGCGTGGGCGCGAACCCTTTCGAGACTTATGACACCGTGTGATGTCATGCGGCATAAGAAATTATAACACCGTGAGGAATGCATCGAGAAGATCGACAGAACCGATTTATAATGAATAGACCTCGAATTTTTAATATAAAATATTATTTACTGTAATATAAAAAAATATCTGAAATATCCAAGATACAACATTTTTAACATTCAGCGAGTGAAAGAGTCCTCAACGGATTTTTCTTTATTAGCTGCGTTTATCAAACTTTAAAGTTGCATAAAGATCCGCAGAGTAATAATGAATTTCTGTGGTTGGATATTGGAATTCTGATAATTATCGATAAAAGTGTAAAGAAGTTAGAGTGGCTTAGCGACTGAAATTATGACTTGGCTTAAAATTGCGTAATATGAAGAGGAGAATGTTCTTCAGTTCGATGCTATTAAAATAGAAATACGGCTTCGAATAAAATAGTGGTATAGTTACAAATAATGTAATAAATCTAAGAATAGAGTATTAGACCCTTTTTAGCCCTAGATAATTGAATCAGAAATACATCTTGGGTCGAAGTAGCGATCTTTTTTAAAATAATATAATAAAACTAAGAGTAGAGTACACGACTCTAAGTTAGGAATAATTAAAATAGAAAAATGTCTTGGATCCGAATATTATAACGATATTAAAGCTACTATAACAGATTTCAATACAATAATTAATTTTAGATCATTAAAATAGAAATATATACTGCGAGTGACTATAATAAATTTTTTCGCGAAGATCTCTTGCCTCTTAGCGAAGTAATCAAAGACTTTTTATTTCTCAGTGCTCCAGTGAAGTATTCCCTGAACTTTCAACGAACAATTTCTCCAGCTTTACTGATTATTAAACAGCCCAACTAAAATTTATTTACGTTATTAAATAACTTTCAAATTTCTTCGTTACCAAACATACTTCCACGATTCTTAAAGCCATCCGTTATTTCCTTTCTTTCGTCGATTACACATTTTCATGATGACTCGCCCGACAATGCTCTTTATCGCTCCAACTTTTAGCAGTATCACGGCAAACACGGATTCTCCTTATCAAGCTTTGTTTTGTCGAAAATCTGTCGCCGTAATAAATGACGCGGAACCATGGACAAACATTATACTCCTACGGAATTCACGGCAAACGAATCCTCCTCTCTCTTCTTCTCTTCCAACCATTATCATCGTTGAGAGGTATTTATATCTCGTTTCTTCCCCCCACGATTCAGAAGCGTCCTTATCTCACATTTCTGCTCATCCTCATTACCCATTTTCGACAGAAACAGATAAAAACGTACGGCGTCACTGGAACGGAAGTTCGCAGCTTATTGATCAACGTTCTACGTCTTATCGTTCCTTCAACTATTTACAAACGTCGATACATAAATTAGTCTGATTATTATTTTCATTCTTTCGCCGTTTATTTCGTTATTCTTGAAATATTGTTGATGTCTGCCACTATTTCCTTATCGTTGCCCTTGATAGAATGTGTACAAATATATTTAAATATATTTTTCGTAGATTCACGTGTAAAGAATTAATGGAATTCGTTGAACGACTGAATTCGTTGCATTGATGTTAAACGTTAATTACTTCGGAGCAATTAATTTATCATCTGTTGTAGATGATTAGGACTAATGGCTGCTGTGAACTAGTAAATATTGACGGTCAATTAAGTTTCGATATTGACATTATGTTAGTTACCTCGGACAAATGAGTATTTTATTAAGCCTGCGCTTGTTTGTGCTGTTTAGAAGAAATATCAAGGTAATTATAATTGCTGGCAAAATTTGTAGCACAGGATGCGTCATTTCGACAATTAGGTCATTTGAGGACATGATGCACCTGGTGCGTCATGTTCGAAGACTCAAACGGTGAGTCACTTCAGAAATTTACTAGATTCGCTAGTTAATAGACTTTCCACTGTCTCTCGTCATGAAAAAATCATCAAGAAATGTCTCTGTTTAATATACTAGCCGACCCAGCGACATAATACACCCTGCTGAAATTTCCACTTAAGATATCTCCATTCCAGTGGCTAAATTATCCAATTATTAATTAGGCTACATTCCACCAACTTCAGAAATTTACTAAATTCGCTAGTTAATGGACTTTCCATTGTCTCTCGTCATGAAAAAATCATCGAGAAACGTGTCTCTATTTAGTATACTGACCTACCTAGCAATATAATACACCCTGCTGAAATTTCCACTTAAAATATCTCCATTCCAGTGGCTAAATTATCCAATTATTAATTAGGCTACATTCTACCAACTTCAGAAATTTACTAAATTCGCTAGTTAATGGACTTTCCATTGTCTCTCGTCATGAAAAAATCATCGAGAAACGTGTCTCTATTTAATATACTGACCTACCTAGCAATATAATACACCCTGCTGAAATTTCCAATTAAAATATCTCCATACCGGTGGCTAAATTATCCAATTATTAATTGGGCTACATTCCACCAATTTCGTCGTTAAATCGATAAAATTATTTTAACAAAAGACCCGCATTATTACACTCCAGTGTCCATTAATCCAGCATACCACCGATTTCTCTAAAAAACGAATACTACTTCTAACCACCATAGTCGCTCACAGTACCCATCGATCTTCCTTTTCCCCCATCTTTCTCTCTCTCGCTCTCTCTCTTCCTCTCCACCGAATTGATTAATTTACTTGAAACGTTTGCCGGCAACTGTGTCCTCGTCGAACTCCGAGTACAAGAGAGAGAGTGACGTTGATATTTACCAACCGTAAGGCCAAGTCGAACTACCGTGCATCTCGTGCATATTGCGTGCAACTCCTGGAAACTGCTCGGCATCATGAGTTTATTAAGTCAACATAACTGCGGCCTCGACGATGATACTTAACGCGCAATAGCTTGGCAACAGAATTGCGAATGGTGGACGATTCTCGCCACTGGAGTCCTGGGATATGTTACACTACCATGAAACGAGACCATTTGGGGCTACGATGGGTAACGAGGTAAAGGCTCGGACTTGCAATCGGGACGACAGAGTTCAAATCTCTCTCCATCACCATTGAGAATTTTTTTATAAATTATTATGAATCCATCTATCTAAATCAGTGGATTCTAAGCAAAATGATCATAGCAATGATAGAGTTATGGTGGACGATAAGGAAAAAGCTCAGACTTACAATCAGAGGGTACGAGTTCAAACCCTGATTATCTCCAGGACATTTTTCCCAAATTATTATTTAATATGCCATAGCCATGGTGGTTCTAAATCCATATAAATTAGTGGGTTCTAAGCAAAACGATCATAGGAATTGAAGCTAAAAAGAATGCAAATACAATGGTAGACCATTCGCAACCAGGTGGGCACACAGCGTTCTCCAGGAGTCCAAGCTCCAGGCGAAATCCAGCGGTTCACTGGGACCGTTGTGATCGTTATCCGGTGTGCTTTATGTTTTACATCCGTCAGAGGCTAATTATCGAGTAACACGAGCCACTCAACCTGCCATCGAAACGAGCTTGGTTCCATGGACGCGTGGGTGGACACTTTCCTTCGCGTGGGTGCCGTTAAACAACCTGTATCGGCCTCGATGGACACCATGTGCTCGAAGCATTAGCAGTAGCTGCTGATGGGCGTTTGAGCCGCTCTCTTGCTATTTTTTTAGTTGTCGATGTTGTTGCACTCTACTTGCATAAGTTTTTAATACTCTTATTTCATTCTGAAGAATCTTTTAACCCTTACAACACTACTGGGATATTTTATATCCCAAACATTATTATATAATTTTCATGTTATTGTACAATTTATTTCCATATATTATTTTGTTTATATGACAATATTTACTGCTGGGATAACAATATCCCAGCAGTAACATACTACAGGGATCTATGCTATCCCAGCTGAAAATCTGAAATCTCCTGAAATAAAAAAAATATATTTCATTCCCAGTCGTATTTTTATTCCACTTCCTGTGTCACAAAATATACACTGCTAAAAATTAGTCATTTTCTGATGAAATAAAATTCAGTGTTGAAAGGGTTAAGTAAAAACTAAACTTTAGTGTGTGCTGTTAGAGACGTTCACTCTAATAATAAATTCTTAATATACAAGTATCTTGATTTCAATCATTAGTTTAGCAAAAATTCCCTGCAAAAGTTGTCCTTGCACATAAGTTATTCAGTAATTTTGATAGATGGCCTTCCCTTCAGGTAGATCGATTTTTTAAATTATTCTTCTTATCTCAGTTCCCGCAGAAACTTTCTCAGTGTTACCAAGTTAGAATACTTTGTTATCTTTATGTAATCGAAGTTTCGCAAATGATTTACTTCGAGACGTACATTCGAAGTGACTCTAAGTGATTGCCAGTACATCAGCAGCGGCAGCGCTAATGTACTCACACCAACGAATACCATTTTCCGCCACACCTCTCGTGTGCATACCTGGGCTAATAAGCAGCAGCCGGATACCAGCGGATACCAGCGGGCACCAGAGAGAAACGCGAGAGATTCTGGAATATCAGAGACTTCGCGCCGGCCTCGACGTCGAATTAATTAACTTTGATACTTTAATAGGCCGTGGTTTACGAGCGTATATCATCGAGTCTTTGATGGCGATGATAATCGTGTTTTCAACCGTCGCAGTCTACATTCTGCAATCTTCGAATTTTTCGTGAATCGCAGACACAGAACGTATGCAATTGATGAACTTGTATAGAAAGATTTAATTGTAACCATTGCATAGCAGTGAATGCAATAAAAACTTGATAAATATTGATTTGTTGAAAATCCATTCTTAGTGAATTTTACAATCATCAATATTCTGTAGATGTAGCTTAATAAGTTTGAATTTCATAATTTGTTAAATAGCCGCGAGTTTTTAATAGAACTGTGTCGTAGAAAATAGTTGGAAGATTGCATGGGTTGTTGAAAATTGTTCTTTTAGAGAGATTTACGAGTTTGAGGAGAGTTGTAGAACGATACAAGTCGGCCATTATGGTACCCTATCGCGTGAACGGGCCTTAAATTCACGTATGAATGAAACTACTCGCGTGCAGCGATGATTCACTCGAAACCCGCGTGTATGAGGGTGTTTTCACCCTTTCTCCTCCTATCCTCTTTAGATTTCTTCCCTCTTCTTTCCCCGTCGCTTTTTACCCGACAATTTCGTTCTTTCCTCCGTCTACGATATCCGCTGTGCTCGCATTTATCGCAGACGGCGCTTTAGACGATCTTGCACTTGGATATCCCAATTAAAGCTCTGCAATTCAAATACGAATTTTAAATTTCCATTAAAAATACGTCAACGAACGACCTTCCGTTTCAACACGGAGTCCTCTTACCCTTCAACAATAATGCTCAAAATTCTTCGTTAAAGTTAACCGAGAACGTTGCCAAAGAAACTGATAAAATAAGGACATTAATTCCCAAAGGAAACATTGAAATATTTTATAAAAAAAAGTAAATATTCTTTCCTAGCGCAGTTCTCCACTTCATTTTGGCTTCTGAAGCTGCCGATGACTTTAAATTTTAATTAAAAGACCTCCGATTATCACCGCTGTTTAATAACGAACAATTTAGGTAAAAAGTTCCTCCAAATTAATTTCACTTAGCTAACGACAAATCGTACAAATATTTCATACATTTTTTAATAATGCTCGTGGGTTATTATTGCTTCCAAAATTTCTAACGCTCTTCCTTTTTCAATTTTCAACGTCTATCTTGCAAGCTACGCGCGATTAGATCGATCAAACATTTTCCCTTCTTGATTTCCTTTTTTTTAACCTATTTATCGAACATATTCAAACACACTGAATTAATCGCCGGCAGATCTAGCGTTAATCACGCACAGTGTCAGGTCGTTCGCGTCTAATTAGCACGTGCAAACGTCGAAGAGATAACGCATTATCTGATAGCACGGCGCGTACGTTCGTTTAATTATAAACATACACGCGTTAAACACGCGCATTTACATAATTACGTAATACCTCGACTTGCCGCGCATCCGCACGATCATATCCAGCGCTGATTTCGATTTCTCTTTCTTTATTGTTCACATCAGTCCCGGCGTCGAACAATGGCACCTCTCCTTGCAGCGTTATCGTCGTCGATGAATGCGAAATAAAATAAACTCCCGTCACGTTTTCTCACACTCGGCAAATAACAGGGGCGCGGATAACGTTGCAGCAACCGGCTGCATAGTTTCCTGCAACGCGTTATTGAACTGCATGCGTGCACCAGCACGAGCTGCATAGTCGTAGAGATAATTGCGGAGGAGAGATGAAAATGGGTTATGGAATTTTAAAGGTGGAAAAGTTGAGCGTGAGCCCGTGGGAGAAATTTGAAATTTTTGCAATTCGAGGCCTGGAGGGAAATGGAAGATTTGAGAAGCGATCCGAAAATATACGAGCTTCGAGGAAGATTGTATCCGAGGAGAATGTTCTCCAATTGCAGATAATGGGAGGAGAATTTAAAAATATGATTTCCAGAGTAATCAGTTTAAGTATCTAGGTTGAACCTACTTAGAAAAATCCTGCTAATTGAATTCTATCTCGGGATTTCCCAATTTTTATAATAAGAAATCACACAATCATCCACCGATGAATAAAAATGGGAATGCTCTGACATGTTCATTACAATCTTTAACCCTTTGAGGACTACTGGCGCATATATGCGGTCGGAGAAAAAATCTGATTATAGTTTAGAGGCATGTACACGCGATTCGAATTGAAAAATTGAGATATAACCGTTGAAACATGATTCTGCAAATAGTAATGTATAATTCGGATACATTAACACTCGAACTGTCTGATAAAAAAATACTTTTTCATCGGCAAATAAATGATTATCTCTTAACACTCAAAAAAGAGTCCATCCGCAAAGGGTTAACTCTTTGAGGCACGGCGGGACATTTTTTGTTCCACCTCTAAAATGTATATTCTTATATAACTTTGTTAATAAATGTAAACCAACTTTATTCAATCCAAAAAAAAATTGTCTGTGCAACATGGGTCATTTTATTTTCTGAATTCCCGCGCCTCAAAGAGTTAAGAGGAGGTTAAAATCCATGCCAAAGTTGACCGCGACCATGAGAGGAATTTAATCGGCAACTTCGTCAACGAGATCACGAAAGAGACGGACTATTCTCGCTCATCCTTCGATTCTCGATTGCACAAGTCGCATCCGAACGAGGGCCGCTTTGAGGATCCCGAGTCATTGGAAATAAAACGGCGGTGCGTCTCAAGCGGAGGAATGAGACTTCTTCGTTTTATCTCCTCTCTCTCTCTTTATCTCCACGGGTGCGAGATTACTGTTAAGTCACGTAATGAAGTGACGGCCTCTCATTATTATGCAGGTATTGCGCATTGCATACTTCCACTTCATACTATTAAAATAGTAATGAGACAGTAGACGCCGAGATTCCTCCTGGACTGTGTGCCGGATACCTCCGAGAGAATGTATTATCTCTCTCGTATACCGACTCTCTTCTTTTACGTCTCGTTGGATCTTCGTAATAGAAAATTACCTGCACACTTGGCGAACAGTGCCAGAAATTTCTCTCCGCTGTAAAACGCTTTCTAAAATCGTCCTCGGTTCGTACGTGATTTGAACATGTTAGTTTTGGAAGTTGAAGTGTTGGGGAAGTCAAAGCTAAAGTCTGAGTCTCTGGGAGATCATTTGTGAATTATTGCTTTTGCTTGGATTACTGATGATTGCTCTGATAATTTTTCAGAGTATTAGATTAATAAGTTGGGAGAAAGAGGACGAAAGAAATAAGAAATCTAAGAATTTTGAATAGTCGCATTCTGGGAGATAGACCTAGAAAATTAAAGGCGAAGTAGCTTCTAATATTATAAGAAAATCTAAGAAAAATGAAGAACCAATAATTTAGACTACTTTCTGAAATAGAATTCTAATTAAATTCGAATTTTAATTCGAACTAGATGTACCAAGCTGTTTAAAATAATTGATTCTTCAATTTTTTTAATGTATTATGTGCACAGTGATTCAACGTCCACTTAACAAGTAGTTTCCACACGGAATAACCATATCAATTAAAAAAAAGAATCATCCACCGTATCTGCATCATTTCTTCCCTAAATACCTAAAAACCATCCAGACTCGTATTTCCAACGAAAAAAAAAATAAATCCAAGCGGTCCAGTTCGTCAATAATTCCCACTCTTTGTATCCCGAAGGAAGGAAGAGCGGATAAAAGCGAAAAAGATCCTCGGCCCGACGGAAAATAATCGCTGCTATTAAAAAACACTGGAGAAAAACGCGTAACGGTGATGCATTCAATACGTTGCATCTTTTTTCCCGGCCCGATGACCCACATACGTATCTTTTTTTATCGGGTCGAATTTAATCCCCGAATAGAAATCGTGCCATCCTGAAAATCCATTCAGGTCGCCGTGAGGTTACAGCCACAATTTTATCTTCGTATTATTCCTTAATCTTTCATGACCTGATAGTACTCTCCGAGGTTCTCTGCCGTACTCGATACCACTATTTATAGGCCCCCATTAGCCCGCGATAATCGAGTTCGGTGCTTTCGCGTGCAACTCGCGCATTCTCCGCCTGTCCGAGTTACTACGGTGTCTTAGGACGAGTTCGAGGCGAGAGATCGCTTCTGGTGTTTGGCTCTTCGATGAGGAACTTTGCGGATTGTTTCTGGGCCATGCGATTTTGCATGATGAAGAGGAGAAGTTAGTGGTGACGTGAATGAGACGATTGAAATGTTGATGATGAAAGGAACAGGTCGAGGGAGGTGTGCATAAGTTGATATAGCTCGCAAACGATGTGAAGTCTCGCGGTACGAGGCACTGGGAGAGTGTCGCTCACACCGCCTATCCCCACCATATCGGTCCTGGAAACCTGAGATGGACCAATCGCAACCGAAAACGGAACACTTCTTTCGCCGTTCCCATGACGACGCAACGAACGTGCGGCTTTATCGGCCAATCACGCGTTGGAATCGAAAATGACGTCGGGACGAGGGATGTCTCTGTCCGTTGGGCGAATCAGAACGAACCAGAGGCCAGAGGACTTCTTATCTTTTGCGAGGTTTAGTTGAGTGAATGCGGTGATCGAGGATGAGATGAGTCAATGGTGAGGTGAAGAAATTGCGGGTGGGATAGATAGATCAATGGGGAGATTGATAAGTCTGTTATCAATTAGAAATTTTAAGGGTGCACCCCATAAATCAGTGGTGGAATGGATATGTTTGCGGTAGAAAATGGAATAAATGATAATCTGATGGAATAAAAAGTGGATGCTGCAAAAGAGATTCTAAATGGAAGTAGTCCATGGTGTTCTTTAGTGAATGATACTTGATAATACATTTTTAATGGGGAGCAAAAATCCTAAAAAAAAACGTAAAATATGTGGGTGGAAGAGAAGTGTAGGAAGTTGGAAGAGAAATTTTAAACGGCATGGATTGGTAGTTCCAATGAATGATTAATTAGCTTTCAGCACCCACATGATTGATTTCAATTTAGATATTATATCAGCGTTACAACTGCAGTTTAGCGAAGAATTTCTAGCGCTATGGATTGATGCTGTTTGGAATGTTAATTCATCAAGATGATTCATCGGAAAGGCTTCTACACCCACGTATCAGCCCATTTATATTTGAATATTATGTCACCCCTGCAACTGACCAGTTCAGTCAGAAATTCTGATTGCCACGAATCAAAGTTTGTTAACCTCATACAAGTTTCAACCCCTGTCTGCCATCACTCACCCCATTCATACCTCCAGAACCTACTATTTCAGCTGGATTCCAAACCACCCCAGTAATAATATATTAAATAATAATTCAGCAAAAATATCCAAAGCAAAATTTGATCTCAGGCCCACTAATTACGAGTTCCAGCATTTACCATCGTCCCACCATAGCCCCAACCCTCAAACACCTCACCGTAAGAATAAATAAACACCTTCCAAACATCGTCAAACATCCACATCAAACAAATTCCACCTATATACCCATAAACACCATCGCGCCAATCTCTAAAACAATTTGAAACCTCCGCTAAAATGTTAAAAGCATGGACATAGCACAATGCAATCGTTGATCGTGCACGAATTGATAACAATAATCGTGATCGTGGTGCGCATGAACCGAGCAACCCCCAACCCCCTTAACCCACATTTCTTGTTTAATGTATCGTCAACGATAGAAGCGGCTCTGCAGTGCGATTTCGAGCGTCTTTTCTGCACGGTTGACTCGGTAATTCGTCGTGGTCGTGTTTCGCAAGGATTTCCCACAAAGAATGTACGCCGAGGAACGCGACGGATGGAAGAGAACGAGGAGGGGAATTCGCGAGCTCTTGTAAAGATGAATGAACGGAGCGCGGATAATCGCGTAATCGTCGGCTAAACAGAGGGAGAATTAACAATTATTTCGCGTGGAAACGGCGCGAGAGAATTGAGAGCCGGCCGGGCGCGGTTTTTCAGGAGAATCTTTAAACGTCCTTTAAAACGACCGTTCTAACGAGATAATCGTGTAATTGTGAGTTTAGAGGAGCCTTTTTACGTCGAGTAAATTAGCCTGCGCCGTTGTTGCGTGGAATTTGTTACGACTATGGTGTACCTGTTCTTTTCTTCCTGAACGATGCTTCTCGAATTACACGGAGAAGACCGTAATTCTATGCTGCGATAATTTCGATATTAATTGTGGCGAATTGTAGTTTAGGTGGGTCATTACCGTCGTAATTGGAGGGAAGGAAAAAATGTGGTAATTACGCGTAGAACTCGAGGCTCGAATTTAAAGAAACGAGGGGGATACAGAATTTTCCTTATTTATCATTCTTTCTTAATATCGCAGTGTTTATCTCCTACAATATTTTTATCCTTTTCCCTTGAGAAACTAAAGTTAACCATAAAATGAAATATTTTAACGACGGAATGCACATTTAAAAATTGTAAAGTATTCTCTAATTAAAACCTATCAAGTCGGTGAAAATGACCGGTTCCCAATTTTTTCCAAAAATGACCTAAATTGATAGGGGAGACACGAAGTAAATATTCCACTTCTATCTTATAAAACCTAAATTAATTAATTAATCATATTTTTCACCTCTTGATTTCTTTTTTTCCAAAGTACGTAAATTTTAGTCCAATATATGTAAATTTTAATAAATGTAACGTCGGTAGGTTTAGTGTTAAAAATATTTCAGTATTTCGGAATGCTTAGCTTCTTAATAATTAAGAGAACCAAAGGAAGTCCACATTAAAAACATCGATATTAATTTTGCGAGGCAGTGAACATGTCACCATGGGTTTTGCGATAATTTTCGCACGATATCGATCATGCACGATGCGTACGTAAGATGGGATTTAAACTCGCGTGCGGACGTGCAATTTGCGCCCACGGTGCAACGGACTGTGAGAGCTATGCAGCTGCAGTTGGCTGGAAGTGCATGACCCTTGGCAACGTGTATTGAGATATTGAAATTCATATATTTTCTCCGCGGTGAATTCGCATTCCTACGAGCATGTTTACATTTATGTTAACTCCATCGTTGATCTTAACGATAAGATAAAGAAAAATCACATTCCTGATTCTGTTTGCATGGAAGAAATGCGGTATTTTCTACGTCGAAGGAATGATTTTCTTTTTAAATGATAGATTTTTTATATAACTCGTCGATATAACTTCTTCATCTAATAATATCTTCTTATGTTAATTACAAATTTTATATACAAATATAAGTGGTTTTATCATTAACCCTGTGCGGCCCGAATTATTTTGTCAATTTTGCAGTGAGCCAAATGAAATTAATTTCTATCCATATAATTAAAATCTATAATTAATTTTCTATCGTTGGTTATTCATTTTTTTGTAGTGATAGCAATGACTATAGGTACTGATGGATGTTTAGGGGATATTACAAAATCATTATAAAATTGGAAAGTTGATATTAAAATGTCAGAAAATAAAATGAAGTGAAAAGCTATGTCGAGTATAGCTGGACATAGGACTGCAAAGGTTTAAAAAAATATATATTTTCGTTTTAACATCAAACTATATTGCTCAGAGAAAATCAGTGGTAAAAATAACCTTTCCAAATTTAAAACAAGTACGCAATAAAACAATCTTCATCGTAGTCCTTCAGAAATCGAACCTTTAACTCTCTGTAAATGACTTTCTTTCATTCACGAAATATTTACCCGGTGAAAAATAATTTAATTGATATTACAATGAAACAAGTACAATTATGGAGCAAAGCTGCAGCAGACGAATCCGGCTTAAATGAAATAATACCTAGGCCCAATATGGCTTTTGCTCGTAGTCTTTATGCGTGAGGATATATATCGATAAGTAGATTATCCCATCTAATTACGGGGTATTAGTTTCTCATTACTAATTGCAGTGGCGATCTCGCTGCTCGATCGGCACGGCTCACGCTAATTCACACACGAATTACCGATTTCTCATTCGGCACAGTGCCGAACCATCGATTCGAGATAGTATTTTCAAGCGAAACGACACTTTTATTGCTCCTCTCGTCTGCATTCCAATTTACTCGGTCACTCGTCGTCTCTTTATCGTTCTTTTACGCTCTCTATCGAAATAGAGTACGCAGTTTAACCCTCTGACTACGAGTGCCGTATATATACGTCCATTTGCTAAATTTCATTCGACGCATTTCCATTTTTTCCACGGGTCTCGTGCTATCTGTGAAACTGCTGTTTGATAAACGAGTCGTTTTGTATTAGGGGGACCGGAAAGTAATGTCCTTTTTTTACATTAAACTCAAACAAATAAATTTGTAACAAGTCTTTATTTTTAATGAATGATGTAATTACCCTCGTTATCAACAACCTTTTGTCATTTAGTGTGCACATTTTCAAAGACGGATCGATAGAAATCAATTTGTTTTTGAGCAAAATATCTGGAGAAACGACATTACTTTCCGGTCCCCCTGATATTTTGTGGCAGTTCGTAGTATAAAATAACTTGCATATTTTTGAAATTAGGTATTATTTTTTATATTTGATCGTCCTGCAATAATTGTCGTTATAGCTCTTACCGGAGAAAAATTAACTGAGGCAAAATCTAATTATCGTTCACACGATTGGAACCCAAAGATTAAAATATAACCGTTGAAATATAATTAAGCAAATAATAACTTATAATTTTTATACATTTACACTATGACTTTCTGATAAAAAAGTGCCCTTTGTTCGCCAAACAAATAAATATTCATACTAGTATCCGTCCGCAAAGGGTTAATATAAACGTTTCAAAATAAGAAATAGTCAATGTTTAATTTACTTAACATAGTTTTCAATTGCAATTGCAAAAATAAATCCACGTATCTGAATAGGTAAAAGAAATAATATGCATTGCATTTCGGTGGCAATCAACTTTCTTAATCGTCATCGAAACTCAGATCGTTTTCGTTTGCAATCGGAACGATTATATCCGATGTTTTACGTAATTATTACGAAGCAATAAAACGAGGCGACACCGAAGCCTGAAAGTTCGACAAGCGGAGACAATTTTCGGGAACGGCGGTATAATTAAAATTCCGAAACTTGTTATTCAAATGAGGATCCTCCTTCTTCGTGTACCTAGTTTCCATACGCGCCAGTATTCACCGACAATTTCGTTCGGTACACTTCTGATGGGTTAATAGGATTCCTTTGCGGCTGTAATTAATCAGCCCTTTAACGAATAATGAGCCCTTTACGAGGGCATGGTCTTCCGCGCCTCGGAAAGGGCGCGTCTTTTGAACCTTTGCTCTTAGAATTCTCTCTCTCTTCCCGATAGCAGCCTATTATTTTGTGCTTTGTATAAAATTTGCTTGAGAATAATTAATAATGATTAAAATTATCTTTGAATAAATTGATTTTTATTAATTGCATTGAAAATAAGATAATTCTGTAATGCTGTAGTTTTTCTTTTTTAATAGACTAATTCTATGAGAATGGAAAGTTCTACTGGAAATATTTAAATTTGTAGCATTGAAAGGAACTATATTTAACTCATGAAAAATCCTATCAATTAAGAAACACGAATCCACGCCATGTTTAAGAACGTTCCTCGCACTCGGCAAATTTTCATTATTTCAGATTCGCCACGGTACAAACGACTCTCTACTCCCCGTGTTTTAATTTTCTCCGACTAATTGGAATTTTTACGAGCCTTCGTTAGAAAGTCGCGTAAAAATCTTTCCCCTAATCGAATTTTAAAGCAATCCCTGCAAATCCATTTCTTTATCCCTCTTTTCTTCCTTCGATCGAAACTCAACGAGCACGCTGCTAGAATATGTTTCGACGCTTTGTTTTAACAGTTGGAGCCCGTTATTTTTAATGTTTCGATAGTTGCACTGTTAACCCTTTGACTGCTATAGACGTTTATATGCGGTCATTGGAAAAATCTGATCGTAGTTTATCACAAATACTGGAATACTGAAACACTGAACACTGAAATATTGAAAAATTGAAACATTGAAACACTGAAATACTGAAATACTGAAATACTGAAATATTGAGATATTGAAACGCTGAAACATTGACACACTGAAATTCTGAAATATTGAACTACTGAAACACTGAAATTCTAAAATATTGAATTACTGAAACACTGAAATTCTGAAATATTGAACTACTGAACCACTGAAATTCTGAAATATTGAATTCCTGAAACACTGAAATTTTGAAATATTTAACTACTGAAATACTGAAATTCTAAAATATTGAACTACTGAAACACAGAAATTCTAAAATATTGAACTACTGAAGAACTGAAATTCTAAAATATTGAACTACTGAAACACTGAAATTCTAAAATATTAAACTACTGAACTACTGAAATTCTGAAATATTGAACTACTGAACCACTGAAATTCTGAAATATTGAATTCCTGAAACACTGAAATTTTGAAATATTTAACTACTGAAATACTGAAATTCTAAAATATTGAACTACTGAAGCACTGAAATTCTGAAATATTGAACTACTGAAACACTGAAATTCTGAAATATTGAGCTACTGAAGCATTGAAATTCCGAAACATTGAAATACGGTCGCGCAAGCAGTGATTTATAATTCTTACACCCCAACCCTTTAGCTTTCCGATAAAAAAGAGCATCCCTCGATCGCCAAATGAATGATAACTCGTCGATATTTAAAAGAATCAGCGTCCGCAAAGTGTTAAACGTATAACTCGAACACTACGAGATCGCAGCATCCTTTTCGCATCATCCAAAGGTGCAAAACAGGCCTTGACGTTTTTCCAACGAGGGACAGTGTTTATCGATTAGCGTTGCATTTATAAATAAACCTGTAACATTCCGGTGGAATGTCGAGGGTCGATAATACGCTCGAAGGGCTGCGTGAAACCTGCCTGAATGAGAAATCTGGGAAAACCCTCGTTTTATCGAGCTTTCCGAAAAGCTTAAGCGAAGACTCCTTCGAGGCTCGATTTCGGAACAGTTTGTGGGACGAGGCGGCTTCTCGGCGATTAGCTCTCTTCGATAATTTGAAATGGTGCACTTGTACCATTCATCGTCTCCTGTTGCAGGTGCTGTTTGCATTAATTTGCCTATTTCTTCATGCTTTTCTCATTAAATGCAATTATTAAATTACTTTATTATACGATTGTTGCATAGTCGATTGAGGAGAAAGAAATGGAAGAATTTAATTACTGTGAATTAGTAACTTCTAATTTCTTTCTTTCAACGGCTTTATCTTGCATTACATGCTTGCAATTTTCTTGATTAACTTTCTGTAGACTTGCTCTCTTATCCCGTTGGAAATAATAAAAATAACACTCTAAATACTGAATTTGACCTGACTGTTCATCATTTAATTTCAAGGAACTTTGGTAACTTCCGAAACTGAATTATCTCAAAAAGTACGAAGGCCCACATAGAGCTAAATAAATCTAAATTTATTTAATCCTCCGTGTGGTTAAATAAATAATTTTTGTTCAAGTTAATATATATAAATTTGAAGAACTTTAATAAAAAAATTCACCTATCAAAATAAACTACCTATTGCATCTATAAATTGAACTATTGACCTACGACATATTCTCTTTAACCCTTATAAGTTCTTCAGAAACAACTACGCAAAATATCTCCGGGTATTTCACCCACTTTCCCTTTACGCTTTAATTAATGTTATTTACAATCTATCACGCTATACTTCACAGAAATTCAATCAAGTTACAATCAAACATTTCGTTGTATCTGGAAACGGAGATTGGATGAAAGTTCACCCGGTGGAGCGTGTACGAGGGTTAATTATCCAAAGATTAATGCAAATCGTCGTACACGTATCATTAACATGAAATTTGAAACACAGGGAATTCTTCTTAACGAGCATCGCCTCAAGTGATACCTTTTGAACGAATGTTACAGGAATTCTCGCAGCTAACGAAGGAGCTCACAGTGGCCCGCGAGAGCATCTTGGAAAAGGACGAAGAAATTGCGGAGCTGAAAGCCGAGCGAAATAACACTCGTGTACGTAGAAGCCCGGGGGGCTTTAATGCTTCTTGTAGTTTCAAGCAGCTACTCATGGCCGCGATATTACTTACTGAAACGATTCTATTGCTTTTCACAGCTTCTGCTGGAACATCTGGAGTGTCTGGTCTCTCGACATGAGCGCTCGCTCAGGATGACTGTGGTGAAACGGCAGACCGCCGCGCAATCTGGAGTGTCGTCCGAAGTCGAAGTGCTTAAAGCCCTGAAAAGTCTGTTCGAGCATCACAAAGCTTTGGACGAGAAGGCACGAACTTTTAATTTCTCATTTAGCGGGACCCCCACCTATTTCCGTTACCGTGCGAAAGAAATCTACGGGATGCGATAATAAGGATTAACCCGTTGCCCTACGATTTCTTCTGCAGCCGCACTGCGCGCTAACTGAGAATTAAATTGCTGATACAAAGATTTATATATGATATTTCATACAGCTTTTAATTTAACGTAGTATTATTAGCAGAATTAACTTGCTGAGATAAAGATTTATGTATGATATTTCATATAGCTTTTAATTTAACGTAGTATTATTAGCAGAATTAATTTGATCGTCTCGCGTCCCACTGATTGTCACAGTTTTTGGATAGCTTCAAAATTTCCTGTTTCATTTAAGGCAGTGCTAATAATAGAAATAATTTCATCGTCTCGCGTCTGACTGATCTTTTAAATGGACAGTTTTGGAAATGTTTAAAATATTCTGATCCATTTGTCGCCTTAAGAGTACCACTCGTAGAGCAATGGATTAAACGAGGATCGAAGCTTTTCTATGTTTTTTCTTCTTGAATATTCTAGTTTCATTATTCATTTTTATTTGATAACAGAAATCTAATTTCTGAAGAATATTAATTACACCGGAAAGACGTGTCCAATGTGGCCGGACGTAGATCTGCAAAGGGTTGATAATATTAGAAAAAGAAATATATAATTCAATCTCATAATTAAATTTCAGGTACGAGAACGGCTGCGCGTTACCTTGGAAAAGAATTCGAGCCTAGAAGAAGAATTGAATGCTACCAAAGAAGAGGTATGTAATTTGAAAGAAACTTTCCAATTGACAATGATAAATTTCCAATTATCGTAATTTGTAGCTGGAACAATATAAATTATCGCCTTCCCTACGGATGTCGCATATGTGCGTCCAACTTAAACGCGACGGCGAATGCTCCGACGCGAATGCGTTAAGTGGGCATACACCTAAAGCCATAGAGGACAGACCCAAGGAGAATGGACAGGCGGAAGACGGTCAACAACAGAACAAGGTATCGAGGAACGTCGATACGATACTGCACACCTATGCATACGCACTCACAAATCGTCACACACACTGCCTCTTTCATACTTCACATCGATCATGAGTACATTGGGGTGTGTCCAACGTGTACGAGAGTCGTGGAGATTGCATTTATGAAAATTTCGTTTACTTTGCATGATCATGTTTAGGATAAATCGTTGATTCACTAGCTGCCGCTTTTAATCGACGGGATGTCTTTTGTTCTCCATGTCATTTGGAATCTGCGAAGAGCTTTTATATCCCCAGCATTGGGTACCGATTGAACGTTGGATGTTATTGGTCACAGATTTCACGATAGTTTACCATAGATATGAGAGAAAAGGGAGAGAGATGAAAGAAATATCGTATCGTCATTATCCATATCATAGAAAATTCTTCACGTCTCATGGCATCTTTGCACCTTGCTCCTACTACGATACCTCTATAGTCCAGTCATTGTTCATTGATGTTTTAAACGATGATAACTCCGAACCAAAAAACTAATCTCTCGCATGCTATCAGTATCGAGAGATCCGAATTACCTTCGTCGTAAATCACGAATCTGTACCGATAAACCGTCGACGGGCATTTGTCACTCATTTTAATCGTTGCATCCATAAAAATGCATCTGCATTAGTGCACGGTAGGCTGGTGCTTATTTCGCGTAGCTGTGTAGACGTAGTTTGTTGGGAATTGTGCGGCGATGCAGGACAGGCAATGCGAGCGAGGCATTCTGAATGTAGTGTTGTGATCGGGCAGAATGAGACTGAGCAGGCTGCAAGCCAGCAGGAACAACAGCAGCAACAAATGCAGCAACAACAACAGCCACAGCAGACGCAGCCGATACAAAAACTAGGTACGGAGAAGTCGTCAGAAATCGGAAGTAGGCTGAGCAATGGCAGTCTCGATCCAGCGGACCAGGATTCGGCAGCGCGAGTAATAGATTTGCAAGCCACTCTTGATAAACAGGTATGAAACTGTATTATGGCGAACTGGTTAAGAGTACGTACAATCATTCATTTAGAGAGAGAAAGAGAAATGAATAGAGGGAATGAAAGAAAGAAAGAAAGAGAGAGTGAGTCAGGTAGATATCCATCGAATACTTAACTAGTATGGTATCTGCAACATTCCTGGTCACACTTTTTATCATTTTTGCCATGCGGAACGGATATACAACCTTTTAAATTTTTGCATGTATATTACTTGAGTTTATTAAAGCGCTACAGAGCGTACTTTCAAAGATTTTAAGTAAAATTAGTATGTATATTTAACGTACGATAACGTTCTTACAAAGTGAGATCGGATAATGGATCCACAATATTAAAGTTTATGAAAGAAAGAAGAAAGATCTTCTTGTTTATCATAGCATAGAAATTCACGTTCACGTTTCCATTTTACTTTAGTGCATGGATTCATAGATATGTAATTTTAGCGATAGTATTAATGAGAACACGATACGTTAACGAAGAAACTGAATACTTTTTTAGACCGTCGTTTGAATCGCGTATATACGATATATCGCAGATTGTATTAAATAATTGAAAGTATTTCAAGTATTTCAGAGTTTAGGTATAAATGAAATTTACTATTGAATTTGTAGCACTATGTCGCACAATATCGAATACTCGTTTTTGTTAATGTAACATTTTAAATGGTGCCCATGGCATGCGTGGAATGAGTATAATAACGATTCGTGTTAAACGTTCTGTATTCGCATGGTTTAGTAAATAAGAATGAGTTCCCCTTAAGTAAACTTTTTGTATGAAAAGCTTTACTACCGACGTGATATATATATGTACATACGTATATATATCGACACGAGACATAATATACGAGAAACACTTATACAATTTATAACAACATATCGTAATTTATTTAAATTAGATATAGTACTTTGCATAGGATATCTTACAGTTTTAAAAACAATTCAACAAGGATAACGTTTTCCCACGTTTTTATGCAGATTACATAATTATTATAAATGTTGTATGCGGATAACACGATTTCATTGTATTTCCTCGCATAAGAAATTAAGTATGAGAAAGCTTGAAATTAATGATCGATAATTATGTACGATAATTGTTATTTTAGAGCTCAGAATTGAGCACATGGCAACGACGGGTAGCGGAATTGAGCGGACGTGTCGCCGAATTGGAAGAGAATTTATCTAAAGCGCAAAAAGATCTTATAAAAACTCAGGAAACGAATGTCAAGCTACAGAGAGATTTGCGTGAAAACGTCGCCCAAAAAGAGGACCAAGAAGAGAGAATAGCGACACTCGAAAAACGTTATCTCAATGCTCAACGCGAGTCTACCAGTTTGCATGATCTCAATGAGAAATTGGAACAGGAACTGCAACACAAGAAGGCTCAATTAAAGGTAACATATCGTTTCATCGTTCGGCAAATAGAATTATACTACGCATTAGATTCTTATAATAATATAACACGTATTTTTACCGCATTAATTTTTACAGCTCCAAGAAGAGAAAATAGCAGCTATACAAGAAAAACTGGAACTCGCGGAACAAAAATTGGCTCAGTATGCTAAGTTGCCGGAAATGGAAGAGCAATTGAAGCAGAGGATGGAGGCTCTGACGCAGGTGAGGAGGCTCAACCAGGTACGCAGGGGAATCATATCGTTGCATCATCAGTTTTCCCTTTTTTATTCCTCTGCACTCTTACTGAAAATCTCTTTCTGTGTATAGAAAGCTTGCCCTCTCAACGTTATATCTTATTATTCTAACTGATCTTTACTATACTTTCGTTGACGGTCAACTTTTCAGCCATATTTTTGCCGCTGGATATGTTCTGTCTGTGTGTATGCAATATACAAACATATGCCACATATTACCAAACACTTGTTATGATTCAGAGTTTCTTTTACAGTTTTACCGAATGCGCCAGAAATTACTAAGTATATTTTTGCATTTCGTTATATCGTAAAGAATGAACATACAGTCGTTAATACATCAAACACAATGTGAATACTTAATGTTACAAGATATGCAACTGACATTTTATTTCTAGAGCTTCTTTAATCATTTATAGTTTCAACTCTCTAATCACACTTCTTCTGAGATTCTGTGCTATAGAGGACACGTTTACATTATAATTTCATTTCTTCACTTCATATCTAGCATATATCTATCAGATTCTCTTTTACATAGTTTAAGAGGATATTGTTTGTGTGCACTGTACGTTCTTGTAGTTGTCGATTAATTAAAATACATATGTATAATAGATCGGAATAATTTCAAATTGAAAATATATATCTAAAGGAAATATCATATTCATATTCTTCATAATAGAATCATTGAGAAACTTATGTGACTATTCTACTCCGAAAGTATTTAAAAATTTTTCATTGTTTCAAAACTTTAATAAGCAGGCTCAAGAGAGACACGGTAGCGCGGAAGATAGAATACAAAGATTAGAAACGCAATTAGAGGAAAAGAATGCGGAAGTGATGCGTGTCAATCAACGGCTTAAAATGAACGAGGAACACAATACACGTCTTAGTACAACCGTTGACAAACTGTTATCTGGTAAGTCATACGATTTTTCTGGCTCATTGCAAGAAAATATTTATAATAAAGGATATATTATACTTACAATTGAATTTGTTCGTCTAGAATCGAACGAGAGATTACAAGTTCACTTGAAAGAGAGAATGCACGCTTTGGAAGAAAAGAACGTGCTTACGCAGGAGCTTGAAAAGACGAAGAAGGTTGCCGAAGACCTGCAGAACGAAAAAGGCGATATAGTTAAGGAATTAGGAAAGGCCCGACTAGAAATTGATAATGTGAAGAGGCAAATGCTCCAGCAAGAAATTGCCTTCAACATTCAACAGACGGATGCTTTGACAAGAAGTTTATCACCGAACGCTGTAGATCCAGGCTCTTTCTCTAGAAGTGCGAGTCACAGTAGTTTCGACACACATTCGTTACCTAGGAGAACCGGTAAACGATCTACGATCGAAGAAGATACATCGAAGGTACCTTTACTTTTACAATACAATTACATCCTAGACCTGTATCAACAACGAGTTACAAATTTTTGCAGAATTACGTAGCACGTACCTTGGCTGAACAAGAATGGGAAAAATTACAGCAAGCCCATGTTCTTGCCAATGTTCAGCAAGCATTCGATGTTTCAAGCGATGCCGAGGGTGATGGAGACAATGAAAGTCTGTTTAGTTGTGCGGCTGATGTTATTAGCCCAACTGGACACACAGACGCTCAAACTTTAGCACTGCTACTACAAGAACAATTAGATGCAATTAATAATGAAATTAGGTTGATTCAGGTGATTAATACATTTCTATGTCAGAATAAATCGATGAAAATCTAATCGGTACGTCCATGTATTAATTCATCTTTGATTTCGTAGGAAGAGAAGCAAAGTACCGAAGCGCGTGCGGAAGAATTGGAGTCCCAAGTCGGTAGTTACGAACATATGAACTTATTAGTGAGAGGAAGAAGTCTTGAACGTGCATCGCCACCGTTGAGCGGACGTTCCACACCGAAATCCCATCATAGTCCAAACAGGGATTACCTGCACAAGTATCATACTGTAAGTAACAACGTTGCGCAAGCATTCATATGTGTCGAATAGTTTTTAAAGATGTATTATATATATATAAAGGCACCAGCATCAATGTCTCCTGCACATCTCCATCAATACGCTGCCACTTTAGCTAGTCCAGGTCAGCTTTCGGAATCTCTTCCTGCAAGCCAGGTCTGTTGATGGTTTCGAATAGTATCACCAACAAACAGTATCTGCGACAATCTATAACATAAAACGATAACGTCACGTTGTAACGAATAAAAAATATCATAATGTTATTCGTTCATTTGCAGTTGCAATTGTCCGGCGAAGAGTTGCATTCAGTGAGCGAAAGAGATAGCACTGGTGGAGCAGGAAGCGGTGGAAGTGATGCAGCTTCACCATTAACAGCTCGATCCATCAGGCTAGAACGCGTTGTTCAAGCTCTCGCTCATAGTCAGGAGGAACTGAGAAGGTATATATTTCGTTTTCGACTCAATGATATTAACATATTACAAATTCTTTCGTGGAGCAGATGCTCGATTCGAGTATTATTCGAGAATTTCAAATACATTATTTACGACAATACAACAACCATATCTTTAATAATAAGGACTCCGCAAGAACTTATGATAACGTTGAGTCAAATCTACAAAATAATTCGTTACTTTAACAAACACCGCTCGGTTCTATGAGTGCAAAAGAGTATCTTTATATTGCAAGTCCTTGCTAATACAGATGTGAGATTGTCAAAGTCGGCATAATCATTTTGTAAGTAGTTAGTATTGTGCGTTTTTTATGCTGCCAGACGCACTCGACAAACCGGATTTCCCAGCAGTGGTTTTCCTACTCACAGGTTAATTAAAGATTGTAGTACTGCATGTATACCGCAACGTATGCCGCTGTGCACGACATATTTGAGTGGTACATGTGGGCATGAAGTAGACAACTTTGAGGTCGACCTAAGTGACATGGATGGTAACAGATTCTTTTTTTTTTAACGGACTGATATAGAATTCTTTTCAATGTAACATCGAGCAGTGAGAAATTTTCGTGCAATTCAATCTGTTACAATGATTTTTCATTTTCACGTAACTCGACGTCTTAGCGAAACAAAGTACAGTCTGAGAATAGGATGCAAGGTATCACATACATGCCCACAGCCCCAATTTTCGAGCACAGTGGCATGGACGAACCATCTGATAGATCTGATAGAAATGACTCCCTGGAAGAAACTGATAGTAGCTTCTTCCACCCATCGTACATTCAAGCCTGCCCAGTTCACGACAAACATCGCGGTCTCAGACAGACCAGGGAACTTAGGCAGCCAAGAGAATTGCGTCGAGTATACGTCGTGCCTCAATTTCCTGCGCGAATAAGGTTGTTCTTTACAAATCGATTGCAAAGATATAGACAGATTCTATGGTGATTTAATGTAATTGCAGGATAAATAAAAATCGTGCAATTTCTAAAATATATTTATCGAATATTTCAACAAGTTCTGTGACGATATAAAATAATCTTTCTGTATCTTTGTAATCATGAATATATAACAAAATGTGAAAATCTATTCTCATAAACAGTGATCAGCTATATTTCCAGGTTTTTATGCCTTACGTGTAATACAGAGTAGGTATTACCATTATGAATTTTATCTTCTTATATTTGGAAATAGTCGATCAATTTAGATTGCCCTAGAAAACAAATTTTCTTGCCATTTAATATTTCGTAGACGTTTAACATGGTCTTCTGAACTTATTCTCATTGCTTTTTATAGTTGAGTTGGTATCAGGTGCTTGTAGAAATTGGTAAAAAATGTACGAAATGATACATAACGTGTGGTCTTGATAAATAACGAAAGATCTATCATTGGTAAGACTTTGTAGGTATATTTAACAGCAAGTATAAGCATTGATTTTAGGGCGCGTAAGTCGTATAGGATTAAAACAGACTCAGTATAACTCTGCACATCGCATATGAGAATATCACGTTCTGATAAACATCATCTATCATCGATTCAATGTACTTGTGCTTATAGGATGTATTCTTAAACAGTGGACACAGGTATTCTACAGCTAAATTTTTAAAAGTACTGCAATTCACTTGGCTCTGTAAGTTCCCCAGTCGAACCTTCTGTCATATAATTGAAAGCCTATTGATGAGTACAAAATAAATAATTCCAATGCAATTTATACGAAACAGATGCTGAGACATACAAAATACAATATCAATATTTTGCCTTCAGACTTCCACACATGTATCTCATTAATAATATATGATATAAACACATAACTTTTGCTTGATTGGAAAAACAAATTTAGTAATTCTAATGATCATTCTCTCAGAGAAGTCTGAAGGCAGGTACTTAATATTTTTGGAGTCATGCAAAACATGTAAAATGCACATAGAATAGTGGAGAAAGTATAAGTACCGTAATAACTTTGCGTGGGCCAGAATGTAGTAGCACTATTTAGAGTAGAGATAGAAACTAGATTAGCGCTCCATGCAGCAGGCATGGGCAACATAACAACGGCGCACTCAATTCTGGGACTCCCCCTTCCCCATTGTCCTCACGCCACAGCAGCCAGGACAGCTTGCACAAGAACAATTTGTCCGATGTTGGCTTGCCAATTGGACAATTGTCTAGCTCACATTTGCACATGCAAGCAACCATGAGCCCTGCGACAGCGGCAGCGGTTGCTGCTGCCCAGAAGAAGAAAGGCATCAAGAGTAGTCTTGGCAGGTTCTTCAGCAAGAAAGAAAAGGTGGGTAAAAGATTTCTTTCACGTTAAATACTTTCAATTATTCACGTAACAAGTATCGCGAGATATTGACAAGGTATATTTCTGATTTCAGATAAAAGGAAAAGATACGTCGATGCCTGGAGACATGGCAGGCATGGTAGGAGTAAGCACACCGGCAGATCCTGATTATGGTGATAGCGTTTCGGTAGCAGGGACCCTCGGTAGCAAGAGCGATTTCGATCGTAGGAAAAAGAAAAGGTATTCTTATGCGCCAACGAAGAATCACAAATATCATCATTCACAGATCATTCCATCGCTTCGTACTTCCACGTTCTCAATACCTTTATGTTTTCCACGGCTTTCAGAGTATCTTAATTTATCATACATATACACATTGTCATCGCAACGTCAACTTTGTTTTAGTCCTAGTATGTTTGGTAGTATGTTGGACTCTTCACGTCACGAACTCCTGGCGGAAGCGATGAAAGCTGGAACACCCTTCGCACTATGGAATGGACCAACCGTGGTAGCCTGGCTGGAACTTTGGGTTGGAATGCCAACTTGGTACGTTGCAGCCTGCCGAGCGAACGTTAAAAGCGGTGCTATTATGAGTGCTCTCAGTGACACGGAGATTCAACGAGAAATTGGCATTAGGTAATTAACAAATTCCAGTCAGATGATTCTTTAATATGCTATATGTACTTGGATGAAAGTTTATGCAATATTTCGTACTCTTCTCCTTAGTAATCCTCTACATCGATTAAAGCTGAGGCTAGCTATCCAAGAAATGGTGTCTCTCACAAGTCCATCAGCACCAAAGACCTCTCGCACAACTTTAGCATTTGGAGATATGAACCACGAGTGGATAGGCAACGTTTGGCTGCCAAGTCTTGGATTGCCACAGTACCGATCCACTTTCATGGAGTGCCTTGTTGATGCTAGAATGTTGGATCACCTCACTAAAAAGGACCTTCGCGGTCAACTTAGAATGGTTGATAGTTTTCACAGGTGAATGTACTATCCGGTAGATAGTCTTAATAAGTTCGATGATTTTGTTTGATGATCTAATCCTTGAATTTGATCTTGTTTCAGAACGAGTTTGCAATACGGTATTTCTTGTTTGAAACGATTAAATTACGATAGGCAACAATTAGAAGAGAGAAGACGAATGGCGGAAGGTGCTAACGTCGACGTTCTTGTATGGAGTAACGATCGCGTTATAAGATGGGTGCAGTCTATCGGCCTGAAGGTAATTTAAATAGTATTCTTTAAATGATTCTTCCATCCCTCAGGAACTATTTGCAAAAACGAAATTTGATACAGGAATATGGGAACAACCTCTTGGAATCCGGGGTACATGGGGCTCTTGTAGCTCTCGATGAAAGTTTCGATGCAAATAGTTTTGCACTAACTTTACAAATTCCAACACAGAATACGCAAGTAAGTTTCTGTATTTAACAAGGCATCGTTAGTTGCAATTAATTCTAATTTCTATTATATCGTGTTTGTCTAATTGTCTCGTTAGGCGCGGCAACTTTTAGAGGTGGAATTCGCAAATTTATTAACAGTAGGAACAGAGAGGCGACTCGACGAATCGAATAGTATGAAATCCTGATCCACCTCATCTAGCAGGCTGCCTCATCTCCAACCACATCACGTCTAGTCCAAAACCCCAGCTATTACTACTTTCTGTACGCAAGTGTGTTGTAAAAGTTGTAAGAGCTTTAAGTATCATTCTAAGGGTATCTTCATACTGTTACGGGAATGTAACACGCGGTGATATGGAAATATAATCTGACATAAAGCTGTTAACGAAAGGGACGATTATATCGTATGTTCGAGAGAATAGAATTTAAAGTGTTTTATCGATTTTTATGTCGCGAGTTCCATGAACCGCATGTTACATGTTTCAATAATGAATAGTTATTCTGAAATTACTCTCATATAGATACCGAAATGTAGTGAGCGGTCGGATGATCATTGCGATACGTCTTTTCTCGAAAGCGAGGTATCATTTATATAGAGAATTATGACAATAATTCTATCTTATTTACCTTGACTCTTTTGATTTCGAAGGATCGTAGAGATTCTCGTAGTTTCGGTATAGTAACATCACGGTAGTTTGTAAAACATTTTTCATGATACAATTACATATTTCTCATACAACATTGCGTACTTGTACTACTTAAAAAAAGTATTTGAAGCGACATATATATTTTGATATCTCTTCACCGCACAAAATGAAAGAAAATACCGAAATTATATTTAATGTACTGTTGCTCTCGAGGAAATCATTCGTTTAGAAGAAAAGACTGCGTTCTATATTTCTGCATCTGTAAGACGGTGACCTAATAAGCCATAAACATAAAAAAAAGTATATATATATACATCTTCTTTCTACAGAAGGAGCTCCAGAGTACATGTTCTCCTCTGTTATTTCGATGAATTTTAAATGTTTGTAGATCACATATTATAAACACGTAATATATTACAGAATTACACGGAGACAACTACTGCAATTAGAGAAATATTATCGGACGAAAACCAGTCGCATGGACGTGTTTACGGAGCACGCTTTTTATTTACTGTGGACTAAGGACAGACATTTTATACCAAAATATTTGCGCGATATATAAGTACATGTATGGAGCGTTAGTAGATGTTATAAAACTAAGAAACTTTGCAATTGTAACGATAACTAATCTACCGATCAGCTGTGTAGAATGTTCTTCGTTATCTCCATTCAAAGAAGTTCCCCACGGAACTGACATTTCGAACAAATACTTTCATCTTTATTCTTTAACACTTTTGAGTTCTATAAACGAATCAGCACGGGTCGTTTGTTCATTGCTAATTATACGTATGAAAATTTCAACTGAATTTCATTAACTATCGACAATTAGTTCTGATCGGTAGTGAAAGAATCCGCAAGCGGAGTTAAGTTACAAGTGCAAAAAGAAGCTATATGATACAAAAGGAAATTGGCCACGAACGGAATGGCAAAGACTTATGCCAGTAATGGCTATATACATATATAAATATATATATACTATATTATACGTACAGTATATATAGTATACATATATAAACACATATTCATAACAGTAGTGACGATGTTGCTGAAGACAATGATTGCAATGATAATTATAATTATCCATTACAAAATGTTATCCAGCTGAAGGTGTGGCGAAAGACTGAGACTATGACAGCGACTGTAATGACAAAACTAATCACGATAGAGACGATCACAATAACGATGATAAGTTATAATGGGATGTTGTTAATGTTGTTGATACTTGAAGAATCATTGTTGTTGATGTTTGTTTCCCTGTGAAGTACCCCCTGCAAGCTGTTCATTCGTTGTAGCTCCATGGCTCTGCACGACCTTCCGAATGGGCGCAAACGTACCAAATAAGTTTCTACCAAAGACATTGCAAATACGACACGATGTTTTTTACGATGATCGTATATATACATGCGAGAATTTCTTAATGTCGGAATTGAAGATGTGCATACAGTAGAGAGATCAAAATATTTAAGTGTAAAGATTACAATGTATAGTTGCATCATCCGACATGTAATCACATTTTCTTGTACCACCGATCAGTTGAAATACCTTTAGATAATCAGAAAGACTCGCTAAGCCAAAGCAACATTACGCTACCTCAATACTGAAATACGGTGGTATATCTTCTTTCTTTCTTTCTTTCTTTCTTTCTTTTTTTTTTAACGTACATATTCCGTTAATTACTTTCTATCCCCTCGTCATTCTATGTTGCAGTTATCCGCGCGTATTAGACACGAATATCAAAATTGACTTTACGAAAGCAATGAAGTTAGATCGAGCAAAAGTAGATTCATCCGAGAAGAAATGAAAGAGAAGAAAATTATATGCCGTTAAACGTTGAATTTTGCTTAGGGAATTTGAGAGTATTCTCATATAGTAGTATTCGCGACGTGCTCTTCTTTTTATTTTTTTTTTAAAAAAACGTAATACTAGCTAATTATCTAGAATTAATTTGTACAAATGAACAAATATACGAAGCTGGGGCACTTTATGAAACAGAATGGCCGTCTCTCCCTTTCGGAAGAGTCTGCAGTACGTGTAAATGACTGAACTTATTTTTAATGTACGCTAGTTAATAGTGTCTATGGACATTCCAAGAGAAAGGAAAAGGAAAAAAAAAGCAAAACCTTCCAGAAGCAGCCACATTCATAATTGCATATATGTACATCATGAATCGACATGTAGCAGCTTTGCCGCCTTCTATGTATTTAAGTATAAATATTATACATAGATACAAAGGATTTTTGCCTGAATCCAGCCTCCGACCGCTCGGTATCGAATAGAGCTTGAGTAAGCAAAAATAATAACATTAATGGACGATCAACCACCGAGTGCGTAATGTTTTTACCAAGTATGTGAAAATGATTGCACGAACTTGGGTTTCGTCTTGCCTTCGTTTTTTTTTTTCTTTTACTCTTCGTTTTTCGTTTTTTCTGTATCTCTACGTTACACATAGATTCCGTGAATACCCGCTGTTAAATACGTTCACGCGGATGTACAATTCTTTGAATATTAATAATTGTCTTCAGCAATTCTGGAGAAACTTCTTTCACGTGTGAGGAATTACTTTAATGTACTTTAGGAATATAGATATATATATATATATATATATATATAAAAAAAGGAATAGTCTTCAAACGAGAGCACACTTTAGTTTTTGATTATCGTTTCACACATATCATGATGTTGTAAAAAGTCTAGGGAGTAAAAATTATTTATGTAAACGTGACACTAGAAGCGATTATTTTTTATTTTCGTTTTACGTTCATTGTTTCCAATGAAAGACGCGTATGCACGAATGTATGGTAAAAACATCCACGTAATCATATGTAATATTGTTACGCAACCATCCGTGATGTTATACATATAATATTAATTACGAAATGTATTTTCTTTCCTCCCCCGTTGTATATTCTTACGCTCAATTCGGCCGAACTGGCGGATGAACAATTTTCACGTTATTCTGGACTTTTGTACGATATATGTTTGAGTGTTATTGCTAGTTACTGTACATATGTATGCGTGTGGCGTGTGCGTGTATATATATATATCTTTCTCTGTGTATATACGAATTATTTATTAACAATCCCGTAATTCTTAAGTGTTTCATTACAAGCCCAATGCGATGAAATATGCTGTATTACAATCTCATTGTAGTTCGAGCAAATGTCAAGTCACTATCCGATTGTTTGATTACTTTACTTCTGAACAAATTTATTTCTTAAAAGGTATCGTTGTCGGCGGATTGTAAAACGGAGTTATATTGTTAAACTAAAAATCCGACGGGCTTATTTAAAGTACTGAATATGATACATAGAAAACTGTACTAAATGAAGAAATTAATCTAGCAATTTTAATAGCTTTTGACCTTTTACATTTATTAACTTATCATCGATACGATATGTTGTTTCCGTAATAAAACGCAATTACGACAATCTTGTTTTACAATTCTATTCGATTTCCTGCTTAATTGCCGGCAGCCTGTTAAACGAATTGAAGTAATAAGATGAAATTTGTTCAGAAGCAAAGAACAAGACTAACTATTTGACTGAAGTGGGCTTACAATTACGAGATAAGAATTTTATAAATAACACTGGGCTCATTTTAATACAAAGTGGAATAAAAGAATTATTTAAATGGCATTATCTGCCAGGAGCATCTGTTATGAGACAGTATCCGATATCTAGCTTAATTAAACAAAGTTAGAGTATATACGATGGCAGACAATTTTATGAAGTTTTATTTCGTATGCGATGATCCTGTGCAATAAATGCCTAAGTCGTCGGTGTATGATTATATGCTGACCTTTGTTTTTATCTGTTTACTACACCTGTAAGTCAGGTAGTTGTGCCAGCATACAAAAACTGCGATTGTGCTAATTAAATGGATAAATGTCAAAAGTAACTTTTCTAAATGTGAAGTAGTATATGACTATATAAAGTACAATTATCACACAGTGCACAAAGAAGAAGATTCATTAAGAACTGCATAGCGAGTGGGTACATCGTGCAGATGTTAATTAAAAATAATTCCATTGATTTCCTTCGTCAGTATAATGCCGCGTGATTAAGAAAAACTGCAAAGAGATACGAGGAATAGGGGGAAGACATTCAGTTTCATAGATTTTATATCGAATTTTACAAAAGAATAAACCTTAGTTTCCGTTATGCGACTTGTACTTATCCATTCACCGTGAGATTTTCATACTACTTAAAATACATCTCCCAGCATCCCCGGGATAGTTTTATACTTGAAGAGTTAATTGTTTTCTAGCATTTGCAAATCGTTTTACATGATTATTTATTCTTCTAAGATACTTGTACTTTGGTAAAATAAATAGAACACAAACCGTAGCACTTGCGCTATTTTATTTTTATGGGTGGCGCGAGTCTTAAATTAATGTTTGCATAAAGTTCGAATACGCTTAGAAATTTAGAATACAGATTATATATATACATATATATGTGTATATGTATGTATATAAGTGTGAAAAAGAATGAAAGGGAGAGAGAAAAAGTCGTGAGAGTGGAAGGCAGAGAGAAAGGAAGTGAGAGAGAAAAGAATCTATTTAAAATAACAATATAGTCTGCTCGAAAAACGTGCACTGTGCAGCACTGTGCATAATTAACAATATTTCGTTTGAAAGTTACTAATAATGTACTACTTCACGTTTTCTATGGCGAATGTAAGATAGTGCGTTTCACTTCGACATAAGGGCACCTTTCTTAGCTGTGATGTTAACAATAGGGAATTCGTATAGAGATGCAAAACAAGAGAGGATTAGTCTAGTAGAAGTGAATTTCATGTTATATTTATTATGACAACGATTCAGTATTACAATGTGTACCAATGTTTGCTGATTGAGAATTCTACTACCGGTTAACGTCATTGCTAATAAAAAGCGAAAGGGAGGGATTACAAAAGGAAGCACACATTTGAAAAATCCTGAGGCACAAAGTTTCAAAGTAAGAGTGCCGAAAGGGAATGCATCGATTGCAACCCCGTGCAAGCTGGAATAAATTAAGTTGAATCATGAACGGCTGAGAACTGGATATGAGATTTCGTAATAAGTATACGTATGAGAAAGAGAACAAAAGATATGAAAAAAATTCAAGAATGAAAAAGGATGAACCGACAGCGTACGAAGAACCTAATTCTGTCGGGCAAACGATTAATAAACGATAATATTATTATCGCTACCACTACTGCTGCTAGTACTACTACTACTACAACTATTATTATTACTACATTATCATTAGAGCTAATACTATCATTACTATTACTACAAATACCGCTACCACCATTACCATTATAAATTGTCCTTGTAATTTTTATATGCCAAGTGTATACTTTAATAGGATAATTGTGGAGGAATGTGAAAACGAGTCGCAGTAAATGTAACATAAAATAGCCCCATGCTGTTACGAGGGGGGCATGAACTATGTTAACTGAACTATGAATTATAAATATTGTATAAGGCGATAAATAATAATTATTATCATTATTATAACTATTATTAATTGGATTAGCGAATTGTAATCTACCCATCAACCATTTTGGAATAAGGGTGATACGAGTCTGTAATTCGTGTGTAACAAAAATCAAGCTGTATAATGTTGTTGTTATCGCTGTTGTTTTTTTAATATCCTAATTCTTATAGCTCGTAATATTTCCATAAAGAATTTTATTGTCTCGATACGAAAACTTTTCTTTCCCATAATACCGGTTATGTAATTGTCGTTTATACAGAAATATTTTGGAAAAAAATATATCTAATATTGGCAAAGTATATTTTTTACTGTATCTTTTGCTGTAAGCGGTTATTTATTTAGTTATAACGGTATTTAATATTGAAATGTATAAAATTAATTATAATTTTCATATATTGAATAGAATGTTTTTGCATAAACATATCTTTGCGTGATTTATAAGTTTTGTACTCTGTGTATGCTACATCTAAGCAGTGTTACTTTTTCATATACATATACACATATATATACATTGCATATATTATATATATATATAAGAACATAACCTGAAAATGTCCGAAACTCTATTTTTGCTGAGAGCACTTTATTTTCTGTTACTTTTAATTAAATGTACACAGCAAATTAACGATAATGAATTTTGCGAAAAGTCCGACGAGCCTGAAGGGAATAATGGAAAATGCAATGTTCAGTCACATTTTTCACAAAGCCGGTTCGTAATTATTATACAATTTATTCGTATGATAACAAAGCAAATATTGATCAATGAAATTTTATTTTCAGTTATATATTTTACGATGTTAATCAACCGGAAGGCTTCAATCTCAGGAGGGATGTTTATATTCGCGTTGCCGTTTTCATAAGAAATTTAGTACAGCAGGAGAAAGAATTTAAATGGAAATTAGTTTTACCACCGTGGGGTAATTTCAGATTTTTATTTATCATAACGTGCTTCATAATTGAGAATGTTTTCTCATTAAAGAAATTATTAGGTAACTTGTATCATTGGAGAAGCAACGATGTAGGACTTCAAGCACAATTACCATGGGGCATGTTTTTTGATATTCCAAGCTTGCAGAAATATATACCAGTTATTGAAATGTACGAATTTTTAGAAGGTATTGTTCTTGCTAATTTCCGGCAATTAATATAGTGTAATTAAAATTCTCGCCGTTTTTAGAGTACCCTTCAAAGGACAGAGAAACTCAACTTGACATTGTATATGTATTACAAAATGATGAGGAAATGTTTAAGACTGGCAAATTTCAAGATAAAAACGAAGAAGTAAAATGCATTAAAGATTCATTGGAATATCAGAGTTTAAGTTCTGGAAAGTACAGTGGATACTTTTGGGGATATCATAATGTAACTGCTGGAATTGTTAAGTGTATGAAATTCCATGGAACAACGTCTGATCTGATGAAAAATCTCGAACCCTTAAATTATAAGTAAAATATTCCACAAAATCAAATTTATGCATACTTTATATTTATTATATTGTGATAACTGATGCAATTATTTTTTGCAAAGATCCATAATGTTTGACCACATGGAGATACCATTACATGATTATTACGGATCCCAAGAATATTGGAAGGCCAGGAGAAGTATGAGATACAACAGAGAATTGTATGATATTGCTAACAAGTACAGAAAGAAGTTCCTTAACTCTACAGATACAAATGACAATACAATACAACCGGACGACTGGACTATGGAAACGGTATGTTGCAATTTATTGAAGTTTTAACCCATTTGCATCGTAGCTCTAAATACTGCAGAAGAATCGTCATCCGCGAAATATTCCGAAGACGGATGCAAATGGGTTAATCATGTGAATTTCATTAATTTCGTTAATATTAGGGTGAAAGAAATGCCATTGGAGGACCATACTTAGCTGTCCATTTGAGAAGGCAAGACTTCCTTCTTGGTAGATCTTCAACAGTCCCAACTATAAAGTCAGCTGCTTTACAGTTAAAAAAGAAGTTAGACAAACTTGGATTAAAACTGTTATTTGTTGCAACAGATGCTCCTGGAGAAGGTAAGACAGCGGCAATATTTAAAGTCGTGCAAATAATATTTACATCTATAAAATAATTGTTACAGAATTTGCTGATCTTAAGTCCCGTTTATCTGGCTACAAGGTTCTTAAATATACGCCATCGAATTATGTATTACGAAAATTTAAAGACGGTGGTGTTGCAATCATTGATCAAATAATTTGTTCTCGTGCCAGGTAATTTATATAGCTGTATTGGATTTAGTTGATTAAGGCAATTTGTTTAATCTATTAATTCTTGTTCTTAGGTATTTCATAGGAACGTATGAATCAACTTTCTCATTTAGAATACAAGAGGATCGAGAAATTATCGGTTTTCCACTTAAAACAACATTTAATCGTTTATGCAAAGATAAAGAAAAGTGCAAATCCAGCAGCCAATGGGAAATAGTTTGGTGATATGTTGCAAATAAATTTTTCCCGTTATCTTTATTGTAAACTATGCGCGTATAAATACATTATATTTTTACTCTCTTAAACATTCATTTAGATAAAAATTACTATGTATAAATCATTTATATATATATATTACACTTTTTCATTTATTTTATGTACATCATTTGATTTAACTTGCAGCAGGTTTACCAATTAACTCCTGTTCGCGACGTAATTCTTGTTCGCGTTGTTGTTCTCTGGTCAGTGCCTCTTTTTGTTTTATTTGTTGCAAACGTAATGCCCGTTTCTATGTACAAACATATTTGCCAAAATGATATTGCAAAGATAATGTTTATTCAACGAAAGCAAAGTGCAGCAACTTACTTTTAATCTAAAAGTTCGTTCGTGGATGGAAACCATCTCTTTCTTTATCAAAGTTAATTTCCCTTGGTACACCTTGATAGTTTGAAACTGCAATGTGTTTGATATTTCAAAAATTTAACACATAATTATACCAGTCAAATTATCAGGGACAGTGTATTGAGCTTTTGCAATATTTTAAAGGACAACAGATAACAAGAATGTATCAGTAATCATGATAATTGAGTCTTACCATTTCATTTAACTCAATATCCTCAAATGTTTCACGAAGTTTTTTATTTTCAATTTGCATTTGACTTAGCAAAGCATCTTGTTTGCCCCTAAAAAAGAAGTAATAAAAACAGAGTCATAGACGAAATTAAAGTCATTGTTTTATCTCACGTTAATTCATCGAGTTCTTTCTTCACTTCTTCCAGCGGCAATTGATAAATATTTAAAAGCCCTTCTGCAAGTTTTTTTGTGGCTTCTGAAAAGTCCACTTCATTCTCCTCGCTGTTAGATAAAAAGTAATATGAGAGAAAAGATTTGTAACATCAAAATTGTATCGATAAATATTTTTGTCAATATTCGATGTTTTATAAATGATAAGTGTATCAGTTTATGCAAAGAAAACAGTGAGGTTACCTATTGCGTTTTTCGGTAGATGACTGAATTCCAGTCACTTCTGCCTCATCTATGTCTGTCATCATTATTAACAATTGCTTTTTAATTCACTGTAAAATGTATGAAAAAAATAACAGGCGTTTATCAACGATTATAACATTAATTATGAGTTTGACATCTGTCAAACAGATTGACAATACTTGCTGATTATGGATATCAATTTTTTCGAATTGTAACAAAAATTTCTAAAGGTTTTATAGCTTTCTCCAATGCTTATTTATATTTATATATCGTATCGTGGAATATTAATTAAAATTTTACTTCATGTCAAAAGAGATTTGTGCGGAAGTTTCACGTCATTGCTATTACAAAGGTTTTGAAAGATTTACGATAATGATTGAAAATTATTAAGTTAAAATTATTGTACGTGAAAGTAACAAAGATTAACAAGCATTCAATTTGCCATTAGAAACATAATTAGTCGCGTATGTTCCGACTACATTTCTTTCAAAACAACGATGGCATCTTTATTTTCTTTGCCATCAAAGATTATTTAATTCTAACTCTAAATCTATGCTGCATTTTGTACATAACATTAAGAATATTAAATACTCTTTTGTTTTGATACTGTAAATTTTAAATTGAGGAATCAATGTATGTTATTAATATTTATATGTTAAGAAATTAAGGACCTTACAATTTTAATAGAAATTTACAACGTCGGAAGGATAAGTCCCTAATGAACAAAATATAGGATAAATTTTATATATTTGCCACGTAAAATGTAAAATGCAAAATAAATGATTTTAAAAAAAGTTCAACCATTTAATTTCAATTATTATCCAATATCAATTTTGCTAAGATACAAATATTACGAAGCTATGTATAAGATAATAGAGGTCTTAAGCCATAAACTATGCGAATGCTAAAAGAGAGGAAACTTACTGTTTCGAAGGTGTTCTGGCGCCACTGCTTTCAGCGCCATCTAGTTTTTTGAAATTTTCTGCATTTCTCTGGCGGGAAATAACCCCTCGATGAAAGACCAATATTTAAACACTAATATCTCGCTTATTTCTTGACCGATTTAGATGCTGTTTGTTTTAGAATGTTACTTAGAGTCTGAACTATCGGCCTACAGACGGAAAATAATTAAACTCTACTCGTTTCCTCGCTATAAGTAAGTTAACGATACCCAAAATAACATCCTCTTTTTAAGAGGCCGGGAGCTTTGTGGGGTATATCATCTTAAAGAGCGTGAAAATCTGCGTTAAATAAAAAAAAGATCACCTCTCTAGCACTTATAGAAGCTGAGAAAAACGAGAATATATATTCAATAGATTTTAAACTTAAGCCATAAACTATGCGGATGCTGAAAGAATGGAAACTCGATGTTCGGAAGGTGTTCTGGCGCCACTGCTTTCAACGCCATCTAGTTTTTTGTATTTTTCTGCAGTTTCTCTGGCGGGAAATAACCCCTCGATGAAAGACAAATATTTAAACACTAATATCTCGCTTATTTCTTGATCGATTTTGATGCGGTTTGTTTCAACGTCTTATGCAAAGTCTAAGCTATCGATCTACCAGAGGAAAACATCCAAATTATACTCGTTTAGTCGCAATAAGTAAGTAAATATTTCTTAAAAATAAGATCTTTTCTAAGAGGCCTGCAACTTTGTGGCGTATATCATCTGAAAGGGCATGGAAAACTGAGTTAATCAAAAAAAAGATCATCCCTCTAGCATATGTAGAAGCCAAGAAAAACGGGAAAATATATTCGATGTATTTTAAAGTTATGCCATAAAGTATACGACTGCCGAAAGAGTGGAAACTCACTGTTTCGAGGGTGTTCTGGCGCCACTGCTTTCAACGCCATCTAGTTTTTTGTATTTTTCTGCAGTTTCTCTGGCGGGAAATAACCCCTCGATGGAAGACAAATATTTAAACACTAATATCTCGCTTATTTCTTGATCGATTTTGATGCGGTTTGTTTCAGCGTCTTATGCAAAGTCTAAGCTATCGATCTACTAGAGGAAAACATCCAAATTATACTCGTTTAGTCGCAATAAGTAAGTAAATATTTCTTAAAAATAAGATCTTTTTCTAAGAGGCCTGCAACTTTGTGGCGTATATCATCTGAAAGGGCATGAAAATCTGCGTTAAATAAAACAAAGATCATCTCTCTAGCACGTGTAGAAGCTGAGAAAAACGAAAATAAAGTTTTCCGAGTTTCGGAGAATGCAATCCGATAGATGGCGCTGAAAGCAGTGGCTCCAGAACACCTTTGAAATAGTAAGTTTCCACTCTTTCGGCAGTCGTATAGTTTATGGTTTAACTTTAAAATACATCGCATATATTTTCCCGTTTTTCTTGGCTTCTACATATGCTAGAGGGATGATCTTTTTTTTGATTAACTCAGTTTTCCTTGCCCTTTCAGGTGACATACGGCACAAAACTGCAGGCCTCTTAGAAAAGATCTTATTTTTAAGAAATATTTACTTACTTATTGCGACTAAACGAGTATAGTTTGGATGTTTTCGTCTGGTAGGTTGATTGCTTAGACTTTAAATAAGGCGTTGAAACAAACCGCATCAAAATCGATCAAGAAATAAGCGAGATATTAGTGTTTAAATATTTGTCTTTCATCGAGGGGTTATTTCCCGCCAGAGAAACTGCAGAAAAATACAAAAAACTAGATGGCGCTGAAAGCAGTGGCGCCAGAATACCTTCTAAACATCGAGTTTCCATTCTTTCAGCATCCGCATAGTTTATGGCTTAAGTTTAAAATATATTGAATATATATTCCCGTTTTTCTCAGCTTCTATAAGTGCTAGAGAGGTGATCTTTTTTTTGTTTAACGCAGTTTTTCACGCTCTTTAAGATGATATACTTCACAAAGGTCCCGGCCACTTAAAAAGAGGATATTATTTTGGGTATCGTTAACTTACTTATAGCGAGGAAACGAGTAGAGTTTAATTATTTTCCGTTTGTAGGCCGATAGTTCAGACTCTAAGTAACATTCTAAAACAAACAGCATCTAAATCGGTCAAGAAATAAGCGAGATATTAGTGTTTAAATATTTGTCTTTCATCGAGGGGTTATTTCCCGCCAGAGAAACTGCAGAAAAATACAAAAAACTAGATGGCGCTGCAAGCATTGGCGCCAGAACACCTTCGAAACAGTAAGTTTCCGCTCTTTTTGCATTCGCATAGTTTATGGCTTAAGAGGATCGTATAGCCAGAAGAAAATTATATTTCTATACCCAATGTTTATATTTTGCCACTTTTCAGAGACTCACACGTTACTAACATTGTTTTTATTAATAAATAATCAAAATTATACTACCCTCTTTAGAGATTTGTAGGGAATATGGAATTTTATGATTGAAACAAAGCTCGTTGTATAAAAAATTCAAAAGTATTTTCGATTTAATGAATTCTTTCTTTATCATTTGTATTATACATTATTCATAAAATATAATTGTTTGTTTTTAAGACTACAAGTTATTTATTTCATAAATCATGGCGCGATAAACCGTAGTATTATAAATGTATCTAAAAGTTGTCATCGATACTTGAAACTACTATCTTGTTATTAATGGCTCCGTAATATTTGTATACTTACCAAAATTGATATTGGTAATAATTGAAATTACATGGTTGAGTTATTTATTAAAATCATTTATTTTTCATTTTACATTTTACGTGGCAGATATATAAAATTTATCCTAACTTTTGTTCATATGGGACTTACCATTCCGACGTTGCAAATTTCTGTTAAAATTATAAGATCGTTAATTTCTTAACATATAAATATTAATAGCATACATTGATTCCTCGATTTAAAGTCAATAGTATCAAAACACAAGAATATTTAATATTTTCAATGTAATATACAAAATGCAGCATAGATTTCTTATGCGTTTGTGTCGATCCATAATTTCTACTATGTCCAAAGATAGTTATTTAAAGTAATCGTAATACGACCGTTGCAAAATCCTTATCAATAAGTTTGGATGACTTGTTCGCGTTTGTTTAAGTTTCATCAGATTTTTCCACCCGAAACCACGCATACAAATTTGGAACAAATAATGCGTCATTGATTACGTGACACCGCTGGAAACACCGAACGCTATTTAATCTCAATAAAATGGAATTGTAGTAGGAGATAACGATGGGCATTATCAGTGCTACTTTTTTTCTGCTTCAATTTCCACGTTTTTCTCTTTGACGTCTACGTTTTACATACGTTATTTACGTGAGGTTAATACGCACGCAATACATGTTAGTCAAAATTAACAATTGCAAAACGTTTTGTTTTTCACGCAGCGCTGTAAATAAGCAACTCGTGTGGAAATAAAATGCAATAGCCTGATTATTTACATGATAGAGGAAACAATAACAGCCTTTCGTATTTTTCCGTTTAAAGTTCTAAGTATAACCTAAGTGTAACATTTTAGATTTTATTTCAAGAATTTGTTAAATCCTGTTGTATTTTTTATCAATCCCAAATATATTACTATTACAAAATTCAGGGTGTTTTCTTTCTGTATAATTTCCACTAAACATGAACATACAGTTTTATCTTTGCTATTTTGAATTTGCAATTAGGTGAACAGAATTTTCTTCACATATTTTCTATGGACATTTTAAATTACAAATTTGAAAGGCTCTAATGATAGAAAAAATATTTCAATTTCAAAACAGGAAATGCAATCTTTAGCTCTATTGTCAAACTTCATAATGCATAATGTAAATCACGTTTTATATTAAGTCACGTTTAATTCACGTTTCAGTTTGTTATCTTTGAGTTTTTTACCCAACTATGTTTTGATATGCAGGGTCATTGTGTTGACCCCGAAAGTGGTGAAACGAAGATAAGCGAAGATGTAAGTAACCGTCACGTTTTCAAAACACTCAGTATCTTAGTAGCACGAAAGGAAGCATTAAGGAACACTTTCCTATAGTTGCACCTTCTACCAACAGAGATATTTTTAATCTAGTGCAAATTTAAAATACATTTATTTTTAAAGTTCTCTACAAAGCTTCTATCTCCATGGAGGTTGTAGGAACTGTAAGTACCTTAATTCAATGTATTCTTTTTTGCGTATGCCAAACTTTCTTTTCCATAAAAATTTCAATTATTCACTAAGCATTAAGCAATAAATCATTACTGATAATAGTGAGCCAAAAATGCAATGAAAAAAAATATAGACACCTTACAACCAGAATTAAATATCTTGATATTGGAAAATGCAATAATTTCTTATTATCTCGAATTCTATGAAATATTAATTAACCGAAAGTTTGGCTGTATTACATAAAATCTTCTATGAAAAAGCTTATCAAATAGAATAAAAAGTTATATATGATTGTAATTTTATGGTGTACCTCTGATTATAAAAGAGGTGTACAAGATGGGACGATACACATAGAGCTGTATCCACCACTTAGGATCTCGTATATTCGTTTTTCATTATGAGAATGTGAGTGTGATGTCCCAAATTTATAAGTATAAGCTGGAAAAGAAAATAAAGAATTATCTGATTCATGGTTGTTTGGAAAAATTGCGTCAAATAATAAAAAAAGTACGTCGTTAAATTCAATCAATGAGAAAAGTTAACAATCAACTATTTTCATTGTTCGTATAAAACTAAAATTTCTTCTGATAAAATGTAAAAAGAACAAAAAGAAAACTCCATTGTCGCGGCATACTATTGGAACTACTAATTAACTACTATCGATCTTTCTATACAGGTATAACTTAGTACATCGATCTAGCAGTATATTTAATTCAAGACTTCAGATTAAATAATAATCGATACTTTTATAATATTATATTGAATTACATCCACGACAATACAATAGGTCTTTTCCATCGAACACATTGATAATTCATTCCATACATATTATCAAAAGTAATCCACGAGTAGGACTTACAATTAGGATATCGATGTTCTTTTCTTTCTTTTAAAATAATTATTCCCATAGCGATAACCTTAGGACCTTCGTCAAGTAGATAATAGAGCTATCTTGACCTTTTAGAGGAAATTTATAACTCACGTGAGCAAACTCGTGCAAGATAATATATACCGACATATATATTTCATTACAAAGATAGCCGCCGTTGTATCAATATCTATGTAGTCCGTTACACAACAATTTCTTTTAATACATGCTTATCACTTAAAAGAAGAAAAAAAAATCTGTGGAAGTGTCTATAAGGACTTGTACGCTTTTATGCCATTTTTATACTTCACGAGAGAACGCAATTTCATTTCTTTTTCTCGTATTTACTTTTCAGTATCCAATTTTGAAGTCGTTTCTCGCGGGATCGGTATCTGGCACATTCTCGACTATTTTATTTCAACCCTTGGACCTTGTTAAGACAAGACTCCAGCAGAGCAAAGTCAATCTTCATGTAGAGTAAGTAAAGAGGAAGAGATCATTAATTATACTAATCGTTTCTGCGGAAGATATATATCTATATATTATAAATTGTTTCTCTTTTTTTATAGTTCATCGACAAGAGGAATGATGGGGACGGTGGTCCAGATCATTCAGAAAGAAAATGTATTTGGTCTCTGGAGAGGTATAACACCGGTAAGTTTCCCGAGCAATCAACCGATAAGATGAAACACGTCTGCCGTCTGTAAAAATCTATTGACATTGTAATTTCTTTTTTTCTTTTTCAGTCCATAACTCGAGTTATTCCTGGCGTTGGATTGTACTTCTCATCGTTACACTGGCTAAAGCACGCATTTAATTTAAAAGATCCATTAACACCTATTGAAGCTATGTCATTAGGTGTTACAGCAAGATCTATGTCCGGAGCTTTACTGATTCCAATAACAGTCGTGAAAACGCGTTTCGAGGTATGTCCCTTTAATGTTAACGCTCAACATTGCATTCCTCATGTTTTACAAAAGCTAAACATTCAGCTATGTGAAACGAAAGACATTCAATGTGAGAAATGAAATCCGTAACAGCGATTCTACCGAACGGAGTGTTCTATTTTATAAATAACGGGAAAACGTAAAGTCTAACTTATTTATCATCTCCTTTTGGTTTCCTTTCAGAGCGGCGTTTACAAGTACAATAGTATAGGAGAAGCTTTAACGTTAATTTACAAGCAGGAAGGAGTAAGAGGTCTCTCGAGCGGGCTGATACCAACATTACTAAGAGACGCTCCATTCAGCGGCCTTTATCTCATGTTCTATACACGATTGAAAAATGCAGTTGCATCAGCAGGTAAATCGAAATGAAATTTACTCAAACTTAAACTCTTCTACGCAAAAATTCGTATAATTAACAAACGTTCCCGTCTATATTCAGATCTGCCATGCAATAAATCGTCAGCACCGGTTCACTTCGGTTGCGGAATATTAGCGGGCATATTCGCCTCTATTGTGACACAACCGGCGGATGTAATTAAAACAAAAATGCAACTGTATCCTAATGAATTCAGTGGCATGTACAAAGCGACCTTTTGCGTTTACAACAAGTACGGCGTTTTAGGATACTTCAAAGGTATCGTTCCGCGAATGTTGAGAAGGACATTAATGACTGCCATGGCTTGGACAGTGTACGAAGAGGTATCATCGTGTTCTTTTCTTCATACTTTGATTCAATTGAAAATTACTTGACCATGTAATGTAATTGTTTCTTAATTTTATTCTCAGGTCACGAGAAGTATGGGAATCAAATAAAATAATTTTCATTTCGCGGCATGCCATAAGTCCATGCCCTGCGAATTTCATAAAACGTTTGAACATGATTCGAAATGAATTTGGACGGAACCAAGCGATTCATGCACCGTGGAATCAATAGAACCAACAAGTGATGTACAGTATTTTTAATTTGTACAGAGATAATTTTATGTTAGAGGAAATATTACTACTATGTACAGTATTCAGATAGAATATCCTATCGCCTGATGTATTATTAATGTATATATTTATTTAATAAATTATATACCTTGTTAGATATTCTACAGTGTTATACAATCCTTGAAACTTATTCGTAAGCTGTTAGGATGCAATTACTTCCTCGTCATATTTTGTAATGTATTTTCCAAATAACCTGATACTTCCATTGCAATATTTTTTTTATTAATTTCAATTAACAATCTTACGAGTATTACAATGCAAACTATAGACAATTTTGGAGGTCGTTTGTTTGTTTGGTTTTTTTCCTTTAATATACAAGACAGCCTAAATTAACACTTGCATCAAATATAAATAAAACGGCCTGAATAAAGTAACACTGACACAATAATTAAAAGATCGTATTTCGATAATTCCCTCGTTTTTCATAATTTCTTTTTTTTCCCTGTACGGTTGCGTGGCACGGTGTAAATAAATTCATGCGCGGTTGTATAAAATACACGACTCTTTTTTTTTTTCCTTTCAATTTTAAGATTATGCAAAATCTTTACCTTAATAATACATTAAGCAGTGTGCAAGTGAGCCTGTCGCACTGGTTACCTCCCCTGGCTTCTCTTCTTTCTGAAAATAGACAACACGCCCTTTAGTGATGATGACATGACTTGATTTCTTTGTCTCATATAAATTCTGATCGTCGGCTGTCGGGCTAAATTGCATATATGTACATTATTTGTTAACCTTCTCCAAGTATGTATGTATATAGATATAAATATAATTATATGTATGTATAAAGTACTTAAAAGAAAATAATGTCATACTTCTGTCGGCTACATGTGTGAAAAAAGCGGATAATATAATTAAAAATGATCATCAACGCTTGTAACATTGGAAAAAAGAGTGTAACTTTTCATATTCGATGTATGACATTTTAAACTCAATATTTTACGTAAAATACAAGTATTTTCCAAATTTATAATTGCTGATGTAAAGTGTATTTAGTATTAATTATTTAAAGTAAAATTACATTTGACCGATAACATCGGATAAATGGTATAATTTCTTCGGAACTAAACTATCTGGATCGAATGAAATTTGTTTATAAATATGTCTTTGTAATTAAAGTGTTTAAAGTCGTATTAACAAAAAGACAACAGCAACGTACGATAATTTCCTTCGTTCCAATGTAACAATACAAGACGACCCGATTTTCCAGAGCCATTATTATTTCCATATATTCTTGTAAGTCTAATCGATACTAAGAAAGCAGATTATTCAAAGTGTAACGATTTATTATCAGCAAATATGAGTCACACAAATGTAGTACGGGCATAAAGTATGAGCCTTCTATGAAGCCGAAATGAAGGAGACGGTAAAAAGAATAATATAAGTAAGACAAGATATGATTAAAGGGATATCCTGGGAGCACCATAACATACGATCCATGTGACCTGTATAATCAACCTTCGAATCGGCGTACAATAAATACTATAAGAATTATACTTTTCCAATTAGAAAATATCATTCTCCATCGCCTGGGTCCTATTTCTTTCACTGAATTTAAGAAACGCAGAAATAACGCATGCAAAAGGGAAGAAGAGCACTCGGCATGTATGATACATATTTTACAAACTTTCATGAGCGAAACATCGAAAGAGGACAATGATTACTAAAGTGAGCGGATGCCAACGGATGCTGACTTTGATTGTTTTTTTTCTTTTTTCACCGATCATGTCGTCATTTGACTTTTCCAGCCAGATGGCTATAACAATAGGCTACTAGAAACTTTTGCATTTCTGGACTATACATGAGGATTCGTTAGATCAACTCGAACTATCAAAATCGTACCTTCGAGATGAATGTAACAGATATAGAACCATCCCTGAGTAAAACATCGATGAGAAACTAACGGTTCGACTTTAAACTGAATATGCTCCGATAAATTGCAATAATCAGGGAATAAGGAAAGTAAGAGCAGGAGTTTTGTTATCGTAATTTTAAGCAGCTCAATTATCGCCTTCGAAAATAAACATCACCGTTTTCAAAATGTCTAAAACTTTTCCTAATAAAAGGACATGTTTGGTATTATCATTCCGATATAAATACCTCAGAAATGCGTAGTAGAAGCTAGGATTGTATAGTCACAGTCACACAGGGCACTGTTGTGGCAGGTCTACGGAAGTAGGCACTGTTCCCTCCACTAAACCACTAATTTCTTTTTGACAAAAAAGCTATGCAGTCGTTGAAATAATGTAATTGATTTACCCTATGAAGACATTATACCGATCAAAGCAAGCATAGGTATACCTTCTCCTATCTTGCTCTGTAGACAATATCTATAATACTACATGATAAAAATACCTTTCGTATGGGAACGACTTTACTACTCCTTGCTCGACATTACCTCGATGCACCTTTTTCGGTAATATGTTACATAGAGCAAGCTCGTCACTTTGAAAATTAAACGCTGTACAATCAGGTCCATATCAAATTTAGTAAGAGTGTTTCTCCGATTAATAGGCAGGACCAGAGACTGGCTCGCTGTGACTATGCGACTCTTCAAAATTACAGATAATTATCACGTATATATTATGTGCATCTAATGAAACTCACCTGGTAAAGAACCTGTACAGTAATTGAGACGAATATGGTATATTATTTAATGCATACCTGGCTTACTTCTCACTCACTAACCAATCAAGAGTAGTTACTTGTGACTTCGACTTCTAGACCGGTGGCGGCGGCGATTATGATGGCTCGAGCTTCGATGATCGCGGTTTCCTACATATCCAATACGATTTATTAATTTCTATGGTTACATTTAACTATTACGTTTTACATGCAGCTCTCAAACACCTTTGTCTCGGGCATGACGTCGATGGTTATCTTCGTCGCGATGCCTGTCGTGTTTATCTCTTGATCTACTCCTACTCCTGTGCCCAGAATTTCTAAAGGGAATTCAATTTTAAAGAAATTACGTATCGTCTAAAATCGTTTTATTTAGCCTAGAAGAAATGTTACCTATGGCCGCCTGAATCGTGTCTACTTTTATCATCGTCTGTGCGCCTGCGACGTTTATCTCTCTCTCTATCTCGGTCTCTGTCTCTATCTCCGTCTCGTCTTCGTCTGTCGAGTTCTTCATTAGCACGCGCTCGTTGCTTTCTATCCTCTTCTCTTTTCTGTTCTTTTTCATCTCGCGCTTTTTCACGTTTACTCTACAAAGGAATTTACGAAAAATTTGTGAATCTTGTAAATTGATGTCGTATGGTAGTTCCTTTTGTTATACATGTTAAAGTACCATAATTTCTTGAAGAGCACTTTTTAATCTTGCATATCCTACGTGCTGTTTACCCATTAAATGGTCGTCGATTCTTTGTTGAGCATCGCCGACGATAAGAAACGCACCGCATACGTCGCATACTTCCATCTGTTTTTCTTGCGCGGCAGCCAATTCAGCGGTCTAAAATAATGTTATTACTGAATCTCTTTCTGTACCATTGTTACTCTACAATTCGGAGTTTAGTAATTACTTGATTATAATGACTATTGTCATTGGATTTGCGTAACGTTTCCCGTTCTTCCTTCAATTGGTCGCAGAGCCGCATTAAACCTTGAGCCTGTTCTACGTTGCCCTGTATGCCGCTTTGCTCTGCCTCTTCTACTAATTTATTTATCTTCTCCGTTAATAATGCAATTTGTTCCTCATTTCGTTGAGTTTGTGCCGGTGTTAAAGTAGGCTAAAATTTTTTTCAACATAGTTTAATGCTTTAATTTTTCATTTGACTTTAACATATACTTAGTATAAAGGTAAGAGCATTTCTAAAAGTGGAATAGCTCGTTAGAATTTTATTCCGGTAACCATGGTAACAACTTCTCTTTACGTCAGCGTTATATAGCCATTTTTGATAATTCAATGACTCCCATCTTACCGCTTCTGTTCTTCCGATTAGTGCCAAACGTTGCTTTCCCTTTACAATCTTCCGCTCTACTTCATTCAGCATACTCTGGCAAAATCTAATGAATTCATCCTCATATTGCTGCTTGCGATACGAATATGGAGCTTTCTCAAATAATTCTCTAGCCTCATCATCGTGTACGCGAGAACACGCGCCCAGGTCGGCTCTTGTGTTGACAAATAAATCATGTGGGCAGAATTTCACCAAATACAATTTGCAGAACTGTAACGTGAAGAGAAAACATGCGTCAAAACGAGATACAGAATAGTCGGGAGTACGAAGTCCAAACAGTCGTAGGTGTAAGTTCGTCTATCGACATGGAGGACAAATAAAATCATTGAAATGACCGAAGACGCACCTCCGGGTCTTCCCAATTAAGTTCTTTCGGCTTTTCATTGGGAAGAACATTTCTGTTTCTTCCCATAAGTTCATCAAGAAGAGCAGCGGCAGCAGCAGCAGCCATGTTCCGAAATTCTCAACGGTAATCGCCTACCGAAAACGTGCGACGATGGAGAAGCCGATCTCGCTATGAACACAGGAATGCGTGTACGTTGCACTCGTATCACTTAAAACAAAAATCAGAATGAACAACGATAAAAATCGAGGTGATATCGAGGCAATTCCGCACGAACATCGGCCGACGCAAACACAATGATAACAGTCAGTTATTAACCGATGATTCCTTCTGCAGAAGGCGGTAGTGTAGCAAACACTATGGCGACGTTCTAACATCGAAAATATGCAAAAAAGAACAAGAGAATTTCGTAATCTTCTACTGTATTAATTTGACAAACTGTATACTATAAAGAAATTCTACAGTATCTTCAATTAATTTCTATTTCATTGCTCACTTAATTTCATTGAGATCTTAAAATTACTGAAAAACAAAAAGACGTTGTACGTACCATTAGTCGGTGCTAGGGCAACTACTTTTACTACGTGATACAAAAGTGAGAACAGATAAAATGTATTTTTATATAGAAATACAATTTTTTAAATTGCTCGCTTATTAAAATTATATGAAATCACGTATTCATGATTATTATTATTAGGCGAATAGATTATACGCTTTATAAGTAATGATACTTACGAAGTAATTTTTAGACGTTGATTTGACTGCTTGCCCGCAAATACAAAGATATAGGCGGCATTTATTTAAAATCACTCGAGAATCTTAATTAACGTTAAGGTTTGAAAGGTTCTATTTTTATAAACTGTATACATTATATGCTATTTTGAAGATCTCTTTGTAAATTATTTACACGATATCTGTATACTTCGCAGGAGCATAGCTCAAATGATAAACGTTATTAAAACTAACGCAATAACAATTTATTGGCCATCATTGTTATGCTAATATCAATTACTCGCTACATGGTAAAATACACGCAGTATATCATTTAATTATCAGCAATTATGTTTTTACAATGATTAAGAAGTACATGTTTACAGCTAAACTTCATAAAATTACGAAATCATTAATTTTGTATCAGTCGCTTTCACTGAAACCTTAGTCAGCTTTGTCGTCTGCGTAAAATGATTAGAAACCCGACAAACAATAAATCCAATGTCGATTCTATGAAAACATCACGAAAATATACCTTAACTTTACGTATATATTTAAAAAAAGAACTCCTTTTGACCTTTTCCATTACTGATCGTCGCTCGATGTTACATATCGAAATCTATACGAAATGAATTATGAAATTATGAGATAATTACTCTACAATTCGTATATATCATTATACAGACATCATTACACGATCGAATAAATATAGTGATTATGCGATTTTCAATGCTAACAATTCCGAAAAATTTTCTACGTCCCTCTGTTTCCTTCGAATTTCTACAAACAGGCAGAATGATGTTGCGGTAATAATAATTAATAACTGATTCATGATGATGAACGTGACAATGAATGATAAACCCGAAGCGAATCACACGATCTACACACGCCGGCGAAGGATCGACGAATTTTACTCGTATTCCTCATCGTCCGGTCGAACTTGAGGGAATCTTCTCAAAGCTTGATGTTGCTGGGGCTGCGGACGTCTCTGCTGAAGAGGAATATTCACTTCTTCGGGGCTACGGAAAACTTGGTTCACCGGTAAACGAAATTGCGGAAGACCCGTCGGCTGTGGACGAGCCGATGGCGGAATGCTGTTCAACGTGGGAGGTTGTGGGCTTACGAATACCTACATACAAATTTCCAACAAAATTCTTCGACTTATTAATGCCCTCATGCATTTCAATCCACCTATGCAATCATCGAAACACGACGTAAGAAGTGTTCATCCTTTGCCCTCAAGACACATCGTTCCTTATCGATGAAAAAAAGCAGACATAACAGTAACAAAAAGTGTTAGCAAACACAGATAACATCAGTGACTTGGAGATAGCAGTTTCATCTAATCAGACACTTGGCAAATTAAAAATACACTGAGCTATACCTCGCAACAATAGAGAAGTCTCGCGGTTTAGAGTACGGGGTAAAGAGAGAGTGTCGCTTGCACCATGCGACACTGGAGACCTGAAATCGACGAATGACAATCGAAAACAAAACACTCCTCTCGTCGTTCCCATGACGACGCAACGAATGTGCGGCTCTTTCGGCCAATCACGTGTTAGAATCGAAAATGACGTCAGAACGAGGGATGTCTTTATCCGTCGCGAATCAGAGCAAACCACAGGCCAGAGGACTTCTCTATTTTTGCGAGGTATACATTAGCGTTTCTCATCGTACCTTCCCCAATGGGTGGAACTACTTTCGCATTTCTTCACCCAGCAATTTAAAGTATCTATGAATCATCTTGAATAAAATTACATTTAGCCAGGTCTAACAGATGTTCTTGCAGTATCATTTGCATCTGAAATTCCTGTACTACTCTGTTCTCCGATGGCAAAGGTCAAACACTTCTATCGTTATCAATCTCGATCTCTTACCGGCTGCGTAGGACGGCGGATAGGAGCGGGTGTAGGAGCAATCTGATAATCCCCGACCTCTCGTTCGTCCGTATAAATATCCGAAGGATAATATCTCTCGCTATACCTCAAGGTCACGTTCGGTTTGTTCTTAGCCTCGGCCAAGTTCAGTGGCTTGTACAGATACTCGTTAACGAAGTGATACTGTGAACTCTTCTTGCAGCTAATGTCACCACTCGGTGGCATGCAAATCAGGTGAACCTGCAATGGCAAATGCGTAACAATGCTGACGTCCTTCCCGATGAGAAGAGAAAGGTGCACGATCGTGTGCAGTTTAGCCGCGTCCTGCAGGTTCTTTACCCCGGAAGAACGATGCAACGTTATCGAAAGGCCGATCGTGCGATCTATAACCGGCCTTTAATTCTACCTTCTATGCGTGCATGCAAATACGGAAGCAAATCTGGTGAAAACACGCGACGAAGCACCGTAAGAGAGAGAGTGAAATTCAGTTATCAGCGGTATTTTCGAGCGCCGCCTTCGATGGAAGGATACAGGACGAATTTTCTTCCCGCGAGAAACCGAGACTTTCACTCGGAGCAGGTGAAATACAGGTTGAATATGTGGTGAAAAAGGTCGTCGCGTGTTTTATGCACATTTTGATGGTATTTTCTGTCGTCTCGACGATGGAGGAGTAAAGTAATTTGTACTTTAGTCGATGAAGAATCAACAAAGTAATTTGTACTTCGATCGACGAAGGTCCAGGATGGATCGTTCTAACGGTGTTAGTACCTGATGGAAAATAAATCCCTCCGGGCAAATCCAGGAGTGTTTGGCATTCTCGTGGCAATAATGGAAGACTTCGCAATTAAGATCCTCGTCGGCATAGTATCCTGTTTGTTTGTTCACGCAATCGAATCTGCTCTGAGGTAGAAGAAGAGTCAGACGGTCGGGTTCTTCCTTCTCTTCCTCGAGTTCTTCCTCGGTTTTTCCCTGTTTTGGTGGAACATTATTTATTCATTACATTTGAGTTTCCACGTTTATGCGACTCTTTGACGAATGACTCGCGTGAGAGATACTTTGGGATTATTAATATACTTGAAAGCGTGCAAGAGTGTCGTCGGTGCAGACTTAAAAACTGAATCCAAGCAATGGCGAGATACGCGAGAAGCAGCGTGGAAAATTAATGCCTCGCAAGAGAAGCCTGTTATTCGTTGACAACGAGCCGTCGTGAAATATTATTGCGATTACTTAATACTTCGTTGAATCGAGCATAAGTCGCGGACAGCAATAAAATTCGCGATTGTATCGGCAATCGCGTGCAAACGGATACAACGTCTCAATTATTCTTTTTTCTCTCCTTTCTTTCATGCTGGCGAAATCATTCCAGCTTCTTTTTCCTTCTTTCGTTTTTTTCTCCTCTCCCCCACTCTTCGCCGATATACGTTCGCATTACATAAGAAATTTACTTCGGCCGAGTCACGAGAACGATAAACGAGAAGCAAAATACTTCTTGCACTGCTTTCACTGGGATATCAGAATGCGCGTTAGCCTTTGCCTTCTTCCTTGCTTCCAATATTTTCGAAACATCTCACGAGAGACTCTATTCGTGAATATTCTTCGCACGAATACCTTTGAGTTTTATTCCAAGGAATTCTAATGATCTATGTAATATGAAGTAATTACTGATGGATATTAGGTACTTAGAGACTCTATCTTATCGGACGTTTAAGTGGAAAATTCTTCATCGTTCTCAGCAATACGATAATTACTTGAAGATTCGGTCCATACGGCGGTTGTCCACCACGAAGAGGACCACGTGGCGGTGAGCCTACTCTGATAGCCGACTGTTGCTGATAATCTCGAGAAGTATCAAGCGGTGCTGCGGTAGGTTTACGATAGAGCTACGCAAAAATTGCAAATTTATCGCTGACGCGATGACAAATCATGGATTACGCTCCTATGATTCTTAGCCCTTTCGTTCTCTTACTTTCTCGCCATTCAAGCGTACGCGTCAAAGTAACGTAATACAGAGAGAGAGTAACGCGAGATAACGAAGCTCTTATACGCTACAAAGCAACTGGTTATTTTTACGTAAGCCTTTACGCAATACGCATTTACAATGCCAGACTGATACTTTTGCGTTACGTTGATCAACGACGCTCGTGAAGTCGTTGTCCTTATACATTTAAAGTGACATAATCGTTTAACTGAGGCTCTACTGCTTTACGACCATCATTGCAAATTGAAGTTAGACTTCTAAGAATCTACGCTACGTGATACTCTAAAATTCTACCCCTATTCTCATCGTAACACCCTGCACTCCTTATAAACTTTTAGAATATAATTTTACACAAGTACATAATCATTGAAGCTATATTGTACAATAGACACCTAATTCTGTTTTTACACGGTGGATACGTTCCAGACAAAACCGTGTAAAAAAAGACATGAAGTACATACATAGAAAAAAGGGGATCAGTTCCATACTCTTCAACCCTGCAAAAAATAGTTAAAATAAATTTAGTAAAATATTTATTTTAACACTAGAACTACCGGCGTTAAATCTATTACATTTCAATATATTAAATAAGTACTTTGAGAAAAGAGGAATCAAAAGGCGGAAAAGATGATCAATTCGGTCATTTATGTTTTTTTATTTGGACGCAGAATATTTCTCCTATGACTCTCTTATAAACTTTGAGAATTTTTTGAAAAAACTGTGTACCAGTCATTTTGACTGGTTTGGTGCTTCTAGTGTTAAGAATATTTTAGATTTTTTAGTCGTGCTAAATGGAATGAAATCGTGTAAAAACGGAATCAATTTTTCTAGACCGTGTTAAATCAAAACCGTGTAAAAAAGGACCGTGTGAAAACAGAATCGGGTGTATAATAATTTCTATTATGTAAGAGACCAAGATTTCTCTTAATATAAGTCCTATCTGTGCCATAGTGCCTTAATTAGTCTCTATTTTTCCCACAGCTCTTTAAGCTAATTCCTAACATTACCACAAACCCCTTCGTCTAATCTCTATCATTGCTACAGTCCCGGATAAAGAGTTCAGTGAAAAGCGATTGATTGAAAGGCGAAGAACGTGAAGAAAGGAATTCACGATCGTGCGCTTACTGGTTGCTGACTGTTAGGATTCCTGAAAAGTGGCGACGGAGAAGGTGTCGGTGTTACCACGTTATCCTCGTAGCTGTTATCGCGGAATCCTTGACCGGCATAGAGTGGTCCCAAACTCGAACCCTTTCCCGGAAATGGCACCGCTCTCGTACTTAAATCGTACGAACTCTGCGCGGCTGCCGATGCAGCCACGAACACCAAACACCAGCGATACATTCTGAAAAGGAAGGAAATAATCGGTCAGTTCTTTGTGATTCTGCAAAAGAAGAAAGTCCATAATCTTGTAAGATTATCCAATTTGTGCAGCTTGCTTGTACTCCGACGATCGTCCAGCAATTTATTGTTTGATCGTTGTTACGCGGGTGAGAGTACATCCGTTGGTTTTCTAAACAGTCGTTTCTTCTTTCTTTTGTTTGCTATCGAAGCGCAGGATGCACTTTCTCGTTGCTTGTACACGAAGGAGTAATAATAGTTTAAATACAGGGAAAGTGACCTTGGATATTAATATGTTTTTTGAACGGTTGAACGGACAGGAGATAGAAAGTGATGTTTCGTATCTTTGATGATAGTTAGAGATAGTTAAGTATAGTTAACAGCTTGTAGCCTTGTAATTGAAGAGTTTATCTCAGCTATTTTATATTCCAGTTGCAATTTGTTCTTGATTTAATCATGCAAGAAATTCCCAAGGCTGTGAGAATAAACTTGAACGTGTAAAAGAAGAATATCAAGATGAAATACATTGTAGAGTCGAGGTTTTAGAATCGCCTCGATCCATCAGCTTCTTCGGCCAATTTCACCGATGAAAGGTGTGCTCAATGAAGAATGAAAAGTCAAACAAAACAGCCAAGGAGAAAGAGAATGTCTGTCATCCTTTGGAAAAGTAATATTCCAGCGTTTTTACAGATACTTCTCCCAGCTGTTGGCGCGCAAGTGTGTCGAAAGTAAGCGCATTTAATCGCAGACGACCTACAATATCCACGAGGAAGAAGGTCACGGAGAAATGCAGTGAAATGGCAAAATCTCGCGTCTCATCTGAAGAGTGTTACAGTAGTATTTTACTGTTAACGGATCTCCTAATCATCGCTAGTCAACCGAAGAATTTCTTCGGCAATTATCTTCCTTTCGATGGCCACTGAACGTCTTGAGTTTTCTTTTATTTTCCGGCTTCAATTTTCTTCTCTTTTCTGGCTTTAATTTTCTTCTCTCTTCAGCCTTTAATTTTCTTCTCTTTCCTGGCTTCAATTTTCTTCTCTGTTCAGCCTTCAAATTTCTTCTCTCTTCAGCCTTTAATTTTCTTCTCCTTCCTGGCTTCAAATTTCTTCTCTTTCCTGGCTTCACTTTTCTTCTCTCTTAATCTTCTAATTTTCTTCTATTTCCCGGCTTCAAATTTCTTCCCTTTCCTGGCTTCACTTTTCTTCTCTCTTAAGCTTCTAATTTTCTTCTCTCTTCCGCCTTCAATTTTCTACGGTCGTTTAAACATCTCCAATAATTTAACGAATCTATTTAACGTCTCTTAATTGTGAGAAGCTGCGTCCTTTCACGTCGCCCGTTTTATGAAGTCGATAACGTAGCCCGAAATTTTTTACTGGGTCAATTTCACCCTCCGTGATCCTTCTCCTTCGAAAGGGAACCCGGCATTCACGTTTCAGACGATCGGTCATGGAAAGCACGTTACTTTCTAAGTGCGTAAAACTCGGACAGCGGTTTCACGATTCGCTGAAGACACTTCTTTCGTGATGACGATGACGCCTCGAAGGAGATCCGATGCTTTCGATAAATTTGAAAGGCTCGCCGATGGAAATTCTCAGGCGAGAAAGGACTTTCTTCGAGAAGAAGACAAAGAGCCGTCATAGAAGAGGAATCGATCAACAGCTTTTCGTTCTCTTCTAATGAAAGTAACGTAATTAAAGAGAGGAATTAACGGGGCAAATCAATTTGTAACTCTCCGTGAAAGTAAACGAGAGTATCGTTAATAAACGTCGGGTCAACGAGTCGAGTCTCGGTTTAATCTTTGATAGACGCAGTCTCGCGGCAAGTTTCTTCTCAGTGCCAAAGGTCGAAGGTAATTTACGATTTTCCATCTAATGACACTTACGTAAAATCATCCTTCGACGTGGTTACGAATCATCTTCTGATTCGAAGCGCGAGTAACCGTCTGCGAGATAATGTCTATGATCTTAGACGAGCCTCAGACGTTCAATTTGTAAATAATTTCTCTGTCACTTATTCTTTATTTTACAAAACAGGCATCGCATCAAATCATTGACATTTCACATTAGAAAATTACCATATTATTTGACAATTGACGATAGTATGGATCTATCTTTGGTCAGAAGAAATACAAGATTGAAAATAGATACTAATAGTATTACGTAAATGGTCAAGTAGTACCTATACTTAATTATTTAATTGGACTACTTTCATACACTTTGCGTCTTAGCCGCTTGTAATATATATTATGTAACACTGACCAGTTTACAAAAATGGCTATATCCAGAATGACTTAACGTATTTCTCATTACGAATTGTGCCGATAATAATAGAAACGCCCAAGCTCGAAAAACTCGAAGAATTGAAATTAATAGTTATTAAATATTGTAATACAGTGAAGCTATCTAGAAGTGATACAAAATTGTCAGAAAGTACGGCAATAGTATCAAACAAACGAGTTAATCGCTTTGAGAATATCTGAAAAAAAGCTCTAGACGATCAATCTTAAACAATTTTTGATATACACTACAGTTGATTGAAAAGTGAGGAATACTCTATTAATTATTATTCATGCATCCCAATCATCGAAGTGACCAAAGATGGTTAAATTCCAAGAGAAGAAGCAAGTCCCACATTGACTCGACGTTCGCTCATTTTCCCATTTAAAGGGCCGAACAATAATTGGCAGGCAATGAGAAGCGAGAGAAAAATGTGGTCGTCGACTCTTAACGGGGACGTTGTCTCTGGCGGCCATAAATGCCCGGTGCGATTGGGTCCGGTCGTTAAGGAGCAATCGCAGACCGGGCCCGATCGGTAGCCCGAGAGTGAAAGTGAGAGGGCCTGCGTGTAAAAATGCCGCCGTCGAGAAAAATGGCCAGCGTATCTGTATCGGGTATCGCGAATCGAGCTGCCTATGCGAGCGCATAGAAATGGTGAAACAATATCGGACCAAGGTTCGCTCTACGAAAGGACACTTTGGTGTGCGCTGTTTTCGGTTCGCTTCGACGAATCGTTAGGAATTCGATCCAATTTTTTCCCCTCCTTCGTCGCTATCACGCCTCGTGGCTCACCGTATTGGGAAAAATCACGGAAACTTTCTCCGTGTCTCGGCTACGGACTGATTCTGCTCGCGTTTGAGGATTGGTCTCGCGAGTTTCGTGACGGATTTTGTAAAAAGGATATAATAGGAATTATTTTGGTAGTTTACTGTTTGTATTGGTATATCGGTAGTTCTATTTCGTGGATAAGATATTAGAGAATTCTGATTTAAAAGAAATTTCATTCTGATTGTGGAAAGAAATTAAACGAGTGTTCTTGCGTTGGAGGTGGTGCGTTTGTTGTTAAAAGTCTTAAAAAATCTTACGATAAGTTATTACTTGGCTAGATCCATGGATTATTCGTTTGTGCTCGTATTAATAGAGCAGATTACAAAAGCAAAAGGAATTTCGACATTCCTACACCGTCTGGCAAGCCTTTCTAGCTTTCCTCTAACGAAACCGCGAACGGCGTGGCCGACAGCTGATCCAGAGGGTTTCCCCGGGGCAGCGAGCAAAGAAAGCAATTGCATAATGAAAAAAGAGATAGTTGCCAGGTAACTATAAACTCAGAGAACGCGGCTGTATAATATAATCAGTGGTGCGGACACGTAACTGCCCGGCCAGACCTGAACATGTTGTTAGGAAAATCTGGAACAAGCTTTGTAACTGCGGCGACAGTTTTTTCACGCTGTTCTAAGTCTGTGGTATTTAGCATATTTGATACTTTGCCCTGTTACGCTAGAATTTTAGGTATTCGAAAGCCTATGTAATTCTTGCAATAGCAGGAAATTGGTTTCAGTTGCGTGAACCGGTATTTAAGTTGATCCAGCATATTCAGTAACGATATGAGTCGTTGGAATTTATCGGTTGCAACGATTGAAAGTTAGAATATTGTAACTGTGCATTATGCAATATTAGTCAATTATTTTTATGGAATCATATATGTCTCTGTATTCGTTTAAAAAGATTTCAATTCTTTGTGCAAATTGTTGTGCTTGCTTTCATTCATGCAAGGTCTTCAGATTCACCCTCGGAGTTCTTCAATGAGCTATGAACAAAACGATTGCCCTTTAAAGAGTGAATCAGGCTACTCGAGTGAAAATAAATAATTCATGAAATAGTATCGTCGACCTAAGCGTCTCGATTCTATTAAGATTCTGCATAAATTCATTCCGAACCGCAGTTCACCGATTGGCAACGGGCAACCGGTTTCCCTTCCAGTTTCCGAGGCACGTGTCATAATTCTTGCTCCTTCGTGCGTGTCGATATTAATTTCGCCAATTTTTCGCCTGCTTCAAACATAAAGAATTCGCAGTGTCGACTTTCCACCCCTCTCTCCGCCGGGTTAAATCGATTCTCTATACTTTTCATGTGGTACAATCTCAAGCACAGATTGAGGCAGAATTGCTCAATTGAAAAAATATCAACTTGCAGACACAGAGACGAATCCCTGAAGACGTAAAATCGACTCACTTAACGCGTTGACTGCCATGGGGGTCCCCGGTGACCGGCGCTATTGAATTCAATGCAATTTCATATGACTTTCAAATTGCAATATTTACGAATTTTCTAATATATTCGATATTTAAATATAGGCGTTAAAAAAATAATGTTCTACTGAATATACATCCATCTGTGTCTTCGAAGTTTCTGCTTTGTAAAGTTGTGATTTTAATAGAAAAAGTTTCACTTCTGAAGAAATGATGAAACTAGCAAAATACCGGTGGCGTTCAACGTGCTAATAGAGTGCAGACGAAGAGTGATATACTCCCTGGCATATATACATGAAATTTCTTGGAGGGTTGAAACTGATTCATCAGATAAAAATAACTTAAAGATTGTAACAACTACCACTATCATATACTCTGAACTATTTTTGCACAGACTAAAATTAGTGCATCCGATAGAATTTAGGTGCATTTGAGGAATTAGAGTCAATCTTGATAAACAATTTTTAAATAACTCTACAATTCTCTTTGTAAATTATTTTCAAATATCTCTGAATAAATAAACATATTTAACACCAACGTTTCCAACTAAAATCCGTACTCAAGGACCTAATAAAAGTCAAAAATAAGTATCACCTCCAGCCACACGAAACTACCAGATTGAAAATCGAATCTACGTCGTCAAACATAGTCCAATCAATGACAAAATCAATGTACCACTATCAGACACAGAAAAATTAATTTCAAAAGTTGAAACTATCTCAACCAGTCGATCCGGGGACTAAAACAATTACCACCGATAATACACACAAGATAATATCATCTAGGGGTTGTTGAAATCAGCGCATCTCATCAGCCGTGGACGACTAAAAGAAAACACTTGCACTGTTTTTACTTTCTTCACTGTTTCCCACGTATTTCTCTCTCGCCACCCTCGAGGGATCAAAGAGTTATTTCTCGTTTTACCCCACTTACCTGTCAACGAGGAAGGTAGAGGAGTAACAGCACTGGAGAACGGATTGACAACACACACGAGCTTTATGTTGGCCGGCCGGCAGCTCGTCATTCTCTTATATAGCGTGTCTCGCTGAAAGTTACCTCCACCAGGTAAAATCTGGATTCCCTTCGGGGGTAGTGGGAGGCACCGTCATCAATAAATAAGTATCGTCGGTTCCTCGAAAACTTGTTGACCGACGGATGCTGCCTCTAAATAGAGAGGATTATCAGGTAGACATTTTTGCGACGTATGAAAGGAATGAGATTTAGCAATTGAGGGTTGCTACGTCGGGTGGAATGAAAGAGACGCGGTTAATTCAGCGTAAACCGTGCAGTCGGAATTGAAGCGGAAAGACGATGATTTGTGTGTTAACCGGGATAAATGCGATTCGCGATGCTTTTACAGGAAACTATGCCGTGTTTGTAACAACTGAAATTAGATATACGATGCAGGATTAACCGATAAACGTTTGCTACTCTTTTAATGTCCTCTATTCTGATCTTTGGAGAATGTGCGACGCAGAATGGAGGGATTTTTGAATCTGAGTTTTAGTAGAAAGTTATATATATATTTTTAATCGTTGGTGTAATTGAAATTCATGAAATCTTGTTATATCGAAACAAGGAGTGTTTTATGCTCTATTCTTATCGGATAAACGTTTAGTACTATTTTAGTGTCCTCTATTCCGATCTCTTATTGGAGGGAGTGCGACAAAGAATGGATGGATTTTTGAATCTGAGTTTTAGTAGCAAGTTATATATATATATATTTTTAAGCGTTGGTGTAATTGAAATTCATGAAATTATGTTACATCGAAACGAAGAGTGTTTTATCCTCCATTCTTATCGCTTGTTGCAGGAAATACAATAAAGAGACGTAGATTTCTAGATTTGATTTTTAGTAGAAAGTAGCGTCTACGTTTTTAAGTATTTCTGCAATTGAAAATAATAAAGCCACGAGTTATAATTAATTCGTGGATAAAACACGTGTATGTAACTTAAGAATAATAATAAAAATATCGTCAAGAAACGTTGTAAAACAATGACGTGCAAAAGACACTTCTTCTAAGCGTTACATGCGAAGAGTTATGTGAAATGCAATCTTATAAATTCACCGTAAAGTAGTACATAATGCACTAGAGAAATATAAGCAATTCCTTCGATACAGAACACGTCGGTCGCTCATGCTGGAAAGTGAAATTATGAACTACGATGCAGCTATGTGTGTCAGGAAACGAGACACACGTATTCCCGTCAATTTTTTTTCAATTCTACATCGAATTAAAGTTCCAACGCATTCTGTAATTCCTCGCCGACTGTGCGAAATGCAACGTTCTAATTAACCAATAGACTCTAAAGCAATTCCTTCGAGTGTACGCCCAAGATTTCGAATGCACTTCGTACCACGGCTTCGAGCGAAGATAGAAGAAGAATCGCCGGTGGGATTTGAAGCAATAATTAAGTTAGAAACGATTAAGAAATTTGGAGGAGTTGCAAGAAGATTAGCTTAACGCTCGAATGGAATTCTTACATCAGCGTTGTATCTACGAGCTCGCAAAACCCGCCTCTCGATATACTTTTTATCGATGTATACACACGAAACTCGAAACCGCGACACTTCCGCGAAATGTGTACTTTTAATGCCGCTAGGTTCTCAACGAAATCAGGTGAAATGGCTTTCTACCAGGTGCCACGTGAAAATTTCCTTTCAAGAGTAGGTCGTCGTAATACGACGCCGAATTTTACACCGCTCCTTGCCAAGGTTTTATTTGCATTCGTCAAACGTGACTTTAATTCCGACGATTGCAGATTAACTTCCTCTTTGGAATTCCAGGAACGAAGTACAGTTTACGTGGAGGTTTCATTGAAGAGTCAAAACACGATTGTTTCTTCAGCGTTGATCTTCATTGAGAATTTTCGGAAACCGTTTCCTTCGTTTCTTCATTTTGCCGATCGATTTCTTGGTTTCTTCAGAGATTGGAAGGTTCAGTGAAGAAAGTTCGGCAGTTCTCAGTGAAATTTCTTTTCTGTCGAATATTCAATTGTGTAATTGCAATTGCAGATGTGGAATTTTACATCTATTATGCAGTTGCAACTGTGGATAATAAAAATTGTACGTGTGCTAATTGGTTTGGCGGTTTTATGTGAAATTCCTTTTCAGTTTTTCTTTGACCCATTATGCAGCTGCAATTGCAGATATTAAAATTTTCACGTGTTCTAGATGGTACGTATTTATACGACTTTTAGTTTCACATGAATCTTGACCTTCTTTCCGAGCCCATTCGTGCTGCTTCAAGTACGCCGTACAAATACAGATCCATAATTGCAGTCTTTAATTGCATTTCACCTGTAATATCTTTTTATATTTGAGAAGAGGAATGTTGAAAGTTGGTTGTATTATTCGTACTTGAATTTAATTGCCGTTTATCTAAAATTTATTTGAAGAAGAAAAAGAAGAATACTTGGCCGCAATGATTTAGGAGTAAACAGAGTAAAGACAGCTTAAAAATATATAACTTGCTTAATTATGACGAAATTAATATAAGAATGATAGAAAATTGAAAAAAGAATTAAATATAATCAGTGGCTTTGATATTGAGTCTTCAAAGAACGGTCCGGTTTCTCTTCTTTCTTAAAGCATTGTTTGCGAGAATTTGCAGAGGTTTGTGTTTGTTGAGAATTTGAAGAACTTGGAAAATCCATTTATGTTGATCCGATAACAGGAAATTAAAGACAAAATTGAAAGAATTGTCGTTTTCGAGGTTTATCTTGAAACGAACACCCGGTTTCTTCCTTTATTCCGAGGGTTTCTTGGTAATTTCACGGTGGACAACAACCCATCGATCCGTTTCTTCTTTCAATTTCCGCCGGGAGAAAACAATGACCTTCGGTGGCTGAGAAAGAAAGTTCATGGTGCGATCCGTTTCCATAAAATTTCAATAAATCGTGCGCTAAGCAGTGCGTTGAATTCGACGAGGGGAAGCGACGATTCACTCTCCTTATGCATCCGAGGAAAAAAAGAGATCGAAAGTTTCGCAACGAGCGTGAATCTCCTTTTCAATTTATCCTCTATTTGTTAACTATTTGCAATTCATCGATTTCGCTGAAAGCCTGTCATTAAATAAGCCTACATTCAACTTAATTGAAAGTCGATCGAAGAAATAATTTGCCAATACTAGATAAATAATTAAAAAGGAAGAAGATAGTAATATAACATTTAATTATAAAACTATGCATAATTCTATTTCCTAATCACTTTTAAATTTATATTACATTATTTATGAAGCTGTATTATTATATATTCCATTGTTCTCCGCCTTTCAATCGGCAGTTAAACGTTTGCAGGCAAAAGAAGAGATACACTTTATTTGCACTTTCGCTGCAACATTTGCACAGAAACTCTGACGATTTATTACAGTGCATTTTGTTGTCCCACTGACACGTTTCAGTGGCGATTCGAGATTTCTATCGACGAAAGTGTATTTTTCTTTTGCACCAATTTGATGTTATTTCGAAACCGTCCGTTTAAATGTTGCACGAGTTATCGGCGAAAAAGAAGAGAATCCAACCGGTGAAGAAATATGTTTGTCACAGATAACGACACTTTGTCTTTTTCTGGATTATAAATACATTTAAAAATTGGACCATTATCGAGATAACTCTAAAAATACTCTGCGTATCGTTAAAATACATTTTTACGTTCACGTGCTCGTTAAGATATGCTAATTAATGTGGCATCTTTTTACGGAGTGCAATAACCCAGACAACGAACGTTGTTTCTCGCTCGAAAAGTTTTTCGGAGCTCCGGTATCCCGAAGAATTCTATCTCGCGTTACGATCGAACGATTCGGATCGCTAATTTTTTGAAATCGCCCTTCACGCGGAACAAGTTCCACCCACGCTCCTTGCTCGATGCTTTGTTCAAGAGCGACAATCAGCTAAAATGTTTCAGCCTCCAGTTTCTATCCTGCTTGAATTTCTAATACAAACGTAACCGTTGTACTCTCGACCGATTCGCATTTCTAGGAGGAGTCGCCTTTCGCTTGAACTTCGTTAAAGTTTTATCAAAAAGCACAGACATCTGAAATTTCAAATCTACTTTGGAATAAAGCAAAGTTTCGACAATTATTTCAAGTGATATAATTTCTGCAAAAACTACAAATTCTGTTCGAATTTTATTTTATTTTCCTGAGTCCTTATTTTGCAATTTATAGTTGCTTTTATAAGAGAATCACACTAATTCAAAATGGAATTAGATTACAAAAGATTGTTCATTTCTATATTTTAGAATTAAGGAAAATTTGAAAGACACTTATAACAGAAACACAACGCAGGATGAATCCCTCACTATACAGGGTTCTACCTAAATATAAAAATTCAACAATTACCAGTCCTCAAAACTGAAGTGAACCATCAATAAAAGCAAGAACTAGGTAACAATAACAATTATAAAAACCACAGAAAAAGAAAACAATCTCTCCCGTTAAAGCTGCACAGAATCAATACTATAACTACCGGCTCATTATATTTAAATATATTAAATAAGTACTTGGGAAAAAGTGGATCAAGCAATTTTTATTTTATAACATCGAATATTTATTCTATGCCTCCCCCATCAATTTGCGAAATGTTTAGAAATAATTATGAACCAGTCATTTCGACCGCCTTCGTACTTTTAGTGCTAAACAATGTATTCAAACGACAAAATTGTACAATAGTCAATGACACTTCACCTGTCTGCGACGTTTATTCTGAATAAGGAGTCGACATTATCATTCTGGAGGAGGGTCTCGATAGAACGACGGATATTCGGCTGCCCCGAACGTGCAGAGGCGTAAGAAACACTTTCACCGGACCAAGAGAGAAAGTCTGCCTGCCCTCCGTTACGCCCCTGTTATATACGCAAATGGACCATTAAAGAGGGAAAGGAGGTGAAATGGGAAATACGAGAACGATACTTAAGTGGAAGACGAACTCGCGTCGGGTCGTTTGAGGCCGATTACAACATCGCGACTCGTAATTCAAGTTCACCTTGTGACATCTTACGTAGCGACGGTCTCTTCCTCTTTCAGGCGGATGACCTTCACCTTCGCGGCTTGCACTTCCTTCGTTTGCAAGGTCAGAAATACGTTGGAACATAGGAATGTATGTTGAATACTGAGTTCAATATTGAAGATGATAAGAGAATTTCATGGATGGAGTCGATATTCACTTTTTGGTGAGTGTTTTCGATTAATGGGTGGCTTTAACGATTGGAAAGACGATGATGGAAAGTGCTGGTTGAATAAAAGAAGATTGACGGTTGTAAAAAGTTTGAAGGAAGTCTATGATTGTGGTATTCGATCTTGAAGAAGTAGTCTTTGCAGTTTCTTAGGGCGATTTCTTGCGAAGAGAGAAGTTGAGAGAAATCCAATGGTGGAAAATGAGATGGGAAATTCTTTTATGCTAATCCGATAACAGGAAATTGAAATCTAAATGGAATTGACGTTTAACGTCGTTTCCGACGTTTATCTTGAAACGTACGCCCGGTTTCTTCTTTTCTTCTGGGCTGTTTTCAATGATTTCGCAATGCGCCGAAGAAAACCGCCTTTCCCTTACTCTTTTTGAAAATAAAAAAGGAGCGCAATATTGAACGAGTTTCAGAGGTACACAACATTCTCTTTTCACAAAGAACATGACCGTGTATACTTCAGTATTGTGTCGTATGCAACGTGTCCCGGGACCTATAATAATCTTTCTTGCAGAGACTTCAAGGACAATCGCGGCTGTCGCAACTTTCTCGGATATTTAACATCGGAGCAACAAGGCTTAATCATTGCACCATTAAACTCTCAATTATTCCATGCGATTTTTCACTCCCGTTAATGCGGCAGGAGTTTACAATAATTTCTTCGATCGTTGGCCTACCTCATCGCCGATGAAACAAAGTCACTCTAACGTGTAGCATGTGAATAAATAATATCAAATTTCACGTTATTTCTCGTCAAACTCGTTATAGATAAGTTACATTTTCTCTCACGAATACGATACACCAACAAAAGTCGGCGTATCGTTATGTAATGCACGCATACCGCACAGATCAAACGAAATAGTTTGCGAAGGAGTAGTTTGGCTAACTTTGATACATGTTTATGCACATGCACACAGATATCCAGTTATAAACAGGTATTTTCTAGCAGGTTGTACGATGATTTTCAGCAGCACTTCCTGTATCAGAATACGTGTTTATTTCCGTATAATTAAAGTCTGACGCTTATAGGTATAACATAAGATAATCGATGGAAGAATATTTTCTTCACGATTGCACAATAATAGAATTACTTCGTTCGCTATTATATATGCAAATCGTAGGATCGACGGTATGTTTAATATGTGACATTTGTGCGATATTAACGCTGATCCAAATCAGTGAAAGTGAAAGCAGAAAGCTACGTGTGTTCGAGCCAATGCCACATTAATATTTGCTTATGGGAACAGCGAGTATTACTGAATGTTATGGTAATGGTTGTTATTACACATTCATCGGTATATAACAAATGCACAGACTGTTGCTATGAACCGTAAAATAGAATTTATGGAGGTACAATACGTTTATAGAAAATACTGTTAAATTCGTATGTCCAGAGTTTGTTATTCATTGTGTCCTCGTTATAAATGAAAGAACAATGTATATTACAAAAATCTTACGTTAATATGTTAATTTAAACGTATTGTATCAGATGCAGGATGGTATCGCATAAAAGTTAATTTCGTTTCGTTTCGTTCGGAACACTCGAAACTCGAGTGTCCCTTGCTGCTGAAGGTGACCACGCCTGTATATATGGGAACCATTCACAAAGTATTCATCCGTGTCGTTCTACCATCGACGTAATTTTACAGGAAATGCCTGTTACATGGAATACATTAACATATTTCAGATCGGATATCCTTCGAATATAATATGAATCAATAGAAAATTTCTTGTACTCTAATTTTATTTTAAACTTCGAATTTTCTGCTCTATATCGTGTCTGTAATTCATTTGAATGTTAATCGATCATGAGAAAAAGACAATAATGCAATTAAATTAAATTACGATTGCGGAAGGAACTATTTCTTTGTAATGCGATTAATCATAGTGAATTTCTTTGCCGTTATAGATGTCTAATAAAAAATTATTGTACTCGCTGCCGATTAAAATTTTGAAGGTGTTATATAAAAGGCTTGTATTCAATGATCTCGTTGGATGTTTGTGAATAGGAATGACTTTCGCTATCGATATTTCCCTGCAGTCTTTCACTAAAATTACACAAGAAGTCTGTAAACGATTGTTCGAACGTTACCGCACTTTTTTCTGGATGCCCTGTAAAAAGATCGCCAGACGAATGATTATTCTAAACAATATCGTTTATTTTCCTGACTCGGTCTATCTATTATTTTCAATTGATCTTACACTAATACCTTTTAAAAATTAATATGTGAAATTAATGAATACAATTAACATTATAATCGAAGTAAGAAAGTCTACAAAGAATAATAATGTCGAATTAACAGGGAGCGAACTATGGCAGTAGTATTTATAAATATTTACATTCTGAACAGTATAATAATAAATACATATGACTGATCTAACGTTATTATAGTTTATACACATATATATATATATATCTACCTAAAGTTGGTCACGATTCCGCGTAGGTTTTTCTCTGTTCGTAAAAATATTTTTAATAAAATAAAAAATATCAGTCGTGTTCAGTCAATACTTCCCGATGCAGCATCGGTCAACGATGTGCTGGAAGTAATAGCTGGAAAGAGTAATTAAACATGCTCACACAGTTTCACGAAATAATAGCTCGAGTTACTATCCGTTGTGCTATGCTTACTAATGAATGTTTCCTACTTCATTGTACAATATACCTGTTCACCTTAACCGTGAACAAATATACGATCGTGCAATCGGAAGAGAACGACGATGCATCGGTCTCTGCAACTTTTGTAAATGTACTTTGATAAATATTATCTTCGGTATACAAAATGAATTTATATAATAATCGTAGATCTCATTACTGACAAAATCTAAAAGATAAACATAGACAATTTATACGCTTTTTGTTTTATAAATACTTAATTGAATAACAAAGTGTAAAATATCTCCACCGAAACAAACGATACTCGAAATTTGTATTGTCGTACATCCGACGTGTCACTTGCGACTAGAAAATGTTCTATTTGAAGGAGCTAAAGACTCAGGTATAAGATAGTGTTCCAGCAATGCATCGAAACAGATACATCGTGATATCATGATTAAGACGCGTGACTTCGTAATTTCAATTAATTAACTATACAGAGCAGCGATGAACACTTTAATCGCGCATCAACTTTGGTCACGTGGTCTCGGAAACTTTTCGAGATCGATTGGTTTTTTTATGTTTCACTGGTTCTGCGGCACTATCATTGTCAGACATCGAGGAGTCCCTTAGAGTCTTTCTACCACGGCCTGCATTTCGTTCTTCGTTTTCAGAACCGACGGATTCTCGATTCGATTTTCTCCTTTGACGGTGTGGAATTTGATTTTGAGCTTCCATGGCCTCACGGAGATATTTCCGTTTTGCTTCCCAAAACATCTCTTGCCTCTGCGTTATCTCGGGATATCTGTAGAAATAATTATGACCAAATCCATCAGATTTGGTACTTATAATTGTATCGTATAAGAATATTACCGTTCAGAAAATTCCTTGGTTGAGGGAATTATTAAATGCCAGCCCTTTTTCGGTTCATGCACTGCTAAGTTCGTGAATATTTCTTTGATTTCTTCAACGGGTAATTTAATAACGGAAGAAATTGTTTTCCGATCGAGAAACTCACTTTCCGTGAATGATAATAACTGAAATACATAAACTATAAGTTTCCGGGAAATGAATTTTTTTAATAATCATTCGTAAAGTATTCGGAATAATTACAACATAATCCCTAGCTCTACACATAAGTTCTGCAGGAATGCCATTTTGCGACGATATACTATCCTTTGGATAAATGAGATCGCTATTTACAATCCAATTTCCTTGTACTAAAACGGCTACTTGCTGCAAATACTTTAATATTGCTGGTGTTTCATGATCCGGTGATATGATCGATCTTAATTGCGTAAACGACATAACTTTGGCTGCAAATAAAATCCATTAGAACCAGTTCCATTTTATAATCGATATGCGCAAGTGGTAAAATAACACACCATCTTTCATAAGAATTTTAATCTGATCGAGCAGAGGTAAAGTCCTAATATAATTAAGAGAGAGCGTATGATTGGCAACGTCTGCTTTCAACTGCTCCTCTTTTATTGGAGGTGCTAACAAGTCTAAGTACTGCTGAGATGTTAGATTTAATGTATTTACAGTTTCATCTGTGGTAGAACAGAACATTTCCAAACGTGCAAGCTGAAAATGTTTATTTTCATAATCTATATTGCTACTAATTCATATGTACTTTAAGCTTAACAAACGATAATAACTTCTGCCTGAGTAGTATTAGCTGGGATATAATTTGTATGTATCCATCTTTCTTCTAAACTTTTTTTAGCATGATGCTGAAATGATTGCTCTTGCATCTTCTTCATAAACTCTGGCTTTTGCCTGGCAAAAGTCACATTGACTTGTTTAGGACCTTCCTCTTCTTCCTCGGGTTCTATGAATTTAAAATTATAATTGAAGAAAAATATAACTATATACCATTAACATAGAGAAGATATATAAATAGCACCTTCTCCCATATTTTTAGCTTCTTCCCTAACCCGTTTATCACTCTTATCAAGATAATTAAATTGTGGTCTCATCTGAATAACTCCTTTCAAAGGTGTAACGTGTAATTCACCGTCTTGAAAGATACCAACTGCATAGTTAGAACAGTCAGGTAATGCCCGAGAGGATTGTAAAACCGTTTTATCCATTAGAGTACTAAGAGGAGCAATAAATAATCCTTATTAATATAGAAAGTAATTACTACATTCGTTTGGAGTAACGAAATACCTGTCAAATGCCATTTCTTCCTCTTCCTGTTCACCCTTTGAACCTCCATCTGCATTTAATGCAATTTGTTCACCCTTACTATGATCGTAATTGACGCTTCCTGTATCTATTGCTATTTCTATCAGAACTTCCTGATTCTCCGGCTTTATTGATGTTTTCAAGAAGGTTGCATTATCATAACCTTCTCGAGAAGGACGGACAGGGTATTGAAATATAAAAAGCTTATCAGCAAGTGCTTTTGAGAGAAATACTGGAATCTAAAACGAATTCAAGGCTTTTTCTTTCCTTTTGTCTTACATACATACATACATACTTTATATTCCCTAATAAGTTGAATATATGAACTTCTCTGTACATAGCAAGTGTAGGAAAATATTCCAAATTCTTATACGAATTAAATGTTCATTAAAAAGAATGAATTAAATATTACATTAGCCTAAATACATAACCTAAAGATACCACGTTTTTTTCAGGAGCATAAACGATGACAATCAAAGAGAAAATTTCCAGTACAAACCTCCTTAACCACTGGATCATGTTCGTTTTCCATTGAATCGATATTAGACATTTAAGCAATCTATATTTTACGCCTGTCGCATGAAATTACAGAGGTGTGCTTTGATGCAAACACTGCGGTTTTTATTCACGTTTAAGACCAGATGATCAAGATAAAAAGCTACGGAGGATCATCTTCCTTAACACCGGGGCCCCAAGATTACTAAGTACGGTCTTAATACTTCAATTACGTTACCTTAATACTAAAAAAGATGTTCTTTTAATGATTAAACTAAATGTTGTTATAATTAGAAAAGATATATTATAAGTATTTTATGCATTAGGTTCAATGTTTTAATGGCTTGCACTGGTGTTGCAACTGATTAGTGCATCAAAAACCCTATGAATTTTTGCGGTGGATAGCATGACTTCATTGAAACGGCTTTTTATAAAAATAATTTACTTTTTTATTTGAACTAAAATGTATCAGAGTTTCTAATTTATTTTGTCTTTCTTTATTAGTATGGACAGAGTTAATTCCTTGAATCAATAAATATACATACATATTCAGTAATTGGCATACAGAAGGTGGTTTGAACGGGGATGTCGTAGTAATTAATTGGTGATACTAATACAGCCAGCAAAATTGAAATTATAAGTATTACGTATAGATTTGTAAATTTAATATTCGTTTTCTAAACAAATAATTGGATAATATTAATTAATTTAAAGAAATATTCTAGGCTGCAGCCTGATACACATGATGAAGAACAGAGATGGCGCGCAATGCTACGTTTAAATAGAGTGATTCAAAAACGTTCGATTTCAATCACGGTGATTATTCACAGTGACACTTTCACAAAACATTGCATTTAATTGTCGAAATGATTACAAACACTTGTAGGTAATTGTCACTTGAGGTCACTGACACATCCACAAAACATTGTATTTAATTGTCGAAATGATTTAAAACACTTGCAGGTAACTGCCACTTGAGGTCACGGACACTTCCACAAAACGTTGTATTTAATTGTTGAAATTATTTAAAATCAATTTTATTTTACTGTTTAAGTAGTTTAGTATTATAGCACACATGCACTAATAGTTGTTAATTTCAATTAGCACTGACCAGGTACCGATATTAAAGTCGAATCGAAAACGTAAATGTCATCCCGTCACTCACGCGTATAGGGCTGGGCGGCTGGTCTATAGTGCCGCGGCGCGCCACACGCGCTGCTTATATAGACTAGCGCTGAACGTGGCGCATGCGCAGTAAACCTCCATGGACAATTTTGAATCTTTTAATTATAACAATTTCCCTGAACAATTTTTTATTGCAAATTAAATCGTTATTGTTTAATAACGTGGTTCTGCTTATTTTTAATAAATTTTATGGGGAATAGAAATTATAAGAGGAAAGTTACGTGAGTTTATAATTGATGATTTACTTTTAAATTCCTACATATGTTTCATTTATGTAATACTTTTATCTTATTGATAAATAATATGTTTGCAACCAGTTTGGATGAATTTTAAGCAATCTCCAATGTTATTTGGGGAATAATAAGAAATAAATCACTTTTAGTGATTTTGCGCGCCATCTCTAATGAAAATCTTCGTCCATTTTTACCATTTAATCATTGTTACCAATAGTCAGGATTGGTCAGGATTATTTATTGTCTGTCAATTGTGTTATTGAGGTGTACTGTCAATTTTTGTATGTTTGACAAACATCAAGAACCGTAATAAATGAACATTTAAACATTAATATCCATATTTCAATGATACAAGGAGACATTGATCGATGAAATTTGAGTACATGAATTTCCATAGGAAAGTAACCACATTAAGGCTATGTTCTGTATAGATACTTCAATGATTCCTGTACTAAATAATAAAGAATAATTAGAAATAAAATATTTGTAACTAAGTTTTCTCTCTGATATATAAACGTGAGTATTTATGGGTTATTTACTTTATGCTTGAATTACAAGGAATTAATGTTACATAGTCTTTGCTTCCCATTGCAGGAAAGTAAGATACCATTTACCAAAATGACATCGATGTTTGATCAGTACGAACAAGCATCTCAGCGTTCCAAGCAAGTACATGCACCACCAATTCGGCCTGATATTGTAAGTTACATCTTTTACAGTAAACACAAAGGAATCAGTTTCATTAGACTGTACATAAATTTTGTTGTATTTTTTTTAGAGTACCACAGGCTTTATTCAAATGAAGTTACAAGATGATGGGCCAATCTTTATAAAACAGAAAGTTAATTTTTTGCCATCTGATAATATTTTGCATCTTGCTGTTAACAACAACATAATTGTGATTGCTATGGCTAATAATATTCTTCTTCGTATTGATATGAAACATCCTGACACACCAGAAGGTATAACAATTATTTGTCAATATTTAAACCTATCTAATAGCAAGAAATGTTTTATACCAATAAATTTAATTGTAGAAATTGATATATCCAAGTATGCAGTTAGCATGAAAATGTCAGGTCTGTTTCTCGATCCTCTGGGTAACCATTTATTGATAACTTTGGTCCCACAGAATCAAGATAATACACCATCAGAAATGTTTTATTTACATAGAAAAACAACAAAGTTAAAACAGGTAAATAGAAAATTCACATGTAGAAATATATTTCAAGTACAATTTATTATGGAATTATGTACTTAATTATGTAGGATGTACGATATAAGAAGAATATAGCTTTTAAGATTTTTTTTATTTAGGCAAGCAAATTTAAAGGGCATAATATCACTGCTGTTGGATGGAATTTTTTAAATACTTCTGAAACAACAACAGGTCCAATACTTTTAGGAACATCCAAGGGTCTTATTTTCGAAACTGAGATTGGATTGGATGGTGACAAAATCTTTAATACAAGCTTGGAACAATATTGGCGCCAGGTAGAGAAAATATATCGTGAAATCGTATTTTTAGTTGTGTCATTTCCAATATACATTATCAGTTCACAATAATAAAAGCACTACCTTTATGTCATTATTCATTATTTTTCTAAAGCTTCCTAACTACTTACCTCTTTATGGTGCTAAAGAGGTAGATGGATTGGTGAGTTAGATACATTATACCGTAGAGTGCATGTAAAATGCTCTGGCTAAAAATTATGAAGGAAATATTGTTGCTATCTATTGGAGGTAAGCATTTGTTTATTTTCTAAAGTGCTGGAAACACTTTAATACCGATATGAAATTTATTTTCTAAACTGAATCAACAATTGTTTACCTCCATCCAATAAATATATTGCTATGCTTTTAACTAAATTGATCATGCTTCATATTAATCATGTTATCATAAATATCATGACCATAGTGTAAATTCAATATTATCCAATAGGATTAATTTTTTCCGGATTTTATATTCTAGGTATTTGATATCGGAAATAATAGCAAACCACCAATTACTGGTTTGGAATTTCATAAAGTACCAAATACCGATAAATACATGATTATTGTTACTACTCTTATGCGTATTTATCAATATATCGGTTCCGTGCAAAATCCGGAAGAGAAACCTTTATTACAACAGGTTTTCAATAAGTACTTGAATGTACAAGGTAAATATATTACGAAATATTTTTAATTAGGATCCTGTACGGCGATTTTACAGAAATTTCATATTTACAGAATGCTACACAGAAGTGATAAGTTCGTTGCCATATTCCAAAATGCAATTCTATTATCCTTCTCTTAGCGCATTACCTAAATCGTTTGGTTGGCTTACTGAAACTGGAATATTATATGCTCAGGTACAACTAAATGTTAACGAAACTACTTTATTCTATAAATATCTTATTTACATTTTGATAAGTTCTAATAAACTTGCATAGATCGATCCAAAAGCGGATTCAAAGAACATGTTAATGAATCAACAAATGTTAACTTGTCCCGAAGCAAGTCTTATGGGCAGCAATGTTTCGAAAACCACTGCTGCTCCGCTATCTTTCGTCTTAACGGAATTTCACGCATTACTGCTTTATTCCGATCGTGTGAAGGGCATATCACTTTTAAACGAAGAACTTATTTTCGAAGATATCTACAACGACGTATGTATATTAGATGTTTTGGAATTAAACATGACAAAACGTTAATGTAATTTCTCGATTTGTGGAATATTAAAAACAATTGGTTGTTTTTTAGACTCTTGGAAAGTTACTTAACATTACTAAGGACCTCGCAACACGTTCTATATGGGCTTACAGTGAACGAGCAGTCTTTAAGTATAAAGTTACCAAAGAAGATAGAAATGTTTGGCAGGTAAATTAATAAATTTGTTGTAAAACTGTTTATGTTATTGTTAAATACGAATTTTTATATAGGTATATGTGGAGGAGGGTGAGTTTGAACTTGCTAAACAATACTGCAAAGGTAATCCAGCACACATCGATCAAGTACTTGTAAAACAAGCAGAAATGCTGTTTAAAAAGAAAGAGTAAGCCTTAAATATATTTCGCTACTAATTAATCACTAATTAAACCGTATTCGTTTATTGAAATACATTTTTATAGATACGAAAAGAGTGCTCTCATTTATGCAGATACACATTCGTCGTTTGAAGAAATTTCATTAAAGTTCCTTCAAGAATGGCAAATCGAGGCTTTGAAAACATTTCTTAAAAAGGTATAAAAGCTTATTTATATTTGTCGTATTCTTATAATTTGGACTTTGTCTTTTTAGAAACTCGAAGGATTAAAAATTCAAGATAAAACACAAATAACAATGATTGTCGTATGGGTAATCGAGCTGTTTATGAATCAGATGGGTGCATTGAGAAGTAGTAGCACATCATATTTGCATAATCCGCAATACTTAGAGTTACAGAAGCAATTTGATGCTTTTCTTGCAATACCAAAAGTCGAGGTACAAATATCACGTATTAAAATCATTTAAAAAGTACGATGTGTCTCTTATACAAACGAATACAATTCTACTTTAGGAATGCATAAAACGAAATCGCAGCACGATATACGATTTAATGTCGAGCCATGGAGATAAAGATAATCTCATTCGTTTGACTATAATGCACTGCAATTATGAAGAAGTCATACGGCAGCATTTATATAAAAATAATTATTTAGAGGCTCTTGAGGTTCTAAAAAGTCAGAATAATAAAGATCTCTTTTATCAATTTTCTGGTACACTTCTTCAAGAGCTGCCGCGACCTACGGTTGCAGCTTTAATTTCCCAAGGTTCTATGCTAAAACCGTCAAAACTTCTTCCTGCTTTGGTATCTTGTAACAGTGACGAAAAGCACGTAAGGAATACAACAATTTTCTATATCCAGCGATCTACATTTTTACAATATCAATGAATAAATTATTGATAACGTTCCGATACTGCAGGCGAAGGAAATAATTCGATATTTGGAGTATTGTATATATAAACAGAGTTGTCTGGAGCAAGCAATACATAATTTTTTACTATCATTATACGCCCGCTATAAACAAGACGAAGTAATGCGATACATCAGTTCTCAAGGTAAAATTTAAACGATTTATTATAAAATAAAACATTGTAGAGGAATGTTATTTTTCTTTTCTTAAGGGCAAGATATAAACATGGTTCATTATGATGTACACTACGCTTTAAGATTGTGTCAAGAAGTTGGTTTAACCGAAGCGTGTGTTCAGTTGTCGGCGTTACTCGGATTGTGGACAACCGCAGTAGATTTAGCACTTACAATCAGAGTGGATCTTGCGAAGCAAATTGCGGCCATGCCCTCTGATCATGATAATGAATTAAGGAAGAAATTATGGTTAAAAATCGGTAATTAATGGGACAAGCTTAATTTAGAAATTTGTCGCATGTTTCGATTTTTATTAATATCGCCTCCTCTCGTAGCTGAACACGTCGTCCGCGAAAAAGATGATATACAACAAGCGATGCAATTTTTGCAATATTGCGATCTAGTCAGAATAGAGGATATATTACCATTTTTCTCCGATTTCGTTACCATAGATCACTTTAAAGAGGCTATTTGCAATTCGTTGCAGGTACGACAGTCTTATATTTAACATTCAATCGTCTTATTTATACTAATTCGATATAAACTTTAATTAATAGGAGTATAATCAACATATTCAAGATCTCAAAGAGGAAATGCAAGAAGCAACAAAATCAGCGGAACTTATTAGAAACGACATACAAGTATTTAGGACAAGGTGAATATAAAAATATGTTAATAATGTAGTTGATAATTTATTAAAGCGAACAATTTCTTTCAGATGCACATTCGTACATGCAAGGGATACATGTAATACCTGTGATGTACAATTATTACTAAGGCCTTTCTATGTATTCCCATGTGGCCATAAATTTCATAGCGACTGCCTTGTTGCTGCGTTAACACCTATGTTATCAATGGATCAAAGGACAAAATTGGCCGATCTTCAGAGACAACTTACTGCTATTTCCAGTAGACCTGAAGATACCACTTCGGTAGGATCGGTATCTTTGTCAACGAAAGATCAAATAAAGGCCGATATCGATGAACTAGTCGCCTCTGAATGTTTATATTGCGGGGAACTTATGATAGAGTGAGTTCTGATTTCTTAAAAGTAACAATTACGGGAGATCGGTCTTAACTATTTCACGTGAAAAATTATGATTCTAGGTCTATAGATAAGCCGTTCATAGAAGAAGAGGATTACGAGAGGGTAATGAAGGAATGGACGTAATGTATAACTAGCGATTCAACGATATTTACATGCTGTGCTCCATACGCTCTATGAATGGGTAAAAGTCTTATTATTTGTTTTATGTTATGTTTATTTATTAAGATTATTCCTTATATTGAAAATAGAATACACATGATGTTGAATGTAAACATTATTTATTTTATACGTGATGTAATAACTTGCAAATTATCAAATAGATATCAATTTAAAAAAAAATAAGGGATACATATATTCTCACTAGTAATAGGTTTGAAATGGATAGTACTATTCAATCAGTTTTTAGTAATGCTTCGGCTTTTTTATCGCGTTTACTCACAGACTTACTTCCGTAAATATAATAACGTAAAAGTTTATTTGTCCACTCTTCTCCATAATTATCAATACCTATTCTAGAAGATTTAACGATCTTTATATCTTCCTCCATCGTGTTATCTTCAATCCATAACCCTTTCCAGGAACATATCGAGTATTTGCTATGTTGCTTTTGAAGCTGGAAAGCTATACATAATTTCGAAGGGCCATTACACAGCTCATGTGTTTTTAGGTCCTTTGAAACCTTTTTAGGAGCATTAGATGTTCCCTTTGTATTTCTGTGAGTAGCCATACATTCAATGCCTTCTAAGGGATCTAGAGCCCTTATTAATACTGCACATCCATCACCTAAAATCTTACCGACAGATTTCTGTTTGGAAGAATGTTTTACGCAAGAAATATATCATTCTACTTTATAAGCTCGTTGCTCGCGTTCGATATCTCTACAATTGACACTAGTGCTTCCTAATACATAATACCGCCAAACTTTTTGCATATCGTATAATAACTCTATCGTGGGACATGCCGGTACAATAGTGGTAGACGTTATATAGGGATTGTTCTCTATCCACAGATCATTACAATCATAAATCTTTTTTTGATTAAAGCTTTCTTCGTCAATAACGAATGCTGTGCAAATCTTGGAAGGATCGTTACAAAGTTCATGGTATTTGATGGATTTAACATTTTCAGCAATTCTTTTCTCTTTCATATTCTTTTCAGATCGCATATTTCTCAATAATTCCATGTAGTCTATGCCAATTAAGGGTTCCACCGATTTGATTATTACGTATGCACCTGACTCTAAATATTTTAAAGCATTTATCATGCTTTGTTGCTATTGCTATGCTATTTATCCTACTAATATTTAACAAACTTTATTCAAGTTACTTATTATTAGTTACACTCACCTTGACTAGATATATTAAAACAATGGTACATTCCATATGTCATGTACACATAAATAGTACCTGGTGGCATGTACATTGGTATATTACGAGGTGTAACTTTATTGTTATACGTATGAGAAGCTTTATCAACTACTCCTAAATAACCCTCTGTTTCAACAATTCTACCTTTTAAAACAGTTCCATTCTCTAAACAACGAACAAGTATTTTTCCTGAATAGCAATAAAACATGGTGTATGAATATTGTCATTATCTACTATAGAAATGTCATGATTTTCAAAGCAACCGAAATATTACCTAATAAATTTTGTGCTAGTTGTTCGCAAGGTGTGTCATAAAATGAATATTGAAGCCTAGTAGAACATATTGCTTTTTCCCAATCAGTTAAAGGCGGATCCTCTAACTGTTTCAATTCATCTTTCATCATTTCTAAATCGACAACAGCCCTAATCTTATTTTTTACTCGAGACAAATCTGATTTATGCTCTTGGATTTTTTTACTCCCTATACAAAATAAATTCGCAGTAACTAAATTTCTTACTCGATAACAACGTCAAGAGTTAAATTTCTAACTAGAAATCAACTTACTGTCCTTGAGACTCTTTAAATTGAGTGTAGTTTTTTCTTGAGTATTCTCCATTTCTTTTATCGTAGTTTTAGCCTATTTTTACACGAAAAGAGTATCATAAATCGTAAACGCAATTTTATTTCGTGTAACTACTCTGACAAAGTAAGGTTAGAATCGTAAACAGTACATCGAGAGTGATTTTGTTGTACAGCAATATATAAATCAGCAGTAAGAGTATAATAATATTCGTGAATCTTCTTCATATCCGTATGAAAAATTCCAAAAAGTAATTAAATATATTAACTAACCTGTGTCTGTAATTTCGGTCCATCTTTCTCAGAATCGGCTGTGACACAACTGGTAGCCTGTTCATTGGCTTTTGCCTTCGAAACGGCTCGTGTTCTTTTCATCGATGACGCATGGGTTGCAAAGCGGCAAACTGTAGATTGAGTTGTACGTTGCGTAATATTTTTCATAAGAAGAATCAACACTTTCAAATTATTTATACATAGTTTGGAAGCCGGCTAGAGTAAACACACTGAAGTCTATCACCAAACATGACCTAGATTTTTGCAAGATGCAACTTCAAAAACCAAGGTGACCACTGTCTAGATGATATCACGATAAATAGATAATTTTTTGAAAAATATTATCTAATAGGGAAACCGCGAATTTTAAAAGTATCTTATTCGTATAAGGGCTCGACAGATTTAACTAATTATGAATATTTTGACGTTAACCTTTAGTACTTTCTTTTGAAAGTGTTATTTGATGTTAGAATATTTAGTCTGTCGTGCAATACGTACGATATTTCGGGATTCCATAGATCGTGAAAAATTTATGGCTGGACTTTATGAAATACATTTAAAAATGGACACCAATTTCGGGTAAAGGGATGAAATTAAATTTCTACTTCTTCATATAAATTTAAGTAACTTCTCGAACTATCATTACACGTATATTACACGATTAGTAACACCAAACATACTGCGTTCAACTGTCAAAAAAGAAACGCATTCTAATGCGAGTTGAATCATGGACATCCTTAACTTTGTTGCATCTGTCGTAACAAGGCAAAGTAAGAGCCCGCAGTATTAAATACCTGAAAAAATACAACAAATAATCTCTCTAATCAACAAACTTAAAATATTTTAGATCTTTCCATGTATAGTAGGTCCCATACAACGCGGAGAATATAAAAACTTTTCGCAGATCTAGGATCTAAAGTTCGGACTTCAAAAAATGCGCTGAAAAGGGACGCATCAAAATCGGCCCAAAATCAAATGATTATAATTTTTTTAATTATCTGGCCATTTGCGCCAAAATGTGATGTAGAATCTGGCAGAAGTTGGTAGCGTCTGGCAGAAAATAGCAAACTTTGGCAGACTCTGGCACAAAATGGAAAAACCTGGCAGAATCCCTCAAAAATGGTATTTATCCGAATTTGAAATGAAATATCTCGCTTGTTTTTGGCTGGATCTGGATGAAACTTTTTTCACGTGTTCCTTGGACTCTTGGCTTTCGATCCACGCCACTAAAGTGATCCTGCGTCTATTAGTTTTTTCACCACGGTCCCGAGACGGGAAAATGAACCCTGCGCTCAAACGGATGAAGATAGAGACTTCTACCCGAAAGCATCTTAAAATAGACTCTTCAACGATTAAAAGAAAAAAAAATTCATCCCTCTACGACCCCCAGAAGCAGAGATACGGATTTTCAAACATAAGCCTGCACCGCTCCCCTGGCCGCCCTGACCCCTCGCCGAGGGCCTCCCAAAAATCGGACACCCTCCACTTTGAAGTTAAATATCTCGCTTGTTTTTGGCTGGATCTGGATGAAACTTTTTTCACGTGTTCCTTGGACTCTTGGCTTTCGATCCACGCCACTAAAATGATCCTGCGTCAATTAGTTTTTTCACCACGGTCCCGAGACGGGAAAATGAACCCTGCGGTCAAACGGATGAAGATAGAGACTTCTACCCGAAAGCATCTTAAAATAGACTCTTCAACGATTAAAAGAATAAAAAATTCATCCCTCTACGACCCCCAGAAGCAGAGATACGGATTTTCAAACATAAGCCTGCACCGCTCCCCTGGCCGCCCTGACCCCTCGCCGAGGGCCTCCCAAAAATCGGACACCCTCCACTTTGAAGTTAAATATCTCGCTTGTTTTTGGCTGGATCTGGATGAAACTTTTTTCACGTGTTCCTTGGACTCTTGGCTTTCGATCCACGCCACTAAAATGATCCTGCGTCAATTAGTTTTTTCACCACGGTCCCGAGACGGGAAAATGAACCCTGCGCTCAAACGGATGAAGATAGAGACTTCTACCCGAAAGCATCTTAAAATAGACTCTTCAACGATTAAAAGAAAAAAAAATTCATCCCTCTACGACCCCCAGAAGCAGAGATACGGATTTTCAAACATAAGCCTGCACCGCTCCCCTGGCTGCCCTGACCCCTCGCCGAGGGCCTCCCAAAAATCGGACACCCTCCACTTTGAAGTTAAATATCTCGCTTGTTTTTGGCTGGATCTGGATGAAACTTTTTTCACGTGTTCCTTGGACTCTTGGCTTTCGATCCACGCCACTAAAATGATCCTGCGTCAATTAGTTTTTTCACCACGGTCCCGAGACGGGAAAATGAACCCTGCGCTCAAACGGATGAAGATAGAGACTTCTACCCGAAAGCATCTTAAAATAGACTCTTCAACGATTAAAAGAAAAAAAAATTCATCCCTCTACGACCCCCAGAAGCAGAGATACGGATTTTCAAACATAAGCCTGCACCGCTCCCCTGGCCGCCCTGACCCCTCGCCGAGGGCCTCCCAAAAATCGGACACCCTCCACTTTGAAGTTAAATATCTCGCTTGTTTTTGGCTGGATCTGGATGAAACTTTTTTCACGTGTTCCTTGGACTCTTGGCTTTCGATCCACGCCACTAAAATGATCCTGCGTCAATTAGTTTTTTCACCACGGTCCCGAGACGGGAAAATGAACCCTGCGCTCAAACGGATGAAGATAGAGACTTCTACCCGAAAGCATCTTAAAATAGACTCTTCAACGATTAAAAGAAAAAAAAATTCATCCCTCTACGACCCCCAGAAGCAGAGATACGGATTTTCAAACATAAGCCTGCACCGCTCCCCTGGCCGCCCTGACCCCTCGCCGAGGGCCTCCCAAAAATCGGACACCCTCCACTTTGAAGTTAAATATCTCGCTTGTTTTTGGCTGGATCTGGATGAAACTTTTTTCACGTGTTCCTTGGACTCTTGGCTTTCGATCCACGCCACTAAAATGATCCTGCGTCAATTAGTTTTTTCACCACGGTCCCGAGACGGGAAAATGAACCCTGCGCTCAAACGGATGAAGATAGAGACTTCTACCCGAAAGCATCTTAAAATAGACTCTTCAACGATTAAAAGAAAAAAAAATTCATCCCTCTACGACCCCCAGAAGCAGAGATACGGATTTTCAAACATAAGCCTGCACCGCTCCCCTGGCCGCCCTGACCCCTCACCGAGGGCCTCCCAAAAATCGGACACCCTCCACTTTGAAGTTAAATATCTCGCTTGTTTTTGGCTGGATCTGGATGAAACTTTTTTCACGTGTTCCTTGGACTCTTGGCTTTCGATCCACGCCACTAAAATGATCCTGCGTCAATTAGTTTTTTCACCACGGTCCCGAGACGGGAAAATGAACCCTGCGCTCAAACGGATGAAGATAGAGACTTCTACCCGAAAGCATCTTAAAATAGACTCTTCAACGATTAAAAGAAAAAAAAATTCATCCCTCTACGACCCCCAGAAGCAGAGATACGGATTTTCAAACATAAGCCTGCACCGCTCCCCTGGCCGCCCTGACCCCTCGCCGAGGGCCTCCCAAAAATCGGACACCCTCCACTTTGAAGTTAAATATCTCGCTTGTTTTTGGCTGGATCTGGATGAAACTTTTTTCACGTGTTCCTTGGACTCTTGGCTTTCGATCCACGCCACTAAAATGATCCTGCGTCAATTAGTTTTTTCACCACGGTCCCGAGACGGGAAAATGAACCCTGCGCTCAAACGGATGAAGATAGAGACTTCTACCCGAAAGCATCTTAAAATAGACTCTTCAACGATTAAAAGAAAAAAAAATTCATCCCTCTACGACCCCCAGAAGCAGAGATACGGATTTTCAAACATAAGCCTGCACCGCTCCCCTGGCCGCCCTGACCCCTCACCGAGGGCCTCCCAAAAATCGGACACCCTCCACTTTGAAGTTAAATATCTCGCTTGTTTTTGGCTGGATCTGGATGAAACTTTTTTCACGTGTTCCTTGGACTCTTGGCTTTCGATCCACGCCACTAAAATGATCCTGCGTCAATTAGTTTTTTCACCACGGTCCCGAGACGGGAAAATGAACCCTGCGCTCAAACGGATGAAGATAGAGACTTCTACCCGAAAGCATCTTAAAATAGACTCTTCAACGATTAAAAGAAAAAAAAATTCATCCCTCTACGACCCCCAGAAGCAGAGATACGGATTTTCAAACATAAGCCTGCACCGCTCCCCTGGCCGCCCTGACCCCTCGCCGAGGGCCTCCCAAAAATCGGACACCCTCCACTTTGAAGTTAAATATCTCGCTTGTTTTTGGCTGGATCTGGATGAAACTTTTTTCACGTGTTCCTTGGACTCTTGGCTTTCGATCCACGCCACTAAAATGATCCTGCGTCAATTAGTTTTTTCACCACGGTCCCGAGACGGGAAAATGAACCCTGCGCTCAAACGGATGAAGATAGAGACTTCTACCCGAAAGCATCTTAAAATAGACTCTTCAACGATTAAAAGAAAAAAAAATTCATCCCTCTACGACCCCCAGAAGCAGAGATACGGATTTTCAAACATAAGCCTGCACCGCTCCCCTGGCCGCCCTGACCCCTCGCCGAGGGCCACCCAAAAATCGGACACCCTCCACTTTGAAGTTAAATATCTCGCTTGTTTTTGGCTGGATCTGGATGAAACTTTTTTCACGTGTTCCTTGGACTCTTGGCTTTCGATCCACGCCACTAAAATGATCCTGCGTCAATTAGTTTTTTCACCACGGTCCCGAGACGGGAAAATGAACCCTGCGCTCAAACGGATGAAGATAGAGACTTCTACCCGAAAGCATCTTAAAATAGACTCTTCAACGATTAAAAGAAAAAAAAATTCATCCCTCTACGACCCCCAGAAGCAGAGATACGGATTTTCAAACATAAGCCTGCACCGCTCCCCTGGCTGCCCTGACCCCTCGCCGAGGGCCTCCCAAAAATCGGACACCCTCCACTTTGAAGTTAAATATCTCGCTTGTTTTTGGCTGGATCTGGATGAAACTTTTTTCACGTGTTCCTTGGACTCTTGGCTTTCGATCCACGCCACTAAAATGATCCTGCGTCAATTAGTTTTTTCACCACGGTCCCGAGACGGGAAAATGAACCCTGCGCTCAAACGGATGAAGATAGAGACTTCTACCCGAAAGCATCTTAAAATAGACTCTTCAACGATTAAAAGAAAAAAAAATTCATCCCTCTACGACCCCCAGAAGCAGAGATACGGATTTTCAAACATAAGCCTGCACCGCTCCCCTGGCCGCCCTGACCCCTCGCCGAGGGCCTCCCAAAAATCGGACACCCTCCACTTTGAAGTTAAATATCTCGCTTGTTTTTGGCTGGATCTGGATGAAACTTTTTTCACGTGTTCCTTGGACTCTTGGCTTTCGATCCACGCCACTAAAATGATCCTGCGTCAATTAGTTTTTTCACCACGGTCCCGAGACGGGAAAATGAACCCTGCGCTCAAACGGATGAAGATAGAGACTTCTACCCGAAAGCATCTTAAAATAGACTCTTCAACGATTAAAAGAAAAAAAAATTCATCCCTCTACGACCCCCAGAAGCAGAGATACGGATTTTCAAACATAAGCCTGCACCGCTCCCCTGGCTGCCCTGACCCCTCGCCGAGGGCCTCCCAAAAATCGGACACCCTCCACTTTGAAGTTAAATATCTCGCTTGTTTTTGGCTGGATCTGGATGAAACTTTTTTCACGTGTTCCTTGGACTCTTGGCTTTCGATCCACGCCACTAAAATGATCCTGCGTCAATTAGTTTTTTCACCACGGTCCCGAGACGGGAAAATGAACCCTGCGCTCAAACGGATGAAGATAGAGACTTCTACCCGAAAGCATCTTAAAATAGACTCTTCAACGATTAAAAGAAAAAAAAATTCATCCCTCTACGACCCCCAGAAGCAGAGATACGGATTTTCAAACATAAGCCTGCACCGCTCCCCTGGCTGCCCTGACCCCTCGCCGAGGGCCTCCCAAAAATCGGACACCCTCCACTTTGAAGTTAAATATCTCGCTTGTTTTTGGCTGGATCTGGATGAAACTTTTTTCACGTGTTCCTTGGACTCTTGGCTTTCGATCCACGCCACTAAAATGATCCTGCGTCAATTAGTTTTTTCACCACGGTCCCGAGACGGGAAAATGAACCCTGCGCTCAAACCGATGAAGATAGAGACTTCTACCCGAAAGCATCTTAAAATAGACTCTTCAACGATTAAAAGAAAAAAAAATTCATCCCTCTACGACCCCCAGAAGCAGAGATACGGATTTTCAAACATAAGCCTGCACCGCTCCCCTGGCCGCCCTGACCCCTCGCCGAGGGCCTCCCAAAAATCGGACACCCTCCACTTTGAAGTTAAATATCTCGCTTGTTTTTGGCTGGATCTGGATGAAACTTTTTTCACGTGTTCCATGGACTCTTGGCTTTCGATCCACGCCACTAAAATGATCCTGCGTCAATTAGTTTTTTCACCACGGTCCCGAGACGGGAAAATGAACCCTGCGGTCAAACGGATGAAGATAGAGACTTCTACCCGAAAGCATCTTAAAATAGACTCTTCAACGATTAAAAGAAAAAAAAATTCATCCCTCTACGACCCCCAGAAGCAGAGATACGGATTTTCAAACATAAGCCTGCACCGCTCCCCTGGCCGCCCTGACCCCTCGCCGAGGGCCTCCCAAAAATCGGACACCCTCCACTTTGAAGTTAAATATCTCGCTTGTTTTTGGCTGGATCTGGATGAAACTTTTTTCACGTGTTCCTTGGACTCTTGGCTTTCGATCCACGCCACTAAAATGATCCTGCGTCAATTAGTTTTTTCACCACGGTCCCGAGACGGGAAAATGAACCCTGCGGTCAAACGGATGAAGATAGAGACTTCTACCCGAAAGCATCTTAAAATAGACTCTTCAACGATTAAAAGAAAAAAAAATTCATCCCTCTACGACCCCCAGAAGCAGAGATACGGATTTTCAAACATAAGCCTGCACCGCTCCCCTGGCCGCCCTGACCACTCGCCGAGGGCCACCCAAAAATCGGACACCCTCCACTTTGAAGTTAAATATCTCGCTTGTTTTTGGCTGGATCTGGATGAAACTTTTTTCACGTGTTCCTTGGACTCTTGGCTTTCGATCCACGCAACTAAAATGATCCTGCGTCAATTAGTTTTTTCACCACGGTCCCGAGACGGGAAAATGAACCCTGCGCTCAAACCGATGAAGATAGAGACTTCTACCCGAAAGCATCTTAAAATAGACTCTTCAACGATTAAAAGAATAAAAAATTCATCCCTCTACGACCCCCAGAAGCAGAGATACGGATTTTCAAACATAAGCCTGCACCGCTCCCCTGGCCGCCCTGACCCCTCGCCGAGGGCCTCCCAAAAATCGGACACCCTCCACTTTGAAGTTAAATATCTCGCTTGTTTTTGGCTGGATCTGGATGAAACTTTTTTCACGTGTTCCTTGGACTCTTGGCTTTCGATCCACGCCACTAAAATGATCCTGCGTCAATTAGTTTTTTCACCACGGTCCCGAGACGGGAAAATGAACCCTGCGCTCAAACGGATGAAGATAGAGACTTCTACCCGAAAGCATCTTAAAATAGACTCTTCAACGATTAAAAGAAAAAAAAATTCATCCCTCTACGACCCCCAGAAGCAGAGATACGGATTTTCAAACATAAGCCTGCACCGCTCCCCTGGCCGCCCTGACCACTCGCCGAGGGCCACCCAAAAATCGGACACCCTCCACTTTGAAGTTAAATATCTCGCTTGTTTTTGGCTGGATCTGGATGAAACTTTTTTCACGTGTTCCTTGGACTCTTGGCTTTCGATCCACGCAACTAAAATGATCCTGCGTCAATTAGTTTTTTCACCACGGTCCCGAGACGGGAAAATGAACCCTGCGCTCAAACGGATGAAGATAGAGACTTCTACCCGAAAGCATCTTAAAATAGACTCTTCAACGATTAAAAGAAAAAAAAATTCATCCCTCTACGACCCCCAGAAGCAGAGATACGGATTTTCAAACATAAGCCTGCACCGCTCCCCTGGCCGCCCTGACCCCTCGCCGAGGGCCTCCCAAAAATCGGACACCCTCCACTTTGAAGTTAAATATCTCGCTTGTTTTTGGCTGGATCTGGATGAAACTTTTTTCACGTGTTCCTTGGACTCTTGGCTTTCGATCCACGCCACTAAAATGATCCTGCGTCAATTAGTTTTTTCACCACGGTCCCGAGACGGGAAAATGAACCCTGCGCTCAAACGGATGAAGATAGAGACTTCTACCCGAAAGCATCTTAAAATAGACTCTTCAACGATTAAAAGAAAAAAAAATTCATCCCTCTACGACCCCCAGAAGCAGAGATACGGATTTTCAAACATAAGCCTGCACCGCTCCCCTGGCCGCCCTGACCCCTCGCCGAGGGCCTCCCAAAAATCGGACACCCTCCACTTTGAAGTTAAATATCTCGCTTGTTTTTGGCTGGATCTGGATGAAACTTTTTTCACGTGTTCCTTGGACTCTTGGCTTTCGATCCACGCCACTAAAATGATCCTGCGTCAATTAGTTTTTTCACCACGGTCCCGAGACGGGAAAATGAACCCTGCGCTCAAACGGATGAAGATAGAGACTTCTACCCGAAAGCATCTTAAAATAGACTCTTCAACGATTAAAAGAAAAAAAAATTCATCCCTCTACGACCCCCAGAAGCAGAGATACGGATTTTCAAACATAAGCCTGCACCGCTCCCCTGGCCGCCCTGACCCCTCACCGAGGGCCTCCCAAAAATCGGACACCCTCCACTTTGAAGTTAAATATCTCGCTTGTTTTTGGCTGGATCTGGATGAAACTTTTTTCACGTGTTCCTTGGACTCTTGGCTTTCGATCCACGCCACTAAAATGATCCTGCGTCAATTAGTTTTTTCACCACGGTCCCGAGACGGGAAAATGAACCCTGCGCTCAAACGGATGAAGATAGAGACTTCTACCCGAAAGCATCTTAAAATAGACTCTTCAACGATTAAAAGAAAAAAAAATTCATCCCTCTACGACCCCCAGAAGCAGAGATACGGATTTTCAAACATAAGCCTGCACCGCTCCCCTGGCCGCCCTGACCCCTCGCCGAGGGCCTCCCAAAAATCGGACACCCTCCACTTTGAAGTTAAATATCTCGCTTGTTTTTGGCTGGATCTGGATGAAACTTTTTTCACGTGTTCCTTGGACTCTTGGCTTTCGATCCACGCCACTAAAATGATCCTGCGTCAATTAGTTTTTTCACCACGGTCCCGAGACGGGAAAATGAACCCTGCGCTCAAACGGATGAAGATAGAGACTTCTACCCGAAAGCATCTTAAAATAGACTCTTCAACGATTAAAAGAAAAAAAAATTCATCCCTCTACGACCCCCAGAAGCAGAGATACGGATTTTCAAACATAAGCCTGCACCGCTCCCCTGGCCGCCCTGACCCCTCACCGAGGGCCTCCCAAAAATCGGACACCCTCCACTTTGAAGTTAAATATCTCGCTTGTTTTTGGCTGGATCTGGATGAAACTTTTTTCACGTGTTCCTTGGACTCTTGGCTTTCGATCCACGCCACTAAAATGATCCTGCGTCAATTAGTTTTTTCACCACGGTCCCGAGACGGGAAAATGAACCCTGCGCTCAAACGGATGAAGATAGAGACTTCTACCCGAAAGCATCTTAAAATAGACTCTTCAACGATTAAAAGAAAAAAAAATTCATCCCTCTACGACCCCCAGAAGCAGAGATACGGATTTTCAAACATAAGCCTGCACCGCTCCCCTGGCCGCCCTGACCCCTCGCCGAGGGCCTCCCAAAAATCGGACACCCTCCACTTTGAAGTTAAATATCTCGCTTGTTTTTGGCTGGATCTGGATGAAACTTTTTTCACGTGTTCCTTGGACTCTTGGCTTTCGATCCACGCCACTAAAATGATCCTGCGTCAATTAGTTTTTTCACCACGGTCCCGAGACGGGAAAATGAACCCTGCGCTCAAACGGATGAAGATAGAGACTTCTACCCGAAAGCATCTTAAAATAGACTCTTCAACGATTAAAAGAAAAAAAAATTCATCCCTCTACGACCCCCAGAAGCAGAGATACGGATTTTCAAACATAAGCCTGCACCGCTCCCCTGGCCGCCCTGACCCCTCGCCGAGGGCCACCCAAAAATCGGACACCCTCCACTTTGAAGTTAAATATCTCGCTTGTTTTTGGCTGGATCTGGATGAAACTTTTTTCACGTGTTCCTTGGACTCTTGGCTTTCGATCCACGCCACTAAAATGATCCTGCGTCAATTAGTTTTTTCACCACGGTCCCGAGACGGGAAAATGAACCCTGCGCTCAAACGGATGAAGATAGAGACTTCTACCCGAAAGCATCTTAAAATAGACTCTTCAACGATTAAAAGAAAAAAAAATTCATCCCTCTACGACCCCCAGAAGCAGAGATACGGATTTTCAAACATAAGCCTGCACCGCTCCCCTGGCCGCCCTGACCCCTCGCCGAGGGCCACCCAAAAATCGGACACCCTCCACTTTGAAGTTAAATATCTCGCTTGTTTTTGGCTGGATCTGGATGAAACTTTTTTCACGTGTTCCTTGGACTCTTGGCTTTCGATCCACGCCACTAAAATGATCCTGCGTCAATTAGTTTTTTCACCACGGTCCCGAGACGGGAAAATGAACCCTGCGCTCAAACGGATGAAGATAGAGACTTCTACCCGAAAGCATCTTAAAATAGACTCTTCAACGATTAAAAGAAAAAAAAATTCATCCCTCTACGACCCCCAGAAGCAGAGATACGGATTTTCAAACATAAGCCTGCACCGCTCCCCTGGCCGCCCTGACCCCTCGCCGAGGGCCTCCCAAAAATCGGACACCCTCCACTTTGAAGTTAAATATCTCGCTTGTTTTTGGCTGGATCTGGATGAAACTTTTTTCACGTGTTCCTTGGACTCTTGGCTTTCGATCTACGCCAATAAAATCTTTCTGTAATGTTGAGTTTTTGCATGAAGCTTCCGCGATTGAAGAATGATCTTGACGTTTAAACGTATGGTCATGGACATTCCAAAAAAAATTTAATTTTATGTTCTATTGTAATTGGTTAATAACGTCTAAGCTGCCGCGTTATACGGTGCCACACTGTGCTTTTTCTTGAATTAGGAATTAACTTACGTCTGTTAACGTGCTGATGGACAGCGTTTGGAACGTCAGTGCTGTTATGTGACAATATTTTTGCGTTCTTACGATAATGAGACAAAGTTGTCTTCGATACGATGGCGGTAAGTCGTACCATGGTACATCGAAGTAAACAACATTTCCTACTTGCTGACTTTCCTCAATGAGTATTTCAGCTGGCCAGCACCATATGATAAGTTGTACTAACATTGATGACAAATAGGAGATGAATTTAAGGAGATCGGTACCCGTGGCATCAGCTATTATAGCGAATCCACTGAGACAAATTTCGAGTCCGCTCGTTAAGAGTTGAACGAAAATTATTGGGCAGAGGAGATTGTTCGTTTCTTCAACTATACTGCAAATAATTATGCTATATTATTATGTAATATTATTATAGCTGATACAGAAGATTTTTATTAATTGTGTATTATTTTTTAATCATTTCAATATTATAAATTCTTAAAATTCGTAAATTGTATATGGAATTTTAAAAATCTATTCATCTTTACAACATTTAATTTTGTATAAATTTTATATCTGTTGTTTGCATGGCCATTTAACGATGAAAATTAGTGGATATAAAGTTGAGAAATGAGAAAAATTGTGCTTACTTTATCATGTATTGATGGTGCTGAATACAGCGGTCTATTTCGATTTTGAAGTTATGTGAAATTTCATGGCGCGCAGACTTAGGACTGATCTTTTTGCCGATGTCATTGATCCACGTGCTAATTAGTCGAAACTGTCCGCAAATGTGTAAAATTAATGTCATGAAACTGGCATCTAGACCGCTGATCCCGGCTGCACAAATTAACGATGCCAAAAATTGGCAAACGAAAGCGATTTCAAAGCTGGGCGATTGCGTAATCTCCGTTCCATACCTAATCACGAAATTTATAGTAATTCTGTTTTTATATACTGTTATTTTCGAATTTGCTAAATCTGCAGTTTCGTCTCTTATTTTATTGCACTGTCGTTCATCCGTGCAATTAAAAGTTACACAAACAGAACTACCTAATAGCGCACAACTGGTGAACAAATTATTTACGAATGTAAGCAGAATGAAAAATTGATTGTTTGTATTTATTGTCCGTTTTTTAATATTTTCCAATTACAGCACGAATGATAAATTTATTAAAAGTTTTTTCAAACGATCTAATACTTTGTTAAATACGAGTTTCTTGACATGTATCACGATAATTGCCCGTAGATTATTTGCTAATTATTTTAAAGACTTGGTACAGTTAGTTAAATAATTGCAAATAAAATTGATTCGTAAAATTAAAACAGAATCATTTTTACCAGACTTCAAAGGGCAAATGCCGCATCCGATTAGCGTTATAGCTGACGTTATAATATATTTTGACGTAATCTACAGCAGCTGCAATCGTAAAAGTGATAACGTTGCACATGCAGGACAAATAAAAAGCGATCGTGAATATTCTCGCCCATCGAGCGAGCCTTTCGAACGATATCCTCTCTTTTGGACGATCGGAGGAATTCCAAAATTTCCTCACTTCCTTGTAAAGTTCCAACATTCTTTCTCTTCTTACCAGAAGATAAATCATTTTGAACAGCAATTGCCCAACTGTCATTGCGACGCATCCTACTCCTGATATGACAAACTTATTAAAAATAAAGATCATAATTTCGAGAGAAAAATAAAGATCAATTTTGAGCGATTTCAATTAAACATTAAATTGAAAGCGTTTTAAAAATTTGTCTAATTTACAGTTTTTTAGAAATTATTAATGGATCTTGAAGAAAAATAGAGGTCACTCTGAATATGATCAAGTTAAAGAGTTTACTTTAATTGTTTATCAGAAATATATTAAAATTCAATTTCGACATTCCACTTATAGTCCTTCCAAAAATTCGCCCAATTCACAACCTCCCAGAAAGTCTCACTAAATCGTTAAAAAAAGGAAATCAGTCCAAAAAAATCACCAAACTAAGTTCATCAAAAACAGAAATTCAAATTCATTCCAACCCAGTGCCAATTTAATCCTGCATCAGAAACTTATCCCAAAATGCAATTTCACCTTTCACAGTTACAAAATCTTTTCAAAAATGTATCCAATTCAAAATCTCCCCGAAACTTTCAACGGACGACGAAGTATCGCGAAACAATCGAACGATTTACCTGTGAGCACTTTGAGATCACCCCAATTCGCCGCAATTGCCATTATTTCAGGAACGAAAACGCTGCTGACAGCGATCAATGCGAAAATCAGGCGAAAATACGCAAAACCTCTTTCGATCCATGTACTATCCTCCTCGATCGGCCATATGCCAGCTATTCGACAGAGAAACTTGTTCGGCAAAATATAATGATCAATCGAAGCCCCTTCCGTTCTTCCTTTCATCTCTTCCCCGGCGCGTGTTTTGCTAATCAAATCTTTTTTCGCTTATCTCGCAACAAAGAGCCCCAATGGGGAATTCTTTACGTCGATGAAAGGGGACGTAACAAATCATCAATCGGGTAGAATCGAAGAGTGTATTAGAGGGTTTCGTTCTCGATGGTGAATAAAGGTAACGGCTGTCTTTCCATGTCTCCCCCTTCAATCGAACTTTTTGCAATATTAATGACCCTCGTTTTGCATGTTTATTTCCCTTCCATCTGCCTGTGATTTCGTCCTTCTCCTCTTAGAAACGTAATATTCAGGTGATTTTGTAGATAGCTGTATCGTGCACGATCAATGAAATTTTAATGTCCCTTTTGCTGCTACCAGGAACTTCTTTGATATCTCTCTTTCAGCGGCGAAACAATGGTAAACGTGCTTTTCAGTATCGTGCGGGAAATTTCTGTAAGGATTGTTGAATTACAATCGTTTCGGTGGAATCTGCGTTCTGTTATTTGTGTCGAGTGATAGCAGAGATTTGGAGTCGTCGACATTGCACGAAGGCTTTGGATGTCGAATTGGATTGGTGAGGAGTGCAGCTTTTTTTAAAATTTCGTTTATAATGTTTTGTGGGTTTTATTGTATGGTTAAATCGAATGTGTTTATGTTGCTTCGATCTGTGGAGTGGCGTTGAGGAGTTATATCCGGAAATGTGGAAGAGTATTTCTTAATTTAAGGGAGGATTTTGTCGTTTAGGGGTTGGAATCAAATATATCGGCCTTTGCGTCTAGGATTGCTTGTAGAATTCCATGGAACCGATGAAACATTAAGGAGTATCACAGAAATCGGATTGAGTTTAAATGTTCATAATTATTCACGGCAATTTTTGTACGTTTTTAGTTATTTTATAACCAACACTCGAAGAATATCCACCTTCTTTTTCTCTTTCTCTGAAACAAGTCTCCTCTTCATTTTCATTTCTCCATTTCTATTTAGAAAAATTGAATTCGAATAAATATCCACAGTTCAATAATTTTTTTTGTTGATAATTAACAAATTTAGTAAAACTTTTTATCGAATGCAGTGTACTCACCGCTGCTCAAAGTGGTACCTTCTTTTTATCCTCCTCTCAAGTGAAACAAATCTCCTCTTCGTTTTCATTTCTCCATTTGCATTTAGAAAAATTGAATTCGAATAAATGTCCACAGTTCAATAATTTCTTTTTTTTCTCGTTGATAATTAACAAATTTAGTAAAACTTTTTATCGAATGCACTGTACTCACCGCTGCTCAAACTGGTACCTTCTTTTTATCCTCCTCTCAAGTGAAGTAAATCTCCTTTTCCTTTTCATTTCTCCATTTGCATTTTGGAGAATTACATTTTCATAAATAATCCACAGTTCAATAATTTTTTTTCTCGTTGATAATAAACAAAAGTAAAACTTTTTCGCGCATGCAGTGTACTCACCAAAGTGGTACCCTCTTTTTATCCTTCTCTCAAGTGAAACAAATCTCTTCGTTTTCATTTCTCCATTTGCATTTTGGAAATTAAATTTGATTAAATAATCCACAGTCCAGTATGTTTTTTCTCGTTGATAATAAGCAAATTTAGTAAAAATTTTTCGCGCATACAGTGCACTCACCGCTATCCAGAAGCATACGACCTTTTTATCGTTCTCAATTTGAAGTGGTACACGTAATATACCTTAGCAAGTAATCCTAAAATGTATTCAATGGACGTATTTTTCTTCGGCGAGGCCGAGAAAGAGCTGATAAGTCTTCACGGATATTAAAAGTGACAGAGAATCGTTAGAGAGCTCGGAAGAGAGGGAGAGCCAAGGAAGTTGATTTTTTCGCATTCTCCCGGGGAACGAAGAGGCGTGCAGCGAAGCGAGAGAACAGTTATTAGACAAAAAGGTTAGCATTAAGTCAGTAATTTAACGTTCGCAACAACGAATAATTTCTTCATTTAGTACACCGACGTTTCGCGTTAACGTGGAGATTGTACGTTGCTTCTTAAAATAAATTGAGTTACGAACTACGACCTCCCTCTCTCGTCTGCAGCGCTACAACGCATATCTGATACGAGCTGTTATTCCATCGTGAAATATTCTTCTCTGTATGAAATGTTTCATTTTGAAACAAAGACGAAGGATAGAGCTTTTATAGAATTAATTCTCCGACGTGGTATCGGTCGTTTCGTTATAAAAATAATGAGTGACAATGGAAATTCGAATAAATAGATCCTGATTAAGAAACGTAGAAGGAAAGAGCCGGGGAAATTTGAAATTTTAAGTAACCCTCCGTTTCGTAATTCGTTTAGCCAATTTCACTTTAACGGAGTAAGCTCGACTGACTTCCGGCTTTACTTCTTTTCTTCTCGCGTGAAAGCAAATGTAGGCTATCGTGGTTTCTGTGGCGAAAGTGTAAATCCTCGGAGAATTTTCTACTGGTAAAAAAGAATAGAGAAATGGAAAAAAAGTGTGAGAAATTGAAGGCTGTCATTATCGAAATAATTAAGTCCGTCGCCATCCTGGCAGCTGTTGACATCGAGATACTTTAATTGACATATCTAATATCACACGCGCACAGACAGACTTCTGTAAATCTTGAAAACAGAATAAATTATTTATTTGAAACCTCGACGTTTAAATTATTCCAAGCAAAATTACTTCCACTGTGCTAATCTCACTTGGAACATCCCACCACTTTATCCAACCCGGCTGACCATACACTCGCCAATTCCACTCTCTACGCGAAATCTTGCAAAATTAGCCTCTGATCCTTCACACAATACAACAATCGCAATCCTTTAACAATCATAAACTCTATCAACAACATCAATTACAATCTACAAACATCCAATAATCAAAAGTTAAAAAAAAACATTCAATCGTCCCCACTTCAACCTCTTACTTCTTCTCCGACCTCTGAATCTCCAACAAGCTCTTGCCCGACGTTTCCGGTACAAAGTAATAGGCAAAGGGCACCGACAGCGACACCATGAAGCTATACGTCCAAAAAACAAACTTTTCACCGACCAAATCCAAAAACGGCTGGTAAGTCCTCGCGTACGTGAACGACATCAGTGCATTGAACGAATGCACGCACAGTGACGCCATATTCTTCAAGTTCGCCGGGAAGAGTTCGCTCAGAAGTGCACTCGGTACCGGTATCAATCCGTAAGAGACGAACAGGTTGAACGCCAGAAGGGCAGTTATGGGTAGCCATGTGAGTTCACTGGCGTCTAGGTCCAAAGAGAGCAGGTGGAAGTGGAGACCCAACAGCATCAGAGAAATCGAGACACCGATGCTGGAAACGATCAGGAGGTACTTCCGGCCGAATCTGTCGACCACCAGGGTGGCCGTTGAACCGGCGACGATTGTTGAAAACCCGAGGATCATGACGACCGTGCTGGGTGTTAGACTTATACCACTTTTTGTGACGATTATTTCGGCGTAGGAGTTTAGAGCGCTGTAGCCACTCGAGTAGGAGAAGAGGTAGATACCGATCAGGAGGAGAGCTCTCTTAATGTTACCTGAAACGAGAGTTGAGGCATATTGTTTGAATTGTCAGTTTTTTTAGGGGGAGGTTATTGATAGGGATATTTGTTCGTTGATGTTTATTGATTGAGTGGGTGAATTGACTCTGATAGGTGATAATGGAATTAAATTGCAGGGACCTGATGTAAAAGGAACTGGAAACATGCGATGAGTACTTCCTGTTTAGAGTTTGCAGTCATGGAATTTTGTAAATGGATATAGAAAGACATTTCTATGTGATAGATTATTGATTAACACTTTGACTGCCATGTTGGTCATATATGACCGGTCATGGTTTCTCCTGAGACGCCACGGTGGTCATTGGTGACCGGAGTGTTTGGACTTTTTACAATTGTAAAAAACTAAATGAAAATTGGGAGTTGGTGTATTTGAATATGACCGATACATAGAAGATACTTTGAAATAAAAAGTGCCCTATTGAACAGTAAACATTTTTTATTAGAACATCAATAAAAGGAAATATTAGAATAAATCTTGCATCTTACGATGCACTTTGTTAAAGCACCCGTGGCGTCCTGGGCTAAGTATATGATTTCGACGTGGCAGTCAAAGTGTTAATGAATCTGTGTCTAATTGAGTGATATGGTGTTAAATTTATCTGCAAAAAGGTGGAATTAATACTGTTTTATGATACAGCAGTAAAAACGCCTCTATTCTTTCGATTCTGCAAAGGTGCAGAGGTCTACTCGATATTAGGTGGAACAGCTGACGATGTTAATTTCCATGGAGAGGTCTTTGAAATTTTAGACTCCGTATATTCTGAAACGAGTAACTTCGCAGGAAAGATTCCTCGTGAAACTTTCCTCGGCGATATTAACTTAAGTGTAAACGGAAGTCTACGTTTCAAGTTCTTTGACGTTCAAGATACGTCTCTCTCTCTTTTCTATTTCTTTCCATACACCGTAGCAATTGTAAATAGGAACGATAATCGATACTTGGCTGAAGGAACTCCTTGATTTTCATCGCGATGCTGGTCCCAGCACCTTCCACGAATTCTTGAAGCTCCTGCATCTCGGCTTTGACGTCAGCCTTCCGCCGAAACCACCTCAAGGATGCTTCGGCCTTGTCGATATCGCCATGTAGGACGTAATGATACGGTGATTCCGGTATCATGCTGAAGAGGATCATGAAGAGGATACTCGGCACGAGGCTCACGTAGCCGAACATCTCCATGGACAGATAAGGACCCATCGCATTGCCCAGGAACATACCAACGGATCCTGCGTTCACGTTCATGGATATCTGAAAACGTGACCGCGGATAGGACTTTATCTTATGAGAGATCCGATTGGGAACATTCGGAGGAAGAGAAAAAAGAAAGGCAAATGTTACGAGGACGTCGTGCGAGGAAAGCCAGGTGGGGCGCTGATGGAACCACCTTGATGATTATAGTTAGCTCGATTCAATACTACAACCTATATTCTCCATGAATATTCTACATTCCAATGAGGAATATTTGGGTTAATCCATGAAAGGGATGTATTTAAATGTAATTCGTGATTTAGAGAAATATTCTGTCAGGTTTATGGTATGAGAGATTCACTGGAGAACATTCGAAGAAGGAGAAAGTTAGAGCGCTGATGGAGTCACCCTGACAATGATAAATTTAATATTCTCTAATTATAATAAAAAATTACAGGAAAATTTGTGACCAAAACCGAAAGTATCGAGAGATATTAGATTTGATGAGCCACAATTGGATGATTTTATAGAAAGATTCCATCGCATTCTCTGTACGCTATCGTTGACTTTGATTTTCATTCGAATCACGAGATGAAATTACAGTCTTACCAGTGATCCACGAATCTTCGGATCAGCAATCTCGCCGAGGTACAAAGTCAGCGCGGACCACATCATCCCCGAACCGATTCCGGAGAAGAATCTTGCAGCATAGAGCCACGTAACCGATGTCGCACAAATAGTGAAAATCCAGCTGGAGGCCAATGGCAGAGCAGCGACAAGAAGAACCTTCTTTCGTCCGGCATACTCTGAAGATGGTGTCGTGAGACGTGTTAGTGTTACGTCTTCCTGAGAACAAGATCACCACAACTCAGAACAACATAGTCGTTCTATCGATTATCCTCGTGAAAGCTCTTTGAAACGTTTTCAAACTCTTCTCCGAGGACGTACAAGGTAGATTCTTGTTCTCCGAACGATTATAACATTTTCTTTCTATTCGCCCTGCCTCAAAGTGATGCAAGGTCATCGTAAGAAGACGAAAGGAATGCTGAGAATAGACAAATCACGGTGAAGACGCGGAGGAAAGAGCGAAAGGAGCCTTCGAATGAATTTCAGGCTTTCCAGGATGAGTAAAGCCATCCAGGAAAACCGCACGCTTTTGGCACCGAATACTACGGAAGCTTGAGATTCATGCGAGGCCCCTCTACGAAGATTAAAATTCTTCGCTCTTTTCACCCTCGTGTCTTTCTTTTTTCCCCTCTTTTTTTCCTTTCTTTTCCCTCTTTATTTTTCTTTTTCTTTGTCTACGTACCACCAGGTTTCGTATCATGCTTTTCTACGAGTGCTGAGTCGTGGCTGGCTTGTTCTTACGGACATTCTCGATTAACAATGTCGTTCATCGTTGTATTCCTCGTTTGGTTGCTCGTTTGCACGCTGCAATATAGGATCGATCGGATCAACTAAATGGCGTATCTTGTTCCCGTGTCGAACGTTTTGGCGTTGGCGATTTTGTGAATATTTGAACGAACGTACAAACGCGCTTGTCGAGTTTCCGCGAACTTTCGCATTCGCTCGTTGGACAGTGACGATAAAGTTTTATTAAAGCTGATATCTTATGCGCTTACAGGCAAGCCTGTTTCCCTAATACCGCTGCAAATTGATTCTCGCGAAATTATTGACAGCGTCGATACGAATTTCCCCTCAAACTTTATCGAACAACGAGGCTCCTCGTGTCACGAGGAAGAGCCGAAACTTTCACGTCTACCAACTGGGACAAACGGGGGTGGTTTACGAAATTTTAATGGACCGAGGGTAAATTCTTATAAGTTGCAAAGAGAGTTCGACGTGGCTGAAGTTTTCGTTAAGTTACACACTTTATATCGCGTCCTATCGAAAGTTCAAAATTGATTTGATTGATTTTTAGTACAATTCTCCGACACTTGTTAATACGTTGCAAAGAGAAAGGTTGCTTTTACTTTACACAATTTTCTGGATACGCGAAAAAGAAGAGGAATAGTAAAAATTACTGAATGAATATTCCCCTTCAAGTTGACTAGACAGTTTAAACAAAGACTGAATTCATCGTCCAACAAATTTATCAAAAACAACAATTACAAAAGAAAAATTAATTTTCCAAGATCGTGTCAGCTTTTGCAAATATTGAATACTGGAAAACTTTGAACCTAGGTCGACTCAATTGTCTCAGAAATTTTATAAAAGAGTTTTCATCCACGTGAAAATCATTCAGATAATTAACACTAGATTTACGGGCGCGAAATCTGTTATACTGCAATATATTAAATAAGGACTTTGGAAAAAGAGGGGTCAAACGGCAAAGATGGTAATTCGTTAAGTCATTATGGTATTATAAAATACACGTGAAATGTTTCCAAAACAAGTAGGAACCCGTCAATTTGGCGGCTTCCGCAAATCTAGTGTTAAAAACAACGTGATTATATTTCCAAAATCGTCCTAGACGGTTAAACTATTCCGGAATCATTGTAAACCTTTGAGCTCAGATCGAATCGATCGTCGAGAACGTATTTTTGTCAGAGGAAGAACGATCTTACCTTGACACATTGCGCTGAGCAAAGCACCGACCAAACGTCCAAGATTTAAAAGAGAGGCCACCCAGGACACCTCGATGTCCGTCAGTTTCAAAGGGACATCCGCTTCCGTCGATGTCAGTTGAGCCAAGTACGGCGATGCCCAGCCATTCGCGAGACCACTCCCGAGCACAGCCAGGCAGACTGTCATAAACGGTCACGAAACAGTTGTGTCAATGGAGGCGAAAGTAATTTCATTAGGCAGTTTGTAGGTAAAGGTCTATGGGTGTTTCGAGGAAGAACGAACCGATGGAGAAGACTCTTCTCTCCGAGGGGTGGTTATTCCAAACGTCTCGCGGGTGGCTAAACATTTTTTCTCTCCTCTATTAAGATGATGGATGTTTGTGATCGAATTGAGAGATAATTGGAGAATTATTTTCAACAGCTTTTTCTATGGTAATTGAGATAACGGAATGGACAATATTTGAGATAAGAGAAGATATATCTGTGTTTCTATTTTTAATTTTGTGAACTATTGTAAATTAATTCTTCAAGCTTAGAGACTTTCTTTTCAATTAAGTACGTTGGAATGATGTTAAATATAGTATTTGAAATCCTATTTTTAACATTTGCGAATTTGGGAAAGGGGTGAATTGTAGGTTTATTTTTATGTGAGAAGATATTTTGAACGTAGACGGTAATTTTATAAATGCATGAACTTTCTCTCGTTGAAGTGTTCTAATTATTAATAAGTATCGATCTTTGAGAATTGGTGCTTTATTTTGCTGTGAATTTAACTCAAATTGCTGGCAATTCGTCGGAGATTTTTAGTGAAGTTTCGTGAGAATCTGATAGGTAAAACGAGGACATTGTTGCAAGATAGTCGCTTTATTCCACCTTCAGATTCTTCGGTTAGAAATGTAAAATTTCGTAGAAGTAAACGAGCCAGGAAATTTCTACGAGTAGAAGCACGTTTTGGGGATACGTCATTCGTAGATATCGAATAATCGAATTCATGAGAGTCACGTTGCACCGATCTTTTCCTCTTGACTGTTAATGTATGCGTAATGCAAATCTCAGCGCAGTCGTAATCGAAAATGATTTTCTCGCGGCACTTAAAATCGAGTCCTCTTAAGCGAAAAATTAATCGGTTCGACGAGGAACGCTGCGATTGAAATATTAAAATTACTTCCACTTTGTAGTATATATTACATTTTTATATAATTTGCAAAAATTAATAGTATTGATAGGACCTTCCTGAATCTACCTACAATTATATATAAAATTATATTTTTTTATTTCCGAAATGAAGGTATTGCTACTTATTTGTGTATGTATGTTGCCCAAATCGTTTCTTCCTACAACTTCACAAATTCCAACGAAGATCCTGCTATTTTTAGCAACCCCATCGCCCACTCCTGCACCATAAAGCTGCTAGTCTCATAAATAATACCTTTCACGACACAGATATCGTATTGCTAACAACTAACCCGAATCCAGCTACTATTAACACTTTGAATGCCACCGGTATTTCGCTAGTTTTTTTCACTTCTACCGAAGTGAAACTTTTTCTATTAAAATCACATCTTTACAAAGCAGAAACTTTAAAGACAAAAAGAGATTTATAGACAGCAGGACTTTATCTTTTTAACCCCTTGGCCTATAATAACGAGTGACACTCGCGATAGATGAAATAGGAAATTTTGAAGCTCGCCAAAATTGTAGAAATCGAAAATATCAGTGGGATACAACGCAATCAAATTATTTCTATGTTATTAATATTGCGTCAAATCGTAAGATATATCAGGAATCACTGACAAATTTTCATGTTAGCCATTTAACACTAGAACTACCGGCGTTAAATCTGGTATATTTAAATATACAATATTAAATAAGTACTTTGAAAAAAGGAGAATTTAGAGGTGGAAGAGATGATCGATTCGGTAATTTATGTTTTATGAGATGGACGTAGAATATTTATTCTATGACTCTTCTATAATCATGGAGAATTTTTAGAAAAAATGGTGTACCAGTCATTTTGACTGGTTTGGTAGTTCTAGTGTTAATTCTGAATCATTGCACGCACAGTCGCCAAAGAAATCGTAGGGCAAGGGGTTAACGCCTATATTTAACATCAAATATATTACAAAATACGAAAATATTACAATTTGAAAGTCATATGAAATTGCATTGAATTCAATAGCCCCGGTCACCGGTGACCCTCATGGTATTCAACGTGTTAAATACAAATACCAAAAATGTATTTCTACCTATCCACCTACATTTCTACCACAAATAATTCCTATCAGCAACATTACAAGCTCCGGTGAAAAATCTAGCTGCCCAACAAAACTATCATCCTTTTCCCCATAAAAAAATTTACTCACGTATCCCAGAGGCCAACCACTGTGGCCAACTGATGATCCCTTCGTCCTCGACCTTCTCAGGATCCTTGCCGGTCATATCGGAGCCACTTTCACCCGTGCAAGATGTAAATGCACGCCTTTTACATACGCCAAGTCAGTCTCCCTGACTCACTCGTGGCTGGCCGATTAAAATTGTACGAGGAAGACATCAAGACCGAGATCGGGAAAGATTTGCATTTGCGATAAGAGCGCCTGATGTATTTATGCTACTCGTAGCGGAATCTGATTATTCGGGGATGCCGCGTGTGTTTACATCTCCGGCAGTGATCCATAAAAATCGTTATCTGGGTGAACCCTCTCACGCGATCGTTTTTAGGCGCCTTTTAGACTATCTTTTTCTATCCATCGGCACGGCATGGACGTTTTTGGAAAACATTCAGGCTACGTAAACATCGGTCGGAGGTAATGATTGACAGTTATGCATTTACGTTATCGCGGAAACGCGACTCGTGACGCTCTAGCGAGTGAGAATAACATGAGTTACTAACTTGCAAATTTATTGCTGTAATTCGGAATATCAGGGAGACGCTGACAGGCATTGCGTGGACTTGGAAGGATATTAATCTTTATTATATTTACTGTAAAGGTGGATTCGATGATTCGATGTAATAAAAGTGTTCATTTTATTCCATTAGAACGTCCCGTTATCTGACAATTTACAAGATTCACGCCACCGGCGTTTGAATAATTTGTGACTTGTAAATTTCACCGGGTTCGTTGAATGTTTGTGTTAAATGTGTAGAAAATTACTACGTTACCTGGAATCTTCTTTAATTGTTTATCGTGTCAAGCATACTTTATTCGTGTTATTTGTTTCACTCGGTATATCCATGGTTGTCGACTTATTGTTAATGCTCGATTGTCAATTGGTTTTGTTCAGCTCGTTGATGATTTTTCCCGATGATATTATAACGATTTTGACGATTTTTTATCGAGAATTATCGATACTCGTTGAGGATGCAAAATAGATGTTTTTTTTTCGGTGGACGATTATTCCGGCGTTGATTGAAATCCCATGAAATAAAAATGAGAAAACAAGAGCAGCCTCCCATGGGTCGGAATTATCAAGAACCGTTGAGTGTTTTTGTGGAAAAAATCGGAGATAAAGGTGCTCTCGTTCATGGAGACTTGAGGCGAGATACCATAGAATTTTATTTCATTACTTTCTAAATTTCTTCTTCTCGTAAATCATTATCTCACTTGTCGTTCGATGATTCATCCGAGTCCACGATGTTGGAATTTTTCAAACCGTTTATTTTTACATTACACGGTTATATTTTCCTTCTTAAATCGGACGATTGTTTTGTTAAGTCCCGTGTAAACAATTATGCAAATAAATGATAAATTACACGTTATCGTCAGCAAGGAGACTCTGAAAGAGCTGTTGATGTCGTCGCTGATGTTGGTCCCGGCTACGTTGACGTACGATGAGAAAATTCCTCAGCATCATAAAGTATTCGACGGGAAAACTGAGGATTTGATGAAATCATTTCGAAAAATTTCCAAAATTTTCGAGCACACCGACGATGATACGGAGAAACTAGACGAATTTGAGGAGAGAAAGGAAATAATGGAAGTAACGTCATCCGACGTTGGAAGACCTGTTGAAAAAGATCTGAAGAAGGAGAAGAAGATGAAGCAAAAAGATTGGAAGAAGGAAAAGAAGCATGGTGAGTCGGAGGTTGTAATTAAAGTCGATCTCACGGAATTTTGTCGGAATGATTTTCTCCTTTGTCACTTAATCTTTCGCAATTTCCATGAATAACGTAAAATAAAGTAAGAAATGGCCGATGGCCGGAATTTTCGTAGGGAAAACTTATAATAAGATTCTTTAACAAGAAAACGGAAATTGAAGGAGAGACGCGGTGTTTAAAAATCGAAAGAGAAATTGTAATCGGTCTGCCGATAACTGATTTCTCGTTTTCTTCAGTATCGAAGGATAAAGCTGAACGAGGATTACGTAAGAAGATGGGAAAAAAAGTTCTTGAAGATTATGGTGAAGGATATCCTGCGCGTCACGACGATGAAATTTCAAAGGTTGAGGAGGGGAAGGAGGAAAAAGTGGAGGAGGATATCGAAACGGAAAGTTGGACGATTTGTACCAGCGATTCGGATGAGTTCGATTTGTCCTTCGATGGCAAATGGCTGAGGAAATACATGAAAGTGCCATTGAAAATGGCAATTAAAGAGATCGTCGCTAGAAAACCTTACGATCCGATTGGATATCTTGGATTCTGGTTATTGAACTATAGGGAGTCACAGGAAAACGAGCAACGGCGACTCGAAGAGAGGGAAAACTTGGATTATCTTCGTTCTCTAATTAAAGAGACTGTACGTATCGCTAACACTTTCCAGCTTGGTAGTTTAACAGTTGGGAAGAACGAAAGTATCAAGTTTTCTATGGTGCTTCTATTGAATCTGTAATAAAACTATTTAAACGGGGACAACTTTAACTTTGCTCCTCTCGTTCTTCCTCTGCTATCGAAGTTGAAATCATAATTGTCTTCACATTTTCAGAAATTGTAGAAAATTGAAAGGGGCTTTAATTTACTTTGTTTAATAACGTGGAGTTGATAATGTTCGTTTCAAAAATTAGATTGTTTAGGGTACCCGTTTTTAAATGTTTCAAAAGATACAATAATGTAGATTTTATTGAATATTTTCTGCAGCAAATTCTCTGCGATTTCCGGGTAAAACGGGTTTCAATGGTAATGCCGGCTAAAACATTTTTCTTGTATTTCTATTATTGATACGGGCAACAATATTTATGTAGCCGTAACGACTTGCTTTTCTAAGCGAAAGAGAAATTTTTTAAAATAATATTTCAGCTACTTACGGACAAAGAGGAGGAATGTGTTATGGATAACAGGGAGGAAGGGGAGGAAGAGGAAATACAAGACTTGAATTTTAAATATTACGATACGAGAAACATTGTCGCATAAATTTTCGGCGAAACATTCGATACCATCGATCAACAGTATCGATGATAATTTTATTGTATTCGTGGCCGAAACGATTATAAAATTAATAAGAAAAAATAGAAGATTATAAAAGTCAATGAATCCTAAAACTGTTCTAAATAATTTATAATTGTCAGAGATATTACACTCTTATCTTCCATTTTCTACAATACTATCGGCGACCACTTGTAGCATCAGCGATAGAAAGGCTAAAAGAATTAACTTATATTATTTACATGAAACGAGTAACGATACTCGTCAAATATTATTTCTTATAACGTCAGTATCATATTACAATTATAAACAAACAATGATACTTCAATCAGCTATTTTACGATTAAAAGAAAGATAACAGTTCGCACATGCACGATGCTATTCTATTAACGAAGTCGAGATATCCGTGTCTGACTACAGAATGCGGACGTTCTCCTAGAATCTACGGGAAGGATATTTCCCATGCGAAATTTCTTCGGCCGATCCTAGATGTCGTTAATGTTCGGCCGTTTCCGACGAGAGGGAGATACTTCGTGCTACCTCGTGTGTTTCCGGCGTAAGCTCGCGGTTCCCATGCGAGGCTGCGCTCAGTCTTGTACGCGCAGCCGCCGCAGCACAGTTCGGTGCGTGGAAAAGCGAGGAAAAAGCGTAGGAAAACGTACGTATCCGTTGGTGGAGGTCGTGCGTGTTTTCGTGCGAGGCAATCGTAACACCAGGGATGACGAGAGACGACGGATAAGAGGATGACATTTACGTGGAAAGAAGCGAAAGGTGACACGAGACACGTTGGTTTGCGTGGGAGTCAGTTGTTATTGACGCAAGGGCTGGTCGCGCGGCCATGGCAGCCCCCGAGTTGTCGGCTTAGCCGGCAGATGGCGCACCGTTCGTCGCGGTCCACCCTGCCTGCGCTGGAATGCCCTCAGCGAGGAGCCTGCCGACGCTGCCGTCTTTCGTGGAGCTTTTTTCCACGCCACGATCAGGTGACCGGCTCGAGGCCCTTTTCAAATACCGTCGAACGATACCTCGTTGCTGATAATCGCCCTTGAACGCATCCGACAACGTGGAAACGGCCGCGATAACGCGCCAGAAGGTTGGTCCACTTACGTCTACGGAGTACTGTGCTGTGTTGTGTGTTGTGCACCAGAAGGCGGTTCCAGTGCAGCTACCTTCACGATTATCGTCCACGTACGTACGATACCAGTGATCCCGTTTGTATCCGTTACGTTCTGTGCATCGAGAATTCGTGTCGGCACGTTACAAGGTGCTTTCGTAAGAGTTCGGGGACGCGTCGACACTGTGCGAGTTAAAGCGGAACACGGGAGTGTCGTCCACCATTTTGGGTGCGCGAGGTTATTCGATGTGTGCACGATTCTCCTCGCACGTTCCATATTTTCATCGTTGATCAGGCCCTGGCATTTGTTACGATTCACGGAGAATTCGGGATGGATGTAAGGAGAAAAGGGAACGTGAGTTATGACGAGTGACGACGAAAGACGAACGGTAAAAAGCGACGCTAAATGGAGCAAGGCGAGGGCTGTTTTCCTTGTATTCTCAATGCTGCTTGCACGGTCAGCTGGTAATTTCGTGCATCATAATTCCATTCCCATCGAATATCACGGACGAGCGTCGTAGTTCAGCGAGATACCAGATCTACCTGGAAGTCGTGAGGCTTCATGAAAACAGGAAAATACGACGTATCTCGAAACTAGGTTACCATAAGTGCCGTCCCTCCTGGGTTGAAAAAGCAACGCCGACGAAAATTCAATCGCGTCCCAGGTAACCCCTTCAAGTTCGTAGTCGTGTTATCCCATGGAAAGAAAGAAACGTAAACGGAAGTTTCCTTTGACGCGAGTGTAACATATTGGAAAGTACGTTGAAGGAAGCTCGGGATATCTCGAGTGCCATTAACCTCATTTCGTGGCCACCTCGCGGCGAAGGACTCTTTCATCCGCGATTTTCAACGAACTTCGTTTCGGGCAATGGTTTATGCGATGGAAGATGGGCGAACCGTTTGACCGATCACCGACGAACCGAGGATTAAAATTACGTCGGTTAAACGTCATTATCTCGTGTCTCGCCTTAAAACGCGGGAAATGACGAGGACATTTGTGATGCTAACGAACGATCGAACTCACCGTTTCCAATGCATCTAGAAAGTAGAAATGTGTTACTCGTGAGTCGTAATTATCATCGAGAGTTTCCAGGCTTATTTTTTTCTTTTCATCGTTAACAACGGCCACGGAGAACGATGGGTTTTAGTTTGTAGGCTAGAAAACAATGGATAACGTGGATTGAAGACTTTCGGATAGCCGTGCGAAGGTTAGAGCGATGGAGGAGACACGGTGACATTATTTGGATAGGATGTTGAAGTAGTTTTAGATGTTCGATGATCCAGGTGCTATTATTACACGACTGAGTGTACTCGTTCGGTGTGTCGATCAGTGCTCCAAGTGTGTTTAGGTGTTATTTCGACCCATTGCCAAGGATTACGTGGCTGTTCACGTCGCTACGTCTGCGTTCACATGTAAGTACGTTTTGTTTATACTTTCTGTGCTCTTGTTTTCATTCTCGCGTCCTTACTTGATATCTATGACACTTCGCCCTGTCAGTTAGAACGCAATCGTTAAATTACGATTGAAGAGAGAGAGATGATTTTCAAATTGTTCCTCTTCCTTTTTGCAGTATTGCTTATACGAAAAGCTTTGACTTTCTGATTCGTTTTTTAAATCAAATGGCACGTTTCGCGATTATAATTTGATGATACAGTGCTCTCTGAAGTTTGATGTTTTGTTGAAATCTTTTTTTCCAGTAATATCTATTGTAGGAATGTATGTGTAATTGTTAATGTTAGTTTGTACGTTATTTAATTTCGTAACGAGATATTACATTCGTGATAACGAACGTTAAGTATTTTCCTTGCAATAATATTAACTACAGGAGAATCCGAAGAGAGAATGTCTGAATGTTAATAATTTTCAATATTTTATATTTATTAACATGTTTTATTATTCCTTCGTTTAATATTTTAGCTTACTTTATCTTTGTATTGTCTTTTAAACAAGGTGATTATTGAACACCTAACATTTATCTCAACAACACCGGTTAGATTTATTTTCAATTATTATTAGATAGCAACAGAAAATTCCCAAACCAAACACTCGCAATATTCCTTCAAACTTCCACGAATCCTCGACGAATCCTCAACGGAAGGTCATCAAAACAAAGTAGACCGTACCGTCGGAGTCCCCAGTAGAATAACCTTCGCTTATTTCGTGTCTCTGTGATGTATACATACACGTGTACCCGCAGAATGTCTCGTTAATAAAATGCACCCTCATCGGCGCTTTATTAAGCCTTCGTTTGTCATTTTGGCGACGTCCGCCGCGGCGGCGCGCATTGAAAATTTAATGCGAAATCATCGAACACGGAAACCTGGCGTTATTCCAATTTCTCCCCGTGTCACTTCTTCAATCCGTTCTCCTACAAGCTTTTACACAAACTGCACCTCGTCTAACACGTGTTAATGCGTGTGTACACGCCGTGCATTGGGAAAACAGGTAGCCGAATAACCGCACGTGACACGCTGCGTTTATCGTGAGTGTAAATTGAAAGTCAACGTTATGAAATCGTTCGGCAGATCTTCTTGCTTGTTTTTTTTATTGCTGACAAATTCGACGAGATTCTTGTGTACGAAGGTTTTCAGGGAAGTTCGAAGGTTACTTGCATAGCTATTGAAATTTTATTCAAAAGGAGAGAGATATTTTCCTGTGCTTTGCATATAAAAAGATACGGTCTGACTAAGAAGGCTTTAACCTCTTGCACCTACGGTCACCAAGGTGGCTTTGCGTGACGTTGAAATCTCTCGATGCTGTTGCGGTTTTTTTGTGTTTCGACTTTGACTTTTACGGTCATTTTGTGATAGGAATTACAATTTTGAGGTATCACTACGAATATTATATGCTATATTATAAATTAGGAGAAATCTTTGAAAGGCGATGGAGGTTTCTATTTCGTAGTTTCTACTTAATTTTAATGGCTATTTCGTTTAGGAATTATTTGTTAATTATCTTCAAAACCACCCTAGCTGTAATATAATATATTAAATGATAATTTAAAGAAACCTTTCAGAGTTTACGAGAATCCGAACTCGATCTCAATAGTCCATTATCGTCATTGGCTTCCTTTATTGAACGTTGATAAGCAATTATTACTGCAATTTATATGTTAAAACAAAAATAGTTACAAAATTTCAAGAGTACCACAAGAACTAAAATTAATTGTGTTCTAGTCTTAGTAAAATAAGAAAAAAAATCCAAGCTTATTAGAGTTATACGTACAGAAATTAAAGTGGAACTATAAGAATATTACTTGTAGAGAAATACAACAAGTAGAAGTTCAGAAACGGTGCAATTTTACAGATGGTAACAATGATGTATAGTATAAAGTATGCAACAATGTTGCAACTTTGAAAGGGTATTCTTCCGCGGAAATTTCTTCCGTAGTTATTTCTTCTGTAGAGGCTGTTTTAAGTTCGCTATTATTCAGACAATATTAACTGCAAGTACGAGCATAGGAGAAGCATGAAACTGAGTCCGAAAGAAGACAGTTTTCTGATTCTTTTTAGAAACGAAAAGTTTCGGTCGTGATACAGAGGGAACTTGAGAGTTTTGCGCCAGGTGTTAGTAAGGTGTGCAATTATCCGTAAAAGGCCGTGCAGCTCTTTCCAGCGAAAGAATATGCCACCGATTTTAATTACGATGTTGGTATAATCACCGCTACAAATTTTTCTTTACGATGTTGAATTCACACGATTTTCATGATGCTAAAAATATTCACTTTTTCCCTTAATAACGCGTCATGAAGAGGAGAAAGTCTTTTTTAATTCTGATGTATCATTCACAAAGAGAAATTCAACAAAATAGATTTTTTAATTTGGAGTTTAAGAGATGAATTTATTATTTATTTGGAAATAAATAGATTTATCAGTTTGACATTGATTTAGAAATATATTATATTTTGATATATCGCGGAGGAAAAGAATTGGAAGTTTAATGAACTTGGAAGAAGCTCGGAATTTTTATATATATAATTAAAATAAATAATTAAAGATTATTTCGTATTCTAGCACATTATTCATGAAATATTTATTGTTTCGATGCAATCGATATCGTGCAAACTCAGCATCGCATTGAACACAACAAAATTGTTTATCTGTTATCTTTCCCCGTTCATTCGGCGCGAGGGAAGTCCAGTAAATTCCCGCTTCGCGAAAACAGATTCATTTGCGAGGAAGTATCTTCTAATTGGCGATAAACAAGGTGCACTTCATGGTTGCATAAACATCCCTTTCATGGAGATTTTATAAAGATAACAATGCGCAATCTCGTAACATAATTACGATCCTATAAACTTTTATTCCTTGGCCATTCGCCGGAATGCTTCGCAGAGTTTACGTGAAAATATTTCCCTCGTGTTTTTAATTACGAAAAGAGGCTGCCAGTAGACTTGTTTTTATTAAAGATGTTATTTAAGGATCTTGGGCGAAGATTAACATAAATCGAGCCGGTAGCTCAAACGCTCCTCCTTTTTACTCAAAACTTCCTTTTTTGCAGACTTCAATTTGCATTCGGTATTTTAAAAGTTCACCGAGCATGCATAAAAGGAATTGCATTAAAATCGAGCAGGAATTCGCAGTGTGGAATTATTCCACAATTGCGAAGATCGAAATAATTTTTTCGCATTAAAAATTCCCTCAATTATTAGAGTTACGAGTTAAAATTCGTCTTCCTCTTTCTTTTTCTTTTTTTTTTGTTATGTTTGAAATTTCTGTGAAATATTATTATAATATATTACACGGAATTATGTTCACCATTAATTTTTACTGTTATTAAATCTTTAGGTCACTACGAAATTCATTTTCACACCGTACAATTTTTGTTACTAATTAGTAAAGTGCAAGGAACTAATTACATTACTATTTGACGACATCTGCGAACATCCTTGATTAATAAGTTATGACGGCATGAAGCTAAAAGCCCAGACTTTTAATTAGTGAGCCCAAGTTCAAATCCTCTTCATTTCTGGGAGATTTTTCTAAATTATTCTTTAATATATCGTACCCTCAGTGCTTCGAAAGTCCCCTAAAACCTGTAGAATATTTAAATGGCCATAGCAATTAAAACCGAAAATGCTTAAATGAAAAAGACAACAATTAGTAAAATAAAAGTGAATAATGCTTTAGCAGGATTAACATTAAAACTATCGGTGTTAAATCTATTATACTTAACACTAAAACTACCAAGCTAGTCAACATGATCGACTCCCAATTTTTTCTAAAAATTCCTCTAATTAATAGGGGAGCCATACAATAAATATTCCAGGTCTGTTTTATAAAACGAAGTTACTTAATGCATCATTTTCTTCACCTCCTCATTCCCCTGTTTCCAAAGTGCTTATTTAGTATATTTAAATATATTAGATTTATAAATCCCAAAGTTCTAGTGTTAATTATTTTGAGTAAATACTTAAAGAAAAAGGAATCAAGCGGCAAAGAAGATGATCGGTTAAGTAATTTATCTAATATATTATACACGTTGAGTATTTACTGTCCTGTTACTCTACTTTGAAAAATTACTGTAAAAAGGTAGAAAATATTTCGACCTCTTCAGCAAATTTATTTTTAAAAATAATAGTTCATAGACGATTACATTTCCCAGTATCGATATTTTTTCGCTACAATCCCTATACTATTTTTTCTATAACGACAGGGTAGCACTTTCCTTTTCGTCGAAAATTCCATATCAAGGAGGTAATCTGTCTCTACTTCTAGACCTAATTACCTTTTCTGATGTTGTCCGACCCTCTTCGTACAGCATCCGCCTCTGGAAAAAAATCCCTTAACCCAATTGTCTGACCTATTTCAGTGCTAACTACTTCATCATTTATCGCTGAGCTCGTTCATCGTCATTGCTGATTCGTTTGTCGCTGACTTCGAATGAAAGATTGCTATGGAATTTTCAGATTTCAGGTCGAAATATCTTGTAACGTACAACCACGTGGTGTTAATCTTAATATTTCATTTTTTTCTAGACAAAATCTCCGCCGTTTCCGTCGGAAACAATAAACGCGGAAGTCTGTAATTTAAGGTCATTCGGGTCGCGGATAAATGTTGCAAAAGTGGTAGAAAAAAGGGAGGATAATATTAGAGATTTCTCTTGTTTAAATCGACGTCACGCAAGAACAGAATTTTTATGTCATTTTTTTTTTGCGGGTGGACTTTGAATGTTTCAATATCTCTCTGTGTATGCATAGTGGAGATTTCGCTGTTGAAATTATTTACTAATATAAATTAATTAATAATACAATTAACAGTCATGGGTATTCGCTAATTGCTCAGAGGCCATAAATAACCAACTACTTAATTGTTACTTTTTATACTCACTTTCTGTTCGTATTTATAGGAGTCACTCTTGTCTTTTTCTCTATCACTCATTTTTAACGGATGGAAAATGTCGAAAAGTGCGTGTAATAATGAAATCGAATAAAATATCGTGATAAAAGTATCGCGATTATAAATAGGGCGATGTAATTGAATGAAAAATGACGATGCGTGAATCGATAGGTGTCTTTTTTTGTCCTGTACATATAATAAAGTCTCGGTTGTTGCTTCTTAGGATACATTCCATTTTTAGCACACGACGTATTAATTTTTACGATGTCGTATATAAATAAACGAAGAAAGAACTTCGATTTCATTTAACTTCCTCGGCTTTTTTCCGATTATTCAATATTCCCGAAATCAAGTAACAAAGATATTCATTTTTTCAATGCATCATTATCCAAGATACCTTAATGTTCTTAATAATTATAACGTAACTCATTAACTATAGGATTTTCCTATCCATAGCAAAGAAAAGTCGAAGTTCACCGGGAAGAAAGTATCATTAGCGTAACTGCAACCGCGAAAGGCGCCGCATCTTTTGCTCTTTTGTTGCTAATTTCGGAAAATCTCGCAATACGTGCATCGAAATTAACCTTCCGTGATAAGATCTAATCTTGCCGGTGGAATCGTTGAGTGCTAAGCCCTCTTTTCTACGTGAACTTTTGTCTTGCCTGATTGCCAGCCATTACGTACACAACGGAGCCTTATCTCGCGAAACGTTGTAATTTCACTCGCGAAATGGCAAATTATCCGAGGCTTACTTTGGGACACGCGGTAATGTAACGTCGTGCAAAAAGAAGAAAAAAAAAGAGCGAGCCCTTTTTTTGCGCCGTTAAATGCAGCACCGTTGTACGCTTCTATTTTCATCCGGTAAATTATTAACACGGCGCTCTTTGAACTTTGTTGCTGGTTTTCGAAGTTGCAATATTTCGTGGATGAAGAAGAATATTAGCATTTTTTTGGAGCTAAGGAAGGATTTTTTTGTTTTGAGAAAGTTTGTATACCTTTGAGGAAGGGAAATTGTGAGGTTTGGCTTTGCTGTGATTTTTCTAATGGTTGATGTGGCTTTGTGGTTTGTTAAAGTGATATTTTTTCAGGGGAGAATATGAGATGTGCGAACGTTTGATTGAGAATTTTATTCTGCGATGGAATCTATATTTTGATATTTGTAGTCAGGAAAATGGTGAAAATGGAGTTTTACGTTTTTCGTGTTATAGATGCAAATATGTATTTTGGAATTGCATTTTATTAAAATTGAAATAATTTACAGAGTGAACGAATTATTAATTTCGATGTAAATATTCTTTCGATGTATTTATTTTTATGCATTTTATAAAATTGAAATATTTCTAACTCTCAGCGAAGTCACACTTTTTTTATCTTTGTCGTAAAAGCTGAAAGCCCGATTGCACGAATCCTTTGTACGGAATCTTGTTAATTTGCACAATTTTCTGCACGGCGAGTCAAACAAAATAGCACGTTTGTGTTGCAACGATTTCACCGTCAGAATTGTTCAGGTAATTAGTTAAAATTTAATTCGGGCACAGGTACTCCTTAATTACGATTTATCGGATGTAATAGAAAATGCGATTTCCCGTCGTTGACCGTTGACGAACAAACAACAGTCGTGCAACAGTAAATTACACTTGAAATTTTGTAATTTGAAATCTTTGCCCAGAAATTGCGAGAGTTAATTTGGATTTCTGATGGTAAATCAGATTCTTGACGTTGAAACATCAGTTTCCTTTGCAACTAGTCTAAGGACAAAATTAATTAGCATTCTGATTTTGACATAGAAGTTTGACAGAATTTTTTATTATTTACAGCAAAGAAGAAAATTTTTTATATTCTAGACGCAGCTTTACTCTGTTTTTTTTCTAATAGAAAAATTTGATTGCTCAGAGTATACATAAAAATATATTATTTTGTATTTTCAATTTGTAATTTCATGCAGGATCAACTTCTATATAATTATACCAATAATTATAATACCCGAAATTTCGCAATATTATCATGTCGTAAAACCCTCGCGAAATTTCAAACTTCAACTCAAACAAATTGGAACCTTCAGCAATGCCACTAGCAATTCCAACTTTGCGATCAACTATTCAACAGCAACATTGTTCCGACGATAAACGCAATTAATTCAACCTAATTGAAAGATGCCACAAATTGTCCGAGTGCCGTTAAACGTTGGCAACAAATTACTTTTGAAAACGCACAACGTCGAAACTCATGTTTCCCCGGGGAAACTCTCGCATCTCCATAAAAATCCCTTTTCCTCCGTGCATTACCCGCTAATTACTCCAAACCGTAAAACCGGGGAATACTATTAAAGCGCTTTAAGTATAGCGCAAAAGCGGGATTATAAGGTGAAACGTAGTTTGTTTCGTTTTTACATCTTTCCCGGACGAATGAAGCGAATTTACGAGCGCCAAATATGGGATCTTTATTATTCAAAATTCTCCTACATATTCATCCGTCGTATAATTAAAAAAAAATTCTCCTCTCTGTGATCATCATCGTGGAATATTTTTAAGTATCGTCGTAGTGAAATACGGAGGATTTCGCGAGAGACATTAATGTGGAAAATGAGAGATTCTGGGGAACGTGGACGATTTTATTTTGAGGGGTCTGCAAATATTCATGGAGATTTGCATTCACCATTTTTTTTTCGACCTTTAAGAAAGTATTTATGGTTGTTGAGAAAGGCAGAAAGAAGAAATTGTACTCTTGAATATGGACTACTTGAAGAGTGGCAATTTTGTATGTAATTATTTTTTTTATAAATAATCTTTTCGAGATCGGTTTAGCGTCTGACCGAGAAATTCTACAGTCAAATAGTAGTCCGGTATTAAGAAAACGAGAAATCGTGCAGAAAAGAAGAAGAACGGATAGAAATCTATTATCGATATCCTCTCGGTGCACCTTTTCTTTCCTTTCTTTCAAAATTTCATCCGTATTGATCCCTCGTATAATCAAAAATTCCTGTTACTTTCTGGAGATTGTAGAATTTTGTAAAATAACCAGAAAACGAAGTACCTTAATCCGGGATAAAGCGAGAGAAATTCTGAGCACGATAGTTGATCTCGTTTGAGGAATTAACAAAGATTTAGCGCAATTTGCGGTTTAATATTTTCCAGAATCAGAGCTAAATCTTTTCGAGCTAACGGCATACGAAATTTTGTACTGTACAAATGTACAAAGTCGAGGAACAATCTGTTCTCGTCTCCCCTGTTTTTAAAAAAGTATAAAATTCTCTTGTGCTAAATATCGCGAAACTTTTTCAAATAATATTTGAATTTTTATGAAAACCGGAAACTGTAAAATAGAATAAACTGGGTAAAAATTATCATGTGAAATACCATAGTATTTTTAAACTAATTTTCAAAAATCCCTGAAAACCGGATTGTTTAATTTAGAATAACCCGAGGGGCATCTTTGCTGTTTAATATCGTAAATCTTTTTAATTTAGAATAAAACACGAAAAATCTGTTTTATTAAATATCGTAAAAATTTGTCAATTAACTTCACAAATTCCCTGAGAGCCAGACATAATAATGTAGGGCAAATTAAGAGACTTTTAAATTATGCCAGCTCATTTTAAAAATTAACATAGATTCACTGTAACTTTTATTCAACATATCCCAAATTTCTTAATTTTCTGTAGCTCTAATTTTTTATCATTTCAAATATATTACATTGAAAGCATCTAATTCTATTAAAAACTAGCCGTTTTAATAATAGATTCAACTGAATCCGCAGCATTTAATTGCAAATAAAGTCTCTGACTCTCAAGAATCAAACCACAGTGCTTCATAAAGCTAAAAAATATAATTTCAAAAAGTATAAACACAAATACACCATAGCAGCGTCTATGTAAAATAATTAACCTGATTACTTTTTAGCTCATCTACCAAAACTGAAAATTAGCCCTTTAAATAATGTAATATATATATTTTACCTAAAATTGCGCGGCGTAAAAATTTCGCAAAAAATACTAGTCCGCGGACGAACAAGTTTGGGAGACGCTGTCGTATACAATTATTAAAATGCAAAATCCTGTAGTACAGTAAATGAGAATGAATAATAGCAACCTGTTATCTATACTTCCGCCTTCTTTTCCAATCGTTAAGCTACTTTCCCTGTTGTCTCCTCTTCATCTCGGCTCCCTTTCATTTTTGCCCTTTGTACCGTTGATCCTGCGGCTCTAAAAAAAGAGGCGGATAGCTCGCAGATTGCATGAAGCACGGAACCATTTCTCGTTTCCAAGGGGAATTCGAAGATGCACCGGGATTGGATTTATCCAGGGCTTTACCAAAGGTTCTATCCAAAAGAATCAACTCCCATGGGAAGCGTGACATCTCCTGCTTTCAGTTTCGCATTAAATCCTCCTATTTTTCTCCGGCTTCCTCGTGGAAATGCGTGCCAAGATTGAGTTCCAAAAATTTTCCTTCGGTGTCCTCCCTTCATTTCTCTCGGTCGCGTGATATCCGAACTGGGTCACTTTCCTTGTGAAATTGCAAGGGAGTTAACGTTGTAACGTTACTATCGCATGGAGATATTATCGTATGATGAAATTTCTTGTAATAAACGAGAGATTTTCGAGGGAAATTGTTCGTATCGAGGAGCGAGTACAGAATGTTTCGATGAAAGATAGAGGACGTTTAACGAGGGCTGCGTTGTCGGTCGGTGATTTACAGTGGTTGATTAAAATTAATTATGTATTGACCTGTTAGTTATGCAATATTGATCTGTTGAGTGTCTTGGAGAGGTGGATGTACGAGATTTAAGACAGGTCTGTCGATACTGTGTTACATTCTGTTTTTTTTATTATTTATGAAAGATAGTTTGTAGTTTTACAGGTACAGTAATTTTCTCTATTAGTTTGCTGACAAACAGAGACCAAGGTAGTCCTGAAGTATTCACAGACTGACATTTTCTATAATTAAATTAGAAGATGAAACTTATCATATTTAATATTTAGAGAAAGACCTGATTTTTTCAATTTTTAATAAAAAAGAATCTTGCAGAATTAACTCAACAGGCAGCCAGTTCAAGTAAACCTCTAAGTTACTCATTTTCAATTATTAAATTAGGCAAAATTCCACCGAGCCATTGTCGTTGAATTATTAATGAAAATCAGGGTTATTCATCGTCCCTCAACCATTCCAATCTCCAGTGTACTATAATTATCGATTTAATAAACTGTCGCAGCAATTGTTTTGCATATTCTAGTGCAACGCGATGCATAATAGTAATTTGAAAGTCAATAAACTACAACGCGTTTCTAGCCGATGTTCCGCGGTTTGAATTTTTTTTCATCTTATGTGTTACTTGATGCCTAAAGTGGCAAACATGAATTTCCATGAATTTCCAGCGAGTTATTATGGAAAGCGTAGATTCAGATGTGTGTATCATAGTGTTGATACAGTTGACATAGGAGTTTCAACTTCGACGAATCGAGGTACAGTCTGTAGTGCGATCATTGCCGGAAACAAGTTCGTCGTTTGCGTAACAATCTGCAGGCTGTGTATCTTTGTGGATGCTCGCGTAGAAGAAACAAACTGAAGTTGTATCGGAGTTAGTCATTTGTCATTGATATTGCACTCCGATCAATTGCAATGAGCTTCTGTCTTCGGTTCGCGTTTGTATTCTGCTCGAAGAAGCATGGTGTGTCGGCTACGATTTGTCAAAAGAGAATGCGAGAAACTGGCTGTGGGAGAGGCAGGTTTGGAATTGGGAAGGTTGGATTTGGTTGATTGATATTTATCGTCGATTTCACATCCTTTGGCGATCGTTGATTCAAGTTTATTGCGGTGATAAAGTATCTTCTTCTTAGTTTTTCAGAATTTATTTAACCTTTAATCGTTCTTTCAAAAAAAATCACACCAAAGACCCTAATGTCTTTCCCGAACTGTAGTTTATTTTCTGTTAAAAAAGACAAGTTATTTTGTTAGTTTTTCTTTATAACAACTTTATTCTGAACAATATGTATTCACTGTGTATAATTTGTTTCGATTTCGATCAAATTAAATTTAATTTGGATCAAACAAGATCCCAGTCAATTACTGTTTAAATATTTTTTATTAAGATTAGTGTTTGAAAGTATTGATAGGATCAGCGATACGAATATAGTGTTTGAACTATTAATAAACAGAATCAATTATAAATGTCGTAACAAGTACAATTCAATCAGTAGAATACGCCATTCACAGTCAGCCTCAACTTCCAACGTCCCATCTTCTTCTCAGTTATTATCATCAACAAAATCACTTTAACTATCCACAATCTACATTCTCATCAATACGAAGCACATGCAGCACAAACATTCACGTCAAGCACCGTTACTTCACCCCAAACAAAACCGAAACACAAAGCCACCCTATTCAACAACATTCGCTCACAAGCTCCCCTATATTCATCCCTAAAGATCTCTTCATCTACAATTCCCATAGATCTACCCCTTTCAAACCAGGCCTAACCTTTCCATCGATATTAATGCAACACACTGACATACCTTAGATTGATATTCATTCGCACACATCATTCTATCCGCATATGCATACAAGTGGAGATGCTGCAGGCAAACGTGAATACGCCTGTATCACGGACCGTTTTCATTTTGCCAACTGAATATGATTTGCCGTGCGGATGGGCATGTAGGTTAGCGCTTTCGTGTTTCCAGTTACGTGTTGGAAAGCATTATGTGTCGTTGGAGTGCAAGTCGAGAAGGAAGGGTTGCATTGCCCTCCCCTTCTGTCTTGCCTTACCGACGGCTATCAACGAAACCGTCCTTTTTGTGTACATTTTGAAATTTCCGCGCGCAACTGCTACGGTCATTTCGCCTCGGACTTACTGTTTTTGATGGGCTCAGAACTACTGAAGATATGATATATTAAATTATAATTTAATTCAATTTTTCCAAACTTAACCCTCTATGGCCCGAGTTTTCTGTGGCATCTGAAGATCAGTTGCACGATAGCACATTAGAAAATGATAAAAATACTATTATAAATAATAGATTTAACTTGATTTTGAAACATTGAATTGTAAAGAATTTCGCGACTTTTAGGAACGAAATTGTAATATTTGGCAAAGTTTAAAAATTTGATATGAAGAATAAAAGCTTAGATTTGCGTTGTGTTACTTCAAAGTTGCACGGGCCCATAGAGGGTTAAAAAGGTCTTTGGATTCAGAACTATCGATTGTGAGTCGAAGCTTTAGCTCCTTTCACATGAGTCGCTCAGAAGCCAATGCGGTTAAGTCAATTTTTTCGATAATTTCTGATTTTTGTAAATTTTAATAGAATGAAGTTTATTCTATTAAAATTTACAAGAACCAAAAAATATTTAAAAAAATTGACTTAACCGCATTGGCTTCTGAGCGACTCGCATCTCAGTCTCTTAAGCGTTTTGTTTTTATTGTTTTGCACTTATTTGGCTTCGAGTGCTCTGGTCAATTTGAACCAAAAAGGCTATGATGTATTGAATAATAATTTAGGAAAAGTTTCATAGAGGTGACTGTGGAGGACCTACAACCACCTGAATGTGAAAGAGGACATCCAATTATTTTTACTTGGAAATTGACTTCGCACTCCAAAATTTCCCTCTTCAAACCGCCCCCAATCACGTGCCACCCTAAAAAAAATAAAGAAACAACAGCAAGAAAAACCAGACAATTTACGCAATCAAATCAAATACAAGCCTGCCGATTCGCAAAGAAAATATTCTCCGCTTGTAATTAAATTTGTATTTACCTACGGTAACGGGTAAACACGCTTTAACGTTAATTGCAAATTCACCCGAACAGGCTTTTCTTACCCATGGAACGCGAGAGCTTCTTTAACCGCGAACGAAAAAAAAATTAATAAAACAAGAAGAATACCGTGAGATTCCGGTTCCGTTGTTCCCGTATTCCTTGCGTATTTAATTAAGAAATACTGTTATTCCCTGCGTATTTAATTAAGAAATAACCGGGCAACGCTTTTCATGCTTTTCTTTGCCGACCTCCTCGTGGCCTTCGCTTTTCCATGCTCGCGCGAATCCGTGAATGCGATTGCAACGAATGGAACGTTGTCTCCTTTCTTTCGTCTCACATTTTCCACCCTTTCTCCTCCATATTTTTCTCCGCCCCTTTTCACCCTTCTCAACGCAATCTCGGGCTTTCGTCTATCCTTCCATTTTTCCGGCTAACCACTTCAACCCTTCTTTTTAATTGAGTTCGCGACTTTGAACGACTTTTCAATGTTGCATGGCTTCGGACGTGTAATTATTTTTCCCCGTGGAGGTTTAAGTCTCGTCGGAGATGGTTATGGTGTTTGAGAAATGGAGGGAATTATTACGATTCTTTTTAGCTCTTTGTGCGTTTCTTTGTAATACGGTGGACGTTGAAGAAGTCTCGATTAATGAGAAGAAGATTTGGGGGAGAGATTAGAATAATTACTTACGACGATCTTTTTGGTGAATGGAGAAGCAAATGATTTGAGAGAATTTCAGACTTTTGAATAGGTTTTTAATATCGATTAGTCTTCTGTTTGCCTCGCAGTTATTTAAGTTTTTGCAACTTTTACCGGGAAGCTTGAATCTTAAAAACTTGGTAATTATATATTGATCAAAGTTAAGCGCAGGGTAAATTCAAGTGAATTTTAAAAATATTCCATTTTTAAAACTAATTACCTTCTTGTCAGAGACTTAGAACAAGAGAAATTTAACACAAAGCATAAAAAAACCCAACATCAATATTCCTTCGTATATATAATAATAAACCACCTTTCACCGCAATTTTAAAGAAAAATATTACAATCAGCGAGCTCCTTAATCCTCAAAATGAAAAAGATTTTTCTTTCACTTAAACTCAGGGAAAATTGAGGTGAATTTTAAAAATATTCGATTAATTCATTTTCTCATCAGAGACTTAGAACAATAGAATGTTAACGCAAACCGAAAAAAGCCCAACGTCAATATTTCTTCCTATATATCATAATAAATGAACCATCAATGTAATTTCTAAAAATATTAAAATCACCGAAACCCTTCATCCCCAAGAAGAAGAATATTTTTCCCTCAGTTAATCTTATCTCAAACAAAAACAAAAAAAAGTACAGAAAAACCGTGGTCCTGATGATAATACCAGAATCGATGAAATTTATCGTTACACAGCAAATTGCAGTCCGGAACTTTTTACATTATACTTCTATCCGCATCCAGGAACTTTAACGACTTCCATTGTCGGTTCTCGGCGCCCTGGAAATATTCTCTCCAGCCTCGTATTTTGTATCGCACTCGCTATAGACGACAAGATGCGACATTTCTACGAGATTGATTACTTGCTCGAGACAATCCCGACTTTGCACAGTCCCTGCGTTTGTGTACACAGCCCGGGTCGTCCTTCGTTAGTAATGTTTGTCTAGAGATTAATAATCCCCGTGTCCTCGTGGAGTCTCTGTAGGAGTTGCATTTAAATGTTTACCGACCGTAAATATACCGATACACCCGCCGGATGAAATGGATCATCCCCGGCCCTTTCACACCCTTTCACGTACTTTGTACAGTACGTTTAATCATGCCTCTGCATATTCACTTGCTTTTTCTTCGTTTCGCGTGTCTCATTCAAACTACGACTGATTTATTCGCCGTGTCGTGACATTTTTAACGAGCAAAAACACCAGCTGTGATTTCCTCCTATGCTCTTTATTAGTTGAGAATTATTTTTCCGTGGATGTAGCATGAGGTTGTTGCGAGAATTGTAACTTGCATGGGTTTTTGCGTGGGCGTTAGGGAGAAGGAAATAATAGAAGTTGGCGCAGTTGAAGTACCTTTGTACCACTAGAACTGCCAGTGTTAAATTTATTTTGAATCAAGAGGTGAAAAAGACGATTAATTTAGTAATTTATGCATTACAATATATTTTTGAAATATATATAATTTTTGGGAAAAATTGGGAAGAAGTCGTATTGACTGCATTGGCAGTTTTAGTGATAACGAAGATTGTGGAAAGAAGCATCATTTATGAGTGGTATAATCGACGAAATGCAGTTTAATATTTTAGGAGAGAAGGTTAAGGGTAGGTTACACCGTGTGGATTAAAGATTCTTGCAATTATATCCGAAAAGGAAAGAATTTCCCGCGCTTAAAATCGAAAAAGGATTTTTTTAAACTGAACTTAGACAGAGGAACAATTCTTCTCATCGTTTACTACTTACAATTAGCTTTCCACATTCAATTACCCATAAAGTACCATTTTGAAAATATTTTCATCCCCTTAAACAGTATAACTGCACAGCTATCATTTGTAAAATATAGTAAACTCGCAGCGAAAATGTATCGTTGAAAAGTTTAGATTTTGAATGAAATTCAGCCCTGAAAGAAACCGAGTTCCCGCAATTTTATAATACTATTCACACGCACAAAAGAAAAGAAATGAAATGTAATTACTAAGTCTTTGATACTCGGTAACGTCGATTTACCATTTCGCGTTTCCCTCCGGAATTTTCTCCGCGACTGAGTTAACGAATGCGATGACTTATTTAAAGCACAGCACTACGCAAAATAGGATTCATAGTAATAAAAGAGATTCGTTTGGAATTCAACGGTCGGCATTTGAAAACACGCGGGATTTTAATGAACAAGTTGAGAAATTTCTAGGAGAAATAAAGCGCGGTCGGCGGAAAGTCTCTCGGCGGTTATACCTAGATGCTCTCTCAAATTATAGCACAAGTCCCGAGAGCAGAACTCGTGAAAGCAATGCCAGAAGAGGGTGAGGCCATATTTTATTTTATTACGAACGAGCAAAGGTCTGGGTTCCCTTTGCCACCCTTAGACACCGAACAACGTCCCTTTCTATTTATTTTTTCTCTCTTTCTTTCGTTTAATATTTCCATCCCTACGAGATACACTTCGGCTAAGTCTTTCCCCTTTTCTCGAATATTTACTTGACTTTTCTTTCCCCTCGATTCTATTTCTCTCTGTCTTTTAACTCCTGCTTCTTTCCTCTTCTATTTCTCTCTGTTCTTCTGTGTTTCTTATTTTTTTTTAGTTAGCTTTGCCTGTCCTTTTTCCTTCTGTGTTTTCTGTTCTTTCCTCCCTCTTGCTGTTCTTTTGCGTTTCTTTTTATCTCTCTTCTCCGGCTACTTTTCTAATTCCCTTTTCTCTCTACGTTTTTTCCTTCTTTTCTCTCGAGCTCTCTCTTCCTTTCTTTTTTTCTCTCCATTCTTTTCTTCCACCTGACTTTCTCTCCTTTATTTTCTCTACCATTCTCATCCTTCGTCTTCCTACCCTTCTCTTCTTTTTCTTCGTTGTCTCTTCTGTCTTCCTCTCTGTTTCCCTCTTTTAAGCAATTCTGATTGCAAAGTTGCAAGTTTGGTCGACTGAAAGCAGATTCCGAGCTCGTTCCTACGGGATTATTCAGTCTCTTCAAATTAAAGGGACCGTGGCGCGTTGTCCTTCGGGAGACAACAATTTCCGTCGTTGTTTCTCTTCTTTCTCGGGCGTCGCAGATGCACTTGCATAATTACCAGGATAATATTTGCTAATTGCACTCTTCGCTATCATTAGCGGTATCATGACTTCGTCGAATTGACGATCGTTCCCTTTTCGACTCGATCGCGTTGAACTTCGAAGATTCTCTCGCTTAAGAAATTGTTACGAATGTTTCGGTGCAATTAAACGGACAATTTGTCCCGTTGTCATTTAACACGAGTTAGCCGGAGTATCGGAAAATGTAAATTAGCGGGATTATTGGCAAATATTTTCCGCCATGTCCTCCGGCGTAATCGGAATTGAATAATCGTCGGAGTTGTTGATAATGAATTCATCCTCGGCGAGTGGATTAATAATGATACTGATTTGTTTATAGAATTTTCAGTAAGCTGGGAGGAAAATGTTATTATTACATTCCGTGGAATTTAACAATCTTTTGCGGGCTTTTCAAAGGATTTGGAAATTTGTCGATCCTCCATTTAAAAAGAAACTGTCTTCGATTACTCCTCGTTTACTATTAATATTATCTTTTGTCGTTACTATTTTATTTATTTGTTCAGTGTGTATGTTTTTGCTTGACGTTGATTAGAATTCTTTTAAAGAAGTCTAAATATGAAAAAGCTTGATATAGGTGAAATATTTAAAAAAATTGTCTGATTGCTTATAGCTTGGTTAAACCCATAGACAAAAGCACACCCACACTAATTAATATATTGTCTGTAGCTCGGTAACATTGTTTTATACAGTAGTTTTATCACCAAATAGAATTTAGAAACTCACAGAAAGATCTAACCACAGAGAGAAACTTAAAAATTGACTCTTGGTCGGATCAAGGCATGTCCCCATTCTCAAAAACCTACCATGTAGAAATTAAATTGAAAAGACCCAGAATATTCCTTGATTCACAAGAATCTTGCATAATTCAGGCTATAAAAGCAGTAATCCGGCAAATGAAAGGTCCGAAAAGTTCTAGTCTCAGTTTTACGGTCCCCTCCAAGCCGATTATTTCTTCAGCATCTACAAAAATCCTCTTTGACGCTTCTGCTTTTCAATATTTCAATTTCTATGTTATCATCGGTCAAAGTTTTCTTCACCGACGACATTGATGGTGTCTTCTGTTGCGTAGAATCATAAGGAAGCCCAAAGTAATCCGCTTTGCGAGATTAGACGCGAATGGGCTAATGATTTCAATTAACAGTGTCTTCTATTATGCAGAATCGTAAGGAAGTCCAAAGTAAACCCTTTCGCGCGTTTAAACCCGAGCGGGTTAATGATTTCAACATCAAATTAATAGGGTCTTCTATTATGTAGAATCGCAAGGAAGTCCAAAGTAATCCGCTTTGCGAGATTAGACTCGAATGTATTAATGATTTCGATATCAAATTAATAGCGTAGAATCGTAAGGAAGTCCAAAGTAACCCGTTTCGCGAGATTAAATCCGAATGGGTTAATGATTTCAATGGCAACTATCCACGGGTGATTTCCAATTCAAATATTTGACCGTGCTTGAGCCTCGAGTTGATTGACACACGTCGAGCATGGAATATTGCTCGCTTCAAACACTATTATCGCCGGAATCTAACGCACCGTTGCATCCCCGATATTCAACGAGTCTCGTTTCCACCCCTTCTCTAACCTCCCCTCTCGTTAGCTTTATGTAATCATGCTTCTCTGGATAATTGTAAACCGATTGCAATCCCGCATTCTCAATTGCGGAATCGTGCAGTTCATTATCGCTGGCTGATTGATCGCAGGCATGTAAGTAAGATTTGAGGTTGCTGACGAAAACAATGGAAGTTTCTGGACAGAGTTCTTTTTAGATGTTTCTTTTAATACATGAGTCGTTTACTTTGAAAGTGGTGTAAGTCCATTTTTGAGGAAAAGTTAGTTAATGATGAGAATTCAAACAGTTCCCAAACAAGATCATTCAAAATTTTCATCATATTGTCAATATAAATTTACGTGGTTAATGAAATTACAAATATAATTACTTTGAAAGTAGTTTAAGTCTACTGTCTGCAAAGACATAATATTTAGTTCGAAAATTATACTAGTTCACTTTTAAGTAATACTTTAAAAACGATCACATTATAAACTTAAATCAATTTAATATTTAAAAAAACATAAAATGAGCGTATTAAATATACCAACCTTTTTAAAACCATTCAAATACAAACCCTTAAATATCTCCATATAATATAAAATGGATTTACTTTATTTAAATATACTTTGCTAATTACACTGAGCAACACGGTTTTTCTTCCAAAGTTATTTAAGCTTCTTTTGCATAAAATGATTCTACAAATCCTCCGGAATGTAGTGATGCATTTAATGTCATAAACGTTTAAACATGTTTAAACAATGCTCAAAGGGGAAACCGTAACTAAAATTTCCAACACGAGTTTCACATTTACAATATCAAGGTTTATTATACGAGCAGCGAGAGCAGTTATTTCCACTTTACTGGCCAAGGAGTACGACGATCGCTGCGTGTTGTCAAAACATTAGTCGCGGTCTTCGGCGATCGCACTTTCCAGGTATTCGTCTCGTTTGTCCTCTAACAATAACAAGTCGTTCCGATGTTCGCCTCGCTATCAGTTTGCCCTTGGCCGCCGATGAGTAACAGTGCTCCGTGATCGAATTCAAATATTTTCACCTATTAGTGTGTGTACAATCCTTTCTGAGACGAGATTCAAGATCACGATGTACCTCTCTTTTTGTGGGCTACCTGGTAATTCATCCCTGCAGTGGTATTAACCCTTAGTTAGCGGTCGTTTGTCTGCTCTCAGCCATCAAAGCAGTTTCGAAGCAAAGAATCAACACGTTTCTGAGGTATATGTAATTCTTACTAATATTTTACTAGTTTTTCGTTTTCAGTGCGATTGCACATTTTATTTCTAATAAGTACTGGAATAATAATCATATAATAATTATTTCTAAAAAGTACTGGAAGAGAAATAAAGTATTTTTTTGGGCACGAAAGCTGTAATATGTAATTCTTATAGTATTTTTTGGGCTGAATTCAGATATGCAATCTGTGTGTCTTCATCGTGTAGGGTTCTTTTGTGACAAGCACTTTTATATTTAATAAGTCGTGCAATGTTACATTTAAGAATGCAGTTGAACAATAATGTTTATTTATATAATAAAAATCACCAAAGATCAATCCTCTGCCTCCAATTACCTCGTGCACGCATTGCCGAAGTATTCTAGGGACGTCTTTAACACTAAAACTACCGGCTTTATATCTATTATAATTAAATATACTAAATAAGAAATTTAGAAAACCATGAAACCAAGAGGTGAAAAAGATAATAAGTTAAGTAATCGTCCTTTTATAAGATAGACTTGGAATATTTACAGTGGAATTTTTGGAAAAAAATTGAAAACCAGTTATCTTCACCATCTCGGTAGTTTTATTCTTAACACTAGAACTACCGGCGTTAAATCTGTTATATTTAAATATATTAAATAAATGCTTTGAAAAAAGGAAAATTCAGTGGTAGAAAAGATGATCGATCCGGTAATTTATGTTTTATGAGATGGACGTAGAATATTTATTCTACGACTCTCCTATAATCTTGGAGAATTTTTCGAAAAAATTGTGTACCAGTCATTTTGACTGGTTTGGTAGTTCTAGTGTTAATGGCCCAGAAATTACTTGCACCCTTAATCTCTGAAAACGCAGCCCTCGCAGATAGCGCATGAAAAGGACGCATCGAAATGCTTTTGCACTTGCAAACAACATCGTTCATACGCATTCGTCGGACAACAGACCCCGTGTTATACGTACATAGCTCGCATAGTTGAACGGCAGTAACAGTTGAATTAGCATTCATGCGAATCGCTGCACTGATTTTATCCGCAAACGTTTCGAGCAAGATATCGCGATAGGACATTAGGATATTGCGAACGAACGAGCCGCGCCGTTATTCAATGGCTGATCGAATCCGGGGTATCGCGTCTATGCGACCTTTCTCGTGTTCCTCGTTTGCTATAATTCATATACAGAGCGTATAATAGCTGCTCGATGCTGTAGATGCGCATAGAGATAGGGACATCAAAACGAACGGCACTGTGCGCGATCGTACGGGGGTGTACGATAAACGGTGCATGGGCTTCGAAACTCTGTAGTCTGGTGAAACGTTGGGATAACGGGGGTCGAAGTTGCAGGGTGGTTGTTTTCGGATGGTTTCACGGTGAATTCGGATTTTTTAGAGGGTGTATTGGAGTTTTAGAGGGTTTATTGTGGGGCGTTGAAGATGTTGGAGATAGTAGGTGAATGTCTTTTGACTTTTTTAATGGTGAGTAGAGGATTAATAATAGAAATTTCTCTTTGGTACGTTTTATATTTATTCAGCTTTAATTGTTATGATTATTTCGCCTGGTAGTTAATGTTTTAGATGATAATAATAATTTATAAGGAATTTCTCTGAGGTGAAAAGGTTTTTGAGCAATAGTTCTTCTTTTTCGATTATTTTATTAGGTTTTCTATAGGTCGTTGTAACTTGTAGGTCATTTAATGACAAAAATGAAGTTCTAATTAATAGTCCCCGGTTTGAGCCCCTTAGTTCTCGTTCACGCCAAATTTTTCTATATAATTTTTATATGTTTATTCCGGGACCATTATAGTGCATCCAAAGGAAGGGTAAATTTTGCGAGCTGTTACCGCAGTGGATGGAATAAAAAACAAAAAAATAATAACGATAACGAGTCCGTACCTCCAACGAAAATAAAATATTAATAACAACGAGAGCCAGCTAATTAACCCCTATGGCGAAGTTCTCCATACACAGCGAAACCATACAAAAGCGTCGATGATTTTAACTCAACAACATCCCCATATTTGAAACAGAAAATATATAGTCAAACAAAGCGAATTTTATTCCTCCCGATGTGTGATTAATATTGAAAATTTATAAAAGCTCGTGCAATTAAAATTTGTAAAAGGGAACCCTGGAATATTGGCGTTTAATTCGAGCATTTTGCGAATAAATGCGATGAGGTATTTTAATAGGCACCAATGAACTTTTTAGTGGATTCCAAGTGCTCGGCAAACAGATGGCTCTTACTTCCTCTAATTTAATTTCCTGTCCGAATTTATCTTTATGCTTTCCTCTGGGAGGATATTTTTTGCCCCCTCGGCTTGCAGCAAGTAAAATTCAAAAATAAGAAATTGCATCACGATTTTAAGAGAAACTTTTCCATGCAATGCTTCTCCAGACGTGGAAATCTTGTCTGGTTTCTGGGTCGAGATTATCCGCCTTCCGCGGGAGATCGTTGACTGGTGGAATATTAAGGTATCATAAATCAAAAATTTCATTTACCTCGTAATCGTACGGTCAGAATGAAACAAACTTCATTGGGAAAGAATTCCTTCCAGGATAAAGGGTGAATGTGTGTGAAAAGAAGTTAGGAAGAAGCAGAGCTCGCTTTCTTTGTTTCTGTAATTACAGCATTTATTGTTTGACTGATGAGAAATAATTCGGAATTTTTTCAACCACTGTAAAAGTGTAGATGTTCGCAAGAAATGGAATTACAGTGAAGGTAGTTGGAAGAGAGATGAGAAGAGAGACTTTTGTATTTTTATATTGCTTCTTTGATGATGTTTGTACCTTTCTGTTTGCATGAAAATCACTTTAGTCGTCGTTATTTGACTAATGGTAAGACATTTGTAATTTCTGGTTTAATTAAAAAGTGCGAGTATTTGCGAGACGTTAAGCTACAACGCAGTAGATTATTAAACTGACTTCTTCATTTTTGTGTATCAATTTCTTGTGAATGCTAGAATTTTTCAGTTCATTCGAAGATTACAGCATTCGCAACGACATTTTTCAGTTAATGTCAGAATTACAGTACGTCGAATGAGAAATTTCAAGGATTTCTAAGGTTTTATAACTCTCCAATCCTTTTCACAAAACCTAACCCAGAGAAAATAGAAATTGACAATACTTCATCAAAGAATAGAAAATCTCCTGAAACATCACAGCCTTAAAAACAATGTAACCTCCCTTTTAGCAGGCGCAGGAGTACAAAATTCCTATATTTATTAATCGTTTAATTACATCGAAGCAAGTTTCGCAACGGCGCGACCGGACAATTTGTGGCGTGTATATTTGCGGAAATGCGAACCCGCGGTTTCCGGAACGCGCTGCTATCGCATTATGTCCGTCGCTTCGCATAAGGGTGACTTAATTGAATTCTCCAAGGTAAATTACGATTCTTTTTCCAAGCGCTTCATGGCGGTCGACTAGTTAAAATTTCATCTCAGGAATTTCGTGTAAACAATTTTTACGCCCTCATGGGGATGGATAACGACATACGTACGTAAATTTCATTGTAGAAGACCGTGACACGGTGAGACGTACACCGAGTGTTAGACTGCAGAATTCTCTGCTTCTGTCCCATACTAATTACGGTAGATTTAATTAAACTCTACGGGAATTTATGACACCGTGAATGCTGACACGTAACTTTACATTGCTCTTTATTCTTTGTAACCCGACCTAATTGACTGAGAATTTTCCATGGGGTGCTCTTTCATGATGAAACCTTCGGAGTTCTTTTTCTAATTTCGAATAAAATTCAACCTTTTTAGATTAAATGAGGAGAGAGCTTTGTAATTTATTTAATTGACATTTCATTCGTGTTAGATGTTTGTAATGTAAAATGTAGACGGAGAACGATGTTTAAAGTGTGCATTTCGCAGAATATTTTTGTCGCTTGTGTCCGCGGAGAGAAAGAAGCATTAAAAAATTTAATTATGCAGAGATGTCAGCATTCGGGTAATTTTACGCCCGCCTTTTAATCTTCGTTATCAAAGACTTTATAAAAAATATTCGCTGTGATATTCTCTGATATTTCCAATTAGATATAAATAATTGAAAATCTACTAATTCAAAATATGATACAAAAATTTCTCAAGCTTTTATCGAATAAAAATTACTCGTTTAATTATAGACTACGGTGTCTCGTCTCTTTTACAAATAGGGTATTCGGGTTATACAGAATTAATTCGATTTTGTATTGGAAATTTCGCAGAGTAGTATTGCAACTGCAGCTTGCAATTGGGCGCGTCTTACGGCTATGCGGTCGTAGAAGTATGAAAGTGCTCGAAGCGAGAATGCATTTAGTATTGTATGCACCGAAGCAGTGGCAGTGCCCTCCTTCTGTAAAATCGATACACGTTTCGATACACGAATGTATTTAACACGTACACATTCTGTACAGGGTGCCCCATTTTAATCCGCAAACGCTAATTAATGGAAAAGTCTCTGTTATGCAAAAGAATTCTTATAATTGACGATTAATTATTCTCTGGATACATCTTTTTTAAATGGAATTATTTGCATCACTTTTAATGCATTAATCGATACAGTTAATTATTTTTTACACAATTATGTTGAACTGTGTCTATCACAAAATTAATTTAGATGACGTTTTGATTGCAATATCGAAAATTTTCGGTATTATAGATTGGTATTGTTCTAAAACTATACAAAGTGATTTAAAATTTGACTTTGATATTTAATGCCAGCGTATTGTAATATCACGAATCAAATATCTCCTAAATTGGTAATTTTTTGGCAGAGATCATTTAGATAGAATTTTTTAAATATATGTAATATTCGATGGGCTGCCTTGTGAACCTTTAACCTGTACGTTTTTTTATCCAACTGTAATTCCAAATGAAAATTAAAATGAGGCATCCGTTATACACTAGCATCCATCTGAATCTACATGTACATTTATAATAAATATTTATGTAAATATGTACTCGTACAGAACGTCGGTTCACCCCTGCGACAATGGCACATCATTTTACCGCGTCTCCTCCCGTTTTTCTTCTCGGATCCGTGCTCTCTGTACATTCGCATCGATCTGCTCATTTCCTGCACATCCTTTCACATAATGCCGTTTACACACGTATCATTTCGCAAAACCGTTTCGTTATTTTTCGCCTTCACAAAAGGATTCAAACGTCTGCGGGGAAAGATATTTCACCAATTTTCCACGGATTATTAGAGAGATGAAGATAACAGGGGCAAAAAGGGGGAATGGACGGTGAAGAGAAAAATATCTTCCTTTAATTTCTTAATGGATTCTTACTATTTTTTTGTTATTCTCTAAGAAAGAGATTTATTTCGTTCGTAAGGAAAGACTTCTCTAAGAAACTAGCAAAGTCTTGTTTCTAATATTGAAACAGAAAAAAAAACATTACTCTTTGAGCGCAGAAAATTTGAAGTTTCTCGAATAAGACCCGGCAAACTTCGATACTTTCTTTTAACTTTCAACGTTGGGGGATGTTATTTGTATATTTAAGTCTCGCTGCCTCTCTTTCGCTCTCTGTCTACTTTTCCGCCATCTTTTCTGCATCCGGCTTTTTAATATTCCCACACACAAACTCTGTTTATCTCGCTGGGCGAATTTTTTATTTCTCCCTCTGCACACAGGCAGCGTGTACTTTGCCTTCACGTTTTATACTTCACATTTTTCCCTCCCCCATCGTTTCGTCCACTTTGTTATTGAACTGAAAACCAATTACGGAACTCCGGCGGGCAAAACTGAGAAATCAAAAGAAAACCGAGGGAAAAAGGCGATTTCCTTGGGTGATGCTTTTTCGAACGTAATTTCCTTAGTAGGAGGTGTATGTTGTCTTTAATCAAGGAACGAGACAGACTCTCGAGGGGGTTGGACGACAATTTGGTTAACTTTTTCGTCGCCGGAAAGAGCCGTCTTGCCGATCGTCTTCTACGGGGAGAAAATTCATTTTTGCGGGACAATTTGAATAACCGTTCACCCTCGTCAGTCTATGGGGTGACTTGGCTTCTTCGTGTAGAAACCGAAGGGCGAGAGGAATAAGAACAGCGTTACTTAATAAGATTTTTTGGAGAGTACACATTTGGCGTTGCATAGTTCTTTATTTACAATGCAGTGTAATGTTTGAAATTGATTAATATTACACATTAAATTGTGTGACAGTAAGAAATTAACACTAGAACTACCGGCGGTAAATCTGTTATATTTAAATATATTAAATAAGTACTTTGAAAAAAGGGGAATTCAGAGGTGGAAAAAATGATCGATTCGGTAATTTATGTTTTATGAGATGGACGTAGAATATCTATTCTATGACTCTCCTATAATCTTGGAGAATTTTTAGAAAAAATTCTGCACCAGTCATTTTGACTGGTTTGGTAGTTCTAGTGTTAAAAATAGATATTTAGCTCGTATTAATCTGTGAGCTAAGATTCGCAGACGATCAACTTCCAAGTTGAAAAATTCAAATAAAATTCAATATATACAACAAGAAATTTATGAAATGCATTAAAATATAGCTAATACCATCTAGAACCCATAGAACAATCGATCATTAACGATACCACCAATCATCGTCTCATTCTCTACGCCCCCATGTTCTCCAACTTGACCCTTCGGTACCACAATCCCAGCCTCATCCTCAAAATTGATATCGTACCGTCCACCATACAAACTTCCCCGTTAAAAAAGTAGAATATCCTTCACAATGACAATGATAATAAAATATCCACCCAAAAAGAAGACAATAAATCATTGGCATTGTTGGAGGAAGAGTCGAAAAACGACTCGACCCTTCCGTACTTTGTAGTCCATCAGCCATGATCTCTCTGTATCCCGTTTCTAAGAGTACTATTCCTCATCTAACATTCCAACGTCGTAGAATCTCTTTTCCCCGGTCTTCCGAAGGGAATGACAAACTTCCATTCCGTCGATGGATCTCTCGCCGGATCGGATCCACGAATCAAACTTTTTAATGGAAAAGATGTCCCGACGTCGACGAGGCCGGGAATTATTTTTCGAAAAACGACATCCGGAGTTTCCTATCCACTTTGCCGGTTTCTCGCAGGGGAGGACGGTGATTTACATCGTGGAAGGTGTCACGGGAAAACCAGGAATATTACCGGTTCTGCAGGATGCGGTCATGAATTATCCCGGGCAACGTGAAATATCTCCAGACAGGGGCGGGACGTGCCTGTAAGACTTTAATGCCATTAGGAATTTCGGCGCGCTCACTGTAAACTTAACTTGAATTAAGCCGAGGTGGTAGTTTTCTGGGTGAAACCTTTTGCGGTCAGAATTATATTCTTGCCGGTGAGTTGGGGTAATTGAAATTCGTTCCGGAACATCCGGGTTGGACGTTTGGTTTTCGTCGGGGATGTCGATTGAAGTTGGATTTCGTGGACTGTTTTGGAAATTTTCATGTTGAAATCCATTTTGTGGGAAATTAATTACCGTTGTAGGTCGATGGGGGAAAAATATAATGAATTAATAGCGATAGAATATTTTTCTTATAAATATTCTGGCACTTGGAAGATGGAAAGTTCAATTTATTTATTAATCAACTGGGAAATTAATTGCTATGGTAGACTAATAGAAGATAATCCTAAAGATTCAAAGATAAAAGTATTTTTATCGATAACTATATGAACCATTGCTTGAATTTTTACTATTATTTGTAAATCTCAACATTGAAATTAATTTTGCGAGAAATTATCCGAAGCTCCGTTGAATATAATCGAACTAGAGTTGAACATTTCTCTGTTACTCAAAATACACAAATTTTCTGAAACACCGTAAGAAACCTGTAAAGTTACAATTAAAATTACCCTTTAATCGTCGAAGTAGATAAAAAAACACCCCTGAAGGCCGCCGTCCTAAAACGCTGGAGTATTTAAACGGCAATGTTAACTCCTCGGTGATCGAGTCGTTAACAGCGTCGTGTCTTTTTTTTCCGAGGGGAACGAAAGTGCCGTAACGCTTATCTTTATTGCCGCGAATAAACGATTATAATATTCTCTTTGTTATTTCCCCGACAGCCTCGATGGCACAAGGCTGAATTTATTGTAACGAGGCGACTGCTTTCACCCCAAAACTCTTTCTCATTCTAGTAACTTGGATCTTGCGATAAGATATTACGTACTCTTAAGGGATTACATCGACGTCCTGTTCTTTATCCTTTTGGAGCAGTCTTCTGCCACCGAGTGTCCCGTACGTTAGATTGTATGGTGGAACGTATAGTTGTAGAGTTATGGGGATTTAGAAGAGTAGATATTGGCAACTTGGTATTCAATTAACTACTTAACAAGAAAATCTGAGCGTTAAGCGGTTAACACTAGAACTACCGGCGTTAAATCTGTTATATTTAAATATATTAAATAAGTACTTTGAAAAAAGGGGAATTCAGAGGTGGAAAAGATAATCGATTCGGTAATTTATGTTTTATGAGATGGACGTAGAATATCTGTTCTGTAACTCGCCTATAATCTTAGAGAATTTTTGGAAAAAATTGTGCACAAATCATTTAGACTGGTTTGGTAGTTCTAGTGTTAATAGAATATAGCAACAATCAACTTGACTTCAACAAAGTAACAAATAATAATGTATTACTGCAGTTGAACTATCAATATTTTCCAGCACTATATATTTTATTTCTTTTTCTCTTATTAATATCTACATCTGTAAATATACATGTGTCGCCGTCCTGCGAGAATTTATTAAACTTCCATGAGTTTTGAAAAAAAAATCTCCGTGATGCCGTAGCGTGGCAGCGTTTTCCGAAAATTCGGTATTCCGATATTGAAATATCCAACGGAATGCGATTGAATCGCGACTTGTTCGTCGATGCTCGTTGATTAAAAGCGACACTGGAGCAACTCACACGTATCACTCGCAATCGCGCGTATCCCAAACGCTGGTTAGTACTTTCAGGCGAATTAGAGGAGAATGAATGACGACGATAAATTGCATATTAATGACAATGCACGCCATGATGCATGAGTTGTCGCACCAGCATGTCCTGGTTTCCGTTGAAATTTCAATGTGCTCGATCACCGGAAATATGTACGTATTTCCACAGAGGGGACACGCAGTCGCCGTTTTCACCCTTTTTTTTCCATTCACGCCGATTTTTAATGGTTTTCGAAAATGTTGGTAAATTTTCAAGCAGATTCAACGTTGTTAATAATATTTAAATAACCACGCCAGTATTTTCTTCACTTTTACAGTGTCAAAGAGAATTTAAATAATCAAAATTCTAAAAAAACAAATAAATAAATCTTAAAATACTGTAGAGAGCTAAATTTCAGCAATATTTCTATACTTTTACGTAACTAAGACATTTTTCACTTTCAACTTCTGAATTAAAAGATGGAACGGAGAAAGCTTGAGGTCGTAATATCGACAGTCATTGAAATTAAGGTGGAGAATACAATTTTACGATTCTAATTTTGCGCAAGGTGGTGCTATCGAGGTCGGTGAATCCCTGATACAAATTTCGGAGGATCTCTCTCTTGGGTGGGATTTCAGGAATATCCAGAGGACAGTGTCAATCGAATGCGATAACGCGTGGGAAAGGAGGGAGTGCCATTTCGTAACCTCACCGTCGATCCTCCTTGGTTTTCTTATCCCCGGCAATAATCTTATCCCCCTTTCAACGATTTCTATTCATTTTCCTCCTAGTCGATACAGCCTTTACATTCTCGACTTTATTTTCCAAAAGTTTCCTCGGCTTTGAACGTCGAAAAGGTGCAAATGTTGTAACTCTTGCGATTCGAAAAATAAATTTTACAGTGCGACGGAACTTTTTTTGAAATTGCAAGTTTAATTCTTAATTTTTCTCGGAGATCAGTCGCCTTTTACTTAAACAAAGTGCTTCGAAAGTTTCGTGAGACTTTTTTCTTTAATTGTAAAAATTAGATTTGTCAGATTTCCGTGTGAAACGTGCAAGTTACGTTTTAGCCAAGTTGTAAGAATTCTTGCAAAAATTTAGTAACAAAGTTCAACATTTCCTTTGTTCCAAACTCCGCTTGTAAAAGTGTATTTTCCTCTTCAAGTATGAAAATAAATTTCTGGCGTGTTTGCTTCGAATCAGTTACAAAAATCACCCCAAAGATCAAGATCCCAAAAGACACCCCCATAATTACAACACTCAGGTTGCAAGAGAGCCACATAATTGCCTTTTAAAAGACTATTTTCGACTTCAAATAGAAACAAATCAACCATACACATCTCCCTAAGCAACCACAAAAATTGTGCCACAAAATTTCAAATTTTACACCCTCATTCTCGAAGCACAGCAGCTACTTTGCCAGCGCAAGAGCCATCGACCTGCCTAAAGAAAAAAAAAACGTAATCCTCCCGATGAAAAATATGGAAATAATCCCATCGTATATTTCTCCGAAAACGTAATAAAACTGTAGGGAGTAAGTCGGGCAGAGAAGACGAATCGAATCGTAAATAGGTTCTTCGAGCTCTAAGTACAGCTCGAACTCCCATTCCCCTCCTCTTTATTTTCCTCGGGAACTGCGCTCGGGGCAATTTGAAGGAAGAGGTGCCGAGCGTCAAACCCTCATAGAACTTTAAACGACTTCGAACCTCCCTGAACCTTCTCTCGAACCATCTCGAAACCTTCTTCAACCTTCCCCGACGTTCTCCCCCCCTACCGTCAAGAAGAGCGAGACGACGTCCTCGTCCTCCTCGTTGTAACAGCTCAGTTTGCAAAGTCGAGATGGTCGCCGATAAAAGTTACGTCGTTTAGCGACGTTCTTAGCCGAAGGAACCATGGAAGGTAGAAGGGGTTGAGCCTTCGAGCGGAGCCAGCTTTTCGTCCTGGAGTTCCTCCTGCAGCGTGGAAGAGAAATTGAGACAGATAGGTAGGGGAGAGAGGGAGATCTCTCCTTTTTTCCTCTCCCTTTCTCCCTTATGGAGACTCTCTATACGTAAGCTGGCGTCTGACCCTCCACTTTCTTTCTTTCTTCGTCCTCTGCTAGAAGGGGAGCAGAAGGGAGATAAATTTTTATACCCTGCTCCGTAGTTTCGTTACGTCGTGAAAAGTACACGGTGCAAAGTAATACGAAGTTACAGGGTGGCTCGATAAGACGGCAAAATAGATTTGCAAACTGCAGTAGCCTCGAGGTCGATGAACTTTTATTCTACGAGCAACGTGTTCGGGATTGTTTTGGTTATTAACCCCTTGCCTTACGATTTCTTTTTTGACAGCGTGTGTAATAACCCAGAATTAATTCCAGAAATAAAAATTTCTCTCTGATCTTTAGCATTTGACATAACTGACTGCAATATTAGTATTATAGAAATAATTTTACCGTCTCGTGATCGACTGATATTTTCAATTTAATAGTTATTGGAAAACTTCAAAATTTCGCATTGCATTTATCGCCTCACGTGTGTCACACGTTATTGTAAGCTAAGGGGTTAATGTAAGTTTTGTAGATTGTGCGGGGAGTATTTTTAGATTTTTGTAGGAAGTGAGCGGAGCTGTTATTATTGGGATTAATATTTTATTCGTGGTTTTTAGGAGGTTGTAAAAGAAGTAGGTTTAGAGTTGGATATTCTTGGGGGACGAAGGAGGGAAGAAAGTTGAGGTGCGAGTTTCGTGGTAGATTAAAATGTACCCCTATAAATTACTTGAGGGAGAGAATGTTAATTGGTGGCCGTGTAAGAAGGGAGGGAAGAGGAACGACAAATTGTTGAAAGTAAGAAGTAACAGGAGATCGCGTGAGATGCCTGAAAACACGTCGAGGCCATGGTTGCGTGAATCTATGCTAATTTTGACCCTTCTGATATTGCGAGAACCGATGCTGAATAACGATGTCGCTGGAATATCACTTTGATAAGTTCTTTTAACAGCGTCGGATTTAAATAGTAATTTAAAACGTCGCTATTTTTAGAAGAACCACTGTTAATTGGAGGAATAAATTTATTTATTTATTATAGACTCTTTTATAGGGTCCTACACGAATTTAATTCCAGACGAGCCCCCAAAGAATATAGGTACTTGCCTGGGAAAAAAACAAATAGGTTCCCTTAAAATTAAATAACGATATCGTAGCGTAAAATCTTAACTGAACACGTGTAAATAAAACAAATGGCTAATTTTATCAGATATATAACTATAAAATAACAAAACTCTTTAACATTAATTAACTCTAACATAACTCTAAATAATATCAACTCTCAAAATCTCTCAATTTATTAGTATAAATTTTTATATTAGTATAAACTATTTATTAGTATAAAAATTCCGTTCCTACGCTTTTAACACTAGAACTACCAAACCAGTCAAAATGACTGGTACACAATTTTTTCAAAAATTCTCCAAATTTAAAGAAGAGTCTTAGAATAAATATTCTATGTCTATCTTAAAAAAATATAAATCACCGAATCGATTATCTTTTCCGCCTCTTGATCCCTCCTTTTTCAAAGTACTTATTTAATATTTTGAAATATGATAGATTTAACGCCGGTAGTTCTAGTGTTAACAGTCTTCCGATAATCGAAATTTCATGCGTCTATCACGAGAATTAAATATTTCCTCGCGCGCTGGTTTCCTCGGACACGCAATCGCCCGTAATTTTCTCCGTCATTTTATTCGATTCATGGCGTGTAACAAAACAAATCTTTCGAAAGGAGCGACGGGTGTTGCGTTCGCAGGACCCCCGGTAATTACGTATCAACACCTGACAGTTATTACGATCCTGCAGCAAAGCCCAACATCGGGCAGATCCACGTAGAATCCGTGGATATTAACGTGTCGGGTATTAACAGGACAGGATGAAACGAAGGATGAAAAAGGGACAGTAATTATTATCATTTAATGGAATCCGTTTTCCTCGATAAAATATGTTAAAGGTCGTGGATTATTTATGCCGCGGAGGGAATATTAAATTTCTTTAATGGAAATGTTTTATTCAACGTGACTCGCCGTACGGTGGGAAAGAGCGATGTAGGTTAACAAAGGGAAGATGAAAATAATTTTGTTTCGTTCGGTTTTTGCAGATAGATGTTTTTTTCTGGTGGTTTTTTAATGGTGGCATATTATTTGACTGGATAGTTAATGGGCTTTTAGTCCATCTTGCTAGACATTTTAGCAGATATTTTATTCCCTCGTTCTTTTAATGCAACGTCGCAATATAATTTCATTTGTAAAAATGTAGAAGAAATGAATATACCTCCGTGAAAATATCTATTATATATCAAACCTTCATAAGCCAGTCTTATAAAACTCCAACCCAAATCATCAAACCGTCCAAATTTTTTCAACTAGATAGCCCTAAGATTTTTTCAAGAACCACGACAATTGCCACTTTAAACTACTGGATTAAAAGATGAAACAGAGAAAACTCGAAGCCCTTACATCGACAGTCATTGAAATTAAGATGGAATCGGTCATTTTGAACGTCTTGGTAATTTTAGCGTTAAAATCTACACATTCCAAGTCTTGCCTTTCAGTCGGAGTTCTCGTTACTTCAAAAACTCATCCCCATTAGACTCCATGTAAAGTCACTTTGCAGACTCTTCGTTTTCGTCCTTCTCTCCCTCTCTCTCTGACGTTTCCGGTGTTCTCTTGTGCTTTCAGAATTCTTGGCATGCATAGGCCGAAGGCGGAGGCTGAAGGAGAGCTAAACAAGATCGAGGAGCATGGCGTAGTGCTCGTTTCGGGGGTTGCCGGCAGATCAAAGGATCTGGAAGAGGGTTTGGACGCTCTCGAGCGATTCGAGGGCCGGTGAGCATCGCGACGGGGCGAGCAACCCCCTTGCCTCGGCCAACGTCTAACAACCCTCCCGTCTGTCGCCGTCGACGAACAACAGAACAGGTATGTTGCTTCCTGTCCTTCCTCGTAAATGATTCCCTCTCGGTGATCGCATTAGCCCTTTGGAACATGAACGAGTATATACGTGCTTGGAATTTTACATCGGTTACGTCGATGTCGACGTTTGGACGTAAAATGTGGAGTTGAGAGATTTTTGTCAGGTTGAAATTGCAAGGTGGCTGATTGAAGTTGCGTTTTGATGGAAATTTAGATTCTGTCGAGGATATTAATTACAGAGGAATTTTAACAATTTTTTTGCATTATTGCAAGATAATGATTAACTTGCTGTGGTTATTTGGATCTTAAAACTTTGCGAATATAAAAATATGTTAAATATGAAAAGCAACTTTGAGAAAAAAGAAGATATGTCGTTTGTAGATGACAATTTTATTTAAAATATTGTTATTATTAATGTTATTAATATGTTTCAATGCGTCAGTGATTATCGAATTTCCATGATGCCAAGAATTCGGGTGACACAGGGTTAATGGTATTATCAATAAATTCGATTCAGAACCGTCAAAATCGAATGAGAGCTTGCACAGCAACCCCATCGATCGAGCCACGTAATATCGTCGAGTTGACGTGCTAATTCCGCGGAATAATATTCTAGAAAATTCAATTGCATGCTTCCTTACATTTTCGTGCTTCCCATTACTTCCGACAAGATACCGCATCTTTATCGACAAATTACTAATTACACGGCAATTAAATTCAATAATATCCACATACATCAAATCCCTCTATCCCGCTCTTTTCATCCACCATGCAAAAATCTCTCGTTCACAAAGACTTTAAATTTTTCTCGCTATAAAAACGTAACAAGAAACATCCGAAATTTACAGTAAAAGGCTCGAAATACCCAATTAATAATTTTCAGTGAGTATACAAATTCTTTAATATTTACTCGCCGAATTTTGGAAACTAGTTCAAAGTATAGGAGCTCTGAACGTTTAAAGAATTTGCACGTATTAGTATACCAAGTCATGGAATGCAGTCAAGTACAGAGATCGCGGTTTCGAGAGTGAATTTCGTGGTTCGGTATGCCGACCTAACATACTGCACCATGAACCGTTTGGTGACGTTGCGACCGCAATTGCGGCGGTGAAACTCCGACACCATCGGCAAGGCTCGCCTTATCTATGGGGTAATAAGGAAATTATTCTCTCGAGTGAGATACTCGAGGATATTCACATATTTTATTGTAAAAATCAAAGAACAATTATATTGTGATTTCTTTACATCTTCTTTGCCATGTTTGATATGATTGAGAACATCTGCTATCATATAGATAGATAATTACAAATGTTGCAAACTATTTGCGTGTACTATTACCTAAAAATTTGAGAGAGGCATAAAATTCAGCTCGCTACTGAAATAATAGGTCCTAGTCTCATTAACTACACCAGTTAAAGACGAAAAAAATAGAAAATAAAGAAGGAAAGGTTTTTTCGACGATTTAGAGCCAATCACAGTAGACTGCCAACTTTTTAGGTCCGTACAGTACCAATATCGAGAGGAACGAGCTTAACCCCTTGCCGTACGATTTCTTTTGTAACTGCCTTCACAGTAATTCAGAATTAAATTGGTAAAATAATAATTGATCAGTGATGCTGGATATATTGTATAATTTAACGTAATATTAATATTATAGAAACATTTCTATTGTGTTGCGTCTCACTGATATTTTTAACTTGATAGGTTTTGCAAATTTTGCAAATTTCCTATCCAACTTATCGTATCACGAGTGTCACTCGTTATTGTACGGCAAGGGGTTAACTTTAGGGGAATGGTGACCCATAGATAGATGCCAATATTGTAAATCGCTACAGAAACATCATTAAAGTATCCCCATTTAACTGCAGAGTGAAACAGTCCACTCTGTGAAACAATAGGAATTCGATTGCACACTGTGTCTGCGACTTAAGTCCCATATTCGAGAACGAGACTCGTTTCTCTTATCTGTCGTCGATTCCATAAATTGAGATTTAATTTAATTACACGTACCAGGTGTACGTATAGGCGCTCGTGGTATGGAACGAGCGTTTCATTTGCATTTATAATGTGCATGGTCGGAATGGCGCCCTGGAGAGACATAAACATTACATAATAAATAGAACGATATAACGGAGATTCGTAATCGGTGCTTATACGTGGCTAATTCGGTTCAGGGTTAGAAAATCTGTCCTTCCAATTTTATTTCTACAATCGATTTTATCACCTTGAATGCCATAGGGATCATCGGTGATCAGTGCTGCCGAATTCTGCGGAATTTTAACGATAATATTCACTAATTTGCTAAAACCTGCGATATTGAAGTATCAAAGAAAAATTAGTGATTTGTTACTGAACATTTAGCTATTTTTACCTTGAATGTTATTGTACTATATAGATGAGATTTTCAAAGAAAATGTTCCACTTCGACAGAAATAACGAGACAAGAGAAATATGATTGGTTCTTATTCTCGGCCATATCAATATTGTATCTTCTCTCGAGAAATTTCAACATTTCTTTTCAATCCTCTGCTTTGAATCTCTTCCTTCCAAATCGCCACACTTTTAACAATCCCCCTTTACAAATCTACCAAAAATCTATCACTCCAAACTCAAAGTCCGCAACAAAGATAAGTATTCCTAGCTTTGAAGCAACAAATAATAATTCATTCAAACATCGCACCAACCCCACCCAACTGAACTATTCACCCTAGAAACTTTCGAATCGAATGAAAAACTTGCTCGAAAGTATTTCGCACTCGACTTTTAGCAACTCTCGGCTTATCGACTCGACAATGGATACGGATCCCTTGTCTCGTCTACGATTCTATTAAAACCGCCGAGGATCTTTGGTGGTGGGCGAGAGCGAATAGGAAACGAGGGTGGAGGAATTAATCTTCCGTGATTGCACCCTCGTCCCGCTAATGTCTGTAGACTTTCTGCAGCTACTCGAAGAATATAAGGGTTGAAAGGGGCGAAGGGGGTGGTCCCCATTGCGAATGGTTGGCAATAAGCATACCGGGGTCCGAGTTCATCCCCCTCTCTTCCGACGGGGGTTGAATGCGGTGACTAATGCCGAGACATCCGTTCGGTGGTTCTCCCTGACGAGAAAATGAATCGGCGATTCGAGGAATGGCGTAGTTTTTTCAATGGGGATTTCTCTGATTTTTTTCACTCCCTTTTTCTTAAGAAAAACCAAGACGGTGGTGGAAACGTCTATCCTAATTATTTCGTGGACTGTTTTGTGAAATGTACAGAGTAATTGAACTGGCGAGGGTATTTTTAACCGTGAAATTGAAAAGTTATTTTTCAACATCGTCGTAAAGTCTCAAGGAGTTAATTAATCGAAAACTTCCAAGATTGTTAAATATAATTTCACATTAATGCCAGATCTACGAAAGGCGTCAAATTGTCGGCTTCCTATTTTTTTTTAACATTTCTCTTTGTAGAGAAGCAGTACAGTAGATATTTCACGTGCATCTTATAAAACATAAATTACTTAATTGATTATCTCTTTGGTCATTTGATTTACCTTTTTTTACTGTATTTATTTATTATAATTAAATATAAGAGATTTAACGCCCGTAGATTTAGCGTTAAAAACAGCGCTCAACAAAATCCACAGAATTCTTCCAACATATTCCACATTTTCATCGATTTTCTGGAATTAATCGAAGAGTATCATCCTTCCAAACAAAATCGACGTTTCATCCAACTTCACACGATATCCCATAGCATTATCCACGGCCGATTTCCTCGGATTTTCGACGGACAAGGTGTTCGCGCAGAAAGAACACGTATCTCACGATTCTACCAGCAAAGAGCGCCGGAGACCGAGTGATTTAAGGGGGTAGTTCTGTCAGACGGACATATCCAAGGGTTGAAGCCATAGGTTGTACCTTCCTTCATCAATCAGTGCACGTAAAATGAACTGAGCTTCGCGAACCGCATTTTACCCTCTCGCTCTCCCTTCGCCCCATCGTTTCCACCCCCTTTCTCCACGATTGTTCACCCTGCAAGATCGTTCCTCACCCCCTTCTTCGCACTTGCATCCGAATGCATCCGTTGGAACTTGCATTCCCATAGAAATTCCTGATTTTTAGCTCTCCCTTTCTGCACGATCGAGCCATAAAATTCGTATTCGATGGTTAATTGCACGGACGTCGATATCTTCAGGAAGATTGATCTCTCTCCCACTTTTCTCCGCGTTGTGGAAAATTGCACGGTAAAGGTTGCCCTACATGGATTTTCGAGGACTTTTATACAAAGTTTTTCTTTCTTTCTGCCTCGCTGTTACCTAGGTTTTCTTTCCACCTTTTCTTTTTTAGCACGATGGAAAGTTTTTGCGTGTCAGGGAAAATGGGATACATTGCCACGTTGCGCAGTTCGTTACCGGGCGGTATAATGCGAATAGTTAAATGAGTTTCGTTGTAACTCGCGCCAGAATGTAATCACAGTTCTGTAGTTTCGCTTTATTCGAAAATTAAAACGAACGTCGTCTTTCGTTGAGAAGGACTTCTTGTTGGTTCGTTACGTCGATAAGTTTTATGTTTTGTTACGATTTTTCAGATCTCTGATACCGCGATTGTTTCAATTTCGCGGAGATTGGTCGGTCCTGCTTCTGTGGTGCGAGGAATGCAAGTTTGTAGGGGGTGTTTTAGGAATTCGAGGTTTTGCGATGTTGGAAATAATTTAATTCTCTGCCAGCTGCGCTGTCGTTCTTTGCACGTCTCAAGAATTGCGATTCGTCGAGGGACAAGACGTTGAGAATTTCTGTTAATAGAGTTTCTCTCTGCAGCTCTTTCTGCTACTGTCTCTGTCACTATATTTGCCTCTGTCTCCACCTCTATCTAAATCTCTATCTCTATAAGTACCTCTCCCTCCATCAGTATCTCCGTCTCTGTCGCTATCTCTATCTCTATCTTTACCTCTGTCTCTGTTTCTATCTCTATCCCTGCCTCTATAATTATCTCTGTCTGTGTCTTATCTATATCGCTATCTCTATCGCTCTCTATCGCCCTATCTCTATCTCTACCTTCATATCCGCCTCTATCTTTGCCTCTATCTCTCTTTCGCCAAACACTTGAACAAAAAATCGCAACTTAATCGAGGCTCTTTCACTCTTTATTAATTTAAACGTCGATCTCCAAACCCGGAAGTCTCTTCGCGTTATTTTGCATAATTCGCAAAGGGCCGAAGCCCCCGGCGAAAGGCAGCTCCTCGAAGTACTTAGGGTGAAGCGGGAAGGCTGCATGGGGTGGTTGAAACGCGAAGATTTCAACGTTTACCGAAACCATCACCGGATCTCGTGTTTTTATTACGCATTCTACGTTACTTAGAAACGTTAACGGGTCGAGGCGCGAGGAAACTCAGGCTTTTATGTAAATTCTTCATTCTTCGCGTCTTGGCATTAACACAAAAAGCCAATAAAAATGCTCCCGGTACGAGGAGTGAAAAGAATTTTCCTTTTTTTTCCCATCCCCCGAAGAAAAATGGAACGACGGAATTGTTCCGGGCTTGTTGAATACGATTGCTCGATCGAGGCATTTCTCGTATCGGCCCTCGTTCCAATGAAATTCGGCGAGAGAAAAACTACCCCTTCGATATCGGGCCTGAAAAAGGGTCCGTTGAATATTCGAAGCGACGTGGTGTATATCGTCGATGAGAAATAAACCGAGGGTCTACCCTTTTGGGGAAAGGATCGCCCAAGAGATATCAGGATAGATGAACGGAAGATGAAGTTAAAATAACGGGGGTGAAATTTCGACGGCTGACAGCGGGGGATGAAACCGCCGTACGACGTGCGGTGGCTTTGCCGAGGGGTTTGAGTTGCCGTTAATTACTGGAATTCTTAGTTAATTGTGCCGAGTTTTCTAACAACTTGCCACGGATTTATTAGCTGCTTTGATGGGGATGTTGATAGGTGTTCTTTCAAAAGTAAAATATAATCTGTAAATCGTTTATAAATAATGGAATAATTTCATTTTTTTTTAATTCTTTTAGAAATTACTTCTTACGGATCACGCTGCTTAAGCCTGCTGTTCTATTCGGGTCTATATGACCCGAAATTAAAATTGTATTTTAACACATACTGTGTTTTTGGTATTTAATGTATTATGATTAAAGTTTCATTTGTTAGTGTATATATTTTTCACTTTCTAAAATGCAAACCTTTGTTGATCGGGTCACTATGACCCGAAGAAACACGAATATGAAGCATAAACGACGAGAACAGCCGGGTTAAAGCAATAATAAAAATTGCAAAAACTTTGTTTGACAGATTAACTTACAAATCGTAAACTAAGCCGTAAAATCTCAAGTTTTGCCAAAACTAGCCAAAACACTATACAATGTAATATGATCAGGAAAAGTTCAAACGAACAATTCCCCATAAAATACCACCCCCGCAATTATCGTCCGACCTTAACATATTGCGGCATTCTCGCAAAAGTGAAACGACTTTCGCCCATCATTTTTTTTACGACGCTCTTCGAACTCTTTCGTACATTCTGCACAAGCTTACGTCAACGAGAGCCAGTTTCCTCGGAATTATTAGTTTAGCTAGAAAGACGAAGGACGAGAAGCAGGAAGGTCGGACAGAAAGGAAGTTTTATGGCGTTGATACACGTGTACCAGTTCGTGAGTTTCTGCCTTGAGTTTGCAAGTAATTCCACGGTCCACCTTTCTCGTTGGATTAATGAATTTTGCTCGAGCATTCAGTCGAATTAAGCAATTAGTGCATTCGTCGCGGAGAAAAACGGTCGCGGGCAAAAAGCTTTGGGTTAGTTTCGAGGACTTTTTCGGGGGATTTGTTCTCCGGTTAGGAAAACAACAATTACCAAAGTAATCGAGCGGGTTTTCTTTAATTCTACGGGGAAAACTTGCACTCGAGTATCTTACGTTCCTTCGAATGTGGTTCCGCAACGTTTGGCTTTTTGTGGAGAGGTTTTTGTACGTTTTAAACCATTGGTCTAATCTTGGTGCACAGTGCCATAGCGTTCGCCATGTTTTAGGGATGATCAATAGCTACTTTGTTATTTTGAGATTAATAATTTCCTTTTATTATAGAAATTCGACAAAAATTTGAAATTTCATGAATGTGACTGGGTATTGTTCACTATGTTGAAGTTATCAGCATCTGAAGAGAGCCATTCTATTACTTAAATCTTATTTATTAAATATTACTTATTATAAATTAAAAATTACTAATATTTCTCAAGCACACTCATCACCACCCGATACTGTCAAATTAATTCTTCCCCCTAAAACTTTTAACCCTGCTGTTCTTCTCATATTTGTATGATCGAAATAAATATTATGTCTGAACAGATACAATATTTGCGAGTATTTGTTTTTCAATGTATTTTAGTTTACGTCTGGTTGTTTGTATATTTTATATTCTTTTAAATATAAACCTCCGTTCATCGCGATACTATGATCTGATGGAGCACGAATATGAGGTATAAATGAGAAGAACAGCAGGGTTAAACCATCCAGACACCCTTTTTTCCTCTCCATCGCAACGAAAAACGACATCGAAGTCTCTCGACACATTAATGCAGAAGTGTCGCACTCCGTCCAGCAGCCTCCATATTGAAAGGATTCATTCGAACTTCTCGTTTCCATTTCCTCGAGTCAACTTCACCGAAGACACGTCCACAACACCCTCCACCCGCCTTGAAACGTGACGTGCATTAAAAATTCCCCTTTGAGACGGACTCGCAAGGATCGGCAAGTTCGCGATCCTTTTTCACCGGCGAAAGGCTTCCAGGAAACTGACGAAACACGAGCGAAATACCGAATGGATAAAAATTGCTAAGTCTTCTCCCGGAAAGTCCGGTTCCCGGTCGTTTAATGCGATCTGTCGCGTACGTTGAAACGATCGATTCACGAATCTGGTAGGAAAACGGTGATTCGATCGGTCGTACGCGTTGTCGGGATTCAATGGATTCAATCGTATTTCTCGCATCGTAGAGCTCGCATTATTGGTACGTCGATACTCGATACTCGAAGGCGACTTATAACCCCGGTAAATTGCATAGCGAAAGCCCCGTAAGTGAAGCACACGATCCGCGAATCGAAATTACATTAAGCCAGCCGAGAAAAAGGAAATTGCACGATTCCGATTTTACCGGGATTCCGCCGGAACGTTTCGCATCGGTAACTTTTCGCTTCGCGAATCCGACGTTTCATTCCCGTCGCGTTTAACTCGATGTACGTCAAGTAATCAGTTTTTGAGAGAATTTTTCGTCGGAATTTTAGTTTTACGGTGGACAGACTTTTTTTTTGTTACATCTCTTACAGTAATTGTTGGAAACGGAAATGTACAGGGCCGTTCAAAGTTGGAGGACAGGTGGGAGGAGTTTAAATTTTCCACAACTAATTTTTATTTGGCAATAGCAACAAATAAATTTGAAGATGCTTCAATTAAACATTGAAAGTAAAAATTAATTTCAACTTGACATAGGTACTTCTAGAAAACTTTTAAAAACAAAAGAATTCGACGAATAAGAATCTCAGGAGGTCTCTGGAAAATCCTCACTCTAAAGACACTAAAGAGAATCAACGTAAATACAGTGCGATTGCCAGTAAACACTGGACAATCGATAGGACCAAGGAGAAAAAAGGAGTATCGTTTAAAAAGAAGAAAATGTCCCATCGCCATTTAATTTTTGTTGATCGTCCGGCAACGTCGAAACTGCCGATCGAAAGAGCAAAGTCTTCGAGTGGTCTGTACATTCGAGCTTCGATGAATCGAGTCGTATTCTTCGAATGGAAGTGCATTATACGTCGATACCAGTGGAGACTTATATTCTCGGTAAATTGCATCCTAAAGGTGAGGTCCGCGATCCACGATAGTAATTTACTGGGAAAGTAGGTCCCCTCGTCCCGACCCGCCCATAATGTTCTTTCATCCGCAGAGGACAATTTAAATTGTCTGAAATCCGTAGTAGAATTACTCCGTGCGGTAAATTGCACGAACATTCTGCACGGCTCATTCAATCTTCCCGAACCTGCAATTCGTGACGTTTTCATGTTTCGGCGGAGTCGTTGGACTTAAGATGGAATAAGTCGTTGGAAGGGAATTGCTTGGTTGTTCTCGTATACACACGTGCGAAAATCGTTGTCTGTTTCGTTGATCTTTGGACTTTTTGCAACGTGAACTTCTCAAATAGTTTTGAAGTATTGAACGCTTGAACTACTGACGTTAAATCTGTGATATTTAAATATATTAAATAAGTAGTTTGAAGGAAGATGAATAAAACGGTGAAAGATGAACAGTTAAGCAATTTATTTTTAGGATGGTTCAAAAGTCACTGGCGATTTTGAAATATAGTAATTCTTTCGCTATGAATTTTTCAAAATTAAGATCAAGATATTTATATTGTTTATAGAAGAGTGAGTGTAAATTTTTTAATAGATAGAATTTTTTAGACAGATAGAATACAAATAAATAAATAGACGATTCAATATTCCCGTGCTTCAACGATATCATTCGATTTTAATAAAACACTGGCGGACGAATAACATTCGTATTTATACAACATCGCCGACGAGTTCTTCGTTATTTGCACATTGAGATGCCGGAAGTTCCGATGGAAAAGGGAATTTTAGTAATACGATGATCTGTATTTCATGAGTGCACTTTGTTTAAGATTTTTCCACTCGAAACGAATAAATGGGATATTTCGATATCGGATCAATTAAAAACGTAAGATAAATCAAAAGAGGGAGGTATCGTACGAGACTGGAACGACGAACACACATTTTTCAGCTTTGCATTCAGTATTCAAGAAGCACGTATCGCTCGCCATAGTGATTTATAAGCAATGCGCATAGAATTTATTGAAATACTAACACACACGAACGAAACAGTCTTCTTCGAAGAGCCGTAAATAAATCGGAAGAAGAGAGTCGCTCTCGGCTTGATAAAAGCTCATTTTAATCAGCCGAGTGGAAGGAGGCTGCGTTATAAAGGAATATTTTCATATTAAAAAAAATATAAGGATTTATAGAAGTTTGTGATTGTAAATGTAAAATATTAGGCGATGCAGGGAATTTTTTATTATTTATTTCAATGGTGGAAATCAATTGTTGGATTTAGACGTAAGAAGGAAATTGTGAAAGATTTGAGGAAAGTGCATGCTTGGAAATTTAATGGTTCGATTCGATTTATTGTTGCGATGTTAACCGGAGACGTATCTGTGGCGAAGAATGAATTTTCAGGGAGGAATTGTTCGAAATAGATGGCAAAATGTCAGCGATAAAATAGGATCTCGTTATTCCGACGTATGCATATCGCGCACGTAATTATATCCGTGCAGCATTTCTTTTTTTCTATGGCCATGATGTGCCTGGAAGGTTACAAAGAAATGTCACGTGTGAAATGGGAAACTGGGAGGAAAAGATAATTGCTCGTTTCATCGTCGAAATGTTAAACGGAATCGGGGGGATGTGAATAGCCACGGGGAAAGGAAAGGATGCGATTTCTCAAAGGTTCTTCGACGAGACTTTCCCTGATTTATCGTTGGATCACTTTCTTTCATTTATTTCCCCAATTTTCCGTTTTTTCTACTTTCTCTTCTTCCCAATTTTCTACTTTTGCATTTTCTCAGTTTTCCCTTCGTCTATTTTCTCATTTCCCCAGTTTTTCGTTTTTCTACCTTCTCTTCTTCCCAATTTTCCATTCTCGCATTTTCTCAGCTTTCCGTTTTTCTACCTTCTCTTTCTCCCAATTTTCTATTCTCGCATTTTCTCAGTTTTCCATTGGTGTGTTGTCTCATTTTCCAAATTTTCCATTCTTCCATTTGCTTGTTTTACCAATTTTCCATTCGACTATTTTCTCATTTTCCAACCTTGTCATTTACACAATTTTTCACATTTCTATTTTCCCAAGCTTCCACTCTCTTGCTCTTCGGCTTCTTCATTTTCCTATCTCTTCAATTTCGACCCCATCATCTTTATTATTCTTAACGACGGACTCCAAAGCTCTCCATTAATGTTATTTCGATTAATCCAACCCTACTCCTCTTTATTTTACATCTTTGCAAGAGAACCGAAGGGGATCCGTCCTCGGAGGTCCAATTTTCGGATTAAACGCAAACATTAACACCCTCGGCGAAACGAATCGTTTGCTTTCTACTCTTTCACCCCTCCTGCGACACGTTGGAAAGGATACGAGTCTGTATATAACTCCGGCAAACATCATTCGGTGTGTACGCAACTTTCGGCAGCGAGAAAAGTTTCTCGATCGAGGACGAGGACGACCTCGAGAGAGTGAGGGTTGCTTTTACTGGGGTTCGATTGTGCCAAGGGGTGGCCGGATGTTTGCGTCTGGGATGGAACGGAAGGAAGCGCCGTTTTCGAGTATCGAGAGCCGGCAGGCCTTATCTCAGGCCAGGGGAGCTTTTCTTTATTATGGGTTTTCACCCGGCGTTGCATAATCGCTGATGCTCGCGGCTTGGATATCGCCATTGTAAACAGAGCCATTTGTCAGGTGGCGGCTACTGGGGTCATTTTGCCAACCCTTCCTTCTTCTGGTGCGCAAACTTCTCTCTGAGTCTTCTTTTTATATTTTTTCGTATCTATCTTTTCTGCTCTCGGTCTGCTATATTTTCAGCCGCTTTTCATCTTATCTTTCTTTCCTTCTTTCTTTTGCTTCGTCTTCCCGATTTTCTTTCTGCTTTCTTAGTTTTCTGTTCTCTTTCTCTCTCGACTTCGTGCTTTTCCTTATCTGCTTTTTCTCTTCGCATTTCTCTTTCTCTCTCTTCTTCATGCGCTTCCTCTCTCTCTCTCTCTCTCAGTAGATTCCGTCTCTTCGCGGACGAATCTCTCGAACAATGCTCGCGTAAGACGTGGCACAATGCTCTTCCCAAAACGGGGCCATTGTCGGTACGCCATGTGTGAAGGAGGCTTAACGCGCTCGGCCATTGTTGCTGCTTTGAGTTGTCTAATAAATTTCCACCTCGCCAAAGCTGCCCTACGTTCCTCCTATCTTCCTCTGCGCGATATTACAGAGAAGAGAAATCAATTTTGCGGACAAGTAAGGAGGTAAATGCTCGGACTCGCAATCAGTCCGTTTAAATTCAAATGTTCCGTCACCTTTGGGAAACATTTCCTATCTGATATGCACATTGTAGCATCGGTGTTTAAGAATCTACTTAATGCAGCAGGTCGTGGGCGAAATGACCATAGAAATTAGTGAACTATGGTGGATAATATAGGTAAAGGGTTGAATCAATCACTGGGCCACAGTTCAAATACCCCGTCACCTCGGGGAAATTTTTCCTATGTAATATGTACATTATATCATCTGTGTCTAGGAAATTACACAAAAGTGTTCCTCTTAGGAAAAACAACCAAAGCAGTCAAAGCTGAAAAGTTCAAAAAAATTAAATTCTTGTATCTTAAAGTCTAGCAGCGGATAATTAGCGAATTGCAGTACCTATCCTAATCATCTCTGACCACGGAAGGTTAACGATTATGCAACTTTCGTTGTCACCCCATCCATTTCCAACTTGCACAGCATATTCGACAGAGATCGTTCTCCTTTCCTTTCCTTTCCAAGCTGCTGGACGTTTCGTCAATATTGTAGTTGGCTTCATCAGCCTCCCCGGAGAGCCTGCCACCGAAGTGTCTGTTCGTCGAATGATCGATCAGGTGATCAATTAAAATATGATTGGCCCGGACAGTGAACAAGGGTAGGTGTACGAGAGGTTTACGAGGGACACCTCGCTCATGGTGTCTTCGTGGAGTCTGGTGAAATTGGGTGCAGTGTTTCTGGAGAAACGAGGGGTGGTTTTGGAAATCCATTCAAGTTTCTAACAATAACCAGGATCGGTGCTAGATATCATAATTTTTAACAATCGATACGTAACTATTCTCTTTGAAAAACAGACTTTGAAAAATTCAACGGTACGAAATTATTAATATTTGTGCAATTTTTCAATTGCCTTAAATTTCTTTGCAAAGATTAAACGCAGAAATTTACAACGCTGGTAGTTTTTTATTTCTCTGGTTGTTAATATGAAGATAGAAAATTAGTGAAGATTGTAACGGTCGTCACAGCGTTAAAATTTTCTTTTTTTTCTAATTTTCGTGTTTATTAGCCGGCTCTACGATGATGGAGAGAATGTCGGAAAATAAAAAGAGCGGAGAACGGCACGGTGGTGTTGTGTGATTGAATATCCTAGGCCGTGAAACACGGAGGGTATCGATTTATCGAAAGCAACCCTCCGCCGGCACGATATTTATTAATCAAGGCCAGCTAGGAAAGGCTGCGATATTAATCGGCCAAGTACGGATTTTGCCGCGAATCTTCCGGTGGTTTTATTAACCTATCAATCCTGGAAGCATCGCGGAAACTAATACGTTCTTCTCATCGGCTGTGTAGGAAGTTGCAGGGTGACTAATGGCCAAGTCTAGAGGATCGAGAGAGAGAAAAGTTCCTTGCCCTAAAGGAATTACCGCTCTTTCCTCTCCCCTTTCTCTCTATCGGTGAAAGTTATTTCTCAGTTCTTCGTTTTTCTCTCTCCACGAATTATTTTCCTCTCACTTTATCCTTATTGTTTTAACTTCTGTTTTCATCAAACTTCCTCGATCCAATTTTGACTCTTTGTTTCTCTATGCTCATAAATGTAGGACTGAGTTCGTACGATGGTTATTGAAATTAAACCGTAGGCTTACCGAAATTAATTTTATTATTATTAAAATAAATTAACGGCTATAGAATAAACTAATTGAGAATATAAAAATTCTATTAACTTACACGTTTATTCTCTTTCGTTCCAATTCATTTAATCACTGTCTCAAGCCGATGTACTCTTTGACCTCTCATACAAAATATACTCAACGTAGCCCATTTTTCGCGGCCTCAGATTCGCCTTCCTACATAAATTGTTCCTCTCGAAGACACCATGAAATCACAAGATATTGAAAAAGTCTCACTGCTGAAGACCATGTTAGCGAGATTCTCAAGGAAAAAGTCGTAAACACTGAACACAGCCGATAACGTTGAACCATAATTCCCGACACTTTTAGCGGCTCGTTTATTCCACGTTGTCGATAATATTCATTCGCGAACCGAGCACATGATAAATGAACTGCAGAATCGTGAGGATTGGCTGAAAAACCTGCGCGGTCTTTGTATCCGACGGAATACAGGCTATTTCGCGGAAGACTGCCTCCGAATTTAACCCCCTCGACTGCCCCCTTTCTTGTTTATTATCCTTCGTTTCACCCTCCTTGCACGGTATCCCGAAGTAAATGCGAATCCTTCGGTGGGTACGTGCTAAGCTTTCGGTTATCCGGAATCGGTCGATTTAGCAGCACTTCTTATCGACCCCATTCGCTCCTTTTAAAAGAACGGAACGAAACTTTCGCCATTTTTCCTCATCCCCCTTTGCTTCCGGATTAATCGCAGAGCGGAGGAATTCTTTGCGTTAATCGCAGTTCGAAAGAATTATCGAGGGCTCTAATTATGTCTTTTTAGAAAGTGGAAAAATTGTAAATCCTAGGCAAAATGATTACATCAGTTAAAGTCAAAATACAGAAGAACAAAAATAATTCCAACAATGTATAATGCATATGAAATAAGCAAGAGACTCCACGCGAGACTTTGAATCTGCAACCCAAAGTAAAAATAGAGTCTTAAATTTTTTAAAAATTCTGAACATTCGAATAATCCGTGAACAGACACTCCTCCATTTATCTTCCAGCAATTTCTCTCTCAACCATAACAAATCTAACGAAAGGAGCCGCAAAAGTTCGCAAGAAAAGACGACAAATTCCAAGTGTCCCTTCTCGCATAACGAAGAAGGGCACCAACGCCCGAAGAACTTTTCTTTTCCTCTCCTGCGACCCTTAGAAAGCACGCTCAGACATTTGTTTAATCCAGTCGAAGAACTCATCCGCAGAAATGAGAATCGCCAAGTTTCGAAAGTGGATCAGCAGGCATTCACCGGCGACGAACTCAACGAACTCGTTCGAAGTGTCGAGGTCGACAAAGGCGCCGCGCCCGAACCAACGTTTCCCCGGGGTCACAGGTCATTCTGATCGGATCCGATAGCATTCCCGAGACTATCGTGTGCGTTACGAACTGGAGCAGTCCTATGGACTCGTTTGCAATTTCGAGAAATTACGCCCTCCCTTCTCTCCCTTCGCGAAGCCTCCTTCTTTTGAATTTTCCTTCTCTCCATGGCGAACCTTTGTTATCCGAATTTTCCGAGTTAGGTTCTCGGTGATTCCGAAATACGACGGACAGGGGAGTGAAATATTTTCGATGGTGACTTTTTTCTATTCTTGTTTTTGTGGACGATTGAGGGTGGAGGAGAGTTGACGATTTTTTTTCAAGGGGTGTCTAGTGTAAAATTGATTATGTACATTTCTTTAGTTATATTATTGAGCATTTATTAACGGCAGGGATTAAAGTCGCATTCAAATCGGTCTAGAATCTTCCAAATTTTGGGGAAAATCGATTTTTGCGAGTTGACGACATAGGAATTGAATTTTGTCCAATCGTGATTAAAATTACTTACATTTTCTGAGTAAATGATCAGTGATTTGCAGTAAAACTTTGCTGAGCGAAGTTTGAAGTTCCAACGATAGCTAAATTCGAACAATATTTTTAAATGATTACCGCAGAAAAAGGGGCATAAGTAACCGCAGTTATTTTAATCTACCAAACCGCTTAAAGATAAGAAAGTACGTCGAAGAAAGCTGCAGTAAGATTAATACGTAGCTGCGTGCAAGTGGAAGCAGAGTCAGAGTTCCTGCACATTTTTCTTGATTCCGAGGCTTCCAGGGTATCGCGTTAAAAGGTAAATCCGTAGATTTTTCTCGCAACTGTTTCGCTTCTCACCGGCACTCAAACAACCCACATCCTTTCCGTCCTATCTTCGAGAGAATGATTCATCTGCCCTACGAGAACCCGAACGATCAATCTATATCAATCGCAACTGCGTGATAAAACCGAAAGCAATTTCTTCCTCGGAGATAACTGCCTCTCACCCTCTCCCCTTCTCATCCCATAAGCGATCTTCCACCTCTACAACGCGAACCTTTTCAGTTTTGTCCGGCAGGATCTTCGAAATGGTCCTCTGCATTTCCGCCGTAATGTTTTCTCATCACGAACTCCCAACTCCCTTGCGTTTCGTGTGGTTTCGTGAAAAAACCACCCCCCGTCACCCCCGCAAGGAACGTGTCCGAAATTTTTTGACACTGTCTCCCTTGGCGTGTTCTTCGTGGGGTGAATTTTGTAGAATTTGTCGTTCCAAGGTTTACATTCCATAATTTTTCAGTGGTCGCCATATGTACCACGTCTTCCCACTACTTTTGAAACTGTTATAAAATCAGTATCGACAAAAACACAATAATTAGCATTCTAACAGTTGTAAAATAAATAAATTTCAGTCACTGTATTTTTTTGAACATTATATCAGAAGGGTTAAACATCATCACGCGGTTGCGTTCGTTTATAACAAATTGCGTGTGGCATGTAAGCTCCGAATTATCCTCTCTTCCTTGAACCCCTTTGTTTTCATTAACTCGAGCTTTGTCTACTTAACCTTACCCTAATGCTTACTACATCAAGGTACCATCCAATTAATCTGCTCTCTCGGGATATTAGTTTCCAAAGTGTTCTTCCGGGTCCACTTGCACAGCTACGTGGCGTGTTCCAAGGGGAAAGAATCAATATGTTTAACGGTTCCCGCCAATTGCAAACAAATTTTGAAATTCCAACGTCGCACATGTGCACACGCATCTTCCGTTTCTTTAACCTTTTAACCCTTATTATAGGACAATTATCATATATGCGCTCAAAGAATGAAAAGGTTATCAACGCGCATGTGCACAGTTTGAGTGGAAATATTTGAAACATGATGGCGCAAATAATTTCTAGTTTTTGTAGCTTAACCTTCTGGATTGCTGACAATGAGAGAGCTTTCCATTGCTAAATAAATTATTATTTTTCAATATGCAAAAAAGTCTTCGTCCGCAAAGGGTTAAAATGCCAGGATGGCATTCATCGTGCCTGTTATCAGATAGGATTCCACGCCTGCAGAGATTGCACGAAAGAATTCAGCCTGCGTCGTCCTGGATCTTGAATTCTTAATGAATACCATAAATTTTAACGAGCCTGTCCCAACGATCGGACGTTCCAGTTTTATTCGGTCGAGCAAGAAGCGAGACTCGAAAAACCGGAAATCGAGGGTTCACTCGAAATTCCTGGATCGTGGAATCAGTGTCCGGGGGATGGATATTGAGTATTGGATTTTTAGGAGGGTTTTATTAATTTATTTTTCAGATTCCTTCGGTGGTATGCAATTTCGAAATGATTTTGCAAGGTATATGTGTCAATTGTGATATATGTTGTTATTTTCTCCACTTCTGTTTTATTGCGGCCGACGATAGAGAATTTTATTAACATTTTAAACGCTGGGTTATTGAACATAATTTTGCTGGAATTTTCTCGACGATATTTTTGAAATCTCCGGGTATATTTTTCTATTAAAATATTAATTTGAAATAAGTACAGTACCGTCGAATGCAAACATTTTTATATTTAATATTTCTGCTCTGAAGCGATGTGTTTTTAATAAAAAAAAAATGGAACTTTCATTTCAACACAAATAACGACACGAGCCAAATACAGCTCTCAACGTGTTAACACGTCCATATTATTCTTCATATTTCCCACTGCAATATTCCTATTGTACAACTTATTCTGAGAATATTTAGGTCACAGCCTCGAAAATCAACGATGAGACTTACCCCAAATATTTCCACCCTTATTAAAATTTCAACATATTTCTCGGTGAACGAGTCGGATCTCCGAGAATTCCACCAAAAATTACAGAGACGATGTCCTCGAGTTCCAGTAAAAATTACGAGACACCCGGTACACAGCAACAACCCTGCAAAGGGAAAAGGAACCGAAGAAGAAGGGCGAGCAAGTAGTAAGGGGTGGACGAGGGTTGTTTAGTTACCGGCGTCGTTAGACGTGCGATATTCCTTCCTCCATTAGGGAAATGAATTTCAGCCCCATCTCTTCCGATCGTTCCCCTCGTGAACCACGGAAAAACTTGGCTCCTACCCACCCTCCGCCACCCCTTCTTCGTTTCACCCCCAACTGTGGCTACTAGAGCCTTCGTGGATCCTTTATCTCGATCCTAGATGACTCTCTTCGGTTTGTCCATTCTGCTCCATCAACCCCGATCAATTATTTTCGTTAATTAACAGACCTGATTGTGCGTTGATGATTACACACCACGTTTCTGCAGATTTTGAATTAATTGCTCGAAGTTTGAGTCTGCAATAGAGAAACTTTTGTGGTTTGAAACTAGAAGATTTGTATCGGATCTGCAAGCGATCTATTTCACACTTTTATGACTAAAGCAAGGTGTTTCCAAAATTAAAAAAATTAATTACATGATTAAATGCGTGTATTTTTTATGTGAAATCTGAAATTCCAAGAAAATTCCTAAAACGTAATTCCAGTTTTCTCCAGGAGGAATTATCCTCTTGGCAACAATACTCTGATAAAATAAAGTGCTTTTATCCGTTATTTATAGTGAATCTCAAGTTCGCCGTTATTTGCGGATTTAGGACATCCGAATCTTGAGAATTTGTCGTTCTGGAAATGATACGTATACGAAAAAGGAAAATACGAGAATGGTAGAAGGAAAATTCGAGGGATTCGAAGTGTAGGGTAGTTACGAAGGGTGGTGAATGCGAGGGCATCGATAGGCCGGGGGTGATCGCGTGATGGCCGAAGATAAAAACAGGATGAATCGGTAAGAATGGATGCGTGACTGAACTGGAATCCAGTTCATGGGGAGAGTTGTTTATCGATGAAGTTCGAGGTCCTGCAGATTTTTCGTGTATTTTCTACCTCTTAATACCACTATGGCTTCGCTACCCTGGCGATTTTCTTATAATTGCAGGGCTGCACGAAAGCCTGAATTTATTCGGTTCCGAATTCATTGTCAAAAGGTCGGAATATATTTGGCAACTCCAAATTTATCGAGACACATTAATTTCATATTTTCCGATTTCATTTTTAAATCCTTAAAATTAACATTTTTATAAAGATTGCCTGAAATACTTTGAAATCTCCTGAAAACCGTATTTGAATTATTTCTTTCATTAACATCGCTGGTTTTAAGAGTCCATATTTCTCATTAGAATTTTCTTATTAATATTACAATTTCATTAACTCCTTTACATTTAAATTTCCATGAAAATTTCATTATACGATTTTAAATAAACTCTTTAATAATAATGACTTTAATAAAACGTATGAAAAAATTCCCCAATGGCAGTTTCTGTATTCGTCGACGTTCCAAGTTTCTTTTTCCTAGTTTTTCAGAGACACCTTACAAATAAACATTCATTTCCTTCCGACTTTTCGCCATCGAAATGGAAACGCAACGTCGATCGCAACGACAAAAATTAATACGACTCCGTCGTGCAGACCGTAGGGTTGAATAATCGTGCCCGGTAAAATTCAAATATCTAGATGTCGAAGGGGATCGATATGTCACGAGGTTCTCTGACGTCCGGCCATTTTTTCCCCGAAGTTTCCATCGAAGCAGGCGTTCCATTACTCTCGAGGAAAAGTTTTTATGGGTCACGATCCTATGTGCCTACTCTGGCTTTTCTCTTGCCGCTTTATTCCTCTTCGCTGCACTCGGAGGATTTCTTTTTCCGCTCGTACGTGACGAATTTTTATTTGCCGAATACAAATCTCGACGTTGGGGAGTTTCGTCGTTTCCACGAGCTTAAAATGCCGCCGATAACGCGGAGGTTAATGGAAGTCTGAGGGGTAATGAATTTCATCGGGCAAAGTAGTGAAACGTCGATTCCAATGAACTTGAAAAGTTTTGCTTGAAAGATGTGCCAATTAAAGACTTTCGAAGTCTCGGAGGAATTTTACTAAAACCGTACGACCGCTTTGATTTTGGAGCGTTGTGAAAATTGAGGAAGGGTTTCTACAAAATTTTGTTTCGAATAGAATGATATTTTGGACTATAAAGAATCGATTGATGTCGATGGAATTAGCTTTACTTGAAAGAAATGACAATTATCGGTTTTTAGAGTGAATTGTACGAAAATCGGATGAGCGATCAAATTTTGCAGCGCCGTAAAGAATGAAGAATGGGTTGCTAAAAATATTTCGTTATGTCAGAGCGATAGCTTGGACTCTGGAGAATCGTTTGACGTCAATGGAATTAGTTTTACCATGGAAGAAATGTCAATTGCAGACTTTTGAAGTCACGGTGAATTTTGCAAGAACCGTATGAACGATCTAATTTTGAAGCACTGTAAAAAATGAAGGAAAGGTTCCTAAAAATATTTCGTTATGCCAGTGTGATAGTCTAGTCTCTGGAGAATCGATTAATATCGATGGAATTAATTTTGCTTGAAAGAAATTGCAGACTTTTGAAGTAGCTGTGAATTTTACAAGAATTTTTCAAATAAATTATTAAAAAATACCGATAGAAATTTGCATATCCCCCAGGAGCATACTTGAAACGCAAAGGGTTAATTTCACCAGCTTCCTTCTATTGTAGGCTCTCAAAACCTTTCAGAAACATCGCACCCCATCATTCTACACACAAACAAAATTACACCCCTACAATTCTCTATCACCCCTGAAAACATCTCAAACTTACGAGCCTTTCAAGCACATCCTCTCAAAAAGTACCATCGAAACTTTCCCACCAAACGCCGCATATTATTCCCCATATTCTCCAATCGCAATTTCCTCACCCCATACCGCCATTCATCACATCCCACTCGGTCGAAACCCATAAGAGATCGGTATGTGGAAGATCGTCCGAATGGGGAATAAAATGGTGAAATATATTATCGCAGCAGGAAGCAGATTTCCTTAAGGAGTCCTCGGAAGGATAGTTAGCCAAGGAGCAGAGAACCACGAGAGGAGAAGATACGAAGGCGGAAATTTATGATATCAGAAAGTATAGGGGGTTATACGGTGTATGTCTAAGGTGCCCATAGCTAAGAAAGGGGGACCACCATGCGTCTTTCTGTTTGCGATTCCCCGGAAGCCTCGGGTCAGCGTGCTGAGAGGGTAGTTTTCGAAGGGTAGGCAAAAGCACCGGAATATTTACCATACCAGCAATATTTGCAATTATAAGTTCAATTTATCGGCACCCTTTACTCACAAGTCTTAAATTAAAAAATCAATGATTAAAATTTCAATTTATTTTTATCATTTTTACTCGTATTATTCTTAAATTACTTTCAGCTCAAGAAAAAGTACTATTTAACACTAGAACTACCAGATTTAAATATATTATATTTACAATATTCTAAATACGTACTTTGAAAAAAGAAGAATCGAGAGAAATATTTGCAAAGCTCGTCTATTAATTTGGGGAATTTTTAAGAAAAATTTTAGGTACTTTTAGTGTTAAAAATATTGATTTTTAAATTCACTGAATACATTTACATCTTCCTAATTTCTATTTTATCTACACTTCCTGTATTATTACAAAATAACAAATTTGTTATATGGAGATAAGTGCAGTGTACTTAAACTCTATAAGCAAACAAGGCTGAGTTTCTCATACCCAAGAAGGAGGAACCATCGTTCGTCTCCCTGTACGTGACTCCATGGAAAAGCTCCAAGCCATAGCGTTGAGAGGGTAGTTTTCGAAGGGCAGACCAAAACACCAGGATATTTACCGACTATGGGTGTGCATGTGTTTCGTCGGTGATGGGTAAAATGCGTTTTCGTAAGAGCAGCAGGGAAGAGAGAGGGATCGAAGCGCTCGTCGATCTACCGGAAGCTTTGTTCAAGCTCCCTTTCAACCCCCGCCACTTCTTCAGCCCCTCGTCTTTTAAACGGCGCCCTTTTGTTCGTTCGCAGTCCACATTCGTTCTTCTCCGTGCTCGTTTACTATTTATTTCGATTTCCGCAGCGAGAATTTCCGAATTTACCGGTTGCCACGGATTTCACGTTCGCCCGGGAAATTTCGGAAATGTTTCCCAGCGACGAGCTCTCGGCGAATCTACTCTGCAAAAAATTCTGCCGGTGTTTTTTCTCCTTTTTTCAAGGAATCTCCGTTTTTTCCTCCTTTTTTCTTCCTGCGGGCACGAAAGTTCTGTCGGATTAGAAATTTTTTACCGTCGAAATGGCGCACATTTTGGAGATGATATTGAAAGAAATTTCTCGAAAAATTAGACGACCGTTTGGACCCGTGAAAATTAGTAGTCTTCGTTATTTCGCAGGATTCAAAAAGTCCTATTTTCGGCGCTCTTAGAAAGTTTTAAAAAATCCCTCGAATTTGCACAGTTTCACGAATAACAGGGAAATAAAATTCTCGGGAAATAGTACGGAAACTCGTATTTGCGAGATTATTTTTTAAAACGGTGCAATCTTCTTCCTTTTTCGACTCTTTACAAAATTCTCAGTGTATTATTCATATTGCAGTTATTTCTTTGAAACTAGAATGGAATTTATGCGAAAAGCAGACAACAATCTGCCAAAAAGTAAGACGTGAAATTATTTTCTCCCGGATGAAAAAATAGAAATGACCTCGAACCTTCGATCCTTCGAACACGATGTATTATAAATATCGTTGCGGCAAGTGCATTAAAATGCATACGTTGTTACTGCAGCCGAGTAGCTTGCAGCGAAGCCGTAGAACGAGAGCAACTGGCAAAAGTATCTCTTTCGAAAATAAAACCAGCTCTCTCATCCGGCCTGCTGGTGTCACAAAGAGAAGTAATGTACACGCGATCCTCCTGAAAACACGAACGGCTCCGTGCATGGAATTATGTGCGCCATTATTTCTCGTCGAAAAGATGCAACCGAGCTTCGTGCATCTTGCAAAAAAAGGGGGACGCAAGTTATTGTCAACGTCGAGAAAAAATACCGCGGAATTAGGAACCGTAATTACAAATATTCCTGCTAATTCGACGGAGCTAAAAATGATTAATCTTGTGAGGGTTGAATTATTTATAGAACTTTTCGTGGGCTAAGTAAAATTTATTTTCCAAAATTCCATAGTCACTACATTTACTGTCATTTAATAATGATAGTGATTATAGGTGCTTGAGATAAAGGATCAGATTTTAAATCAGTGGGTCCGAAATCGAAGTTTTCTTCAAAGACACTTCTGGGAAATTTTTCCAAAATTATTATTTAATATATCATAGAATCGGCGGCTTAGAACTCACTCAAATACTAAGTCCTATGTCAAATGACCATAGAAATTAGAAATATAGATTAGAAATTAGAAACCATAGAAATTTGCAATCAGTGAGCCCAAGTTCAAATCCTCTTGCATCATTTCTGGAAAATTTGCATAAAATTAAATGAAAACATTAAATTCTAGGTAAACTGACCAGCACTTACGAAATTACGATAAAATTTCAAAGTCAAAATTAAGCTCACAGAAATTGAATTCTAACGAAACCCTACCCCAAGAATATTGCACTATAGGACTGCAGAAAGTTAAGAATAAAAATTGAAAACTCTACAATGTCTCCTTGTTCGAAAGATCTCGTTTTCTCAAACTACTCTTCGCAGGGACAACGATAACAGCCGTTGCATTGTTCTACGCGCAGTGTTATTTCGCGTATTCCGTTGCATGGAAAATGTCACTTTACATGAAGTATCGTGGATCCACAAAGGACGATAATAAACTTATCCGTGCTCCTACGCCGAGCGTTCCTTGCCATTTTAGTCAAAGGATAAAGTTTCAGTCAAGAAACGTAATGGTATCTTACAAGCCCGCGCAAAAACCTTGTCCTTAAAAGCTTTGCTTTTAACATGGGCGTGACTGAAAAGCCGGACGATATATCGAGCGTAAAAGCTGTTAACAATATCCGCCATGGAACTGGTACTTGACTCGATTCTTTTTCGTTTCTTGTTGAGTCTTATTCACTTTTTGTACCATGAGAATCGGTTCGATCGTCTTCTTTCAATTCGTCGATCGTATAATTACGAGCCGGGAAGAGAGGGTGAAGGAATGTACTCTGTTCATCTTGACAAAAAAAGGAGAATTAGCTTTTCTGATGTTACAAGAAGTTATTTCAGCTAATTGTTGAATCGATGAGAAATTATGTAGTTCAGGGTAAATTTGAATTTTTGTGCGCATCCTCTTTCTTAAAAACAGCGTTTGACGAATTATTTGGGTATTGTTTAAAGATGCAGGTTAATTGGAAGTATGCAGAATATTCTAAGAACGGTGAACGAAGGGCTGATTTGAGAAAATCAGAAAGTTTCTAAATCTTCTTACATTGAATTTGTCGGAGAAAGTAGTACAGAACAAAGTATACTTTTTTAAAATACTGCAGTCGACAAAAAGTTTGCATTTCTGATTGCCCCTTATTTGTAGATATGCAAAATATTCCAAGAGAAGCGAACGAGGGGCTGATTTTCGGAAATTCGCAAACTTTCCGAATCTCCTTTAATGCAATTTATAGAACAAAGAAGCATAGAATTAAAATACGCCGGAGGAATATGTCGGGAGATAATAAAGTTCTTGTTACGAAAGTAGCGGCAGTAGATACCAGCCGTCCTGGGTCAGACGCACTCGCGAGTCTACCTTCTTCGAGCCATTCTTTTTTTTATTCTTACCCGACTCGACAATTTGTTTTATGGCATAACTTTCCTTAAAAAAACTCCGAGACTGTTACGAGTTTTCGAATGCGGCAAACTTTTTTCGTAGTTTAAAAATTCTCAAATAAATATCTTAACGAATCGGTGCTTCGAGGCTTTCGTATATCTTCGCTCTTAACGGCTGTCGTTCGTCTTGAATGCTCTGTCATTATTATAAACATTAATACTTCATTTCTACCGACATCATACTTTTTCTATTAAAATTACAACTCTGTGAAGAAGCAACATTAACGTTAAACATATTTATGTGTACATAAATACATGAATTGAAATTCATTCTTCAAATTTCTAATGGCTTTCAGAATAATCATGTTCTATGTCTAATCACATTTATTCTTCAATTACTGAATTTCTTATTATTCTACTTATAAATTTTTTACTGTCTTAATTTCGACTCTGGAACTTGTTAATATTTTGTATCATTATCTAAGTATCCCCTAAGATCTGTAATCATTATAATTGCCCAATAAACATGAACAATCAAAGAGAAATAATTCAACAAAATAAATTTCCCATCGCCGTTGAAAAATCGGGGAAGTAATTCTAACTGCAGTGGGTTAAATTATGAATATGTTTCGGTATAAGCGTAAATCACATAATAATATTCGTACGCGAGAACAAACAACTCTCGTCATCTTCCGGCACTTCCGGCGAAAGCAGCACAGTGTAATACACATTTATAAAACACTTTCATTGAAACGCTCTTGGCGACTCCTTTGTCTTGCGCTTGTTTCCGGGATTATTTCGGCTAGCTCCGGAAAAGCCTCGCATATGCATCACAATGGCCTTATCACTGTCTCTATCAAATCTGCATTAAGTTTCAAGTAACTTTCTCTGCTGGAAACACGGCACGCTACTTCGTTAGGTGTAATCCCTCTTATCGTTACTTTTATTTCCTTCTTCACTTCTCCATTATCTTAGAAATCCTTTGCACGACAAATTAATACAATCGGATAATTATTATACGCTTTGTCGAATCAGAACGAAAAGGTAGAATATTTTAAAATTCTAGAGTCTTCTTTCAACGAATAAATAAATGCAGTAACAAAATGTTATTACAGGAAGGAATTTACAATTGTAAGTAAGGGAACACGATACAATTCAATTTTGTTTATGATACTAGGTCACGGCAGAAACAGATTAATTAACTTTTTGCAAGTATCTTGAAAGCCTTAGTTCTAAGGTTATTTATGTGCTGCCAACGCCGGTTTCAATTTCGCACCCCTTCGTCTTAATTAACACTAGATCTACCAAGGTCGTCAAAATGATTTGTTCTGATTTTATTTAAATGTTTCTGGAATTTCTGACGCTATGTCTTTGCTCACTTCGAGCGATTAAATTTATTGAACTTTTTTCTTTTAAATATATTGGATTAATCGTTGTTCGATCCAGTTTTAACATTGCAGTCCGAATATTTTTCCTTCGCTACAAAATTCTTTGGCAAAATTGCAAGAGGATTTTAATTGTTCAAAGTCAATCGATGGGATGGAGAGTGTAGATAGCTGTTTGAGAAATTCGGCGAGGCTTTAGGGGTTGAATTGTACCTGAAAATTAGGGGCTGTATTTTAGGAATGATCTGTACGATTAGCAGGTTCGACCGCAGGAAATTTTCAACGCACGTGCGAACCCTAGAACAGACCGCCATGAAAACGCAAATTAGTTGGGTGTTCTGCCGCAATTGTAAACCGCATTTACGAATCGAGAAAGCCATCGAGCCTACGGTCACTTTTGGCACACCATAGTAACGTCCGGGAATTAATTTCTGTTAATTCATTTCAATCGTACAAACTTGATTCAACTCTTAATTACAAAACATCGTCAGATAATGAGAAAAATAGTAAACCAATGAATTACAATAGTTCCTCGAACCACTTAATACAGTATACAAACTTTATATTTTTCTTTATCCTTGGAAAATTTAAATCAGTAAAATTATAAGAGTAGCACTTGCGGAAAATTAAAATCTTCACTGAAGATCTATTTCTTTACTTTCGCATTGAGAAATTCAAATTGGAACCAATATTCCTAATAACAACCAAAAACCACCCTGTACATACCGTTCACTTGCAAACTTCCTCAAGAAAATTCCGCGAAGAACTCCAAGATATTTCAAAATCCCAAAGAAAAGTATCCGCGAATTTCCATCCAGCTGTGGAAATATCAAAGAAACGTCCGAGCAGGAAGGAGATTTTTCGCGTTATTATGTTATCAAAACGAGAAATTCCTGTTGGTTGTCCGGAGGAAGATCGAGCTCGTAATAACGGTGTAAAATAAGGGTGCTCATAGGCGGCACACCCGACGCGAGAATGCAATTAAATGCAACGTCCAAAAGCGGGAAATGCAAAAGGCAGTTCCTGCGGGGGGGTTGGTAAGGGTCAACCCCGTGGAATATAACCATATAACCGGCAGCCTCGGACTGCAATAAATAATATCGCGGAAAAGGGTGCCACGAGAGGGGATGCTGCCGGTGGTAGCAATGTTTCTGGCTCCTCCACCGAACGCGAATACGTTACGGCTGTCGCTCGCATTAATTTCCTTGATTAATTGCGCTCATTAATGCGCGACAGTGCGACAGTACGGGATATAATATAACGATCGGACTGTCTATCGAATTTAATCGATGAGAAATCGATTCGATAATATAATTCCTTGTGGGGAAAATTGTGATCTGTTTTTCTGTACTTTTCTTGATGTTTGTAGAATTTGGGGGTGGATTTATGGAGAGGTTAGAAAAGTTTATTTATGAGAGAGATAGAAAGATGAAGTTGGGCTTTTTTTTAAGTACTTTCAGGGGTGTTTTGGTTTTTAAAGTTGCAGAAAATAAGCAAGGTGTGTATTGAATTTTTGAACTATCGATTGCAATACAGTAATTGAGAGGCTACTGCTTTTTTCTCGAGGTCTCAGTGTTTTTAAAGCTTTCATACTTGAATTTTTGCCAGCTCCAACCGTGATATGATTTTCCAATAGCGCATTTAGCATGTTTGCACCGATCGGGATATAAAAGTTGCACGTTAATCGAATTTAAAAGGTAAATTCAACGTCAATGTAACGCGTTAATAGATCGGTCCGATTCGCTCTAGAAATTTTACACCGAAATACATTTCAATATCTGCACGCTGCGATTAGTACCAAGCATCGAATTGATCAATTTTTCATTACATCGAGAGTGCGTTGCATGAAATCTGAATCGGTAATTACCAGAGGCATTCGGTAATTCAATCGCAAAAATGTACGGCTCGATGCGTCATTATTTTCCGTTGCACTTTATTCGCGCGTTTCCCTTCGACGATGTTGTTTCTTCGTGCTGTAAAACATGCAATTTGAAATTGCAGAAATATTCCAATGTCCTGAAACGACAAAGAATACACTTTACATGCGAATAATAGCCAGGCGTAATTTTATATTACATTTTCAACTGAGCAAAAAAATACAGCCATGGAATTAAGCGCAGCAGATGATTACTTTGAGAGCATTTGAAAAAAGCTCTGGGGGATTCACCTTCGACAGTTTACGAGGTACTAAAAACAGCAATCACATTTTTATCGTGCATCGTACAGCTAGAAAAAAAAACGATCGGAACTCGATGTACACTTTATTATCCTCATTCGGGTGATAAAAATTAACAAAAAATTATTCGAAGCTTAAATTGCGCCGTTATTTTTCCACCGTACCGCTAAAGATATCAATATAATAACCAACGTCATTATCTCATTTCCTTCTCGTGAAAAAATATTTACTCTGCTCCTTTTTTTTATTTCCTGTCTGCACGTCGTCGCGGAAGGACCGACTTCGTCAACAAAGTACCATTAAAAATTTTATTGACCGATAAAAACCAGAATGCAGGGCTTGGAATGCGGATGCTGCACGTCGATACCTGCAGCTTCGCACCTCTGGGGAAATATCTATATTGCAATAGAGCAAGAATCAATGATGTATAGGAGAAAATGTGCGCTAATGAATTCTGAAGAAGAAAAAAATACAATTCTTTGAAATAATACCCGAATTGTTACAATTTTAAATTGAAAAAAAATCTATAATTAATAGTCGGGCGAAAATTGAAAGATGCTCTTGAAATAGCGGGTAGATTTCATCTCGAAGAGTCCTTTCGTTTCGCGAGGGAAACGGTCATTTCCGGATTGAACGATTTAATTTTGCGCCGGTGGAAGTCGTCGATAACACCAGCAGAATTTCATTCGTCGAAAAATCTCCTCGTATCGTTGAAAGATCGGCGGAATAAGCCGCGAATAGGGTTTTCCCAGGGAATACCGTAATTAAAGTGCAAGGACTTCGATGCACGGTGGCCGATAATATCGGGAAATCCTGCGTATTCGCGTATCCGAGTTACTTTTGTCCGTTAGCCGAGCTGATAAGGGAAATTGCGAAAAATCGGGAAGCACGAGAATGAGATTCGACGTCGAATGAACCGACGACGCGATCCTCCGGGGCTTGAAATTAGTAAAATCGCGGAAGCTCAATCTTCGGCGGTGAAAAAGAATGTGGAAATGCGACGAGTATTTGATTTCCTCTTTTTTCACGTGAAACGAAATGAAAGGTGGTATTTTAGAAAATTCTAAAATGAGAATTTTAGAGTTTGATGTTTTTTTTACAAACAGTTTAGAAATTATGGACAATTCCGAATGATTTTGAAAATAGCTCTCTTCTGCGATGAACATTTTTCACCCTTTTTATGTTTGATAACTTTAATATCTCTTATAACATTCTAAGGTGACAATTTATCGACATATTTAACATGGAGAGCACATTAAAACTGAATAATCGAATAGCCATTTATTCTGTTGGACGAACACAGCCAAACGACACGGTTTGTCAGAGCTTTTTTGTTGTTTCGTTGGAAAACAAGAGATGCATATTTCCCCAAGCATCTGGCATTATTTTCCTACCGTTTTTCCTGATCAATACAGACTGCCCCTGTCGATATTGGAAAGCCATCGCCCAGCCTCTTCTTCTTCTCTCTCTTTCCAACTTCCGCTTCTTGCGGTTCGCATGTTCATCCATTCTTTTCTACATTCAGCATCGACTGCTACGGTCAGCCAGGTCGAGACCTATAGTTTTAGGCGATTTCCAACCCACGGATGCTGCAATGCACGTATCCTGACAGAGAAATTTGCCACAGGTGACGTCGAGAGGATTTCTATTATTTTGAAGTCGAGGACTTCGTCCACTTCGCCATGATGGGGTCGTTGTTCGTTCACTTTTGAGGTCGAACTACAAGTGTCTTTTAACAATAGGTGTACCACAGTAGTTAAAATAAGTAATTGTTATTTTACTACAGGAATTATGGAAATTAATAACGGTATTATTCCTTCAATACTTTTCTCATGTTCCTTTCCAATTATTCGTTAGCTTTGTCCAAGCAACTTTGGAAAATTCTTTACCGTTGTTATTCACTGATATTGGTTGATGGTGATAATTATAGATTCTGAGGGATATTTAGGAGAAAATGATGTGCAATAGTAGTTAAATTAAATTGTTATTAATTTATTACAGTAATTATTGGAATTAATGACGGTGTAATTCCTTTAACACTTTGCGGTCTGATATCGTTTTCCATTTATTCGTTAACTTTGTCAAATCAACTGTGGAAAATTCTTTACCGTTGTTATTCGTTGATATTGGTTGATGGTGATAATTATAGATTCTGGGGGATATCTAGAAGAAAATGTAAAGTCATTGGTAGTTTTGGAAGTTGAAATTAACGCGGTAGAATTTTAACCACTGAAAACTATATGGAGCACAATATTGAACCGCAAAGGATTAATTCCGTACGTCTATCTTGTAAGATGTAGATTAATAAATTAACCAGCCTTCTTCGTCTAGGAGTAACTTGGCATCTTACCACAGAGATTATTATATATGCTTCTCGTGGAAGCAATTTCCTATAAATAAGGGAGACAGGATTACAGCTTCAGCCGACTATTTAGATGTCTGAAGCTCTCATCCGCCGTTTTTTACCACTCTCTTTTTCTATTTGCCTTCGCCATCGAGAAGCCCACACGTTTAATAATCCCCCAATCACCAAATCCTCATACAATACACATTTCTCCCAAAAGAAATCCCCACAACTTTCTCCACAGATATTCTCACTATTCGCAAATCCAAGTCTCTCCCTCGCGAATTAAATTTCACCCAAACCTCAACACACGCAAACCACCCTCCCTTTCCCCCGTACAACCCCTCTGCGAGCGTCATTCACGAGATGTCATGGTGTTTACATTCCGTTACCAACGGAACCATCGTTCGAGCCGAAATCCTCAAGGCCGACGCTCTTTCAGAACTTTCTTCGTCGAGAGATAGTTTGTACAATCACGATAAAAGTTCACCGGCATATTTACTCGGGCTAGTCCGAGTGCCTAAGGCATGTTTTTCTTGGCTTATAGAGGGTGGATGAAGGGGGTTGCTTTCAGGGGATGCGCGACACCGTGGCAGATTGAATTTGGAATGACCATTCAGGCGTTTCGATCGACGGGGGATGGAAATGTTACGTCTTTAATTCCGTTTGGGTTTATTATGGGAAATGGAGAAGTCTTTTTTGTAACAATGGAGGACGAAAGGAAGTTTTGGAATAAAGATGAAAGAGACTTGAGTGAATTGATGGATTTTGTATATGTGTTTTATTCAAATATAGTTTCTCGGGGGTGAAATTGAATTCAGTTGGGGGTTTATTATGGGGAATTTTCGTGAAAATAGAAAATGAAGGGGACTTTGAGGGATGAATTGAAAGATTTTAAATTTACAATTTATTCAGATTTGTTTTTTCAATTGAAATACAGTGTTATTCAATATTTAAATACAAACGTCATTCTTTTAGTTTTGGATATAGTTAATTATTTTCGATTTTAATTTTTCTCTCTTTAAATATTGATTCTGCAGTATTGTTCATTAAATCTGTTTTCCATTTTCATATTTCTGTTGCAGGTACGTTTGAATTATCCGACAAAAAGCAACATTCAATAGAGTGAGTACAAAAATTGCTCTTATCTCGCTTCACAGAGAATCCGGAAGCTAATCATCCGACTGTATAATCCGACTGATTGCTTTCAGGATTACTTTTTTTACCGTGATACGAAAATTCTGTTGTGCGATTTCAATGAACGCGAACGATATATTGCGAAATATCTCTTCGAGATTCTGCATCAAACTGTAAATTAACTTTTATCCTTTATTATAGCAGAATTAACTTTACAATTTACAATTTTAAAGAGTGCACTGCAGTTGCCATAAGAGAAATCAAGAACAATGAAATATTTCACTTAAAAATTAAATTTTCGCGAATCTACATTAAGTTTGAGTTAGCTCTGAATTAATTGTTCTACAGTATTACAATCTCATTACTTAATCATACGAATCGTTTATCCGTTAAAGATTTAACTTACTTCGATGATGTCAATTCGTTGCCACTTACTTCCCCAAATAGCAACGCATCGATAAAAGTTTCTATTTTGAGCGACCACGACACCGTTCCAAAAATGGAATTCGATGGTGATCGAATCGATAACTCTAATTCCGATTTAGCGTTGGAATTAATTCCTTCTTGTACGTCAGATGAGCACGATCGAGAGCACCCTCGGTTGAATTAGCGCGCTTTGGAACTGCAAATGCTTTCGATGCTTTCGGCATGCTCGATGTCAAAGACAGGATTTATCTCGAGCTGACGTCGCTCGGGGATATTTGCGCTTTACCTTGCGAAATAATCACAGAGACCCGATTATCGGCTTTGATTTTGAATTTACCTTCGTTGTTTTACTTTCGAGTCGATAGAAAGGTTTTGGGAGTCGCTGTGTCATGGCGAATGTAATTATGATGGTTTTTAAGGTGGGAAATGGGTGCTTTGAATGTCAAAGTCGAATTTCGAATCTCGTTGTAACATTATGAAGGTAATTATAGCGAATCCAGAGATTGAAAATTGGTTCTTTTAAACGTCTATTATAATTTTGGATGTAATTGTTACATTAAAGATTTCAATTTCCATGGTAATAACAAGTGGAATTATAGTAAGTGTATAATATTACAAAATGAGATTTTTTAATAGAAAAATGAAATTTAAACCTACATCAAATTCATTCTTGCAAAATGGAGAACAATGGAAAACGCAGATGGGTTACACGTTTGCAACTAACCTAAATAACCCAATTAAATAAATAATCTACGAAATGTTAAAGATGCAAGAATTGATTGACGCAATAGCAAGTTCCAATTTATCTTAAGAACATTGGAAAGTTCCCGAGATCCTAGCTGCATTTCCCAAAGAAATCCAGATGTTTCTACGCCTCGGGGAGCAGAGATTTTCTGGATTTTCTTGCAACGACAATCGGACAATATTTCTCCGTGGTCCCTGGTTTTGTAAAATAAATGCGTATCGCAAGATCAAGATAAAGATAACGGAGTCCCGTTTATAGAAAGAGAGATCGTGGGCTTCGGATAAAATGAGAAAACGTGCGTCCGAGAAAAACAGGGTCTGACGACCGAGCGTGGCAAAAAGAAGCGGAACATCGCCAAGTGAAAAGGGAAGGATAACAAATTTTCTCGTCGTTACCTCATACGTTGAAAACCCGCCATTTTTCTACTTCGTCGCAATTTCGCTAATTATAATATCCCCGGAGGAATGAAAAGAATTCCGTGAATTTCGGTTTCATAATACCCTGAGAAGAAAAAATGGTGAGACTTTTAAGGGTGAAAAACCCTTAGACTTTCGTTCGAAACGTTGAAAAATGCACGTTTTCCTTTCTCCATCGTGATAAGCTTGATATACGGAATTTACTAAAAATACACAATGCAAAAATTAACGTTAAAACTCTCAATGTGGCCAAAATGATCAGTTCCCAATTATTTTTTTAAACTCTCCAAATTGATAGGGCAGACGCATGAGTTTTTGCACCATGCAGAGTTTGAAATGAAATATCTCGCTTGTTTTTGGATGGATCTGGATGAAACTTTTTTCACGTGTTCCTTGGACTCTTGGCTTTCGATCCACGCCACTAAAATGATCCTGCGTCAATTAGTTTTTTCACCACGGTCCCGAGACGGAAAAATGAACCCTGCGCTGAAACGGATGAAGATAGAAACTTCTACCCGAAAGCATCATAAAATAGACTCTTCAACGATTAAAATAAAAAAAATTTCATCCTTCTACGACCCCCAGAAGCAGAGATACGGATTTTCAAACATAAGCCTGCACCGCTCCCCTGGCCGCCCTGACCCCTCGCCGAGGGCCTCCCAAAAATCGGACACCCTCCACTTTGAACTTAAATATCTCGCTTGTTTTTGGATGGATCTGGATGAAACTTGTTTCACGTGTTCCTTGGACTCTTGGCTTTCGATCCACGCCACTAAAATGATCCTGCGTCAATTAGTTTTTTCACAACGGTCCCGAGACGGAAAAATGAACCCTGCGCTGAAACGGATGAAGATAGAGACTTCTACCCCAAAGCATCATAAAATAGACTCTTCAACGATTAAAATAAAAAAAATTTCATCCTTCTACGACCCCCAGAAGCAGAGATACGGATTTTCAAACATAAGCCTGCACCGCTCCCCTGGCCGCCCTGACCCCTCGCCGAGGGCCTCCCAAAAATCGGACACCCTCCACTTTGAACTTAAATATCTCGCTTGTTTTTGGATGGATCTGGATGAAACTTGTTTCACGTGTTCCTTGGACTCTTGGCTTTCGATCCACGCCACTAAAATGATCCTGCGTCAATTAGTTTTTTCACAACGGTCCCGAGACGGAAAAATGAACCCTGCGCTGAAACGGATGAAGATAGAAACTTCTACCCGAAAGCATCATAAAATAGACTCTTCAACGATTAAAATAAAAAAAATTTCATCCTTCTACGACACCCAGAAGCAGAGATACGGATTTTCAAACATAAGCCTGCACCGCTCCCCTGGCCGCCCTGACCCCTCGCCGAGGGCCTCCCAAAAATCGGACACCCTCCACTTTGAAGTTAAATATCTCGCTTGTTTTTGGATGGATCTGGATGAAACTTTTTTCACGTGTTCCTTGGACTCTTGGCTTTCGATCCACGCCACTAAAATGATCCTGCGTCAATTAGTTTTTTCACCACGGTCCCGAGACGGAAAAATGAACCCTGCGCTGAAACGGATGAAGATAGAAACTTCTACCCGAAAGCATCATAAAATAGACTCTTCAACGATTAAAATAAAAAAAATTTCATCCTTCTACGACACCCAGAAGCAGAGATACGGATTTTCAAACATAAGCCTGCACCGCTCCCCTGGCCGCCCTGACCCCTCGCCGAGGGCCTCCCAAAAATCGGACACCCTCCACTTTGAACTTAAATATCTCGCTTGTTTTTGGATGGATCTGGATGAAACTTGTTTCACGTGTTCCTTGGACTCTTGGCTTTCGATCCACGCCACTAAAATGATCCTGCGTCAATTAGTTTTTTCACCACGGTCCCGAGACGGAAAAATGAACCCTGCGCTGAAACGGATGAAGATAGAAACTTCTACCCGAAAGCATCATAAAATAGACTCTTCAACGATTAAAATAAAAAAAATTTCATCCTTCTACGACACCCAGAAGCAGAGATACGGATTTTCAAACATAAGCCTGCACCGCTCCCCTGGCCGCCCTGACCCCTCGCCAAGGGCCTCCCAAAAATCGGACACCCTCCACTTTGAACTTAAATATCTCGCTTGTTTTTGGATGGATCTGGATGAAACTTGTTTCACGTGTTCCTTGGACTCTTGGCTTTCGATCCACGCCACTAAAATGATCCTGCGTCAATTAGTTTTTTCACCACGGTCCCGAGACGGAAAAATGAACCCTGCGCTGAAACGGATGAAGATAGAAACTTCTACCCGAAAGCATCATAAAATAGACTCTTCAACGATTAAAATAAAAAAAATTTCATCCTTCTACGACACCCAGAAGCAGAGATACGGATTTTCAAACATAAGCCTGCACCGCTCCCCTGGCCGCCCTGACCCCTCGCCGAGGGCCTCCCAAAAATCGGACACCCTCCACTTTGAACTTAAATATCTCGCTTGTTTTTGGATGGATCTGGATGAAACTTTTTTCACGTGTTCCTTGGACTCTTGGCTTTCGATCCACGCCACTAAAATGATCCTGCGTCAATAAGTTTTTTCACCACGGTCCCGAGACGGAAAAATGAACCCTGCGCTGAAACGGATGAAGATAGAAACTTCTACCCGAAAGCATCATAAAATAGACTCTTCAACGATTAAAATAAAAAAAATTTCATCCTTCTACGACCCCCAGAAGCAGAGATACGGATTTTCAAACATAAGCCTGCACCGCTCCCCTGGCCGCCCTGACCCCTCGCCGAGGGCCTCCCAAAAATCGGACACCCTCCACTTTGAACTTAAATATCTCGCTTGTTTTTGGATGGATCTGGATGAAACTTTTTTCACGTGTTCCTTGGACTCTTGGCTTTCGATCCACGCCACTAAAATGATCCTGCGTCAATTAGTTTTTTCACCACGGTCCCGAGACGGAAAAATGAACCCTGCGCTGAAACGGATGAAGATAGAAACTTCTACCCGAAAGCATCATAAAATAGACTCTTCAACGATTAAAATAAAAAAAATTTCATCCTTCTACGACACCCAGAAGCAGAGATACGGATTTTCAAACATAAGCCTGCACCGCTCCCCTGGCCGCCCTGACCCCTCGCCGAGGGCCTCCCAAAAATCGGACACCCTCCACTTTGAAGTTAAATATCTCGCTTGTTTTTGGATGGATCTGGATGAAACTTGTTTCACGTGTTCCTTGGACTCTTGGCTTTCGATCCACGCCACTAAAATGATCCTGCGTCAATTAGTTTTTTCACCACGGTCCCGAGACGGAAAAATGAACCCTGCGCTGAAACGGATGAAGATAGAAACTTCTACCCGAAAGCATCATAAAATAGACTCTTCAACGATTAAAATAAAAAAAATTTCATCCTTCTACGACACCCAGAAGCAGAGATACGGATTTTCAAACATAAGCCTGCACCGCTCCCCTGGCCGCCCTGACCCCTCGCCGAGGGCCTCCCAAAAATCGGACACCCTCCACTTTGAACTTAAATATCTCGCTTGTTTTTGGATGGATCTGGATGAAACTTGTTTCACGTGTTCCTTGGACTCTTGGCTTTCGATCCACGCCACTAAAATGATCCTGCGTCAATTAGTTTTTTCACCACGGTCCCGAGACGGAAAAATGAACCCTGCGCTGAAACGGATGAAGATAGAAACTTCTACCCGAAAGCATCATAAAATAGACTCTTCAACGATTAAAATAAAAAAAATTTCATCCTTCTACGACACCCAGAAGCAGAGATACGGATTTTCAAACATAAGCCTGCACCGCTCCCCTGGCCGCCCTGACCCCTCGCCGAGGGCCTCCCAAAAATCGGACACCCTCCACTTTGAAGTTAAATATCTCGCTTGTTTTTGGATGGATCTGGATGAAACTTGTTTCACGTGTTCCTTGGACTCTTGGCTTTCGATCCACGCCACTAAAATGATCCTGCGTCAATTAGTTTTTTCACCACGGTCCCGAGACGGAAAAATGAACCCTGCGCTGAAACGGATGAAGATAGAAACTTCTACCCGAAAGCATCATAAAATAGACTCTTCAACGATTAAAATAAAAAAAATTTCATCCTTCTACGACACCCAGAAGCAGAGATACGGATTTTCAAACATAAGCCTGCACCGCTCCCCTGGCCGCCCTGACCCCTCGCCGAGGGCCTCCCAAAAATCGGACACCCTCCACTTTGAACTTAAATATCTCGCTTGTTTTTGGATGGATCTGGATGAAACTTTTTTCACGTGTTCCTTGGACTCTTGGCTTTCGATCCACGCCACTAAAATGATCCTGCGTCAATAAGTTTTTTCACCACGGTCCCGAGACGGAAAAATGAACCCTGCGCTGAAACGGATGAAGATAGAAACTTCTACCCGAAAGCATCATAAAATAGACTCTTCAACGATTAAAATAAAAAAAATTTCATCCTTCTACGACCCCCAGAAGCAGAGATACGGATTTTCAAACATAAGCCTGCACCGCTCCCCTGGCCGCCCTGACCCCTCGCCGAGGGCCTCCCAAAAATCGGACACCCTCCACTTTGAACTTAAATATCTCGCTTGTTTTTGGATGGATCTGGATGAAACTTTTTTCACGTGTTCCTTGGACTCTTGGCTTTCGATCCACGCCACTAAAATGATCCTGCGTCAATTAGTTTTTTCACCACGGTCCCGAGACGGAAAAATGAACCCTGCGCTGAAACGGATGAAGATAGAAACTTCTACCCGAAAGCATCATAAAATAGACTCTTCAACGATTAAAATAAAAAAAATTTCATCCTTCTACGACACCCAGAAGCAGAGATACGGATTTTCAAACATAAGCCTGCACCGCTCCCCTGGCCGCCCTGACCCCTCGCCGAGGGCCTCCCAAAAATCGGACACCCTCCACTTTGAAGTTAAATATCTCGCTTGTTTTTGGATGGATCTGGATGAAACTTGTTTCACGTGTTCCTTGGACTCTTGGCTTTCGATCCACGCCACTAAAATGATCCTGCGTCAATTAGTTTTTTCACCACGGTCCCGAGACGGAAAAATGAACCCTGCGCTGAAACGGATGAAGATAGAAACTTCTACCCGAAAGCATCATAAAATAGACTCTTCAACGATTAAAATAAAAAAAATTTCATCCTTCTACGACACCCAGAAGCAGAGATACGGATTTTCAAACATAAGCCTGCACCGCTCCCCTGGCCGCCCTGACCCCTCGCCGAGGGCCTCCCAAAAATCGGACACCCTCCACTTTGAACTTAAATATCTCGCTTGTTTTTGGATGGATCTGGATGAAACTTGTTTCACGTGTTCCTTGGACTCTTGGCTTTCGATCCACGCCACTAAAATGATCCTGCGTCAATTAGTTTTTTCACCACGGTCCCGAGACGGAAAAATGAACCCTGCGCTGAAACGGATGAAGATAGAAACTTCTACCCGAAAGCATCATAAAATAGACTCTTCAACGATTAAAATAAAAAAAATTTCATCCTTCTACGACACCCAGAAGCAGAGATACGGATTTTCAAACATAAGCCTGCACCGCTCCCCTGGCCGCCCTGACCCCTCGCCGAGGGCCTCCCAAAAATCGGACACCCTCCACTTTGAAGTTAAATATCTCGCTTGTTTTTGGATGGATCTGGATGAAACTTGTTTCACGTGTTCCTTGGACTCTTGGCTTTCGATCCACGCCACTAAAATGATCCTGCGTCAATTAGTTTTTTCACCACGGTCCCGAGACGGAAAAATGAACCCTGCGCTGAAACGGATGAAGATAGAAACTTCTACCCGAAAGCATCATAAAATAGACTCTTCAACGATTAAAATAAAAAAAATTTCATCCTTCTACGACACCCAGAAGCAGAGATACGGATTTTCAAACATAAGCCTGCACCGCTCCCCTGGCCGCCCTGACCCCTCGCCGAGGGCCTCCCAAAAATCGGACACCCTCCACTTTGAACTTAAATATCTCGCTTGTTTTTGGATGGATCTGGATGAAACTTGTTTCACGTGTTCCTTGGACTCTTGGCTTTCGATCCACGCCACTAAAATGATCCTGCGTCAATTAGTTTTTTCACCACGGTCCCGAGACGGAAAAATGAACCCTGCGCTGAAACGGATGAAGATAGAAACTTCTACCCGAAAGCATCATAAAATAGACTCTTCAACGATTAAAATAAAAAAAATGTCATCCTTCTACGACACCCAGAAGCAGAGATACGGATTTTCAAACATAAGCCTGCACCGCTCCCCTGGCCGCCCTGACCCCTCGCCGAGGGCCTCCCAAAAATCGGACACCCTCCACTTTGAACTTAAATATCTCGCTTGTTTTTGGATGGATCTGGATGAAACTTTTTTCACGTGTTCCTTGGACTCTTGGCTTTCGATCCACGCCACTAAAATGATCCTGCGTCAATTAGTTTTTTCACCACGGTCCCGAGACGGAAAAATGAACCCTGCGCTGAAACGGATGAAGATAGAAACTTCTACCCGAAAGCATCATAAAATAGACTCTTCAACGATTAAAATAAAAAAAATTTCATCCTTCTACGACCCCCAGAAGCAGAGATACGGATTTTCAAACATAAGCCTGCACCGCTCCCCTGGCCGCCCTGACCCCTCGCCGAGGGCCTCCCAAAAATCGGACACCCTCCACTTTGAACTTAAATATCTCGCTTGTTTTTGGATGGATCTGGATGAAACTTGTTTCACGTGTTCCTTGGACTCTTGGCTTTCGATCCACGCCACTAAAATGATCCTGCGTCAATTAGTTTTTTCACAACGGTCCCGAGACGGAAAAATGAACCCTGCGCTGAAACGGATGAAGATAGAGACTTCTACCCCAAAGCATCATAAAATAGACTCTTCAACGATTAAAATAAAAAAAATTTCATCCTTCTACGACCCCCAGAAGCAGAGATACGGATTTTCAAACATAAGCCTGCACCGCTCCCCTGGCCGCCCTGACCCCTCGCCGAGGGCCTCCCAAAAATCGGACACCCTCCACTTTGAACTTAAATATCTCGCTTGTTTTTGGATGGATCTGGATGAAACTTGTTTCACGTGTTCCTTGGACTCTTGGCTTTCGATCCACGCCACTAAAATGATCCTGCGTCAATTAGTTTTTTCACAACGGTCCCGAGACGGAAAAATGAACCCTGCGCTGAAACGGATGAAGATAGAAACTTCTACCCGAAAGCATCATAAAATAGACTCTTCAACGATTAAAATAAAAAAAATTTCATCCTTCTACGACACCCAGAAGCAGAGATACGGATTTTCAAACATAAGCCTGCACCGCTCCCCTGGCCGCCCTGACCCCTCGCCGAGGGCCTCCCAAAAATCGGACACCCTCCACTTTGAAGTTAAATATCTCGCTTGTTTTTGGATGGATCTGGATGAAACTTTTTTCACGTGTTCCTTGGACTCTTGGCTTTCGATCCACGCCACTAAAATGATCCTGCGTCAATTAGTTTTTTCACCACGGTCCCGAGACGGAAAAATGAACCCTGCGCTGAAACGGATGAAGATAGAAACTTCTACCCGAAAGCATCATAAAATAGACTCTTCAACGATTAAAATAAAAAAAATTTCATCCTTCTACGACACCCAGAAGCAGAGATACGGATTTTCAAACATAAGCCTGCACCGCTCCCCTGGCCGCCCTGACCCCTCGCCGAGGGCCTCCCAAAAATCGGACACCCTCCACTTTGAACTTAAATATCTCGCTTGTTTTTGGATGGATCTGGATGAAACTTGTTTCACGTGTTCCTTGGACTCTTGGCTTTCGATCCACGCCACTAAAATGATCCTGCGTCAATTAGTTTTTTCACCACGGTCCCGAGACGGAAAAATGAACCCTGCGCTGAAACGGATGAAGATAGAAACTTCTACCCGAAAGCATCATAAAATAGACTCTTCAACGATTAAAATAAAAAAAATTTCATCCTTCTACGACACCCAGAAGCAGAGATACGGATTTTCAAACATAAGCCTGCACCGCTCCCCTGGCCGCCCTGACCCCTCGCCAAGGGCCTCCCAAAAATCGGACACCCTCCACTTTGAACTTAAATATCTCGCTTGTTTTTGGATGGATCTGGATGAAACTTGTTTCACGTGTTCCTTGGACTCTTGGCTTTCGATCCACGCCACTAAAATGATCCTGCGTCAATTAGTTTTTTCACCACGGTCCCGAGACGGAAAAATGAACCCTGCGCTGAAACGGATGAAGATAGAAACTTCTACCCGAAAGCATCATAAAATAGACTCTTCAACGATTAAAATAAAAAAAATTTCATCCTTCTACGACACCCAGAAGCAGAGATACGGATTTTCAAACATAAGCCTGCACCGCTCCCCTGGCCGCCCTGACCCCTCGCCGAGGGCCTCCCAAAAATCGGACACCCTCCACTTTGAACTTAAATATCTCGCTTGTTTTTGGATGGATCTGGATGAAACTTTTTTCACGTGTTCCTTGGACTCTTGGCTTTCGATCCACGCCACTAAAATGATCCTGCGTCAATTAGTTTTTTCACCACGGTCCCGAGACGGAAAAATGAACCCTGCGCTGAAACGGATGAAGATAGAAACTTCTACCCGAAAGCATCATAAAATAGACTCTTCAACGATTAAAATAAAAAAAATTTCATCCTTCTACGACACCCAGAAGCAGAGATACGGATTTTCAAACATAAGCCTGCACCGCTCCCCTGGCCGCCCTGACCCCTCGCCGAGGGCCTCCCAAAAATCGGACACCCTCCACTTTGAACTTAAATATCTCGCTTGTTTTTGGATGGATCTGGATGAAACTTGTTTCACGTGTTCCTTGGACTCTTGGCTTTCGATCCACGCCACTAAAATGATCCTGCGTCAATTAGTTTTTTCACCACGGTCCCGAGACGGAAAAATGAACCCTGCGCTGAAACGGATGAAGATAGAAACTTCTACCCGAAAGCATCATAAAATAGACTCTTCAACGATTAAAATAAAAAAAATTTCATCCTTCTACGACACCCAGAAGCAGAGATACGGATTTTCAAACATAAGCCTGCACCGCTCCCCTGGCCGCCCTGACCCCTCGCCAAGGGCCTCCCAAAAATCGGACACCCTCCACTTTGAACTTAAATATCTCGCTTGTTTTTGGATGGATCTGGATGAAACTTGTTTCACGTGTTCCTTGGACTCTTGGCTTTCGATCCACGCCACTAAAATGATCCTGCGTCAATTAGTTTTTTCACCACGGTCCCGAGACGGAAAAATGAACCCTGCGCTGAAACGGATGAAGATAGAAACTTCTACCCGAAAGCATCATAAAATAGACTCTTCAACGATTAAAATAAAAAAAATTTCATCCTTCTACGACACCCAGAAGCAGAGATACGGATTTTCAAACATAAGCCTGCACCGCTCCCCTGGCCGCCCTGACCCCTCGCCGAGGGCCTCCCAAAAATCGGACACCCTCCACTTTGAACTTAAATATCTCGCTTGTTTTTGGATGGATCTGGATGAAACTTTTTTCACGTGTTCCTTGGACTCTTGGCTTTCGATCCACGCCACTAAAATGATCCTGCGTCAATAAGTTTTTTCACCACGGTCCCGAGACGGAAAAATGAACCCTGCGCTGAAACGGATGAAGATAGAAACTTCTACCCGAAAGCATCATAAAATAGACTCTTCAACGATTAAAATAAAAAAAATTTCATCCTTCTACGACCCCCAGAAGCAGAGATACGGATTTTCAAACATAAGCCTGCACCGCTCCCCTGGCCGCCCTGACCCCTCGCCGAGGGCCTCCCAAAAATCGGACACCCTCCACTTTGAACTTAAATATCTCGCTTGTTTTTGGATGGATCTGGATGAAACTTTTTTCACGTGTTCCTTGGACTCTTGGCTTTCGATCCACGCCACTAAAATGATCCTGCGTCAATTAGTTTTTTCACCACGGTCCCGAGACGGAAAAATGAACCCTGCGCTGAAACGGATGAAGATAGAAACTTCTACCCGAAAGCATCATAAAATAGACTCTTCAACGATTAAAATAAAAAAAATTTCATCCTTCTACGACACCCAGAAGCAGAGATACGGATTTTCAAACATAAGCCTGCACCGCTCCCCTGGCCGCCCTGACCCCTCGCCGAGGGCCTCCCAAAAATCGGACACCCTCCACTTTGAACTTAAATATCTCGCTTGTTTTTGGATGGATCTGGATGAAACTTGTTTCACGTGTTCCTTGGACTCTTGGCTTTCGATCCACGCCACTAAAATGATCCTGCGTCAATTAGTTTTTTCACCACGGTCCCGAGACGGAAAAATGAACCCTGCGCTGAAACGGATGAAGATAGAAACTTCTACCCGAAAGCATCATAAAATAGACTCTTCAACGATTAAAATAAAAAAAATTTCATCCTTCTACGACACCCAGAAGCAGAGATACGGATTTTCAAACATAAGCCTGCACCGCTCCCCTGGCCGCCCTGACCCCTCGCCGAGGGCCTCCCAAAAATCGGACACCCTCCACTTTGAACTTAAATATCTCGCTTGTTTTTGGATGGATCTGGATGAAACTTTTTTCACGTGTTCCTTGGACTCTTGGCTTTCGATCCACGCCACTAAAATGATCCTGCGTCAATAAGTTTTTTCACCACGGTCCCGAGACGGAAAAATGAACCCTGCGCTGAAACGGATGAACATAGAAACTTCTACCCGAAAGCATCATAAAATAGACTCTTCAACGATTAAAATAAAAAAAATTTCATCCTTCTACGACCCCCAGAAGCAGAGATACGGATTTTCAAACATAAGCCTGCACCGCTCCCCTGGCCGCCCTGACCCCTCGCCGAGGGCCTCCCAAAAATCGGACACCCTCCACTTTGAACTTAAATATCTCGCTTGTTTTTGGATGGATCTGGATGAAACTTTTTTCACGTGTTCCTTGGACTCTTGGCTTTCGATCCACGCCACTAAAATGATCCTGCGTCAATTAGTTTTTTCACCACGGTCCCGAGACGGAAAAATGAACCCTGCGCTGAAACGGATGAAGATAGAAACTTCTACCCGAAAGCATCATAAAATAGACTCTTCAACGATTAAAATAAAAAAAATTTCATCCTTCTACGACACCCAGAAGCAGAGATACGGATTTTCAAACATAAGCCTGCACCGCTCCCCTGGCCGCCCTGACCCCTCGCCGAGGGCCTCCCAAAAATCGGACACCCTCCACTTTGAAGTTAAATATCTCGCTTGTTTTTGGATGGATCTGGATGAAACTTGTTTCACGTGTTCCTTGGACTCTTGGCTTTCGATCCACGCCACTAAAATGATCCTGCGTCAATTAGTTTTTTCACCACGGTCCCGAGACGGAAAAATGAACCCTGCGCTGAAACGGATGAAGATAGAAACTTCTACCCGAAAGCATCATAAAATAGACTCTTCAACGATTAAAATAAAAAAAATTTCATCCTTCTACGACACCCAGAAGCAGAGATACGGATTTTCAAACATAAGCCTGCACCGCTCCCCTGGCCGCCCTGACCCCTCGCCGAGGGCCTCCCAAAAATCGGACACCCTCCACTTTGAACTTAAATATCTCGCTTGTTTTTGGATGGATCTGGATGAAACTTGTTTCACGTGTTCCTTGGACTCTTGGCTTTCGATCCACGCCACTAAAATGATCCTGCGTCAATTAGTTTTTTCACCACGGTCCCGAGACGGAAAAATGAACCCTGCGCTGAAACGGATGAAGATAGAAACTTCTACCCGAAAGCATCATAAAATAGACTCTTCAACGATTAAAATAAAAAAAATTTCATCCTTCTACGACACCCAGAAGCAGAGATACGGATTTTCAAACATAAGCCTGCACCGCTCCCCTGGCCGCCCTGACCCCTCGCCGAGGGCCTCCCAAAAATCGGACACCCTCCACTTTGAAGTTAAATATCTCGCTTGTTTTTGGATGGATCTGGATGAAACTTGTTTCACGTGTTCCTTGGACTCTTGGCTTTCGATCCACGCCACTAAAATGATCCTGCGTCAATTAGTTTTTTCACCACGGTCCCGAGACGGAAAAATGAACCCTGCGCTGAAACGGATGAAGATAGAAACTTCTACCCGAAAGCATCATAAAATAGACTCTTCAACGATTAAAATAAAAAAAATGTCATCCTTCTACGACACCCAGAAGCAGAGATACGGATTTTCAAACATAAGCCTGCACCGCTCCCCTGGCCGCCCTGACCCCTCGCCGAGGGCCTCCCAAAAATCGGACACCCTCCACTTTGAACTTAAATATCTCGCTTGTTTTTGGATGGATCTGGATGAAACTTGTTTCACGTGTTCCTTGGACTCTTGGCTTTCGATCCACGCCACTAAAATGATCCTGCGTCAATTAGTTTTTTCACCACGGTCCCGAGACGGAAAAATGAACCCTGCGCTGAAACGGATGAAGATAGAAACTTCTACCCGAAAGCATCATAAAATAGACTCTTCAACGATTAAAATAAAAAAAATTTCATCCTTCTACGACACCCAGAAGCAGAGATACGGATTTTCAAACATAAGCCTGCACCGCTCCCCTGGCCGCCCTGACCCCTCGCCGAGGGCCTCCCAAAAATCGGACACCCTCCACTTTGAACTTAAATATCTCGCTTGTTTTTGGATGGATCTGGATGAAACTTTTTTCACGTGTTCCTTGGACTCTTGGCTTTCGATCCACGCCACTAAAATGATCCTGCGTCAATTAGTTTTTTCACCACGGTCCCGAGACGGAAAAATGAACCCTGCGCTGAAACGGATGAAGATAGAAACTTCTACCCGAAAGCATCATAAAATAGACTCTTCAACGATTAAAATAAAAAAAATTTCATCCTTCTACGACACCCAGAAGCAGAGATACGGATTTTCAAACATAAGCCTGCACCGCTCCCCTGGCCGCCCTGACCCCTCGCCGAGGGCCTCCCAAAAATCGGACACCCTCCACTTTGAACTTAAATATCTCGCTTGTTTTTGGATGGATCTGGATGAAACTTGTTTCACGTGTTCCTTGGACTCTTGGCTTTCGATCCACGCCACTAAAATGATCCTGCGTCAATTAGTTTTTTCACCACGGTCCCGAGACGGAAAAATGAACCCTGCGCTGAAACGGATGAAGATAGAAACTTCTACCCGAAAGCATCATAAAATAGACTCTTCAACGATTAAAATAAAAAAAATTGCATCCTTCTACGACACCCAGAAGCAGAGATACGGATTTTCAAACATAAGCCTGCACCGCTCCCCTGGCCGCCCTGACCCCTCGCCGAGGGCCTCCCAAAAATCGGACACCCTCCACTTTGAACTTAAATATCTCGCTTGTTTTTGGATGGATCTGGATGAAACTTGTTTCACGTGTTCCTTGGACTCTTGGCTTTCGATCCACGCCACTAAAATGATCCTGCGTCAATTAGTTTTTTCACCACGGTCCCGAGACGGAAAAATGAACCCTGCGCTGAAACGGATGAAGATAGAAACTTCTACCCGAAAGCATCATAAAATAGACTCTTCAACGATTAAAATAAAAAAAATTTCATCCTTCTACGACACCCAGAAGCAGAGATACGGATTTTCAAACATAAGCCTGCACCGCTCCCCTGGCCGCCCTGACCCCTCGCCGAGGGCCTCCCAAAAATCGGACACCCTCCACTTTGAACTTAAATATCTCGCTTGTTTTTGGATGGATCTGGATGAAACTTGTTTCACGTGTTCCTTGGACTCTTGGCTTTCGATCCACGCCACTAAAATGATCCTGCGTCAATTAGTTTTTTCACCACGGTCCCGAGACGGAAAAATGAACCCTGCGCTGAAACGGATGAAGATAGAAACTTCTACCCGAAAGCATCATAAAATAGACTCTTCAACGATTAAAATAAAAAAAATTTCATCCTTCTACGACACCCAGAAGCAGAGATACGGATTTTCAAACATAAGCCTGCACCGCTCCCCTGGCCGCCCTGACCCCTCGCCGAGGGCCTCCCAAAAATCGGACACCCTCCACTTTGAAGTTAAATATCTCGCTTGTTTTTGGATGGATCTGGATGAAACTTGTTTCACGTGTTCCTTGGACTCTTGGCTTTCGATCCACGCCACTAAAATGATCCTGCGTCAATTAGTTTTTTCACCACGGTCCCGAGACGGAAAAATGAACCCTGCGCTGAAACGGATGAAGATAGAAACTTCTACCCGAAAGCATCATAAAATAGACTCTTCAACGATTAAAATAAAAAAAATTTCATCCTTCTACGACACCCAGAAGCAGAGATACGGATTTTCAAACATAAGCCTGCACCGCTCCCCTGGCCGCCCTGACCCCACGCCGAGGGCCTCCCAAAAATCGGACACCCTCCACTTTGAACTTAAATATCTCGCTTGTTTTTGGATGGATCTGGATGAAACTTGTTTCACGTGTTCCTTGGACTCTTGGCTTTCGATCCACGCCACTAAAATGATCCTGCGTCAATTAGTTTTTTCACCACGGTCCCGAGACGGAAAAATGAACCCTGCGCTGAAACGGATGAAGATAGAAACTTCTACCCGAAAGCATCATAAAATAGACTCTTCAACGATTAAAATAAAAAAAATTTCATCCTTCTACGACACCCAGAAGCAGAGATACGGATTTTCAAACATAAGCCTGCACCGCTCCCCTGGCCGCCCTGACCCCTCGCCGAGGGCCTCCCAAAAATCGGACACCCTCCACTTTGAACTTAAATATCTCGCTTGTTTTTGGATGGATCTGGATGAAACTTTTTTCACGTGTTCCTTGGACTCTTGGCTTTCGATCCACGCCACTAAAATGATCCTGCGTCAATTAGTTTTTTCACCACGGTCCCGAGACGGAAAAATGAACCCTGCGCTGAAACGGATGAAGATAGAAACTTCTACCCGAAAGCATCATAAAATAGACTCTTCAACGATTAAAATAAAACAAATTTCATCCTTCTACGACACCCAGAAGCAGAGATACGGATTTTCAAACATAAGCCTGCACCGCTCCCCTGGCCGCCCTGACCCCTCGCCGAGGGCCTCCCAGAAATCGGACACCCTCCACTTTGAACTTAAATATCTCGCTTGTTTTTGGATGGATCTGGATGAAACTTGTTTCACGTGTTCCTTGGACTCTTGGCTTTCGATCCACGCCACTAAAATGATCCTGCGTCAATTAGTTTTTTCACCGCGGTCCCGAGACGGAAAAATGAACCCTGCGCTGAAACGGATGAAGATAGAAACTTCTACCCGAAAGCATCATAAAATAGACTCTTCAACGATTAAAATAAAAAAAATTTCATCCTTCTACGACCCCCAGAAGCAGAGATACGGATTTTCAAACATAAGCCTGCACCGCTCCCCTGGCCGCCCTGACCCCTCGCCGAGGGCCTCCCAAAAATCGGACACCCTCCACTTTGAACTTAAATATCTCGCTTGTTTTTGGATGGATCTGGATGAAACTTTTTTCACGTGTTCCTTGGACTCTTGGCTTTCGATCCACGCCACTAAAATGATCCTGCGTCAATTAGTTTTTTCACCACGGTCCCGAGACGGAAAAATGAACCCTGCGCTGAAACGGATGAAGATAGAAACTTCTACCCGAAAGCATCATAAAATAGACTCTTCAACGATTAAAATAAAAAAAATTTCATCCTTCTACGACACCCAGAAGCAGAGATACGGATTTTCAAACATAAGCCTGCACCGCTCCCCTGGCCGCCCTGACCCCTCGCCGAGGGCCTCCCAAAAATCGGACACCCTCCACTTTGAACTTAAATATCTCGCTTGTTTTTGGATGGATCTGGATGAAACTTGTTTCACGTGTTCCTTGGACTCTTGGCTTTCGATCCACGCCACTAAAATGATCCTGCGTCAATTAGTTTTTTCACCACGGTCCCGAGACGGAAAAATGAACCCTGCGCTGAAACGGATGAAGATAGAAACTTCTACCCGAAAGCATCATAAAATAGACTCTTCAACGATTAAAATAAAAAAAATTTCATCCTTCTACGACACCCAGAAGCAGAGATACGGATTTTCAAACATAAGCCTGCACCGCTCCCCTGGCCGCCCTGACCCCACGCCGAGGGCCTCCCAAAAATCGGACACCCTCCACTTTGAACTTAAATATCTCGCTTGTTTTTGGATGGATCTGGATGAAACTTGTTTCACGTGTTCCTTGGACTCTTGGCTTTCGATCCACGCCACTAAAATGATCCTGCGTCAATTAGTTTTTTCACCACGGTCCCGAGACGGAAAAATGAACCCTGCGCTGAAACGGATGAAGATAGAAACTTCTACCCGAAAGCATCATAAAATAGACTCTTCAACGATTAAAATAAAAAAAATTTCATCCTTCTACGACACCCAGAAGCAGAGATACGGATTTTCAAACATAAGCCTGCACCGCTCCCCTGGCCGCCCTGACCCCTCGCCGAGGGCCTCCCAAAAATCGGACACCCTCCACTTTGAACTTAAATATCTCGCTTGTTTTTGGATGGATCTGGATGAAACTTTTTTCACGTGTTCCTTGGACTCTTGGCTTTCGATCCACGCCACTAAAATGATCCTGCGTCAATTAGTTTTTTCACCACGGTCCCGAGACGGAAAAATGAACCCTGCGCTGAAACGGATGAAGATAGAAACTTCTACCCGAAAGCATCATAAAATAGACTCTTCAACGATTAAAATAAAACAAATTTCATCCTTCTACGACACCCAGAAGCAGAGATACGGATTTTCAAACATAAGCCTGCACCGCTCCCCTGGCCGCCCTGACCCCTCGCCGAGGGCCTCCCAGAAATCGGACACCCTCCACTTTGAACTTAAATATCTCGCTTGTTTTTGGATGGATCTGGATGAAACTTGTTTCACGTGTTCCTTGGACTCTTGGCTTTCGATCCACGCCACTAAAATGATCCTGCGTCAATTAGTTTTTTCACCGCGGTCCCGAGACGGAAAAATGAACCCTGCGCTGAAACGGATGAAGATAGAAACTTCTACCCGAAAGCATCATAAAATAGACTCTTCAACGATTAAAATAAAAAAAATTTCATCCTTCTACGACCCCCAGAAGCAGAGATACGGATTTTCAAACATAAGCCTGCACCGCTCCCCTGGCCGCCCTGACCCCTCGCCGAGGGCCTCCCAAAAATCGGACACCCTCCACTTTGAACTTAAATATCTCGCTTGTTTTTGGATGGATCTGGATGAAACTTTTTTCACGTGTTCCTTGGACTCTTGGCTTTCGATCCACGCCACTAAAATGATCCTGCGTCAATTAGTTTTTTCACCACGGTCCCGAGACGGAAAAATGAACCCTGCGCTGAAACGGATGAAGATAGAAACTTCTACCCGAAAGCATCATAAAATAGACTCTTCAACGATTAAAATAAAAAAAATTTCATCCTTCTACGACACCCAGAAGCAGAGATACGGATTTTCAAACATAAGCCTGCACCGCTCCCCTGGCCGCCCTGACCCCTCGCCGAGGGCCTCCCAAAAATCGGACACCCTCCACTTTGAACTTAAATATCTCGCTTGTTTTTGGATGGATCTGGATGAAACTTGTTTCACGTGTTCCTTGGACTCTTGGCTTTCGATCCACGCCACTAAAATGATCCTGCGTCAATTAGTTTTTTCACCACGGTCCCGAGACGGAAAAATGAACCCTGCGCTGAAACGGATGAAGATAGAAACTTCTACCCGAAAGCATCATAAAATAGACTCTTCAACGATTAAAATAAAAAAAATTTCATCCTTCTACGACACCCAGAAGCAGAGATACGGATTTTCAAACATAAGCCTGCACCGCTCCCCTGGCCGCCCTGACCCCTCGCCGAGGGCCTCCCAAAAATCGGACACCCTCCACTTTGAACTTAAATATCTCGCTTGTTTTTGGATGGATCTGGATGAAACTTTTTTCACGTGTTCCTTGGACTCTTGGCTTTCGATCCACGCCACTAAAATGATCCTGCGTCAATTAGTTTTTTCACCGCGGTCCCGAGACGGAAAAATGAACCCTGCGCTGAAACGGATGAAGATAGAAACTTCTACCCGAAAGCATCATAAAATAGACTCTTCAACGATTAAAATAAAAAAAATTTCATCCTTCTACGACCCCCAGAAGCAGAGATACGGATTTTCAAACATAAGCCTGCACCGCTCCCCTGGCCGCCCTGACCCCTCGCCGAGGGCCTCCCAAAAATCGGACACCCTCCACTTTGAACTTAAATATCTCGCTTGTTTTTGGATGGATCTGGATGAAACTTTTTTCACGTGTTCCTTGGACTCTTGGCTTTCGATCCACGCCACTAAAATGATCCTGCGTCAATTAGTTTTTTCACCACGGTCCCGAGACGGAAAAATGAACCCTGCGCTGAAACGGATGAAGATAGAAACTTCTACCCGAAAGCATCATAAAATAGACTCTTCAACGATTAAAATAAAAAAAATTTCATCCTTCTACGACCCCCAGAAGCAGAGATACGGATTTTCAAACATAAGCCTGCACCGCTCCCCTGGCCGCCCTGACCCCTCGCCGAGGGCCTCCCAAAAATCGGACACCCTCCACTTTGAACTTAAATATCTCGCTTGTTTTTGGATGGATCTGGATGAAACTTGTTTCACGTGTTCCTTGGACTCTTGGCTTTCGATCCACGCCACTAAAATGATCCTGCGTCAATTAGTTTTTTCACAACGGTCCCGAGACGGAAAAATGAACCCTGCGCTGAAACGGATGAAGATAGAGACTTCTACCCCAAAGCATCATAAAATAGACTCTTCAACGATTAAAATAAAAAAAATTTCATCCTTCTACGACCCCCAGAAGCAGAGATACGGATTTTCAAACATAAGCCTGCACCGCTCCCCTGGCCGCCCTGACCCCTCGCCGAGGGCCTCCCAGAAATCGGACACCCTCCACTTTGAACTTAAATATCTCGCTTGTTTTTGGATGGATCTGGATGAAACTTGTTTCACGTGTTCCTTGGACTCTTGGCTTTCGATCCACGCCACTAAAATGATCCTGCGTCAATTAGTTTTTTCACCGCGGTCCCGAGACGGAAAAATGAACCCTGCGCTGAAACGGATGAAGATAGAAACTTCTACCCGAAAGCATCATAAAATAGACTCTTCAACGATTAAAATAAAAAAAATTTCATCCTTCTACGACCCCCAGAAGCAGAGATACGGATTTTCAAACATAAGCCTGCACCGCTCCCCTGGCCGCCCTGACCCCTCGCCGAGGGCCTCCCAAAAATCGGACACCCTCCACTTTGAACTTAAATATCTCGCTTGTTTTTGGATGGATCTGGATGAAACTTTTTTCACGTGTTCCTTGGACTCTTGGCTTTCGATCCACGCCACTAAAATGATCCTGCGTCAATTAGTTTTTTCACCACGGTCCCGAGACGGAAAAATGAACCCTGCGCTGAAACGGATGAAGATAGAAACTTCTACCCGAAAGCATCATAAAATAGACTCTTCAACGATTAAAATAAAAAAAATTTCATCCTTCTACGACACCCAGAAGCAGAGATACGGATTTTCAAACATAAGCCTGCACCGCTCCCCTGGCCGCCCTGACCCCTCGCCGAGGGCCTCCCAAAAATCGGACACCCTCCACTTTGAACTTAAATATCTCGCTTGTTTTTGGATGGATCTGGATGAAACTTGTTTCACGTGTTCCTTGGACTCTTGGCTTTCGATCCACGCCACTAAAATGATCCTGCGTCAATTAGTTTTTTCACCACGGTCCCGAGACGGAAAAATGAACCCTGCGCTGAAACGGATGAAGATAGAAACTTCTACCCGAAAGCATCATAAAATAGACTCTTCAACGATTAAAATAAAAAAAATTTCATCCTTCTACGACACCCAGAAGCAGAGATACGGATTTTCAAACATAAGCCTGCACCGCTCCCCTGGCCGCCCTGACCCCTCGCCGAGGGCCTCCCAAAAATCGGACACCCTCCACTTTGAACTTAAATATCTCGCTTGTTTTTGGATGGATCTGGATGAAACTTTTTTCACGTGTTCCTTGGACTCTTGGCTTTCGATCCACGCCACTAAAATGATCCTGCGTCAATTAGTTTTTTCACCGCGGTCCCGAGACGGAAAAATGAACCCTGCGCTGAAACGGATGAAGATAGAAACTTCTACCCGAAAGCATCATAAAATAGACTCTTCAACGATTAAAATAAAAAAAATTTCATCCTTCTACGACCCCCAGAAGCAGAGATACGGATTTTCAAACATAAGCCTGCACCGCTCCCCTGGCCGCCCTGACCCCTCGCCGAGGGCCTCCCAAAAATCGGACACCCTCCACTTTGAACTTAAATATCTCGCTTGTTTTTGGATGGATCTGGATGAAACTTTTTTCACGTGTTCCTTGGACTCTTGGCTTTCGATCCACGCCACTAAAATGATCCTGCGTCAATTAGTTTTTTCACCACGGTCCCGAGACGGAAAAATGAACCCTGCGCTGAAACGGATGAAGATAGAAACTTCTACCCGAAAGCATCATAAAATAGACTCTTCAACGATTAAAATAAAAAAAATTTCATCCTTCTACGACACCCAGAAGCAGAGATACGGATTTTCAAACATAAGCCTGCACCGCTCCCCTGGCCGCCCTGACCCCTCGCCGAGGGCCTCCCAAAAATCGGACACCCTCCACTTTGAACTTAAATATCTCGCTTGTTTTTGGATGGATCTGGATGAAACTTGTTTCACGTGTTCCTTGGACTCTTGGCTTTCGATCCACGCCACTAAAATGATCCTGCGTCAATTAGTTTTTTCACCACGGTCCCGAGACGGAAAAATGAACCCTGCGCTGAAACGGATGAAGATAGAAACTTCTACCCGAAAGCATCATAAAATAGACTCTTCAACGATTAAAATAAAAAAAATTTCATCCTTCTACGACACCCAGAAGCAGAGATACGGATTTTCAAACATAAGCCTGCACCGCTCCCCTGGCCGCCCTGACCCCTCGCCGAGGGCCTCCCAAAAATCGGACACCCTCCACTTTGAACTTAAATATCTCGCTTGTTTTTGGATGGATCTGGATGAAACTTTTTTCACGTGTTCCTTGGACTCTTGGCTTTCGATCCACGCCACTAAAATGATCCTGCGTCAATTAGTTTTTTCACCGCGGTCCCGAGACGGAAAAATGAACCCTGCGCTGAAACGGATGAAGATAGAAACTTCTACCCGAAAGCATCATAAAATAGACTCTTCAACGATTAAAATAAAAAAAATTTCATCCTTCTACGACCCCCAGAAGCAGAGATACGGATTTTCAAACATAAGCCTGCACCGCTCCCCTGGCCGCCCTGACCCCTCGCCGAGGGCCTCCCAAAAATCGGACACCCTCCACTTTGAACTTAAATATCTCGCTTGTTTTTGGATGGATCTGGATGAAACTTTTTTCACGTGTTCCTTGGACTCTTGGCTTTCGATCCACGCCACTAAAATGATCCTGCGTCAATTAGTTTTTTCACCACGGTCCCGAGACGGAAAAATGAACCCTGCGCTGAAACGGATGAAGATAGAAACTTCTACCCGAAAGCATCATAAAATAGACTCTTCAACGATTAAAATAAAAAAAATTTCATCCTTCTACGACACCCAGAAGCAGAGATACGGATTTTCAAACATAAGCCTGCACCGCTCCCCTGGCCGCCCTGACCCCTCGCCGAGGGCCTCCCAAAAATCGGACACCCTCCACTTTGAACTTAAATATCTCGCTTGTTTTTGGATGGATCTGGATGAAACTTTTTTCACGTGTTCCTTGGACTCTTGGCTTTCGATCCACGCCACTAAAATGATCCTGCGTCAATTAGTTTTTTCACCGCGGTCCCGAGACGGAAAAATGAACCCTGCGCTGAAACGGATGAAGATAGAAACTTCTACCCGAAAGCATCATAAAATAGACTCTTCAACGATTAAAATAAAAAAAATTTCATCCTTCTACGACCCCCAGAAGCAGAGATACGGATTTTCAAACATAAGCCTGCACCGCTCCCCTGGCCGCCCTGACCCCTCGCCGAGGGCCTCCCAAAAATCGGACACCCTCCACTTTGAACTTAAATATCTCGCTTGTTTTTGGATGGATCTGGATGAAACTTTTTTCACGTGTTCCTTGGACTCTTGGCTTTCGATCCACGCCACTAAAATGATCCTGCGTCAATTAGTTTTTTCACCACGGTCCCGAGACGGAAAAATGAACCCTGCGCTGAAACGGATGAAGATAGAAACTTCTACCCGAAAGCATCATAAAATAGACTCTTCAACGATTAAAATAAAAAAAATTTCATCCTTCTACGACACCCAGAAGCAGAGATACGGATTTTCAAACATAAGCCTGCACCGCTCCCCTGGCCGCCCTGACCCCACGCCGAGGGCCTCCCAAAAATCGGACACCCTCCACTTTGAACTTAAATATCTCGCTTGTTTTTGGATGGATCTGGATGAAACTTGTTTCACGTGTTCCTTGGACTCTTGGCTTTCGATCCACGCCACTAAAATGATCCTGCGTCAATTAGTTTTTTCACCACGGTCCCGAGACGGAAAAATGAACCCTGCGCTGAAACGGATGAAGATAGAAACTTCTACCCGAAAGCATCATAAAATAGACTCTTCAACGATTAAAATAAAAAAAATTTCATCCTTCTACGACACCCAGAAGCAGAGATACGGATTTTCAAACATAAGCCTGCACCGCTCCCCTGGCCGCCCTGACCCCTCGCCGAGGGCCTCCCAAAAATCGGACACCCTCCACTTTGAACTTAAATATCTCGCTTGTTTTTGGATGGATCTGGATGAAACTTTTTTCACGTGTTCCTTGGACTCTTGGCTTTCGATCCACGCCACTAAAATGATCCTGCGTCAATTAGTTTTTTCACCGCGGTCCCGAGACGGAAAAATGAACCCTGCGCTGAAACGGATGAAGATAGAAACTTCTACCCGAAAGCATCATAAAATAGACTCTTCAACGATTAAAATAAAAAAAATTTCATCCTTCTACGACCCCCAGAAGCAGAGATACGGATTTTCAAACATAAGCCTGCACCGCTCCCCTGGCCGCCCTGACCCCTCGCCGAGGGCCTCCCAAAAATCGGACACCCTCCACTTTGAACTTAAATATCTCGCTTGTTTTTGGATGGATCTGGATGAAACTTTTTTCACGTGTTCCTTGGACTCTTGGCTTTCGATCCACGCCACTAAAATGATCCTGCGTCAATTAGTTTTTTCACCACGGTCCCGAGACGGAAAAATGAACCCTGCGCTGAAACGGATGAAGATAGAAACTTCTACCCGAAAGCATCATAAAATAGACTCTTCAACGATTAAAATAAAAAAAATTTCATCCTTCTACGACACCCAGAAGCAGAGATACGGATTTTCAAACATAAGCCTGCACCGCTCCCCTGGCCGCCCTGACCCCACGCCGAGGGCCTCCCAAAAATCGGACACCCTCCACTTTGAACTTAAATATCTCGCTTGTTTTTGGATGGATCTGGATGAAACTTGTTTCACGTGTTCCTTGGACTCTTGGCTTTCGATCCACGCCACTAAAATGATCCTGCGTCAATTAGTTTTTTCACCACGGTCCCGAGACGGAAAAATGAACCCTGCGCTGAAACGGATGAAGATAGAAACTTCTACCCGAAAGCATCATAAAATAGACTCTTCAACGATTAAAATAAAAAAAATTTCATCCTTCTACGACACCCAGAAGCAGAGATACGGATTTTCAAACATAAGCCTGCACCGCTCCCCTGGCCGCCCTGACCCCTCGCCGAGGGCCTCCCAAAAATCGGACACCCTCCACTTTGAACTTAAATATCTCGCTTGTTTTTGGATGGATCTGGATGAAACTTGTTTCACGTGTTCCTTGGACTCTTGGCTTTCGATCCACGCCACTAAAATGATCCTGCGTCAATTAGTTTTTTCACCACGGTCCCGAGACGGAAAAATGAACCCTGCGCTGAAACGGATGAAGATAGAAACTTCTACCCGAAAGCATCATAAAATAGACTCTTCAACGATTAAAATAAAAAAAATTTCATCCTTCTACGACACCCAGAAGCAGAGATACGGATTTTCAAACATAAGCCTGCACCGCTCCCCTGGCCGCCCTGACCCCACGCCGAGGGCCTCCCAAAAATCGGACACCCTCCACTTTGAACTTAAATATCTCGCTTGTTTTTGGATGGATCTGGATGAAACTTGTTTCACGTGTTCCTTGGACTCTTGGCTTTCGATCCACGCCACTAAAATGATCCTGCGTCAATTAGTTTTTTCACCACGGTCCCGAGACGGAAAAATGAACCCTGCGCTGAAACGGATGAAGATAGAAACTTCTACCCGAAAGCATCATAAAATAGACTCTTCAACGATTAAAATAAAAAAAATTTCATCCTTCTACGACACCCAGAAGCAGAGATACGGATTTTCAAACATAAGCCTGCACCGCTCCCCTGGCCGCCCTGACCCCTCGCCGAGGGCCTCCCAAAAATCGGACACCCTCCACTTTGAACTTAAATATCTCGCTTGTTTTTGGATGGATCTGGATGAAACTTGTTTCACGTGTTCCTTGGACTCTTGGCTTTCGATCCACGCCACTAAAATGATCCTGCGTCAATTAGTTTTTTCACCACGGTCCCGAGACGGAAAAATGAACCCTGCGCTGAAACGGATGAAGATAGAAACTTCTACCCGAAAGCATCATAAAATAGACTCTTCAACGATTAAAATAAAAAAAATTTCATCCTTCTACGACACCCAGAAGCAGAGATACGGATTTTCAAACATAAGCCTGCACCGCTCCCCTGGCCGCCCTGACCCCTCGCCGAGGGCCTCCCAAAAATCGGACACCCTCCACTTTGAACTTAAATATCTCGCTTGTTTTTGGATGGATCTGGATGAAACTTTTTTCACGTGTTCCTTGGACTCTTGGCTTTCGATCCACGCCACTAAAATGATCCTGCGTCAATTAGTTTTTTCACCGCGGTCCCGAGACGGAAAAATGAACCCTGCGCTGAAACGGATGAAGATAGAAACTTCTACCCGAAAGCATCATAAAATAGACTCTTCAACGATTAAAATAAAAAAAATTTCATCCTTCTACGACCCCCAGAAGCAGAGATACGGATTTTCAAACATAAGCCTGCACCGCTCCCCTGGCCGCCCTGACCACTCGCCGAGGGCCTCCCAAAAATCGGACACCCTCCACTTTGAACTTAAATATCTCGCTTGTTTTTGGATGGATCTGGATGAAACTTTTTTCACGTGTTCCTTGGACTCTTGGCTTTCGATCCACGCCACTAAAATGATCCTGCGTCAATTAGTTTTTTCACCACGGTCCCGAGACGGAAAAATGAACCCTGCGCTGAAACGGATGAAGATAGAAACTTCTACCCGAAAGCATCATAAAATAGACTCTTCAACGATTAAAATAAAAAAAATTTCATCCTTCTACGACACCCAGAAGCAGAGATACGGATTTTCAAACATAAGCCTGCACCGCTCCCCTGGCCGCCCTGACCCCTCGCCGAGGGCCTCCCAAAAATCGGACACCCTCCACTTTGAACTTAAATATCTCGCTTGTTTTTGGATGGATCTGGATGAAACTTGTTTCACGTGTTCCTTGGACTCTTGGCTTTCGATCCACGCCACTAAAATGATCCTGCGTCAATTAGTTTTTTCACCACGGTCCCGAGACGGAAAAATGAACCCTGCGCTGAAACGGATGAAGATAGAAACTTCTACCCGAAAGCATCATAAAATAGACTCTTCAACGATTAAAATAAAAAAAATTTCATCCTTCTACGACACCCAGAAGCAGAGATACGGATTTTCAAACATAAGCCTGCACCGCTCCCCTGGCCGCCCTGACCCCTCGCCGAGGGCCTCCCAAAAATCGGACACCCTCCACTTTGAACTTAAATATCTCGCTTGTTTTTGGATGGATCTGGATGAAACTTTTTTCACGTGTTCCTTGGACTCTTGGCTTTCGATCCACGCCACTAAAATGATCCTGCGTCAATTAGTTTTTTCACAACGGTCCCGAGACGGAAAAATGAACCCTGCGCTGAAACGGATGAAGATAGAAACTTCTACCCGAAAGCATCATAAAATAGACTCTTCAACGATTAAAATAAAAAAAATTTCATCCTTCTACGACACCCAGAAGCAGAGATACGGATTTTCAAACATAAGCCTGCACCGCTCCCCTGGCCGCCCTGACCCCTCGCCGAGGGCCTCCCAAAAATCGGACACCCTCCACTTTGAACTTAAATATCTCGCTTGTTTTTGGATGGATCTGGATGAAACTTTTTTCACGTGTTCCTTGGACTCTTGGCTTTCGATCCACGCCACTAAAATGATCCTGCGTCAATTAGTTTTTTCACCGCGGTCCCGAGACGGAAAAATGAACCCTGCGCTGAAACGGATGAAGATAGAAACTTCTACCCGAAAGCATCATAAAATAGACTCTTCAACGATTAAAATAAAAAAAATTTCATCCTTCTACGACCCCCAGAAGCAGAGATACGGATTTTCAAACATAAGCCTGCACCGCTCCCCTGGCCGCCCTGACCCCTCGCCGAGGGCCTCCCAAAAATCGGACACCCTCCACTTTGAACTTAAATATCTCGCTTGTTTTTGGATGGATCTGGATGAAACTTTTTTCACGTGTTCCTTGGACTCTTGGCTTTCGATCCACGCCACTAAAATGATCCTGCGTCAATTAGTTTTTTCACCACGGTCCCGAGACGGAAAAATGAACCCTGCGCTGAAACGGATGAAGATAGAAACTTCTACCCGAAAGCATCATAAAATAGACTCTTCAACGATTAAAATAAAAAAAATTTCATCCTTCTACGACACCCAGAAGCAGAGATACGGATTTTCAAACATAAGCCTGCACCGCTCCCCTGGCCGCCCTGACCCCTCGCCGAGGGCCTCCCAAAAATCGGACACCCTCCACTTTGAACTTAAATATCTCGCTTGTTTTTGGATGGATCTGGATGAAACTTTTTTCACGTGTTCCTTGGACTCTTGGCTTTCGATCCACGCCACTAAAATGATCCTGCGTCAATTAGTTTTTTCACCGCGGTCCCGAGACGGAAAAATGAACCCTGCGCTGAAACGGATGAAGATAGAAACTTCTACCCGAAAGCATCATAAAATAGACTCTTCAACGATTAAAATAAAAAAAATTTCATCCTTCTACGACCCCCAGAAGCAGAGATACGGATTTTCAAACATAAGCCTGCACCGCTCCCCTGGCCGCCCTGACCCCTCGCCGAGGGCCTCCCAAAAATCGGACACCCTCCACTTTGAACTTAAATATCTCGCTTGTTTTTGGATGGATCTGGATGAAACTTTTTTCACGTGTTCCTTGGACTCTTGGCTTTCGATCCACGCCACTAAAATGATCCTGCGTCAATTAGTTTTTTCACCACGGTCCCGAGACGGAAAAATGAACCCTGCGCTGAAACGGATGAAGATAGAAACTTCTACCCGAAAGCATCATAAAATAGACTCTTCAACGATTAAAATAAAAAAAATTTCATCCTTCTACGACACCCAGAAGCAGAGATACGGATTTTCAAACATAAGCCTGCACCGCTCCCCTGGCCGCCCTGACCCCTCGCCGAGGGCCTCCCAAAAATCGGACACCCTCCACTTTGAACTTAAATATCTCGCTTGTTTTTGGATGGATCTGGATGAAACTTTTTTCACGTGTTCCTTGGACTCTTGGCTTTCGATCCACGCCACTAAAATGATCCTGCGTCAATTAGTTTTTTCACCACGGTCCCGAGACGGAAAAATGAACCCTGCGCTGAAACGGATGAAGATAGAAACTTCTACCCGAAAGCATCATAAAATAGACTCTTCAACGATTAAAATAAAAAAAATTTCATCCTTCTACGACACCCAGAAGCAGAGATACGGATTTTCAAACATAAGCCTGCACCGCTCCCCTGGCCGCCCTGACCCCTCGCCGAGGGCCTCCCAAAAATCGGACACCCTCCACTTTGAACTTAAATATCTCGCTTGTTTTTGGATGGATCTGGATGAAACTTTTTTCACGTGTTCCTTGGACTCTTGGCTTTCGATCCACGCCACTAAAATGATCCTGCGTCAATTAGTTTTTTCACCGCGGTCCCGAGACGGAAAAATGAACCCTGCGCTGAAACGGATGAAGATAGAAACTTCTACCCGAAAGCATCATAAAATAGACTCTTCAACGATTAAAATAAAAAAAATTTCATCCTTCTACGACCCCCAGAAGCAGAGATACGGATTTTCAAACATAAGCCTGCACCGCTCCCCTGGCCGCCCTGACCCCTCGCCGAGGGCCTCCCAAAAATCGGACACCCTCCACTTTGAACTTAAATATCTCGCTTGTTTTTGGATGGATCTGGATGAAACTTTTTTCACGTGTTCCTTGGACTCTTGGCTTTCGATCCACGCCACTAAAATGATCCTGCGTCAATTAGTTTTTTCACCACGGTCCCGAGACGGAAAAATGAACCCTGCGCTGAAACGGATGAAGATAGAAACTTCTACCCGAAAGCATCATAAAATAGACTCTTCAACGATTAAAATAAAAAAAATTTCATCCTTCTACGACACCCAGAAGCAGAGATACGGATTTTCAAACATAAGCCTGCACCGCTCCCCTGGCCGCCCTGACCCCTCGCCGAGGGCCTCCCAAAAATCGGACACCCTCCACTTTGAACTTAAATATCTCGCTTGTTTTTGGATGGATCTGGATGAAACTTGTTTCACGTGTTCCTTGGACTCTTGGCTTTCGATCCACGCCACTAAAATGATCCTGCGTCAATTAGTTTTTTCACCACGGTCCCGAGACGGAAAAATGAACCCTGCGCTGAAACGGATGAAGATAGAAACTTCTACCCGAAAGCATCATAAAATAGACTCTTCAACGATTAAAATAAAAAAAATTTCATCCTTCTACGACACCCAGAAGCAGAGATACGGATTTTCAAACATAAGCCTGCACCGCTCCCCTGGCCGCCCTGACCCCTCGCCGAGGGCCTCCCAAAAATCGGACACCCTCCACTTTGAACTTAAATATCTCGCTTGTTTTTGGATGGATCTGGATGAAACTTTTTTCACGTGTTCCTTGGACTCTTGGCTTTCGATCCACGCCACTAAAATGATCCTGCGTCAATTAGTTTTTTCACAACGGTCCCGAGACGGAAAAATGAACCCTGCGCTGAAACGGATGAAGATAGAAACTTCTACCCGAAAGCATCATAAAATAGACTCTTCAACGATTAAAATAAAAAAAATTTCATCCTTCTACGACACCCAGAAGCAGAGATACGGATTTTCAAACATAAGCCTGCACCGCTCCCCTGGCCGCCCTGACCCCTCGCCGAGGGCCTCCCAAAAATCGGACACCCTCCACTTTGAACTTAAATATCTCGCTTGTTTTTGGATGGATCTGGATGAAACTTTTTTCACGTGTTCCTTGGACTCTTGGCTTTCGATCCACGCCACTAAAATGATCCTGCGTCAATTAGTTTTTTCACCACGGTCCCGAGACGGAAAAATGAACCCTGCGCTGAAACGGATGAAGATAGAAACTTCTACCCGAAAGCATCATAAAATAGACTCTTCAACGATTAAAATAAAAAAAATTTCATCCTTCTACGACACCCAGAAGCAGAGATACGGATTTTCAAACATAAGCCTGCACCGCTCCCCTGGCCGCCCTGACCCCTCGCCGAGGGCCTCCCAAAAATCGGACACCCTCCACTTTGAACTTAAATATCTCGCTTGTTTTTGGATGGATCTGGATGAAACTTGTTTCACGTGTTCCTTGGACTCTTGGCTTTCGATCCACGCCACTAAAATGATCCTGCGTCAATTAGTTTTTTCACCACGGTCCCGAGACGGAAAAATGAACCCTGCGCTGAAACGGATGAAGATAGAAACTTCTACCCGAAAGCATCATAAAATAGACTCTTCAACGATTAAAATAAAAAAAATTTCATCCTTCTACGACACCCAGAAGCAGAGATACGGATTTTCAAACATAAGCCTGCACCGCTCCCCTGGCCGCCCTGACCCCTCGCCGAGGGCCTCCCAAAAATCGGACACCCTCCACTTTGAACTTAAATATCTCGCTTGTTTTTGGATGGATCTGGATGAAACTTTTTTCACGTGTTCCTTGGACTCTTGGCTTTCGATCCACGCCACTAAAATGATCCTGCGTCAATTAGTTTTTTCACAACGGTCCCGAGACGGAAAAATGAACCCTGCGCTGAAACGGATGAAGATAGAAACTTCTACCCGAAAGCATCATAAAATAGACTCTTCAACGATTAAAATAAAAAAAATTTCATCCTTCTACGACACCCAGAAGCAGAGATACGGATTTTCAAACATAAGCCTGCACCGCTCCCCTGGCCGCCCTGACCCCTCGCCGAGGGCCTCCCAAAAATCGGACACCCTCCACTTTGAACTTAAATATCTCGCTTGTTTTTGGATGGATCTGGATGAAACTTTTTTCACGTGTTCCTTGGACTCTTGGCTTTCGATCCACGCCACTAAAATGATCCTGCGTCAATTAGTTTTTTCACCACGGTCCCGAGACGGAAAAATGAACCCTGCGCTGAAACGGATGAAGATAGAAACTTCTACCCGAAAGCATCATAAAATAGACTCTTCAACGATTAAAATAAAAAAAATTTCATCCTTCTACGACCCCCAGAAGCAGAGATACGGATTTTCAAACATAAGCCTGCACCGCTCCCCTGGCCGCCCTGACCCCTCGCCGAGGGCCTCCCAAAAATCGGACACCCTCCACTTTGAACTTAAATATCTCGCTTGTTTTTGGATGGATCTGGATGAAACTTTTTTCACGTGTTCCTTGGACTCTTGGCTTTCGATCCACGCCACTAAAATGATCCTGCGTCAATTAGTTTTTTCACCACGGTCCCGAGACGGAAAAATGAACCCTGCGCTGAAACGGATGAAGATAGAAACTTCTACCCGAAAGCATCATAAAATAGACTCTTCAACGATTAAAATAAAAAAAATTTCATCCTTCTACGACACCCAGAAGCAGAGATACGGATTTTCAAACATAAGCCTGCACCGCTCCCCTGGCCGCCCTGACCCCTCGCCGAGGGCCTCCCAAAAATCGGACACCCTCCACTTTGAACTTAAATATCTCGCTTGTTTTTGGATGGATCTGGATGAAACTTGTTTCACGTGTTCCTTGGACTCTTGGCTTTCGATCCACGCCACTAAAATGATCCTGCGTCAATTAGTTTTTTCACCACGGTCCCGAGACGGAAAAATGAACCCTGCGCTGAAACGGATGAAGATAGAAACTTCTACCCGAAAGCATCATAAAATAGACTCTTCAACGATTAAAATAAAAAAAATTTCATCCTTCTACGACACCCAGAAGCAGAGATACGGATTTTCAAACATAAGCCTGCACCGCTCCCCTGGCCGCCCTGACCCCTCGCCGAGGGCCTCCCAAAAATCGGACACCCTCCACTTTGAACTTAAATATCTCGCTTGTTTTTGGATGGATCTGGATGAAACTTTTTTCACGTGTTCCTTGGACTCTTGGCTTTCGATCCACGCCACTAAAATGATCCTGCGTCAATTAGTTTTTTCACAACGGTCCCGAGACGGAAAAATGAACCCTGCGCTGAAACGGATGAAGATAGAAACTTCTACCCGAAAGCATCATAAAATAGACTCTTCAACGATTAAAATAAAAAAAATTTCATCCTTCTACGACACCCAGAAGCAGAGATACGGATTTTCAAACATAAGCCTGCACCGCTCCCCTGGCCGCCCTGACCCCTCGCCGAGGGCCTCCCAAAAATCGGACACCCTCCACTTTGAACTTAAATATCTCGCTTGTTTTTGGATGGATCTGGATGAAACTTTTTTCACGTGTTCCTTGGACTCTTGGCTTTCGATCCACGCCACTAAAATGATCCTGCGTCAATTAGTTTTTTCACCACGGTCCCGAGACGGAAAAATGAACCCTGCGCTGAAACGGATGAAGATAGAAACTTCTACCCGAAAGCATCATAAAATAGACTCTTCAACGATTAAAATAAAAAAAATTTCATCCTTCTACGACACCCAGAAGCAGAGATACGGATTTTCAAACATAAGCCTGCACCGCTCCCCTGGCCGCCCTGACCCCTCGCCGAGGGCCTCCCAAAAATCGGACACCCTCCACTTTGAACTTAAATATCTCGCTTGTTTTTGGATGGATCTGGATGAAACTTGTTTCACGTGTTCCTTGGACTCTTGGCTTTCGATCCACGCCACTAAAATGATCCTGCGTCAATTAGTTTTTTCACCACGGTCCCGAGACGGAAAAATGAACCCTGCGCTGAAACGGATGAAGATAGAAACTTCTACCCGAAAGCATCATAAAATAGACTCTTCAACGATTAAAATAAAAAAAATTTCATCCTTCTACGACACCCAGAAGCAGAGATACGGATTTTCAAACATAAGCCTGCACCGCTCCCCTGGCCGCCCTGACCCCTCGCCGAGGGCCTCCCAAAAATCGGACACCCTCCACTTTGAACTTAAATATCTCGCTTGTTTTTGGATGGATCTGGATGAAACTTTTTTCACGTGTTCCTTGGACTCTTGGCTTTCGATCCACGCCACTAAAATGATCCTGCGTCAATTAGTTTTTTCACAACGGTCCCGAGACGGAAAAATGAACCCTGCGCTGAAACGGATGAAGATAGAAACTTCTACCCGAAAGCATCATAAAATAGACTCTTCAACGATTAAAATAAAAAAAATTTCATCCTTCTACGACACCCAGAAGCAGAGATACGGATTTTCAAACATAAGCCTGCACCGCTCCCCTGGCCGCCCTGACCCCTCGCCGAGGGCCTCCCAAAAATCGGACACCCTCCACTTTGAACTTAAATATCTCGCTTGTTTTTGGATGGATCTGGATGAAACTTTTTTCACGTGTTCCTTGGACTCTTGGCTTTCGATCCACGCCACTAAAATGATCCTGCGTCAATTAGTTTTTTCACCACGGTCCCGAGACGGAAAAATGAACCCTGCGCTGAAACGGATGAAGATAGAAACTTCTACCCGAAAGCATCATAAAATAGACTCTTCAACGATTAAAATAAAAAAAATTTCATCCTTCTACGACACCCAGAAGCAGAGATACGGATTTTCAAACATAAGCCTGCACCGCTCCCCTGGCCGCCCTGACCCCTCGCCGAGGGCCTCCCAAAAATCGGACACCCTCCACTTTGAACTTAAATATCTCGCTTGTTTTTGGATGGATCTGGATGAAACTTTTTTCACGTGTTCCTTGGACTCTTGGCTTTCGATCCACGCCACTAAAATGATCCTGCGTCAATTAGTTTTTTCACAACGGTCCCGAGACGGAAAAATGAACCCTGCGCTGAAACGGATGAAGATAGAAACTTCTACCCGAAAGCATCATAAAATAGACTCTTCAACGATTAAAATAAAAAAAATTTCATCCTTCTACGACACCCAGAAGCAGAGATACGGATTTTCAAACATAAGCCTGCACCGCTCCCCTGGCCGCCCTGACCCCTCGCCGAGGGCCTCCCAAAAATCGGACACCCTCCACTTTGAACTTAAATATCTCGCTTGTTTTTGGATGGATCTGGATGAAACTTTTTTCACGTGTTCCTTGGACTCTTGGCTTTCGATCCACGCCACTAAAATGATCCTGCGTCAATTAGTTTTTTCACCACGGTCCCGAGACGGAAAAATGAACCCTGCGCTGAAACGGATGAAGATAGAAACTTCTACCCGAAAGCATCATAAAATAGACTCTTCAACGATTAAAATAAAAAAAATTTCATCCTTCTACGACCCCCAGAAGCAGAGATACGGATTTTCAAACATAAGCCTGCACCGCTCCCCTGGCCGCCCTGACCCCTCGCCGAGGGCCTCCCAAAAATCGGACACCCTCCACTTTGAACTTAAATATCTCGCTTGTTTTTGGATGGATCTGGATGAAACTTGTTTCACGTGTTCCTTGGACTCTTGGCTTTCGATCCACGCCACTAAAATGATCCTGCGTCAATTAGTTTTTTCACCACGGTCCCGAGACGGAAAAATGAACCCTGCGCTGAAACGGATGAAGATAGAAACTTCTACCCGAAAGCATCATAAAATAGACTCTTCAACGATTAAAATAAAAAAAATTTCATCCTTCTACGACACCCAGAAGCAGAGATACGGATTTTCAAACATAAGCCTGCACCGCTCCCCTGGCCGCCCTGACCCCTCGCCGAGGGCCTCCCAAAAATCGGACACCCTCCACTTTGAACTTAAATATCTCGCTTGTTTTTGGATGGATCTGGATGAAACTTTTTTCACGTGTTCCTTGGACTCTTGGCTTTCGATCCACGCCAATAAAATCATTCTGCAAGGATGTGTTTTTGCCCTAAGTTCCAAGAGTGACAAAGTTAATGAAAGTACATTGCTTAAAGCAAGGAAAGAAAATCCTGGGAAAAATATAGTTGTGAATTTAGTCGTCAAAATAATATATCTTGTTGCATGTAAATGAAACTCGTAATGAATCTGTCGTTAACTTTGTTCGTTCGAACTTGGTAGCGGAGGTTTTAACAATCTGTGAGTTAGATCGATTCGACGGAAGCCCGATAGTACTTTCATCAATTCTGTTTTTGCGTATTCCCTTCCGCGGCGAGAGCATTGAGAATTTCCTTCCTTTATCGATGCTCCATAAAACTTTCCGCATAAATTAAACTTTTTCTTCCGACCGACTCTGTACACATTCGCCTCGACATATGCACCAAGAGCAAACAGTCGGCTGACTTTGTCGTTTCCGTTGTGTCCGGGACGTTTGATGCTCTTTTTTTTAACGCCTTTTAGTGGTTTTACCGAGGTCATTGGTTTCAAGGGAAGTTTGAGCTATCGAGGATCTCACTTGGAAGATATTTTACAAAAGAGCTGTTCAATATTTATAATACTGTTGTGACTGTGAGAACTAGAGTCGGCACTGTTCTGCTGCATTTATATTCTTTGACGCAATTATTAATTTTATGTAGAATTTTGAATGTTTTAGGTTAGACTGTAGCTGAAAGTAATTTCTTGAAATCTATGATTTCTAAAAACGAAGTAATGAGATGCGCCTCTACCTACTATTTATTATTACTAAGAATTCCAATTGTTTGAACGTCAAGATACCGCAGCCAGGAAACGTTTAGAAAGCTCTGTTCGGAATTAACTTATATTTCCACTGCATCAAAATCCAGTACTCCGCCATTACATTCACAGAGTAGTCCGTGTTAAGTTTGGTTTATCTTCTCAACTTTAATTACTACTATACCCTTTTCTATCTTTACAAAATCCTAAACGTCAGCTACAATTTAACATCCCCTCAACCTTATCGCAAAAACCCTACACTTTGCGCACCCACCCCCATAACAATCACCAAAAGGTGTCCACATAGAACACTTTCTCCACGCCATCGTAAAGACAACGCGTTATATCGCTCTCCTCTAAAATTCTCTAACAGAATTCTCGAACATCCCCGAAGACCATTCCGCCCCCTTTCCTCATCGCGAATCTCGCAACAGTGGCGAAAGTAATTCCCGGCGGACTCGAAAAAACGGCATCCGGCGTGATAAAAGAAAGCATAATAATCTTAACGTCGAGCCACTGCGTTCTCCAGCGGCGCAGAAGGGAAGAGGAACGTTCGCCGTTCTCCACTTGGCGTCCGTTCGCGAAGATAAAAGTGATGGAAGCGACGTAGTTTCATCAAACTTGCCTAACTTGCGGACTCCGGGGCGCGGTTATGCCGCGAACTTTTCTTGATTACACGAAATTAGAGGGAAGCTCTTACAGCGCGGAATCTCGCGAAAATCCATTCGTCTAGGATCGCGATGAGCGGCGACGTGTCGCTCCGGAGACGTCGTTGGCCGAGGAAAGAGGTAGGACGAAAGAGGGTGAGCGAAAGGGGTGAGCAGGGGTTGGTGGAGAACGCTTAGCTTGATATTGATCGACCTTCTCCCTCCAAGCTCGACTCTCACCCTTCTACGTTCTTCCTCGGTCTTTCTCTCTTCATCCAACTCTCCGGCATGGTACAGGCTGCTCCATTTACGTCGATCACCTGGCTCCTTCGTTTCTCGCACTTTTTTCAAAATATTTCCATCGTGAAAATTTCTTTGTCCGTCCTCCACCTTTTTCTGCCACAGATTTTACGTTTTCTCTGTTGCCATCTTTCTGAATTTTCACACTTTCTTGCTCCTATTTCTTTTTCTTTCTGCTTCTCTGTTTCTTTCTCACACTTTTCTCGGATACCTGTCGCTTTGCGTGTTTCTATTTCTTCTTCTTCGTCCTATTTCTCTCAGTTTCATCCCTCGTTACAAGCTCTGTCTTTATCAACACTTTCTCCCCTCTCTGTTTCTCTTTCCATGGTTTCTGCTCGTCTCCTGTTGTCTCTACCTCTCTCTCTCTCGTTTTCTCCCTCCCTTTTCCGCCCTCCTTCAGTTTCTTATCTTCAAAATGAACCGATCTCGACGTCAACACACCTGGTTGTCGATTTTATCGAGTTTTCGCCAGCGGACGTCGACGTAAGCGACATTTGTGAAATTATAAATGCGACCGGTGAAGTGTAACGTGGTATCGGGCCGTGGTTTTCCAAGTTGCGGGGATGCCGGTGTAAAATAGCGCCCCAGATTTCCTGCGGTTTAATGGTATTTTGATACGGAGTCTGTTCTCGGGGATGGAAAGTCTAGCGAATAGTTTCTGGATGGGTTTTGTACGGATTATTCTGCTCGACGTTTCGGGACTTTTGATTTTTTTTATTATCGGTGTTGCTGCGATTTTTCTTCTTTCGTTTCGATTCACAAATGCATGGTACCTTCACTTAAGTTGTAGCGACGTTAAATGACTTGTTACGAGTCAATTGACAATTTAATTATTAATGCTAGAACTATCGGATTTATAGCTATTATATTTAACACTAACAGTACTGAACGCGGTCAAGTTACCGGTTCAGAGAAACGAAAATATGTTATTTTTTATTATTAACCCCTAGCCGTACCATTTCTTTTGTGACTGAATGCGCAATAACTCTGAATTAATTGCTGAAATAACAATCTATCCCTGATTTCTGATCTAGCGTATGACTTAACGCAATATTAAATAGCATAGAATTAATTTTATTTTATCCTGACTCCCTGATATTTTTAATTTAATCATTTTTGGAACACTTCAAAATTGACTTTTCCATTTATCGCGTCACGAGTGTCACTCGTTATTGTACGGCAAGAGGTTAAAGTGCTAAAATAAAAATTGATCAGAGATTCTTGATATATCGCATAATTTAACTTGTATTAATATTATAGAAATCATTTTATCGTGTTGAGTCTCGTTGATATTTTTAATTTTATAGATTTTACGAAACTTTAAAATTACCTATTCCATTTACCGTGCCACGAGTGTCACACGTTATTGCTATGGGGTTAAGTAGAGGCTAAGGGGTTAAATAAAGGCTGTTTCCTGCGTTGTTTCCCATATTGAGTTGACAATCTTCCAAATTTCTTTTGGAAAAATATAATTGTTATTTCACAACCGGCCAAATGATAGGCTACGCGATATTTTGTGAAAGTAACAAGTAAAAGTTCGACTGGTTGCTCGACGCGGAAGAATATTACATCATCGTATATCATAGACGAGAAGTGCAGCGAAAGAGAAAAGACATTGAAGATATTCGAGGGAAGAAGCTTTCCTCCGTTGCACCAAAGGTTCGAGGCTTCTTGCATTATTCCTAAGAACGATACGCAGCTTCGGATGGATGGCAAAGGATCACAGACAGTTCTGCGGGATCAAATGCTTCGCATAAAAATTCAGGAGTGCAGTCGAACGGCATAGCCACTGACAATAACCTTTAGAAAATTGGTCCTCCTTTCTACAAAAGTCCCAAGTTACCTCGATCTGCACTTACGAACGGATATCTACCTCTATAAATTTCAAAGGATGACAGTCAATTCGAAAATTCAGGGCGCACTTTGAACTAATTGTTATAAAAAATTGAAAACAGGGAATCCAGCGAATGGAATTTCTGCTACCAAGATGTATCTCGAAGAAACGGATCGTCGATCAATGATCCTTTGGATACGTTGCAAATCAGAAGACAGAACCTCAGCAAGTTTGGAATCTCGAAATCTTCTGCGAATCATCTCTGTTAAAAAAAATGAAAAGACAGAATCCGGTAAATTTGGAATTTCTGGTATCAAAGGAAATCACAAAGGAACAACTCGCCAATCAATGCTCCTCCGGATTCGTTGAAAATCAAAAGGTAGAACCTCAACGAGTTTGGAGTTACCGTTAGCAAAATTATCCATCTCCAAACTATTTGCAGGTCAACGATCCTCGAAGTGCATGCGTGTTAAAAACACCAAAAGAAAAAAAAATAATTCAAGCAAGCTGGAATTTCTCTTACCAAAATAACCCATCTTCAGGAAACGATCCGCAGATTGACGATCCCCCGAGTGTATGCGCGTTAAAATGCCGTATTTCATTTCACCCCGTCGAAAGTTGCCAGGGTTGAAAGTTGGTGGCCTTATCTTCTCCCTTATATAACATTCTTCGTACAGTTTTATGGCATGCCATCAGCAGGACTTTTTTTCACCAAGATGCACGCGCCTCTGTTGTCCCACCCTCTTTCAACCCTCTTTCTCCTTCACTTTTCTCCTTATTCCTGCATTCTCCGATGACCCGCCCTTTATTCGAAAGATAGGACGAATATCGCTTCAATCCCCTTCCGTCTGATGTATCTATACGTGTGTTTGCCTCCATCGAATTCTTCCTTAGATGTAAAACGTAATAATTTAGCGTCAGATTGCCCTTCTGAGAGATGTTGTGCAACCCCTTGCGAGGCATAAACATTTGCGTATGTATTTTTACGCGATACTGGTTATTTAGGGGGGAAATGGAAACGGGATATTAAGTTCGTAGGGTTTCACGCTGTCGTCGAATGTTCATGCTGGTTGGATGATGGTTTTAGGGTGCATGGGGTTGGGGAATACTGGGTCACGGAATGGGAGGGCGATGTATGATTTTTAGGGGGATTTTTTTTACTAGGATTGGGAAGACTTTTGAAATAACAGGTTTCAGGATTTCTATATGAATTATTTAAATTTCTTGTGGCTCAATTTCTTTGATTTTCGAGTTCTATTTTGCAAAATTTCTTGCGGAAATGATTGGATGGAGTCTTTTATTTCGGAATTTCGGTAAAAACTCGGACTGGTCTTTTACTATTTATCGTGGTGTAATACAAATCTCTTTTTTATAAATTAATACTTCATACGTGACAGCCTCGATGTTTTAGGATTCTTAACACTAGAACTACCAACCAGTCAAAATGACTGGTACACAATTTTTTCCAAAAATTCTCCAAGCTAATAGAAAACTCTTACAATAAATATTCCACGTCCATGTCAAAGAACATAAATCACCGAACCGATCATCTTTTCCGCCTCTCGATTCCTCTTTTTTCAAAGTACTTATTTAATATTTTGTAATATGATAGATTTAACACCGGTAGTTCTAGTGTTAAAAATATTTCTATTTTGCTGTCCAGCAAATACCGTTCACCCCAATTTTCCTTCCTTCTCGCAATGCTAAAATCTTCCACGTTGATCGCAGAAATACGAAGAACAGGGATCGCTGTATCATTTTTATTTCGTCGACGAAGAGTTTTTGCACGTCGCCTTATTCGAATGGAAATTTCGCGTTTACGAGCCGAGGGTAATCGATCCTCGGGCGTACACTCGATTAATCTCATAGTCGAAATGGCATCGTCGTACTAACGATGCATTTAAGTATTCAGCGAATGGGTCGAACGTTTAAAGGTAACGGGAACTCGAAATTGGATCGAACGGCCAACTCAAAAATTGCTTTACGCGAGAACACTTGAAACGGTTCACTCTCAATGCGATTATCGCTGTGCATCGTCTCGGCCCGCCTGGAAAATGCATAATGGATGCACATTAATGATCGATTTTAGGCGGTGTTTAAATGCCGGACCAACATTTCGGCCGAAATTCGAGTTCAGAATTTCGACGTTCTTTTATTCATGGATGCGAATATCGGATGAAACGTACAATGATTTTTCAAATTTAATGATGCATTTGGAAAAGGTTTAACGATGGCTATTATATAGGGATTGTTGCGTTGGAATTTTTCTTTAGTACTTTCAATTTTTAATTTTATAAATCGTTAACAACTCTGAAAATTGTTTCGATTTAAATTCATTTTAAGTGATGGATGAATTTTATTTAGGAGCAAGTTATCGCAAAGAAATATTTGGACTTAAAAGTTATGAAAATAATAGCGACCAATGGTCTATCGATTAAATAATAATTAAATTTCATCCTATACGATGTTCCTTTTTGAATTTCAACTTGTTACAAAAATTCTGGGGTAGAGTGCACGTAGGATCGGCACAGGCGGAGTAATGCGAGCAGGATGGAACTTAATTTATAATATGGGCTGATTAATTGAAGCTCAGATATCGTCTCTCATTTGCATACCGTCCGTACAGTACGCGAGACACGTGAAAGTAAATTGAAACTGCATGCAATATCCGTACTCTCGCACACGGTCAGATTAAAAGAGGTAATTTTTCAGTCAGCCTGATGGACGTTTGAGTAACAATCGACGAAACGGTCGTTTCGAAAAAAAACCCTGCACTTTTTCCTTGCTAGTCGCATCGGCTTGTATGCACCCCAAAAGAGAGAGAGCCAGATGACCTGACACATCTGCAGTGTCGTTGCAATTGCGAAAAAGATCCCTTCAAAACCGGATTTCAATGGGAATGGACATTTTATGACTTAAAATCTAAAAGTTCATCGATAACCACAGCAATTCTTTTCTCTTTATACGTACAAAGTCATGTTATGATTTCCTATCGTCGAAATCAAACAATGCTTTTGGTCGATGCATTTCCTCAAATGCATCCGACTTTCCAAGCATCTCCAAGGTTCAGGTCGTCGAATTTTAGTTGTATAGGGTTTCATTGCAATTAAATCCCGGACGAGCCCTCAAAGAATAAGGTTACTCGCCTTAGAAAAAATGGAATAGCTTCCCTTAAATTAACTAAAGATATCGCAGCCTAAAAACTTAACACGTGTAAATAAAACAAGGTGACTAACTTTATTACAGATCTATAAATACAAAATAACAAAACTCATTGACGTTAATTAACTCTAAAATATTATAAATCTCGCAAAAACTCTTTCCACTCATGCCTTGACCTTCACTCCCTAAATTCTGAACTCAACTGACTCTCTTCCAAAATTCACACTCGCATCCACCCTCGATACTCTTGCACTCTTCGTCTTTCTCACAGCATCTTTCTCGCTCTCTGTTGCACTTACTCATTTCCTCCTCATCCATAGACTAAACATTCACGCCAGCCCTAGCATTCGTCGCCTTCCAAATCACGCACTCTAAACATCCACTCTCGCTTTTATACAATCCACCCACACTTACTCATTCTAGAAATTAAAACTATTTAATAAATCGAAAAATTCCGTTCCTACACTTGCGTAAAATTCAAAGAACTTGACAAAATCCACCTAAAACTGCCGTAAATACTCGACCAAATCCCCATATCAATTATAAACACCATCCTACAAATCCATCCTACTTCACGAACCCCTGTAAAGTTCGGATCATCGACCCTAACGGCACATTGTACACGCGCAAGCCTCGCTCCAGAAGCGATTTCCTTGCTCCACTTGGCGTGAACTAAGAATCATAATTTACGTACGATTTATTTTCCGCTTTCCTTCGGAGCCCTTCCCCACCTCACCCCGATTCTCAGGGTGTCCTTAATGTCTCGCGAGAAATCGCCGTACACCGTCGGAATATCCTGAAGCGAGGAGGAAACTCCTGGCGAACGGAGGGGACGTTTAACGACCATTTTTTCCCGGTCCATTAAATACATTGTTCGTTGCCGCGTCGACGTACAACCGGACTCCATTTTCGAAAAGCTTTTAAGGCCAGTTTACAGCATCGAAGGTAATCGAGGCGTAGTCCTTTTTTGGCATCGATACGTCGTCGAGCGATGTGGTCCTCGTGATGGGGAAAGAAAGCTGAGAGAAATTGCGAGGGGTGATTCGAGGGATATCGATGCCGACCGTTCTCGTTGTCATTAAAGTCCAATTCCTTCCAGGGTGCCCTGAAGTGTGAATTAATGACGGGGAAGAATCAATTTCGTTAGTGGAGAAAGATTCTCCTCTTTCCGCGTAGAAGGGGCGGGTCTTTTGTTTGGACGGTGTTCCCTTGTTTCGACTTGGTTGCTTATCTTTTAAAATTACATTGGCCAAGAACGATTTTTGGTATACAGAGCATTTTCATTAATTTTTACGTGTTTTATGACACTGAATATGCCACGGTAGGATTGCAATATTTGCTACTTTCAATTAAACAATAAACACTTTAGAATTATTCTCATCAGCGAAACTATCAAAATTTAATTTTTCTTCGGAGCTCAACGCTGTACGAATTAACGAAGAAACTGGCATTATTAAAAGAGGAATTTACTACTTTAGTTATCGTAAAACTGAGAGCTGAAATTCTTCAGGAAAAAACATCTGTCCGATTGGAGAAAAACGCGATTGAAATTTCTTCAAAACGACTCCATTCTCCTTCGATTATTTCGGATCGAACGGTACGCAAAAAAAAGTGCCAATAACGAAAGGAGTTATAGGAGGAATCATTGCTTCACTCTCCACGATCGTGTGCCGGTTCTCATCGTTTTTGCATCCGCGAATTCATTCGGCCCAATGACGAACGGCGAACGGTGGCGCGCATCGAGTTTTACTATATCGGCGTATTCAATCGAATTTAACTTTCCTCGCTCTCGAAACTTTATTGTGCACGCGGTGCATTCTCTATATGCACGCGACGTCGTGCGCTGCACACAATTATACGGTATGCAACTCTGGCGAAACGATTCGCGAGCACGAACCGGCGAAGAGAGCAAAGAGAAGGAGAAGAGGAAGAGAGAAATTTGCAAAGAGAGAGAGAGAGAGAGAGAAAGGGGGAGAATCAATTCAGGCTGAAACTTCTCGGTCATGTGAGGAACGGCAATTGCGAAGAACCTGTTTGCTCGTTTGTAGGACAAATTAATAAGGATGCGCCCATAGAATCTCGAGAACTCCGTCGAGTGCTCGGGGAAACAAATTGCCAATCTTCCAGCCAAGTTATATTCGATTGCATTTTTTCGTGGAGCCTCTTCTCCGCGAGTTTATTACGCCGCTGTGCACGTCGCAGTTGCATTGATATTTCTAAGTGATTTCATGTTAAAGGGAGGAAAAAGTAAATTGCGCTGGAATTTGTGCACGAGCTTCTTTTTCACGGTGATAAATTCTGAAAAGTTTATTAGTCTTTTTCATGTTTTGCGATAGTGGAATTTGCTGCAGTTTATATTGGCATACGATGGTTTCTTAAATTAAAAATTTCTATCGATCGAATAAAAAATGGGCAAAAGTTAAAGCAACTTGGCTTCAAAGTGTAAAATGTTAATTGTAAATGAAGTAAAAAGGTGAAAGATGTGATTAACTTCTTTCGCTTTTAAGGTTTTACTATTAACATGTATACAGTTATATTGGGTGAATAAAAATATTTTAAATCATGGTCCCGCGAAGTACAAGTATTATTTAATATTTTGCCAAATTAATTTCTACCCTAGAAATTCATAATGACTTCGTTTCTTCGCCTCAAATATCCTTCTGCACATTTACCTACTAAAATTATCTTCCCATTAATTTAATTAAATTCAGAATCCACCGGTTCAATTTGCACAAGAATAATCGCATTTGAAGATATTTAATTAATGAAAAAAAAAACAGAAATAATATGAAGTTAAAAATTAGACTTCTCCCTTATACAGAAAAGAAGTATTAAAGACTTTTAAAAATGAACTATAATTGAGAAATCCCATATGAAGCTTGCTTCAATTCGAAGAAACCATTATCCTACAGCCATCGCGAAGAAGTTGAATACTTTCTGGCCGTTTCCCCATACAGCCAATTGTGCAACCGTGAAACCATTAGCGGACGAGTTTTCACCCATCGAGATTCATTCCAGCTGGAATCAGACGATGGAACTGGAACGCGAAGAACGTGGCTAACAAATGAGATGAATGGCTGAGCTACGACAAAGGAGATACGTATTGTAACGAGAGTCGCATTACGCGTAATAATTCCTGCATATAACGAGCCAAGTGCGATGAAACTTGTCGGGCGAAAAGAATCTCACCGGTCGAAGGTCCCTGATTGTAGAAACCTTGGCGGAAAGGTATATTTCATCCCTTATAAAATATCTCCGGGTGAATGAATTATGGTAGATTTTCTCACTTGTCATTACAATTTTGTGTAATGAATTTATTGAGAATAATATTTGCAAATGGTATGAGTATTAGAGAATAGAAATTTTGGTAAAATACCAGCAATAAATTGTCTAATTCTGAGATTACAATTTAATAGAAAATTATGTAAGAAAAGTCAGCTCGGCTGAACCTTGATATAAATCCGCAAAGGGTTAATCTCCTTCATCGTGGACATAGGGTATTTGCGAGACGAGGAATGGAAACGAAGGAAATGTCTTATTGCTACGTTGTACGATCCTCTCTCCTCACTTATCGGAAGATAAAAGGACCGTAACCTATCTCAAACGATGAGAATCTCATTCTCGTGAAAGCAATTATTGCTATCCTACGATCTTATCTCTTAACCGAATAAAAGTCGACCGTAAGGGTAGGGGGTTGCGGAACATCTTTTACGAGAGCATTATATCGTCGCGACAGCTGCATATAATGGCTGAACATCAAGTACTTTCTTTCCACCTTCTCGCACGTCTACTTTTCGTATTCTGGATCGGCAATCCGATTATCAAAAAGTGGATGACTTTTCTACGATGTAAAACGCGACTGATATCGTGCAAAATAATGCTCTTTCAATATTAAGAATTGTACAAATAACCGAGGAGAATTCAATTTTACGAGCTTCGTGCGCCCGTACTTTTAGAATCTCTTATCGTCAATCCAATTATCAAAGATCAGATGAATTTTTCAAAATTCCAAAGCGTGAATAAAGTCAAAGGAATATCGCTTCATCTAAAGAGAAGCTTAAAAAAAAGAATATCATCTTGCTCGTCGAAAGTGTCTCTCGCTGAAGAATTTACGATTTTAAAATTTGGCGGTTCGATGAATTTAGAACACCAAGGAATTTCCGTCTGATACCGCAGGAGGGATATCGATGGAAGATTTTTGCAATGCATCCGGCAGTAGTTTACAAAAGAGGAGACGTAATATATTCACATTGAATTTCTATCTAGATTCTGTCAATAAAAGTTTTATTACTCGTACGATAGGGCGACGTCCACGAAGATGGAGGGAGAAATATTTAAGGATACGCTTCCTGCGGTGGAGACGGAAGGTGGCGCCGTTCACCCTGATAAATTTTAAATCGCTTTATCTCGCTGGTACAAAGCTGACACAGTCATTGTATTCATCCCCCATGGGGCTTTCCGGGACGCGGAGAAAATTGCAGTACATATTTAAGGCGATCGCATAGACTGTTTAGTATTATAATATGAAATACTAATGCAAAACAGTTTAATGCCGGTGAGTAATGGACCGCCGGAGTTGACGGCTCACGGTTTTCCGGGAAATTGCATGGGAAAATCTTGTCGCAATTTTATCCGTGTATTTTGAATTGCAAAGTATTCCCACCGTAGTTTTCGCGGGACGTGAAACTTTAGCGGATATCGAGAATGGGAAGGTTTTTTTTTGGAATAATACGAATGGATAATTTGCTATTAATTTTCTTAAACCGTTGAAATATTTTTCGTATGAAAGTAAGAGTTTAAACTTCTAATTCGGAGGGTGGAGGCGAAGACCTCGTCACTTCTGGATATTTTTTTTAAATTGGTTCGAAATAACAAACAAAATTATATATTCTAGGCAAAATGACCTGTTAAAGTTAAAATATACAACGGGAAAAATATTTTGAGAAGCATGTAGTATTTATAGAGCTGTAATGCAATGTATCAATGACTCTGTCTGGAGTCGTTGAAATGATAATCTGATAAAACTTTGGAACGCTTTATCGGAAAACTCCGATAATAATAATACTCTTCGACGATTAAGTTACGATTCGAGGAAGTCGATAAAATCGTCGAAATTTCGACGAACGTCTCAAGTTCCAGAAATTTCAAAGTCCTGTTGAAAAATGGCAAACAAATGTCTCGGTGTGTTAGCGGTATGACAAATGAATTCGTTACTTGTAATTAAATCTCGCGAATCACGATCGAATTCCCCCCACCGGTTGGGGCTTTACTCGCATTTATTTACGGTTTACACGCGTAAGTACACACGACAGCACGTTCTGTAAACACGCAACGTTTGCCGACGATAGCAATACTGCACAGCTCACAATTAGGGACTGACAAATTATTGGTTAATCAATTACACTAACAAAACCGTGCGCAACGAGGCGTTCAGCATGGCGCGCGATATAATTGAGAATAACTCGAGCAACGATAACAATTAATGCACTTACAAATGCGAGCATGTTTCTCTGTTTATCGTTTCCCTGTGCGATGGTGTTTCGTTGGAATATTTGCGGAATATCTGCACAGTGATGAAAGTATATTATTGCAGCAAGCCGGTTCACGGTGAAACTAATGTTTTGTACTGCCGTTCGTTAACTGCAACGTTGTTTACAAACTGACCATTGAATTTCTGTCTTACGTAAACAACGTGCTTTATTTTGTTCTGATGTTATAGCTGCATTACGATTAATGATGTTTATGCAGAACGTTCATTGTTACTTTTCGGTTGAAAGAAGTGAAATTCTGGATTGAAACGAAGCACTTTGTTATATAATTATTGTTATTAATTGTTAACGATTTGAAATAACAGAGGAGTTAATAACCTGAGAGAAAGACACGAGTCTAGTATATTCCAGCGAGACACCATGAGGTACTTACGTCAGGCAAAGTAAACAACCGTAAAAATTACACTGTTCAACAAATTTAAAACTTTTTTCTGTTCTCCAATAGCCATAGAGTGATTTTTAATGCCAGTAAATAACTGCCAAAGTTTAAAAACGAGCGGATACGCGACCGTTCTCCGCATTAACTTTGAATTTTCACGCAGAGTACTATTGCAGGCACAATTTTACTGCGCATTATTGGATTCTGTGGACATTTCTGAAGAAAAAACTATTGGCGTAAAATGTCGTAACTGTTTTCGTTTTGGCACAATTTATGAAAACATCGGTCGGGAACGTGTGCTGAACCGCGCTCGCCAGTGGCGTAACTACGCATAATACTTTCACGGGCCCTGAACGTCGATGGATCCTGTTGAAGTGGCATTCTCAACCCCTTTATTAAATGGTGACAGAAAAAACATTTTTTTGTTTACAGAGGGGAAATGTATTACGCACACCTCGCAAATGTGTTATTTTGCGGATAGTGCGAGACTCCGTAGGCCTATTGCTTACGTATACCCACTGAACTCTCTCTCTCTCTCATTTATTCAGTTTCTCTCTTTAATTTAATTAATAAAATAAGATTAACTTTGTTGCAGACCGTTTAAAACTCATCTAAACTAGTTGAAAATATATCATTTATTAATAAAATAAAAGTATTTCATTAAAAATGAAACACTTATAAACTTGAACAAGTAAATCGTCAATTATAAAGAGACGTAACTTCACTTTTATAACTTATATTCACCGTAAAATTTATTAAAAATAATCAGAAACACGTTATTAAACAATAATGATTTCATTTGCAATAAACAATTATTCAAGTAAATAGTTATAATTGAAATTGTCAAAATTGTCTATGGAGGTGTACTGCGCATGCACCACGTTCAGCGCTGGTCTATATAAGGAGCTCGTTCGGCGCGCCGCGCCACTATAGACCTTCCGCCAAGCTCAATACGATTGAGTGACAGGATGACATTTACTTCTTGGATTCGACTTGACTATCGATACCTGGTCAGTTTTAACTTAAATTAACGACTATGAGTGCATGTCTCCCATAATATTGATATGTTTAAACAATTAGCTACAAGCGATTATAAATAATTTTAACAATTAAATGCAATGTTTTGTGGAAGTGTCAGTGACCTTAAGTGGCAGTTATCTACAAGTGTTTTTAAATTATTTCGGCAATTTATACAATGTTTTGTGGAAGTGTTAGTGACCTCAAGTGACAGTTACCTGCAAGTGTTTCTAAATTATTTCGACAATTAAATACAATGTTTTGTGGATGCGTACGTGACCTCAAGTGACAGTTACCTGCAAGTGTTTTTAAATTATTTCGACAATTAAATACAATGTTTTGTGGATGTGTACGTGACCTCAAGTGACAGTTACCTGCAAGTGTTTTTAAATTATTTCGACAATTAAATACAATGTTTTGTGGATGTGTACGTGACCTCAAGTGACAGTTACCCGCAAGTGTTTTTAAATTATTTTGGCAATTTATACAATGTTTTGTGGAAGTGTTAGTGGCCTCAAGTGACAGTTACCTGCAAGTGTTTTTAAATTATTTCGATAAATGAAATACAATGTTTTGCGAATGTGTACGTGACCTTAAGTGACAGTTACCTGCAAGTGTTTTTAAATTGCTTCGACAATTAAATACAATGTTTTGTGGAAGTGTCAGTGACCTCAAATGACAGTTACCTGCAAGTGTTTTTAAATTACTTCGACAATTAAATACAATGTTTTGTGGAACTGTCAGTGACATAAAGTTACAGTTTTGTGTCCCGATTTTCCTCAAGACAATCACAAGACAAGTGCAATCGCGTATTCAGAAAGTCAACTGGTGACTCACTAGTTGAGTCCACTCAAAACTTAAAATACATAAAAGTTAATTACAAATCCAATATTCTATAGTAGAACACCATCAAGTAGAATGAGACCAATCCAAGCCTCTGCTCCTATTACGATACCATTTCCCCTCCGTCCTTCTCTTTAACACCATAAAAAGAGAATATCCGCAGTCCACTTTCCCAATTGCGTCCCTCTTTTTTTCCTCTCTTCGGCTGGAATCGATCGCGCGTCACTTTGTCCCGACAAATCTTTATTCTCCCTCGCAGTAACGCACTCTCGTTCGGCCGCTCCTGTCTCATTTGCATACGATAAATCCTGTTCGAGGGATAGCGAAGGGTCCGAGGGAAATTTTGCATTTGCGATATCAGCGAGAGGGTGCACAGCTGCCTCTCACCGGCACGGTGCATTCTCCTAGGAATACGCGTTTCTCTCAGGAATACAGGCACATTATGGCACAGAGGGAAACTAATGGCTGGCACGCCGATTAATTGACAACTGTCCCATGCACGTCAGTGGGGGCTTTCGAGTCCGGTGATTCCGATACGTACAGAGCGGTCTGCCTCGAGTATCGAAATCAATTCGACCGCCGGCAGATTAATTAGCAACGGAGCGTGTCGTTCCTCAGGTAAAGAGGCGGCGAGAGAGAGAGAGGTAGCAAGTGTGAGAGAGAAATACAGAGAGAGGGAGAGAGAGTGATGCACAGCTCAAAGTGAGAGAGAGTGAGAGAAGCGTCGAGATTGCATTGCTGAGAATTGACGTATCGCTCGGTGTACCTGCAATTTCCGCTGCTTAGACTCCAATGGCAGAGTGACGGAAATTTCGTTATGCGACGGTGATTCCCTCTTACACGGTGATCGATACGCCGATAAAGAGAAGATCGATACATAATTCCGAGTTCCTTTATATCCTCAGATTTCTTTCATCTTCAAATTATATCAATTTACCGACAATTACCGCTTATGTTGTGAGCTAATTATTTTAAATGAGTCGTAAACAGATCACAATTTTCAACGTGATACTTCCTGAGGTCAAATAGCATTGCACGGTATTTCTTGCATATTTTATTAAATAATGGGGTGGGTTTTTAAATAAAAACATATTTTTGGGATTGATTTACAATATTGACATTTCAATCGATCATCAGGGAGTGACTCAAGGAGTCTCCCTAGACGGAGGGCGGCCGTTCGTCGCGTCGCGTTATTCTCTACAATAATAATTACACTTCAATTAATTAACTCATTAAGGACCGGATCCCAAGGGCTGCAACTTACTCGAGGGACCGCGTATTTTCCCGGCAGGGTGTTCTTTGCTATTTATCTTTGCTGTTCATCTTAAATTTTCGATTTTGATACACTGACTACTAATGTAAACACATAAATAGACAAAGTAAACAAGACAAAATTTGCCTAATTATAAAATACTCGGCAGAATTCTCGACTCTGACCATTGTAACTTGTTTAAACTTTTTCAAACCGTAGAAGGTTGCCAGTCCGACGAAAATTCGCCTAATCCAACTTGTTTATATTTTGTCAAACGCTGCAAGAAGGTCAGTTGGATGAAAATCTCTCAAGTTCATCCGATCAGAAGTAACATGGTTACAGCGCGCACGTTTTAAGTAAACTCACCTTAATCTTCGACTGTAAGACGTTTTAGGCGGTACAGTGAGAAGCTTAAAGAAAAAAGAACGTTGCTCGATGCATTTGCACGACACGAAACTAATTTCGCGGCTCGTTGGGCCGCGTCTAGCCGGGGAACGTTTATTGCGAAATTACGCTCCTCAGAAAATTTATGTCCTCTCGCAGTTCCGGCGAATTTCGGTTCGTTGTAAATTCACAATCGCGCTTGTGTCGCGCGAAAATTTCATTACGCCGTGGCCGCGCGTTTTGAAATATGCACCCGAAGAGTTGCATCGTAACTGGCATCGTTGACTTTCATCATCTGCGGATGTCTCTGACGGTAGACTGGCAAGGATGAGTCGTATAATTATTAATAAACGATCATTATCTCGTGAAGATACTTTTCTGCGGTTAAAATATTTACAGCCAGTCCTAGGAAGCTTATTGTGCATTATACATGCGTCAATGAATGATTCCTTCGTCCAGAAATTAAAGTAAGACGGCAATTATTCTTTTGTAACCAGAACGAACGAAAGTTTAATATACAATTAGAGAAATGTTATTTTTCCGTGTTAATAAGTCATTTAAAAAATGATTTATTTTAAATTTGTTTGTAATTTCTCGGTAAATTTCTAACGCTGTTTCTTTTACCATTTTCTACCTCTGCCTCGCAGTCTGCAAGCAATTAAATTGATGAAGGTTTTTGCCTCCTGCATTTATTTTCTTCTAATTTACTTATTTAACATTTTTAAATATTGTACATTGGATTAATCGTCGGTAGATCTCGTGTTAAACTCCAGTCCTGTAAAACTGTCCGTCCGCAGAATAATCGGTGCTCAATCATAAAAAAATAAGAGAATGAAAAAGTCTTCCTACTCAATTTTCAAGATGTTTTCAAGGTCACTTGTACCTTTTTTCGTAAAACAAAGGAACTTTATCCTCCGCGGAGGCAGAACGAAGGGAGGGCAAATTTTCCAAGGGAAGTTTACGATCGCAACTCCTTTATCCAGGTAAGGCTGTATAAGAACAATTTTATTCCACGTAACTCCGCTTCCTACCTGCACAGAACGTCCGAATGCACTCACGGATGCATAGAATTTTTCAGTGTACGCAAAAGAAAGCGTCCCATCTACCTCTCTGCATCCGCAAGCGATGGCAGTCTGAGCCGCGCGTATTGCACTGTTTTATTCTTTGTTACGGTCTCCCCTAAATTATTAAAACGGCCGGTAATGAATATAAAATTTGCGAGAGACATTTATTATTCATATAACAACTAGCCGTGGTGATTTCACGTGGAATATCTCGAAACGATTACACTGGTCAACACGATTTGTTACCGAAAGAATATTATAGAAAACGACGACCAAAATGCCTCAGTTTTTTGGATATTTCCCTATTTACTTTAAAACCCAGATGCCCAAGAGGAATTCTAATAGCAGGAGGCGATAGAGCAGACATTTTTATTAAAGAAATCGTAACTGAAATTTGCAACATGATTTTTGTTTTCGGTTCAATAATTAAAATAGCTGAACAAGACACAAGACTTTACCAGTGCAGTACTTACAAATACATTTATTGTTTATTAGTTGGGAAAATGAAAGTATTATGTTTTTAATATTTTGTCATGTAAGTGAACAATATTTTTCAATAGCATTTACAATTTCATGATTTACTATACGAGCAGTGAGAGAAATTATTCCACAAGGAATACGACGAACGCCGCGTGTTATCAAAACAAACTCGCGGTCCTCGGCGACCGCACCTTCCAAGTATTCGTCTGGTTTCTCCTCTAACAATAACAAGTCGTTTCGATGTTCGCCTCGCTATCAGCTTGTCCTCGAATAACCAGTGCTCCGTGATCGGGTTGAAATATTTTCACCTATCAGTGCGTGCATATTCCATTCGAAGGCGAGATTCAGAATCACCAATTACCTCTCTTTTTGTGGGCTACCTGGTAATTCATCCCTACAGGGGTATCAACCCTTAGTTAGCGGTCGTTTGTCTGCACTCAGTCATCAAAGAATTTTCACCGTCGCCATCGCATTTCTACTCTCAACCACAAAAGCAAAGAGTCAACACGTTTCTGAGGTAATTCTTACTAAGATTTTAGAAGTTTTGTTTGAAGTGCCATTACACATTTTGTTTTTAATGAAACAGGACCTCAAAGGGTTAATGAGAAGTAGTGGAAGAGAAATAAAGTATTTCTTTTGGCACAAAAGTTTTATTATGTAATTCTAATAGGAAAAAGAAAAGTCCAATTTTGTAGAGTGGTGTTATTGTACCGTTAAATTTTGTCGATATTGAACGTATTTTTATTTTTAATACACGAAACACCGTGGAATTCTCTCACGGTTCGGTCGATTATATTCGGCTTGCAAATGAGTCATTAAAGAATGCAAATTACTTTCCTGAAGTTGCGCAATACCGGAGACCACCTTGCATACGGTTAGGATCGTTGGATTTTTCTCATAGGAAACGGGGGATTTTGGGGCTTTATTTATGTTGCGAATTAATTGGCGATCGGAGAGAAATCGGAGCTCGATCCTGAACGTGCTTCTGGGCGAATCTGAGGGATCTTCGTATTCCATTGAACACACGCTTATGTTTGTTTTTCGTTTATCTCGTCTCGGTTGCACGGAGTGTTGTCGGCAAATATAAAATTCCTCAGCTGCTCCCCCGAGTCTTCTCTGTGAAAAGAAGAGCATGAGTATCCTTAAAGTTTCTTTATGTAGAAGAAAGAAAATAATACAGCAAAGTTTAGACGAGAAAGAAAAAGGATATTGCGGGAAGGTATGGTGGTTGTGGAGTTAATGGTATAGGTTTCTAATTAGTGCGGGCGAGTTTAAACTCCCGTCACCTGTGAGACATTTTTCCTAAATTAGTATTTTGTATATAATTACATCGGTGATTTAGAGTTTATCTGAAAGTTTTGGTGAGATCAGCTTGTATCCTCAATTAATATTTTCGATTTTAAATCTCCATTATCCATGCGACAGTTTTCCCAAATTATTATTTAACATTAGTCCACTAACATTAAACGTATCATATTTAATTCCATTAAATAAGTACTTTAGAAAAAGAGGAGTCAAAAAGTGGAAAAGATGATTAATTTATTAATTCAGGTCCTTACCAGATGGACGAAGAGTGTCCAGTCTATGGCTCCCCTATAAACTTGGAGAATTTTTATAAAAACTGAGCAACCAGTAATTTCCACTATCTCGGCAATTATAGTGTTAATGTCTCATGGTATCGTTGATTAGAAACCTATCTAAAATTACACGTCAGATCTATGGTGCACATGGAGTTAAATACTCGGACTCTCAATTAGTTCTCTCAAGTTCAAGCCTCCTTTCAGTTCAAATTACCCATGGGAAATTTGTCCCAATTAACCGTCCGATATACCACAGCTCGTTCATTCGGCGCCCACCTAAAACTACATTCTAGGCTAAATAACCGTAACAATTAAATCCGCAGAAATACAGAGTGAAGGGGAAGAAAAATGAAAAGAGTCTGAACAATCGAACAAGTCTAGAATTATCGTCGCAACGGTGCAAGCGCCGTATCAAAAATGCATTGCGAATGCGCGTCAAAATCGAAATCCATACTTCGTCCGTTTCCAAGGCCCGTGTCGTTAAAACTGGGTCGCCTATCCGCGGCAGCTGCAGATTAATGGGATCGCGTTGCTACAGCTCGTCGTTTCCACGACATTAATAATTATTAATACCGGCAATTATTATGCCGGCATTAGCATGTTACCGGAGATAAACCAGAAGCATTGCTTCCATATTCCACGGCGAAGGCTACCGCCACCCTCACGAGGAATGGCGCACGCGTATGGTACGCCCTTTTAATTACCATTCTCCTTTTCGTTTCCATGGATAGAATAAGCAGCATCCTCTTTGATGCATGCTTTCTCTTTGACCACTCTTTTGTAAATTCTGGGAGGAACGAGCAGGACAAACGAGATGGGGGTGCAGAGTTCGTCTGTTAATTAGTGGAACCTGTTTTGAAGGGTGGTCGTCTTTGGAAATGGTTTTTTTTAAACATTGTAGGTTGGGTGAGTGAAAATGTACATGTTGGGGTAAATAATTGAAAAGTGAAGGATAAAAGTTATAATAACAGGGCTGCAATGGTCAAGGAAATTTGGATTCTCTGAGAAAGATAGTTGTGGCTGTTGCATTTAGGATGAATCTGCTGTGTGATAAGTATTCGACACCGTAGACGATTAACCCCTTGGCGATAAATGAAATAGGCAATTCTGAAGTTTTCCAAAAATTATTAAATTAAAACTGTCGGTGGGTCACGATACGATTAAATTATTTCCACGCTATTTAATAGTGCGTTAAGTTATATACTATATTAAAAATCAGGGACGGATTGTTATTTCAGCAATTAATTCAGAATTATTTCGCATTCAGTCACAAAAGAAATGGCACGTCAAGGGGTTAAATAATACCTGTTACATGAATCGTTAATAATAATCCTCGGTTATAATATCGGTTAAAACAAAAATCGTAAATACAATGACAACACTTCGGTCTCCGCTTCCAAAAAAGCTACAACTTAAATCCAACTAACGCAAATCCCCTCAAAAATGTCTACCCTACAACACACGCGTCGTACCCACCGTAATAAAGCCATTTCACCACGGCACAATTTCCCCGAAAAAAAAGAAACATCCCCCATGACGTATAATCGAAGGCGCTGGAAAATCGGACGATTTGAGAAATCGAGGGCAAAGGGAGAGCAAAGACCGATCGAAATTCCCGGGCAGCAATTTTTTCCGTCGATTCCATCGAGGCGGAGGTTGCGAGTTCTCTCTCGCGGAAGACACGTAAAATAAGAGAGAAAAGAGAATTGGTGGTTCGATCTGTCAGTACGGAAGGACAGTGTTATCCCTTTTCAGAGGCAGTAAAGAACGTTTCCTCGGACGTAGCATCCCCACACAATGGCCCTCGGAAACGTGGTCGTACAACGTGAATTCTTTCTACCTTCCTTAAACACACACACATGGAAGAGACATGCAGGAGACACGTGCGAAACATGCACACACGAGCTGCTACCACCTGAAAGATCGTTGAACGTGCCGAGAGTATTGTTCGTAGGGGGCGTGGAGAACGGAAGAGACGTATTTTCTCATGGTAGAACGAGGAGCATTGTGTCCGAACAGGCATGGGCCAAAACTACCCCGAAAGTCCTACTAGGAGGCTCTTCTACTGTTGGTTTGTAGATCTTGGGATATACGGTATTATACTTGCTCAACCACCGTTTGCAGTCTTAATTAGGATCACTTTTAGCTTGTAGAGCGAATATTTTATTTCATACTGAAACCACCAAGTCCGTTCAAATGATCGACTCATAATTTTTTAAAAAAATTCACAAAATTTATAGGAGAGCTATCAAGTTAATATTCCACTTGTATCTTGTAAAACCTAAATTATTGTATTGATCATCTTTTTGACCTCTTGATTTCGGTTCCAAAGTATTTATTCATTATATTTAAATTTAATAGATACAACGCCGGTAGTTGTGTCAATGGCGACGAAGGCAAGTCATTTCTGTTTAGAGATGTGAATTGCGAGGATTTTCAGAAACTTGTGACTTTTTTGAGTGTGGCAGTTAAAATGATATAGCTTTGGTTAGAATTTTTTAAGAGTTTGCAGAAGTTCTGAGGGTTAAAATTCGGTTAAAATTTCGTTTAGTTGTTTAGAATGTTGTACCTAAAATGATATAATTTTTTTGTGGTATCGAACTTTTCGGGAATTGCTAGATATTATAAATTAGCACAGTTATGAATTCGTTAAGATTGTTCTTTGGTCCGAAAACTCAGCACCAAAGTGAGCCAATGTTTCGATTGATCTTTCACTCATTTACGGCGAAGAGCGACGGTCGTTCCGCGAAATTCCTTGGAAATTCCAGGAGCAATTCTCGACTCTGGAATTCGCGAAGAACGCGCCGTTCTTTCGATGCACCGAAGAATCCCGGGAACTTCGGTATGCCGAACGTCAGTCGAACGCTCGGGGATTCTCAGAACGTAAGAAAAAAAAAATACAGACATCCATCGAGGATTAAAACGTTACAACCCGAAGAACTCTTCTTTCTTGAATCTTAAAAAAATGCAGCAAAAGTTCTCGCGGATAAAATCAATGACTTTCAAGCACGGCTATTAATTGTTGCACGGATTTAACGAAGTAACATACATTCTCTCAACGTTCCTCTGGTAATAGAATTTTAGATTAGTTGTATAATTTTGAAAAAGTGTCTTCGATCGAGCCCAGTATCGATTCGAGCACTCGAAGGGAGCGAGCTTCGAATATTGGATATCAGATCTGATCGGATACAATCGGAGTACCATTGAAGAAGATAATACAACTGTCTCGCCCCAATTGTAGGCACAAAAGCCATCGTATGCCGATCTTAAAAAGTAGATATCCTTCGCAAGCTCTTTCTCTGATTTGATTTCTAAGAAGAGCATTTTTAGACATTTTTTCTACGATTTATCTGCGATAGTTTATTGAAGTTGGAAAACCAGACTTCGATGCGATGGAAAAAGTACTAATCTTTTAAAAATATCTGTCTCCGCATCCCGGAAATTAACTTTACAACATTCAGATGGTAGTTTTTCATATTTCTATGCAACCGGGCAACTATCAAGTTCATTAAACTATTTATAATTCAAGAGAGGAAGTAACAACCTCGATTCTACGAATGTCCGCCACACATCACTTCCATAATCACCAGCAAACGCAAAGAAACGTCGCAAGTCCCCTAATTGTACGTGCAATTGCCTCATTAGACTTAATTCATCAAATACTTTGCCCCAAACGTCCAACGGGAAGAACACAATAGCGAACTTCCAGCAGTGTTTTCCAACGGCAATTTAACAGTTAAACATTTCCATCGTCGAGAGCAGCTTGCAATTGTCACGGATGAATCTCGAAGTATCCCCTCCTGAAAGGGGGAAGAAAATTCAGAGGAGCAAGTTGAAGCCGTAATCCCTTTAGAGCCATCGAACCGCGACTACAGAGACAGAGAGGAAGCCGGAATTGTGTGCCAATTGTAGACACGGAAGCAACCCCTTTGCACTCTGTCGCGCGCACAAACTGTCCACAAACACGCTCATACCGGCGTAAACAGGGATGGGTTTGGGGGTGAGAGGAAGGAACACAAATGGATCGTGGCGGGGGATGCACACGAAAGCGGGAAAGACGTCGGTGACGCGAAGCTGGACGTGGATTCGGTGAAACTGCAGGTTGTCGTCCCTCCAGAATTCTAAACAGAGGGAGAAAGCAAAAGGGAAGCGAAGGGGGATGAATAGAGAGGATGGAAACTGGATGACGGAGAGGGTCGAAACGTAGAGGGAGAAAGAGAGCGGTGGAAGAGAGAAAGAAGGGGGGTGAAATGGAGAAACAAGGAAAGATAGAGAGGCAGAGGGCAGAGGGGAGTGAAAGAGAAACCACGGTGCAGCTTCGTAGCACTCGAGCACGTTTGTTAATTAACGCTAATTAATTAAGGAGCCTCGGTGTCCGACTGCAGGCACTTCCTCTCGCAATGTATAACCGCCAACGGGATTACAACGGCCTTGCGTAACCACTAAATCGTTTCTAAAGTTTCCGGAGTTCCTGAAGCAACGACGGGCACGATACTTTGAAAATAACTTAGTATTTTAGTATTAGCATTCCCCAGACCGGCTAAACTGGCAGCCTTAACTAAGCCAGCTATCGGATAAACTGAGATTTACGTTTATGTCTTATGTTTTAGTCCTTTTACACGCGAAATTACGCGAGCATGAGAGTTTTGACGAAGTCTTCTGTCTCGCTGTCTTTCGTGGGTGTGTCAGTTTAAATTTTCCTGACGATGAAGAAACATACTAAATGCTTGTCTAAAATTACTCTTCCAAATTAACATCTCAATAATTCTCAACTATGTCAATCAACTTAGTTTGAACATAAAAAATTCAGTTTAATCCTTTTAGTGCCGGATGCCGATATATTCCTCGTTCGCAATACTCCTAACTCCGATCGTCATGGGATTATTATTTAGTTTTCTCATATGATATTAGTAGTTTTATTGCAAATAATTGAGAATACGCAATTTATGCTTCATACTACGTTATTCTGTATTAAACGATGACCAAATGATGATTCTATTTATGTCTAACTACTGTCAACAATCAGTAACCGACTTGTTCATTTTTCCTAACAATATTAGATAAATATTAGTCCCACGATTTTCAACGAATATTGAAATAGATTTGTAATTAATTTAATACATTTTTCCGGTCGACACTAAAAGGATTAAATTAACTATACATCTTTAACCCAAATATATCCATCGCTTGAAATGAAATTATTGCAAATTCTCAAACTACAATATCCCATTTAACTTTCAAACACTGCAAAGAATACACAGGTCACAGAGCCTTGTTAATTTCCACCCCGCAAATTCGGTTATCGTGATCCACGAAAAAAAGTCAGCTCTACTAACAGTCTAATCTACCATTACAAGATAGATTACGCCAGTTATTTCGTTATCGCTTCATCCTCTCGCGCTCGCTTCATTAATGAGCATGTAAAGCGATTAGCAGCGGTTAACCTTCGTTCTCGGGATTCGTTTTATCTCGCTCGCACACGAGAAACGCCACGCTCGTGAAAAGAAGGCGGGGGTTGATTCCTGTTACCGACCACCCCATGGTTTATCCTCGGCTAGAAAATTCGTAATGCTCGAGATTTAAGTGTCGCGATTGCTGCCCGATATCTTAGCTGCATGGCCTGTAGACAGAAGGACGGATAAGACACACGAGAACGCCGGAAGAAAAATGGACGAAATTCGGGGTTGTCGACCTGGTCACGCGAACCACCCTCTGTACGAGCGAGAAGACAAAACTCTGTTGAATTTAACGAGAGGTTCTTCGTCCTTTTTTTTATCAGGGATACTTTCACCGTGTCAGGAGAACCTTCGACATTGATAATAACCCTTCGTGTGAAGGACACTCGAAGGTTGGATTAAAATGAAATTGGCGCTCGATTCGATGGACGGCGGTGAGATTTAAACTGTTGGAAGTGTCTCGAATTTTTGGATTCTGGTTTTACCAGGGGTTTTTGAAAGGTTGAGTTCGATTGATAGGGAGAATTATTGTAATAATTTTGAAGACTAATTCTTGGTTTTTTGGTAATTTTGTAAGTTTGAATATGAAAGAATTGAACTTAGGATAAATAATTATATTGAGAGTAGAGGATCTTTCAAGTATTTCTTTGTCGGTTGAATAGGATGTAATAATTCTCAAATTTCGCAAAAATGAAAATCAGTCTGGCAAGGCACAAATTTAGCCTACTCGTCGACTCGATTACAAATTCCACCAAATACGAGACTATTAACCATAACAATATCGTCACGGGCGGCTCTCGGTCCATACATTAACGCGATAAAATCGTCACATTAGTAAGGGGTTGATGGTGCGCCGGGAGGCAAAAGAGGGGTGGAAGAGGATGGACTCGTGCTCGAAAGTTGTTATCGCGACTTTTCGCGATTTATTTCGCGATTTATAGTACATTCCCTCTCCTCGTTGAGGTATACTGAAAAAGCACGGAGTCGTAAATTGTGGTGGAAGAAAAAGAAGAAGAGGAGGGGTTGGAGAAGGGGGCGGAGGAAATTATCGCGAAACCGCGCGTAGAATCTTGCGTTTTAAATGGTCCTTTTAAATCGTCAGGCTGGCGGAGAACGTAAATAATTTAGCCCGGCACTGTGCGCATAAGTGGACGTAATTAACGCGGAATAATTAGCGGCAATCGTTCCGTTCTGCAATCAGTCTGTCAGTTTTATATTCGCCCTCTCTTTCTCTGTTTCCTTTCTCTCTCTCTCTCTTGTCCTCCCTCGCTCTCCCTCCTCTCGTATCGGTGTGTACGAAACAAACGCGCTTTAATGAATCGACGAGCATTTAAATTCCGCACGGTGCACGCAAAAAGTTGGCCAATGTAAATTCGCGAGTCATCAATTATTCCGGAAATTTCGATAGCAGCCAAGAATCGCCGTGGAACGAATCGATAAGAACGCTTGTAGCGAAATAATCATTTCCGCGGCCTCGTCGAGACGCATAATTAATGTAATTAAGTACTTTGATACACGTTAAATATTATGCCCATAGGCGTTGCAATATTACTTTCACGATACGGGGAATATCTCGAAGAACGAAAGTGAGAAAGGGAAGCGAGAATGAACAAAGTAAAGCGAAACGAGAAAAATAATTGGAAAATATTTAATTAGAAACTATCGGCTCCTCCGGCAACGAAAGATAAGCAAGATAAACTCGGTTTCTCGTTTTGCCACGAAACGTCCCAGCCACTTTTCGTTAATTAAACCCCTCTACGTCCTCTACCATAGAACGGCAATACTTTAGAGTGCTTATCTCACGAAAATTGAAAAATTATCACGACTCGACTCTCCAATTAACCATTTCATTAACTACCATGAAATTTCACCCTCTACCTCCTCCATACGTGCACGCAAATATATCCTGGCGTATCTATGCCCCCATGTATATGCACTGCAGATGAAATCGAACGATACGGGGGTTAAAAAAAAAGAATGGAGAATAAAGAGAACAAAACCCGTTTGTCTTTGTGTATGCGTGACTGCTGGCTTTTCACCCCGAGGAAGGGATGGATGAAAGCAGTGTCGCTCTTTGTCAACACCCCCTAATGACCCGTTGATATATGCACTCCCTGACACACTGTCCATAAAACTTTGCCGATGATTACGTAATGCTTCTCATAAATCATTCGTCGGTTTGTCAGGGGAGAAGATAATGTCTATGGGGGATGAAATAAATAGAGGTCTAGTCGATACGAAATCTTCCGGCGCTGTATTTCTTTCGATTTAAATTTTACGGTGTACGTGTAGGATTTTTTAATATATTAAATGTCATTATCTTTTTTGGTTTATTTATTACGCAGAAGAATTTAATATTGTCGAATATAATTCGGAGTCTATTGTGCTAAAAATAGGATGTCGATGGAATTTTTTGAGTGGAATTGAGTGAATAATTAAGGTATAGTTTAAGTAGTGTTTGTAATACTAAAAGAGTTTTTAAGCCACTTTATAGGTGGATCGTGAGACTGTTTTCTAAAAGGAATGGTATTTTAAGATTGTACTGGTGATTTTTTGAAACGGCTAGGTGTACAGATCGCTTTTCGATAGCCTGTGGTTCCCATTTTCACCCCTTTTCCAACGCTCGGATGTTGGACGCCGAGATTATAAAAGGTACACCGCTCAGTCATCGATATCCGAGGAGAAAATGTTGTTGTACCGTGTTACAGGCTTGTTTGACAATAGAATTACACCGTGCTGCACATTATCGCATACAGATGACGAAACACCGCGATACTGCCGGTAAATCTTGTTAACATCGAACGTACAATTAGTACAGCGGCAAATAACAATCCAATTTATGTTGCGTTAAAACACCGACAAATCACGCAGGATCCATTGCAGTTTGAAATTTCATTCGGAAACCTTTCGGCGATTCTCATTCGTTTTTAAACTCATTTCCGTTCATTTATGCTATTTATTGTATTAACGATGAACATTGGAACGAGATAAAACATGCGGAATGAGTCACGATTTAACAATTTAACGAGGAAACAAGAAGATTTGCAAACTTGGTCGTACGTATTCAACGTGAAACAAATTACATTAACGAGAAGCAATTTCTACGGTATAGTTGGTGCACCGAGTTGAACCGTGAAATCTTTGAAGTCGATTGCCCGTGCCGTCAGTTAGACTTGCAGTTTAATGCATAACTCAAGTTCAGGGGAATTGGTCATGAGAATCGCAGCTACGGCAAACTTTGTCGAGTAAACTGTGCAAATAGAAATGTTGTATCGGCAACTGCAACGACATTTAGCGTCGGGCAAGACGTAGCCGAAACGTGGTATATCAATTTAGGGTAGATTTGCATACTCCATTCCATTCACGTACGTTTATACTTTTTCGAGCATGAAGGAAAATATTAATTTTACTACATTAAAATGTAGCTAACAATTAGGTAGCTTTATTATGGGTATAGAAAACTTGACGAATAGCTAATTACAAAAGAATTAATACTAGGACTACCGACGTTTTATCTATTATAATTAAATATATGAAATAAGTACTTTGTAAAATGGGAAATCAAGAGGTGAACAGGATGATCAATTAAGTAATTTAGGTTTTGTAACATAGAAGTAGTATATTTATTTCATGCCCCAAATGGCACATTTTGTTCGCTTTGGTGGTTTAGTCTTAAGTTCCCTTCGAAGACGAAACTCTGAAACGACCGAGTTAACCGTGCAGCCAATTTTTTATTGAAAAGAAGCTTCAAAAATAAAATACAAGTGCAGTGCAAGTGCACCAAACGCGACCTTACACTCAATCAACGAATTAACGGTACAATATTAGACCCAATTTTACATTTAACGCCACTGTTGGCTCAACTTGACCCCCTTTAAAGTTTCGCTCGCCTCCATACGGGTGCTCGCAATAATTCTCCTACGTTTTCCACGTACGAAATTCGTTTGATACGGTCTATCCTTGAATCGTTGAATGTAGGAGGATAAGGAGTGAAGTGGAGAGAGCGAAGAAATAAAATTTACGACCTCCGTTAACTGAGTTATCGCGCTTTACCTGGGACGTTGTGCCAACGAGAGGGGATGTTGCTTTCTTTAAATTAAAACGACCGGCAACTCGTGCTTTAGCTTGATGCAAGAAAAATATCAGCTTTTTCGAATTGCTTCAATGATTTTGCCGCTGCGTGCAATTCGAGACAATTTCGTTCGGACTGTCATTTAATATCATTATCATTCAGAGTCAATCAAGGGTTCGAGGCAACTGAAACAGTATACGAGATTGATTTCAGTGCTTTCTGTTATACTTGCCCTATCTGCGACATGGTGATTGTAAACATATCAAATTAGTTTCCAATCAACTGAAACAATGAACCATTTCCAATTATCACGCGAATGATATCACCGATTTGAACATTCTAACCGTAGGGGTAGTCAACCTTTTTATATCTACCGCCCACTTTTGTACCTTTGCTGGCAGTAAACTTTTCTTACCGTCCACCGATTCCATGGTAACTTAATTTTAAAGTAATTTCTAAGTGGAAGTTTGGTAAAAATATAGGAAAAAGGGCAAAATCCCTACCATCCACCATGAAACCTCGAATCGCCCACTACTGGGCGGTAGGGATCGGATCGACTACCCCTAACGTGACACAACGGATTTAAAATAATGAAAATATAAGTATTCTAAAGTTTAGGTAGAAAATTGAGAAACATTGCAGAGATTTGGGTTAAAAGAAATGCATAATTTCTAAGAACGAAAACGGGTCGCCACATATTACCGAAGGATTAAGCTAATGCATAAGAAGATTACTCGTTAAGTTGGCCGTCGTGGATCGCTTTATTCTACTCTCATAATCCGGCAGTTTCCATGCGAGTCTTTGCGAAGCGAGGTGCACTTTCGAGTTGTAAGCCGATACTCGCCGAATTCGCCGGTTTTAATCGTGCGATATTGCGCTTTTCAATCATCCCAGGAGCGATGATATTTGAGGAGGGTTTAAGAACCGCCGAAACTTTCGGAGTGCCTCCTCGAGGAAGTTTAATTCACGAGGATCCGTAGGAAAATTCATGGCGGGCGTAATAAAGCGACGATGGTACGGTTAACGAAGTTTTGCAAAATCCGCTGTGTCTGAATTTTTCAGCGAATTTCCAATATAGCAATACGAATGGGAAATTTGTACTTTGTACACGCCGTGGGGTTTCGTTGCAATGAATTTTCGTTTATTTGAATTTCTGGCGCTGCAATTAATCCTGTTTGCGGTAAATAGTATTTAAAATTGCAGTCGCATAATGCCTGATGGTATATTTATTTTTTTGGTTGTTCATTTCACTACGAAAATACCGTTCTTGCCATAATATAATTTATTACATACAAAAATTCAATGAAACGTATTTCAATTTGATAAAAATTGCACGTCTTGCAATTATATTTGAGGTTGCAATTTTTCTATGCCGGTTGAATACATTATTGCTAAAATACCTTTAGCACTAGGTCACAGTATATTAAATAGCTAAAAATTAATGTAAATTTTCACTGCAAATACTCACAAAATAATTAAGAAAAAAATACTTTTTAACCGTTCCTTCCAAAACCCCTGAATTTTGTCCAAGTACACGTCCAACCCCCATAAATATTCGCTCACCTTCGCCAGTAATTTCGAAATCTCGTAAAATTGAATTCTCCGCGGACGGGAAGGATCGAAGACAAATTATCCGTGGGGTTCGAATGAACTTCGTCTCTGTCTAGTATCGCTGTAAACGAAACGAGGTTCCGACCTACAAATGGAAACGCAATAGCAATCGCTTCCGACGTCCAGTTAATTACCGATCGGACAATATATCATTCGGAAATAATTGTAAACCGCAGCAACGATTCGGTTATTCATTGACACCGTCCTGCTCCATTTGCAACTGGCACTAATTAGTCGTCGCGATGATCGATACGTCGCACCGTTTCACCAAACGATGAAGAGAGAGAAAGGACGAAAAAAAAACGGTGGGCCGGATAGGTGAAACCATTGACCCCGGGGGTTGAATTTCGTCCAGCTGGAACTTGCTCGTCTTTTTGCGCTTCCTCGAGCTAGGAACCGTCTGAAAAAGATACACGAAACAAAAATTCTCAAGATAACTCCCGGGAAAGTTGCGCTATCCCGAGGAGGGAAACTTTTAATACACCGGCAGGAACTAAAGAGCCAAAAAAGTCTCGCCGTTCTCTTGAACATGTTCCAAATCGCAAAAAGAGCCTGTCACGCTTCCACGGTGAGATTTTTCATCGGTAGACGCCTCCGTTGTCGTAAATTCTCTCTCTCTCTCTCTCTCGATAATTACACTCTTTTTACATCCGACGATGCCCGATTGATCGTTGAGTATGTCGGACTTTGCCGTCACTTTTTACAATTATTACGGAGAATCTTATAATGAATTTCTTCAATTAAAAAGAAAATATAGATATTCACAGTAATAGACAATTTTTAAATGCAGAAATAGTCAGCAAAGAAAATTATATTTCTTTTAAATTGTCCACTTTGAATGTTCACCAAGAGACGCCATTTTGGAGAACCTGGAATAACCTATGCAGTCTTCCCTCGGGCAGGTAAATGATATTTTCATTCGGATACTATATTCCTCTGTGAAGTGATTGCACGAAGGAGAAAACTGTCGGAATAATTGGCGATTTGCAATTTGCACGCAGGTTCCAGGGCGCCTTCTGGCTTTTTGGTAGAAAGCCGGATGTAGATGTACGTCGAAAGTTTGGACGATAACGTGCTCGTAACGCCATGGTGTAACTTTCGACGTACGTAGCTCCCCTTCGGGTATATACCTACTGATTACCTCGCACTGTGTACACGTGTACATACGTAATTGTATATAACGTGCACAATATGAACAGGGGCATACAGGGTGGCTCGTCAGACCACGTCGACATGTTGAATCAACGACGCGAGAAGAATGAACCATCTAATGAATATAAACGTTCAAAATGTAAATCTTCTTCTTCGTTAAATTTTCATCTTTAATTAACTCGATGACTTCATCTAGGAACTAAAGCTTCAGATGGCTTGTGAACCACTGAGAATATGATATATCACATAGAAAAACTCTCATTAACCATGACTCCCAGACTTTAGCTCTATGAAGGTCCTTTGAGAAGATTAACCGTTTTCGGATTTACAAACACCTTCAATCTTTATGTTTTTATCATATACTTTTCTCTTTTAATTGCTGAAATATATTATTTATAACGTTGAACCAAAAATGGTGCTATTTTAGATTAGCAACAGTTTTGATTTTGGTATCATCGTCAGATGGAGTATTCTTCCAATTATCCAAGCACTTTAACGCAAAGTGCTCCTCAATTTCATTGCGTTCATGGTCACGTAATGCAATTCCTTCCGCAATAAGGGGCATTTCTCTATCGTGTATCTTTCGCGGAAGAGGCAAAGTGTCGGTATCTTTCGTACCACCGTATATATTCACCCGTAGGTAAGTATATGGGTAACAATATCACGTGGCGGACGGCTAACGAGGTTGCTCTGTGGCTACGGGAGGCACGATCTCGCCGACAGAATGCACCTTCCGTTTTGTAATTAGCGCCAGCACACGACGACGTACCTACGAAAGCTACATTAGCGTGAGCTTCTATGCGCCAAGTATACGGCGATTAATTTCAAAGATAATTAAAGCGGAAACTCTTTATGAATCATTTTTGAATCATCGCTGATTTGGTCCTCTCTTAAGGTGCTCGACCCTAGGGCGACTCGTGTTTCTTCGTATTCGCGTTCGTTCTTGCTTTCTTTCCAATTCCGTTAGCCTGATTTCAATTTTAAACGAAATCCGCTGTTTCGTTAGTCAGCAGAAGCTCGGAGACTTGCTTTGCATTCGTAAGAAAAATAACAATAGAATTCAAGTTGCTTGGAAAGTTGGAGGTTGCTGTGACGATTGTGGCAAAGATTCAAATTTTTCTGTAATAGCTCTGATTTTGAATACGAAAAATATATTTAAAAATAGTGCAAAGTTTCCCAAAAGTCACTTGACTATTTTAAATATAATAACATCTTTGCTATTAATCTGCTCAAATTAAGAATTCAAAAGAATTTCCAAAAGGTTTATTTTTATAATATTTATAACAGAATAAATGTAAATATTTAATAGATGAAGTAGTTACCCTACTTCTAAATGCTTCAGTGTCTTTTGGACCACCCATATTATATTTTCCATACTTCCTCGAAGAATAAACTTTCCCCATAAAAATACTAACATAGTCAAAGTCAAAATTTGCAAGAATATAAATTCACAAACCCAAGACTTCAATCACTACCAAAAAAGTAGATCCGTCTCCGCGCCCAAGATAAATCACCCTAAAAGTCAGCCCATTCCCTCTAACGATTCTCCGTGTATTTAACGCAGAAAACGAAAGAGAAAGAAACGAAGGGGAATTCGCAACACGTGTAAAGAAACACGGTTGTTGCTACGTGTAAACCCGACTGTGAGTCGCACGTTCGACCGTCCTTCTTTTCATGATAAGAATCTCGGTCGATCTATCAATGCCACCTCCAGTTTTCGTGGCAACCTGCTGAAACAATATTAATAGCCGTCCCAGATACCGGTGACTGTTTATCGACGAATTAACAAACACGCTCCTCGGAATCGGGAGAAGTTACTAATGGAATAAAACGTGGCCGGATTATCGATTCGATTGGGCCTGTTTGATAATCCTGACGACGCGTCCCGACGCTGCGTTTGGAGCTGTTGCTGGCGGCGTCGGCTGACCAATGACTGAATTACACTATTGCGCCCTGTTTCTCGGATATTCGATTAGATTCTGGTTGATATTGTTAATATTTGATGATAGTTTAGGGAGCAAATCGAAGTTAGAACAGCGTGTGTTCGTCATTAGATGAGATGGATGGACTGTGATTGGGTTTTAATACTTTTTATTATTTTTAACACGTTCAATGACACATTGGCCTCTGGTGTTTTAATATTAAATTTTTATTTACTGATGCTGGTGTTCCTGTTATTTCGATTTGATCATTAACATTAGAACTACCGACGTCAAATCTATTATGTTTAAATATACTACATAATTAGTTTAGTAAAAGAGAAATAAAAAGGTGGAAAAGATGATTAATTCAGTAATTTCTGTTTAAACTTCTCTTCTATAAAGCTGTGGAATTTTTATAAAAATTGAGAAACCAGTTACTTTGACTTCCTTGGTAGTTCTAGTTTAAATAAAGAGAATTTAGAAAAGTCAATTATTTCGAAATTAGCATAGCATGTTAAATTTAATGAAATCTGCAACACAGAAGAAATAGTAGGCTTAATTTTTCAAGTTCTTGAGTCAGACCACTTTTAATCACCTAAACAATTATCGATGCGATCCCCCGTGAAATTCTCGAGTGTGAAGCAAGGAAAGGAAACGTCCGACTGGATGTCCGAAGAAAAATGGTGTATTTATGAGACACGGTGGTAGTTTCCGTTTCATGCAAACGAGAAAGGCGAGGCGCGAGGCCCTCGGAAAAAAACGCGAGGGCAGAGGAACAGTCGTGTTCGAGGAGTAATAACTGCCACGACGAAAAGTGGGTCGTCGGAGGGACGTGGAAAGGCCATAACATTTTATTCGTCGGTCGAGTAACGTCGATACTGACAATAAGACGTCCATTCACCATCGCGCATTCTCCAGCCGGACTTGCATCGTGCATTCTCCGGCTTCGAAAATTGGGTCGCCACTGGCATTGTTCGATATTATTTATCGCCTTCATTAATTTTCTATATTTCCCTCGGCCCTCCTGTCCCCCCGTCTCTCTCGTTCTTTTCTCGATTGACCTCCAGCTTTTCATGGAATTTCCATCAATTAAGTTGGAAAGGTCGAAGCGTAAATGCAACGATCATCCGAGCCGGATTGGAATTCAAGTTCGTGCCGTTTGTATGGATTTTTCGATGAAGTGATCTTCAGCTATGGATTTTCGACGAGATGATCTTTAGCTATGAGCTATCGTCGAGATTTAGAGAAGTTTGATTGTCCTTTGTCCATTTTTAAAGGAGTACTTTGAGTGATTTTATGACAGTGTTTTTTGAGATAATAGGGTAGCATTTTCGATCTGATTGGGTTACATTGAAAGTATAGTTATTTTAATATGTTCTTTACGTATTATTAAGTAATTATGCCATTCAAATAATCGAGGATTGAAAAATAAGTGAAAGACTGAAAGTGATTTCAGTGGCGATGACGTCTAACCAGTGACTGAGTCATACTACTGTGCGATATTTCTTCCTCGGCAATTTGTACCTGCTATTATCAATGATGGATGAACAGTAATTGCCTTTATCACCTTTCTGATTCCTCAATTTGGTGCATTTTCTTCAATTTAACAATCTGCGAAACATTTTGCATCGTTACGCCACATTATAACAAATAGATGCCGCAGGATCACATATTTTACTGTATAACTAAAAACGTCTTTTTCTTGTATCCACATAGATTTACACTAATCCCCATAAATTTACCCTTCAGCCAAATTTCAGCCCCACAAAGGAGCATCCAAAACAAAACCCAAACTTTCTAGACCGTTAAAACAACGTCATTCTAAAAATCCCCATCGAAATGCAACACCATCTTGTTCCCATCACCCATGAAGATCGTCTCGAAGCAATACTCGCCTCAATATTTTTATTCGCGCCATAAAACGTAACACGTTTTCACGAATATCCTCGATCAACGGCCCCGTAGTCAGGAAGTTACGTGCACAAAAAAAAGGAACGAACCAGAAGGAAACGAAGGAGATATATGGTGATGCAGGAAGGGAGAGTCGAATCGTCGAATGTCGTCCATCGTCGAAGGATGTGAATTTATTGCATCGAGACGATTGCAGGGGTTAAAAGGGAGAATGGGGGTGGAGAAAAGAGAAAGAGGGTGGGTCGGTGAATCGACGAAGCTATCGTCGATAGAAGCCACTTGTCGGTCGGTGGAAGGGTAGCTAAAAGGGCGTGCCAGTGTGTCGCTTATTATACTTTCTTATTATTTATTGAAGCTCATAAATAGCAGTCTCGACATTGGATACTCCCTCGCAAAGCGCAGCGAGAGATTTATGGGGGTCTCGAATTAGTGTCATCCACCGTGGCATTTTTCATCGGCGTATTAATCCGGATACACTTACACCATTGTGTACACCCCCTCGGTGCATTTTGTATGGGGATTGAAGTTGCGAATCCATTAGTGGCTGTCGGTTTCTCAAGTTCGGCTCTCCTGTTATGGGATAAAGTGAAATAACTCAGTGAAGGGGATGTAACGATTATTTCCTATGGGTTGTAATAGATGTTTTTACAAGATCTGGTGTCACGAGTGGTATTTTAGGGATTGCTTCTTGGATTAAATCGTCGTTTTGAAGAAAACGATGGTATTTCGTGTGCCACGTAGTTCTAGTAATTTTTCGTGATTAATATTTCTTTGGGGGACGTAATGTTTTGTATGTTTATTAATTAATAATGCACCAGGGTGTTAGCCTTCCCTTAGGGATTTCTATGTCGTGGCTTAGGTTATTTTTCATTGAAAGTGCAGTTCTCGTAATTAATCATTCGAGTTACGAGACTTTCTTCCTTATTTTCCCGACAACAGTTGTTGGTAATTAGAACGCTTTTTTAGAAGAAGGCTATATTCAGCACACGTTCTTTCTTTGCAATTTTTATATTTTTCATCGATCTCAGTGTCACGAAAAGTTACGATTGAATTGCATCGGAAGAAAACTGTCAATGATCCTTTAAGTTTGACGTGTTGATGCTGAATGAGTTAAATCTATTACATTTATAGCTGCCTTTCATTATAACACGATAAAAAGGAAGGCAGCTATATAAATCTGACTATCTCGGTACACTTTTCGATCGACGGCCCAATTAGAACCTCAATCAAAGTGCATTTACGCTGGATTGTCATTCCATCGACATATCTCGAACATTCGATATTACGAATCGTTTGGTCGAATCAAAATTTAAATTCGACATCTGTGAATGTCGAAAGTTGAAATGACTTCTGGCGGGACATTAGTCTTTAATGAAAATAGGGATTGGTGCAACTGGGTGCTTCCTTTCTCTCTGATAATCCTTTGAATTGAAATTCGAACGTTGGAGGAATATTCTGTAGATGGAATAGTCGCTCTGCGTATATTTCTGACTGCTAGAAGTAGATGGCTACACTTTGCATATATATACAAATAATTCTCAATTGTAGATAACTATAGTCACACTTCCCAGATAGACATTTTTAACTAATAACTAGTTGTAATTGTCCTTACGAAAATAACTTTTAGAAGCCATAACTATACCTAGCCTTTGAATTCTACTCTCAGCAAAGTTAATTATAGTTATCCATCGTTCAAAGCTAACTCTCAGCGACGATTAACTATAGTTTCCCTTCACACAGTTGACTCTCAGCAGACTAAAACTATAATGACTCTTCTCACGTAGATATCTCTCAGCAACACCTGATTATATTTCTCAGCAACGACAAGAAGGCCACCGCGATATCAGTCATCCGAAAAAGCGATAAAATTCCGTAAATCATTGGCCGTACAAATAAAACGCCCCAACTCGAAGGCGGACAATTTCCCCTGATAGATTTACTCCTCGTTTCCTTCGCCGTTGGCGCACATAATGGTTTGCTCGTATTAAATCAATGCCCGGCTACCGCCATTTATTTCAGCATCGCGGAATGACCAAAGTTTCAGAATAATCCGCGTAGAATGCAGCGATGCGAGCCTCGAAAACTAAATGGCCGTCGTTAGTGATGCATGGAGTATAAATGAGTCTCTTACCGATTCGAGCGGGATGATTGAATCGCCGGATGAGAAAAAGGACGAGGAAGGACGATAAACTAAGGAATTGCACGAAAAGGGAGAAGAAAAATTCCTACCTAGGTGGAATCCGTCTTTATCGGGTGTTTTACACATTTTAACCCGGGCGAGGATAAATAGGCTTTGACGAGGGATTGAAAGCGAATGCTTTCGATTCGCTCCTCCGAGATTCTCTCGACTTTTTTATGTGGAAAACAAAGGAGCGAGAATTATGAGACGATTCTGAATGCACGGATGCTCGATGCTTCGTTAACGTTTTCGAGTAAATCCATTTAAGGATAAAAGACTGAATGGGGCCTCTCTCGATGGAGAAAGGTAGGGGGATGATGGAATGGAGAACGGGATACACGTGTATTTGAAGGAAGAAAGGAACGATCGGGCTCGAGTGGACCGATTTGAATGGCGATACAAATATCTTTGGGTGTGGAGAAAAATGTAGCTTCGATAAATGCGATAAAAATGTAGATAATAATGACGGTAATTAGTGATAAGTCGATCGGCAGTATTGCGGAATTGTTGGTCGCATCTTTATGATTTTTAGGTCGACGAACATCTTTGCATCCATTGGCAAAAAAAGAATAATTCGAAATTATGATTATTTTTTAATCTGTTTGATACTTAGGAATTTTCCATCAGGACTCAAATTTTAAATATTGTTGAGAAACATTTGTAAATTATTTAAATCCATTACTTGAATTCTGTTATAAAGAAAATTCGACAGTAAATTATAATTATCACAGTACAATAATTCACAATTTTTCAATGCTTTGATGCAATATAAATTAATAAATAAATTTTAAGACTGAATAGTGTACCTACATAAGTGAGAACTTGAAAAAAATTCCTTTCACGTACCTCGCCAAATTGTGCCTTTAACGAACTCGAAGGTATATCGATGGAAGTTAAAGAAAATGAAGATCTGCAAATAATAAAGATACGAAGAAGGACGAATGTCGGAGGCCATAAAATTCGTCGGTTCATCGCTCGTTTGCAGGGTGAGCAAACGGATCACGTATTCCATGGGTCGCTCGTCGACGAAAGTGAGAAATGGAGCCTTACTTTCATCGCTAACGGCGGCTCGTAAATGCAAACCGCACCGTAGATCGGTTTCCCTCAAACGAGCAACCGCAATTCACGGCGAGCGATATCTCGAAAAAGGTGGAAATTCGCGTTTCGTGCTACGCCACCTTCCAAAGGGGTATTAATAATTGCTAATGATGATTTTCCCGGGACATTTAGGCTACTGACCTTGAAATAAAAATTGTAGGTTAACGCTAGAATTTTCAGTTTTCCGATATCGTTGAAAGGCAAGGAATTTGTGTCCTGTGCGATGGATGTTTCGATGGAGACGCTGAAATTTATTTCAGTAAGAAATTATAATATTTTTTGTATTGTGTATTATTCAACGACAGTATTCTGCGGATAATGTTACAATTACCTGCATATAATTGACGTTAAATCTGATGCTAATTATAAAATTACCTACATATTAGGTAATTTAATAATACAAAATTCTGAACAGTTCAAAAAGGGAGGTAAATGACTTAGTCTACTGCCATAATTGCCAGCCAATATAAAAATATCGCCAACCTCGAATTACCGAGATAAATAGAAGTGAGGCCGACTTTTCTAGATCGACGTATATATTATTATTCGAATGCTCCGGCAACAAGATATCTTACGAAATATATGACCCATCGAGGTCTGCTCCTCCAAGAACGATTTCTTCGCTCTTTCACCTGGCATTCTCGCTGTACGAGTCGTCGTTACTTCTGTTCCCTCTCGTTGCACGGCACTCCCTCGCGATTTTACGAGGAAATTTACGCGATTTCCAATACAAAGCTCGTTCCCGTTTTATCGCGCCAACGTTTCAGCAGTCTGCGGTCGTAGAAAACTCTTCGCGCCCGAGGATCTCCTCGATCTGACTTTTCGAGCACCCTCGTCTCTCTTTCTTTACTCTCGAAATCAGTTCTCCCACCTCGTTTTTTCCCCCGATTTAAATTTGCACCATTGACGAGAAGAGATCCTGCGAATCTGTGTCCTTATATCCGCCAATTTAGAAGGAAAATTCGCGACACAGAGACGGGAAACGTAATGGAATACTCTTTGATTGGATACTCAAAACTGCACTCATTTCAGGCAATATGTTGCGAGGAGAATCCTAAGGAGATTTAATGAATATGTTTCTGCAGGATTGAAAATGAAAAGTGAGATTTCCTAAGTATTTGAGAGCGAAAAAATTACTAAAACAATTCCCTCTATTTGTCGCAGTAATGCTTAGTTAAATTACTATAAAAATTCCCCGATATTTGTATCTGTAACATTCCAATTTAAAAAAATCATTGTTAAAAAAAATTGTTCAAGAATCTGAGTCAATTCTCTTGAAACTCGGCCATACATTTATGCAACGTGAAAGGAAACTTGTGCAAGAGAATTTGTGCGATCATCGCGAATAGAATGCGCGAAAAATCGAGCGGAAGTTTAGCATCTATAAAAGAGCAGAGTTCCGGACGATTCGTTCGCATGGCGGGATGAAAGTGCGAACGTACGCATTCGAGAATTCCAAGTGGAATTGTCATGCACGCAGCCGAAGTAGAATCTTTCAATTCCACGGAATATGGAATGTCTGTTCGGGGTGGCCCGATCGCGGAACAACCCTCTCCGGTATGAATAGTGCTCTCGACCTCTCCACCCTTCCTCTCTCTCCGTCTCTCGTCTCTTCTTCCTTTTTCTCTCTCTATTTTCGTCGATGTACGTCACCTCCAATACGAACTTCATTCCTTCGACGTTTTTGAGGTCTCGTGAGATACCTGCTTGAGCTTCAAGGCCATCGTTTGCAGAGAATCCGCTCGACGTGACATTGCCGCGCGATAAATCCCACAAACGTGCTCCCGATCGCGGAATCTGGAAGGTGGCATTTTGCCGCCATTTTGGTGCCGCGAGGATACCGGAATTGATCGTTGTCGATAGAAAGGAGGTTTATCCTTTAGCTTACCCGTATTTGTCTCCACCACGTCAACTCGAGGGTCTAAAAAATTGCTGAAATTTCTAAAGATACATTTTTCAAGTTACAGTTATTCTGTCAATATTATTTCCACCTTCGACTCTTCCCCCTCAAAATATTTCTCTGAAATCAATCATACATTAACACTAACCGTACTGGCACTTATGTACGCTTATTCCTACCGTAGCTTGTCATTAGACCGGATATGACAGAACAATAATGTATTTTTGAAAGAAACGCGACTGATTGTCAAATTTATATAGAAAACAATGCAGAATATAGTCTTTAGTTAGATATTTTCTATCCACTGAGCCGGTCATTTCATCGTCTGCAGTACGATTAGTGTTAACACGTTGACTGCCATGGGGGTCACCGGTGACTGGCGCTGTTGAATTCAATGAAATTTCATGCGACTTTTGAACTGCAATATTTACGAATTTTGTAACATATTCAATATTTAAATATTGGCGTTAAAAAGATAAAGTTCTGCTGAATATATACCCCCTTTTGCCTTTGAAGTTTCTGCTTTATAAAGATGTGATTTTAATAGATAAAGTTTCACTTCTGTAGAAATGATGAAAGTAACGAAATACTGGTGGCGTTCAACGTGTTAAATACATCTGTTTTCCTTTGAAAAACCTTCAACACCACCACAATCCCCGAATTCCAAAAAATCCTCCAACCCCTCAACGACGGACGTTCGACTCGTCCTCAGATTCAGCCAGGAAGATCACCCCTTTCTCCTCCACCCTCGGACGTTCCTTTGTTATCCACGGAACGAAGACACTCGTTGGACGCCGGTAAAACGGCCCTATTTCTCGACAATCGTCTCCTCTTGCCGATCTGGGGCGTAAGGTTCGCCTTCTTTCCATACCTCGAGGAGTCGGGGCACTTCCGTTGTGACTTCGTCCTATATACGATGCTCCTCACAGGCCAACGTCGTGTTCCGGTGTTCCTCCAGTTTCTCCGTGGAGGAGAACAGCGATAAGAGAGACAACTATACATTCGAGGTTGATGAATACACGGTCTGCTCCTTTTAAAAGTCGCATTTCCATCCGAATAAGTCCCCGATGGCTGCTCGCTTCTTCTCCACCGCGGTTGCTCGTGTATTCTGCCCTGTAACAAATAGTCGCACTTTTGCTGCGGGCATTGGAATATTTCTGATTTCATCCGTGCTTCACGCTGCTTTTATCGTGGCATTCTTAATCGCGTTCTCTCGCTATTTAAATGCGGGGCGAGTTTATCGTGGGGGTTGCGAGGAGAAGGAATTTATTTGGGTGTTTTTTCGCCGCGACGAGTCAAAGGAAACGACTTTCATCAAAGGTGGTGATAAGCATGGTTAGTTCTTTGAGATGCAAATTTAGTTTTTCATTGAAATTCTTTTTATTTTGTATTCTTTGGCTTTAACTGATAATGGCCATTTTGCTCTTCTAGACCACCGAGACTATTATATGTTAAGTTGTAATTTAGGAGAAATCTCTAAAAGGGACGGGAATTTAAATTCAGTCCCACTGATTACGAATCCGAGTCTTAATCTCCATACTCAGTACAATCTCCTTATTTTTCAAAAAGATTTAAAAAATATAATAGTCATTCCTGTTTTCAAAATTTACCTTTAGATTATTTATTCCTGTTTTTTAGTTTAACTTTAGCTTACCTATTTTCCAAAGACTTAAACCTCGAACAGCAAAAATAACACAAGAAGATTAAGTGATCAAAATTCAACCGACAAAACTGCACAACTCCATCGTTGTCCTATTCTCTCAAAAGCAAAGTTGAACCGAGCAATTTCGAAAGCCGCGAACAGGTGGGAAAAGGTGGAGTTTTCCGGAAACTCGTCCCCAGGCCATCGACACACGAGACGGTTAATGAGGGCGGAAATAAGGAACGGTGAATTACGAGAGTGGTATAGTTGTTTCGTGGCCATTGGCACGTATCGATTGTGCAGTCGATATCACGGGGCTTCGTCCTCTCGCCCGGTTTTTGTCGCGTTACTCGGGTAACGAGCTTGTTGGGGAAATGAAAGTAGACGGGATTTTGCATAAACGAGCAAACCGAGAGATGTGATTTCCATGCAACGAGAGATGGGGTACGGTTGAAAACGTAACTTCCTTTTGGAGAGGATTCAATCCTCTATTTTGGCTTTTCTTGTCGATGACAAATAGATTAAAAGTATTAATATTGAAAAATATGATCTGTTTTATTGAAGGATTTATCCTAATTCCAGATGAATGTTTGCATTGTCTGCCAGATAGTTTTCATTTTCGATTCAATTTGGAGCTGAAGTTTGCGGAGTCCAGTTAATCGTGAACTACTATTAAAGTCAAGCTAACATAAATACAGTTATATTATTTAGAATAATTCCTCTTAAATACATGCAATCTGCTATCCAATCGAGACAGTAAATAACACATTTCAAAATGTTCCCTTCGTAAAATTAACTATGTTGATATTTTAGCGTTTCCCGTAATTTTATAATCCTTACAATTATCTTGTCAACGTAAATTATCATCCTTATTTAACATAGTCATCAGAACATCCCCAAAAAGGTGTCCTATATTTTACCCCAGCATCCCCTCTTCTCCCAAACTCAGAAACACACCCTCCAACGTAACGAACCCCAGCAACAATTTCTACGGACACGAAATCCACCGACACCCCATCGAACGTATCGAAGGATTCCTCTTAAACCGTTCTCTTTATCCCACCCCTAATTATAGTCATGTTCTCCACCGGTATCCCATCAAGAGCGACACGACGTCTCGCAATTCCATTACCGCGTGAGTCGCGATTGAATCGTAATCCTCCTTCAACGTTCTCTTTCATTTCCACCTCGAATCTGACACAAGTATCTTCGTCTTTTCTCCAACGATGCTCTCGCATAACCGAGATGTTTATATCCGACGGTTCGATCTACTCCGAATTCCCAATAACATTACGTCAAAACTCGAAGGGATACCCTCCTTATCCGGTGCTTACAAGAGGAAACTTCACCGGTTGTCGTCGTCCATCCCTCTTTCGATCCTGGAGCCCTCTTTCTTCCCACTTTTTCTCATCGTCCTCGTTTCTTCCCTCTTTTCTGCCAGGGACAGTTGACAGGGCAAAGGGAGCCATTTACTTTCGTCACGTCAACAAGGGACGAAAAGGTCCTGCCTCTACGTTTCTACGTGGACTTCGCGATCGACGTCGTTTTCCAGCCGTCGAAAAGGAGTTTATTATTCGCGGGAATCTCTTGCGAGGATTCTACGGAGATGACAAAATGACCGAGGTGGCAGTTGGATTTTGTCCTGGAATGATATTTTGGGGTGGAAAAAGAGAGTCGAGGTTGAGTAGGTGAAAAGTGTGGAGGAATTTGAAGATTTGTTTATGAACCAAAACTACCAAGGTGGTCCAAATGACTATTTTCCATTTTTTCTATAAGTTCCCTAAATTGATAGGAGGGCCATGAAAAAAATATTTCATTTATCATAAAAGTTCATCTCATAGAAGTTAAATTACGTAATCGTTCATTTTTTTCGCCTCTTAATTTCAGCTTCTCTAAAGTACTTGTTAACACTAGATTTACGGACGTAAAATCTGTTATATTGTAATATATTAAATAAGGACTTTGGAAAAAGAGGGATGATGCGGCTAAGATGGTAATTCGTTAAGTCATTATTGTATTGTAAAATACACGCGAAATATCTACTGTACAGCGTCTCTGTAAATTTGAGAAATGTTTGTAAAACAAATAGGAACCCGTCAATTTGACGGCTTCCGTAAATCTAGTGTTAAATATATATAAATATAATAGTTATATCGTAAAATTTTCTAGAGTCTTCGTCCAAACTCAAAATCGTCCGGTAAATTCAAAGCAACGAACACACGAAAGAAAACGGTGCTCCTCGTCCGATAGACCATAGAGCCAATCTCGCGAAGGGGTTGTAAGAAGTAAGAAGGGGTTGGAACGCAAGACGAAACGAAAGAGGTCGTTCGGTCGTTATTTTCGTCGTTGCAGTTCCTCGAGAAATTTGCATCTTTTTCCCCCCGTTCCTTTTCGCTCGCGGTTCTTCTTGTCGTCGAAGAACTCGTGGAAAATGAGAAAGACGGAGGAAAGAAAGAGAAAGAGGAGAAAGATAACTGGGCATTTCTTGGCCACTGTTATCGCGAGCGAAGGAGATAACGCGCGCGCACACGTCGCACAGTGGTCGATTTTGTCGAAATCCTGGCAAAAACATCAAAACGTACTTCGATAAAGAAAAAAATTTACACATTTGGATTATTTGGGTAGCTGATTATGAATCTGAAGTCAAAATTAAAAAAAGAATTAGTATTCTAATGTTTCTTGGGCTGGGTGTTCATAAATGTGGCGAGAAATTGAAATATGAATTTTCTGAAATTTTGCCAAAAATGGCCGAAAATGAGTATAAATCTTCAAAGCTCGATATCTCTGGAACCACTCGGCCGATTTTGAAAAACTTGCGCTCCCCGCGTTCGTTGAAATCTTAGCTTTCGTGTCGCGGCGGAAATTTAATTACCGAATGCTTGGTTTTCCCGCAATCGATAGAAATAGAAGAGTGTGTTCTGCGAAAAAAAAAATTGGAAGCTAGTGGTTTGTAAGTGCGCTACACGCAAGAATAGTCAATTCTGCGCCGAATGGCGCGTCGTTTAAAACCGCGCACGAACGAGGACGTCATCGTTTTCTTCCGTGGATGCACCTTAATTCGCCCTCTTTTACCTTCGAGCGGAGACAAATGTTTTTTGTTGTTCGCTCTAGTTTTTCGGGGAGGTTCGCGGCTAAATTCTACTTGACTGACGTTGTTGGACGTCCCCGTGTAATTACTGTCCCGCGAAAATTGCGAGGCCGAATTTGGAAAAGTGCTGTTCCTCGTACACTGTTCTTTTTCGACGTATCCGGTAGAGACACCGGCTATGTTGGTTTTGTATTAAAGTGGAGACAGTGTCTCTTACAAATGTCAGGTTTTTTTTTAAACGATTGAGAGAAGTATTGTTCGTGGTTCTTTTAGGGTGTCTTATTACCGTTAAAAAAAGATTCTGAACAGCTCATGCAGCTATTATTCACTGAAAACAGAAGAACATTCTTTCATGGTAATTCTAACAAATCATACTCAAGAGAATCCTCGAAACTCGGTGAAAGTAAGTTGCGAGACGTAGCTTAATTCCACGTGGAAAGTCCCATTTTGCTTCGTAGAAAGCATCGATTCTTCTCTCGAACTTGACAAAAAAAGGGTATAAGCAAAAAAAAAGAGGGTACACTCGCGTGACGACCAAACGTGAAAAATAACTCTCACCCGGCTCGCTCTAAATCCGTCTCGAAATAATGCAATTTCACGGAGTCCTGGACGATTTGCATCTTCGTAAAAAGCATCGGCAACTCTTCCGATCTTGGAGTCGCGATATTTCGCCAGAAGCCTGGAACAACGTCGAAGATTTACGAAGATATTCATGGGATCTTCGCCGGGGAATATCCAGGGAGAGAGGTCTGCGGAAGGAGATTTGACAAATGGTTTTATCCGGCAGTTGACGCCTCGGTTGACGCGCGTACGTGCGGCTGACACGTGTCGTGTGTGCCATGTGTGTTCCATGTGTGTGCCCTGTGTGTCGGCCTCCTGCGACCTCGGTCCCAATGGGAATCTGAGAATACGTCATTCCTCGACGTTCGTGAAATGGATGGCTAGGGGGTTGCTGGAGGAGTGACGTGCAACCCCCTCGCGCTACTGGAAATTTCGAGGACATGGACCGTGAGCCGATAGTATTGCCCGTTTGACAGTCTTCCGTTTCGACGTTCCACCGTGGTTAAATAATGCGACGGTATTTGCAGCTGCGAAATTGAATGGGCATGGATCGAAATCGAATGGAGGAATTTCGGGGGGTGTGTTTCTCGATGCAGCGTCGTAGGGGTGCGTCGATGGTGAGGAACGAATGGGAATTCGTGTTTGACGATTTGAAGATGGGGAGGTTCGCAGGATTTGGATGGATGGGTACGATATTTTGGGGTGGAGAGACAGGGTGGGGGTTGCTTAAGTGGAAGATGAGAAGAAATTTGGAGATGTGTTTGTGATTTTAATTAATGATTTGTGAGACGTTGGAGATGAACTGTTTAAGGGGTTGATAAATATGTAGAAAATGAAGGGAGTGACACAAGAAACTTAATTGTTTATATTTTACGAGATACACATAGAAAAATGTAGGACTTCGTATTGTAACTTTAAAAGAGGAATGCGAATCATTTTAACTTAATGTTAAACTGATTCCCGCATGATCTCTCATCTTGCTACTCTGTCTCATGGGAACCAATTGATATCAAAGTCAGAATATTTATTTTGCACATTTTTTTATTAATTAGAAAATCGCCATATATTCTAAGTAATTAAACATGGAGTACGGAAACTCCCTTACTCTTCGCAATTATGCGAGGAAGAAAAATACTTGATAACACGCAGCTTAGATACTTCTGTTATCAGCCTCATGCACCAAGGACCTCGATAAACGTAAAAGAGTGTACTTAAAGGACAGGAAATCGACATAACCGTAACATGAAATTGAAACAAGCGACAGACTTCTCGAATCACCCTGTACATCGACATTGGGGTGCAAAAAGATGGCGCGGTATTCGTTGAATGGACATTTCGCGCGAGTGTAAGACACTGTTAAAGAATTTCTCCATTGGTTGGGGATAACGCGCGAATATTCCCGCGTGTTCGCGAATATCGCGTAATAACGAAGCGGAAACGTCGCGAGGACCATCTGGCAATAACGTTTGGTTTGAGAATGTGCCCTGAGCGAATATTTCCGCGATTGCAGAAACGCAGAGGGTTGCGAGTATTACAGGGGGTGAAAAGCGATCGAGGATGTGCGACTTGGATGGAACATGCTGAATTCGCTAATTGCAAAAACTGCCTGCAGCATCTTTCACGCTGTTCTTTGTCTCTTCCTCTCCTTTTTCATCCTGTGTCATCTTTCTTTTTCTATCCTGCTCTCACTCTGTCTCTTTCTCTGCGATCGTTTTCTCTGTTCTTCTCTCGTGCTTTTTTCCCTTACATTTTTGTAACAAAGAGGAATCGCGTATTTTCTTCCGCCTCTGTTTCATTGTCTTGGAAATTTTCCCGTCGATTAATTTTTGCCGGCAGAATTGTATTATTGATTTTGCCTTCCCTCGTGCACGAAGTATTACGCGAGTAGACGCAGAATAAAGTGGATAGTGTTGCGAATAAATCGAATCTCATCGAATAACTCGACCGAGATTTGCCGTAATCATTTTGTGAAGCTTTGATTGATAAAAGAAAAGTTTGCAGTATTAACCAATACCAGAGATGCTATTGTACACTTTAGAATTTCAAGAACAATTGGCACTGTAGCATTTTCATTGATCACTGCTTCATCGATGTATTATTCGATCAGTTCAATTCTTTAGTTTCAATAATAAATTAATGAAGATCGACGAAACTGGAACAACGTGTATCGAATTAAAAACAGAAAAAACCTAGAAAAATAAAGCTTTTAAAATGGTCGTAATGGGTAGAAAATTACAACCCGGTGGTTTCATTTATTCTTAACAGTTGCAAAAGTGAAACAAGGGCGTTAGTTCTATCCATTGGAATTTCTATATGTCCCATCGACGGAAACGCAGAAAGTATTGTTCGCTCGTACTAAAAATTCGCCCGGCCCTTAGAGTCTGGCTGAGAACGCGGCATAAAAATTTTTCCCGGCAAAGGTAAAATTAAAAATTCCGACAGTTGAGCGAGCACACTTTTGCAATATCGTACGATCTACCGGAAATGTAAAAAAGAATATATACGCTCACCTCGCGGATGGTTTCGGCTCTTTTGCGGAACGCCGGCTGCGCTTTATTTTTACGATACCGGCAACGCGTGCCATTTCCACCTTGCGCGAAACCCCCTCTTCTTTTTCTTCCTTTCTTTCGCCTCTTTTCCCCTTTGATAGACGCATTGCAGCGCACGGAGATGTCTCTTTTGCTCGTATTAACCCTCTCCTTTGCGATTCGCTCTTGCAAAGGGATATTTGTATTTCTGCGAAACGCGTATTCAGATAGAATCTATCGTATGGGGTTATCGAACACTGGTGGTCTCTTAAAGCTCCCATGCTCACCGAGTTTTATTCCGTTTGAGGGTATTTGATTACAATTTTGGAGACCCTGTGACAGCTGAAAGAAATATTCATATCTGAAGTCCCAAATATAGGATTTTTTGTCGCATTTAGTGATTGTGTTAGTTGAAAGGTCTACAGTTATTTCAGTTATCGGTATTTCCTCAATTTTATAATCGATCATGACCAGTGCACCATAGAAGTAAATGTACCACAAATAATTGTAACAATTGTATGTATAATTCGAAATATTTAAATCCATGCAATCGCAGATAATATAAATTAATTAACATCGTAATTGATTGCGTCTCTCAAGTCTTCTGATAAACGCAACATCAACGTTCTCTTTCTCGGTTATACAAATTTAATAAAATTAATCGATGCACAAATCGTGAATGAAGAATTACTGTAAAACATGGTCGATACGACAAATTGTTGCAGAGAACAACCGAAATTGAGTAGTCGATATTAGAGTGCGCGCATTATCTCGCTCAGGGAAACGTGTCTGATCAGTTACGGGGTCGTTCTACTTGCCACTGATTGCGGGTCTCTTTGCCCATGTTACTTATTCGCAGTCAATTACAGGTTTCTACTTGCACCGATTCTGCAATTGCGATACGAGTGAAATAAGAACATGCCACGATAACATTGAAAGGAGAATCCTGCTTCCGCTCCGACGGGAATCGCTTATTTAAGAAGAACGTACATTGTTAATGTTCAACGAGTTTCACAGTAATTTTAGGTCGTTACATTTAGATTAGTTATAATTTCAACATTAACCAGGGAACCGTAGAAGTGTAGAGAATGTTGATGTGCAATCGGACGTGGTTGGACAGATAATATTATACAAATATTTGTATAGACTTGTTGGCAGATACGGGCAAATTAACAAATGTGTTCAAATTATTTTTATTATATTAACGTTTTTTACATGCGGCAGTAGATATTAAATAAAATTATTAACGAAAGTGCATTTAGATGTTAGCGTATACTTGGGTTATCATTGCGTTAATTAACCATTAATAACATTTCATGGAATTAATAGTTTCAACGAAATACGAAAATCATCGGAATAATTTATAATTATTCATTAAACAGCCGCGAGGAATTTATAAGCTTTACACCGAACGGGGAATACGATGTAATACAGAAGCTGTTTGTAAATTATGAAACAATGCGAGAGCCGGGGCCCAGCGAATTATTCAATTTTTAATTATCCCCGAACAATACGCCCGGGACAATACCGTTGTAATATTCGTCATTACGTACATAATCCTCTGATGCGAGCATTAGAATACATGAAAATTTAATGGGTCATTACAGCATTATACCAACACGTCGAGGATTACATTGCATAAAGTTGAGCATTGTTCCGGTTTAATGTGGATGATTAGAACACGCTTTTAAACCACTGTTGCAAGTGGGCAACACTAATGGAACGTCGAACTAGTACAACAATTTATTTCTAATCCCCGGGTATCGTATTTCACGAAATTTTACACTTTACAATAACCCCAATAATCACATGTGAGCACGTAATGCTTCCAAACGTTGAGGGGCAGCCGTCCGGTCATTTCTACTTAATTTCTATTCCTTGCTACAAATAACTCAATCTCAATTATTAGAAGGACGAGAAATATCATTTTGACATTCGTATCGCCGAGAAGAGTATTCAAAATCGAATTTGGTAATAACAATTTGTGTTTCATAAATTCTTCCACTTTAAAATACCGTTAAATAATCGTAAACGAGTGCATGATGCTGCCACGCTCGCTGAGAAAATCGTCTGGCCATATACCTACCATTTATACTTAATTTCAATTCCTTGCTACAAGTGACAGAATCTCAATTATCAGAAGGACGAGAAATATCATTTTGATGTTCGTATCGCCGAGAAGAGTATTCAAGATCGAATTTGGTAATAACAATTTGTATTTCATAAATCCTTCCACTTTAAAATGCCGTTTAATAATCGTACATGATGCTGCCACGCTCACTGAGAAAATCGTCTGGCCATATACCTACCATTTATACTTAATTTCTGTTACTTGCTAGAAATGACACAATCTCAATTATCAGAAGGACGAGGAATATCATTTTGATATTCGTATCGCCAAGACGAATATTCAAGATCGAATTTGGTAATAACAATTTGTATTTCATAAATTCTTCGACTTTAAAATACCGTTAAATAATCGTACATGATGCTGCCACGCTCGCTGAGAAAATGGTCTGGCCATATACCTACCCTTTATATTTAATTTCTATTCCTTGCTACAAATGACACAATCTCAATTATCGGAAGAAAGAAAAATATCATTTTGATATACGTATCGTCAGGAAGAGTATTCAAGATCGAATTTTGTAACAACAATTTGATACTTTTTAGAGGAATTAAGCAGTGATCGATGAAATCGTTAGGTATTTCGCGGGGGTGCCGGTGCAGGCATGGCGGTGGTTACGAACGACCGCACGCGTCACTCGTTCGGACACGCTGGACCATAGCGAAACGCGAGCGAGCGTAGCCCCAATTAATTTGCAATCGATTATACGGCTTGTGTTTTAACGTCACGTAACAAGCAATTTGTAGCCGTCTCTGATCGTGTGTATATGTACAACATATACTTTGTATTTTATCGTCGAGCCGTCGAATAAAGTCAAGAGGCAATTGCCGGAGAGGTACGACACGGTAATTTGCTTTTAATCCGATCTCTTCGGCTTGCGAAGTTTCGGTGTCAATAAACGAACAACGATAATCGAGTGTTCCATTAACGAGGGAAATTTAAACGATGATCGTCGAATCTTTGTAGATTTCAATTCTAAAGTTATTTCAATAAACTTTCATTGTAAATTGACTGACTTTAGTAACGAATCCCCTGGGTTATGTTTTAGATGTCCTGACAGCGGGCCCCGGGCCACCAGGATGCCGACAGACGACGACTATGGCCGAAGAGAACGTCTCCTACTGCACCAGCACCCGATCGCTCAGTACGGGTCATCGTCATCGCCGGTTCCAGGATCGAACGCCGGTAATTCCGGGAGTGTCGGGTCTCAGATCGGTTCCAGCAATCCTACGGAGTGCTTTAAGACGCAACAGCAGCAAAACGATTTACGAACTAGCGCGAGTGTCACGAGTGGATCCGTTCAGGAACGTTATCAGTCCGAGCAACAAAACCCAAGTAACGAGCACGTCGATTATGGGGTGCGAGATCGTATGTCCGGGATCGATCGTCATGAAAAATCGAACGACAAGCCGACGATCGACGAGTTCTCCAAGTCGTGCGCGGACACGCGCTCATCCATGCAGTCGACTTGCGAGAGATTCGGTCATTATCAGAACCAAGAGAGATTCGGTCCATCCTCTCTCCAAGGGCATCATCAGTACGGTCAATCGAGATCATCATCGTCGAGTCAAGGATTGTCACAGACGAACGTCCTGGTCGATCGTTTTTCACGGTTCAACGAACTCAGCAGCCTCCATGCCGAGCAGAGGCTACCTCTGGCCCCGAACGAACGTTTCCAGCAATCCGGGAATGCCGAGTTGCGTTTCCACCATGGCGCCAACGGAGAACAGCTGGTCACCTCGGGCAACGAGTACGCGAATGCCAACATCCTGGTGTCGGGATGCGCGACGTCCCCATTCTCCTCGGAGACGTTCCCTTCGCCGCCGTCACCGGCGCCCGCAAACGACCGATTCGTACCACCGCCGCCTCTGTCACCCAGTCCAAGCGAGAAGTATGCCTCGACCCAGAGTCTGGCTGGTTATCCTCCTGCTGATCGGATTCTGCCCCCCGGTTCTCCAAACACCAGATACGGCGCCGGTACAGCACCAGCCTCGCCGATGCCAGCCAAAGAACGATTCTCATCGGCGGAACGATTGCTGGCTGGTCAACAGTCATCGAGTTCCGTGCACGAGTCCAAGGATCAGCAACGATACGCTGGAAGCAGCGATCGTTTGTTATCCGGCTCCTCGCCGGTCCTCGGAGGTCTACAGACAACTTTACAAGGCGACAGAGGCGGTGTTTACAGCACTGCCAAGGATTCCGGATCGAGATACGGGACTATATCTACGGACAGACTGCTCACATCATCGCCGATCCATGCACCGGTGCCGGAGAGATTCGCAAGTAAATCGAGCGACAGGTATCTCGGTGAATCACCGATACACGATCGGTACCATCGACAGGATACGACGTCGAGCGTTCATCATGATCGTTACTTGGCGATCGCCGCGAGTACGGAGAGATTCCTCTCGAGTTCGCCCAATCCTGAGGCAACGCATCAACGGTACACGCCGACGGAGAGGTCTCTCCAAGTATCGTCCGCTGGGAGCGAACAGAGACGTTTGTATACCGATCGTGGCGTCGAAACGGTCTGTCAGAAGTATAACGAGAGATCGAACGTTTCTCCGGCTCCTACGGACTTCGGTAGATACTCGAGTTTTCAAGAAGTCACTGCCAGCCAGTCCAGATACGTCGGGAGTAACGATCGGTTCAACGATCTCGCAGTTCAACGATGCGGTCAATCCAGGTCGAACGATAGATTCTGCGTGTCCAACGATCGCTACCTGGCAAGTTCGTCACCAGGACACGACGGGAGGTTCTCCAATAACGAGACATCCAGATACGTCGTCTCGGGATCGTCCACCGAGCGCCTCCTCGCTGCTACGTCTTCCCCGCCTTCATCCTCCTCTGATGCCAACACCGCTCGTTATCATTCCTCCTACACCAACACCACGGCCGGTCAATCCTCCACGTCCAACGATCGTTTCACTTCCGTCTCGCCGACTCCCGAGGCCGGTACCAATCATCGATCATCGTCGACCGGTAACTCCACGGCCGGAGGATCGTCCGGTTATCAGGGCGCGTCGAAGAACACCGTCGAAAAGTATCTCCAGGTGTCCAAGTCCGTGCAGAGTTACGGAAACGATCGTTACACCGTGGGGAATCCCAACGAGCATCAGTTCGATCGGGTCGGTCAGGATCGTTACGAGAGATTCTCTGCCGGTGTCGGTACCACCGATCGTTTCTCATCATCCGGCGGTGCTTCCGATCGCTTTCACGCTGCTGCTGCTGATCGATATTCTCCGGCACGTTCGGCCGACAAGTATCTCTCGCTTCCAAAACCAAAAGACCGGTATACCGGTCGCATAACGCCGATTTCATCGTGCGGCACTTCGGTCGCGGCGACCTCGACCGAACGAACTTACGGGTCGTCGAGCGGGACCGGAAGTTACGTACCACCGACCGCGCACACTCCCGTTGAAAGATACGTGCCTCAGCCGCCACCGGAAGTCCTTTACCCGGACAGGTACGTCGACAGGTACGTTCCACCTGCGGCGCACACCCCGACGGATCGTTATGTACCCACGAACGATCCTGGAGATCCGTACATGAGAAGAGATCTTGGCTTCCATCATCATTATCGGCTACCACCACCGGCCGGTTATCCGTACCATCAGACGCACTTCCGGTTACGTGGATTCGCCTACGCTTCACCGGGTAGACTCGGTGGTAGTCCAGGTTCCAGTAGCTCCAGTAGCTCGGCTTCGAATCAGAGAGATGGATTTTCCATGTCTCCGTTGTTACGACCGAAAGTTCGCGCTTCCGCGGTCGAATTCCCGACGACCTCGACGACCGTCGTCGGGCGACATGTGTGCGCCAATCCACCATCTTGTTGCAACGAGGCCACCGGAAGCGGAAGAGCATGCTGCCAGGCTATCAGGAGGTCCTTGCCACCTGGAGCTCTGCCGTCGATGTCTACGCAGTCTACGCATTCTTCTTGGTGAGTTTGATGTTTTTCTTCGGTGAATTTCCATTAATTAATTTTATTCCGAATGAAGTTGTTCCTTGGTACTTGTTGAATTTAAATTTGAAATGTTTGGACTGAATTTTAACATCAGGGTTACAATTGCGGTAGGGTTCCTGTTGATTCACATTCCAACCTGGTATTTTATTTCGTCGTCGTGATTTTCTATTAATAGAGAAACGAATTGATTAAAGTAGGATGTAGAGCGAGAGATTGAAATCTCGCCAGGGTCGAAAACGAGGGAGAAAGTTCCCGGAAAAGGGAATCAATTTTAACGCGAATACAAAAGGGCGTGGGTGAAAGGAACAATTGCATGCGCCGAGTGGTCTGGCGTGTAATGGAGGATCAAGGAAAAGTGAACGGAAGGCGGTAATATACGTGTTCGCGTAATCGCGCACCTTTATAATAAAGCTCGCGAATTAGAATAGAAGAGCCCTTAATTGTGGGATAAATGTTATTTATGGCTACGAGAATCTAACCATTTCCCGCGGCAGGTTTTGGTTTATCACTTCGAAACCTTCACGTTCCGTGACTGCACTTCGCTTCTCAACGATGATCGCGTTTTGGAGCTGGTGATGTAACTCTTACACCGTAATTAATTACATTTATCATCCTCATACTTGTAGCGTACATTGCCGAACGTTTATTCGTCTCGAAATTTCATAGGTACGTGTTTCGCAATTAAATTAAACGATACTAATGAATAATTACTCATTCAATGAGTATGAATAATTTTTTTCATTCAGTAATGCATCAAATAATAGTGCTGCTCGACCAGCAGATAAAAATGGTAACCAATTTTAAAGGAGGCTCTTTCCACCTCTTTAAAATATAGCCTCTAATTAGTAGTAACATACGTCACTTGTTCTATTTACTGCTAAATTCCATTCATTAAAAATGAAATTGAAAGACGACGCAGAAAATCGGGATCATTGACACGCGATAAATGAATTCTAAGGAATTTCCTTGGAAGATTTTGCACTTTATAATCAGCATTTGAGATAGTATTCGTAATAGCAAAAGGAATGTAGGCCGTGCCCACATTTAGCAGTCGCACTGAAGCCACGAGCGTAGAAAAGGGTCGTTACTTTCGTCGCAGTAATCAGGTTAATGGAGTATCGCGGCACACTTTATTTTTTTCTTCTTCAACGGCTCCTATATCACCAACTTCGCAGCCTCCTTTTTTTTTGTCAATGGTACACGCCGTATCGTTGAAATTTGCCCTCGCCTGTCGGTCCCCGTTTGCCGAAAATTCGTTCTCCGATATTCGACAATAATGTTCCTTGACGAACTGCAGATTTTTCATACTGAAAGGAAATTTTTTGCAATAATATTTGTCCAATAAATGTATGAAATATATATATTTTGTATATTTATGTCGAGATATCGTTGGTAAAAAGGGGAAGATGGGAATTATTTGAATAAATATTTGAAAATTGTGAGGATATGGAAAGTGAGGTATTGGGAGGACAAAAATATTATTTGTATAATTACCTCGGATGAAACTTTTTGAAAAATCCGCCGTTGTAGGAGGGAAAAATTTAACCCAGAAGAATATCCTTTTGAATGGCCCGCACCCTATTCTCACGGAGTTACTTTATTATGCATTCAAAATAAATTCTATTGAATATAATTTCTAAAGCACGGCCGCGGATGTACAGCTGCCACGTTTCTCGATTTTTACGCATTTATACGTTTTTATTTTTCACTTGTCTGCCCTCACTTTCGCCGCTGCACATTTCCGGGATTTACCGTGTATTTTAATGATACAAAGGGAAGCCAATCAACTTCTTTTTATTACGTCCCTGATAAGGACTACTGAGCTTTATTTGCGTGGCAAAGGCTCTACTTTAATTTTACATCTATCACGATCATCCAATTAAAATACACTGAAAATTCTAAACATTTTCAATCCTAGATTCACCAAAGTGTTCGATCTGTCAAGCTATTAATTTTTCACTCAAAGAATTCCAACATTTCCGATCTTTTCACTTTCTCCTTCAATTTTCCAACATTGCAATCCTTAATCCTTCTATCAAATTTCAAACATTGACTACATTCTTGCACCACAACTTTAAATGCACCTCAATGTTGCAGTGCAGTGTCATCAGCTCAGCCAATACAGAGACACCCAACAAAAATATTTTTCATTTTCCCCCAAACAAATCCGTAAATAACGCTAACTTAACACTAGAACTACCAGCGTTAAATATGTGATATTTTAATATATTAAATAATTACTTTGGCAAAACAGGAATCAAGGGGTGGAAAAGAAGATCAATTCGTTGATAGAATATCTACTCTACGACTCTTCTGCAAACTTGGAGAATTTCTAGAAAAGGTTGAGGACCAGTAATTTTACCAGGCTTGGTAGTTCTAGAGCTAAGCTTCCCTTTAAACGCATCACATTCTCAAAATACAAATCAGAACAATATTTCCTCCTACAGGCCTCAATCCTCTCGTTTTTACCGTGAATCCTGAACTCTCGTCGGACCGACGAAAATAGCAGACGTTAAATCAGCGAATTTTCACTCGATCCATGCAAAGACACGTAATCCCCCGGTGCTGCTATACCGAAAGTTAACTCTCGCAGGTATAATAATCCAGACAGGCAGTCCGAACTATTCCCCGGAAGCAAAATCGCGGAAGGGCGATTCCTTTCGGTCTGAGAAACGGCAGGAGATTACGCCGGCGGGCTCGTTCCGCTGAGTGTTCAGTTTGCTTTCGGATAGCGGCTTTAACCCCCGCGAATTCTCTCTGCGAGTTTGCTGAAAGCTTTGTGCCGGTCAAGCCGATTGCGACGTTCCTCCTTGGCTGGCCGTTTCATCGGGATTCCCTATTTGCGGGGAAATAGAAAAGTCTACTGACTCTTCGTGGCCGCGTCATCCTCTCTTGCCTCTCTCGTTCGTTTTTTGCGCCGTCTTCGAGTAAGTGGTTTTTTTCAGTGAATACGAGAAATAGCGAGGATAGGCTGATTTCTTGTTTTTCGTCCTCTAGTGGTCGCAATGGGATGAATGTTTATTTTTTCGGAGCACCATTTTGTCTGCTTCTAGGTGTTGCAAGATAGAAATATTTAAGTTTTCGACTTCAAATCAGTCAAAGCGAGATTTAACCCTCTTTAATCTCGAAACTAAAGTCTCTGAAGTCCTGTTTTGGCAACACGCTGATTTTTGCAAAATTTTCATCGTGCAAACAGATTCAATGCTTTAAAAATCGCTCGAAAGTTTGCAGCCGACGTTTTAATATTGATTTTGGTGGTATTTTGATATCGAACAGGAGTAGAGGGAAGGAGGAAAATATCGTTTGCGAAGATCATAAAGTCTCTTTTGCGCATAATTCAGCGACGTTTCTCTGGTCGTAATTGCGTATTTCATGCACGAGTATTTACGTCCTCGTTTTCAGGCTAAGTTTCGTCGAAGTTCCGGCCCGTTAATAGTACGAAAAGTTGAACGTACGGAAGCTCAATCCACGCCCACGATTCGGAGGGATTAACGAGACGCTTAGAGCAGTGTAACTTTGAAATTAGCAGATTCAGGATTACAGCTGCACAATCGTACCACGTAACAATCCGTCGCTGAGAAAAGATATCTCGTTGAACGTGTGTAGTTACTCTTGCTGCTCCCGTAATCTTTGCCTCTTCGTAACTTCCGGTAAGAGTGCTCGCTAATTGTCAGTGGCATTCGTATTCTGACTCTTCTGTTTGAATAATATTACGTCTCTAATGAAAAAGAACCACTAATTGCCAGTGGCATTGCCATCCTAACTCTTCCGTTCGAATATTATTACGTCTTTAACCCATTGACTGCCAGGAAAACTAAGCAAATATTATCTTTGCTTGTTAAAAGGGAAGATGACAGAAAGTTTTTAGAGCATTGATTTCATTAATCAAAAATATAATCTCGACATTTGTATTGATACGAAGAACATTTTTGTTCCAAAATTTCTATACATGCTCGGCCATTATTATTAACTTATTGATTCAAACTTATAGTGCAGGTAAGAAATATCTCGTAGTTGGCAGTCAATGGGTTAAGGTAAAAGGTGAAAGGTAAAGGGTTCTCAATCCGCGGAGCCGAGTTCAATTCACCCTGTGTCGTGTCTGAGAAAATTTTCCTAAATTATTAATTAATAAATAGTACTATAGGTGGTTCGAAACCCACTTATAGCAGTAGATAATAAAATAAATGAGCATAGTAGTTGCAGCCAAAAAAAATACAGAACAAAGAAAAACTTTGGAGCTATTGTGGGTAAGGAGTTGAAGACTCAAACTCGCAATCACTCAGACCGAGTTCAAATCTCCCGTTTTCTGTGAAACTGTTCTAAATTATTAATTAATAGATCATAGACTGGATGGTTTGAAACCCACCTAAAGCAGTGGATCCCACGCGAAATATAACCACAACACTTGAAACCGAGAAAATGAAAAAAAGAAAAGTACCCCTGTTTCTTTAAAACAGAACAAATCGCGGCATTTTACTGTCAGAGAATTTTCATTAACATAGAAAATTTTATTAGCAATAAGTGGAAAGGGTGGACGAAAAATCCTCGGCGGTGGTTCACTTTATCGTCGCCACCCTGAGTTTTCACCGCGTCGAAACGTTTCGCTGCACACGAGGGCAAAATCAAAATCCACGTAGTGCAACTACCGCGAGATTAATGAAACACTTACGCCGGTAGAAGTTTCGATGGAAACTGGCAAATTGAAAATCACGCACACGCGAACATTCCTCCGAGGTACGCGTCGTTGCACGAAACGACATTACCCTCGGCCCTGTGCCCTTGCTCACCATCCACCCCCTTTTCGAATATTACAAGGTGCTGACAATTTATCAACGTCTAAAGGCCATTTTCTCTCTCTCTCTTGCTCTCTCTCTGCGTCTGTGTGTTTAAGTACACACCGCTTTGCGTAATTGCCGGTCCATATTTGCCAGCAGCACGCGGAACGAAGTCGTTGCAGGGAATTTCGACGAGGAAATCACGAAATTTCGCGAAACGGTGTTGCGCCGATATTTTTTAATTGCTGGTATTAATTATTTCGATATGTAGGAATGTACGTGTTCAGGTATGCGCTTACGAAGTTGTTACAGAGTATTGAACTTTTGGGATGATGGATATTTTGGTTGTAAGGCAGTAAATGAAGAAATGTTGTTAATGATGGAATTACCGATGATCACGAATTAGAAAAATTGCAAGGTTCTCAAATATAAATTTGCAGTAATTCATCTAGCATATTTGAAAGCGATAGATGAGCGAAATAAAATAAATGAGAAAAGGAGGGAGGAGATTGATTATTCTAATAATGGAAATTTTGTAATATGGATTAACAAATTAGAAAAACTGTCACGTCACAAATTTATCTAACTTCTCAACGATTAGAGCACTATATTCGACCATGTCTAATAAATATGTTAATAGAAATGTTGCGAAGATAACAGAAAATAGATCCGCATTTCCCTTTCCATACGCGCGCAGTTAAAACCATAACAGATTAAGCCCCCCATGAAATCCAACCCACATCCCATCCTTCATCCGCAATCCTCCCCAGAAATCTCAAATTAATCCCGATGACTCAGAGGGTCTGGCGATGTGGCTGTTAGAGAGGAAGAGCCTTCTTGCGGCTCGAAACGAACCGGAAGTCATAAGGGGAACAGCTCGGCACTGTCTTCCGGCTGCGACGATGCTCCACGTGCTGTTGGCAACTTCGGTAATTATGTCGTGTCCGCCGGTTTAACTGCCCACCCCGTCATATACGAAATTGCAACCTGACACCGCACCTTTCCGCGTCAACCCTTATTCCCCTTCACTCCAATTGGCAACATTATTTCGTGGCTCTTCGGAAAATTGCCGCCGGTGAACAGCAACCGCCGAATGGCATGGGAAAACTTTCATTGCCGTTTCAAGACCTCCGTTTGTCGCGTTAAAACGCTCTGGAGGTGCTGGAATATGGTACGTTATCCTGGAAGGTTCGCGCTAGTTTTGTTTTTGGTAAATGTCCCGTTAGAAAGTTCGAGGTGCTTCGTGAAATGTTGTTGTTTTTGAGAATTGGCACTTGGAGGTGTCTGTTTCGGTGTCTCATACTTTGGTATATTTGCTGGGTTTGGTGTTGCATTAAAATAGATGAAATCTTTGGGGCAGGTAGAAAGTATGGCTTGTACATTGTTAACCCCTTACCGTACAACAACGAGTGACACTCGTGTCGTGAGAAATGGAGTAGTCTATTTTGAAGTGTTCCAGAAATTATTAAATTAAAAATATCAGTGTGCCAGGATGAAATAAAATTAATTCTATGCTATTTAATATTGCGTTAAGTCATACGCTATATCAGAAATCAGGGATGGATTGTTTTTTTTTTCTTTATTTATTTAAAGTCGCCTCAACTACATTAGTGGGTTATTAGCGACTACTTAAACGTTAGGCTTCACAATTTATCATATAAGTTGGTGAGTTTTAAAAAACGTAATTTTTGTGTCGAAACGGTGTCCTTTAGATTGTCTTTTAGGGTATAGATGGATTGTTATTTCAGCAATTAATTCAGAGTTATTGCGCACTCAATCATAAAATAAATGGTACAGTAAGGGGTTAAGAAGAGTGTTATAAATTATGATAAATAATTAGTTTGGCTTTAGATAGACAGAGGATAGGATCTCATAAGGGTTAAAGGTGACTTTGGATTGCAGGAATAATTTACAACAGTCAGTTAATCTCAAAGGTATAATCAAATGCAAGACGTCTTACAAAGTACTATCTTCCTTTTACATATCATTTATTTGCAAAATATTTAAGCGTTTACTTTCTCAATTTATACACGCAGAAAATCTCTTAGAAACTTCTGTCTACACTTCTAACAATACCTCGTAGAAAATGCAAATCGCACGACAGTACAACTAATTACACCCACGACCGAAGACATCACTTAAAACTTCATTATTTCAATTTCTTTCATGCTGCACGCCAATTGATACATGTACACAGGAAACCATGTTTTTCCACTTTGAATTTTCCTGTCTGGTAAAGCAGCGCGCCGATAAGAAATGCCATGGCATTAATCAAAGGTCCGTTACGCGAAAATACACCCCGGTGTCACGCCAACATTTGGAATTTCTTCGATGGAATATTTCAGGCGAGTTACCCGTGTCTCCCGAGAGATTAATAAACGACGTTTCGAATTTTCAAACGGCCTTCCCTCCGTGCAACTTTAATAAGCCCCGTCGAATTTGCAACGCTCGCAGTCGGGGCTTTAAAAGTTGCCCGAAATGCTTTCCTCACGATGCCGCAATAAAGTGACGCGCGATTAACCCCTTTCCCCTGGAAAATGTCTCGCGAAAATGTCGAAACTGCCGAAAGTGAAGTACAGTCGGAACACTTGCGCGATTTTTGAGGCCGTCGGGTTTTTGCTCGTCGAATTCATGGAACGTGTCGGATTTGAAGCTCCATGGACGATTTTTTGAATTTTTTTTACCGATCAACAGGTAATTGTTGATGGGTGGGGTTGCTATGGAGACCTGCTGTTAATACGAAGGCTGAGTTTCTGATAATTAAAATGTGATAATTTTAAGGGTAGATAAATAATAAGAATGATTCTTCTTTGAGAAATTAACAGTTACTCGGAAAAATTGGAAAAGGTGTGTTCAATTGAGAGCAGATTGTAAAAACTTCTATATTATACCAAAAATTCAAATTATACCGAATAATTTTATTTGATAATCGCGCCAAGTGACTTAAACAGTCGGAAATTTCTCTGGAATGAATATTAAAATTTCAATATTCCTCTTATTCGATCATTTCCTCGCAAAATGAGAAAACCCAGAGAAACAATCCCCCCGAAATCCACCCGAAACTCCATCTCCCCGAAATTCCGGCATCCATCGACCTCTGAAAATTGTAAAAAGAAATACGAACTCGAAATCGAATTGCACCATCGATAGACGAAAAGCAATCGTCCCCATGAGAGGAGGAGGAAAGTCGTATCCGAGTATCACGATAGACAGAATCGTTTTCTCTCCCGTTCCTGGCATCGCTCCTTTTCCCTCGGAAGGAGCAATCGAGTTACTCGCCCCGTGGAATTCCGAGGTCCTAATTACGCGTTCTGGATAGCAATTCAGCCGGTGAGTTTAATTACTCTCGATAATCGAGTAGATCCTTCTCTCGTAGCCTCCTTCTCAAAGGACCCCGGATAAGATGAGATTGCAGGGACGCGTCAGGTGCTGGCAAGGACTCCCTTCCATTCCTCCCCGTCTCTTCCGGTCTCACGAAGGACGCGTCCCGACACCGGAAATCGGGGGATAGAAATGAAAGAGCGCACTCCTCGACGCAACGAATCCCTCGTTTCCGCTTTCGTCTGACTTTCAGAGACGTTATTTCTTCGACAAAGGAACTCGAGATTGTGCCAATACCCTCATTGTTTACGGGTAAATGTTCGTTGCATGCGCAAGAGATTTATAAAGTTTTCGACACTCTCCGAAGGAATTTTAAGGAGCGTGTCCTTTGTGACGGTGTGTTGTGCTTCTTTGAAGGTGAAATTTCATTTTATAGAAGGGATTGGATCTTTGTTAATGGAAACTCGTTAAGGACCTTTCGTACTCGAGACAATGTGCTACGATTTCTTCTTTTGTACGATGCTCGGTGTCGCCGGTTCTTTGACGGGGTTGATGGGAGCTTTAAGGAAGTGGATCGCTGATATTGGGTTGATAAGAGTTTGTAGTTACTTAATAATCTGTTTTTAATGGTTTAATATGAATATAGTATTTTGGAGAAGAGTTTAAAAGTTGTAGAAATATCAAAGGGGTGGAAAAATGGAAATAAAGTAGTACGAGAAGAATGCTTTAGCGTTTGAACGACAACCGTGTGGAAAAGTTTTCTCGTAATAGTATTTCGAATGCGCTTGTAATTCTGTTATGACAGGCATAGTCGAATAGTAAAATCTGCATGAAATTTCGCGCATCGAGGGAGCAGCTGTTGGTTCAAGGATTCCGCAAACAGAGAATTATTTGCGAAACTCCTGTCGTGCTGTTCTGATAATCGAATTAAATTATTCATAGCTGTATTTTCAATCCCCTCTGCATGTTTTCCATTTGAAACATTGCACAGTCTTCTCTAAAACAAGCGGGAAGAATTCCTTTATTGAGAAACTTCTTGAAAAGCAGACCTTTCGTTCGTCATCTTAATTCGATGGATCTTAACTACCTGGTGTTTCTCTGCGAAGTTTCTCGTAATTCTCTGAGTATCAGAATTTTAAAAAATCTCCTCTACAATTATACGAAATATATAAAAATTATCATTATTGCAACGTAGTTCTCCGAGTGACAAAATAAAAAAATTCCTTCAGTTCAATCTCAGAACAGTACCAGAATTTTTAGTTTCACACCTTAATTCTCTGAGTATCAAAATAAAAAAAGTCTCCTCTGCAATCTCAGAGATATATCAGAATTTTTTTAATTTTACAACGTACTTCTCCGAGTGTGAAAATAAACAGAAAATCCCCCAGTTCAATCTCAGAACTGTGTCAGAATTTTTTATTTAACACCGTAATTCTCCGAGTGTCAAAATAAAAAAAGAATACCTCTCTTCAATGTGAGAACTGTGTCAGAATTTTTAATTCAGCACCGATAGCATCTGCAACGCTGTATTTCCGTGAACAAAAGAACTCCCATCGTCTCATTTCCACCGATGTTCTCGCCTACGTTCCATGCCGGCATCAAATTCAAGCATCACACCCACCGCCCACGATATTTCACGTACTCGTGACAATAAACACATAACACCGAGGCGTCGTTAATGTAAGGTCAGAAATCACGAGGAACATCGAGACCATTGTGTCATTCCAGCTATGTTGGTTTCTCCTGTAGCTGCTACATAAACCAACCCCGGAGGATTCTAGAGACGCAAACAGTGGCCAGGAGGTGGCTTTAGTACTCCATAAATCGCAAGACATTGGGACAGCCGTGTTTGTGACACCTACGTAACGATAACATTGTGTTCATGTAGGACCAGCAGGCATTTCGGGCATGCTAATAATTTTGCGGTAACGGCTATTGGCAATTTGGTAGAAAATATCTTTTTTTCCAGAGGGAGAAACCATTGTTCTGTGGGATTAAATAGAAATTATTTCCAAAGGATGGTTTAAAAGATGAGGATTAATGAAAAGTAGGAGAAGACGGTGAATGAAAAAGGGAAATTTAGGGGAAAGAAGAAAGGAGAAATTAGAAATTGGATTGGTTGAGTGTTACTTTACAGCACTGTTGTTTAACGGAATGTAAATATCCCAGAAAAAGAAGAAGAACTTGGAAATAATAATCGTTAGACGTACCGCCCTCCCCCCTACACGGCGGCATAGACCACTCGTCCAGCACAAGCAAAAATTTTATTTCTTCGAATTTGAAATTAAATATCTCGCTTGTTTTTGGATGGATCTGGATGAAACTTTTTCTACGTGTTCCTTGGACTCTTGGCTTTCGATCCACGCCACTAAAATGATCCTGGGTCAATTAGTTTTTTCACCAGGTCCCCGAGACGGGAAAATGAACCCTGCGCTTAAACGGATGCAGATAGAAACTTGTGCGTGGAAGCATCTTAAAATAGACTCTTCAACGATTAAAACGAAAAAAAATGCATCCCTCTACGACCCCCAGAAGCAGAGATACGCATTTTCAAACCTAAGCCTGCACCGCTCCCCTGGCCGCCCTGACCCCTCGCCAAGGGTCTCCCAAAAATCGGACACCCTCCACTTTGAAGTTAAATATCTCGCTTGTTTTTGGATGGATCTGGATGAAACTTTTTCTACGTGTTCCTTGGACTCTTGGCTTTCGATCCACGCCACTAAAATGATCCTGGGTCAATTAGTTTTTTCACCAGGTCCCCGAGACGGGAAAATGAACCCTGCGCTTAAACAGATGCAGATAGAAACTTGTGCGTGGAAGCATCTTAAAATAGACTCTTCAACGATTAAAACGAAAAAAAATGCATCCCTCTACGACCCCCAGAAGCAGAGATACGCATTTTCAAACCTAAGCCTGCACCGCTCCCCTGGCCGCCCTGACCCCTCGCCAAGGGTCTCCCAAAAATCGGACACCCTCCACTTTGAAGTTAAATATCTCGCTTGTTTTTGGATGGATCTGGATGAAACTTTTTCTACGTGTTCCTTGGACTCTTGGCTTTCGATCCACGCCACTAAACTGATCCTGCGTCAATTAGTTTTTTCACCAGGTCCCCGAGACGGGAAAATGAACCCTGCGCTTAAACGGATGCAGATAGAAACTTGTGCGTGGAAGCATCTTAAAATAGACTCTTCAACGATTAAAACGAAAAAAAATTCATCCCTCTACGACCCCCAGAAGCAGAGATACGCATTTTCAAACCTAAGCCTGCACCGCTCCCCTGGCCGCCCTGACCCCTCGCCTAGGGTCTCCCAAAAATCGGACACCCTCCACTTTGAAGTTAAATATCTCGCTTGTTTTTGGATGGATCTGGATGAAACTTTTTCTACGTGTTCCTTGGACTCTTGGCTTTCGATCCACGCCACTAAAATGATCCTGCGTCAATTAGTTTTTTCACCAGGTCCCCGAGACGGGAAAATGAACCCTGCGCTTAAACGGATGCAGATAGAAACTTGTGCGTGGAAGCATCTTAAAATAGACTCTTCAACGATTAAAACGAAAAAAAATTCATCCCTCTACGACCCCCAGAAGCAGAGATACGCATTTTCAAACCTAAGCCTGCACCGCTCCCCTGGCCGCCCTGACCCCTCGCCAAGGGTCTCCCAAAAATCGGACACCCTCCACTTTGAAGTTAAATATCTCGCTTGTTTTTGGATGGATCTGGATGAAACTTTTTCTACGTGTTCCTTGGACTCTTGGCTTTCGATCCACGCCACTAAACTGATCCTGCGTCAATTAGTTTTTTCACCAGGTCCCCGAGACGGGAAAATGAACCCTGCGCTTAAACGGATGAAGATAGAAACTTGTGCGTGGAAGCATCTTAAAATAGACTCTTCAACGATTAAAACGAAAAAAAATTCATCCCTCTACGACCCCCAGAAGCAGAGATACGCATTTTCAAACCTAAGCCTGCACCGCTCCCCTGGCCGCCCTGACCCCTCGCCGAGGGGCTCCCAAAAATCGGACACCCTCCACTTTGAAGTTAAATATCTCGCTTGTTTTTGGATGGATCTGGATGAAACTTTTTCTACGTGTTCCTTGGACTCTTGGCTTTCGATCCACGCCACTAAACTGATCCTGCGTCAATTAGTTTTTTCACCAGGTCCCCGAGACGGGAAAATGAACCCTGCGCTTAAACGGATGAAGATAGAAACTTGTGCGTGGAAGTATCTTAAAATAGACTCTTCAACGATTAAAACGAAAAAAAATGCATCCCTCTACGACCCCCAGAAGCAGAGATACGCATTTTCAAACCTAAGCCTGCACCGCTCCCCTGGCCGCCCTGACCCCTCGCCAAGGGTCTCCCAAAAATCGGACACCCTCCACTTTGAAGTTAAATATCTCGCTTGTTTTTGGATGGATCTGGATGAAACTTTTTCTACGTGTTCCTTGGACTCTTGGCTTTCGATCCACGCCACTAAAATGATCCTGGGTCAATTAGTTTTTTCACCAGGTCCCCGAGACGGGAAAATGAACCCTGCGCTTAAACGGATGCAGATAGAAACTTGTGCGTGGAAGCATCTTAAAATAGACTCTTCAACGATTAAAACGAAAAAAAATTCATCCCTCTACGACCCCCAGAAGCAGAGATACGCATTTTCAAACCTAAGCCTGCACCGCTCCCCTGGCCGCCCTGACCCCTCGCCAAGGGTCTCCCAAAAATCGGACACCCTCCACTTTGAAGTTAAATATCTCGCTTGTTTTTGGATGGATCTGGATGAAACTTTTTCTACGTGTTCCTTGGACTCTTGGCTTTCGATCCACGCCACTAAACTGATCCTGCGTCAATTAGTTTTTTCACCAGGTCCCCGAGACGGGAAAATGAACCCTGCGCTTAAACGGATGAAGATAGAAACTTGTGCGTGGAAGCATCTTAAAATAGACTCTTCAACGATTAAAACGAAAAAAAATTCATCCCTCTACGACCCCCAGAAGCAGAGATACGCATTTTCAAACCTAAGCCTGCACCGCTCCCCTGGCCGCCCTGACCCCTCGCCAAGGGTCTCCCAAAAATCGGACACCCTCCACTTTGAAGTTAAATATCTCGCTTGTTTTTGGATGGATCTGGATGAAACTTTTTCTACGTGTTCCTTGGACTCTTGGCTTTCGATCCACGCCACTAAACTGATCCTGCGTCAATTAGTTTTTTCACCAGGTCCCCGAGACGGGAAAATGAACCCTGCGCTTAAACGGATGAAGATAGAAACTTGTGCGTGGAAGCATCTTAAAATAGACTCTTCAACGATTAAAACGAAAAAAAATTCATCCCTCTACGACCCCCAGAAGCAGAGATACGCATTTTCAAACCTAAGCCTGCACCGCTCCCCTGGCCGCCCTGACCCCTCGCCAAGGGTCTCCCAAAAATCGGACACCCTCCACTTTGAAGTTAAATATCTCGCTTGTTTTTGGATGGATCTGGATGAAACTTTTTCTACGTGTTCCTTGGACTCTTGGCTTTCGATCCACGCCACTAAACTGATCCTGCGTCAATTAGTTTTTTCACCAGGTCCCCGAGACGGGAAAATGAACCCTGCGCTTAAACGGATGAAGATAGAAACTTGTGCGTGGAAGCATCTTAAAATAGACTCTTCAACGATTAAAACGAAAAAAAATTCATCCCTCTACGACCCCCAGAAGCAGAGATACGCATTTTCAAACCTAAGCCTGCACCGCTCCCCTGGCCGCCCTGACCCCTCGCCAAGGGTCTCCCAAAAATCGGACACCCTCCACTTTGAAGTTAAATATCTCGCTTGTTTTTGGATGGATCTGGATGAAACTTTTTCTACGTGTTCCTTGGACTCTTGGCTTTCGATCCACGCCACTAAACTGATCCTGCGTCAATTAGTTTTTTCACCAGGTCCCCGAGACGGGAAAATGAACCCTGCGCTTAAACGGATGAAGATAGAAACTTGTGCGTGGAAGCATCTTAAAATAGACTCTTCAACGATTAAAACGAAAAAAAATTCATCCCTCTACGACCCCCAGAAGCAGAGATACGCATTTTCAAACCTAAGCCTGCACCGCTCCCCTGGCCGCCCTGACCCCTCGCCAAGGGTCTCCCAAAAATCGGACACCCTCCACTTTGAAGTTAAATATCTCGCTTGTTTTTGGATGGATCTGGATGAAACTTTTTCTACGTGTTCCTTGGACTCTTGGCTTTCGATCCACGCCACTAAACTGATCCTGCGTCAATTAGTTTTTTCACCAGGTCCCCGAGACGGGAAAATGAACCCTGCGCTTAAACGGATGAAGATAGAAACTTGTGCGTGGAAGCATCTTAAAATAGACTCTTCAACGATTAAAACGAAAAAAAATTCATCCCTCTACGACCCCCAGAAGCAGAGATACGCATTTTCAAACCTAAGCCTGCACCGCTCCCCTGGCCGCCCTGACCCCTCGCCAAGGGTCTCCCAAAAATCGGACACCCTCCACTTTGAAGTTAAATATCTCGCTTGTTTTTGGATGGATCTGGATGAAACTTTTTCTACGTGTTCCTTGGACTCTTGGCTTTCGATCCACGCCACTAAACTGATCCTGCGTCAATTAGTTTTTTCACCAGGTCCCCGAGACGGGAAAATGAACCCTGCGCTTAAACGGATGAAGATAGAAACTTGTGCGTGGAAGCATCTTAAAATAGACTCTTCAACGATTAAAACGAAAAAAAATTCATCCCTCTACGACCCCCAGAAGCAGAGATACGTATTTTCAAACCTAAGCCTGCACCGCTCCCCTGGCCGCCCTGACCCCTCGCCAAGGGTCTCCCAAAAATCGGACACCCTCCACTTTGAAGTTAAATATCTCGCTTGTTTTTGGATGGATCTGGATGAAACTTTTTCTACGTGTTCCTTGGACTCTTGGCTTTCGATCCACGCCACTAAACTGATCCTGCGTCAATTAGTTTTTTCACCAGGTCCCCGAGACGGGAAAATGAACCCTGCGCTTAAACGGATGAAGATAGAAACTTGTGCGTGGAAGCATCTTAAAATAGACTCTTCAACGATTAAAATGAAAAAAAATTCATCCCTCTACGACCCCCAGAAGCAGAGATACGGATTTTCAAACCTAAGCCTGCACCGCTCCCCTGGCCGCCCTGACCCCTCGCCGAGGGTCTCCCAAAAATCGGACACCCTCTACTTTGAAGTTAAATATCTCGCTTGTTTTTGGATGGATCTGGATGAAACTTTTTCTACGTGTTCCTTGGACTCTTGGCTTTCGATCCACGCCACTAAAATGATCCTGGGTCAATTAGTTTTTTCACCAGGTCCCCGAGACGGGAAAATGAACCCTGCGCTTAAACGGATGCAGATAGAAACTTGTGCGTGGAAGCATCTTAAAATAGACTCTTCAACGATTAAAACGAAAAAAAATTCATCCCTCTACGACCCCCAGAAGCAGAGATACGGATTTTCAAACCTAAGCCTGCACCGCTCCCCTGGCCGCCCTGACCCCTCGCCGAGGGTCTCCCAAAAATCGGACACCCTCTACTTTGAAGTTAAATATCTCGCTTGTTTTTGGATGGATCTGGATGAAACTTTTTCTACGTGTTCCTTGGACTCTTGGCTTTCGATCCACGCCACTAAAATGATCCTGGGTCAATTAGTTTTTTCACCAGGTCCCCGAGACGGGAAAATGAACCCTGCGCTTAAACGGATGCAGATAGAAACTTGTGCGTGGAAGCATCTTAAAATAGACTCTTCAACGATTAAAACGAAAAAAAATTCATCCCTCTACGACCCCCAGAAGCAGAGATACGGATTTTCAAACCTAAGCCTGCACCGCTCCCCTGGCCGCCCTGACCCCTCGCCAAGGGTCTCCCAAAAATCGGACACCCTCCACTTTGAAGTTAAATATCTCGCTTGTTTTTGGATGGATCTGGATGAAACTTTTTCTACGTGTTCCTTGGACTCTTGGCTTTCGATCCACGCCACTAAACTGATCCTGCGTCAATTAGTTTTTTCACCAGGTCCCCGAGACGGGAAAATGAACCCTGCGCTTAAACGGATGAAGATAGAAACTTGTGCGTGGAAGTATCTTAAAATAGACTCTTCAACGATTAAAACGAAAAAAAATGCATCCCTCTACGACCCCCAGAAGCAGAGATACGCATTTTCAAACCTAAGCCTGCACCGCTCCCCTGGCCGCCCTGACCCCTCGCCAAGGGTCTCCCAAAAATCGGACACCCTCCACTTTGAAGTTAAATATCTCGCTTGTTTTTGGATGGATCTGGATGAAACTTTTTCTACGTGTTCCTTGGACTCTTGGCTTTCGATCCACGCCACTAAAATGATCCTGGGTCAATTAGTTTTTTCACCAGGTCCCCGAGACGGGAAAATGAACCCTGCGCTTAAACGGATGAAGATAGAAACTTGTGCGTGGAAGCATCTTAAAATAGACTCTTCAACGATTAAAACGAAAAAAAATTCATCCCTCTACGACCCCCAGAAGCAGAGATACGGATTTTCAAACCTAAGCCTGCACCGCTCCCCTGGCCGCCCTGACCCCTCGCCGAGGGTCTCCCAAAAATCGGACACCCTCTACTTTGAAGTTAAATATCTCGCTTGTTTTTGGATGGATCTGGATGAAACTTTTTCTACGTGTTCCTTGGACTCTTGGCTTTCGATCCACGCCACTAAAATGATCCTGGGTCAATTAGTTTTTTCACCAGGTCCCCGAGACGGGAAAATGAACCCTGCGCTTAAACGGATGCAGATAGAAACTTGTGCGTGGAAGCATCTTAAAATAGACTCTTCAACGATTAAAACGAAAAAAAATTCATCCCTCTACGACCCCCAGAAGCAGAGATACGGATTTTCAAACCTAAGCCTGCACCGCTCCCCTGGCCGCCCTGACCCCTCGCCAAGGGTCTCCCAAAAATCGGACACCCTCCACTTTGAAGTTAAATATCTCGCTTGTTTTTGGATGGATCTGGATGAAACTTTTTCTACGTGTTCCTTGGACTCTTGGCTTTCGATCCACGCCACTAAACTGATCCTGCGTCAATTAGTTTTTTCACCAGGTCCCCGAGACGGGAAAATGAACCCTGCGCTTAAACGGATGAAGATAGAAACTTGTGCGTGGAAGTATCTTAAAATAGACTCTTCAACGATTAAAACGAAAAAAAATGCATCCCTCTACGACCCCCAGAAGCAGAGATACGCATTTTCAAACCTAAGCCTGCACCGCTCCCCTGGCCGCCCTGACCCCTCGCCAAGGGTCTCCCAAAAATCGGACACCCTCCACTTTGAAGTTAAATATCTCGCTTGTTTTTGGATGGATCTGGATGAAACTTTTTCTACGTGTTCCTTGGACTCTTGGCTTTCGATCCACGCCACTAAAATGATCCTGGGTCAATTAGTTTTTTCACCAGGTCCCCGAGACGGGAAAATGAACCCTGCGCTTAAACGGATGCAGATAGAAACTTGTGCGTGGAAGCATCTTAAAATAGACTCTTCAACGATTAAAACGAAAAAAAATTCATCCCTCTACGACCCCCAGAAGCAGAGATACGCATTTTCAAACCTAAGCCTGCACCGCTCCCCTGGCCGCCCTGACCCCTCGCCAAGGGTCTCCCAAAAATCGGACACCCTCCACTTTGAAGTTAAATATCTCGCTTGTTTTTGGATGGATCTGGATGAAACTTTTTCTACGTGTTCCTTGGACTCTTGGCTTTCGATCCACGCCACTAAAATGATCCTGGGTCAATTAGTTTTTTCACCAGGTCCCCGAGACGGGAAAATGAACCCTGCGCTTAAACGGATGCAGATAGAAACTTGTGCGTGGAAGCATCTTAAAATAGACTCTTCAACGATTAAAACGAAAAAAAATTCATCCCTCTACGACCCCCAGAAGCAGAGATACGCATTTTCAAACCTAAGCCTGCACCGCTCCCCTGGCCGCCCTGACCCCTCGCCAAGGGTCTCCCAAAAATCGGACACCCTCCACTTTGAAGTTAAATATCTCGCTTGTTTTTGGATGGATCTGGATGAAACTTTTTCTACGTGTTCCTTGGACTCTTGGCTTTCGATCCACGCCACTAAACTGATCCTGCGTCAATTAGTTTTTTCACCAGGTCCCCGAGACGGGAAAATGAACCCTGCGCTTAAACGGATGCAGATAGAAACTTGTGCGTGGAAGCATCTTAAAATAGACTCTTCAACGATTAAAACGAAAAAAAATGCATCCCTCTACGACCCCCAGAAGCAGAGATACGCATTTTCAAACCTAAGCCTGCACCGCTCCCCTGGCCGCCCTGACCCCTCGCCAAGGGTCTCCCAAAAATCGGACACCCTCCACTTTGAAGTTAAATATCTCGCTTGTTTTTGGATGGATCTGGATGAAACTTTTTCTACGTGTTCCTTGGACTCTTGGCTTTCGATCCACGCCACTAAAATGATCCTGCGTCAATTAGTTTTTTCACCAGGTCCCCGAGACGGGAAAATGAACCCTGCGCTTAAACGGATGCAGATAGAAACTTGTGCGTGGAAGCATCTTAAAATAGACTCTTCAACGATTAAAACGAAAAAAAATTCATCCCTCTACGACCCCCAGAAGCAGAGATACGCATTTTCAAACCTAAGCCTGCACCGCTCCCCTGGCCGCCCTGACCCCTCGCCAAGGGTCTCCCAAAAATCGGACACCCTCCACTTTGAAGTTAAATATCTCGCTTGTTTTTGGATGGATCTGGATGAAACTTTTTCTACGTGTTCCTTGGACTCTTGGCTTTCGATCCACGCCACTAAACTGATCCTGCGTCAATTAGTTTTTTCACCAGGTCCCCGAGACGGGAAAATGAACCCTGCGCTTAAACGGATGAAGATAGAAACTTGTGCGTGGAAGTATCTTAAAATAGACTCTTCAACGATTAAAACGAAAAAAAATGCATCCCTCTACGACCCCCAGAAGCAGAGATACGCATTTTCAAACCTAAGCCTGCACCGCTCCCCTGGCCGCCCTGACCCCTCGCCAAGGGTCTCCCAAAAATCGGACACCCTCCACTTTGAAGTTAAATATCTCGCTTGTTTTTGGATGGATCTGGATGAAACTTTTTCTACGTGTTCCTTGGACTCTTGGCTTTCGATCCACGCCACTAAAATGATCCTGGGTCAATTAGTTTTTTCACCAGGTCCCCGAGACGGGAAAATGAACCCTGCGCTTAAACGGATGCAGATAGAAACTTGTGCGTGGAAGCATCTTAAAATAGACTCTTCAACGATTAAAACGAAAAAAAATTCATCCCTCTACGACCCCCAGAAGCAGAGATACGCATTTTCAAACCTAAGCCTGCACCGCTCCCCTGGCCGCCCTGACCCCTCGCCAAGGGTCTCCCAAAAATCGGACACCCTCCACTTTGAAGTTAAATATCTCGCTTGTTTTTGGATGGATCTGGATGAAACTTTTTCTACGTGTTCCTTGGACTCTTGGCTTTCGATCCACGCCACTAAACTGATCCTGCGTCAATTAGTTTTTTCACCAGGTCCCCGAGACGGGAAAATGAACCCTGCGCTTAAACGGATGAAGATAGAAACTTGTGCGTGGAAGCATCTTAAAATAGACTCTTCAACGATTAAAACGAAAAAAAATTCATCCCTCTACGACCCCCAGAAGCAGAGATACGCATTTTCAAACCTAAGCCTGCACCGCTCCCCTGGCCGCCCTGACCCCTCGCCAAGGGTCTCCCAAAAATCGGACACCCTCCACTTTGAAGTTAAATATCTCGCTTGTTTTTGGATGGATCTGGATGAAACTTTTTCTACGTGTTCCTTGGACTCTTGGCTTTCGATCCACGCCACTAAACTGATCCTGCGTCAATTAGTTTTTTCACCAGGTCCCCGAGACGGGAAAATGAACCCTGCGCTTAAACGGATGAAGATAGAAACTTGTGCGTGGAAGCATCTTAAAATAGACTCTTCAACGATTAAAACGAAAAAAAATTCATCCCTCTACGACCCCCAGAAGCAGAGATACGCATTTTCAAACCTAAGCCTGCACCGCTCCCCTGGCCGCCCTGACCCCTCGCCGAGGGGCTCCCAAAAATCGGACACCCTCCACTTTGACGTTAAATATCTCGCCACGCCAAGCATCTTCTTACAATCCAAAAACATTTAGGCGCAGTGTCTTTTCCACTTTAAAGTTGACATCCCAGCATTTCGAAATTTTCATTCCTGACTTTCCGCAAACTGTTCTCCACCTATTCGTCTAAATTCAAAAGATCCCACTTTGCAAAAGTCCCAGGGAGAGGAACTCCCACCCAATTGTCTTCGTTCGAGCTCCATCGAGTCCTAGCAGAAACAATCGTCCCCGAGTTGCACGGCAGTTTCATTCCGATCACGATTATTCGCGAAGAAGATCGTTACGTAAACTCTGAACACTATCGATCGAGAAACTCGTCGAAAGCACCCTGTCGTGCAAGTGAACGTAACAACGTCAACCTCGAATTAAACGTGGCGCTACTATACGTCGTCGAGTCGCGGTTTATCGAATGACAATGCCCTCGCAACAGAACTGTTTAGCGATTCGGGACATTTCCAAAGGATTCGGGTGTCCTGCAGCGGTTTAGATTCTACTCCAGGGTCGTATAATGAATACTAATACGACCCTAGCCAAGGAACTAAGTCCAGGATGAAGAAGAGAGTCAGGTTCACCCTTACAGTATACTACTTTCTCGTTGATCGAGATGGTTCCCTTCCGCTGCCTTTCTCTCTCTACCTCCCTCTTTTCCTCTCTCTTTTCTTATCTCTTGCTCTCTTTTTCTCTCTCTTCCACCCTTTTTCTATCTCTCTGTTTCTCTCTCTTTCTTTCTCTTTCTATCTGTCTTCTTCTCTCTCACTCCCTCTGTTTCTCTCTTTGTCCCTCCCTTTCTTCCGCTTCTCTCGCTACCCTCTTACTCTTTCCCTCTTATTCTCTCCCTCGTGGAAGTGACGACGAAACTTTTAATTAGTTGCTGATCCTTCCGGCAAAATAATTCCTTCCGCGGGATAAAAGCGCGACGGGAATAAATTGAAATCGCTCGTGAAGAAGTCCCTGTCGGACCGGCGGAAAGTTAACGTTACCGTGGAAACTTGAGGGAAATGGATCGTCGTGTGGGCGCCGCTTTGAATTATTCTTTGTACGAGTGCCGGTGCATTGTGTCGTTCGTCGGTTGTAAGACATCGTGGAATTTTGTTTGGAGTAATGGTAGAAGTGATTCATGCGATGGAATTGAAATTGGACTTCGAGGAAATGTGTATTTTTGAAGGAGACACATTTTCCGCCATGCTGTAGATTTTTAGAGAAAATTCAAAGGCTGTGGATATTTAAAAAAACCTACTGAATCGACAAAAATTTTGTGGACTATTTTGATCGTAATTTTCCGATTGTAAAGACGATTGAAAAATATCAATCCCCTCGGTAACATTCTAAATTGTCTGACAAAAGAGATGTAGCTAATTTCATGAATACTTCTCCCTATTTAAAATACCTTGGAACAATTAATAATCTCATACAATTTACAAGAACTCTGTGTCAAAGAAAGCAACAATTCCGAAATATCTTGCAGATAAACAACCAATTTTATTTTCCAGAATTTTCGTTCGCACGTAATATCACGTGGAAATGTAACGGCGAAAACCTAAACGAAACTAAGCCCGCATTGCGAATGCATAATATTGCAGCAAACACGAGGAAGGTAAAGCAGCCGAGTAAATATTGCGTCAACTGCAATTTCGAGATGCAAAAATCCAAAGAGAAGTTCATACGCGTCTGAATAACGTCTCGCCGCAACTTAAGCCGTTCTTCTAATTAACAAATTCGAATAGATTATTTGCCAGTAATTGTCCTTGCGTCAAACGAACGTTTTTAATATCGAAAGAGACAGAAAAGAGAAAAGCAGAAAGAGAGAGGAGATCGAAAGGAAAGGTAAAAAGAAAAGTGCATCGTGCTCGGTTATGCAGCAGGCTGTTGAAGTTAGTCCGCTCGAAAGATCAACGGGATTCGATGCCTTTGATGATATTACGTTTGGACGTCTTTATGGGGGGCATTGACGTAGCAGCTTTTCGCGAATATCGCACATTTTCTATTTGCAAAACCGCGAATGTGTATCTCCTTCGACGAATGAAATTCATGTTCGTCGACTATGAATTAGATAACTTTGTTGCCTTCTCTTTTCGATTAACAATAGCGTATGATAATGAAAGTACACGATTTTGCAGACAATTCCAAGCAGAGGAGAGTATTAAAGATAGAAATAATTTTTGAGCGATGAAAATTGATCCTTCTCTGCAAATTCTCCTCGCGGAATTTAACACTAAAACTACCGGCGTTATATCTGCCATATTTATATATACTGAATAAATTGACACACCGGAAAAAAATATGATCAATTAAGTAAATTAGGTTTTATGAGATAGAAGTGAAATATTTATTGTATAGGTGTTCTACCAATTTGGGAATTTTTAGGAGAAATTGGCAACCGGTCATTTTGGCTGCCTTGGTAGTTTTAGTATTAATAACTATTTTACAAATTTAATCGCGATGTTATATAATAACTTATGCCGAAGGAGAAATTAATATTCATTGATAGAGAACATTCTAAAATTAATTGACAACAAATTAAAAATACTATTTCCTTCAGAATTAGCTCCTTGCGGTACAGTGGATTAGAAAACCTCTCATCTTTCTAAAAAAAGCGGAGACCATCTTCCATTAATATCCGTCCCAAAAACCCTGTCAAAACGTAAGTCAAAAATTCTCATATTATTCCTCAATCTCGGAGTCTCTTCCACAAGGCCATCAATCCCAGAAAAAAGTCCAAGGTAACCGCAACGATTACGAAAACCCCCGTCGAACGTCATTAACCCTCGTCATTACTGGTAGACGACGGCGCAGAAACGTGACTATTCGAGTTTATACGAACGGAAGTAACTACATCATCATTTCTCTCTGAATTCTGACCCGTAACGGCCATCCTGGACACGTTTATGGACAGGATAATGGCAGGATTGTCAAGGGGGAACACCACGAAATGGGGTTGCCTCGGATGAAGGCGAATATTCTGTTATAACTATGAGGATGACCGCAGGATCCGGCTGCGGGTATTCCCGTATTATCTTGAATGCATTGCTTGCTGGAAGGACCAGGATACAGTCCTGGGATCATTGCACGGATACCAGGACGATGTAGCATTACGGAGATATCGAGCTCCTTGTATCAATGATTTCGTGCTTTACGCACCGTGTCGTTAACGGTTTCCGTTTCGTTGTTGAGGAAATTGGCGGTGATAAATCCTGGAAGATACGTTGATGCGAAGGATCCGTGAAATGTTGAGGGAAGGAGAGTTTTCTTGATGCTGAAAGGACTGATGATTAATCTGGTTATCAGGATTTATAGTAAATTTATATAATAAATTACAGTACCAAGGCAGTCTTAAAAGCTTAAGCTGTAATCATAGGGTTTGAATTTGATATTATATTTGAATAGGATGAGAAATTATTCTTATGGAAAGTATTACACTTTAAAGAAACAAACCTTTGTCATTTGATTGAGGATGTAATTTAAAGGAAATAGTGTCATATAAGTGTAACCTTGAAATCTACCGGTTAAAGAGTTATTATTAGCAGAAGTGAGGACTTCTGCGCGCCGGAAGTACGTGTTTGGTACCAATGGACGTCTAAAGCAGTCGATATTGCGCGGGAAATTCGATATTCCTACTAGAAACATCCCCTAAGAATGGGAATACGATGTCAAATTTTAGAAACACTAAGTAACACCATCCTGAACAAACATTACATCCACGGCAACCATATATTTTTTTTCATCATTAAAAAATGATTGTGCAACTTTCGTAAATGTTTCAAAATTCAAGGAACATCGTAAATTATTATCGAAGGTCTCGGTGCGAGTTTCATTCGATCTTTTTGTACCTCACGGCTAAACCGTTTTTCACGTGCATGGAAGTGACGCTGATTAAATCGACGGAGAATCCTGCGGCTGACATAATCGAACGGCACGAAGCTTCGAGATAAATGAATCGTCTTATCTAATTTATGTCGATGGCACGGGATAACGTTGCGAGCCACGTGTTTGGCAGTAATAAAGTTTGACAAGCCATCCGTCTATCGGCCCGATACGCGGATAAATCGACTTGGATGCTGCATCGAGAGAAGCCTCTTCATTATTTAACAGTTTCGGGGATTTAGTTGCTCCCGGATTTTCTGATTAACGTTAAGGCACTCCTCGCTCATTATTTAAATTTTATAGAGACTTTCAGCGGACTTCTGCGAACAATGGTGAAGAGAGGGTTCAGTAATAATGTCTTTTTTTAATTTTTGCAACAAATAGCCCTCAATTATATTGACAGAAAGCAGAGGTAGCTAAAAAGTAGAAAAATTAGTCAAAAACAGAAACAAATAGCAACCCTTAACACTTCATCTACCGGAAGCCTATTAACACTAGATTTACGAAAGCCGTCAAATTGACGGGTTCCTACTTGTCTTTTAAACATTTCTCAAATTTACAGAGACGCTGTACAGTAAATATTTCACGTGTATTTTATAATACAATAATGATTTAACGAATTATCATCTTTGCCGCTTGATGCGCCTTTTTTCAAAGTCCTTATTAAATATATTGCAATTTAACACATTTCACGCCCGTAAATCTAGTGTTAAAATCCCAAGCAGCCGAACTATAATCCCCAAAAATAAACCCACCCGCTCAAAATCCACCCGGTTTGGATTACAATCACGTAAGTTCCCATTAAAAATCGTCTGAATAGATCAGCTAATCACCATACACCCGTATCCTCCAACAGTTACCGCACTCGAAACCTATCAAAATCGAAAATCCCCTGGAGAACACATCGGCTCTCCGTCAATTACGATTGACGTGTGCCCGCTTACACGGAGATGATGGATGGACGCATTTCAATTTCCATTCGCCATAAATAAGTCGTGCGTGCACGCATTCGATGCTAAATGCAGCCGGATTCGGATAGTACGGAATTTACTATGGGAACATACAAATCGAGCGTTTCGAAATACTCGGGGATGCAACTGTACACGCATCTGCGGAACAACATCGTCGGCGGAGCGTTTGCATATGATGCAGAACTGCATAAGCGTGAATGTTTCGCGTTGTAATACTTCGAAAAGCAACGGTTCTACTGTAATTCGTGTTAATTGGGAAGACGCGCTTGAATTCACCGTCAAACTAAGATTAAAAGCTAACCGAGAGATCAAATATTTCGTTCTACGCTAATGGACGATGGGTGTTTAATCCTGATTTGATGTTTCGAGTGAATTCTCATCCGGCATTAGTTGAATTAACGATGGAATTTTATTCGGTTGTAATTCTGGCTGTATTTAATGAATGGGAAATTAATGATAGAATTTTACTGTGTTTGTGAAAGGTATTCGTATTTTCATTTGAGTTGTAGGGATTTTTCTTTTAATATAGATTTTTAGATTTAGATTTTCCTGATAATTTAAAGGGCTATTTGTTGCACTTTTGCTGTGATTTTTACATCTATTTAAAATTGAAAGTCTTAAAGAAAATAAATATTGCAGTTGAAATCGAAAATGGCAAATAAAGAAAAGGAAGAAAATTATCGTTTATTCGCGCATAGCACCTACAATTTTCAAAAATAGAGTTTAATTGGGAAAGTGTAAGACTCTTTGCAGAAAGTTTAATCATGTATCGTTCCAATTAACAGTGACTCCATTTTAGCAGCTGCGTTGATTAAAAGTGTCTCCATCAGGCATTCCCGGTTGTTTGCCAAAGCCTCGATGTTAGGTGCATGATAATATGCGCAGGGACACTTTTTTTTATAGTCTCAGGAAAATTGTTAAAAGGGCCGAAGTGCCATGTTTTATGCATACTCGTTGCTTTCAGTCTCCTTGCTCGAATCACTGGAATACACGGCGTTTTGAAAGCGCGCGACGGAAATATTACAGCAATGGAGGCTAAGGCACGTTTGGAATTTGAATTTTTAACAACTTTGACGACTCGCTTGTTTCTCCTTTTAACATTCGACTATCCTTCCCTTTGTTTCACAATTAATTTCATAAATGGAATTTAGAACTACAATTATTGCAAGTAATCATCAAATCCATTAATATCAAATGAAAATACAAAGAATATGAATTTTTAAACATATAAGATATTTGCAACGCGTAGAATTTATTGACGATTATTCAGAATTTATCTAATAGTGAACGAAGGGTCGTTGTAACGTAGGATCGTTAATTTTGAAATTTCTATAAAATCGTTCAGCCTCATTGAATTTCGACCACCTGTCGCAGCCATCGGAGGACCTAATCAGTATCCAGAATCTAGCAGAGTCTAGTGTCCACCTGTCGGATTTCCTCCGAAAATGTCGGCTGCGTTGCTAATTAATTGTCCGCAGTTTCGATCGGCGAGGCCCAATTAAATCAGGTTACACACGATGCTTCGAAATTCCGCTCCTCGTCATCGAGAATTCGATACTCCACTCTGCGATCTCAAATTCGCAAAAAATCCAATCCGTTCTCTCTATCCCTCTAATTTCAGCATCCTTTAAATACTTCCATTCTCTACGTTAATATTCCATTGGCTTTTACGATATTTAAAATGTGAATACTTGACGTATATTTAAAAAATTCTATTAATATCTTAAAAAAGTCTATTAATATTTTACGAAATTTAATTAGCATTTTAAAAAATTCCTTCGCCACCTTTTCCACCTTTAATTTCGAGGTCCTTTGAGGTGTAATTGCTTTTTAATTCTACTCTGTACATCGTAATTTCATGAATTTTATTTAGAGAAATTTATTTATTTAATAATTCGTTTCACCGATCGGATGAAAACACTGGAACGTGTTTAATTCGCACGATCGCAGATTTCTGCGCGTACAATGCCTCTTTTGCTTGGGACACACGTTGCACAAGAGTTCACCTCTTTCCTCTCAACGGTATTTATCGTTTTTCTCTGTCTTTCGAATCGAATCCGGCCACTGTCTTCCTTCCACTGACACTCACAGTCTCTGTCAGTGTCCTCGATAGATACTCTCTCTTTTCGTGGCTCTCGCGTACCGTTAGCAACGCTGGATTCGTCTTTCTTCGCTTTTGAAATTATGGAAATTCTTATCGTTCCACCGTGAAAAATTCAATACTTTTCGATAGAGCTGGTTTTGACGTGAAATTTCATCGTTTGAATTGTAAATCGTTCAAAGAATTATTATTACTAAACGTGCTACCAAAATGGAGTGAAATCTTTGTGCTATCAAAATTTCAAGAAAAGGAAAACTAAAATTCGAAGCTTCCTTTTCACTGTGCAGTATCGAAGAAATTCCACTATCAAAAGGTGGAATTATTGTTAAATAATTTAGAAACCTAGAATTCGATCCACGTACATTTTACATAAATTTATTTCTTAAAATATTAATGGTAAATCGCAGACTAAAAGAACCCCAAAATTGACAAGAATATTATAAATTTTATAACATTTGCAATTTTTAAAAAGACAAGAAATATCTCTGCTAAAAAGAAATATCTAATAGCTGCATAACATCTACAACACTAATACAATAAATATTACAGTAATCAGTCGAAAGAAACACGGCAATTAAATCCTAAGTAATTTAAAACATGAACTATAATACTGTACAATGTACATTCATTCAGAGGAGAATTTAATGTTACACTCAGAGTCAAAAGTTCCTTCGATAGAATAGCAACAAACCGCAGGAGCCTTCTGTTTACATATAAGTCCACGCTGCCGGTAGGCAGCTGTTGCCAATGTCACGCGGTGAGTAAAGCCATTGAACGCGAACGCCGTCACTGTGCGTGAGGCGTTGGTCAGTGACTGAGCGTCTTACTTCGCGCTGCGGGTTTTTCGCAATAATTATCAGGGATTTAAGTGCAATTATTATCTCCTGGTGGTTGCATCCATCGCTGGAAGTGCACAGCAACATGGTGTTCGGTGTGGGGTGAATTCTAACACTGTGGATACGTGTGTGAATGAAGAAAAGTGAAGGGCACGTGTATCAAACAATGGCGTCAGGTGGAGAACGCATGGAGTCTCAACGTAACAGGTAAACACGAAGTTTTGTGTAGGAAATCGTGATCTTTGATTTGCGGCGATTTGAATATTATTATTTCCAATAATATTATTTTTATTTTATTATTTTTGTTAACTTTTGCAATATTTTTCTTTTGTGTTAGGTTCATTATTTTCAAGTGTTATAGAATATCGTTATTTTATTATTTTCAATAATTGAAAATAGGGGAGATGAGTATTTTTATATCTATTTTAGAGTCGAAAGGTTACAAAGTATTTTTATGGAGAACTTTTAAGAAAGGATTGTTAGAAATAGAGCTTATGCGTTGCTGTAGGAATTTCGTATTTAATTTTCGTGAATTCTATTAAATAGTGACGGTTTAATTTCTCCAAGCAGAGATATCGTTTTTAATATTCGTTAATCGTTATTACGAGGTACCAGTAGTCCAAAGAACACTCGCATAATTAGAAGTGGCAATTATCTGACATTGTGTCGTTATCGTGCAAGTAACAGTACACGAAACGCTATCAGAAATACGATGAGATTAACGTTTTACTGATAGGAGAATGGGTTACGATCTTTCGCCTCACCTGATAGAATCATGAGTCATAGAAATTAAAGCAGCCAGGCTTGGTTTCACCTGGCGGTGTAAGTTAAATCATCGCCAAATATTTTGACAGTTATTACCTACCTCAAATTTTATTCAGTTTTGATGGCAATTTTATTCAGAGTGTTATGAAAATTATTATTAAAGATACTATTAATATTATTCTATTTATTAATACTACTACTACTCATTAATACTCTACCTAATGCTACCTATTAAAAATACACGATAAGCTGATACCATTTCCCGAGTTATTAATTTTTCAGTTATTAATAATATGAAAATTAATTGGATCGCTTTTAGCATTAATAACTGCGTATAAATCGGAGAACAAAGATTTGATTTTTCCTCATTGCAGTTCACGTTAGAAGTTCGTAAAGTGCTTATTAAATTTCTGTCCTCTCTCGACCGATTGCACGACGCGCAATTATATTCCGGGGCGTATTGTTTAGCATACTTTATTAATATACTTCGAGAATTGTCGTTCTTTGCCGAAAAGCTTATCGATCGCACAGTGCAACGAAATTATTCGATAAAAATTCCAATTTTATTCCATTCGGCAAACCCGATGAAATTCGTGATATTTAATATATTAATTTCGCACAATAAAAATGCGAATTACAATTCTGTTCGGGTTTACAATGGCAGTTTTCTGTCGGACGACGTTGCCTTCGTAACTTCTCGCTGGGGAAAAAATGTGAATAAAGAAAAACATACAATTATACCGGTTTACTCGCGGCAGTTTCTTTCTCTCCTTCCGCGCTGTCAGTTTTTATGCGACTGTTGCGAATACCGAGACTCATTTAAATACGCAAGCTATACAGAAGATGATTCGATGCTGTGCTTCTCGTTCTTTCGTTAATTAATCCTGTATTAACTAAGTAATTTACATGCAGTATAATTGCTTCAATTGAACATTAGTTTGTTATTTCATTCACTTTGTACATTACAGTGGCATTATTAAAGACCTTCTCAAGGTCAATGGTAATATTCCAAAGACGTAATTTTACTGCGTGTGAGAATTCTTACAGATTTTCTTCATTTCTCTATGCTGCCATCAATTTCAACCATCATCGAATAAATCGCTCCTGATATTATTTCACAAATTTAATAATACAATGTAAAATTAACATTATTCCATAACATTCCCCCTCCAAAATTACCATTACTACTAGTCAGTAATTATACTTATTAATTATATTGAAAATGCATTTCTTAACATTAGAACCACCAACGACTGAATCGTTAAATACAAAAACTTTAGATAAATACATATAACCAAAGAAATAAAAGCTGCAAGAAACTTCACCTATACGATCGTCCATATTTTGAAAGACAGTCGTAAGAGGTCAATGAAAGTCAGATATAAGGTTCTTTATTTACAAATGTTGCCACGAGTCAATCTAACTTCCTTCACAGTTGTAGCATTAAGCTTGGAATAGAAAATTCCAAACGAATATTACAAAGTTCCGCGAATTTATTCATGCGTTGCAAATCAACATCAGAGGTTAAACCGAGGATAGGGTTTGTCCTTAGCACGTAAACGGGAGTGAAACACGAACTGTTGTATCTCCAATCGCCCGGTACATCTGACGGTCTAGCCTCCCGTCATCGTCGATGATACATGCAAGTGTTGATCCCATTTCCGGGCGCGAGACTGCTTAACGCTAACGTGAGCCATGTGTGGTTGATTTACTTACGCTCGTCGCAACCCTCCACCCTTCTGTTTCTCTTCGCGTTATTCACTGTTGCTCTCTTGAATCGCATATTTCTCCCGTTGCGTAACCTATTTCATGTTTCACTTATTAATCTTTCATTGAACGGTTTTACTTATTAATCTCTCATTAAGTTGTTTTACTTTCATTTAATTACGTTGTTTATTCATTAATCATTTAATATGTAGTCTTTAGGTAGGTCAATTTTATATACCCTTTCAGTTATGGTATTTAGTATATTATATATCTTTCATATTACTCTCATTGTTTGACTCGATACTTTTACTCCATCGCTCATTATTTACTTTCTTACTATCTGAGTTTTTCTTGCTTTTTCAATCTCACTGTTTACTCTGTCACTCTCTCTCTCTCTCTCCTTACTCTCGCTCTCTCGTCCGTCATTTTCACTCTCTCACTTGCTCGGTATTTACTCTCTCGATACCTCAATTTTTCTCACACTTTCAGCCTCACTATTTACCCTCTCGGTTTTCTTCCGGTATCTCCCACCCCTTGTACTCTCAGCAACGCTCTCTCTTTCTCTCTCATTCTCTTTTTCTCTCTCCCTCCCAATGATTCTTTTTCTCCCTCTATTCCTCTATCCTGGTATTTCTCACTATTTTTCTCGTTCTCTCGCTCTCAATCCCTCTCTTTCGAACCCAGCCAACCACCCTCTGTTGCATCCCCTATCCGCGGTTCTCTTTGTCCCCCGCGATTGCACAAACGTTACCGAGAATTCCGTTAAATCATGTCAGGTCGTATCGGGCGCGACGCTTCCTTGCGTCGCCTCGCCCTTATCACCGCGCATTTCTCTTCGTGCTAAACCGAGACCGCCACCCCCTTTCACCCCTGCTACGGTCTACGATGTGTCACGGCAGTGCTAATCACAGTATTTCGCGAATACAGGCAAACTACCGACCCGAATTGCGACCCTGCAAAGGCCGCGATTAATCCTTTACACCCTGACACTAATTGTACCATGTGCTTTCGAAAGTATCCAACGGTTTTCGAATAATCTTTGGAAATTAAAATTCTCCCATATGCGGCACGGAATGGGTGATATTTTTCTTTGTGCAATTTTAACGCAGTTGTGGCTGATAGCTTAACACCTTGGCTTGCAATAACGTGTGATTCTCATGGCGTAGAAATGGGAATAAAAGAGGTTGAGATTTTTAAACAGCTTTTGTAGCAGAAATTATTGATAAATTATTGTTTTAGTAATTTAATACAACTTCTTTGCGCTGGCGATTGCGACAGAGACCTGAGTCATTTGCTCTTCGTTTAGAGATATTTGGAATTATAAGATGATTTTTAAATTTTTTAATTATTCTGAGTGATTAGGACTGGATAAGTTTAGTAGACTCAGCTTAGAAATTTCTATGAGGAATTATTTTTAAGATAAATTCGCAACTTACAAACCTCTTCAACAACTACCATATGTAACAAAATATTAGATATTTAGAAACAATATACTGTCAAAGTTTTTGAGCTACTGCAAAAAAGTGACTATCGTTAACACATTTAAATTTGGCTACTTGGCAAGAAATTATCCCATCTTATTTTACAGTTTACCAATCTCGCAAAGAATGGAAATAACGTTAGAGGAAATGTAACAATTATATAATTCGACATTAACTTTCCCACCATGGGATTAAATCATCCTCCGTTTCAAAGCGTACCATAATGACACGAAAATCATTGGGACAAAGTGTTGCCAACGATCGAAAGCTCGCTCTCGACGAATTTCCATCGTTGTTCGTTAAATTCCCCGTGATTTACATCGCATTTCTTTAACACCATTTGAAATCCGTTTTATCCGATGGCATTCGGCGCGAACATTTATCGGGAGCGGCAATTAACTCTTGTGCGTGCCATGGTGGCCGGCGATTTTCAGAATTATCGGGACGAATTTTGTACCTACGAATTTCCGGATTATTTCATAAACAACAGAACGGAAAACGGATAAATATGTTCGCACGGTGGAGGACGGAATGATTTTATCGTGAAATAACGCTACGTTACTTTAAATCATCCCCCGAATGCGACTTTATCGAACGAAAACTACCCCCGTTTTGACGCACACGCTCCGTCACGATGGGTTTTAATCGCGTTATCTGACGCATACGTAGAGTGTGCTAATTAGATAAACCTTGCAAATACGAGGGAAAAGTTGTCGGACAAACAACCCCGTAGTTTCGAAAGTGACGAGCGTGTTTGAATGACGGCGAGGAATTTGCATATCTACTTGGAATATTAAAAATAACGAATTTCATCAAAGACATCTCAAACTAAGGATTGAGTAGTACTTTCGCATGGAAAACGAAACTTAATTTTGCCGTAAGTAGAAGTTTGACTTTGAATATTCTAAGATATCTCAATTAACGACCAAAATCATACTTCAGATTAGAAGATAAACACCTAAACATAGAATTTTTTACATAAAACGCAAATAAATTCCCATCGTTAGGACAGATTTTAAATACCACAAAAATACTATCATTAAAAATACTATAAATGCTATTACCACAAAAATACTACCACAAAATACTATTCACACGAAATAGTAACATCAATAATTTTCGTAATACCAAGGCAAAACAAAATTGCCCGATAGACCGAAATTCTGAAAATCCCCATAAATAATGAAATAACAGCCGGGACTAACAAAAATACTGTAAGATATTGCAAATTCTGTAAGGGCGACTATATTCCAAGGAATCCTGAGTCTACATAACTATCGGGTAATTTGTCCCGTAATTATTTCCTCGCGGATCAAATTCCCTATTAAGTTTTAAGCTCAGAGTTATGATTAACCATAACCCGGCAGCAAGGTAGACCATAAACCGAGAATGTGTATACCGGGCGCCTAGATGGAGGTACTTAAATATACGCGGGGCTTGTGTAAACGTCTTGCGAGACCAAGGGTTTACTAACCAAATTGTAGTAAGGTCCGGAAGCCCGAACTGATTTACAAGATTTCCCAAGCTGACACGTTAACGGAGCCAGCCATTTCGAGTTAAGCGAACCCTTTGTTTATGGCGGACAATGATCCGGTGAGCGTCAGTCGTCCATTAAAACTGGATAAGACAGACTCAATTAACGCGGTGTCTGCCTGATTTTATTATAACTTCGTGATATGGGACCTTGGTAGAATATTATATTCAAACAAGTACTATGATGTTATGAAACTTGCACTTTAGGTGCTTCGATACTTGATAAAATTGAAGATCAATCAATGGCAGCGGATTTAAATATTAAGAAATTGTTAGGTTTTAGCATTCGAAGGTAATAATTGAGCCTACTTGATAAATAATTCTTATGCTTATAAAGAATAATAAAATACATTTTTTTGCAATTAAAATATAGAACAGAGAAAGGGAAATTCCATTAGGAGGAACAATTATTCATTGTAACTCTTCCCCCTAATGAAATTTGTCTTTCTTTGTTTTCTAAACTGTAATTTCTAAAGTAACTTGCTGCATAAAAGTTTATCAAATTTTTGACTATAGATTGCCCTGAGAAAATTTGTTATCTAAGAAATTTCCTTAGAGCATGCTTGGACCTACTATTATTTATGTTCATTTTACTTACAATAACTATTCAGTTTTGACTTTTATTTTGCTGAATATAAATCAAGAAAAGTACACTGAAACGAGTTTCCACTGAAACATAAGATTCACCGGGGCAATTCGAATCCCGGATCGCGGATTATTCGAGACGTCTAGATGAGGCTGATGCAATCCGAAAGATCATTCAATTTCTGCGTAACGCTTCCGTGTACAGAGTTTGCAAATCCGTCATACCGGTTGACGGCTGATTTCTGATAGAGATCCTCTCTGCAGAAGCACAAATCTACCCCCAGATACTCGAGGGAATCGAGGATTACCGGGCAAATTGCAAGGACGTCTGGAGGAGCTAATTTGCAAGTGTCACAGGCAGATTCTTCGAATTAAAGTGACGGCGTAACGAGCTGGTGTGTTAAAGAGACACTTTGCAGCTTTAGTCTTTCGTTTTAAGTCTAAAATCTAGGAATTATGTTGATGTATTAGAAAATATTGGAGGTAGCTGATAGGAGTTGCATTTGAATTAAATAGGCGATGGAGAAAGAAGGATTTCTTTTTGGGCCATTTTTGTGAGGTGCGAAGTAAAAAGATATAGTCTGAAATTGAAATTACAGAAGAAGAATTTGAGATCGCGAGAATATTAAGACTTTGTGGAATTTTAACCGTCTAAGATATAAATAATATGGAGATTTATAAAGCGGAGGACATTGGTTCAAAAATCCTCGTTGGAAATAAACAGTTTTTCATCATTTTACGAACTTGAATTAATTAAAATTAAAATTGGCGTTAAAATGAACGTCCAAATCTCCAACGAGAAAAGGTGATTATTAAACAGAACAATATATATTAAAATCTTTCCCCGAGAGTGAGTTAATGTAGCATTATATATGAGTGCATTACATTTTCCCGAATTTCCAAAATCTACATCCACATTCTAAACTAAAAATACCACCAAAAGCCAATTTCCGCCATGTAATTAAAAATCAAAACCTAAATTCCCATAAAATACCCTCTAATCGCCGACGAATTTATATAACATCGTCCGATTCCACGATTTTCTATAATCTTCACGATAAGCAGGCTAAAACTGAACTAAACTTACGTGGCCAAAAATCAAAACTAAAATCCCGTAAATACGTCAAACTTCCGACGAGTTTATAATCGCTCATAATTAGATACACATTCATGTATAGCCACCCCTAAGCACGTACGCGCAATTCCACAATTTTACGTGCATCACTCTGCGCAATTTCGACTTTCATCCCCGATTCGCGGCAGTTCACAGCGGCTGAACTCTCCGAGAAGTCGAGGGAGGAATATTCTCTTGCTGGTGAACTCTCCCTCTCCCTCTCTCTCTCTCTCCCTCCGAATGAGTTATTTCGACTGTTCCCTGAAACTGATTTCGAAATTAAATGCACAGCAGTAGGAGGTCGTTTCTTGAAGGCGTATTCGGCAACGCAAAGCGGAAAAGCAACCACGGTATGAACTGTTGGGGTTGGTAGGAATTAGACGCGCAATTTATGCTACTTTCTCCGCGAGGCGAGTGTTCTTAACGTTAATGAAGATGTCTCGGGTTGCTGGTTGTAGCTCGAAAAATTAATTGCTCCCTGGAACGTGCGTTTAGGAAATTCTGACGGTGTACCCCGGATGATGTAAGAGGGGGAGATTATTGTATGAGATTATAGTATATGGAAAGAGGTAGGATTGTAGTTAATTTGCTAACTGATAGCATGTCGATTATAATTTAATCTCTGAAAAAATATCACAGTTTGTGTAAAATTCATCGTAATGTCTGTATAGTTTTTCGTACTTGGGATTTTTCTTGCAGGATCGTGCATCTTAGATTTTTTTTGCATTTTCGTTTCATTCTTCCGCTTAAACTGTTGTGGTTATTTCGCTTAAGACCTGCTGTTTATGTGAATTTCGAACCACCGAAGCTATATTTCTTAATAAATTTGAAAAAATATCTTAAAAGTGACGTAATAAGTTTCTACGCTATACACCAGGGAAATTATGGATCCCCAGCGAAATTATTACGGCAATTAACTCTTCATTATATGGAAGAGAAACTGGATCCACAATAACGCTAAATATCGATAATTGGAAATTGTATCTAGCAAAATTGCAAATCCCTCCATTATCCAAGTCAAGAAATCGTTGTTACAATTCAAGAAGCAAGAATCTTTGAAAACGATTAATTTACAGAACATGAATTAACGTATGTTTATTAAATCATCTCAATTTTCTTTTTCCTCCCGTAAAGATTTCCCAGGTTTTAAGCTTAGTCTCCTTCCTTTTTCTTCATTCTTTTTCGACGAACATCAATCCGACCAGTTTCTTCTTCCTTCGTAAATGATCCTCTAACGAGTCAAGTTTCCGAAGACGATCCATTCGACGTTATCGATGTGGTTCCCCCACATTATTTATTCCTCCGATTTGAATAAATACTCCACCGAAATCTCCTCCCACCCCCGAATCCTCTTTTTACTATCACCCTTCCTATACACCGCAGTTGTTCTCGCAAACATGGCCGATCCCCTGTCGCGAGATTTGCAAAGTGGAATTTTAAACTCTCTCTCGTTGTCGATTCCGTCGATTTATTTATGCATCGAGTTGCTCTCAATAGTCGAACGTGTTGCACCTCGGAAGTTCGGTGGAAAATTTGTTCGAGCACTTTGCTACGCTCCAATTTGCATCGTGAGAATGATCGATTGCTTGTTAGAGGGTTGTAATTATAATAAAATTGATGGTAGGTCCTTATGTCAGATAATCGATCGAGAAAAATCGATTCTTTGCTGGTTTTATCGAAATACGTAAGACAGCTTTTGCGATGGGGAATTTTTTAATATTGGAAGGGAGAGGACGGGCAATTTTAAGGTCGGTGGAAGTTCTTTGGGGATGTGCATGTATGCAGAAGAGCCAGGTACAAAGAAAATTTGTGTTTAATATGAGAAAAATTTTAGGTATTTTTTTTCAAACAGTTTTGAGAGCGATTTATAAGCTATCGTTGTAACATGTTCGTTATCATCCATATAAATAAACTGAACATTTATAATTAAATAAAGGACTCACCCCAAACTAGTATGAAATTAAAAATTACAGAGTCCACCAATACACAATACACACAGCTGCCAAACTAATAATTAGACCAAAGACAGTAGAACTTAGCAGTACTCCCTTAATTAAGTCAATTCCGTCGCAATAATAACGTGGCAACCACGCCGGAAACAATCCACCCCCTGCGGCTACACCTAAAACCCCTTAATGCGATATAACCGAAGAAAATTTTCTTCTTTACAACGAGATAGTTAACGTTCGCGTTAACTCTACATTTTCGACATATTTACCGTGCTAATTACGCGATAAACCGCAAAAACGGGGCGCCTTTATGAAACTAAAAACGGAACAGGCCACGGAAGGAGGATTTACGTGTTATTATATCGCGCTAACTTGGCGAGAAAGTAGAAGCCTTTCGGAGATTAGGATGAAAAAGTATCCGGCCAACGTTGCACGTCGTTTCTTCCATTTTCCACGAGCAGAAGGGAAATATCGCGAAGCCGCGAATACAGGCAAGAACGTACCGCGAAATTATGCGACTCGAGAGAGGATTTTCATCGAAGGGGTGGCATGGGATGGCATGGAAAGCTGGATGAAAAAATATGAAAGCACCAACGTTGACGGTGCTCTCGATACATTGCGAGATACGCATGAAATATTCATAAGACTGCTAGTCACCCCTTTGGTTACACGAGCCGACGTTTATACGGGGCGAATTCCTCTCGGTTTTCCATGGACAGTCCTGTTTCCGAGGGGATGAAAATCGTGTTTCGAGGAAGTCGTAATTTCGGATATAAATTCTTTAGAACTGAAACTCTAGGATTTCGCGGAAGATCGAGGGGAGGGATATCGGAGGAATCGTTCATTGTGGGGTGAGTGTTGCGGAGATAGGGTGGATTTTATTATTGGGTGGTTGCACCGAAACTTTAAGCATTTTTGGAATACGTTGTTGCATGGTGTACAGGAAGTTATGATGCTGAAACTTACTTCTACGGTTAGGTTGAAATAAAATATATAATTATAATTCAAACCTAAAGTGGCACCACGCTCAGTTATTTATTTTACAAATGATAAACATCATTTCTCGTTTTAATGTGGAATTTAAAAAATTAATTACACGTTTTATTCTGAAAATCCTTTAACCTTATTAATACCAGTATTAATTTCTACTTTGAACTCCGTAAAATCTATTTATCTTTACAAATCTCTGTAAATAATCTTCCAGCACATTGTCAGCGTCAGATCGCCAAACAGAAATGCATTTTCCACCGGCAGAATTGAAAATTCCGTATTCCAGTAGGAAAAATTTCGAGCTACCTCGGAATTCAAGCACCGCGTAGAGTAATTACACGCGTCATCCGGTACACGCGATGGTGTACACAACGGAACCGAGGGTTTTTCCGTCAGTAAAGAATTTCCAGACCCATTTCCTCCGAGATTACCGTCAGAAACGTTTATTGTCTCGTGTCAGTCCGCATTCATCCACCGGGGTCACTGTATCCTATCGTCCCTCTCTCTGTTCTATTCTCCACTGTTTTTATGGGGTTTGCGGTGAGGCTAGGTTGTTCGTTGTTACATCATACGATGAGTATACCTCTGGACCACATTATCTGGTAATAATTAATTGGAACGTGATGAAAGCATCTCTGTTCTCCGTTATCTTCGTTTTCTTCTTTTTATTAGACTTCGTTGTGGAAAGAAAGGCTACATTGTTGGTTTTGTTAATGATAATGGACGAAATGATGATTTTATGGTTGAATAATATTAAGTTAGCAAAGTAAGTGGTAATTTGAGTTAGGGTATTGAAATCATGTTAATTTCTTCAGCTTCGTGTGGACTTAATTGGAGATTGGAGCCTTTGAGGTTCCGAAGCAGAGTGTATCGTGTTCCCTGCGAAATACCTTAGAGTAATTGAGTTCTATAAACGTATTACTTGTGTAATATTACCTTTATAAAATGATCATCAATTTTGAGGATACTTCTATCAAGTTGCACTTGCAACTTCTATTATCCTAGAGATTCATTTCTTCTTCTTAGGTGAAGATTTTATTTTGAATTACGATACTTAACACTAGAACTACCGGAATTAAATCTATTACATTTAAATATATTAAATAAGTACTTTAACAAAACAAGAATCAAAAGGTGGAAATGATGATTAATTCAGTAATTTATCTTTTCTAAAATGGGCGTAAAATATCTATTCTATGGTTATCCATTAAACTCGGAGAATTTTTGACTTCCTTAGTAGTTCTACTGTTAATATCCTAAGTGTAACTTAATTTTCTCAAATGGCTCCTATTAAAAATACTTTTGTTATCTTCCATTTGCGATAACCTCCCTTTTCTTCAAATCTAATCACCTCACTATCAAACTTAGGATTTAAATTCCTAATAATTAGCTCGCCCTAGTTATATCTTCTTCTAAACCACACCCAAACGTATCAAAATCCCATTAAAATCCCTTCCCACCACCCCACAAAATAATTCTCAACCCCGTGTACACGGCCGTCATCGTCTTCCTCTCGTAACCTTTTCATCCGCCCTAATAAAGTTCATCGTCCCGCAAAGCATGTTGCGGCTGAAAAATTAAAAAACCGGAATACCGGTTTATTTGTCACTCGAGTTCCCCGTGTATCTCGCCCGTCAATATTTGCCCTGCCCTCTTGTACAAATTTACGACTCCCGTGGAAAAACTCCGCCCGACGATGGATGGTTATCGCGTCATTCTCGATGGGCCGGTTCTTTTTTTTTTCCTTTTGTTTTACACGCTCTCCTTTCTTCGGCCGCGGAGTTTGCTTGTCATCCGCAAATAACACCCCCAAACCCCATCCCAGTTCCCCGTGGATGCTCCCAGAGGCTGTGTGTCGTCCTTGTTTGCCCGTGGAATGTTTACTTCAACGACCACCATACACGCGACTATGCTACGCCGACGTGTCTTGTTTCTTCATGAGCCTTGTCGCTTTCTTCGGCACACTGTCGTAGCTTTTCTTTTTTTCCACCATTGTTCAGTGGATGAACTATGGGGAAGTCGGGATTTTCAGGAATATCGTAAAGGTTTTTTCTCATGCGGTGAAACGGATTGTGACTTACAATTAGAAGCGTTAAGGTGAAGACTTGAGAGTCAGGAGTTCTGGAGAACTGTTGTTGGATCTGTAGTGTATTCTGATTTGTTAGTAATTCGTGAAGATTCTTCTGGAGAATGATAGAGTTTTGTGGAATTAAGGTGGTTTCTATTTAAGCTTTTAAGCTGGTTTATTTTTTTTCTTTTACTATTCTTCTATCTGTTCAGAATCCTCGGTGTCAAAGGTCATCCACAGCACCCGGGATAAATCGGATGTACCACAAATTTTATTCTCTCTAAAAATCATCCCCCAACCCCACGAAAGGATCAATAAAATCCTAGAAACTTTCTCATAATTTAACACTAACCATACAGGCACTTTATGTATACTTATTCTTCCCGTAGCTTGTCACTTGACTGATTATGAAATAACAATAATTTTCTTCTGAAAGAAGCGCAGGTGATTGTAAATTTTATATAGGAAACAACGCAGAAAATCGTCTTTAGTTAATAACGCAAAATTTACATACTTTCATTCCAGTGAACCGGTCATTTGACCGTGCACGCTACGGTTAGCGTTAAACTATTGAAAATGTTTAAATACTCAAAAACCCTTGCATCCAGGCTCCCAGGAACCTGTCGATCGTTAACTAGCAAACATCCTTCCACCGTTCGCAATTCCTATCATAAATCTTTCGTCGTCGAGCGAAATTGCGAGCAAGCAGAAACAAGTCTAACAAAGTCCTTGAATTTTCCGCATCTGCAGAGCGCAAACAGAGGAGAAGTTGTCCCGTCGGCCAAGAAATATCACGCGGAAACCCGTAGTGATCGATAATGTACCGTCGACGTATGTCTGCCAGCATACCAACATCCATTCTCTTCTCGTCTTTCAGTTACTTTCCTTCTTCCCGCCCCTTCGTCTTTTCAGAGGGCAGAAAACGGGAGGGACTGCTGTATCCTCGGATTCCATAGACGTTGGAAACATTCTTCGAGAAGAATGGTTGCTGAAGTATTAAAACGAAGAAGGAGAGCAAAAGGGGGTAGCTTGGGAGGGTTGGACTAGACGGGCAGAAACCTTTTCATAGGCTTCTTTGACTTCTTTCGACTGCATCTCAAAGGACTCGAGGAGAGTCTGCGAGGAGAGGGACGTAGGATCTTGTATTTCAGAAATTGCCTATTTTTCGCTTCGTTTCGATCTATTTTACAACTTTTTTTAATTCCTATATCCCTCGGGGTCCCATGGTATCATTTCCTTGAGCACTATGAAAGGAAAAATAATAAATTTGTGACAATTAGATTTGTAAATTTACGTGTTATTAAATAGTACGTGAAAGATCGAAGTTGTGTGGAAGAAGAAGCATTTTTAGGTATTAAAACAATTAGAAATATTTAATCGGCGTTAACAATATACTTATAGAATGACATCGATCTAAAAGTTGACCTATTCTACTTGTCTCAATTCTCGCGAAGATTGCGACACGAGCAACGTCACGGTTTCAGAATTATTCTACAAAAGTGACTCAAGTTTCTCAGAAGCTTTACAAAGAACAAAGCGTTCCTTTCTTTCATCCTGCAAGAGATTAAAAGATGGATGTCCTTGCTTCGTTTTATTTCACTTCTTTATTACCCAACAATGAGAGAATTAATTTACAATCTTCTAAATTGCGACATATTAAAGGCAAATTTCTTTTTTAATGTTTTATATAATTCGCTAAAATGAGAAAAAAATTGTCTGTTTCAGGTAAGTATCAGATCGTCGGTACTGCGGTGAAAATTACGTTCCAGGAGGGAGAGTGAGTAAAACTGAAATTTCACATCGCATAATATCGCAGGAAATTTACGGGACACACTTGCGAAGTAGGCGAGCCGAATAATCGAATGAAATAACTTCTTGAAAATCGCAAACCGGCGATGTAACGTTAATTAAAGTTAACTAACGAGCTTTGAGAGATCCCGATCCTTAAAGTACGAACGGTAACGAGGATGAGACGATCGTTAACAAAATTCATCGTATTTTCAGTCGAGTGAAAATGATGAAAAATTCGTTTAAAAATTACCAATAGATTATTACGATTTAAGACGAGTGCGTGAAATAATTTTGGTCAAGGATCTATGGTATTTTTAATCGAAATGGAAAATTCAATTATACCGCGATGGATACACTTCAAATGAGGAATCTTTCTAGAGACTTTTTCTCCGATAAATCGACAAATTCGTGACAGATTTTATAGGCTTGTTTACCATAGCTTGGTGAAATTGCAAAATTTATTGCTACTGCTGCCATCAAGGAGAAACAAATTGTAACTTTAATTAAAATCTTAATTGTTGACAAAGAAAAATGAATCCGACCACAAAGATTTAAAACCACACAATATTATGTAGAGTCAACGGATTCATGGTGAACGCATTTAAACTATAAACCTATATTACTTTAGAATTAAATAACGCAGAAAATTTTCATAATTATCTCACCCCTAATCGAATTATTAAATCTAAAAATTCACAGCTACATTTCAACAACAAGACACTCGAATCAATAAGTAAAATCTAACCGCATATAAATTCCAAAAGTTGGCAACAAAAATTGAAAAAATTATGCAGCTAACAGACCACGTATCTGACCTTTGTGTACGATAAACTCTTGCCATCCCCGTCACGTTTCAAGGGACACCATAGGCTTCCTTAAAGCCACCGCGTGTAACTTTACGGTACTCTTTACCTCTGCATGCAACACCGCGACGTTTCACCCCCATTTTACGACCCCCTTACCAACGGGGGTGTCGAGCCCTATTACCTTTTCATTGGTTCCCACCACGGATCCAAAACGTCGAAGGAACGCCCTCGTTTCCCATAAAAGTTGTATTTTTTACGAAGCACCATTTGACTTTTCGAGTCGAAAGATCGTGATTTTATTACCCTTCCATCTTTTCTATCATCTCGAGGTAGAAAAAGGGAATAATATAAGCGCGATGGTGTATTTTGAGGGGAATTCACTGTGTATAGTCAGACATTCGCCTCTTAGAATATCTCGCATCCGTGTTATTTTCACTTTATCGTCGGATATCGGGCTCGCGGAAGTTCGAAACGTGTGTCTCGTGATATGAAAATATTATCGGCGGATGAAGTTCTTATTTCTCAAGTGTCGGAGGAATTTTTACGAAGCGACCCACGCGTTCGTGACTTTGATGCCGAGATGTACCGGCCTAGAAATTCTTTAAAACGACGAGAACGTATTTTCCGAAGGGAAATGGAGAACGTTGAAGTTTTCGAGGAGGAAGAGAGGAATTTCGATGATTCAGGATTAATTGTTAGACTAGAATTAGTGGATTAGATTTGGAAGTTGAGTGGAGCTTGAGAAAGAAAATTGAGGATCCAAGAAGTCTATTTTTGAGGCACTCTAAATTGGGGATGAATTGGAGCATAGAAAAATTGATTAATTTTATTATAGAAAGATGGATGGATGATTTTGACGCTTTGAAATTTAAATATACCTTTTCGTAAGATTAAAGTTTACCTCGTTTGAGAGAATTTTATTTGGAGATGATTCGGGGAATTTGGGAGTTTTCTTAAAAATTTAGGAGTTGTTAAAATTACTAAAATTTCCCTGCAATTCCCTGTCACATTTTAATACCTCGCCTGATAAAAAAACAAAATTCGTTCGTTAGAGCGTAATGTTCATTGGTAGAAAGATAAACAATAAACCCTTTAAAGCATGGCAAATGAAAGACTCTACTGATTCTTATTTATCGTCTAATTTTATCAGGCCAAAAAACTCTCCCAGTCGATTTTTTTTGCTAGTATTATAGCTTTGGGTCTCGTACAAGTTCGATATGATATTTTATGGTAGCAGAACTTATCACCAGGCTGAACTCGACACAAAACTTTACGATGTTACTGTATATCTGATAAAAATATTTTACGATGTCGAGTAGCTGTCTGTAGAAGGTATAAATAAACATCGAACGTAAAAGTACTTTAAATCAGCCTATATCGACTAATAGACGAGCAAAAAGTTCAACAATTGTCACGAAGTCGAGAAGGTTTTAATTTAAAATTCCTAAATACAAAGCAGACGGAAGAAACGCGAAATATTTATCACTCTGCAGTTTACAGGAAATTAACGCGTCAGTCGAACTTGATTTACGCTCTTATCTTTTAAAAAATACCGCGAGAATATGCACTTTATAGTTTGGCTGAAAGTTTATTTCGATGTTCGAAGTAATTGAAATTCTTCACCAAACGAAAGGCAAATAGTGCAGACTATATATTCAATTGATTCAAGAGCTCCGAGTGATTGATAAACATTAATAAAAATATAAGAGTGACTTTATTTTTCCACTGAGGTGTTTATTTCTACAAAATTCTGCACGATTTTTAATTGCATGAAGCAAAAATAGATTTTCTTATGAGATTTACCAAATTGTGATTAATTACACTTCTCAACACAGTTTCTCCATGATCTTTTTAAACAACAATCTTTTTAAACAAGCTTCAAACGCTCTATAAACTCCAAACCCTGTAAATTGATCTCCCACACCATTTAAACAAATATGTACAAAATATTTCCTACAATTTTATTTTATTATGTCTCCATATTTCTAATTTCGCCGTTAGCTAATATATTCGATAGAAATCCTTATAGTAGCCCTCAGACTGCCTTTCTTCATCAAAAATTTGCCCTATACCTTCGAAGGGCCGCCTGATTCTCGTTCGGCTAACGATGAAGTCTTAATTGAACAAGCCGATCAATTAGGCCGAGCGACATGACCTTTGCCCATCGTCGAACTAACTTCTCCTCTCTCCCTTCGTGAATTAATTGCCAAGTTGCCGCACCTCGGCCACGACCAGAGACTTATAAGGAGGACTAATTAATACACGCCACTCATTAAACGGCATGTGCGAAATTAACGGCCCGCCGGTGTTCTTTGAGAGGAAAGAACGGATCTTAAAGGTCGTTTAGCCGCCGGTAATTATTTGAGCCGCCAGAAATTCTGGCCCTTGTGTTAGCTTTCCCGGGAAAAACTGCCCGATTTCACGCACAATTAATTCTTTTCATGGCCCTGCAAAGTGTGTTAGGTCGTAACGAGGAAGACACTTTGTACGGGTCTTGAGAATTCTTCACGGTGGATCGTCCGGATGATGGCGAAGAAGAAGAGAAGAAGGGAGATTCGAATGTCGGCGATTTGGAGTGACTGGTACCGCGTGTTCGGTTTTATGGGGGATTTGATGGAGATGAAAATTGATTTTTTTCTTTTAGGGGTTGATGGCTGAATTCAATATAAGCTCGATGTAAGGAACTCGATCGTTTTAGAAGACTAACGGAAATGTGTCTTGGAGATATTGAAATGTTTGTTTGCGAATGCATGTATAATTTTGTTTTTAATTTTCTTTTTATCTTAAATTTTGAATTCGAATGGTCCTAGGTCTTGGACAAAGAGCAATCTGGAGAGATGTTTGTCACGGTACTTTCTTTTGTATTGTTTTGTAGGTAAAAGAGTATAGGACAAAGAATAATAATTAACAGTCTCTAGAAAGCGGGATAAGAATAATGAATGCAAAGAACTTTATGAGATTTTTTTGTTAGATGTATTCAATGCAACGGAGGTATTATAAAATTGAAGAGTGTGACTTAACCAATTTTCTAATAATTCAGAAACCGCCACAATTTCTTTCGTCAGATACTCCATTTTAAAAACTAAAGGCAAACTATGGCGGGCATCGAATTAAAGACAGGAAATCCTAATTAGTGTGTCCAAACTCAGAAATTTCGTCGCTTCTGAGAGATTCTTTCAAAATTATTACTCAACTTTGCTCAGCTTTCATATAATTTATTGTGAGAATTCCAAAGTTGGCAATCAAAGTATTAAATTTTAACAACTCTCCTACTATTCTAATTTGAACATAAATTACCCGAAATCCCCCAATATTGCAGTCCATCTAAATCGAGGCAAATTGCAAGAATTATAATCAGCCACAGAAGTGCGAGGCATAGACCGAGACAAATGAAAACCCGCATCCACCTGACTGATGTCTCCCAAAATACAATTAACATAAATTACACCGTTCAAAGCAAAGTACGCGGCTTGCATGGATTTAAACCGAATTGAATTCTGCACGGACACCGGCGAAATCCAAAGTAAACCGCATTATATCAGAGCAATGTAATCCCTTCTCATGGTAGATTAAGAAGCTCGATCTTCCAGTTCTGTGGATCATGGGACTTAATCTTTTATTTACATGCAGCCTGCATTCAAATCCTCCGATCGATGCGAAGCTACGGTATTCTCCGCGAATTTTAACTTTGCTTGCAAAAGTTTGCAAAGATTTGCGCACAAATGTACGCATGAAGAATCATGAGATGAGGAACAATGACATCAATAATCGTATAATCGAAAAGTGCAGGAAAAATTCGAGCGAAAAGCGTGACAATTTAATATAAATATTCGCCGAGGAATGCAGTCGATGTTGGATGAAAAATTGTGACGATTTAATAGAATTGATTGTAAAGAATTCAGTCTCGATCCGATTAAAAATACCGATTATCGAATTGAAAAAAATTGTGCGAAGAATTAATTCATTCGTTCATTGCGTTTCGGTGAATTTTTCGATGGAAAATAATTAATCCTTTGAACCATCTCGGGTCTCTCGTAGCGTTTGTTCTGTTCGTTTATTTTTTCCGCCGATCTTGAAATCGATGCGATTTTTATCGAACATTAAAACCGGTTGTCACTTCTTTCGAATTATTCTGTTTGTTTAAACCGACGCAAACGTTTAATTGGTACATATTGACTGTCTTTTTCTGTTTTTTTATTTTATTATACCGATCTCTTGTTCAGCTGAGCCGGGAAATATCGATATTTTATTGAAATTCGTGCAGTGCCAAATTCATTTTGGAATTTATAGCAAAACGAACAAGGAAACTCTGAAAAATCGAAAATACTTTCTTCCTGACGTGTCATAGAAAATTTCTTTGAAAGTTACATCCACATTTTATCTTTAAACATCTCAAAATATCCCGGATATTAAATCTGTTTAATGTCAAATCTTACTCACAGTAACAATTATAAAGTCCTGAAACAACTACCGTTACAGTTTCCCCTAATAAAAGAATAATTACTCTTAATTCAGCAATCTGGTCCAAAAGTCACTGCACCATTTAAAAATACAATGACCTCTTTCCAATTAATGTCAAAATCTACAAAACAAATTGAAAATAATTCCCAAGTAGTACATTAATCTCTGTAAAAGAATAAATCTAAATTTTTAATAGATGATTAACAGGTGACTTTTGAACCAGCCTCTATAACCTTATATTTTTTTTTAAATCAAGATAAAATCAATGTAGAACCGAAACGTGATTACATCAAAGGAAATGCAACCAGAAAATTCCTCCTACGGTGTTATACGAAGCCGCATCGGTAAAAGAGAAAGAGGGGAAAAAAGTGAGGAAAAAGGAGCTTAAGGAGTGTAAAGATCCCCATGAGAAAAGGTTAATCCCCCCCAGGAGTAATCCTTTGTATCTTGCTGTACCTCCTAAACCTTAATGGATCGGCTCGGCTGGTTTTCGCAACGGCAAAAGGATTGTTTTACGTGGATTCTACTCCTTTCTCTTTTCGCCCTTCTCTTCTCCTTTCGCCTCGTTCGCTTCTTTTCTTCCGGTTTCCTTGGCTTTGGATCTTCCTTCTCCCTCTTGTCGACGGGAGAACCACAAATTCGCAAGTTTTATGCGTCTGCCGGCTCCATTCGCCGTTTCTTCGAATTGCCGGTAATGTACTGCCAACTATCTCAATGATGAAACTTGGACGATTTTCTTAAGATATTTCCTCGAAGAACGGGAAATTCGGGAATGGACTTCCTCGAGGCGCGGAGATTTCGAGCGAATAAGAAAGACTGCTTAAAGATATGCTCGATTTTGCGAGATAATTAATTCATATTATTTTCCTACTGTTAGAATGTTTATTTTATTAGATTGCTGGGAAATATTGAAAATATTAATTATTTATTGAGATTTGCAAGGTATCGAAATTCTTTGACGAACCTATTTCGAAAATGCAGAGTCTTGACCTGAATTAAGTGTTTATTTAACAGAAGAAATAATTTCGATTAATTAACAAGAGATCAATTTTGTACTATTCTTCAAAATCGAAAAACTTGCATGTGGTCAGCTTAAGCGGAAAATTTTATGAGATCGTATCAGTGGATTTTGGATGACAGAATTTAATTACAATTCCAAATTCTCATTTAGCCTATCATAAATTCTGACAGTTACAAAATTTAGTTAGAAATACAAAATTTCCCAAAATAATTAGGGACCTATTAAAAAGACTTCATTGACTACTTCATTTCAGCGAAAAAATTCATTTTGCGATAATCCAACGATATCCAACTTTCTCCAAAAAATATTCTTTCCCCGATAAATATATTACTTTGTTATTTATTGCCCCAAAGAGATACTTCTTCATTTTACACGAAATAAATACTCGAACTCGAGTACCAAGCAAATCTGAAGCAACCTGAAAAAAACGGCACGCGAAACAGGTCTCCCCATATTTCTTCGGTACCATAAATTCCTTCTTTCGTTCCTTGAGAGCACCATAACAAAAAAAACTATTGCTCCACCGCAACGATCCTTCGATAGGCACGTATTTTCTCGTTTAAAGAAAGCAACAGTCCGAAATTCGGCCGTCAGGAGCAGCGAGCGATGACGTAAACCCGGAAGAAAATGGATCCTCCGTACCGGATATCCGTGGCAGAGCCTCCGCGGTGATTTTGCCGTGCAAGGGACCATCGAATCGAGAGGATCGATGTTATCGACAGGCTGTCCTCGAGTTTCGTTCCCGACACAATCCACACCGGATGTTCGGTTCGAAAATTCGGATCTTCGGTGACCCGAGACTACATCGGGTTGGATCTTTGTTCTTTCCGGGTTTCTTCGAATAATTCTGCTCGAGGGAATTGAAATTCATGAATTTAGATATGTTGAATTTATTGTTAAAGCACGAATTATGAATACGAGGTGTTGCTTTATTTTGAAATAAGCGATTTGTGCTTGTTGGGAGTACATTTTTATTTTTTTGATTCACAGAGAGTTTATTTAGTATTCAATTTTGCCAAATTTCTTTTTACTATGCCTATATATTTATTTTAACTTTTGTCTTTTTGTCCTCCATGAAGTGTTCGACTCATAAAAGTCACAAAAAGCCAACTGTAATTACAAAAAATGATTACATAATCTAACATAGATTTAATTCAACCCTGAAACTGGAAAGGAAGAAGTGAATCATTGAAATTTCATTCCATATTCTCGCCAATTCCTTCGCCATAGTCGTGCAATGGACTCACCCCTTGAAATTTTCCTCCATTTCTAAATTCTCCCCGGTTATTCCGAATTCCCATTACGTTCGTATTCTCTTTTCATCCCTCTCTCTCCTTTTTTTCTATCTTGTTTTCACCCTTTCGCGGCAGTTTTTGGCCGGCATCGTCGTACCGAAAGGGTTAAAGCACTCCGCAACGATGTAACGACGCCATTTCGGGTACAATCTCGCTCTGTTTATTGCACCGGTATTTTATCTCGCAATTTCCTCAAATGCGCTTCCCCGTGGAATTGCTCGGGCGATCATTGAGCGTATAAATTTTCGAAAATTATACCCGGGGAAAATTAGGGGGAAATTCAAACGGCGCGCATCGCGGCAAGAATGCAACGGCGTGTCTCATGGCTTCTAAAGGTCGCCGGTTTAACGACGATTTTATGGAGAATCGCGTTTAAACGCTTATTTTATTCTGATATTTGCATTACGAGGATGCGCCAGTTGTTTATCGTGCGACGGCATTGTTTATAAGAGGCCAAAGAAAAGCAAGGAGAAATGCAGAGTTTGTTTTAGGAGATAGTTGGGTTCTTAAATTATTAAGTCTTGCGGGTGGACTTGAAGTGGATTGTAACTTTGTAGAGATAAAAGTAATTGCACTGTAATGGAAATTTAATTAATTACGTTTAACTTGTAGTTAGGCAATTATAAGAAATTAAGAAGACATAAATAAGATGCGAAAATAATCCATGCGGTTAAGTTTCTATAATAGTTGCAATCTCGGTACAGAAAATGCAGAAAGAGGGTTCGAGTTCCAGAATTTAACAAATTGCGATATTCAGAAGGCACAATGTCGTTAGAATATTTTAAATAATTGATTTTACTGAAAATTATGGGGTTATGGTGGTTAAGGAGGTGTAGACTCGGACTCACCAGCAGTGGGGCCGAGTTCAAATCCCCCATTACTACTTGAATATTTTTTAAAAATTATTATTTAACATATCATAGCGTCAGTGATCGGAAACCCACCTAAAAAGGTAGGTCCTAGTCGAAATAACGCGAAGAAAGTATTAGTAATTGCACTAATTGCACTTATCCAAGGTACTCGTTTCCCAACGTTTTATTCCCGCGGATTTCTGCATTCGTTAAGCTCTCTTTCCCATCATAAGTCTTCGCAGTGTACGAGAAATACGTTAAAAAATGTCAAAGAGGGAGGGTTAAAGGCAAAGTCGAAAAGTCGAATTCACAAAAGGGAACAGAAGCTCGTTGAACTTTGAAGAACAATTCTGCAAGGCAACGGGAATGATATTTGCAAAATATTAAACAGCAATCTCATTGCCGGCGTTTCCGTCTTTGTTTTCACGGAACGATGCAATATTTCATTTCTTCCTTATACCCCGGCTCTCATAAACGTCTCTCATCCGCCGGCAAAAATCCAGGAAGGATGACAGAGGGACTGGCTCATTTTTAAATTTAAAACCCGCATAAATTTACATCCGTTTCACGACGTTTCATCAGCCAACGCGACACAAACGGGCATCCGTATCGAAATCATAAAAACACGCCTTTTGAAAGCGCCACTTGACGGTACTTCTCTGTCCTCCGGTTTTTCCACCCCCTGCGTTTCGAGGGGTTGGAAACTTCATCTCGAAGAAACGCCAGGAATGCAAGATGGCGAGTGTAACCATGGAACTGGTGGTGCCGGTGAGCCTGAATTATGAAGTTCGGGTCCCTGATGTCGGACAAAGGGAAAGCTTCACCCCTAGTCCTATGGGGTCCCGCAGAGGGGTTGCTACGATCAAAGACCGCCCGGAGAGAGACTCCTCATGCCGATGGAATGGCGCTAACATGCCGCAGGAATATTTCCGGGTGTTTATACAGCTCCAAAGTATAATTAATACATTTATTTATTGTCTTTGCATTTAATTTCAATTATCTGTTTAGTGAACTGTGGTTCGGAGCGACGGGGACTTTAATTTAATTGGAAATTTAAATAATATTTAAGTATCTGTGGATTTTGCAAAGCTTTTGATAATACTTGGTGAATTTAATGCTTGTGGTTCTATAAAAATACTGTATTTTTTAGAAACAGTATTTATAAAAATACTACGTTTAATGTACATCTATAGCAGGCTTGAATCAGGAAAAGAAAAGGTGTGACTTTTCATTGTGTGCCTATTTCTTGCAAATGAGGACATGCGTAGGTATGATTAACGGATTAGTAGAACTATAGGAATAATATATAAATGCAACCACTGAACTAAAAAACATCTATCGTCCTTGTATTATGGGGTCCCAAAGAGGATATCGGCCGAAAGACTGCGCTCGAAGGCAGCCTCGAGGGTCTTTTCTTACGACCGGAAGCGCGCTTAAATATGGCAGACACGATGAATCTTTAAGGGTGCCATCCCCTTGCCGTTTCCGTGGAAATACTTCCCCGTACTTTCCGCTTTATTGAAATCGGTTTTGAGATTTCAGCAAGAAGAAGTTTTTCCCTTCGTTTTTCCCTATCCCAGCTTCCGAGCATCAAGCTACGTGCCTTTTTAAACTTCGTACAAAATACACGCCATTTTGAATGCGATTTTTGTCAAATTTTCTATAAAAAATTTACGGATATACAATGTTTAACACGTGGACCAGGTTGTGTAAAAGTTTTTATTTAATATATGAGTCGCTCAGAAGCCAATGCGGTTTATTTTCTGATGTTTGTAAATTTTAATAGAATGAAGTTTATTCCATTAAAATTTACAAAGATTAGAAAATATCAAGAAATAGACTTAGCCGCATTGGCTTCTGAATGACTCATATTTAACTCTTAGCTGACAAGATCAATATCATATTAATCAATTCGTTAACACACCCAGCACCAACTAAGGGTGTAATATAACAAATTTATCGCCGGTGTTTTTATTATTAACACCATATCCACCATACTCCCACTAGTGACTCCTCCCCAGCAACTATATTCTGCATAATAAAACATTACGTTTACATGATTCTTAAAAAATTACTGAAACTATTCGACGTTTCATTTCCATGGGCACGATTCTGCCTTGCTACCCATGGTGCCAACTGCGATATAATCCAGCGAAACGTGCGAGACATCAGTTTCCGGTGAACGCAGCTGCGGCTGGACAAATTTTTCCCCATGATGCTCCCCCAAAGAGTTTCCTTGAGACTTTACATCCGCCTGTTACGTGACCGAGGAAGCTGCCACTCCCAAAACCCAGTGGAATTTAAAAAGAACATGGTCGAAAATACGAAAGGGTGACGCAGATGTGCAATCGCATCGACGGCTCCATGGTGTATCGATATGGGAAACCTCGATGGGGGCGAGTGGTTTGGATGGTAAGGGAGCAGCTAAAGGGGCCAGGAATTATTGAGATAGAACGAGGGATGAAATTTGGGATTCGGGACAATAAAAATCTTTTTTTTAATACCGTTAATGCTACAGCAGAAGTGATGGTATCAGTCAATCGATTCATTCATATGAAAGTTAATTTGAAAATCTTTCAAATTGGAAATCTATTTTCCAAAAATCTCTAGCCACGAAGAAGCAGCTTCGCTACAATAAAAATCTTCTTTTTAATGTCGTTAATGGCACAACACGAGGGATGGTACCAGTCAGTCGGTTCATTCATATGAAAGTGAATTTGAAAATGTTTCAAATTGGAAATCTATTTTCCAAAAATCTCTAGCCACGAAGTAGCAGCTTCGCTGCAATAAAAATCTTCTTTTTAACACTAGATTTACGGAAGCCGTCAAATTGACGGATTCCTACTTGTTTTATAAACGTTTCTCAAATTTACAGAGAAGCTGTACAGTAGATATTTCACGTGTATTTTATAGTACAATATCAATTTAACGAATTATCATCTTTGCCGCTTGATCCCTCTTTTTCCAAAGTCCTTATTGAATGTATTGCAATGTAACAGATTTCACGCCCGTAAATCTAGTGTTAATGTCGTTAATGGCACAACACATGCGATGGTACCAGTCAGGCGATTCATTCATATGAAAGTGAATTTGAAAATCTTTCAAATTGGAAATCTATTTTCCAAAAATCTCTAGCCACGAAGTAGCAGCTTCGCTACAACGTAGCAAAGTTCTGTTCAAACTTTTTCTATCAATTCTTTCAATACCATCGATAAACCAAGCACTGACTACCCCTATTGCCAAATCACCGAAAAACCATCGGACACCCAACCACCAATCAGAAACCGCCATCCAATCATAATAACAGTAACGATACGCTCCATCAATCAAGACGTCCGAACGAAAGAATGATCACCGGAAATCGCAGATCACCGAGCAACCCTGTGACGCAACGTCGCAAAACTCGTCTCTAACGATGCCTCGATTATACGGACGATTTTCCACCATCCTAGGGTGGCCACCGTTTCCCCCATAGACGATTTCCAGCCTCGCAAACGACCGTGTTGCCGAGACTTATCGACGGAACTAATGCCCTGTTCGTCGATTCCCAAAGAAGCAAATAAATGGCAGGTGGAACGCGCCATGGAACTCTGGCCAGAGCATCATCCATTTTCGGGTGGAATATTAAGCTCGGTACGAATGCACCCTTTCATGGGACGCGAGGAGAAATGCTCTCGGAGAAGGGCAGAACGGGAAGGAGATAAAGAAGGAGCCGAATGTACGCTCGTTTCTCAAAACTGCCAAACCAAATGGCCGTAGGAGGGCCATTTTCGTTCGTACCTGCCGAGACGAGAGAAAACGGAGATAATTATTTGCGCCAGTCGGGTTGGAAACGATGAACGTCCACCTTGCGAATATTCGTTTTTATGCGGGGGTGAGAGAATCGTTGGACGTGTGGCTGCAGTGACTGTGAAAGGGTTAAATTGTCTAGTTCGATGTGATAACACTGGCAGAAGAAGAATCACGGTGTGACGGATAAAACATACGTATTTGTAAGCTGATGAGAATTAAAGTAGACAAATTGACGAGTCGAACAAAAAAAAGCATCCCTCTGCGACTACCAGGAGCTGAGAAACGCAAAATGAAATTTTAACAAAAACTGGCCCCTTGCTGACGACACCCCTGGTCTGTGCTCTCTCTAGAATGAAATTTGCTCAGGTTTGGAGGGGTATATCTCGTTTGTATCTGGGCGGATTTTGATGAAATTTGTTTCTACGGATTCTTTGAAGTCTAAGCTACCAATCTAGCACCGGGGCAAAATTTTGGCACCACTCCTTTCTTTGCTGCGGCCGACAGAAGATAACACTGGTCAACACGATTAGTGGCAGAAAAAACATTTACCCTGACTGTTAGCAGTGATTAGTAGACTGCGAATTTTTATGCATTAATGACAATTTTGACACTGCTAAAATACACAGGAAGCATGCAATACAAAAAACACCAGAAATATCAAAGATATGGCAGTCTGCGTAATATTTAGCAAGGGAAAGAAATCTTTACTTGGCTTCCCCTTTTAGTTGCGTTTATGAAACTTGAAGTTTGCATAAACATCCGCAGCATAGCGATGAGAATCACTGGCAAAATCGTATCTATCCAAATTCCATCCCCCTTTTCAGAATATAAATAATTCGTTTACCTCACCATCGATCGATTCCCACGCCAATCGTGGTTCGTCCCTCAAAAAAAGAGGCCAAAAAAACACGAAGCTAATGCCTCGTGTTGCTGGGAAAGCAAGGAAAAGAAATTACACGAGAGAAAGAAGAGAATTCACCTTTACACGGCCAGCGTCCTGGAAAAACCTACCTACACGCTGGTAGTTTATAACCGGAAGTGGTCGCGGTCGGTAATAACCAGACAGCGCGCTTTTAGAGGGAACATTTACGACGTTCATCCACTATCCTACATCGTGTCCTCTTTCCCTTATGGCGTACCTATATTTTACTTACCGTATCATGCATCAACAACCGTGGAGAAACAACATTTTTGCCTTTCTCTCTCATTTTCTTCCCTCATCCCTCTCGTTGTCCGTAACGGAAGTGATATAGTTGTCGCGCATAGATCAAAGAAACCGGGCAGGGAATTTCGGTAATATGAGAGTCGATAAGGCTTTATGGGGGTTGGATCTATTTTGATGGAATCTTGGAATAGATTTTTTGGAATTTATTTCGATATTAAAATGGAAATTTCAGTGCGTGCTGAAATTATTGACAGCAAAATGCATAGTTATATGCTTTTAGGTATTGAACGAAAATTTTATTCGGAGAAAAGAAATCTGTAGGAAATTAAATATGATAGGAAAATATAGTCCAGTATAGTTCGATATACGATTTTTATATATATTTTCTTCCCTGGTTTCGTGGAAATCGCGAGAAAAAAACAAAGACAGAGATCTGCGACAGAAATAGCCTCGAAACGGTAAAACGGAAGTCAATATTTTTCGAAAGAATCGTCTGAAACGGCAAATTTACTCGCGATATCGCTTATAAACAAGGACTTTGCAACATCGTCAAACGGAAGGCTGCTGTTTGTCGAGTTTCGTTATCTCTGCACGTGGATCCGCCAGTAAATGCATTTGTCAGCTCTTAATTCCCAGTATCATTCGTGCCTCCCTCCTCTTTTACTTTTTATTCCACCTTCGAACAACTCTATTTACTTCGTGCTCCTTCGTTTTGGTGGAAAATTTTATGTTGCCTCACTCAGAACCAAGCAGATTAAATTTACTTTAACTTGCACTCCCAAGGACTTTCGAACCTTTGTCTAAATCAGCTTATTTTCCGCAACTTCATATAAACCGAAACAGGTAATTAATTACAATCCTTGGAATCTCTTCTCTTCAAATTGTCAGAAATTTTATAATTATAAAAATTATATTTTAACAGAATTCTTTGTCTTCCAATTATACAAATTTCACGCATTATTATTTAAAATCTTTATCCACGAAGAAAATAGAGTGGTTATGGTGGATCAGGAGTTTAGTTTAAATTTTCCATCATCCCTAGGAAATATGTCGCAAGTTATTTAATATACCATAGCCTCGTTGATTCCGAACTCACCTAAAACAATCGATCCTAGGCGAAATAAATATGGCAAATAGCAGGATATTGTTGGATAAGGGAGTGAATTATTAATTTAATTATTAGTGTATTAATTAAACTAATATTAAGTAAATCATAGCCTCCATTATTCAGAACCCATTTAAAACAGTCAAACTTAGGCGAAATAATCATAGCAATTAGCGGGCTATGCTGAGAAACGGGGTAAATTATTAATTTAATTATCGTTGTATTAATTAAATTAATATTAAGTAAAGCATAGCCTCCATCATTCAAAACCCACCTAAAACAACGGGACCTAGGTAAAATAATCCTGATAGCTCAAACCAAAGAAATAAGAACAAAAACAACAAAAAATACCTATAACTCTAAAATCAACCCCGTTAAAAGCTCGAACAAAAACTAAACGCAAAATAAATCTCTGAAAGACGTCGCGAATAAATCACGGAGAAAAGAGTTAATAACATTTTTGATGGCATTCTCTCGCGATACATTAAAACGAGTTCATTTCCCGAGAATCCCGGCCGTTCGCCTACCTTTCTCTCCCTCTCTCTCGCTCTTTCTTTCTCTCTCTCGCATTTCGCGCTAATTGGATCGCCACGATGACGCAATGAATATTAACGCTCCAGTCATTTTCCGTGTTTCTGCGAGACCCGTTTAAGTTCAACAGAGGAGCGGCCTGAAAACGTCGACCCTGCACGAGTCATTTCGCAACGATTTCAAGGTAACATTTGATCGATGTGCGCCAATTCACTTGGGATGTTTCTACCCTTAAATTGCATTTCATACGTCGCCCTTTGCCAGGGAATCGTCGATCGGATGTTGGGGGAGGGGGTTGTTACTCGATGGAACGTCGCGAAATAATGCAACGGGAAAATTGATTTTATTCGATGGATGTCACGGCACGAAATTACACTGGGAATGCAGATTTTATGGGAACGGAATACAGGATTGTTTTGAAAATGAGCGGGACTTTGAATGGATGTGGTTCGTGGTTTTAGGAATATTTCGAAATAATTTCGAGAGACGCGAATTTCGGAAAATTTGCGAGCAATTTCGAGAGGCGTCATAGTTTGGGAAATTTCGAAGGGGTTTTAACCGATGAGAATTTTGTGAGCGAGTTTAAAAGGTGTGACTATAGAAAAATTAGATATTACTTATCATAGATCACAAATTGATTTCAATTCGAAAGATACAATGAGAATCATTTGCAATTTCAACACTGACTGTACCAACAGTTCATGGATACTTATTCTTACCATGATAAATCTTTCACAAAACAAGCTTTACTTATTGTTAGTAATACAAAAAGTACATATTTTCATTCCATTGAACCGGTCATTTGGCCGGTATAGTGCGATTACTGTTAACTTCAAAATTTCTCCAAAAAAAAATTCACAAAGTCAAACTTCACAGAGGAAAATATCCTTACAATAAATCTAAGTCTGTTGTCGCCCAGAGGTTGTAACAATTAAACGTTAAGCTTACCAGGACTAAATTTTATTTCTAAACTAATGTCTACAGAATAAACTAATTAGCTCTCACTTCCCATATGTTCTCCGACCTCTCATACAAAATATATACAGCGTAGTCTATTCGTTCGCGGCCTCAGACTCGCCATCACGCAGCTCCTTAAGGTCGAGTATTCAGAAGTACGGAAGAGAGAAAAATTAAAACAAAAGTTTGAGTGTAAAATGTTGCTAGTGTAACATTCCTGTAACGTCGTTTCCATCCCTGGAGGGCCGGCCACCTGCCGAAATTCCCAGGGAATTCAAATTCGTGAAACGAGCAGGCCGAGCTCGCGTGACCCGAGTCTCTGTAAATGGGACACGCGCCTGGAGAGAGAGAAAAGGGGGAAAATTTCAAGGCGACGATGCTCGATAATGTACTCGGAACACGATAAGACACTTGTGACAAATGAAGAAAAGAGAAATCAGCTAGGTTTGCGAGGGGAAGAGGGATGGGAGGAAATGGCGAGATGGATGTGGCAGGAGAAGAAGACAGAGAGGATGAGAGAAAGGGACGAGGAAGAAAAAAAAGTAGAAGGGCGAGATGTGATGGTAACAGGAAAGAAGAGAAAAGTGGAGGCGAAATAAGAAAGAAATATGAGATGTAACTGCAAATAGAAGGGAGAGAAAAGTGGTAGCGTAAAATTATAAGATGCATGGATCCTGAAGATGGAAGGAAGAGATCTTTGAAAAGGGCGAAAGGTGGATGAAGAGAAGAAAGGCGAGAAGACAAGATGCAGCGGTCATCGGAAAGAAGAAAACATCAGAAACAAAAACCAGCAAGGAGAATAAGCAAGAATGGATCCTGAAGAAAAAGAGAAAGGAAGAAAGAGATAACGCAGACATAAATAAAGGATTCCAACTACAATAGTAATCGAAGAAAAAGAGAAGAATGGAAACAAAACGCGACTAGAAGAAAAATACAGGTCAAACCAAGAGGAAAGCAGAAAACAAGTAGAACAAACTGACCAACAAGCAACCAGAGAAAGTCCATTCAACTCTATTGAAGGCTCTAACAACAGTAGACTCTAAAACCCACGAAATCCTAGAACAGCAAAGAAGAAAGAAACTCCAAAAAAACACAGCCACTCCCATTAAACCAGAGATCCCCGTAAAAACACCAGAACCAAAGACGACCCCAAAGAAAGAGTTGCAGATATATCCAGAAGAGCTATACAGTCGCAAGAAAAGCAAAGAAAAATAGATAGCACTAAGTACAGTCATCGAGGATGAAACCCTGGCTCTAGCTAGGGTACAAAGCAAGGCAAAGGGTCAGAAGAAGGGCAGGAAGGGAGGATAGAAGCACAGCTGAGGGTAGGACGAAGGAATTGGGGTGGCTCGGTGGCGTGACGCAAAGTAATTACACGATGGAGTCTGCAGATGGATGGACTCTCATTTGACAAATTAGCGGAATAAAAGCAGAACTCGTATCATCTTACGGAAATGTTACGAACGCCTCGGCGGAATCGAAATTCACCGGATGCCCCGCTAATGTTTCCCGTGTATCGAATTCTCGAGGAACATGATGCTCGGTAGTACGTAATCCTCTTTCCTCATAAAACCACTACAAATAATCGAATAACGTACAAATAGGAGCGTATTCGATCTACGAAGTTGCGAGGACTTCGTGCTTTTACGACGAGCTCTCCCGTGGGATAAACGATGATGGAAAAACTGCGCGAAGATCGTCGCGTAGAAGTAAGAAGGGGATAGAGAGGGAGCCGGAAACTTCGTCTTCTTCGACGGTGATGCGCGTTGACGTGGCTGCAACGATTTCGCGATAATTCCCGTGAAGCAACGTGCCGTGAAATTATTCTCCTCTTCGTACCTCGTTCGTCCTTGACAGGATTCTGACGCTGGGAAGCTTGCTGTTCCATTGTCTTTTTCTCTCGTTCCTCTTTTTCATCCGTAGCTTTTATTTTACCGGCGAATCCTTCGTCCTTTCTCCTCGCGATTATCTCCAAGCTGCCGGGAGGAAAGATAAGAGAAACGGAAGAAAACAGCTACCGACACGAAACGGAATATCTTCCGGTCGATTTCGTCCTCTGGCTTTGCCTCAAAGGAGTTAAAGTGTCGTGGATTAAACGCGCGTCGTTGTTGCGTCGATATAAAAAAGGAATGATGAAATTTGCGATGATTTTGAAAGGAGGAATAAAAAGAATTTCGCTGTCTTCTGTGCGACAGCAACATTTTTATTCTTTGAGTACTGTGGGCGTACATTTATGTGCGCTTGGAGAAATATACGGTTATCGACGTATATATACGCAGATACAGTTGAAACATTGAAATGTAGTTCCAGATTCTGACATTTATAACGATTCATGGGTTAACTGTTTGCCTTTGCGATCGAACTGTGGTTCTCGATCGCAAATAAATGATTGTCTATTAGTATTTCAAAGTTTTCCGTCCTCAATGGGCTTTGGAAGCTGAAATTCCTCGAAGTCTTTCGTTATTTCTTTCTATCGCGATAAATTTAACCCAGTCTCATTGGATTTCTTTATCGACCGACAGCTTCGCGGAAGGTTCCTCGACTTCCGTTTCTAAGATTCAGCAAACGTGATCCAAGGGAAGCTCGCTGAATTAGAGATACTCGGTAAATTTTTTAATCTCCAGTTTCTCCGATAAAGCGTAGAGGCAAGATGGAAGAACGAGATTCCTCTCTCGTGCTTTGCAATTTCATTTTCTTCCTTGCAATTTCATCCTGGAAAAAAATCTGGAGAACGCGTCCTGCGATTTGATTCGGTGTTTTTGTTGTCTTCGGATTTTTAGTCGGTAATTAAATGATATCCTTGATTTCTTCAGGTATGTCTCTCATTTTTGTATTAAACTTAATTGTTCTTGAAAGATAAATTTTATAGGGGGATTATTGGTGGAGCAAAGGCTCTTTGAATTAGAAATACTTGGGGCATTTTTTAATCTTTAGTTTCTCTGATAATACGGAGAGCTAGGAGAAGGATGAGATTTTTCTGTGGTGCTTTGGAATTTTATTCGTACTTTGACAAAATATCTGCAGAATTCATACTCCTTTTGACGGTATTTTCATAAAATGTTGTGCGAATTAGTGCAAGCGCTGCATTAATTAAAATTTCGATAAATGACCGAGCTGTCGAATCGTAATTGTCCAGAAGTTAATTAATTCTGTGCTGAAGTGGGTGCAAAAATTAATTAATGACAGTAAAAATATATTTTGTAAGATTCAACATGAAATTAAAAATTTAGGTGTAAAAATAATTTCGCAATTGGCAAAGTTTATTTCTTTATTTGCCAAAAGGCAATCTTTGTTTGCATTAATTTTTACAACACTGCAGTTTCTAAATAAATAAAAATTTCTTTTGCCGATTCGATTTTCAATTTCTTCGGAATCTTCACTCTTTCTTCGGATTACAATTGATAGTTTTCGCCGATTGATTTTGCAAAAATGAAGACGCTTCGCACGGAATGGCAAATTTCATCCAGAGTTATTCGTAGATATTTCTTTCTGGAATTTTCATCGGACCCTTCTATAAAATTCCATTCGTTATCGGTGACATCTTCGAGCAGCGAGATGCCGGATGAAATTTGTTTTCCTTCGCTCAACTTGGAATGATATTTCGCGCAAAACATCTCGCGATTTCTTCTGCTCGGATTGAATCGCCTCTTTCGATCTTTCTTTTGGTGCACTTGTAGTACGATGAATCTGGAAGCGTGTCCGATAGTGTTACGTATCGTCGATGGAAAAGTTGCATCGAATTCGCGAAATTTCAGGCAAAAATTGGAATTCCTTTACGACGAGACGGCTATCGTCCTATCTTTCATTATTTTAAAGAATGCAGTAATGTCAAAAGCAATGATTTAGAAATTCTATAACTTTTATAAGTCGCGATACCAAATTTTAAAAATGCCAATGGGTATCAAAAGCAGGCGAGCATTGAGCGCAACATTCTGCAAAATTTGCAAACTGCTACTCCCTTCTATTTTCTTCCCTGTACAGTATAATTTAAAGACAAATTAAATTCTATCTCTGCAAAGACTACTGTAAGAAATTTTCAAAATGCAGATAGACACCTTCATTAGCAATATTAATTACAAAATTCTTAAATTTCTTCCTCCTTTCCAAAGATTCACATTTCTCCTCAAATCTAACAATTTTCACAATCTTCATCCCCAATATTTTACAAAATTAAATTAGATTTCTTCAGAAACCACCTAAAATAAAAAATATTCCAAATAAAACTAATGAAAGCCTTTAGAAAAAGTGGCGAAGAACCTCTCAAGTCGGTGTAATTGTAAGACCAGCAATGAAAGAGGCGAGCAGAGAATAGGAAGCTAATATTCAAAGTACACATTGATTCGAACCAACGTTATAAAGTTATTCCAATGGCATAATAACACAGAAAACAAGCCCTTTAATGGTCACAAAGTGTAACCTCCAATCGGCGAATAATGGCGAACGAAACACTAGAATCAAATCGATCGGTTCTAATCTCTAATCCAAGCCGCAATCTCGCGGGGATATGGTTTCGCCGGCGAGACTGCGGCTCTATCCGAGAATTCCGTGGATGGCTGGCATAGTTTTCGAGGATGGCATTTGGTAATTAGCCCAATGCCATCAGAGTCTCGTGCTTATCGTGCTTCCATGGCTTGACGATCTTTCGTCGAATTCAAGAATGGGGGGAAAAATATTTGGCTCACATATCATTTGGTATTGGCTGTTGTTGAGGATGAAAGGGGAAGAATTTTGGGGTGAGTTATTTTTTACTTATTTTCGTATGCCTGTGAGAGGGAATTTAATTACTATCTTTTTGTTTAGAGTGGAAGTCTAGACAATTTGAGTGAATGAAAAAATTTGGTGAGAGATATTTTTTTTTATTGAATTACTGGTTTATTTGGAATATGAATGATTAAATTTGCAAATATAGCATTTGGTAATTCTTGGTCTGTGGCCTGTTATTGTATATCGTTGGGACGTAATCGGGAAGAATCTTTTGTTTCATTTATTTTTACACTGCCGTCTGAAAAGGAAATTAATAAATAACTTGGACGAGAGTGGATTTCGTTGTCAAATTTGCGCTGTATTTGGGAGAAGTATTATTGAATGGAGTTGGAAAAGTCTTTATTTCTGTCGTTAGCGGAAACTTCGTCAATACAGAAAGAAGTAGAAGAAATAGAATCCTCAGAGTTATTGACATTGAAAAATGTAAGAATTATATGGTGTTTTATCGTATTGATAGATCGTTTTAATTAATTATACACGTCCTCTTAAATCGAATATTTTCTATCAATATTGCGCTATTCGATGAAACGCCAAGTGTTCAAGTAATTACGTTATTAGAGATAAGGAAAAGTAAAACGAAATAAAGAAGGTAACTCGAAGGACCTCGAAATATCGGAGTTCCTCGGCTGAAGTACTCCGGCCGGCTAAATTAACATCGTAATTAAGATAAAAGTGTGGCAGCTAAGTTGAATTAAAATAAAATACCGTAGGGAGTAGGATGAACTCCCTCTCCGTGCAAGGACGACGATAAAAAGTGTGCCTACATCCTTAGAGTTGAATTTGTGATAATAATTGCAATACTAATAATGAAAATTTTGTCAATGTTCAAATATTAGCGACGTTATTTAAAATCGAGCTGAACTATAATTGTTATACTCAGTTTTCGGAAATTTATTCAGAATAGTTTCTAGGTATCCTTGCAATTTTTCGCGACTCTAAAAATAGTCATAAAAAAGTAGTTTAAATTGAAAATTCCACCTTGTTAACTCAGTCACCATCCTATATATTTATCCGAACACACTATGCCCTTCATAATTACCAATAATACGTTCTCCAGCAACCTTCTGCCCTTTGCAACTGTCTTCTCTTTTGCAAACATCATTACCCTAAAAATAATGATGAAAAATAAGCAATTATAAATTGACAAAACCATCCTGTTGACTCAACCACCATACATATTTACCCGAACAGACCATACCTCTTTTAATCATCCAGAAAACGTACACAAAGTGCTTCCCCAATACTTAAACCCTTGCCGTACTATTTCTTTTGTAACTGAATGTGCAATAACTCTGAGTTAACTGCTGAAATAACAATCTATTCCTGATTTCTGATATAGCGTATGATTAAACGCAATATTAAATAGCATTGAATCAATTTTATTTTATCCTGACCCACTGATATTTTTAATTTAATAATTTTTCGAACACTTTAAAATTGATTATTCCATTTATCGCGTCACGAGTGTTACTCGTTATTGTACGACAAGGGGTTAACAACCATCTTCCCAATATTTTCCAAACGACATTTAAAGGGAGCCGTAAAAGTGAGCAGTTTAAACAGACAATATCATCCTGTAGACTTAGCCATCATCGTGAATACATTCACGAACGTAGTATGCCCTTTGTAAGCATCGATAATTGTCTGTTTATCCTGGCCGTGCAGCGAGGAAGTGTACATGTTGAGTGTCCATGGTGGAGCTGCTCAAACCATCTCTGCAGCTTGCGAATTTACCATACGTTACGTACTGTTACCTCCGAGTTAAACAGAAACTGACCATACGTGATGTTACGTACGTAGGAAATCAGTGTTAGATAAATAAAGATCCTAGCTGACCGTTTACAACGGAATCCTGTGCGGCCTCTGAATCAACTCGAATCCGTTGCAGATTGTGCTGAATTTCATTCATACGGGCCGATTGCTATTTTTGTTCGAGCCATTTTGCTGATGAATGGGTTCGTATGTTAGAAGAGTGAGGAATGTTTGAAAAACTGATGACGTTGCGTTATCATGATGATTTTTCGATTGGTGGGTGTTGAGGGAAGATTGTTGAGTTTGAGAAATTACAGAAATTGATTGCAAGTTTTAGATTCGCCATTTGTAGAGAAAACTTTGGGAATTTTTAAAGATAAAAGACATCTATTAGCACTTTTTAATTATATGGGAAAGGTGTAGGATAGTTCAGTGTTTCTCAAACTGTGGCCCGCAGCTTAGTACTGGTCCAACAACAATTTTAATAAACTGTTTAAAATAAATAACGTACTTTTTTATTAGCCTGTTTATTAAAAATTAAAATTTACACTTTAAATAACACAATGTGTTTTTTACATAAAAGAGGACTTCGTAATAATATCATAAAAAGTTTGGGAAACGCTGGGATTTTCACAACTTAAATCCCTGCGTCAACAAGGTTGCACAAAACTCTTAAAAGCCATGGGCATTAGCTAAGACATTCCAATGCACTTTAATGTCCCCCATAACCGCAGATTACCCGATGCTGTTAAATCCTCCGCATAAAATGAATACATTTTCCCGTCCTCTCGTCAACGACTTAGGAAATGATGAAACAATCAAGACGTAATTGTACATGCTCATGGTGTCTAGTGTGAGCCAACACGGTCTTATTGGAGTTGTTAAAGTTCCAAAGTGATCATATACCTCCCTCGAGAGAGGAAGTACATGTTCGTTCCCATAACAATGGAACATGCGGTTTAGGTTAGACAGGACGATCAGATAATGGTGCACCAAGAGTGCATTACAGTGTATAGCACAGATTATGCGTTTCTGAGGGTGCGTTGTCTTTGATTCACCTGCAGGGTTACAGATATTTCCATGGACAGGCCTGAGTAAATTTAAATCGTGTCTTCGAATATTCGCTAACGGGTTTGAGGGTGAATTAACCCTTAATGGATGCAGAGATGTCGAAAATTAAGGGTAAAAATGAATCCTTGGCAAATAAGTATACTCTTTAATGGTTTCTGGCAAACCGAGGCTCCCAGTTTTCACTACTACATTTGGAAAACTGGAAGTTAAGAAAAATATTTTATGATATACGACTTAGAATTGTGAAAAATCGTGACGGCTCTAAATGTGGCTACGTAAAAAACTAAAATCGTATAAGAATATTGTATGCTATAATAATCCACATAACAATGACCAAAGCTAGGCAGGAATTGCATCAACAAAATGTTCTTCACACCATTGCAATTGCCAAGGTTAATTTGCAACCACCTAACATAATTCCAAAATCTTCTTCTACCCCCTTCAAACTTCGCCACCTAAAGCAAAACTTGTTTAATCTTTCTTAACACTAGAACTACCAAACCAGTCAAAATGACTGGTACACAATTTTTTCCAAAATTTCTCCAAGTTTATAGAAGAGTCATAGAGTAGAAATTCTACGCCAACCTCATAAAATATAAATTACCGAATTGATCATCTTTTCCACCTCTGAATTCCCCTTTTTTCAAAGTACTTATTTAATACATTTAAATATAACAGATTTAACGCCGGTAGTTCTAGTGTTAATTAAACTCATTGAACAAGTAACAATGTCTATGTCAATTTTAACAAAATTTGTATCGTATAAAAGAAAAATAGGTGAAAAACAACCGAATAGACTTTGCATTGTCGACGTCGTATCATCGAATAAACATTTTCCCTTTCGGTCTGCCCTTTTTTCCGTGAATTTGACAGTGAAATCCGTAACATTCCGGCCTCGACCCCATCAGGAAGAGTAGCCCGAACGCAACTTCCGCTCGATATTGCACCCTTAATCCTTTGGCCAACCGCCAGAGTGTCCAACATGGGACCGTATACAGATTTTATTTCTCTGATCGCGAATGCCCTGGAGATTACGGTCGCTCCTGATGGATTTTGCTTCTCTGGGGTTCGTTAAAAATTTCTACAGAGTCACGCTGGAAAAATGGATGAGGGTAGTGGATAAGATAAATAGAGAGAAATTAGAGGTTGAGGGGTGGGGCGTGGAAGGGATGAAGTAAAAGGGTGAGATTACAGATGGATGAATGGATGGAAAGGAGGATGAATGGAATGGATGAGTGGTGTTTATCGATAGAGTGGACTTGTTAGTAAATTGTGAAGTAAAAATTGTTTATTATCTCTGTGGATAATAGGAAATCTTCATCGATGGTCACGTCAGGACTGTTTTTTGAAGCAAGATAAGAAAAGGTTAAACTTTGATCGGCGATAACTAATTAACAAGAGCGAATTAATTAACGGGAATTGTATCAGTAGATAGCTTGGACCTTGAGCTTTGTTGTGGTATATTCAAAAAAATTAGTGACTACTTATTTTAAGAGTTACAGAGCAAAATACGTGATCGTGTTCCAGTTTTTGTAGTATCTCCGACACAAAATGTGTAGTGACTCGTTAAATACAGATTAATTAGAATCACTTCTCAATTAAAATTATAGCCCGGAAGTTTAGCAATAATTTAATGTACAAATTCACTGCAATAAACCTTTAATTAATTAGTTATCATTCATTTTACATCGTCATCGTTACAAGAATCTCGGACGCAGTCACGAATTTTCCCTCGTAGCTATTTAATTAAACGGCAAATAATCCTTTCGTTGATATCAAAATGTAGCTGAACGTTTGCCACATCGATTGACATCACTCACGTTAATTAGCATGCGTCGGTTAATTAATTATGGTGAATCAAAGTTGAAGATTCTGAAAATCCGCTGGAAAAATTGATCCTGACGAGAAATTCCGTTAGATAGTACCACCGTCGAGGTAACCAGGGCCGTGACAAACAAAACTGTCGCCTTGGGCATTAAACAATCCTGTCTCATGAAATTGCGACGTCTCTCTATAAGAAAAATAGTTTAATAGAATTTCGAATCATTTCTAATAAGCCGACCAGGTAAAATTCAATTCTTCAAAATTCAACTAAGTTTATTATAATAAATATCTGATATTTAACTAGTTATTATTTATTTCGTGGTAAATGTAAGAAAAGAGGTGAGATTACTTTGAAAGACAGATAAAGTTATGCAGATATTATAAAAAAAATCCACACAAAATAAATTGACGAGCCGACAGCTACAGAATAAATAAATATCTCGCTGATAAATTAATTAAATTGCGAAGAACAAAGAGACATTTCATGGGGGTACCTGCAGACCTACGAGGGTCGAAACTCTGCCATTCGAACGGAAAAACCATTCGAAATCGTTATCTGTGAAGCTGAAATACTTCTTTTTTTTTCTCCCCCGCCGTCAGAAATTTCGAAAGGGGCGAGGGATGTAAAGAGAATCGAACGAATCTGTCGTGTAGAAAAAAAAACGACTGATTCTATGACGTATCTGTAGCAGAGCCACGGCATGAACGAGGGGCGATTTGACAAGACGCTTATTTATGACCGGCGAAATGCGACATTGGATTTGGAATATCAATTTGGATATCAATTTTATTTGTCAGCCGAAAAACAATGCTTGAAAGGGATGGAAATAACGGCGATGCATTATTTCGACTAGTATTAACGCGGCGATGATATATTTGCGAATGGATTGCCACTACGTGAAGTGTTTCGAGGAATTTTAAATCTGATTTCCTCGAAGAACAATCCTTCGAGATTCTTTAATATTTGAGCCGAATAAGAGTGATTTCCTCCTTAAACTTCTATCGATCTAATTGCGACAAATTTTATTCTCTGTTTTAAAAATATTTATACACTTCCTTGTACATTTTAAATTTTTATTTTTCAGAAATTAAGATAACAAATCAGAGACTAATCATCCTGACAATTTTAATAATCGCAGTATAAATTTCTACAAGTAGTCTTTAAATTCTCCCATCAAATTGAGATTTACAAAGGATATAGCAGAGTAAGAGGGTTAAAAGTTGCTTTTCAACACATTTCACCCTGCGATAATTCATTTGAGTATAAAAAAACACTGTCTACTAAACTTTAATCCGCTACCTTGACCGGGGTTGTAGTTATGAGATAAATTCAAAATATCGATCTTTGCTTCATTTGCCCTACTTAATGAAGTGCAAAAATTTTGTAAAAATTCTAACACGTTCCAAAGATGTCGATACTTTGAATTTACCAAAACAACACTGTGTACCAACCTCTACCTTCTTACTCACCTTAGCCACCCCGAAACTCTTGCCAACCTTAGCAACTTTGTTGTACGTCTAACTTTCCAGTATAATACGAAATAAAATTGCAAAGTCAAAATGAAACAATGTCATGCAGCCATGAGAATATTTCGAAACTTGGACGAAAGCCAGTTCCCGACGATCAGTTTTGAAACGAGCAAATACAAAACGAAGCAAACGCTTCAACGTGAAATCCGAGGGGGTGGAATTCGCACGGTGATAGTTTTAGCATAAACTTAGACGCAATAATCGTAACAGTAGTAGTAGTAATAGTAATAATAATAGTAGTAATAATAATAATAATAATAATAATCATGATGATGATAATGATGATGATAATAATAGTTGAAGTTGGAACAGATAGAGGCGTCGGTGTAATTTCGCTGATATTCGCGCAGGGGTAGGTTTGGCGGATTTAAACGTGCTCCGAATAAAGGATTAATGGACGCATAAATTCTGGAGGCAGGTTTAATGACATATCTGTTAGTGTTATATATGGTGCACCGTAAAATACAGTACTGCAATCCATTTAATATTACCCCATGTATTATAGAGTTGGAAAGTATAAAATATGGTACTGCAATTAAAATTTTGATACCAAAGTATTATCCGAACAATAGGCTGGAAAATGTGAAACGGTGATTTCTTTTTTATTGTTTCATTCATCGACCGACGAGCCTCGGAATTATTCCTTTTGTCAAATATTGTCATTGGCAAGTATTTTGGAATTGTAACGTAAAGTGTTACGGTATTACTTTTTTTTAAAATAATACAGTTGTATCATGTCTTCTTGCGTGAATATTATTCGAGATTAGCACAATACAAAATATTAGATTGCATTAATGAATTGCTAAAAGACGAACGTTTTATTCTACGAGATTTTTATAACAGGCTAAATGACTGATCGTTATAATTTTTCTGAAAAATCCTGAAACCGCTAATTTTCTGAAATTGCTTGAACCTTTAGCGCTGCGATTCTCTGTAATTTTGTGCCTTCATTTACAAGGTTATAACGATTCATTTCCTTAACCCCTCGTTTCCCATTTCCGACATATTTATCTATTAAAATGACACCCTTAAAAAAGATCTAGACTTTGCAACAATGCGAATAATAATAATTCTACCTTACCCGATAATAATCCGATCAGTAAATCCCGTTCCGTCGGTGTTAATTACATCACCGAATTAGAATTATTCGGTGTCAATTAACAGGGAGCGAGAGTGGCGTTGCGTTAATTAACGGCGAGACGTTTGTTTCGAACGTGTCACATTCACTATGCGGCTCGTACTGTCGCCGAAATCAAATCCATTCATTATCTCGATGCACACCTACCACCCCCGAGCGAATCGAGAGTCGAAAAATAGATTCGGTGCTTTTGTTGACTCGTCGACGACGAGAGCTCCTCGCAACAATAAATGCGCTTTAATTGCACAGCCTATGAAAGACCGCGTCGTCGTCCTCCTGTTGGACGTGTTGTTCGAAAGAAGAGGAAAAAATACAATGGAATTTTTTTATGAATTTTTTTAAAGCAAACTTGTCCTTTATGGAAACGCATTTGGGGGTTTTCTAATGGGAAGCTCGAGTTGCTCGGTGTCTAGCTTGCTTAATGATAAATAAATGGAGAGCGAGTACATTCATTTTTGGAAATTTATTTTTCGTTGAGGATTTGATGCGAGGGTAATTGTAAAAGAAATATTGTAGGATTATAATCTGGCAATTAACTTTGTCTGCCACCTTCGATAATAAAAAAAATCTGGGAACCACCCTGCCACCTTCGATGTAAAAGCGAAAATCAGAACAGCCTGGCACTTTCGAGCGAAGGGGGATGAAATTGACTGCTCGGAAAAGCGTGCGGCTCGTTAATCACAGGGAAAATCTTAATCTCGACTCGAATGCGAAATCGATATTATGCAAACTAACGGCTATAAATCCCGGCATGGCCGGTCAGGTTAAGGCCCTCTTTACGGCCGTCGTTGTGCAGCATGGTGCCAGGGTATACCAGTCGCAACGTACCTGCTTCCCGTCGATTGTTGTTAATCGTTATGGCCCCATAAAGCTGGTATTAAGTACACCGTTATCGCGCAGCTGAGTGATATCCCGTAAATTGGATTCGGGGCCCCATCGTTTCCAGTGGCCCTCTGAGATTGAAATTAAAGCGACAACCTGGAATCGCTAATTAGCACTTGCAATTCGAACGAATAAGTGAAGGATTGGTTGGAGTATTTAATTCTGAAATACCGGGATGTCTCTTTGTGTTTTATGGTACAATGATAACGGGAATGAATAATCGGATGAAAGTGTACTTTTTAATTTGCCTCGCTCGGAGGAGGAGGGTTGTTTTTGACTGAGCGTTTACAGCGCTCGCCAAAATGGAAATATAGCGTTTGGAAACGTTCACCGAAGTGGAAATCAATTAATTGCGAAATATATTAAATCTCTGCGTTTTAGGGGATACTGGTTGTGAGAATTATTAAGTGGATAAAGTATTCTCTCATTCAAAGTGCAGGAAAGCTTTCCGATCTGTTAGAGCGTTCTCCAAAGTGGAACTGGAATGGTTAATTTTAAAATATCGAATCTCTTTGTTTCAAAGATCAAAATCATGTTTTCAAATCGCCCAAACAGATCGCGTGGAAGATCATTTCCCAAATTTCATTCAATCGTCATCTCCAAACGTTCGATTCTTCAACGAAGCAAGTATTCCGTCGAAAGTCAAATGCGCCCCCTAATCCAACAGTTTTGTCGCTAAATTTATCCTCCGGGTATAAAGAGCTTATCCAACCACCGATCTATATCCTGTCTATCGGCATCGCCATGAGCTTTTTCTTCCCTTTCGGTCTCCTCTTTTGGCCTTTCTACGTCCTTTCACCTTCTCCACCTCCTTTTCCCCAAACTAAGGATGAAACGCTGGTATCCCAAACCTCGCTCTCCGATCCTCTTCTGCAGTGAGGATCATCCGGTGATCGATTTATCCCCTCGATGGTTAACCAGCCTCCTGGAAATGCGATAATCAGCTTCCGGCGCGTCTTCTTCGAGGATCCGCAGAGTGCAGTTCATTTTATCCTCGGCTCGTCTTATTCGATCGTGCTAAACTGTACATTTTTTTTACTTTATAAACATTCTCACTTTCAAATCAAATAATTTCAATGAAAAGCAGACAGATGAAAAAGTAAATTCTTAAGAGGGCATATGATGGAATTTGCATCAGGCTTGTGGTACCATGGTTTTGAGATATTGTATTCTATTGAGAACTCGAGGAAAATTTGAGGAAATTTTTTTGGAATCGTGGCTTTCGGCTGACGCCACTAAAATCATCCTGCAACGATTAGCTTTTGCACCAGGCTCCCGAAACAGAAAAATGAGCCCTGCTTTTAAACGGATGAAGATGGAAACTTGTACCCAAAAGCATCTTAAAGTAGACATTTTAACGATTAAAACGAAAAAAAATTCAGCCCTCTACGACCCCCGGAAGCCGAGATACGGAAATTTAAACTTTTGTAAATTATATTTAATTAGGGATATAGTTATTTTAATTATTTCTATTGGATACCTAAATTTCTTCGACGACTTAAAATTAAAGCAGCTTCGAAAAGGAACTTAGATTATAAGAAACCAGATTGGGTCTGAATTAGGTGCTTATTTCCAGATTTGGATCGAAAATCGCACAAAACCCCTTTGATATAGAGACAAACATGAAGAGATGAAAAATTATCAAGTGGACATTGTCCTTGGTAATCGAACAGAGCCGGATATCCGTGACATCGTAGGTCAAGATAGAATCGCGGCGGATTTATAGGACGAAGATGTAGCAAAGTCGTAAATTCGAGCTAGCAGCTTGATAAATAGAGACGCCGGGTTGCAGGCTTTCGAGGTTCCGGTTGCAATTGTTCAACCGCGACGAAGGATTCGCGTGAATTCGACCTCGTCTCGTTGCATTCATTCCGCACTTTCTCGCACGGAAAATATAGGGCTATTTTGAATGCTACTAGTTTTCCGTTTGGTGACGTATTTTTTTGTGATTTTTCTAGAATGAACTTGAACTGCATTTGCAACTTTTTGGAAAATGCTTGATCATTTAAAGAAGCAGCGCTTTTTCCGAGATAACAATCTGCTTAATATTGTTTAACAAATACATTCTTGCATCGTTAACTATTTTCTCGTGAAAATAAATTAACTTGTAGCTGTTGTGAACATAGTTTCTTATTGATTGAAATTTTTCTCTCGATTCTTCGATTCGTTATAAAAATGTGAATGCTTTGAAAAAATTCTGAGGGGATTGAACAAAAAACCGCAGGTATCTCCGAGATTTCGCAATTACTCTGGAAAATTGAATTTGCAAAAATTGTCAGAGAATGCATGCGCAAAGTAAGCAAACTTACCGACAGATACCGTTCGTCCGTCCATTTGACAGAGGGTGAAATATGCTTTCCAACTGTAGAAAGAACAAATTCGAGGGACGTGGCGTTTTTTGCGCAGTGTTTCGAGGGAAATTTATTTCCCTTCGAGACAGCCGAGGAAAAGTTGCTCGGGCGAACTTAAACGTACGATTCAGCAGATTGTCCGCCGAGTTTCCGCGAGTGTCGCGAAACTACGCGGAAGCGCACATCGAAAACGAGATTCTTTTACCGCAATATCGCTTGCGGAATTTCCATTCGATCGAATGGAAATCGAAGAGAACATCGTGCCCTTTTATCGTACCACTTTTTCTCGAATCAGTTCGAGTTAATTTGAAAAAATTCGATTTTATAAATCACTTTATCCAGGGTGAAATTAATTCCACGATTTAATTCCAATTGGACATCGAATTGATCTGATATCAGAAACCCTTGAGAGATAAGGTTGAAAATTTTGTGTAATTAATTCGCAGCCCACAGAGTGAATTATCGGACACTGTGAGCATTTCCCTGATATGTTACGATTTCCTCTGTTAAGGAATCACTCTCAACTGCAAATGTTTACGTAACTAAAACAAGTATCCCTTCACTTCGAACGAAACGTGAAACTTTCATATCGTCGAATACGTGGAAGAAATAACTCACAGAGAAATTTCGAACCTGAAATCGAATGTACTTCGTAAGAAAGGGGGGAACCACGATTACTTTACTCGAGATGGACGGAAGTAACGGGAAAAGGGAGTAGAATGGACTCGGGGCAAACATGTAACCCTGGAAATGGCGTTAACTTCCAAGTCAATAAAAGCTTCCATCCTCGGATTACGCCGAGGGCGAGCCTTTAATTGACGGCTCTCTCTCGTGAGGAATTTTTGCGCTTGTAGACAACGCGAATAAAGGTAAAAGGAAGTGAAAAAGAGAGGGAGAAGGAGCTATAAATTTTATCGACCCTTCTTACCACGATTGACCGATCGTTCGAGAAAGAAGGAAGAAGGGAGGATCGAAGAAAAATAACGTTTTAAGTTTATCGAGCTTCCTTGGCCCTTCAACGAGGCTAACTTCGCCGAAAGATAAATCCGAGGCTTTGATCTGAAATTTCGCGCAAACCACGGAACTTGCTGGACTTCACCGAGTTTAATATAATTTGTTGGAGTGTTTGCGATCCCCGTCGAATTTTTAGGTCACCATAGGAACTTCCGGTGGAGCGATTAAACGCCGAGGTTCCGGATTTCGTCGATTTTTCATAATTTAAGGGTAGAAATAAACAAGCGGGAGGAAAATTGTGTACGTCAATAATATAGGGTTTTAATGACGAGGAGCGGTGAAATAATTCATTGGGTTATTTAATTGCGGCATCTAAATGAGATATTAATTTAAATAATACGTTCGACGGTGTCACGAGGACTTCCGGATTGCGATTGAACGGGAAGAAGTGTTAATATAATTTATTACACGATATAATTGCAGAATTTAAATGGAATTTTAACAAGTTTAATTACGGCTGCCAGTATTGTCGCATATAACGTGGATAGTTTATGAAACCATCGTATAAAGTGAGTAATAATGGAATTTTCTCTGCTGAGCGAAAAAGAAATCTTTCGAGCTTGAAAAATCTGTGTTAAAAAACAGCGAAGGAATTAATCCTTTCTGATCGCATTTTTGTGAAAAATTGTTTATCATTTTTACTTAATTAGAATGTAAAGATACAGAACACAAGGAGTAATAGTCTATTTTAACTTTTCAGTTTCTTTCAGTATATATTAAATTACATTATCACATACATATTGCTGTAAAATATGCAAATTAGCAACAAATAGCGTACTTAGAATATCAATCTTACACATCTAACGAACTGTAAGAAAAATGGCGACCGATATTCCCGAAGAACAACAATAGAAAAACGTCGTTCTCGTAGCAAACTCGACTTTCCAGTGAAACAGATCCGTCGATAAGCGCGTTATTCCGTGCTTTTGCAAAGCTCACAGCCAACGATGATTTCAATCTGAAATGGGGCATTCTATGGTCCTTTAATCTCCGCCATTACGGTCACCTCTATAAATCGCAAAATAAGAGAGGCCCGAGTTATGTTCGCCTTAACCCTCGATAGCGGCTGATTTATACGGAAATGCATTAATGCAACTTACGCGAATCCTGTGTGTAACTTTGTGGCGAACACATCGAAGAGGAGGAGGACACAAAAACACGTGTTCGTGTAAGCGCACATGCCCGATAAAGTGGAGAACGTGAATGACCGCGTGTGAAGAGCTACTTGCAGACTGTTACTGGCTCTTATGCAGTTCAATGCACCATAATCGAGAGACCTGGAAGCCATTTTGGATATGTATCGCACTATTAAAGTTTGTCGAGGGCAAGAGAATGGGAATTTTTGATGTATTTCGTGGTTAAAAATACTTACGCTTTTACAGTCGTGTAGGAAGATTTTGGGGGTTTTGAATTGTTTTTTGACTGGGTCTTTATTTTGTTTTTAGGAATTTGGGTCGTTTGGGATGTCAGTGACTGCTGTGATATTTTAATATATTTTTTTAATAGCGTTGGAAGCTTTTAGATGACTTGGAATTGAATCGTTAGGCCTGATTGTGAGCTAGTAGATTGTATATGCGCCTAAGTAGATTTTGAGAATGTTAAATTATTTCTTGACAGTGTTTTTATTCCTTTTGGCACTCTTAAGTTATTTGGGATGTAATTGGCTGTTTTTATAATTCGTTTGCATAATTACTTTAATATTAAATGTCTCGGGACGACGTGGAATCGAGTGGTTAGATCTGAGGGCGAGTGAAGTTTGGACAAAGATACGATAACCTGACGGATTTAAACGATACGATCGATACATTATGACACACAGAAAGTTAGAAAATTGGGTTGTAAGAGAAGTTAATCCCTTGGTGTGCTTAACTTTTGCGCGCGCATGGAATATGAAATTTCCAAACCCATGGGAATTCAGCTTTAATGGCACATCGTTTTCGATGATAATACGAAGAGGATATACTCGCTGATGTCGTGGTCGTTGCAGACTTTAGATTTTCCTGAAACGTTTATTCGTGTCGTGAAAGTTTTACGTGGGAAAATTGAAAGATTTATTCTCCCTTTCTTTTCTATCTCAAAAAATGAGTCCTTTTGATCACCATAATTGCATCTGATACATCTTTGACACCTTGAATGCCAGGAGGATCACTGATAACAATTCGAATGACAATTTTTAAATATCCACAGATTTCTCATTACATACATCGAATAATAGAATACCAATACAAGATAAGCAGTAATACCACTATCTATATAATTAACAACATTCCCAACATTTTTCCGTAATAACCAGACTTCAATAAAAAATGTCTCCCATTAGCAATCCTTCAAGTAACAAAACAACCGAAACACCCCAACATTCAATCTATACCTCATCCACATTAAGGCCCAAACAACTCATAGAATCATCCAACACCAAACCCAGGTATCCCAATGGCGGATATAAAGATGCAACATATGCAATTTCGAGACATTCATCCGTCGACAGTTCGATAAACACTGGCACGTCCGCGAGACTATCGAGCGGCACCACCCTCGTCCTAGGAGCTTGCAACCCGAGCTTACACGAACTTCTCCGATTTCACCCGAGCTCCGACTCTGACCGAAGCTACTCTGGGTCAGGTCAGCCAGGTCAATCGCCCCGGCTGTTCTCGCGAGAGACCTTAGCGACTTGGTCCCTTCAATCGTTGAGGGTGGATGCATCGTTGCACGAGTTAGGGTTGCATCGCGCTACACGCTTGCTGCGTGTGGTATCGCTGGAGCGAAATGGAAATTGTGCAGAGAGGAATTGAGACTTAGGTCTGTTTTGGGGTGTGCTTTTGAGGGTGGTGAAGATAGGATTATGGTACAGGGATGATATTGTGAGGGGTGGCTGGGAAGATAGGTTGAAGGGTTGGACTCTAAGTTTGTGGGTACAAGTTCGAATTCTAAGTTTGGGGAGCTTTTTCTTTTCCTAATTTCTGGATGGCTTGGGATCTATGCACAACTTTGGGTCCTAAGTGAAATGGCCGTAGCAATTAAAGTAGAAAAGCACCAAAAAAAATTAAAGGCTTTAGAGGTTCAATGATTTAGACTCCAAATTCAAGGGAACCAGTTCAAATTGTAACGTTTGGGAGCTTTTTCCTATCTGATGGGGGTGTCATAGGCTCGGTGGCTTGGAATGTACTTAAAACTTTGGGTCCTAGGTGAAATGACCGTAGCAATTAAAGTAGAGAAGCACCAAAAAAAAGAAAAGTATACTCTTTTGAGGTTCAGTGATTTATACTAGAAATTCGTGGGTACAAGTTCAAGTTGTAACGTTTAGGAGCTTTCTTCAAACTGATGTGGTGGGTGGCATAGGATTGGTGATTTGGAATCTACGTAAAACTTTGGGTCCAAGCTGCAATGATCATAGCAATTAATGTCGAAAAATGGCAAAGAAGAAAAAAGGCATAGGCTGGTGAGGGTTATTTAATTGGCGGAGATGTTTGAATTATATACACTCGCAAAATTTAGATAGATAATCGGATCTGTATCATTTCGTGGATGATCTGTCGAACTCTTGACAGTAATTGGTTATCGGGCCAATAGGAATCTTAGAGGTTTAAGTTGAATCAGTGCGGTTGACCACCATACCCAACAGTAATGGGAATCCTCTCTGTGGGTTGTTCTTGTTTCCTATGTACGTACGTCAAATACAGTTGAGATCACGATGCTAATCGCCGACCAAAAGCTAATTGGCAATGTTGGAATTACGGAGACAGAGTAGATCAAACGTTGGCCGATAATTCTGTCACGCAATTATGCCGTTTTAGGAAGAAATTTCTGTTTCTTTTATTATATAGCATGCTCAACAAATATTGCATCATGGATCGTTTTAATTTTGGAATTTAATTAGTAATACTTAAATTACAAAAATATTGAACACTGGCTTATAAATCATAATCTTATCACTTTAATAATAAATTTGTATTTTTTAAATCACATATTATCAAGAAACAGCGTTTCATGGATGCTTTTAACATCATGGTCCCCATGCGAGAACAGTGTCGTATTAATTACAATAAATTGTAACCAATTCCACCCTACACATCCTAATTTTAATTATAATTGCAACAGCGTATCAAGCGCACATTGGAGTTCACAGAAGGTTTCGCGATAGTCAAATCCGATTTCCACGGTTTTCGGTGTTCCCCAGTTCGCCCTTTGTTTCTCGGAACTCGTTTAAAAACTTCGGAATAGTTGAAATTGCTGGGGCGAGAAACGTGCGAAATTCCGCGTAGAAATTCCGAAAAAAAAAGAAATTTATTTACATGCAAAGTCACAATTGGATTTGACTTCTGTGTCAGACGGTCGCAAGTGTGAAATGAAAGAGAAGGAAACTGATTTTTTTGTTCTTTTGACGGAGGAAAAAGCGGGGGATTTTGAAGCCTCTGTATTTCCCGCTTAGCAACAAGTGCAGGCAAAGTGTTGAGTTTAACGTTAGATATACCGACGATTAGTTAAACATACAATAATTAAAACTGACGAGTTAATACTTTAGAAACAAAGAAATGAAACAAGCCAAAAACTTTGCTGATTTAATTGCTTGGAGACTCCAAGATAAAAGTAGAAAATTGCAGAGTAAACTCCGTTGGAAATTTCAGGAATATTTACTAACAATTCAGAACCAGTCGCTTTGACCGCCTTGGCAGATTTGGTGTTAAAGAGTGTTCTCCAAAGCTCTGCTCCATTATGCGAATTTCATTAAGGGTCGACCGATTTTGCATTGAATACTTAGCAGCATTTTACGTCGTCCTTGCCGGCATTTGAATTTCTAATGGGTTTTTCTAAACTTCTTGATAAATAGCACCGTAACGTGCACAAAGTATTTGCTCCGCGAAATATTCGCCGGATGAGTAAACACGGCGTGAAAAATATGAACTCTTTTCGAGGAAATTTGTATTTTTCAAGCCTCCCTGCGAATTCAAATTGAATTGGAAATATTCCCGACTCGCTTTGCATACTTTTTCGAAGATCCCGGTGCGCGGATTTTTACAAAACGCTCGAGATAATCGAATTAAAAGTCGACGACCTTTCGAAATTTCGTTTTCATTTGTTTAATATCAGGTTCTGTTAATATACTTCTCTGTTTCGTGTTCAAAATTGTTTCTGCACCACTGGAATTTTTACCAATAAGATTTTTGAATCTGGACACTTAAACTCTCAATTATTGGGCTCCAATTAAAAACCTCCGGCAGATATTTTCTAAATTATCATTTTAGGTATCATAGCCTCACTAATTTTCCACCCACCTAAAATTATAGGTCCCAAGAAAGATAAAAAAAAGTAATTGGAACCCTGCAAACACCCCCGGTGTCCATACTCATGCAAATCATCGAATAAAATTATAAAAAGCAACAAGAAATGTCCCAAAATGAATTTGACACCGCTGCAAAATTAGAAAAATAATTCAAACTCCAAATTAACACCAGAACTACTAAATCAGTCAAAATAACTGGTTTATAAAAATTATCCAAGTTCACAGGACAGCCATAGCATATTCTACGGCTACCTTAAAAACAAATAACCGAATTAATCATATTTTCCACCTACGTTCCTCTTCTTCCGAAGTATTTGCTTAATATAATTAAATATAATAGATTTAACGCCGGTAGTTCTAGTGTTAAGCAATTAATGGGAAATATCGCAGGAGAAGCGATACTGGCAGTGCTCTCGCAAGATGGCCATCCTCCACCATCCTCGACAATGTCTTACAGGCTGATCCACTTGCTCGGATGATACCACCAATGATTTACGAGGCACCGAGCTTCCGACCTGCATGATCTCTTCCATCTGGCACCACTTTATCAGAGTAGCATCCATGTAAACACGTTCCCTTGAAAGCGATTGCACGTACATACGAATCAACATAGAGGATTGGCCATCTACCTGATAGGATGGAAATTTCAGTATGCATCCCGGAGGATCGTGACCTCACCGGAAGCGGCATTAATTTTCCAAGATTCGTTAACGATACTCCGGAATGTGAAACCTGGAGGAAGCTGTCGAATGGAATTTTATGCGATTGTTATCGGTGTTGATAACGTTTTGTAAAATGCTTCTGACCCCCGTGCAGTTGAATGCACCATAATGGATGGAATAATGTTGATTTAAGCGGGTGGAGGAATTGTATGGACGGTTATTTATTTTTGCAATATAGTATGCAACGGTATTCTTGTGATATGTGGAAGAAGACATTTTTAGGGGTGTAATTGAAGAATAGAAAATTTGATTGAGTCTTCACTTTGTAATTTTAACCCTTTGCAGTCCTATGTCGAGCTGTACTTGGCATAGCCTTTTTCACTTCATTTTATTTTCTAACGAATTAATATCGACTTTTCAAATCCATAATGACTTTGTAATATCACAGAAATATCCGTCATTACCTATAGTTATTGCAATCATTAAAAATAAATGAATAACCATCGACATAAAATGTTTTGCAATTAATTTCATTTAGCTCGCTGCAAAGTTGAGAAAATAATTCGGACCGGAAAGGGTTAAAGGCCACCTTAAGAAATTGAAAGAGTATTAGCACTAGACCTACCGGCGAGTAATCTAATATTGTATTTAAAAATATTTAAAAAAATCATACTAAGTAAAGACAGAAAATAACAATTATCAAATATTAAATAATTCTGAAGTCAACTAACGTCGAACTGTCTTAATATTATTGAAGTGATTAATAAATTCAATCGCTATCCCAAAACGTTCAATTTCACTCAAATTCTACACATTCTACCTTTGATAACAAATGAGTACAGATAAATTTAGCACTCCTGCACCCTTCTGTATACAGTTCTGTATACATGTATGAAAAATTTGCATAAATAACTACTAAAAACTCCGCACGTTTCCGAAACAATGTCGAACAGTCTTCTCCACTCGCGAGAAAGAGGAGCGGAGTGAGAGCTCGAGTGCATCGAAAAAGGCGGGAATCGAATCACGATGCACGTATCGCGTCTGAGAGGAGGAAGTCTGTCGAAGCCTTTTCTCGTTTCCGGTAGCTCGCGATGGATCTCATCCCCCAGAGTCGGTCCCAGAAGACCGATAATAAAGACAGATCGCAGAGCTACGACGAAAAGGGTTGCACGCGTGACAGAAATTTCCGATGACTCTCGACGAGTCCTCTTTCATCGACGCACCGCGCTCTCCTTTTCATCTGTGACGTTTTTGAGGATCCTCCTTGAAACCTTGCTCTCGGTATTTTTACAAAGTTACGCGTTACGATGAAAATACGTGAATTGATAAAAGAGGAACTTTATTTGATTATTAGATTATTAGATTATTGTCATTGATGAATGATTTTTTATACTTGGGTGTGCAATAATTAAAGGGATAGAGGGAATTTTCAGCGTTTGTTGTCGATGGGATTTTTGAGGTTCTTTTTGAAACTTTGTGCTTGATATTTTTCATAAGTTAGAAGTAATATTAAAATTACTGTCTTTAACGAATCATGGATAACAGATAGTTAATATTTAAGTGTGCGATAAGTGTACAATGATGGCAGGATTTTTGCCATACGTTATTAATTAAGGATACTTGCGAACTTTCGGAATCTTGGGTTTAATTACAGTATTATAGGGGATGGAATTTAGTTCAGGAGCAATTAATGTAGACATGCAGACTGCCACCGACGAGCAACATATTCTAAGTTTAAATTATGTTTAACTAAAGATTCCAATATTCCCGTCTATTGTATGATGTTCTGTTGTTGATATTAAGACGATATTAAAACTTATTAAGGAGATGATAATACCTCAAAATTGGTCGATACAAAATTACAGCAGCGGTTCATTTATTAACATCTCTTTATAATTTCTAAAATTATTAGAAATTCAAATACCTCTCAAATTTAAATACCTTTATTCCAGAACTCCTGACGTATCGGAATAGTCTATTTGCCATTGCAAATACCAAAGCTACTTGATGAAAAGTTGTCATTTTTATCGCACTTTCCACTGCTCTTTGCTACACACTAAACACTCGTTAATTTTGTCTTTCAATTTTCGAGCCAGACCGATGCATTATGTTTCTTTCTTATCCCTCTCGGTGCAAAGGGTACCAATGACAAAGTGGCGATCGTAACTCATCTGGAATTGCATTTCTTTCGTGTCTGCGACCCTTCTCTATGTTTCTTCCTCTTCCTCTGTGCCTCTCTTTCTCTCTCTCTCTTTATCCCTCCCCCTCTGCCTTTTTTCTCTTTCACCCTGTTCCTATCTGCCTCTCTTTCTCTTTCTCTCATCCAGAATGGTAACACTATCGTTTAACTTAACGACCTGTACGAAGGAAAATGTATTGGGTGCTCGATATTATCTGAATTAAAACCGGCCCTATGATCTACGATCGTTACGAGACTTTCATCGTTACCGTGAATTTTTGTTAGAAAAAAAGGAAAGGGATCTTTCATTTACAGCTTACTATGTGTTGAAGAGTTCAACACATTGACGACTGCTTTATGTCGTTCCGCCATTTACATTGAAGCGAAACTTTTTGTTATCGAAACCACATCCTGATAAGGTTTAAATTTGAAAAATGCAAATAGCTATACAATCATTCATACTGCACATATTTTATATCAATATTTTAACAGTAGATATATTGGAAAATTCGTCAATTTTATTTCTCAAAACTTTTGAAAGTTTTCATCGAACATAGAAACAATGTTTATCTACTGAGTGAATTCAACTCCTATCAGTTTTTAAAAATTGATGCTTCGATGACATCGAATTTTTCATGGCTTTAGATTCGAGTATTTTTTTCAATTTTGTACAAAAATTCCTCTACACATCAGGGGGAAAAAAGTCGGGATATACCGATTTTTATTGCCCAAATTTTTGGGAATCGACGAAGAGCATTTTCTTTGCAAGTTAATTTTAAATAAAAATTGAAATTTATCTTTTCTGGAATTCATAGATCGCGAAAAGGTTCTAGAAAAATGTTCCTGTAACATTTTCCCGCCGATCTCATTTACCCGCAGTTAATACTGGCAAGAAAATTAGCAGCGTTGTTATCGATAAATCATTATCGTTTATTTGCGATAAAATTTCAGGCCAGTGGCGAATAAACTCGGCCGTGTATACCCGACCGGCGTGAAAGGCCGATTAAAAGCGTTCCTTTCCTTTCAAAAAATTGGAAGCCCCGGTTATGGAATATTAATGAACCTTGTCATCGTGAATATTAATGATCGGGATAATGAAAAATGGCTCCGCGTGTTACGTCCGGATGCACTCTCGCATATTCTGCCCTTCTCTTTTTTTTTTTAATTTTTTCCTCCCTTCTCTTTTTCAATACTTTCTTGCCCATGGACAACCGAGGTTTTTTTTCACCTCGTTAAAATTAAATCGGAGTCTATTCTTCGCTATGCTTTAACGCAGGAATCGACTCGTTAAAATGATAATAAGAACATGCGAAAAATCGGTAGTCGTACTTCCAATTTTCGAAAAGACTTGTCTACTTTTGTTCTGATTCTTTCACCAAACTTCAGAGTCAAGGCAGGAATTCATTCGAAATTTAATGCGAAATTGTTTTCTTGATAAAAAACATCATGAATTTTGGTGAAAAATATTTAAACATATCCTACAAATTTGAAAGCAAAAAGAGGTATAGGTCCTTCGCAGAAATTTTAGGGAAAGATTTAAGTAACTTCCTTTTCGCAAAATCACTCGCACAGCCCTTTAATGCGAGACAAAATAAACATTTTAAAATTTTATTTATTGATTTTAAAATTGTTGCATTTCAACTGCCGTCAGGCGTTAAAGGGTTAATTTATTTACTTTCCGAGGAGTCTTTTAATTCCTTCAACTTTCTTCCATCCGTTCTCCAACGCAAAGTGCATTTAAAAATTGCTGATAAATTTGTATATCCTCCGTCGCGAGAATTATGCACAATTGTAAAGAAAAAATTTCAATTTTTTCCACTGTTTCTCCCTGCGAGCTTTAAAACCAACGACAAACGGAAGAGGAAGGAGGTACAAACAAGGGGAAACTTAGTAAAAGGAGGGACGGTAGACGTTGCAGGAAGACAGCAATGACGTTCTCGTATTTTCTATTTCTGACGTATCGGCAATATCGCCCAAGTATCCGATATCCACTATAAGGTATCGTCGTTTGTTCTCTCTGCGCCACTTATCGGGTATCCGATATTTTTTCCCTCCGCTTCCGGAGGGAAAAGCAACCGAGTTCCTGTCGACGAACGGGATTCAACGTCGTATAAGTACAGGGACGAGTCAAAGCTGAAAATGGTTGAACTATTTTTCCGGAATGATGTGATAATTACGCCGTATTTTCCCGGATAATGAATTGAAATCATGTTCCTGAACATTTTTATCTAATTCTTTGTGTTGCTGATTGTTATGTGATGTAGGAGAGGGAGAAAATTGGGGAAAAAGTGAATTGGTTGATGGTACATTTATTGAGACAGATTGAATGAAAATTGTGTCTTAATTTTGGGCGAAATTACTATAAAAATTAGGGGTGGAAATTACTGTTAATATACTATTATAATTAATATACTATTTCCTACAAAAATTAGAAGGCCAATTGATCGTTAGTCAACAAATGTACCAAAATCATTAATACTGTCCTTAATGAACAAACTAAAAAATGATATTCCAAACGATTAAATTAATTCTGCAAATTAACTTCAATCTCCTACATCCCCCAAAGTCGAACAAAATGCCCCTTCCTTTTTCTTACCAACAATCCCCATTTTCATATTGTAAAACTTCCACACTATTTTCCTCCCTTATTCAAAATTGCAATTTATTCCACCCCTATCGAGTTTCCATCATCCCCAAAGCACACCAAGAAGCCAGGGAACACCTGAACTCTAAAACTACCAACCATTGATCCACTACACGAACACCTGCCGAATAACTTTGCCGAAAGACATATAAAAAGCAGGAAAATTAATCTACGACAGAAACCTGATAAAAATACAAAGCAAATTTCGAAAAAATTCGAAACTGGTCATTTTTACCAACTTAGATGATCCAGGGCCAAAGGCCGAGGGCCCCAGAAGCCGCAAATAATAATTACGATCGCGTGTTTCCCGGTTATTAGCACGAGCACCGGAAACTGCTTCCGTTACTAATGATTATGTTCGTTATTGAGGTACCCTCCGGTAATGGTGCCACTTAATCAGCGCCACTTGGCGAATAAGCGAAACGCAGCAACCCTTCTCTTCAACCCCCGGACTGCAAGGGGCTGCGATGCAACTGCGTTGACGTGAGAAAAGCGCCGGGAAATGTAGGCCAGAACGCGCGTGAACCGTTGACGTTTCTGGGATTGACTTCTCGCTTCGGAATATTGTAGTTTCGCCGGATTAAATTGTCATCCCGTTTGACGACGTGATTTTTGCGAGTTTTCTCGTGTAATATCGGAAGTAGATGGCCCCTCTGAGAAGGGTGAACTCTTGGTTGAGGGGGATGTCAGGGTGTTCGATTTGAAATATCGAAGAAGAAGAAACGATTAATAGAGTCGTTAAAATATTTAGTTAGGTGTAGTCAACTTCTTTATAACTTTCAAAACCGTCGACTTGTACGATGAATATAGCAGTCAAATGTTTTTCTACGATTTGTACACATGCAATTATTTTTCTTTTGCTTTGTCGAGGACGTACAAGTGCATTTTCTTGCATGCGTTATGATAATATTCCACGTACCTGCATTAATAGCTGCACTGCGTTGAAACTTTGCTGCAATTGCACGACAGGAATGCAGTGTTGCATAAAGGAATAAAATGGAACCTAACACCTCCATTTTACATAATTACACGGGTCGGTTGGTGTCGAGAAATTGTTGCTAAAAGATGCGTATCAAAACAGGATGCATTAACCAAGCCGACTTTTAATTACTCATTAACGATGCAACGTTTAAAAGTCGATTTATATTTCTATTGCTACTTTTAAATATTCTAAGAGAATATCCTGAGGTTTTGCTCGTATATTTGTCCGATATTTGGATTGGAAACAAGTATTTCGAAAATTTCATACTATTTTTTCATCCTCCAGCTATATTGAAATGGCGAAACATGTTGAAAAACAAAGTGCGCAAAGCAAAGCTGCTGTTTAGAACTGAAGAATGTCCACGATGTTTCAACATCCCGCAGGAAATTTTTGAATCGAAAAATATTTGGAAAAACAATCCCTACAGCCGATAAAACGTTCGCTCTAACCGAAAAAACGGAAGAGATCCCCTGTGAAGTTTTTGTTTTATCAAAAATCAACATCGGCATCGGTAAATTCCCAAAAATCTACCGTGTCTTTGTCCCTTTATGATCCTACTGAAAAAAATATGCTTTTTTATACCCAAACGTCGTAATTGCCACAACAGAATTCTTAACACAACGATATTTCCATCTATTAATTATCTTTGAATATTAAAATATCCTAACTCCGCGACACTAAATTTGTTGAACAATTCTTATAATACAGAAACACAAAAAATAATGAAAGCGCCGAGATTCTCCCGAATTGTAATAAAAACCCGAATAAAAAATCGCTGCATTTTTTCAAAATGAACAATCATTCACCAGCTGTAAATAAGTCAAAGGAACAGCCTTTCACAGACTTCCTCCTACAGGAGAAAAATATATAATAAATCAGAGCCAACGAAATTCGCAAAACAGAAACGTTCAATCGCCTCGTTGCGAGACTTTTGAGAGGAAAAATTTGCAATTACAGCGCCACGGCGAGAAGTTTGAAACAAAACTGTAAACACAAAGGGAAAGTAGGGAGAGAAGACTGGTAGAATAATTAGGATTTTCGAGGGGCGGTTTCGCGCGAGATTCGCCACTCACGACGACCGAGAACGTCACGAAGGCGTAGGGGTGGAGGTCGACGCCGAGGGGGGGTTGGTTTGAAGGGTCGTCCTCTGAAAAATGCCAGTTTCACCGGCAAACGTCGGCTGAAAAAGTGGGGTAATAATGCGCTATACCAGTCTCACGCCTCGCGGCGCCACACCCTATTGCAGGCGGACTCGCCGAGGGGTAGTTTGCAGGAGGGTGGAGAGTCAAGAATACCAGGGAACGGAATAAAATTTCGCGTTTTTCAAAGCTACACGGTGAGAAAGTCGAAAGCGCATTATCGCTGGCTGCTCCTTGCACCTTCTTACCCCTAGGTGTGTCAACCAACCCCTTAACCGTATACATCCTTCCCCCTTGAGAGGAGAATTATATTTGGGGCGGATGAAATTCCTTTCCGTTTCGTTTCATATCAGGGATTCGTTGAAGTGTACAGAAGTAACATTGAATTAGATTTGTTAACAATGAAGTTAATTATAGAATTATTTTCATTGAATAAGGTAAAGGTTTAATATTCTTAAACGATGTATGTACATTCTCTTTAAATTATAGAAGAGTTAATTTTTATTTCTTTAAACGGTAGCTAATTTGCTCATACAGATACGCTGTGCGATTTTTAAGTAAACGGATAAGTTTTTAGCCTCATTTAGAACGCGTAAGATTTCTTTATACATTCCTTACGATTATATAGTGAAAGTACAAAAACGAGGAGGAAATAAAAAAAAGAAAAGATATGTAAGTAGATTTCGGGTGAGTCAGAATAGTGCGAATTCGTTTCTTTCGACCTTCGAGGCACTCCGGTGTCCCAATTGGCCCTAATCATCGCCCCCCGAAGCGGGAGAGGCGAGACTTGCAATTTCTGGAAATTTTTTATCCGTCGACCCCTCGGTACGTTCCAGTTACATTTTCCTCCGGTTCCGGCTCGTAGAAATTCTAAAGACACTTATTCCGTGAGCTTTGGGCGGTCCTTTGTGTAACAATGACTGCGCTTTGTAAGAGGCTCGCGCCTCGACTTGACCCACTTGCCGCTTTTTCTTTCTATTTATTTTGCAACTTCTGCGCGGACCTGCGTTCGCGATTGGCACACGTCGCTTGCATGGAAACGTTCTGCGGAAACGTTTTGTCTATGATCGTTGGTCCCCGTTTAGTTTGATGCTTTTGGAGAACGCCTTCTTTTAACGACTAACAGTAGATAATGATTTTTATTATTTTCAGTTTATATTGGTATTTTGCAATTTGGTGTGGGTTAGTTGATTGGTTGGTCGTAAATGACGATGAAATTACAGCTAATTGAATTTCTCTATTGTTCTTGGTACCGCACAGTGGCTAGAACGTTCTCCAGGAGCGTTGCGTTTGTGATCGTTGCTCCCCGTTTAGTTTAATGCATTTGGTGAACGGTTACTTTTTACTGTTGACAGTAGGTGGCAATTTTATTATTTTCTTATAGCAATATTGTGAGATTCGGAGTAAGTAAACACGTTAAGATTGATTGACTGACAGTACATAGTGATTTTTACTATTATCAGTTTATATTGGCATTTTGCAATTTAGTGTGGATTAACGCTGACTGAGTATAGCTTGATTGGTTGGTCGTAAATGACGATCAAATTACAGCTAACTGAATTTCTCTATTCTTCTTGGTACCGCACAGTGGCTAGAACGTTCTCCAGGAGCGTTGCGTTTGTGGTCGTTGGTCCCCGTTTAGTTTAATGCATTTGGTGAACGGTTACTTTTTACTGTTGACAGTAGGTGGCAATTTTATTATTTTTTTATAGCAATATTGTGAGATTCGGAGTAAGTTAACACGTTAAGATTGAGACGGGGTATGAGCCAGGGATCTAAATAAGCACGATACATCTCTGCCAATTCCCCCCTTTATAAGTTCCAATAGCAGAACAGTCCCAGCAGCTTTCAATCCCATCTATAAACTACACTTCGCTCTCCACGAAAGACCTCCGCAGATTAATAACCCAATAAATAATACAAAACAGAACGAACATTACAAAAAGCAACTAAAAACGGCAGACAGTAAAGCCGACTGAAGAAAAAACTTAAAGAATGTCCACTACTATAAACCCCGAACGAGCTGGACTTTTATTAAAATCCATACAAAGCACCGGCTAAACTCGGACCAGTCGAAGAAAAAGAATAGAAGGAAAAAAAAAGACTGTAAAATTAACTGTTTCACAATCTCGCGATTCTCCAGATGGAAATCCTATCGGAAAAGCAGTTACGTTTGCTATGTTGTCACCGTGGCGAAGAGCAATGGTGCCCCATAGAAACGGAACAATTCGTCCGTGGATACCGCGGCGTCGAATGTTATGGTACTTGAGCCGGCAGTATGGACAACTAAGTGCTTAAGTTTCGACATAAATACGTCGAGTTATTGCCAGACTAACGGGAAACTAGCTGGTGTCTCGTTTCGCGGCAGTTCTAGGCCGGAAATTAAATGTGGATACCCCGATGCTCATTTCCAGCTCTCCAAGTTACCGGATACTTTATCAACCGGCCGCCTTCGAATTGCTCGCATTTGCATTCGTGATTTACTCGCGATCGTTTCTCGTTAGGGGACCACCCGATGGGAGACAGGAGCAGACCATGTTTTTTTATGGTTCCCATAGCATAATAGGATATTATCGTTGAACGTGAAAAAGGTGTATTATCGGACGATAACGAGATTCAATAGAAGAACCAATATCCAAAGGTAATTCGATATTCTATAAGACAAACACTACAAAGTTTGCCTATCCAGCAACGTCTTCAAAGCTTGAATTTTTTAATCATTCTAACGATCAGTTACGCGGTACCGTATTACCAAAACGTTAAATGTAGAATTTTAAACTATGCATTTAACTTAATTTGGAAGCATTGTGTAATTTTCTAAAACCAAATCTAACAGTTTGCAAAGTTGAGAATGGAAGAATAAAAGAACCAAGATAGAATGAAGATAGCTACTTTAGAAAATTTAAATCTCATTTAGTTTCTTATATAATGCAGAAATTCCATGATATTCCCATAGCAAAAGAAAAGAGCAAAACGAAATCCGACATTGTAAGACCATTTAATCACCGTCCGCCACAATTGGCAAAGATTCCTGCATTGCTACCAGGATTTCTTCGAAGACAAATCGCACCAGTCGCATTGCCGGCATTGTTTGCAACCCTAGGATCGTAAATTCGCGACGAAACTCGGGCTTTGAAGGTGTCGGCGACGTTGTCAGAAATTGCATTACATAATTGCAGAGAGCCAAGGGCAATCAGAGCCGGTCTAACAGCATTTGCACGCTCGAACTTTCCCGTTATGCATTCTCCTTCCCTCCCTGCACCGGCTGTTTCTCAATTACCCTCGTAATCGATCTTTCGTCCTTACGCCTACGCAATTAACGCGAATAATCTGCGCCGACGATAATTCGTCGATCGGATAAATAACGATGGTGTAATTAAATTCAGCGACGGTGAGGTTGAACACCGGGATTTCCGGTGGCGGGACTTTGTTTGAAGGACGATGAGGGGGTGGAGGGGTGATAGCGATTGGGAGAAAATATTGTATTTTTAACTTATTGATTGGGTCATCGATTGTCTTTGGATATTAATTATTAAATAGTAGATGCTGTGGTGAGATACTTTGGCTATAAAATTTGCTATTATCAAAACTGTGAAAAAATAGTTGATACATCTGTTTTAAATATTGTTACTTCTAATATGTGCAGATTTTTGCAAGTACAGTATTATTGATATTAATGTGCGTAATATCGATAATAGCTGGAATATTCATTAGCACTGTTGGTAAAAAAGATTAATATAAAATGTTCTTTCTATTTCAATATCATCTAACTTCCAAGCTGCAAAATGGTAAAAACCAAATAGTAAAAGAAATATGCCCAACCACTCTACCTTTTAATTAATCACACTAAAAAAACTAATCTTCAGCTGAACTTATAGTACACTCCAACTTCCAAGCTACAAAATGCAAAGAACTGAATAGCAAAAATAATGTTCTCAACCGCTTCATCACTTAATTAATCAGACTGAAAAGAATGACAGTAAAATCGCGACGAAGAAAGCATCGAAAGTGAAATAACTCGAGGTTCCAACGGCGCCAGGAAAAACGCAGGCTGAATGCCGTAATTTCATAATTTCCCCTTTCATCGTGAAATTCGTTTGGCCGACGTTGCGGCCTTTTTCCGCGGCTCGAAAGGAAAAACATCGCTTTTCTTTTCAGCCTAGCTAACACCCACGTCAACGCTATATTTATTGCGCCCTATACTTAGAATACTGACCCGATGTTTCTGCGGTCGATACGCAGCTCGGTTCGGAGAAACTCCTATGAAATATTACCGGCGACATTTCCGACCATTTTCCGTGAATTTATATTCGCCGCTCCGGCTGCTCGATGATTAAATTAAAATTCAACATTAACCCGACACTCGTCGGGACCGAATTGAATTCGCACTCGAATGTGATTTACATTGGGGGGATATTTAATATCTCGAAACGCTGGAAAAAATAATAATTCAAGCGTGAATACGGCACGGTGGGAATTTTCTGCATGGAATTCTTTTCATATCAACGCGCGGAAATTGGAAAAAATTATAGAAGCGAAGCGAAAACAAAAGGAGGATGAAATCGGTACGCTTCTCCGATTGATTGTTTGAATATTGGCGCGCTCCGGGAGAATGTAGACGCGGGAAAATTAAACGCGATGGGAGAATTGTTTGCCAAGGAATGGGAGCAACATTCAAGTTCTCCCAGGTGATATTTTGTAATTTTTACTTTAAAAGGGACAGTGCTAAAATCTTAGAAATCCGTAAAAATATATCTCAACTAACAACTTCTGCAAAACGTACATTGTTCCTTGTATTTTGCACATCTTAATAAGGGAAGAAAGCAAAGAAAGAAGTTGAAAATTACAAAAAGCAAATTCAGCCACGAACGCAGCTAAATAAAAATTCTTTCGATTATTTTCCGCGCAACATTTCTCAACAGAATCTCGAAAGAAATCGAAAGAAACTTTTTCCGATAAACTAATCCCTAAACGTTAACAGTATCGATCGTAAAATTTCGCGACAGCCTCTCCGTTTCACGCGGGAATTCTTGAAGTCGTGGAAAACGAAAGAAAAAAATTCCAAGTTGTGGAAAAAACGGGGGTAGTGCGTTTTTCAGCGACTGCGAAGAGTACTGGCGGGAAATTCACCGACCGTCCGCCAATTTCCTTCCGCTTTCTGCTTCCCCTATTTGTACGTCCCACATTCTCGCTTAGAAAACCACCTCGTGGATTGCTAGTACGTCGTTTCTATAGCAGGATATTAGACTTTTATTGTCGTCAGACAGACTATTATGTCTGTTCTGTCTTGCTCGTTCTCCTTCGCTTTTTTTTTCACCATTTTCCTATCTCTCGCTTTCCCCTGCAACTCTCTTTCGAAAGTCGAGCAACACGGGATAAAAGGAAATGGCTGATGTCTTCGATTTATACTTAAAAATCGAAAATTCAATCGTACATTTCTTACCCGAGATAAGAAAGTTTGAATTCCAAACTGTTGTCAAATAAATGAAGTTCTCGAAAGTATGGTGGAACTTTGAAATTATGAAAAATCTAAAAAAACAAAGCTTTGTAAGAAAGGTATAATGAGAGTTTTTTTAAAATTAATTTAAATTGATAGGAGGCTAAGAAAGAAGCTGGATTGTTTATTTTCAATATTCCTTATGTCATAAACTGTAACTGTAATAATTCCAGCTTCTTCCCTTAGCCTTGCAATGGGACAAATACTTTCCATCATCAAATTTGGAAAATTGCACAAATTTTTAACGAAAGATTTTGCCAGTATCTCCATAGTGATTTATATTAACAATTCACATTAATAAGAATCAGAGAAAATAGATTACAAAAATTCGGAGCGAAATTAAAGATTCAAGTTCGATATCGAACTATCAAAAATCGCGGAAATACGGGGTTTTTCGCGCGCAAACGAGGAGAAGAAACTCGGTGATTTAGATTCGAGATAAAGTACCGTAAAAAGCAGAAGCCTCGCGAGTCGAAGGCCCTCGAGAAAAATGGCCCGTCGTCTTAATGCACGCTCTTCGTTAAACTATTCGAGCAGCAACGTCGAACGAAAGTTCCATTAATAAATTAGCGAAATCGAGCCGGCTGCGGTTTACGGCCATTTGTCCGATTTCGGCCTCGTTTCCTTTGCTTTAAGACCGGTCAGAGCGAAATGCCAAGCTGATTTCGATTGGATAAATATTGGAGGAGCGTATTCCACGATAATTTGGAATTTTCGACGTTAAAGGAAACTGAGACGTTCGACTAACTCGATGAAAAAATCGTGAGCTCGATTTCATTCGATCGACAGACGGATAACTCCATGGGAAAATCTAAGGCGGTGAATTTGGGTCGCAGGTTTCATCGAAAATTGAAAGGAGGATGATTTTGTAGAATTTGAAAGGCCGATGAAAATTTCAGCACGAAATTTTCCACGCAATTTTACGAACGAAAGGAGGAAAGTGAATTACAGCTTTTGGGGAAATGGCGGAACGAGGAAAAATGGCATTTGGTTTTTGCTGAACTTTTGTAGCGAATTTACTTGGAGTTTTGTCATGGTGTTTCCATGGCGAATAAATCGTGATATATCGTATCTGCGGGAATTTGTAATTAATTCCTGGCTTTAGAATAATAGTTTGGCACAGAAGATGGAATAAAGGAACTTGCGATTTTCTAAAATTTTGTCAAATTGAAGAAAATTCATTGGGAGGAAATACATGGTGATAAATTGTTATTTTAGCAATTTAACACTCTTACAAAGTCACAAGAGAAGTTGTAGGATAAAGGGTTAATTGTTTGTAACCTCTCACAACTTTAAAGTAATACAACGCCTCGTCATTAGCTCTTTGACTTTATAAACGACTATAACTTCGCTCTCCAAAGTTGCAAATTATCTTCCTTACTTAAAACACTATTATCAACACTTATCAATATCCCGCCGTACAAGAAAGTTACAAACTGAATAATTTGATTTACAGAAGCTTAAATACATTCCACATTCTTCTCTCCAATTACATCCCTCCATTAACACTAAAACTACCAAAGGCGGCAAAATGATCGTTTCTCAATTTTTTCCAAAAATTCCCGAAATGGATAGAGGAGTCATGGAGTAAACATTCCACTTTTATTTTATAAAACCTAAATCACTTAATGGATCGACTCTTTCACCCCTTGATTCTCTCTTTTCCTATTTAGTAAATTTAATCATAACAAATATAAAGCCGGCAGTTCCAGCGTTAAAGCAACCCCTATCTCAAAACTGCCATCACCAACGAAGAATCTTCTCCGCGAATCCTCGCAAACCTGAAAACCTTCGTGCCTCTAATTCGCGATATGACGTCGCCCAGAAAAATTCGCAACTCTCCCGCCCCCTCTCTCCTCTCCCAAGAGACGCGATTTCCATCGCCAAAGGAAAGAGGTGAGTGTGTCAGATGCGAGATAAAAAAAAAGGAGCGAAGTATCCGGGCGCCAAAACCGTGCGAACGCGAAGTGAAATGGTAATTGCAAGGTAAAAAGCCGGGGGATACCTACTGTAAGCGTGCAATAAAACGAGAAAAATCGGTCAGCCGTCTCCCAGCGAAATAATGGAACATCGTTCCCCTTCCCTCTTTCTCGTGGTAACGCGATACTTGTTACCAACCCTCGGAGGTTTTTTTCGCGATTGATAAAAAGGTTCCGGGGGAATCCCGCGAAAGAATGCCCCGGCACGAAGCCACAGAGTCATGAATAGATGAGAGGAAGATAGAATTGAATGGTTCGGCGTGCTCCATAGGGATATCATCCCCGGCGATGTACACGGTGTCCGTAAGTCGGCACTTTTGGCTACTCTCGGGGTAGCCTCTTTCTTAACCGTGCGGGATTTAAGTTCCTTTTCCTCTTCGACCTCTTCTTCATCTTCTTTTTCCTCTTCTTCTTCTTCTTCTATGCCTCTGTGAGATTACGTCGCCGAGTTCATAACCGGCGTACATTCAACCACGGAAACATTTTTACCCTTCGTCTTTCCGCCCGGCGATTTCCGATGGAAAAGGGTCTCCCTTTTGGCACTCCGTCTTTCGCTACTTTGAGCTCGGTCGGTACGTGATGAGGGAACTTTTAACCCTCGGACGACGGAGGTGGCAATTTTGAGGATGGGGTGGTCGAAGTTGAAAAGGGATGCTTTGAGACAATGAATTTTATGATTTGTAGCCTCGTTTTGCGTAGAGGGTGATGGGTTTATTGTTGGTTTGGTTTATGTGATAGAAGTAATTGGGGTGAGTTTTTGGGGGAGAGGGGTCGATGGTGATTCTTTGGGTTATGATGTATCTGGTGATTTGTTAAATGTGTCAAAATTCTTGACAAAGTAATGATACTATTCTTGATTGCTGCTGATTTAGATTTCGATCGGTCATTAACGCAATCGCTCATACTTAACGTTTTAAAAGAATCTTACACACACATTATAGTAATGTGATTCCCGATGTAACCCTAAGTTGCTTAAATTCAGAATTTAAATCAAAAGTCAAGTGACACATGAAACGATACAGAAGATTATTTTCCCTCTTATAAATCTATTATGATTAAATACATTAAATAACTACTTAAGAAGAACAGGAATCAAAACGTAGAAAAAAAGATCAATTCAGTGATTTATGTTTTATAAAATAGAGAAATATTTACTGTATGGCACTATATAGAACAATTTTTATACAAAATGCGCAACCAGTCATTTTCAAGTCACATCAAAATAATTTTTCCTAAATTACTATTTACCACATTGTAGCCTAGGTGATTTGGAAGCCACCTAAAACAGTAGTTGCTAAACAAAATGGCCATACCAATTAAACCGGAAGTAGTACAAAGAAAAACCACATCAACCATGAAATTTGAAAGTCTAATTCCCAATAAAAATCCGCAGTCTACATGCCATGTATATTCGCTACTTTCAAATTTTCTCCGCTAATGCCGAATCTCTTTACAGGCAACCATCGCCCAGTTCAGCCACAACGGGTACATCGACAGTTTCCTCGAGTGGTCCCGATGGAGAGAACAATCAAAGCATCGGCCTCTACCCCGTGGGTAGTGTGGTGGCAGGAACAACGGACCCGACGACCGCGACGACCATCACGACGGCCTCGACGGTACCGTTGGCTACGACGGGAACCGTCGTTGGGTCGGGGACCACCGGAAGTAACATCACCAGAAGCGTTTCCGCCCCGACGGCGCCGAGGCCACACGTGCAGGTGACCAGTTCAACGAGCACCTCGGCTGCTACTTCGCAAAGACCCAGGTTGAGGAGGAACATGAGTCGGACTGAAGCTGTTAGAAAGTAAGTTTTTTTTATGGGGCTATGATGGGGTTGAAATGAAAGCGATGGGGTCGTATTTAAGGCTACGTGTTATCTGTGGGAAGTTAGAAATTTGTTTTTGGTGATGGGGATGTTGTAGCTTGATGGGGTGGAACACTGGGGAGATTAGTTTGTTTAGGAAATAGGTAGCGAAATAATGAGTTAAAATTTATTAATTAATAATAAATGGTTTAGAACACTGGGGAGATTAGTTTGTTTGGGAAATAGGTAGCGAAATAGTGAGTTAAAATTTATTAATTAATAATAAATAGATAATAATAGATGATATAGCTGGTACTAATATGCTATGAAAAGGGGAGGTTCTTCATTTGGGCAGGATTTCGACTTCGAAGTTTCTCCATTGGAAGAAAATAATTCTAAGTTAATTCTTAGATTTTTCTGACTATCCAGCTTTTTTAAGACTCGCTAATTCTTAGAATTTTGGACACTTCAGATCGCAATTCGTATTTAAAATTCCAAGTGATTGTTATTAAGCATAGATGCTGACGGAACTGCGTTCTTTTCTATACTATCGTAACTAAAAGTGTCAAGATCTTGATAAATTCAAAGTGAAAGTGGAAAAAGATGTTCCAAGGCAAAACTTCCTCCCTCGTTTCAGTTATATCAGACGAGAGACGGCACAATTCTTCGGCGTGGACGAGGAATCCGAAGCCGTGGAGAAACAAAGATGGCTGGATCGACGACGAAGAATGGCGTCGAGGAAGTACGGTGCCCTCGTGCCGGAACACAGGCCACCGGATCCCGACATCACCAGGGATGTCCCAGACACTACAGAAATACCTGAGGTAATATGACACCCTTATTCCCTTACTTTAGAAGACACCTAAATTTGCAGACTTTCACAAAAAAAAGAACCTACTATTTGCAGACTTTCTCAATAAAGAAACATACGAGTTGGCAGTCCTTTTCTAAAGAAGAACTGAAATTGACAGTCTCTCTTAAAATACAGATATCTCCACTTTGAGAACTGCCAGTTTGAGATCTTTTAAAACCGAAAAAAAATTGCAAAGGTGTTTTAATTAATTCAGTTCATTGCATAGCCTTCAGTAGCAGCATTGTACCCATATATATCTTCTGTAATACGAATTCTATTATAATCCACGATTCTAATTTTAAAGAGGTAATGCTTTATGACATTTTCCCAAAGCCGTGCAGATCAGTAAAAAAAATCTTTTCATTTCAAAAACCTCCATCAACCGAGAATAACTCCCCCGCTACAAAAAAAATTGAGAAGACCTATTCCCCTTCAGTTCAGCCAAACTTTGCTGTATCTCCCAATAAGAAAAATGATTCAAAATTCAATATTTTCCATTCAGCTACAATATCATACTCACAGTCAGTACAATATCAGAAGTTAAAGTCCACCAAGCAATAGTACCACCGTACATTTGTAATTCTCCAACGAATAATTCGCCGAAAGTAGAATTGAATTTTCCCTGGTCGACGAAGAAATCAATAAAGAAGGAAACTTCGTTGCACAACGGGGATGCTTATACTTCATATTTTTTCGCTTCAAGTTCACCGAAGCGTGCGGCATAGTTGCTTTACAATATGTCGAAGACTCGCTGGAATAATATCAAGTTGGCCACCTTAATTCGCCCCGGGGCCCACTTATCCTCCATGAGTATCGAGTTATCGGTATGAAACGATTTCCATTAAAACTTTCGCCGAACGGAAGCACGACGAAGTTCGCGAAGTTCTTGGTAATCGAGAACGAAATACAAGCGCACACGTACGAACTTTTTGCAACGTAACCCCGAGGTTCGCGAATTTCAACGGGAGATTATGGCTTCCTACTTCGACTTTCTTTTCGATAGTTGGAAACGCGATTTTGATTGAGGTGATGTTTTGTTTTTTTTTTATTTTTTTCTATTTGGGATTGGATGGAGATTTTTTAACTGTTGATATTTTATGGTGTTAACTGTGACGTAAATTTGAAAAAAGATTAGGAACCCGTAACTAAGGGTTTTCCCCAATTGACAATGAATTATGATAGGATAATACAATTATTCTGTAATTGTAAGAAGGGTTGAATAAAAAAAATCGCTTTCGCAGGGCGTTACTTTGAGAAGATGGCAACAACCTGTAAGACGGAAAGATTCTGTGGCCAGAATGACACTCTCGGGCCTCCATTACGTCGTCGAGGTGAGTTTTATTAAATTTCCGTCGTTACGTATTAATTTGACTTCGTGAAAAAAAGAAAAAAAATGAGAATACTCGATAACGGGGAATTTTTCACGAAAAATTCGGATTTAAATCTGGCACACGAGTTGGCGGAGAGAAATGCAATTTTCAAATGCCTCGTATTATTTTTTGAAAATCCTGCGACGGTAAATATCGGACGAATATTTCGCCGTGAAATAAAATTTCGAAAAATTCCCGTTGCATGATATACTCCTAAAACGTTTGCGCGTTTTTGTAACAGGAGCTTCTGCTCTTTCGGGGGATGGCGATGGAAAAATTGATTTCCTGGCATGCGAAAGCTCGCATAGTTTTGCAAAATCGCTAATGCTGAAAATCCTGTTGCTCCTAAAACATCAATTTTTCACAGTCAATTCGCAGTATTGAATGCACGTTTTTTCAGAACGAAAATAAAATATCGTGTTCCATTTTGTATTATTATTTAGGGAAAAAAGAAACGGTTAAAAGTACCAAATTTAAGTGCAACAAGATAATCGACAGAAGTCGATTCATAGCCAATGTAAAATTCACCAATTCCATCAATAATACAAAGATTCTATTTCTGCATCCATTCTCTCTACAAATCCTACGACGACACAAAGAACACAGAGTACCAAACTCCTCCATACCAAATCACTGTAAAATAATCAACAAAAACCAGTTAAAAAAAACATAAAATCTACAGTTTAAAATTCACCAGCTGCAATTATAACAAATTGAAAACCAGACCTTCGTACCCACGCCAAAAAGATTCAATTTTTACTCGTATAAAACCTATAAATCGTACGATACCCACAATAACCGCACCAAAAAAAACAACGAGTACTAAAAAACCGTAAATCAAATTACGACAAGACAATCGAGCCGAGCCAATTGAAAGGATCGAAGGAGCATCGAGCCTCGTCGTCGGGAACCGGAGGAAACGAGATATCAGGGAGTCCCCGCGTCCCATTTCCCGTTATTACAGATGGGAATCAAAGGAAACCAAGTAGAGCCGGTTAATCAGTGTTTCGTTATCGCCGCGAACCGATGCACCGGGATGCAGGTCCGTGAAGACCCGGCCAAGTTTCGTTCGACTTAACTCACGCGTTTACATGGGAACCTCTGGAAGCGATCATTAAACTAACGAGGTTGCGGCGGGAGATCCTCTTCCGGTTTCCGGTTCCAGGAACTCCGTCAGCCGACTCGGCGATGCCGATGCGCGATGCAACTTTGATATCTGCCAATGCCGGGAGTTAATTTCGACGTGCGTTAATTACGGATTGCGCGTGGCTGAGCGAAAATTAGGGACGTTTAAATGGGGGCTCTTGATAGGGGTTGAATCGTGAAATTGTTCGCACGGTGCTACATTTAGGGGTGGCCGGGCAATTTTGGAATTATTGGGAAATTTTTCTGGGCGATGGAATTTACAATGTGACATACGAAAGGTTGGTAGATGTTAGAGAATTTTCTGTTGTGAAATTATTAACTTAAAAAGTGTCTATCAGCGATATTTTATTAGTATAGTTATATAAATATGGTGGAGATAATCATATTATACGGAATGATCAATTTTTTATATGATTATTCATGATATATTTGATTTATAGTCATCCCAGTGTCTTTGAGATTTGGAATATTTGTCAGAACTAATTACAATTAATCCGGAGTATTTTGAAATATTTACAAAAGCTGCAAAGTGTCTTAGATGAGTAGGAAGTCTGTAAACAATATTCGAATACTGCAAAGGCAGTCAGGGAGGAATAAAATTTCCCTAAATTTTGCAACAATCTGACGATTTTTCGCGTAACTAATTCTTCTTAGTATATTATAATATCTTATAAAATAATATCATGTCTTAATAATATCATAGCTTCACAAATTATCGATTCTCCTAAATATTTCTTATAAATCACATTACAATATTACCACAACTATAAAGATAAGATGAGATGAGTCATGATTCTTGACGAACAGCCTTTCATCGACCATAAATACGGATGTTTCCGAAAATGTTGCAACAAATTTTCACGCAAGTTGAATCCCAAGAACGACACTTCTCTCGTACGTTCCTCTTTGGCAAACAGACCTCGCTGAATTTCAAAACGGAAAGACACTTTATAGTTCTTCGCAGAGCGCCGTGAATACGTGCCATCGCGAGTGTGAAAAAGAGGTTTGCCGGAAGTCGACGCAGGAGAAAAGTAGATCCAAAGTAGAGACAAGTGCGCGACGTAGACACGCCGGCTGTTTTCTTTGGCTTTTAACGTTGCGTTTTCCCACATTCCTCTTTCGCCACGGTGCAGCCGATTCAATAATGCTAAGAGGCTCGAGAAACGTCCTGACAACTCGAAAAATATCCGCGGTTTTCCTCATTCGCGATTAAATCTACGTTTCTGGATGAAAATTTCATTTTCTTGATATTTTTCCTATATATGTCAATATAACATCATTGAAATTTTGGTTATGGATGAAAATGTAACTCCTTCAAATTTTGTCTATAGATGAAAATTTAATTTTCTTCAAATTTTTTCTGTGGGTGAAAATTTAATTTTCTTCAAATTTTTTACGTGGATGAAAATTTAATTTTCTTCAACTACGTCTGTGGATAAAAATGTAGTGTCCTTCAAATATTTTGTATGAATGAAAATTTCGTGTTCTTTAGCATTTTTCTATGAGTAAAAATTTCGTTTTGTTTATTTAATTTCTAAGTCGGCAAAATTTTAACGATTACTTCAAAGAATCTTCGAAATCATCTCTGAATCATTAGAATCGAGTGACAATAACAATATACTTCCAATGAAATTTTGTGCCATCAATAAAAGGAACTTCTTGCGGTGTTGTTTCTTGCAAACAATGGCTTCTCTTGAAATTAAATATGCGCGATATCGTGACTTCGTTCCGGATGAAATTCAACCTGAATCTTGAATACAAAAGATCCATTATGAAATTTCCATAAGGGTGTAGTGTGCATTTAAATAAACCATGGGAAATTTATCGGCGTAGATGAAATTGTAGCCGTCGTCGAAGCGGAGGTTTCGCGATTGCTGCCCTCTTCCGGCTTCAGCAGACCGGAAATCCGCGCTTAATGGCTCGCGAGACTTTGCGAATTCTGTTAAGTGCTGGCGAACGCTGATGTTTCGTCGGTTTATACTTTCCAATGGCGTTTCATTTATACATTATTAGAACATAATTAGAATTAAGGATTTCTAAGAGTAAATGATCTTAACAATCAACGCGGTTTAATTAAAAATATAATAATTCTAAAAGCTTTCACGGAAATATTGACCCATTTGGAAATTAAAAACATAATGGATTTTGAGTTTAATGTATTATTTATTTTTCTGTTAAATATTATTCTACTCTTTTTGCATAATACAATATTTTTCAATTTCTTTGCCGCATTATTTGACGTTCTACTTAACAGTGAACAGTAATTTTCATTAACCACAGTGCTGTAGGACATTTCAAACAAAACTTTAAATTGCAAAGAGCACTTGATGTTTCAAATTGTTTAAATACCTTCCCATAATAATACCTCTTCCTCGCATCAATATCTCTTTATCGGACTTCCGGCAAAGAGAAGCCGATAAAAGCGAATTTCAACAAACGCTTGTTCCGAAATCGAACAAAATTTGATTGATTTCATTAACTCGTCATGCATCGATGCACCGATAAAATTCGACGTTCCTTCCACTCTTTATCTTCTTCAACCGTTCTCCACCCTTGAAGTTTCCGCTCGTTTCAAACCGATTACGATCGAAGAACAAAACCGAATCGCGACGTGCCTCTGGCGAATCGGTTCGATGGATATTTTTGTTGATTTTTCGCCAATTTCCCGGCAGGACTTGACCCTCTCTACGTTCACATAGAAAGAGGGAAAAAATATAGCGAGAAAGACAAAGGAGTAGAAGAGGAGAAACAGAGGAAGAAATGGGTGTCTGGGGAGTTTCGTGGATCTTTCGTGTTTAACCGCAAATATCGCGAAAATTGGAATTATAATTGGATCGTGCGGAACAATAATTGTTAGCCAACCGCCTAGCATTCGTTCGTTCGATACTCGAATTCTATCCCCATTTTTTTATCCGTTCGCATTCGGTTTCACGATTAATTGAAAAACGGACTCCGCCGGATATCCGGAGCAGGATGGAATTCACTGTCCTCGGATTTCCACCGTGGTTCGCACTAATCGCTGGCTCGTTCCTGTTTTTTTGCGAGAGAAATCAACGTTTTTACTTGAAGGAAAATAAATATTTGCAATTAACATGTTTATTATTACTCTGAGATAGAAATACAATTTATTTAAAGATCGTTATCCTTCTTGTTGATTTTTCAAGAAACTATTGGCATTTTAAAATGAAACATTATTAAATACTTTGTATATTTAATAATCAAATATTCCATCTATCCTTTTTTCCAATATTTCTATGATAAAAGATTTAAAATATTAATTGCGTTTGCCAATGCTGAGTACAGGTATTAAATTTTAATTAAATTCGAAAATTGAAAAGTTCAAAGGCCGTTGAAATAGGAAGGAAATTCTACATGATTTATCACAATCTAGTTTGCTATATAATTCATAAAAAGCAGAATATTATATGAATTCGGAAACAGTTTCGACCCTAATATTCTCAATAAATATTGAAATTTAATTCAATTCAATTTCTATACCACCGAACTTAAAATAATCAACAAATTAATCGTTTCCTCTGGAACTAAATTTTATAACGTCCCTTTTCTTCAGATATAATTCACAAAAAAAATCACATTGTAGTTATCACATTAATTAGAACTGTCCTGATAATCATTTGACCGGATATTCCGGTAATTAATCCTCGCATTGTATTTTACAATCTGACAGACACGGTCGCGAATATTATGCGAATGTTATGGATATTACAACGCTCCCGATAAGAAACAATGGCGGACAATGGAAAATTGCAAGGGTGACGGCGCTTGATCGAAGTTCGCAAAATATATTTCATGCGCGTCGATAGAAGGGAAACGTATCGATGATTATACACGGAAATGTTTCGCAGATGCAAACTACGTCGATGGAACGTGAGAAAGGCAACGGTAATTGGATGACGCAATTGGATTTGAAAATTTCCAATCGGTCGGAAATTTATTCGTGGTGCGGCCGCTGGATTATTACCGTTTTGTAATTAAATGACCGAGTGAGTTTTTGCATTTCGAATATTCCTGATCCCTCCTTTCCAACTCTTGCATTTCTCTCGATTGGTATTCCTTTTATTTTTTATTTTTTCAAATATAAATCACTATTATTGTTTTTCGCTTGCATTTTATGTTCTCCAATTTAAACATTTAGCGCAAACGTTCACGTTCTGGGAAAGAAGAAGAATAAATATTTCAATAAATGTCAGAATTACGGGAAAATGTTGCCTCGTGGCTGAAACATATTTTTATTCGTGCAAACATTGCGGTGCCTGTGGCATAAATTATTTTTAAGGCTGTATTTACCAAAGCGAAAGAATAGTCCGGTGGATAAATGTTTAAAATAATATGTTAAACCGATAGAAATTCTATGAATAAATATAACATATTTAATACAGAAAATATCCTTTTGGGAGGTATCAACGTTCAACTAAAAATAATTAACGTACAGGAATAAATTCTTTTCCTTTAATTACAAAACGGAGTCTCGTTAAAAAACAAAAAAAGGGGAAAAACCGATGTACCGCCAAGAATTTTCGTTCGTTAAAAATCCTCTACCGAAAAAACCAGGTCCATTTCTAAAATCTGCCGAAACACACTCTACTTTCTCGTCTCTTCCATTTGAATTCTAATTTATTTACGGCTCCATTAACGTTGTTTATCCCAGAATTGAGAATCAACGACGAAACAATCGCGAGGGGCCGCTAACAAAGTGCTTTTCCGTTACCCCATTGGAATCGTCTCTTTGGAAGAAATAAAAAGTAAAGCATAAACAAAAAAGGAATGGGCGAAAAGGAAACAAGCGAAAGCAAACCGCGAGGAACGAGTTGAAGAAGGACGGACGAAATTGCTTCTGGAAAAGCATTTTGCCCGCAAAAGAGCCGCGGATCGAAATTCTACGGACAGGTCTGGCTAGCAAACTCGAATTCTCTCGATTATTTACGGGATTATTGTTTGCTCGAGCTTCCCGCCGCGGAACTAAATAAATGTAGATTCGCCATAGCAATTTCGACAAGCACGGAGGAAATTGATTCCCGGCAGGATTCAGCTATTGTTCCTGTATCCCAATGCCACCATTGTAGTATCGCGTTCCGTCTGCCCTCCTTCGATCTCCCGGCCTCTCTCGATGGTGCAGTCGCACTTTATTGCGTTCCTTTGTTTCCCTTTGGCCTCAGGATGCCATGGAAAAACCGTCTGATCTGGATTTCTCCTCGGATAAATGCTGGTATTCACAGTTTCACGGAGGATGGGTGCGTTATGAGGGGTGTTTTATTAAGGATGACGGGGAATGACGTCAGGCAGTTGCGGAAAAGTTTTGGCTGTGGAATGATTCTACGGAGAGTTGGGTGAATTGTTGGAAGCTTTTATGCTAAGTTTGTAGACTGATGTGTAGATCAGTCGTGGTGAAACTTTTTGAGGAAAGACGATAGACAGGGGGTAGTCATTTTTATGGAATATCAATGGTTGGTGCGATGGAATTCTTTAATGTAATAATTCTTGTGGATGTATTGGAAGGTCGGAGGTGATCTTAACACCTGGTCCCAGAATAGATCTTGCAAAGTACTAGTCTCTCAGTGGCAAAATGTATACTTTTGGTTCTACATATCGCTTTGAACCAAATAATTCACTGTCACTGAATTTGAATTAGAATTCTGCAAAATAAAATTATTCTAGACACTTGTGAAGGCACTGAATACCATTGACACCTGGTCCCGCAATAAATAAGGCGAAATGATAGTATTCCAACGTAAAAATCTATAATTTTACAGTCTAAATATTGCTACCAGTGATGTACATAATTTCCATTGTATTGCAGTGGAATTACACAGAGAAAATTTATTCCATACACATCCAAAGAGCATCTTTACCACCTGGTCCCCCCATAGATTGCATAAAATAATAATATGTCAGCATAAAAATTTACAATTTTGTAGTCTAAACATTGCTAGCAAGCATATAAAAAATGTCCACCCAATTGCAATAATATTCTTCAAAGCAAATTTACTTCAAACACATCCAAAGGGCACCAAACACCCTTAACACCTGGTCCCCCCATAAATCCTACAAAATAACAATCTACAACAATCAAAAATTATACTTTCCAATCCCAAATATCGTTACCAGCAAAACCAAGAATTTCCAGGTACACTTTTTGGACAACCCTGGCTACCTCAAAATTTCAGCGAAAGCGCTAATCCGCCCATAGAGACGTTTCACTATTCTCGGACGTTATTCGTTTCTGGGTCGGCCGTAAAATATTCTAATGGCTCTTTGTGTGCACAAACGGTACTCTTTTCCCCGTTGGTGGAGAACACGGGCCAGCAGAGCTCGTCGTCCGGCTTGTTTCAGCCAGTAGTCCGTAGCTAAGTGGTAAGTTTTGAAATACGCCCGACGTACTCGGTCCCTGGAACTTTCCTGGATCAAAGTTTCGGCGCAGAGGGGAGATGAGGGTGAAGATCATGGAGGTTGTGCCCTATGGGGGTGGCGAGACTGGTACACGTTTCCACGTGCAACCGTATTTCACGAATGGTCGGACCTTATGAGAGTTGCACATTAATGGCTGCAACTTAAGAATAACTTTTCTGTAAACGGATGAAATTTATGAGGTGGGATAATTCGAATGAAGGAAGACGTTTATTTGGAGTTATATTTGCTATTGTCGAGGGTAAAATAAGTATGACGGTCGGAGCAGAAAAATAGAAAGAATAATGTTTTATTGGGATTTGGAATGGATTTTTTAGTGGGGAAATTGTCGGATGGAATTTAATTTATTCGGGTATAGTAAGGAAAATTGATGGTGACAGTTTGGTAGGAGATGGAGGCGGACTTCCTTCAATGTGCGACAGAATGGTTTATGGGGGAAAGTTCGGTCGCTCGAGGTTGAAATGCAATCTTCCATTTCGTTGAGTATACTTTTTGAAAGAATGTCTTTGACATAGTGCACCGTCAGTGTTTGGAATTTCTTTTATCACGAGTTTCCAATACGATAGAAATCTAACGATTTCAGTTTCATATTAGGAGATGTTTGTTATTGAAAAAAATGCAATCATTTTACTTATTCCCTTCGCCAACTAGGTCTGATATGAAACAAATCTTGTAGCGATAGCAGTGTAAATATTCAAATCTCTGGATTCGATTCATTTCGATATTCTGCTCCGATAGTTCAACCATTTCGACGCTTCTGCGTACGCGTAATGCGTAGATTCGAGTTGGGATATCGAACGATCGCTTATCGATGCGTATGCATTTAAATTGCTGGAATTATTTCGGCCGAAGAACTACGACACAAATATTGTTCTTACTTGGCAAGTACAACTTGTCTGAGTAACTCTTAATAATAATTCAGTTTATAATAATACAATTTATAAACTGAAACAGAACAGTAGATTTACAAAAAATTTATAAAATTTGGATGCAATTGAACAAAGTTATGAGTTGAATTATTTAAATAAGTGTTTACGATATTATTGGTAAATTTGTAACTCTTGAATCAAAATGTTGTTGTCACAGAAATCAAACTTGTTTTCGCCTCTTTTAATGTTGTGTAAGTTTATTTTACTTTCATTTGTAACTGCATCATTGGTAAAACTTTTTCTAAATTATTATTTAATACATCGTAGCTTCAGTAGTTCAAAAACCACCCAAAATATTAACTTTAGCTCATTACACCTAGTTAGATCTAGGTAGAAAGCTTAATATTTATAATTAACACTAAAACTACCAGCGTCATACCTTTTATATTTAAATATTCTTCATAAATACTTTGGGGTAAAGAGAAATCAAGAGGTAAAACAGATGATCAATTCAGGAAGATTTTATAAGATAAAAGTCGAATATTTACTTCATGGCTCTCCTATCAATTTTGGAAACATTTAGAAAAAATTAGGAACCAGTCATTTTAACGGCCTTGGTATTTTTTAATGTTAAAGTATTAATTTCATTGCAACTATAATTTTCATCCTTATTAGAATTCCTTTAATTATTTTTTCCAAAAATGACGGTATATGACGGTGTAGAATGTAAATTTGAATAAAAACCTGGAGGAAAAAGTCGCGCTAGGTTTCGCGATTTTGCGAGTATTCGCGTATTCGTGACGCGCGAGCAGAGCAGCCTGCGCGAATATTGTACACCAAGTGCCATTAATTCTGTTGCGTTCAGGAAAACGCATAAAGTACGCGCGAGCCTCGAGTTACGAGGCTAATCCGCTTTGAGATTTGAAAGCCCCACGAGACGTATACGAAATTCTTTGGCGAATTTTGCGAGCGTTCTAATACATGGGACAATTAAAATATAGGAGATGATTTCCTGCGCTTTTCTTAGCAATGTGATTAAAAGGAAATATTTGTAGAAAATTTAGAATCAAAGATTTTATATTTTAAAGGACTTTAAGGGAGATATCAACTCCTTTGTCTCAACCACCTTTTCTATATGCGTGCTTGCAAGTCATAAACAACAAAAGATATCAAAAATAGTTAAAATAAAAATGCAAAAAATTTCTAATGACGCGCTACTCGAGTTTCCCGCGATACCTGTTTCGGTCTCGATATTTCTTTTTGAAGTTTCATGTAAACCCTGCCCGGTTGCATTTCAACAGATTAATGTGATTTATGCAACGGCGACGTAACGCGTGCGCTTTGTATCATACACTCTGCACGTGAGTACGCCATTAGAGGATGCAGAGATGAAATATTTGTGGATTTTCAGAATCATATGAATACGTGAATTTCGAAAAGACATATACCTTTTTTGGATTATATGCAAATATCGGAACTGAGAGAATTTTCTTCTGCAGCTGTTGACATTAAAGTTCTACAGTTCTATTTCAGTACGGCAATGAAGTTTTGATTATAAAAATCTTAAAAATTACTCACTGCTTGCTCCTATAATGGGTATATATATAATCAGAACGATTTGCGCACAAACCCCTTCACCGACACTCTGAAAAATCGGACACCCTCCACTTTGACATTAAATATCTCGCTTGTTTTTGGATGGATCTCGATGAAACTTTTTCTACGTGTTCCTTGGACTCTTGGCTTTCGATCCGCGCCACTGAAATCATCCTGCAACGATTAGCTTTTTCACCACGGTCCCGAGACGGAAAAATGAACCCTGCGCTTAAACGGATGAAGATAGAAACTTGTGCGTGGAAGCATCTTAAAATAGACTCTTCAACGATTAAAACAAAAAAAAGTTCATCCCTCTACGACCCCCAGAAGCAGAGATACGGATTTTCAAACATAAGCCTGCACCGCTCCCCTGGCCGCCCTGACCCCTCGCCAAGGGTCTCCCAAAAATCGGAAACCCTCCACTTTGACATTAAATATCTCGCTTGTTTTTGGATGGATCTCGATGAAACTTTTTCTACGTGTTCCTTGGACTCTTGGCTTTCGATCCGCGCCACTGAAATCATCCTGCAACGATTAGCTTTTTCACCACGGTCCCGAGACGGAAAAATGAACCCTGCGCTTAAACGGATGAAGATAGAAACTTGTGCGTGGAAGCATCTTAAAATAGACTCTTCAACGATTAAAACAAAAAAAAGTTCATCCCTCTACGACCCCCAGAAGCAGAGATACGGATTTTCAAACATAAGCCTGCACCGCTCCCCTGGCCGCCCTGACCCCTCGCCAAGGGTCTCCCAAAAATCGGACACCCTCCACTTTGACATTAAATATCTCGCTTGTTTTTGGATGGATCTCGATGAAACTTTTTCTACGTGTTCCTTGGACTCTTGGCTTTCGATCCGCGCCACTGAAATCATCCTGCAACGATTAGCTTTTTCACCACGGTCCCGAGACGGAAAAATGAACCCTGCGCTTAAACGGATGAAGATAGAAACTTGTGCGTGGCAGCATCTTAAAATAGACTCTTCAACGATTAAAACAAAAAAAAGTTCATCCCTCTACGATCCCCAGAAGCAGAGATACGGATTTTCAAACATAAGCCTGCACCGCTCCCCTGGCCGCCCTGACCCCTCGCCAAGGGTCTCCCAAAAATCGGACACCCTCCACTTTGAAGTTACATATCTCGCTTGTTTTTGGATGGATCTCGTTGAAACTTTTTCTACGTGTTCCTTGGACTCTTGGCTTTCGATCCGCGCCACTGAATTCATCCTGCAACGATTAGCTTTTTCACCACGGTCCCGAGACGGAAAAATGAACCCTGCGCTTAAACGGATGAAGATAGAAACTTGTGCGTGGAAGCATCTTAAAATAGACTCTTCAACGATTAAAACAAAAAAAAGTTCATCCCTCTACGACCCCCAGAAGCAGAGATACGGATTTTCAAACATAAGCCTGCACCGCTCCCCTGGCCGCCCTGACCCCTCGCCAAGGGTCTCCCAAAAATCGGACACCCTCCACTTTGACATTAAATATCTCGCTTGTTTTTGGATGGATCTCGATGAAACTTTTTCTACGTGTTCCTTGGACTCTTGGCTTTCGATCCGCGCCACTAAAATGATCCTGCGTCAATTAGCTTTTTCACCACGGTCCCGAGACGGAAAAATGAACCCTGCGCTTAAACGGATGAAGATAGAAACTTGTGCGTGGCAGCATCTTAAAATAGACTCTTCAACGATTAAAACAAAAAAAAGTTCATCCCTCTACGACCCCCAGAAGCAGAGATACGGATTTTCAAACATAAGCCTGCACCGCTCCCCTGGCCGCCCTGACCCCTCGCCGAGGGTCTCCCAAAAATCGGACACCCTCCACTTTGAAGTTACATATCTCGCTTGTTTTTGGATGGATCTCGATGAAACTTTTTCTACGTGTTCCTTGGACTCTTGGCTTTCGATCCGCGCCACTGAAATCATCCTGCAACGATTAGCTTTTTCACCACGGTCCCGAGACGGAAAAATGAACCCTGCGCTTAAACGGATGAAGATAGAAACTTGTGCGTGGCAGCATCTTAAAATAGACTCTTCAACGATTAAAACAAAAAAAAGTTCATCCCTCTACGATCCCCAGAAGCAGAGATACGGATTTTCAAACATAAGCCTGCACCGCTCCCCTGGCCGCCCTGACCCCTCGCCAAGGGTCTCCCAAAAATCGGACACCCTCCACTTTGAAGTTACATATCTCGCTTGTTTTTGGATGGATCTCGTTGAAACTTTTTCTACGTGTTCCTTGGACTCTTGGCTTTCGATCCACGCCACTAAAATGATCCTGCGTCAATTAGCTTTTTCACCACGGCCCCGAGACGGAAAAATGAACCCTGCGCTTAAACGGATGAAGATAGAAACTTGTGCGTGGAAGCATCTTAAAATAGACTCTTCAACGATTAAAACAAAAAAAAGTTCATCCCTCTACGACCCCCAGAAGCAGAGATACGGATTTTCAAACATAAGCCTGCACCGCTCCCCTGGCCGCCCTGACCCCTCGCCAAGGGTCTCCCAAAAATCGGACACCCTCCACTTTGACATTAAATATCTCGCTTGTTTTTGGATGGATCTCGATGAAACTTTTTCTACGTGTTCCTTGGACTCTTGGCTTTCGATCCGCGCCACTAAAATGATCCTGCGTCAATTAGCTTTTTCACCACGGTCCCGAGACGGAAAAATGAACCCTGCGCTTAAACGGATGAAGATAGAAACTTGTGCGTGGCAGCATCTTAAAATAGACTCTTCAACGATTAAAACAAAAAAAAGTTCATCCCTCTACGACCCCCAGAAGCAGAGATACGGATTTTCAAACATAAGCCTGCACCGCTCCCCTGGCCGCCCTGACCCCTCGCCGAGGGTCTCCCAAAAATCGGACACCCTCCACTTTGACATTAAATATCTCGCTTGTTTTTGGATGGATCTCGATGAAACTTTTTCTACGTGTTCCTTGGACTCTTGGCTTTCGATCCGCGCCACTGAAATCATCCTGCAACGATTAGCTTTTTCACCACGGTCCCGAGACGGAAAAATGAACCCTGCGCTTAAACGGATGAAGATAGAAACTTGTGCGTGGAAGCATCTTAAAATAGACTCTTCAACGATTAAAACAAAAAAAAGTTCATCCCTCTACGATCCCCAGAAGCAGAGATACGGATTTTCAAACATAAGCCTGCACCGCTCCCCTGGCCGCCCTGACCCCTCGCCAAGGGTCTCCCAAAAATCGGACACCCTCCACTTTGACATTAAATATCTCGCTTGTTTTTGGATGGATCTCGATGAAACTTTTTCTACGTGTTCCTTGGACTCTTGGCTTTCGATCCGCGCCACTGAATTCATCCTGCAACGATTAGCTTTTTCACCACGGTCCCGAGACGGAAAAATGAACCCTGCGCTTAAACGGATGAAGATAGAAACTTGTGCGTGGAAGCATCTTAAAATAGACTCTTCAACGATTAAAACAAAAAAAAGTTCATCCCTCTACGATCCCCAGAAGCAGAGATACGGATTTTCAAACATAAGCCTGCACCGCTCCCCTGGCCGCCCTGACCCCTCGCCGAGGGTCTCCCAAAAATCGGACACCCTCCACTTTGACATTAAATATCTCGCTTGTTTTTGGATGGATCTCGATGAAACTTTTTCTACGTGTTCCTTGGACTCTTGGCTTTCGATCCGCGCCACTAAAATGATCCTGCGTCAATTAGCTTTTTCACCACGGTCCCGAGACGGAAAAATGAACCCTGCGCTTAAACGGATGAAGATAGAAACTTGTGCGTGGCAGCATCTTAAAATAGACTCTTCAACGATTAAAACAAAAAAAAGTTCATCCCTCTACGACCCCCAGAAGCAGAGATACGGATTTTCAAACATAAGCCTGCACCGCTCCCCTGGCCGCCCTGACCCCTCGCCGAGGGTCTCCCAAAAATCGGACACCCTCCACTTTGACATTAAATATCTCGCTTGTTTTTGGATGGATCTCGATGAAACTTTTTCTACGTGTTCCTTGGACTCTTGGCTTTCGATCCGCGCCACTGAAATCATCCTGCAACGATTAGCTTTTTCACCACGGTCCCGAGACGGAAAAATGAACCCTGCGCTTAAACGGATGAAGATAGAAACTTGTGCGTGGAAGCATCTTAAAATAGACTCTTCAACGATTAAAACAAAAAAAAGTTCATCCCTCTACGATCCCCAGAAGCAGAGATACGGATTTTCAAACATAAGCCTGCACCGCTCCCCTGGCCGCCCTGACCCCTCGCCAAGGGTCTCCCAAAAATCGGACACCCTCCACTTTGACATTAAATATCTCGCTTGTTTTTGGATGGATCTCGATGAAACTTTTTCTACGTGTTCCTTGGACTCTTGGCTTTCGATCCGCGCCACTGAATTCATCCTGCAACGATTAGCTTTTTCACCACGGTCCCGAGACGGAAAAATGAACCCTGCGCTTAAACGGATGAAGATAGAAACTTGTGCGTGGAAGCATCTTAAAATAGACTCTTCAACGATTAAAACAAAAAAAAGTTCATCCCTCTACGATCCCCAGAAGCAGAGATACGGATTTTCAAACATAAGCCTGCACCGCTCCCCTGGCCGCCCTGACCCCTCGCCGAGGGTCTCCCAAAAATCGGACACCCTCCACTTTGACATTAAATATCTCGCTTGTTTTTGGATGGATCTCGATGAAACTTTTTCTACGTGTTCCTTGGACTCTTGGCTTTCGATCCGCGCCACTGAAATCATCCTGCAACGATTAGCTTTTTCACCACGGTCCCGAGACGGAAAAATGAACCCTGCGCTTAAACGGATGAAGATAGAAACTTGTGCGTGGAAGCATCTTAAAATAGACTCTTCAACGATTAAAACAAAAAAAAGTTCATCCCTCTACGACCCCCAGAAGCAGAGATACGGATTTTCAAACATAAGCCTGCACCGCTCCCCTGGCCGCCCTGACCCCTCGCCGAGGGTCTCCCAAAAATCGGACACCCTCCACTTTGACATTAAATATCTCGCTTGTTTTTGGATGGATCTCGATGAAACTTTTTCTACGTGTTCCTTGGACTCTTGGCTTTCGATCCGCGCCACTGAAATCATCCTGCAACGATTAGCTTTTTCACCACGGTCCCGAGACGGAAAAATGAACCCTGCGCTTAAACGGATGAAGATAGAAACTTGTGCGTGGAAGCATCTTAAAATAGACTCTTCAACGATTAAAACAAAAAAAAGTTCATCCCTCTACGATCCCCAGAAGCAGAGATACGGATTTTCAAACATAAGCCTGCACCGCTCCCCTGGCCGCCCTGACCCCTCGCCGAGGGTCTCCCAAAAATCGGACACCCTCCACTTTGACATTAAATATCTCGCTTGTTTTTGGATGGATCTCGATGAAACTTTTTCTACGTGTTCCTTGGACTCTTGGCTTTCGATCCGCGCCACTGAATTCATCCTGCAACGATTAGCTTTTTCACCACGGTCCCGAGACGGAAAAATGAACCCTGCGCTTAAACGGATGAAGATAGAAACTTGTGCGTGGAAGCATCTTAAAATAGACTCTTCAACGATTAAAACAAAAAAAAGTTCATCCCTCTACGACCCCCAGAAGCAGAGATACGGATTTTCAAACATAAGCCTGCACCGCTCCCCTGGCCGCCCTGACCCCTCGCCGAGGGTCTCCCAAAAATCGGACACCCTCCACTTTGACATTAAATATCTCGCTTGTTTTTGGATGGATCTCGATGAAACTTTTTCTACGTGTTCCTTGGACTCTTGGCTTTCGATCCGCGCCACTGAAATCATCCTGCAACGATTAGCTTTTTCACCACGGTCCCGAGACGGAAAAATGAACCCTGCGCTTAAACGGATGAAGATAGAAACTTGTGCGTGGAAGCATCTTAAAATAGACTCTTCAACGATTAAAACAAAAAAAAGTTCATCCCTCTACGACCCCCAGAAGCAGAGATACGGATTTTCAAACATAAGCCTGCACCGCTCCCCTGGCCGCCCTGACCCCTCGCCGAGGGTCTCCCAAAAATCGGACACCCTCCACTTTGACATTAAATATCTCGCTTGTTTTTGGATGGATCTCGATGAAACTTTTTCTACGTGTTCCTTGGACTCTTGGCTTTCGATCCGCGCCACTGAAATCATCCTGCAACGATTAGCTTTTTCACCACGGTCCCGAGACGGAAAAATGAACCCTGCGCTTAAACGGATGAAGATAGAAACTTGTGCGTGGAAGCATCTTAAAATAGACTCTTCAACGATTAAAACAAAAAAAAGTTCATCCCTCTACGATCCCCAGAAGCAGAGATACGGATTTTCAAACATAAGCCTGCACCGCTCCCCTGGCCGCCCTGACCCCTCGCCGAGGGTCTCCCAAAAATCGGACACCCTCCACTTTGACATTAAATATCTCGCTTGTTTTTGGATGGATCTCGATGAAACTTTTTCTACGTGTTCCTTGGACTCTTGGCTTTCGATCCGCGCCACTGAATTCATCCTGCAACGATTAGCTTTTTCACCACGGTCCCGAGACGGAAAAATGAACCCTGCGCTTAAACGGATGAAGATAGAAACTTGTGCGTGGAAGCATCTTAAAATAGACTCTTCAACGATTAAAACAAAAAAAAGTTCATCCCTCTACGACCCCCAGAAGCAGAGATACGGATTTTCAAACATAAGCCTGCACCGCTCCCCTGGCCGCCCTGACCCCTCGCCAAGGGTCTCCCAAAAATCGGACACCCTCCACTTTGACATTAAATATCTCGCTTGTTTTTGGATGGATCTCGATGAAACTTTTTCTACGTGTTCCTTGGACTCTTGGCTTTCGATCCGCGCCACTGAAATCATCCTGCAACGATTAGCTTTTTCACCACGGTCCCGAGACGGAAAAATGAACCCTGCGCTTAAACGGATGAAGATAGAAACTTGTGCGTGGAAGCATCTTAAAATAGACTCTTCAACGATTAAAACAAAAAAAAGTTCATCCCTCTACGACCCCCAGAAGCAGAGATACGGATTTTCAAACATAAGCCTGCACCGCTCCCCTGGCCGCCCTGACCCCTCGCCAAGGGTCTCCCAAAAATCGGACACCCTCCACTTTGACATTAAATATCTCGCTTGTTTTTGGATGGATCTCGATGAAACTTTTTCTACGTGTTCCTTGGACTCTTGGCTTTCGATCCGCGCCACTGAATTCATCCTGCAACGATTAGCTTTTTCACCACGGTCCCGAGACGGAAAAATGAACCCTGCGCTTAAACGGATGAAGATAGAAACTTGTGCGTGGAAGCATCTTAAAATAGACTCTTCAACGATTAAAACAAAAAAAAGTTCATCCCTCTACGACCCCCAGAAGCAGAGATACGGATTTTCAAACATAAGCCTGCACCGCTCCCCTGGCCGCCCTGACCCCTCGCCGAGGGTCTCCCAAAAATCGGACACCCTCCACTTTGACATTAAATATCTCGCTTGTTTTTGGATGGATGTCGATGAAACTTTTTCTACGTGTTCCTTGGACTCTTGGCTTTCGATCCGCGCCACTGAAATCATCCTGCAACGATTAGCTTTTTCACCACGGTCCCGAGACGGAAAAATGAACCCTGCGCTTAAACGGATGAAGATAGAAACTTGTGCGTGGAAGCATCTTAAAATAGACTCTTCAACGATTAAAACAAAAAAAAGTTCATCCCTCTACGACCCCCAGAAGCAGAGATACGGATTTTCAAACATAAGCCTGCACCGCTCCCCTGGCCGCCCTGACCCCTCGCCAAGGGTCTCCCAAAAATCGGACACCCTCCACTTTGACATTAAATATCTCGCTTGTTTTTGGATGGATCTCGATGAAACTTTTTCTACGTGTTCCTTGGACTCTTGGCTTTCGATCCGCGCCACTGAAATCATCCTGCAACGATTAGCTTTTTCACCACGGTCCCGAGACGGAAAAATGAACCCTGCGCTTAAACGGATGAAGATAGAAACTTGTGCGTGGAAGCATCTTAAAATAGACTCTTCAACGATTAAAACAAAAAAAAGTTCATCCCTCTACGACCCCCAGAAGCAGAGATACGGATTTTCAAACATAAGCCTGCACCGCTCCCCTGGCCGCCCTGACCCCTCGCCAAGGGTCTCCCAAAAATCGGACACCCTCCACTTTGACATTAAATATCTCGCTTGTTTTTGGATGGATCTCGATGAAACTTTTTCTACGTGTTCCTTGGACTCTTGGCTTTCGATCCGCGCCACTGAAATCATCCTGCAACGATTAGCTTTTTCACCACGGTCCCGAGACGGAAAAATGAACCCTGCGCTTAAACGGATGAAGATAGAAACTTGTGCGTGGAAGCATCTTAAAATAGACTCTTCAACGATTAAAACAAAAAAAAGTTCATCCCTCTACGATCCCCAGAAGCAGAGATACGGATTTTCAAACATAAGCCTGCACCGCTCCCCTGGCCGCCCTGACCCCTCGCCGAGGGTCTCCCAAAAATCGGACACCCTCCACTTTGACATTAAATATCTCGCTTGTTTTTGGATGGATCTCGATGAAACTTTTTCTACGTGTTCCTTGGACTCTTGGCTTTCGATCCGCGCCACTGAATTCATCCTGCAACGATTAGCTTTTTCACCACGGTCCCGAGACGGAAAAATGAACCCTGCGCTTAAACGGATGAAGATAGAAACTTGTGCGTGGAAGCATCTTAAAATAGACTCTTCAACGATTAAAACAAAAAAAAGTTCATCCCTCTACGACCCCCAGAAGCAGAGATACGGATTTTCAAACATAAGCCTGCACCGCTCCCCTGGCCGCCCTGACCCCTCGCCAAGGGTCTCCCAAAAATCGGACACCCTCCACTTTGACATTAAATATCTCGCTTGTTTTTGGATGGATCTCGATGAAACTTTTTCTACGTGTTCCTTGGACTCTTGGCTTTCGATCCGCGCCACTGAAATCATCCTGCAACGATTAGCTTTTTCACCACGGTCCCGAGACGGAAAAATGAACCCTGCGCTTAAACGGATGAAGATAGAAACTTGTGCGTGGAAGCATCTTAAAATAGACTCTTCAACGATTAAAACAAAAAAAAGTTCATCCCTCTACGACCCCCAGAAGCAGAGATACGGATTTTCAAACATAAGCCTGCACCGCTCCCCTGGCCGCCCTGACCCCTCGCCGAGGGTCTCCCAAAAATCGGACACCCTCCACTTTGACATTAAATATCTCGCTTGTTTTTGGATGGATCTCGATGAAACTTTTTCTACGTGTTCCTTGGACTCTTGGCTTTCGATCCGCGCCACTGAATTCATCCTGCAACGATTAGCTTTTTCACCACGGTCCCGAGACGGAAAAATGAACCCTGCGCTTAAACGGATGAAGATAGAAACTTGTGCGTGGAAGCATCTTAAAATAGACTCTTCAACGATTAAAACAAAAAAAAGTTCATCCCTCTACGACCCCCAGAAGCAGAGATACGGATTTTCAAACATAAGCCTGCACCGCTCCCCTGGCCGCCCTGACCCCTCGCCGAGGGTCTCCCAAAAATCGGACACCCTCCACTTTGACATTAAATATCTCGCTTGTTTTTGGATGGATGTCGATGAAACTTTTTCTACGTGTTCCTTGGACTCTTGGCTTTCGATCCGCGCCACTGAAATCATCCTGCAACGATTAGCTTTTTCACCACGGTCCCGAGACGGAAAAATGAACCCTGCGCTTAAACGGATGAAGATAGAAACTTGTGCGTGGAAGCATCTTAAAATAGACTCTTCAACGATTAAAACAAAAAAAAGTTCATCCCTCTACGACCCCCAGAAGCAGAGATACGGATTTTCAAACATAAGCCTGCACCGCTCCCCTGGCCGCCCTGACCCCTCGCCAAGGGTCTCCCAAAAATCGGACACCCTCCACTTTGACATTAAATATCTCGCTTGTTTTTGGATGGATCTCGATGAAACTTTTTCTACGTGTTCCTTGGACTCTTGGCTTTCGATCCGCGCCACTGAAATCATCCTGCAACGATTAGCTTTTTCACCACGGTCCCGAGACGGAAAAATGAACCCTGCGCTTAAACGGATGAAGATAGAAACTTGTGCGTGGAAGCATCTTAAAATAGACTCTTCAACGATTAAAACAAAAAAAAGTTCATCCCTCTACGATCCCCAGAAGCAGAGATACGGATTTTCAAACATAAGCCTGCACCGCTCCCCTGGCCGCCCTGACCCCTCGCCGAGGGTCTCCCAAAAATCGGACACCCTCCACTTTGACATTAAATATCTCGCTTGTTTTTGGATGGATCTCGATGAAACTTTTTCTACGTGTTCCTTGGACTCTTGGCTTTCGATCCGCGCCACTGAATTCATCCTGCAACGATTAGCTTTTTCACCACGGTCCCGAGACGGAAAAATGAACCCTGCGCTTAAACGGATGAAGATAGAAACTTGTGCGTGGAAGCATCTTAAAATAGACTCTTCAACGATTAAAACAAAAAAAAGTTCATCCCTCTACGACCCCCAGAAGCAGAGATACGGATTTTCAAACATAAGCCTGCACCGCTCCCCTGGCCGCCCTGACCCCTCGCCAAGGGTCTCCCAAAAATCGGACACCCTCCACTTTGACATTAAATATCTCGCTTGTTTTTGGATGGATCTCGATGAAACTTTTTCTACGTGTTCCTTGGACTCTTGGCTTTCGATCCGCGCCACTGAAATCATCCTGCAACGATTAGCTTTTTCACCACGGTCCCGAGACGGAAAAATGAACCCTGCGCTTAAACGGATGAAGATAGAAACTTGTGCGTGGAAGCATCTTAAAATAGACTCTTCAACGATTAAAACAAAAAAAAGTTCATCCCTCTACGATCCCCAGAAGCAGAGATACGGATTTTCAAACATAAGCCTGCACCGCTCCCCTGGCCGCCCTGACCCCTCGCCGAGGGTCTCCCAAAAATCGGACACCCTCCACTTTGACATTAAATATCTCGCTTGTTTTTGGATGGATCTCGATGAAACTTTTTCTACGTGTTCCTTGGACTCTTGGCTTTCGATCCGCGCCACTGAATTCATCCTGCAACGATTAGCTTTTTCACCACGGTCCCGAGACGGAAAAATGAACCCTGCGCTTAAACGGATGAAGATAGAAACTTGTGCGTGGAAGCATCTTAAAATAGACTCTTCAACGATTAAAACAAAAAAAAGTTCATCCCTCTACGATCCCCAGAAGCAGAGATACGGATTTTCAAACATAAGCCTGCACCGCTCCCCTGGCCGCCCTGACCCCTCGCCGAGGGTCTCCCAAAAATCGGACACCCTCCACTTTGACATTAAATATCTCGCTTGTTTTTGGATGGATCTCGATGAAACTTTTTCTACGTGTTCCTTGGACTCTTGGCTTTCGATCCGCGCCACTGAAATCATCCTGCAACGATTAGCTTTTTCACCACGGTCCCGAGACGGAAAAATGAACCCTGCGCTTAAACGGATGAAGATAGAAACTTGTGCGTGGAAGCATCTTAAAATAGACTCTTCAACGATTAAAACAAAAAAAAGTTCATCCCTCTACGACCCCCAGAAGCAGAGATACGGATTTTCAAACATAAGCCTGCACCGCTCCCCTGGCCGCCCTGACCCCTCGCCGAGGGTCTCCCAAAAATCGGACACCCTCCACTTTGACATTAAATATCTCGCTTGTTTTTGGATGGATCTCGATGAAACTTTTTCTACGTGTTCCTTGGACTCTTGGCTTTCGATCCGCGCCACTGAAATCATCCTGCAACGATTAGCTTTTTCACCACGGTCCCGAGACGGAAAAATGAACCCTGCGCTTAAACGGATGAAGATAGAAACTTGTGCGTGGAAGCATCTTAAAATAGACTCTTCAACGATTAAAACAAAAAAAAGTTCATCCCTCTACGACCCCCAGAAGCAGAGATACGGATTTTCAAACATAAGCCTGCACCGCTCCCCTGGCCGCCCTGACCCCTCGCCGAGGGTCTCCCAAAAATCGGACACCCTCCACTTTGACATTAAATATCTCGCTTGTTTTTGGATGGATGTCGATGAAACTTTTTCTACGTGTTCCTTGGACTCTTGGCTTTCGATCCGCGCCACTGAAATCATCCTGCAACGATTAGCTTTTTCACCACGGTCCCGAGACGGAAAAATGAACCCTGCGCTTAAACGGATGAAGATAGAAACTTGTGCGTGGAAGCATCTTAAAATAGACTCTTCAACGATTAAAACAAAAAAAAGTTCATCCCTCTACGACCCCCAGAAGCAGAGATACGGATTTTCAAACATAAGCCTGCACCGCTCCCCTGGCCGCCCTGACCCCTCGCCAAGGGTCTCCCAAAAATCGGACACCCTCCACTTTGACATTAAATATCTCGCTTGTTTTTGGATGGATCTCGATGAAACTTTTTCTACGTGTTCCTTGGACTCTTGGCTTTCGATCCGCGCCACTGAAATCATCCTGCAACGATTAGCTTTTTCACCACGGTCCCGAGACGGAAAAATGAACCCTGCGCTTAAACGGATGAAGATAGAAACTTGTGCGTGGAAGCATCTTAAAATAGACTCTTCAACGATTAAAACAAAAAAAAGTTCATCCCTCTACGATCCCCAGAAGCAGAGATACGGATTTTCAAACATAAGCCTGCACCGCTCCCCTGGCCGCCCTGACCCCTCGCCGAGGGTCTCCCAAAAATCGGACACCCTCCACTTTGACATTAAATATCTCGCTTGTTTTTGGATGGATCTCGATGAAACTTTTTCTACGTGTTCCTTGGACTCTTGGCTTTCGATCCGCGCCACTGAATTCATCCTGCAACGATTAGCTTTTTCACCACGGTCCCGAGACGGAAAAATGAACCCTGCGCTTAAACGGATGAAGATAGAAACTTGTGCGTGGAAGCATCTTAAAATAGACTCTTCAACGATTAAAACAAAAAAAAGTTCATCCCTCTACGACCCCCAGAAGCAGAGATACGGATTTTCAAACATAAGCCTGCACCGCTCCCCTGGCCGCCCTGACCCCTCGCCGAGGGTCTCCCAAAAATCGGACACCCTCCACTTTGACATTAAATATCTCGCTTGTTTTTGGATGGATCTCGATGAAACTTTTTCTACGTGTTCCTTGGACTCTTGGCTTTCGATCCGCGCCACTGAAATCATCCTGCAACGATTAGCTTTTTCACCACGGTCCCGAGACGGAAAAATGAACCCTGCGCTTAAACGGATGAAGATAGAAACTTGTGCGTGGAAGCATCTTAAAATAGACTCTTCAACGATTAAAACAAAAAAAAGTTCATCCCTCTACGACCCCCAGAAGCAGAGATACGGATTTTCAAACATAAGCCTGCACCGCTCCCCTGGCCGCCCTGACCCCTCGCCCAGGGTCTCCCAAAAATCGGACACCCTCCACTTTGACATTAAATATCTCGCTTGTTTTTGGATGGATCTCGATGAAACTTTTTCTACGTGTTCCTTGGACTCTTGGCTTTCGATCCGCGCCACTGAAATCATCCTGCAACGATTAGCTTTTTCACCACGGTCCCGAGACGGAAAAATGAACCCTGCGCTTAAACGGATGAAGATAGAAACTTGTGCGTGGAAGCATCTTAAAATAGACTCTTCAACGATTAAAACAAAAAAAAGTTCATCCCTCTACGATCCCCAGAAGCAGAGATACGGATTTTCAAACATAAGCCTGCACCGCTCCCCTGGCCGCCCTGACCCCTCGCCGAGGGTCTCCCAAAAATCGGACACCCTCCACTTTGACATTAAATATCTCGCTTGTTTTTGGATGGATCTCGATGAAACTTTTTCTACGTGTTCCTTGGACTCTTGGCTTTCGATCCGCGCCACTGAATTCATCCTGCAACGATTAGCTTTTTCACCACGGTCCCGAGACGGAAAAATGAACCCTGCGCTTAAACGGATGAAGATAGAAACTTGTGCGTGGAAGCATCTTAAAATAGACTCTTCAACGATTAAAACAAAAAAAAGTTCATCCCTCTACGACCCCCAGAAGCAGAGATACGGATTTTCAAACATAAGCCTGCACCGCTCCCCTGGCCGCCCTGACCCCTCGCCAAGGGTCTCCCAAAAATCGGACACCCTCCACTTTGACATTAAATATCTCGCTTGTTTTTGGATGGATCTCGATGAAACTTTTTCTACGTGTTCCTTGGACTCTTGGCTTTCGATCCGCGCCACTGAAATCATCCTGCAACGATTAGCTTTTTCACCACGGTCCCGAGACGGAAAAATGAACCCTGCGCTTAAACGGATGAAGATAGAAACTTGTGCGTGGAAGCATCTTAAAATAGACTCTTCAACGATTAAAACAAAAAAAAGTTCATCCCTCTACGACCCCCAGAAGCAGAGATACGGATTTTCAAACATAAGCCTGCACCGCTCCCCTGGCCGCCCTGACCCCTCGCCAAGGGTCTCCCAAAAATCGGACACCCTCCACTTTGACATTAAATATCTCGCTTGTTTTTGGATGGATCTCGATGAAACTTTTTCTACGTGTTCCTTGGACTCTTGGCTTTCGATCCGCGCCACTGAAATCATCCTGCAACGATTAGCTTTTTCACCACGGTCCCGAGACGGAAAAATGAACCCTGCGCTTAAACGGATGAAGATAGAAACTTGTGCGTGGAAGCATCTTAAAATAGACTCTTCAACGATTAAAACAAAAAAAAGTTCATCCCTCTACGACCCCCAGAAGCAGAGATACGGATTTTCAAACATAAGCCTGCACCGCTCCCCTGGCCGCCCTGACCCCTCGCCAAGGGTCTCCCAAAAATCGGACACCCTCCACTTTGACATTAAATATCTCGCTTGTTTTTGGATGGATCTCGATGAAACTTTTTCTACGTGTTCCTTGGACTCTTGGCTTTCGATCCGCGCCACTGAATTCATCCTGCAACGATTAGCTTTTTCACCACGGTCCCGAGACGGAAAAATGAACCCTGCGCTTAAACGGATGAAGATAGAAACTTGTGCGTGGAAGCATCTTAAAATAGACTCTTCAACGATTAAAACAAAAAAAAGTTCATCCCTCTACGACCCCCAGAAGCAGAGATACGGATTTTCAAACATAAGCCTGCACCGCTCCCCTGGCCGCCCTGACCCCTCGCCGAGGGTCTCCCAAAAATCGGACACCCTCCACTTTGACATTAAATATCTCGCTTGTTTTTGGATGGATCTCGATGAAACTTTTTCTACGTGTTCCTTGGACTCTTGGCTTTCGATCCGCGCCACTGAAATCATCCTGCAACGATTAGCTTTTTCACCACGGTCCCGAGACGGAAAAATGAACCCTGCGCTTAAACGGATGAAGATAGAAACTTGTGCGTGGAAGCATCTTAAAATAGACTCTTCAACGATTAAAACAAAAAAAAGTTCATCCCTCTACGACCCCCAGAAGCAGAGATACGGATTTTCAAACATAAGCCTGCACCGCTCCCCTGGCCGCCCTGACCCCTCGCCCAGGGTCTCCCAAAAATCGGACACCCTCCACTTTGACATTAAATATCTCGCTTGTTTTTGGATGGATCTCGATGAAACTTTTTCTACGTGTTCCTTGGACTCTTGGCTTTCGATCCGCGCCACTGAAATCATCCTGCAACGATTAGCTTTTTCACCACGGTCCCGAGACGGAAAAATGAACCCTGCGCTTAAACGGATGAAGATAGAAACTTGTGCGTGGAAGCATCTTAAAATAGACTCTTCAACGATTAAAACAAAAAAAAGTTCATCCCTCTACGATCCCCAGAAGCAGAGATACGGATTTTCAAACATAAGCCTGCACCGCTCCCCTGGCCGCCCTGACCCCTCGCCGAGGGTCTCCCAAAAATCGGACACCCTCCACTTTGACATTAAATATCTCGCTTGTTTTTGGATGGATCTCGATGAAACTTTTTCTACGTGTTCCTTGGACTCTTGGCTTTCGATCCGCGCCACTGAATTCATCCTGCAACGATTAGCTTTTTCACCACGGTCCCGAGACGGAAAAATGAACCCTGCGCTTAAACGGATGAAGATAGAAACTTGTGCGTGGAAGCATCTTAAAATAGACTCTTCAACGATTAAAACAAAAAAAAGTTCATCCCTCTACGACCCCCAGAAGCAGAGATACGGATTTTCAAACATAAGCCTGCACCGCTCCCCTGGCCGCCCTGACCCCTCGCCAAGGGTCTCCCAAAAATCGGACACCCTCCACTTTGACATTAAATATCTCGCTTGTTTTTGGATGGATCTCGATGAAACTTTTTCTACGTGTTCCTTGGACTCTTGGCTTTCGATCCGCGCCACTGAAATCATCCTGCAACGATTAGCTTTTTCACCACGGTCCCGAGACGGAAAAATGAACCCTGCGCTTAAACGGATGAAGATAGAAACTTGTGCGTGGAAGCATCTTAAAATAGACTCTTCAACGATTAAAACAAAAAAAAGTTCATCCCTCTACGACCCCCAGAAGCAGAGATACGGATTTTCAAACATAAGCCTGCACCGCTCCCCTGGCCGCCCTGACCCCTCGCCAAGGGTCTCCCAAAAATCGGACACCCTCCACTTTGACATTAAATATCTCGCTTGTTTTTGGATGGATCTCGATGAAACTTTTTCTACGTGTTCCTTGGACTCTTGGCTTTCGATCCGCGCCACTGAATTCATCCTGCAACGATTAGCTTTTTCACCACGGTCCCGAGACGGAAAAATGAACCCTGCGCTTAAACGGATGAAGATAGAAACTTGTGCGTGGAAGCATCTTAAAATAGACTCTTCAACGATTAAAACAAAAAAAAGTTCATCCCTCTACGACCCCCAGAAGCAGAGATACGGATTTTCAAACATAAGCCTGCACCGCTCCCCTGGCCGCCCTGACCCCTCGCCGAGGGTCTCCCAAAAATCGGACACCCTCCACTTTGACATTAAATATCTCGCTTGTTTTTGGATGGATCTCGATGAAACTTTTTCTACGTGTTCCTTGGACTCTTGGCTTTCGATCCGCGCCACTGAAATCATCCTGCAACGATTAGCTTTTTCACCACGGTCCCGAGACGGAAAAATGAACCCTGCGCTTAAACGGATGAAGATAGAAACTTGTGCGTGGAAGCATCTTAAAATAGACTCTTCAACGATTAAAACAAAAAAAAGTTCATCCCTCTACGACCCCCAGAAGCAGAGATACGGATTTTCAAACATAAGCCTGCACCGCTCCCCTGGCCGCCCTGACCCCTCGCCAAGGGTCTCCCAAAAATCGGACACCCTCCACTTTGACATTAAATATCTCGCTTGTTTTTGGATGGATCTCGATGAAACTTTTTCTACGTGTTCCTTGGACTCTTGGCTTTCGATCCGCGCCACTGAAATCATCCTGCAACGATTAGCTTTTTCACCACGGTCCCGAGACGGAAAAATGAACCCTGCGCTTAAACGGATGAAGATAGAAACTTGTGCGTGGAAGCATCTTAAAATAGACTCTTCAACGATTAAAACAAAAAAAAGTTCATCCCTCTACGATCCCCAGAAGCAGAGATACGGATTTTCAAACATAAGCCTGCACCGCTCCCCTGGCCGCCCTGACCCCTCGCCGAGGGTCTCCCAAAAATCGGACACCCTCCACTTTGACATTAAATATCTCGCTTGTTTTTGGATGGATCTCGATGAAACTTTTTCTACGTGTTCCTTGGACTCTTGGCTTTCGATCCGCGCCACTGAATTCATCCTGCAACGATTAGCTTTTTCACCACGGTCCCGAGACGGAAAAATGAACCCTGCGCTTAAACGGATGAAGATAGAAACTTGTGCGTGGAAGCATCTTAAAATAGACTCTTCAACGATTAAAACAAAAAAAAGTTCATCCCTCTACGACCCCCAGAAGCAGAGATACGGATTTTCAAACATAAGCCTGCACCGCTCCCCTGGCCGCCCTGACCCCTCGCCAAGGGTCTCCCAAAAATCGGACACCCTCCACTTTGACATTAAATATCTCGCTTGTTTTTGGATGGATCTCGATGAAACTTTTTCTACGTGTTCCTTGGACTCTTGGCTTTCGATCCGCGCCACTGAAATCATCCTGCAACGATTAGCTTTTTCACCACGGTCCCGAGACGGAAAAATGAACCCTGCGCTTAAACGGATGAAGATAGAAACTTGTGCGTGGAAGCATCTTAAAATAGACTCTTCAACGATTAAAACAAAAAAAAGTTCATCCCTCTACGACCCCCAGAAGCAGAGATACGGATTTTCAAACATAAGCCTGCACCGCTCCCCTGGCCGCCCTGACCCCTCGCCAAGGGTCTCCCAAAAATCGGACACCCTCCACTTTGACATTAAATATCTCGCTTGTTTTTGGATGGATCTCGATGAAACTTTTTCTACGTGTTCCTTGGACTCTTGGCTTTCGATCCGCGCCACTGAAATCATCCTGCAACGATTAGCTTTTTCACCACGGTCCCGAGACGGAAAAATGAACCCTGCGCTTAAACGGATGAAGATAGAAACTTGTGCGTGGAAGCATCTTAAAATAGACTCTTCAACGATTAAAACAAAAAAAAGTTCATCCCTCTACGATCCCCAGAAGCAGAGATACGGATTTTCAAACATAAGCCTGCACCGCTCCCCTGGCCGCCCTGACCCCTCGCCGAGGGTCTCCCAAAAATCGGACACCCTCCACTTTGACATTAAATATCTCGCTTGTTTTTGGATGGATCTCGATGAAACTTTTTCTACGTGTTCCTTGGACTCTTGGCTTTCGATCCGCGCCACTGAATTCATCCTGCAACGATTAGCTTTTTCACCACGGTCCCGAGACGGAAAAATGAACCCTGCGCTTAAACGGATGAAGATAGAAACTTGTGCGTGGAAGCATCTTAAAATAGACTCTTCAACGATTAAAACAAAAAAAAGTTCATCCCTCTACGACCCCCAGAAGCAGAGATACGGATTTTCAAACATAAGCCTGCACCGCTCCCCTGGCCGCCCTGACCCCTCGCCGAGGGTCTCCCAAAAATCGGACACCCTCCACTTTGACATTAAATATCTCGCTTGTTTTTGGATGGATCTCGATGAAACTTTTTCTACGTGTTCCTTGGACTCTTGGCTTTCGATCCGCGCCACTGAATTCATCCTGCAACGATTAGCTTTTTCACCACGGTCCCGAGACGGAAAAATGAACCCTGCGCTTAAACGGATGAAGATAGAAACTTGTGCGTGGAAGCATCTTAAAATAGACTCTTCAACGATTAAAACAAAAAAAAGTTCATCCCTCTACGACCCCCAGAAGCAGAGATACGGATTTTCAAACATAAGCCTGCACCGCTCCCCTGGCCGCCCTGACCCCTCGCCGAGGGTCTCCCAAAAATCGGACACCCTCCACTTTGACATTAAATATCTCGCTTGTTTTTGGATGGATCTCGATGAAACTTTTTCTACGTGTTCCTTGGACTCTTGGCTTTCGATCCGCGCCACTGAAATCATCCTGCAACGATTAGCTTTTTCACCACGGTCCCGAGACGGAAAAATGAACCCTGCGCTTAAACGGATGAAGATAGAAACTTGTGCGTGGAAGCATCTTAAAATAGACTCTTCAACGATTAAAACAAAAAAAAGTTCATCCCTCTACGACCCCCAGAAGCAGAGATACGGATTTTCAAACATAAGCCTGCACCGCTCCCCTGGCCGCCCTGACCCCTCGCCGAGGGTCTCCCAAAAATCGGACACCCTCCACTTTGACATTAAATATCTCGCTTGTTTTTGGATGGATCTCGATGAAACTTTTTCTACGTGTTCCTTGGACTCTTGGCTTTCGATCCGCGCCACTGAATTCATCCTGCAACGATTAGCTTTTTCACCACGGTCCCGAGACGGAAAAATGAACCCTGCGCTTAAACGGATGAAGATAGAAACTTGTGCGTGGAAGCATCTTAAAATAGACTCTTCAACGATTAAAACAAAAAAAAGTTCATCCCTCTACGACCCCCAGAAGCAGAGATACGGATTTTCAAACATAAGCCTGCACCGCTCCCCTGGCCGCCCTGACCCCTCGCCGAGGGTCTCCCAAAAATCGGACACCCTCCACTTTGACATTAAATATCTCGCTTGTTTTTGGATGGATCTCGATGAAACTTTTTCTACGTGTTCCTTGGACTCTTGGCTTTCGATCCGCGCCACTGAATTCATCCTGCAACGATTAGCTTTTTCACCACGGTCCCGAGACGGAAAAATGAACCCTGCGCTTAAACGGATGAAGATAGAAACTTGTGCGTGGAAGCATCTTAAAATAGACTCTTCAACGATTAAAACAAAAAAAAGTTCATCCCTCTACGACCCCCAGAAGCAGAGATACGGATTTTCAAACATAAGCCTGCACCGCTCCCCTGGCCGCCCTGACCCCTCGCCGAGGGTCTCCCAAAAATCGGACACCCTCCACTTTGACATTAAATATCTCGCTTGTTTTTGGATGGATCTCGATGAAACTTTTTCTACGTGTTCCTTGGACTCTTGGCTTTCGATCCGCGCCACTGAATTCATCCTGCAACGATTAGCTTTTTCACCACGGTCCCGAGACGGAAAAATGAACCCTGCGCTTAAACGGATGAAGATAGAAACTTGTGCGTGGAAGCATCTTAAAATAGACTCTTCAACGATTAAAACAAAAAAAAGTTCATCCCTCTACGACCCCCAGAAGCAGAGATACGGATTTTCAAACATAAGCCTGCACCGCTCCCCTGGCCGCCCTGACCCCTCGCCAAGGGTCTCCCAAAAATCGGACACCCTCCACTTTGACATTAAATATCTCGCTTGTTTTTGGATGGATCTCGATGAAACTTTTTCTACGTGTTCCTTGGACTCTTGGCTTTCGATCCGCGCCACTGAAATCATCCTGCAACGATTAGCTTTTTCACCACGGTCCCGAGACGGAAAAATGAACCCTGCGCTTAAACGGATGAAGATAGAAACTTGTGCGTGGAAGCATCTTAAAATAGACTCTTCAACGATTAAAACAAAAAAAAGTTCATCCCTCTACGACCCCCAGAAGCAGAGATACGGATTTTCAAACATAAGCCTGCACCGCTCCCCTGGCCGCCCTGACCCCTCGCCGAGGGTCTCCCAAAAATCGGACACCCTCCACTTTGACATTAAATATCTCGCTTGTTTTTGGATGGATCTCGATGAAACTTTTTCTACGTGTTCCTTGGACTCTTGGCTTTCGATCCGCGCCACTGAATTCATCCTGCAACGATTAGCTTTTTCACCACGGTCCCGAGACGGAAAAATGAACCCTGCGCTTAAACGGATGAAGATAGAAACTTGTGCGTGGAAGCATCTTAAAATAGACTCTTCAACGATTAAAACAAAAAAAAGTTCATCCCTCTACGATCCCCAGAAGCAGAGATACGGATTTTCAAACATAAGCCTGCACCGCTCCCCTGGCCGCCCTGACCCCTCGCCGAGGGTCTCCCAAAAATCGGACACCCTCCACTTTGACATTAAATATCTCGCTTGTTTTTGGATGGATCTCGATGAAACTTTTTCTACGTGTTCCTTGGACTCTTGGCTTTCGATCCGCGCCACTGAATTCATCCTGCAACGATTAGCTTTTTCACCACGGTCCCGAGACGGAAAAATGAACCCTGCGCTTAAACGGATGAAGATAGAAACTTGTGCGTGGAAGCATCTTAAAATAGACTCTTCAACGATTAAAACAAAAAAAAGTTCATCCCTCTACGACCCCCAGAAGCAGAGATACGGATTTTCAAACATAAGCCTGCACCGCTCCCCTGGCCGCCCTGACCCCTCGCCAAGGGTCTCCCAAAAATCGGACACCCTCCACTTTGACATTAAATATCTCGCTTGTTTTTGGATGGATCTCGATGAAACTTTTTCTACGTGTTCCTTGGACTCTTGGCTTTCGATCCGCGCCACTGAAATCATCCTGCAACGATTAGCTTTTTCACCACGGTCCCGAGACGGAAAAATGAACCCTGCGCTTAAACGGATGAAGATAGAAACTTGTGCGTGGAAGCATCTTAAAATAGACTCTTCAACGATTAAAACAAAAAAAAGTTCATCCCTCTACGATCCCCAGAAGCAGAGATACGGATTTTCAAACATAAGCCTGCACCGCTCCCCTGGCCGCCCTGACCCCTCGCCGAGGGTCTCCCAAAAATCGGACACCCTCCACTTTGACATTAAATATCTCGCTTGTTTTTGGATGGATCTCGATGAAACTTTTTCTACGTGTTCCTTGGACTCTTGGCTTTCGATCCGCGCCACTGAATTCATCCTGCAACGATTAGCTTTTTCACCACGGTCCCGAGACGGAAAAATGAACCCTGCGCTTAAACGGATGAAGATAGAAACTTGTGCGTGGAAGCATCTTAAAATAGACTCTTCAACGATTAAAACAAAAAAAAGTTCATCCCTCTACGACCCCCAGAAGCAGAGATACGGATTTTCAAACATAAGCCTGCACCGCTCCCCTGGCCGCCCTGACCCCTCGCCGAGGGTCTCCCAAAAATCGGACACCCTCCACTTTGACATTAAATATCTCGCTTGTTTTTGGATGGATGTCGATGAAACTTTTTCTACGTGTTCCTTGGACTCTTGGCTTTCGATCCGCGCCACTGAAATCATCCTGCAACGATTAGCTTTTTCACCACGGTCCCGAGACGGAAAAATGAACCCTGCGCTTAAACGGATGAAGATAGAAACTTGTGCGTGGAAGCATCTTAAAATAGACTCTTCAACGATTAAAACAAAAAAAAGTTCATCCCTCTACGACCCCCAGAAGCAGAGATACGGATTTTCAAACATAAGCCTGCACCGCTCCCCTGGCCGCCCTGACCCCTCGCCAAGGGTCTCCCAAAAATCGGACACCCTCCACTTTGACATTAAATATCTCGCTTGTTTTTGGATGGATCTCGATGAAACTTTTTCTACGTGTTCCTTGGACTCTTGGCTTTCGATCCGCGCCACTGAAATCATCCTGCAACGATTAGCTTTTTCACCACGGTCCCGAGACGGAAAAATGAACCCTGCGCTTAAACGGATGAAGATAGAAACTTGTGCGTGGAAGCATCTTAAAATAGACTCTTCAACGATTAAAACAAAAAAAAGTTCATCCCTCTACGACCCCCAGAAGCAGAGATACGGATTTTCAAACATAAGCCTGCACCGCTCCCCTGGCCGCCCTGACCCCTCGCCGAGGGTCTCCCAAAAATCGGACACCCTCCACTTTGACATTAAATATCTCGCTTGTTTTTGGATGGATCTCGATGAAACTTTTTCTACGTGTTCCTTGGACTCTTGGCTTTCGATCCGCGCCACTGAAATCATCCTGCAACGATTAGCTTTTTCACCACGGTCCCGAGACGGAAAAATGAACCCTGCGCTTAAACGGATGAAGATAGAAACTTGTGCGTGGAAGCATCTTAAAATAGACTCTTCAACGATTAAAACAAAAAAAAGTTCATCCCTCTACGACCCCCAGAAGCAGAGATACGGATTTTCAAACATAAGCCTGCACCGCTCCCCTGGCCGCCCTGACCCCTCGCCGAGGGTCTCCCAAAAATCGGACACCCTCCACTTTGACATTAAATATCTCGCTTGTTTTTGGATGGATCTCGATGAAACTTTTTCTACGTGTTCCTTGGACTCTTGGCTTTCGATCCGCGCCACTGAATTCATCCTGCAACGATTAGCTTTTTCACCACGGTCCCGAGACGGAAAAATGAACCCTGCGCTTAAACGGATGAAGATAGAAACTTGTGCGTGGAAGCATCTTAAAATAGACTCTTCAACGATTAAAACAAAAAAAAGTTCATCCCTCTACGACCCCCAGAAGCAGAGATACGGATTTTCAAACATAAGCCTGCACCGCTCCCCTGGCCGCCCTGACCCCTCGCCGAGGGTCTCCCAAAAATCGGACACCCTCCACTTTGACATTAAATATCTCGCTTGTTTTTGGATGGATCTCGATGAAACTTTTTCTACGTGTTCCTTGGACTCTTGGCTTTCGATCCGCGCCACTGAAATCATCCTGCAACGATTAGCTTTTTCACCACGGTCCCGAGACGGAAAAATGAACCCTGCGCTTAAACGGATGAAGATAGAAACTTGTGCGTGGAAGCATCTTAAAATAGACTCTTCAACGATTAAAACAAAAAAAAGTTCATCCCTCTACGATCCCCAGAAGCAGAGATACGGATTTTCAAACATAAGCCTGCACCGCTCCCCTGGCCGCCCTGACCCCTCGCCGAGGGTCTCCCAAAAATCGGACACCCTCCACTTTGACATTAAATATCTCGCTTGTTTTTGGATGGATCTCGATGAAACTTTTTCTACGTGTTCCTTGGACTCTTGGCTTTCGATCCGCGCCACTGAATTCATCCTGCAACGATTAGCTTTTTCACCACGGTCCCGAGACGGAAAAATGAACCCTGCGCTTAAACGGATGAAGATAGAAACTTGTGCGTGGAAGCATCTTAAAATAGACTCTTCAACGATTAAAACAAAAAAAAGTTCATCCCTCTACGACCCCCAGAAGCAGAGATACGGATTTTCAAACATAAGCCTGCACCGCTCCCCTGGCCGCCCTGACCCCTCGCCGAGGGTCTCCCAAAAATCGGACACCCTCCACTTTGACATTAAATATCTCGCTTGTTTTTGGATGGATGTCGATGAAACTTTTTCTACGTGTTCCTTGGACTCTTGGCTTTCGATCCGCGCCACTGAAATCATCCTGCAACGATTAGCTTTTTCACCACGGTCCCGAGACGGAAAAATGAACCCTGCGCTTAAACGGATGAAGATAGAAACTTGTGCGTGGAAGCATCTTAAAATAGACTCTTCAACGATTAAAACAAAAAAAAGTTCATCCCTCTACGACCCCCAGAAGCAGAGATACGGATTTTCAAACATAAGCCTGCACCGCTCCCCTGGCCGCCCTGACCCCTCGCCGAGGGTCTCCCAAAAATCGGACACCCTCCACTTTGACATTAAATATCTCGCTTGTTTTTGGATGGATCTCGATGAAACTTTTTCTACGTGTTCCTTGGACTCTTGGCTTTCGATCCGCGCCACTGAATTCATCCTGCAACGATTAGCTTTTTCACCACGGTCCCGAGACGGAAAAATGAACCCTGCGCTTAAACGGATGAAGATAGAAACTTGTGCGTGGAAGCATCTTAAAATAGACTCTTCAACGATTAAAACAAAAAAAAGTTCATCCCTCTACGACCCCCAGAAGCAGAGATACGGATTTTCAAACATAAGCCTGCACCGCTCCCCTGGCCGCCCTGACCCCTCGCCGAGGGTCTCCCAAAAATCGGACACCCTCCACTTTGACATTAAATATCTCGCTTGTTTTTGGATGGATCTCGATGAAACTTTTTCTACGTGTTCCTTGGACTCTTGGCTTTCGATCCGCGCCACTGAAATCATCCTGCAACGATTAGCTTTTTCACCACGGTCCCGAGACGGAAAAATGAACCCTGCGCTTAAACGGATGAAGATAGAAACTTGTGCGTGGAAGCATCTTAAAATAGACTCTTCAACGATTAAAACAAAAAAAAGTTCATCCCTCTACGACCCCCAGAAGCAGAGATACGGATTTTCAAACATAAGCCTGCACCGCTCCCCTGGCCGCCCTGACCCCTCGCCGAGGGTCTCCCAAAAATCGGACACCCTCCACTTTGACATTAAATATCTCGCTTGTTTTTGGATGGATCTCGATGAAACTTTTTCTACGTGTTCCTTGGACTCTTGGCTTTCGATCCGCGCCACTGAAATCATCCTGCAACGATTAGCTTTTTCACCACGGTCCCGAGACGGAAAAATGAACCCTGCGCTTAAACGGATGAAGATAGAAACTTGTGCGTGGAAGCATCTTAAAATAGACTCTTCAACGATTAAAACAAAAAAAAGTTCATCCCTCTACGACCCCCAGAAGCAGAGATACGGATTTTCAAACATAAGCCTGCACCGCTCCCCTGGCCGCCCTGACCCCTCGCCGAGGGTCTCCCAAAAATCGGACACCCTCCACTTTGACATTAAATATCTCGCTTGTTTTTGGATGGATCTCGATGAAACTTTTTCTACGTGTTCCTTGGACTCTTGGCTTTCGATCCGCGCCACTGAATTCATCCTGCAACGATTAGCTTTTTCACCACGGTCCCGAGACGGAAAAATGAACCCTGCGCTTAAACGGATGAAGATAGAAACTTGTGCGTGGAAGCATCTTAAAATAGACTCTTCAACGATTAAAACAAAAAAAAGTTCATCCCTCTACGACCCCCAGAAGCAGAGATACGGATTTTCAAACATAAGCCTGCACCGCTCCCCTGGCCGCCCTGACCCCTCGCCGAGGGTCTCCCAAAAATCGGACACCCTCCACTTTGACATTAAATATCTCGCTTGTTTTTGGATGGATCTCGATGAAACTTTTTCTACGTGTTCCTTGGACTCTTGGCTTTCGATCCGCGCCACTGAAATCATCCTGCAACGATTAGCTTTTTCACCACGGTCCCGAGACGGAAAAATGAACCCTGCGCTTAAACGGATGAAGATAGAAACTTGTGCGTGGAAGCATCTTAAAATAGACTCTTCAACGATTAAAACAAAAAAAAGTTCATCCCTCTACGATCCCCAGAAGCAGAGATACGGATTTTCAAACATAAGCCTGCACCGCTCCCCTGGCCGCCCTGACCCCTCGCCGAGGGTCTCCCAAAAATCGGACACCCTCCACTTTGACATTAAATATCTCGCTTGTTTTTGGATGGATCTCGATGAAACTTTTTCTACGTGTTCCTTGGACTCTTGGCTTTCGATCCGCGCCACTGAATTCATCCTGCAACGATTAGCTTTTTCACCACGGTCCCGAGACGGAAAAATGAACCCTGCGCTTAAACGGATGAAGATAGAAACTTGTGCGTGGAAGCATCTTAAAATAGACTCTTCAACGATTAAAACAAAAAAAAGTTCATCCCTCTACGACCCCCAGAAGCAGAGATACGGATTTTCAAACATAAGCCTGCACCGCTCCCCTGGCCGCCCTGACCCCTCGCCGAGGGTCTCCCAAAAATCGGACACCCTCCACTTTGACATTAAATATCTCGCTTGTTTTTGGATGGATGTCGATGAAACTTTTTCTACGTGTTCCTTGGACTCTTGGCTTTCGATCCGCGCCACTGAAATCATCCTGCAACGATTAGCTTTTTCACCACGGTCCCGAGACGGAAAAATGAACCCTGCGCTTAAACGGATGAAGATAGAAACTTGTGCGTGGAAGCATCTTAAAATAGACTCTTCAACGATTAAAACAAAAAAAAGTTCATCCCTCTACGACCCCCAGAAGCAGAGATACGGATTTTCAAACATAAGCCTGCACCGCTCCCCTGGCCGCCCTGACCCCTCGCCGAGGGTCTCCCAAAAATCGGACACCCTCCACTTTGACATTAAATATCTCGCTTGTTTTTGGATGGATCTCGATGAAACTTTTTCTACGTGTTCCTTGGACTCTTGGCTTTCGATCCGCGCCACTGAATTCATCCTGCAACGATTAGCTTTTTCACCACGGTCCCGAGACGGAAAAATGAACCCTGCGCTTAAACGGATGAAGATAGAAACTTGTGCGTGGAAGCATCTTAAAATAGACTCTTCAACGATTAAAACAAAAAAAAGTTCATCCCTCTACGACCCCCAGAAGCAGAGATACGGATTTTCAAACATAAGCCTGCACCGCTCCCCTGGCCGCCCTGACCCCTCGCCGAGGGTCTCCCAAAAATCGGACACCCTCCACTTTGACATTAAATATCTCGCTTGTTTTTGGATGGATCTCGATGAAACTTTTTCTACGTGTTCCTTGGACTCTTGGCTTTCGATCCGCGCCACTGAAATCATCCTGCAACGATTAGCTTTTTCACCACGGTCCCGAGACGGAAAAATGAACCCTGCGCTTAAACGGATGAAGATAGAAACTTGTGCGTGGAAGCATCTTAAAATAGACTCTTCAACGATTAAAACAAAAAAAAGTTCATCCCTCTACGACCCCCAGAAGCAGAGATACGGATTTTCAAACATAAGCCTGCACCGCTCCCCTGGCCGCCCTGACCCCTCGCCGAGGGTCTCCCAAAAATCGGACACCCTCCACTTTGACATTAAATATCTCGCTTGTTTTTGGATGGATCTCGATGAAACTTTTTCTACGTGTTCCTTGGACTCTTGGCTTTCGATCCGCGCCACTGAAATCATCCTGCAACGATTAGCTTTTTCACCACGGTCCCGAGACGGAAAAATGAACCCTGCGCTTAAACGGATGAAGATAGAAACTTGTGCGTGGAAGCATCTTAAAATAGACTCTTCAACGATTAAAACAAAAAAAAGTTCATCCCTCTACGACCCCCAGAAGCAGAGATACGGATTTTCAAACATAAGCCTGCACCGCTCCCCTGGCCGCCCTGACCCCTCGCCGAGGGTCTCCCAAAAATCGGACACCCTCCACTTTGACATTAAATATCTCGCTTGTTTTTGGATGGATCTCGATGAAACTTTTTCTACGTGTTCCTTGGACTCTTGGCTTTCGATCCGCGCCACTGAATTCATCCTGCAACGATTAGCTTTTTCACCACGGTCCCGAGACGGAAAAATGAACCCTGCGCTTAAACGGATGAAGATAGAAACTTGTGCGTGGAAGCATCTTAAAATAGACTCTTCAACGATTAAAACAAAAAAAAGTTCATCCCTCTACGACCCCCAGAAGCAGAGATACGGATTTTCAAACATAAGCCTGCACCGCTCCCCTGGCCGCCCTGACCCCTCGCCGAGGGTCTCCCAAAAATCGGACACCCTCCACTTTGACATTAAATATCTCGCTTGTTTTTGGATGGATCTCGATGAAACTTTTTCTACGTGTTCCTTGGACTCTTGGCTTTCGATCCGCGCCACTGAAATCATCCTGCAACGATTAGCTTTTTCACCACGGTCCCGAGACGGAAAAATGAACCCTGCGCTTAAACGGATGAAGATAGAAACTTGTGCGTGGAAGCATCTTAAAATAGACTCTTCAACGATTAAAACAAAAAAAAGTTCATCCCTCTACGATCCCCAGAAGCAGAGATACGGATTTTCAAACATAAGCCTGCACCGCTCCCCTGGCCGCCCTGACCCCTCGCCGAGGGTCTCCCAAAAATCGGACACCCTCCACTTTGACATTAAATATCTCGCTTGTTTTTGGATGGATCTCGATGAAACTTTTTCTACGTGTTCCTTGGACTCTTGGCTTTCGATCCGCGCCACTGAATTCATCCTGCAACGATTAGCTTTTTCACCACGGTCCCGAGACGGAAAAATGAACCCTGCGCTTAAACGGATGAAGATAGAAACTTGTGCGTGGAAGCATCTTAAAATAGACTCTTCAACGATTAAAACAAAAAAAAGTTCATCCCTCTACGACCCCCAGAAGCAGAGATACGGATTTTCAAACATAAGCCTGCACCGCTCCCCTGGCCGCCCTGACCCCTCGCCGAGGGTCTCCCAAAAATCGGACACCCTCCACTTTGACATTAAATATCTCGCTTGTTTTTGGATGGATGTCGATGAAACTTTTTCTACGTGTTCCTTGGACTCTTGGCTTTCGATCCGCGCCACTGAAATCATCCTGCAACGATTAGCTTTTTCACCACGGTCCCGAGACGGAAAAATGAACCCTGCGCTTAAACGGATGAAGATAGAAACTTGTGCGTGGAAGCATCTTAAAATAGACTCTTCAACGATTAAAACAAAAAAAAGTTCATCCCTCTACGACCCCCAGAAGCAGAGATACGGATTTTCAAACATAAGCCTGCACCGCTCCCCTGGCCGCCCTGACCCCTCGCCGAGGGTCTCCCAAAAATCGGACACCCTCCACTTTGACATTAAATATCTCGCTTGTTTTTGGATGGATCTCGATGAAACTTTTTCTACGTGTTCCTTGGACTCTTGGCTTTCGATCCGCGCCACTGAATTCATCCTGCAACGATTAGCTTTTTCACCACGGTCCCGAGACGGAAAAATGAACCCTGCGCTTAAACGGATGAAGATAGAAACTTGTGCGTGGAAGCATCTTAAAATAGACTCTTCAACGATTAAAACAAAAAAAAGTTCATCCCTCTACGACCCCCAGAAGCAGAGATACGGATTTTCAAACATAAGCCTGCACCGCTCCCCTGGCCGCCCTGACCCCTCGCCGAGGGTCTCCCAAAAATCGGACACCCTCCACTTTGACATTAAATATCTCGCTTGTTTTTGGATGGATCTCGATGAAACTTTTTCTACGTGTTCCTTGGACTCTTGGCTTTCGATCCGCGCCACTGAAATCATCCTGCAACGATTAGCTTTTTCACCACGGTCCCGAGACGGAAAAATGAACCCTGCGCTTAAACGGATGAAGATAGAAACTTGTGCGTGGAAGCATCTTAAAATAGACTCTTCAACGATTAAAACAAAAAAAAGTTCATCCCTCTACGATCCCCAGAAGCAGAGATACGGATTTTCAAACATAAGCCTGCACCGCTCCCCTGGCCGCCCTGACCCCTCGCCGAGGGTCTCCCAAAAATCGGACACCCTCCACTTTGACATTAAATATCTCGCTTGTTTTTGGATGGATCTCGATGAAACTTTTTCTACGTGTTCCTTGGACTCTTGGCTTTCGATCCGCGCCACTGAATTCATCCTGCAACGATTAGCTTTTTCACCACGGTCCCGAGACGGAAAAATGAACCCTGCGCTTAAACGGATGAAGATAGAAACTTGTGCGTGGAAGCATCTTAAAATAGACTCTTCAACGATTAAAACAAAAAAAAGTTCATCCCTCTACGACCCCCAGAAGCAGAGATACGGATTTTCAAACATAAGCCTGCACCGCTCCCCTGGCCGCCCTGACCCCTCGCCGAGGGTCTCCCAAAAATCGGACACCCTCCACTTTGACATTAAATATCTCGCTTGTTTTTGGATGGATGTCGATGAAACTTTTTCTACGTGTTCCTTGGACTCTTGGCTTTCGATCCGCGCCACTGAAATCATCCTGCAACGATTAGCTTTTTCACCACGGTCCCGAGACGGAAAAATGAACCCTGCGCTTAAACGGATGAAGATAGAAACTTGTGCGTGGAAGCATCTTAAAATAGACTCTTCAACGATTAAAACAAAAAAAAGTTCATCCCTCTACGACCCCCAGAAGCAGAGATACGGATTTTCAAACATAAGCCTGCACCGCTCCCCTGGCCGCCCTGACCCCTCGCCGAGGGTCTCCCAAAAATCGGACACCCTCCACTTTGACATTAAATATCTCGCTTGTTTTTGGATGGATGTCGATGAAACTTTTTCTACGTGTTCCTTGGACTCTTGGCTTTCGATCCGCGCCACTGAAATCATCCTGCAACGATTAGCTTTTTCACCACGGTCCCGAGACGGAAAAATGAACCCTGCGCTTAAACGGATGAAGATAGAAACTTGTGCGTGGAAGCATCTTAAAATAGACTCTTCAACGATTAAAACAAAAAAAAGTTCATCCCTCTACGACCCCCAGAAGCAGAGATACGGATTTTCAAACATAAGCCTGCACCGCTCCCCTGGCCGCCCTGACCCCTCGCCGAGGGTCTCCCAAAAATCGGACACCCTCCACTTTGACATTAAATATCTCGCTTGTTTTTGGATGGATCTCGATGAAACTTTTTCTACGTGTTCCTTGGACTCTTGGCTTTCGATCCGCGCCACTGAAATCATCCTGCAACGATTAGCTTTTTCACCACGGTCCCGAGACGGAAAAATGAACCCTGCGCTTAAACGGATGAAGATAGAAACTTGTGCGTGGAAGCATCTTAAAATAGACTCTTCAACGATTAAAACAAAAAAAAGTTCATCCCTCTACGATCCCCAGAAGCAGAGATACGGATTTTCAAACATAAGCCTGCACCGCTCCCCTGGCCGCCCTGACCCCTCGCCGAGGGTCTCCCAAAAATCGGACACCCTCCACTTTGACATTAAATATCTCGCTTGTTTTTGGATGGATCTCGATGAAACTTTTTCTACGTGTTCCTTGGACTCTTGGCTTTCGATCCGCGCCACTGAATTCATCCTGCAACGATTAGCTTTTTCACCACGGTCCCGAGACGGAAAAATGAACCCTGCGCTTAAACGGATGAAGATAGAAACTTGTGCGTGGAAGCATCTTAAAATAGACTCTTCAACGATTAAAACAAAAAAAAGTTCATCCCTCTACGACCCCCAGAAGCAGAGATACGGATTTTCAAACATAAGCCTGCACCGCTCCCCTGGCCGCCCTGACCCCTCGCCGAGGGTCTCCCAAAAATCGGACACCCTCCACTTTGACATTAAATATCTCGCTTGTTTTTGGATGGATGTCGATGAAACTTTTTCTACGTGTTCCTTGGACTCTTGGCTTTCGATCCGCGCCACTGAAATCATCCTGCAACGATTAGCTTTTTCACCACGGTCCCGAGACGGAAAAATGAACCCTGCGCTTAAACGGATGAAGATAGAAACTTGTGCGTGGAAGCATCTTAAAATAGACTCTTCAACGATTAAAACAAAAAAAAGTTCATCCCTCTACGACCCCCAGAAGCAGAGATACGGATTTTCAAACATAAGCCTGCACCGCTCCCCTGGCCGCCCTGACCCCTCGCCGAGGGTCTCCCAAAAATCGGACACCCTCCACTTTGACATTAAATATCTCGCTTGTTTTTGGATGGATGTCGATGAAACTTTTTCTACGTGTTCCTTGGACTCTTGGCTTTCGATCCGCGCCACTGAAATCATCCTGCAACGATTAGCTTTTTCACCACGGTCCCGAGACGGAAAAATGAACCCTGCGCTTAAACGGATGAAGATAGAAACTTGTACGTGGAAGCATCTTAAAATAGACTCTTCAACGATTAAAACAAAAAAAAGTTCATCCCTCTACGACCCCCAGAAGCAGAGATACGGATTTTCAAACATAAGCCTGCACCGCTCCCCTGGCCGCCCTGACCCCTCGCCAAGGGTCTCCCAAAAATCGGACACCCTCCACTTTGACATTAAATATCTCGCTTGTTTTTGGATGGATCTCGATGAAACTTTTTCTACGTGTTCCTTGGACTCTTGGCTTTCGATCCGCGCCACTGAAATCATCCTGCAACGATTAGCTTTTTCACCACGGTCCCGAGACGGAAAAATGAACCCTGCGCTTAAACGGATGAAGATAGAAACTTGTGCGTGGAAGCATCTTAAAATAGACTCTTCAACGATTAAAACAAAAAAAAGTTCATCCCTCTACGACCCCCAGAAGCAGAGATACGGATTTTCAAACATAAGCCTGCACCGCTCCCCTGGCCGCCCTGACCCCTCGCCAAGGGTCTCCCAAAAATCGGACACCCTCCACTTTGACATTAAATATCTCGCTTGTTTTTGGATGGATCTCGATGAAACTTTTTCTACGTGTTCCTTGGACTCTTGGCTTTCGATCCGCGCCACTGAAATCATCCTGCGACGATTAGCTTTTTCACCACGGTCCCGAGACGGAAAAATGAACCCTGCGCTTAAACGGATGAAGATAGAAACTTGTGCGTGGAAGCATCTTAAAATAGACTCTTCAACGATTAAAACAAAAAAAAGTTCATCCCTCTACGATCCCCAGAAGCAGAGATACGGATTTTCAAACATAAGCCTGCACCGCTCCCCTGGCCGCCCTGACCCCTCGCCGAGGGTCTCCCAAAAATCGGACACCCTCCACTTTGACATTAAATATCTCGCTTGTTTTTGGATGGATCTCGATGAAACTTTTTCTACGTGTTCCTTGGACTCTTGGCTTTCGATCCGCGCCACTGAAATCATCCTGCAACGATTAGCTTTTTCACCACGGTCCCGAGACGGAAAAATGAACCCTGCGCTTAAACGGATGAAGATAGAAACTTGTGCGTGGAAGCATCTTAAAATAGACTCTTCAACGATTAAAACAAAAAAAAGTTCATCCCTCTACGACCCCCAGAAGCAGAGATACGGATTTTCAAACATAAGCCTGCACCGCTCCCCTGGCCGCCCTGACCCCTCGCCAAGGGTCTCCCAAAAATCGGACACCCTCCACTTTGACATTAAATATCTCGCTTGTTTTTGGATGGATCTCGATGAAACTTTTTCTACGTGTTCCTTGGACTCTTGGCTTTCGATCCGCGCCACTGAATTCATCCTGCAACGATTAGCTTTTTCACCACGGTCCCGAGACGGAAAAATGAACCCTGCGCTTAAACGGATGAAGATAGAAACTTGTGCGTGGAAGCATCTTAAAATAGACTCTTCAACGATTAAAACAAAAAAAAGTTCATCCCTCTACGACCCCCAGAAGCAGAGATACGGATTTTCAAACATAAGCCTGCACCGCTCCCCTGGCCGCCCTGACCCCTCGCCGAGGGTCTCCCAAAAATCGGACACCCTCCACTTTGACATTAAATATCTCGCTTGTTTTTGGATGGATCTCGATGAAACTTTTTCTACGTGTTCCTTGGACTCTTGGCTTTCGATCCGCGCCACTGAAATCATCCTGCAACGATTAGCTTTTTCACCACGGTCCCGAGACGGAAAAATGAACCCTGCGCTTAAACGGATGAAGATAGAAACTTGTGCGTGGAAGCATCTTAAAATAGACTCTTCAACGATTAAAACAAAAAAAAGTTCATCCCTCTACGACCCCCAGAAGCAGAGATACGGATTTTCAAACATAAGCCTGCACCGCTCCCCTGGCCGCCCTGACCCCTCGCCAAGGGTCTCCCAAAAATCGGACACCCTCCACTTTGACATTAAATATCTCGCTTGTTTTTGGATGGATCTCGATGAAACTTTTTCTACGTGTTCCTTGGACTCTTGGCTTTCGATCCGCGCCACTGAATTCATCCTGCAACGATTAGCTTTTTCACCACGGTCCCGAGACGGAAAAATGAACCCTGCGCTTAAACGGATGAAGATAGAAACTTGTGCGTGGAAGCATCTTAAAATAGACTCTTCAACGATTAAAACATAAAAAAATTCATCCCTTTACGGCCCCCAGTAGCCGAGAAACGGAAATTTAAACTTTTGTAAATTATATTTAATTAGGGTTATAGTTATTTTAATTATTTGTATTGGATAACTAAATTTCTTTGACGACTTCATATTAAAGTAGCTTCAAAATTATTAGAAAATAGGGAGTACATGTTATAACTAAATGGTAATTAAGTACTGTTCTCTTCTTCTCGTCAAATTCATCTAATAGAGAAACTTTACATAATGAAGGAAAGAAAATACAATAAGCGCAACCTGCCTTCTTTCACTCCCACTTCGCAACAAAAAGGTTTCAAAAATTAATTAATGCGTGCGGTGAAACGACCCTCAAATACCTGCATCATTCCCCCTGCGATCCAATTAATATTTTAATACTCCATCGATTAAATTCGATTAACTTGCAAAAGAATATCTCATCATCTAATAATAATTACCCTTATTTACTGTTTTATAATGTACAATTCTCCATACATTTTGTCAATTAAAATCATTTCGAAATAAAGCACCAGGCCAGATTGTAAAATTACGTCGGTACCGAGATCGGGATGAAATTACAAGGAATTAATTATTTGCGAATCCAGCAAGTAGTGAGGATGCACAGAAGTAAATTAGTCGCGATAACAGAATCATCATGAAATAATTCACCGTTAACATATGTAATGTTGGAAGTGCAATCAGCATACACGTCGAACAAACATTTTTCAATGAATCAGCAGAGAACTTGCACACGGATAGAATAAAATCACAACAGAAGTCTGCTACGCTATACCTACGAGTCACTTTTCGGAATATTACATAATTAACAGCAAACACAATCGATTAAGTCCCTAATCGAATAATTGGTTATGTAACAAAAATTGATAGTGCTAGCGCTTCTATTCAAAGATCCATGGAAATATAATGCTTCAAAAAATCCAAAAAAAAGCGGCCACATCTAAATCAGCCTAAAGTCCAAGCGAATGTACCTCAACTTAACACCGGAAAGGGTTGAGGAGACCCGCGAATTCCAGATAGTAATTTCTGCGAAAGAGCAAAAGTTAAATCGTGCAAATTTCATAGTTCCCTCTCGAATCATTTCGGCTGTTTCTGAATCATTAAATACCGAAGTTACACCTCGGTGGAATTCTTGCATTTCGCGGGGCAAGGGTGTTTGAAATTCCACCTGAAATTTTCGCGACAACTTTAACATTCAAGGGGCGCACTCTGAGCGACCTGTTTGTCCCGAATTTAGCGGATATCGCGGTTGTTTTTATCGACTCTTTTTGCCTCTTTCTCTCTGCTTTTCTCTCTCTCTCTTTCTCTGCGTAACAACGAAAATATACACTGCGTTATTTTGCACTCCCGAGAGGGTAGATTTAACGCGACGAAATAGGGAAAGAGAAAGAGAGAATGAGAACGCAGTCTTACAATTGGCCAAGCCGTCCTAAATTCGCGAAAGGAGAGTGCAAAACCCCGCACAGTCTGGTTTGAATTATATTAAAATCTCTCAGCCGCATTTCCAAGCGAGACCAGGCCGAGTATCGACCAGATTTCTTAGCGTAATTTATTATCCGACCGTAGATTCAGTCCCGGCTCGAAAAAATCCGCTTTTCACCCCTAACGAGGATACGCAACTGGAGAATTAAAGAATTCTTCAAAACCACCCTAGAAATTGTTATAACAGATATTCAACTCTCGAGATAATTTATTTCATGTGCTTTTTCCCTCTTGAGAATTTCCACGTCGATGAAGTTTTTCTTTTAGAAAATTACAAATCAACCCCTTCGACCGATGTTAAATACCGTGGAATTTAATGAATATTACGTTAAATATGCACTATAATATAGAACCATAATTCATAAAATATCATGTGGAAATCAATACATAATATAGAAATAGGATTGTTATTAACCCCATACTTTTAGTAGGAATAAAAAACTGATAAACGTAAGATTCTTAAAAATTGCACTTATATTGAATTAAAAATGTGTTTATAATGAAATAATTACAATTCGGTTCGATACATAAAAATTGAAGAATTAAAGTCTCGGCCTTATTACTTATATAGTAATGAAATTCTGCAGAAAATCGCAAAATGTAACCCTTCATTTACATTGTGCGTAATGATGCAAATTTGTTACGAACGTCCAATGCATAGAATCTTTTTTATTAAATTAAAGTTTCCTTCGGTATTAAAGTGCACCACTCACAACTCTAATTTAGCAACTGCATTATGCAACGCGGTATTATGCGAGTGCATTACCAGCTCTGTCCAGGCTACTCTACAATCCCGCACGAAACGAAACCCATGGAACATGGTGACTACATGGTTTCATATGGTGGTCGTAGAAATATGAGAAACAGCTAATAACGAAGATTTTTCCAACCATACCTTCATTCCAGCCTTGCAAAAATATTGCAGTGCTTAATTGCGAGCAAGGATCGAACGATGAGAATTAACGAGGGTCGAAGAGGGAAGAGAAGGAGGGAAAGAGTGAGAAAGACAGATGTCAAAGGGGGTGAATTGTGCTGCAACGATATAAAATCCTATCGGATAGACTCGATACGGTGCAATAAACACGGAGAATGTTAATTTTGGCGTGTCGAGCGCGAAATTAAATTCCGGTCGATTTTACAACCTCCACTCGGCCAGATTTGTTCTCCTCCCTCTCCGTTAGGGGTGTTACATAATTGGAGGGCTTTTTTTCCACTCCACCTCCAACTTCAACCTTTTCTACGATTACGTGCTCTCCATTATATTCGTCGATAATGCGTGCAATTAATGAGGACGCGAGAAACGCTGGAATTTTTTCATTAATTCCATTACAGATTCTGCGAAACAGGTTTCGGCGAGTAGACGGTGTACGCTCGCGTTGGAAAATCGTTCGGACATTGTTTCGTTAGCTGCTCTCTGAGCAGATTAATCTTCTTCGTCGATAACTATATTCTGTTCGGTTTCATTTCAATTGTAAATCCGGTCGAACTCTATTTGCACGAAATTTTCAGTTGAATTTCATTTTCACGACTCGTCGCTCGGATTATCGAGGATAGAGTGAAGGAATGGCAAAAAAGGAAGGAGAAAGGGTGGGAAGTAATATAGATTGTGTTATAGGTCAGGATAATCGATAGAGTTTTAATTTTTTGTTTGACCACTTGTACAGGTTTTAAGGCTTTGCTCTATAATTTCATTACTATCTGCATCTGCAGTAATGAAATATTGAATCGTTGAAGAACTGTAGGTTCTAGGCGAAATGACCATAGTAGCTAAGTAAATAATAGTTTGGAAAAACTAATCAAATGGGATTCTGTGGCAACGGATGCTCCTTCTATTTTTTGGAAATATTCAGAATGGAAGAATACAAGTTATGGAATTAGAGGCTCAGAATCGCAATTAGTAAGGGATGATCTCAATAGGGTACTTCATATGGGTGGCACACGCGATGAAGTACTCCCAACTAAAAAGCACTTCCAATCGGCCTACCCCCAATTAATTAAATTACCCTTCACCACACTATACTCCCTATAATTCTACACCCCCTAAACCTCCAAAATTCTTCTCAAAATAACCATATGAATAAAAAATACAAATCACTCATAGAACTTTGCAAATAGTGGTTTCAACAAACCAATTAAATAACATTCTGTGAAACTATTAAAAAATGATACAATAAATGATTGAGAGGGGCGTAAAGTGTGAGACTTCCAATTACCAGGGGATACTCTCAATAACATACACCCCATAGGTACTACCAATTAATTAAATTGTTCTCCACTGAACCATAGCCTCTATAGTTCCGCGCCCTCTAAACGTCAAAAATCCTTCTTAAAATAACCATATCAATTAAAAATATAAAACAACAGCATCCTCTGTGACACTGTATTAAAAGACAACATGGAGGTCCAAATAATTCCCATTAATTCTACTATCTTAATAAAGCCTAGAGCCACGACTACCGAAACGTTGATATTGGATTACGGTATTCGCCCATCATTAATATCGATCATCTCGGCAAACAGCATGCTCGATGAGTATTCATTGGCAGGTTCGTTGTTTCTGCGCTGTGCAATTAAACGCGAACCTGTGCAGTTCTATAGAAACAATAACGAGGTTGCGTTCGAGTAGAACGAACGGAGACAATGAATTAGGTGGACGTTTTCCATTGCATCTACGATCAACGCTCGTTTCAGGGTTGGTTGTGTTGTTTAACGAAGCGACGATACGTGGCATTTGCTCGTATTGTAGATTCTAATTTCACAAAGGTTATTGAAACGTTTGATTAAGCATGACGATGGGGGAGGAGAGTGGGAAGTTGGGGTGTTCGAAGTGAATTTTGATGAAATTTTGATGGACAATTTGACTATGACCATCGCGGAGAATTTTAGTATTTGCGTAGTCGAAAATTTGTATAGCGAATGAAAAAGAAGTTGGTTTGGAATGGGGAAGAAAGTTTGATATTTTGAAGTGAATTTTTCATAAAATGATAGAAAGTTAAAGTCGACGATCAGAGAAGATTGTGGTCTTTTTATAATAAAAAATTCGCGAAGTTGAAGTAAAGAACGTTGAATGGAGGCTTTCATGCATTTTAAATGAAATCTGGATAAAATATTGATAGAAAATTAGATCGCAGAAAAATTCCTAATTTTTATATAGTATGAAATTTCAATAGTGAAAGTACAAATAGCTGTCCGATTAGAAAATTATAAATTGTCAGACAATTTTAATTGTAATTTGCCGGAAACGTTTTTAAATTTCAGCACACATCCCCTAGTATAATTAATAAAAATGAAAATGTATATTTGAGAAGTTGTCGGATCCCAAATTCGCATGTAAAGAGTTAATTAAAATTCTTGATGGAATCCCAAATTCGCCACTATCGCCTCGTTGGTAAGATAATTAACATACAGCCTGATACTCGTAGACCAGACAACCCAATCAGCTATTACGTGCATTACGGCGCCATCGAGGGATGCGTGCGAATTAACGTACGATACAACATTCGTTGCATACACCTACGCCCACTTTCCGCGATATGAATAATCGCACGGTTAATTGCATAAAATAATTCCCGAGGTCGTTATCGGCTCCCCGTAAAATAGCATTACGGCAGTTCCAATCAATTGCGCCGGCGTGCATTGTTAACAGACGCGGAAGCCCGTATAGTTTAATGTTAATGAACGATGGCCCGCTTCTCGAAATTAGCAGTCATCGGCATAATAGTGTCACCGATAGCCCCTGCCATTGAAAAGCCTCGCGAAAACGCAATCTCGTCGTGGGACTACTAACCCGCGGTTAATAGACACCATGAGAATCGAATCGTGGAGAACGATGGTGTACATATGAATTTAACACTAGAACTACCGGCGTTAAGTCTGTTATATTTCAATATATTAAATAAGTACTTTGAGAAAAGAGGAATCAAGAGACGATAAAGATGATCAATTCGGTCACCTATGTTTTTTAAGTTGGACGTAGAATATTTCTCCTATGACTCTCCTATAAACTTTGAGAATTTTTGGAAAAAATTGTGCGCCAGTTATTTTGACTGATTTGGTAGTTCTAGTGTTAAAAAGTGTATTCTTATTTTGAGTGAACTTTGAATCCTTTATGGTGAAATGTATCGTAGTAAAAGACTCGAATTATTACGTTATTCAAAGGGATACAATTGTTGAGTGTCTCTAATATCATTACCTTGCTGCATAAAATATGGTTTTATTACTAACAAATTCAGTATCTGAGTTTTATGAAACTTTTGATAGTTTATTATAATCTAATAGAATAAAATTAAATGAAACTTGAAATTTCATTTAAAGAGATGCAATTAAAAGATAACTTTAAACTTTTTAACACTATATGACAGACACTGTAGGTATAGACTAAAGTTTACTTTGTTATTTTGATCGCACTCTGTGCGGTTTAATTATTTACGCCGTGATTATAAAAATAACCTTTCGAAATCCGTGAAATTTTACAGTCCCTGACGAAACAACGACCCCGCGAAAGATCGCAAAGCCGACCGGAATCTCGAAGTTTCCCGCCCAGCGTGATCGCATGCCTGTCGAGGACGGAAATGGTGGTGTCCGCGGAAAGCGGTCAGGACGAGGATGAATCCTTCTTCGACAGGCCTCCACCACCACCACCGCCACTTCCGCCTCCGCCATCGCAGCAATCGCAGGCCCAAATCGATAAGAGTATCAGCGGATTGGTCAAGGACGAGGAGAACAATGCCAAGGTCGCAGATCTGCTCGATTCCGCTGCTGGTGAATGCGACACCACGGAGGAATTGGTCAGGTAGGGTTCTGAGACACGATTTTTTTTTTTTGAGGCAAAGTTTTTGGAAATGAAAAATAGAATATTGTTCTGATTCTATAAAATGGGACTGGTTCAGACTTCAGTCGGATCTAACCGAGAAGCTTGAAAGGGCTGCTAGTTTATAGAGATCAAATCGAATTGGGACTTGGCACTCACGTAGCGCAAAAAATTGAAATGACTTTGAGAATTAATTAAAAATGAGTATTTTCAATGGAGAAATTGATGATTGTCCAACAGGTTTGCTCAACAAAAGGACGAGAGGACGACGATCGACGGACAGGTCAGAAGACCTCGTCAGATCACGAGGGACCATTATACTTCGAGGTGAGCACTTTCTTCTCGTGTTTCATCCCCTGGAATCTACCCCTTGCCAACTCTCTTGAAACCATAATTTGTCGTAATAATACATTGAACACTAATCAATATCCTAGTTAAAGAAGATGAGAAAGGACCAAACTAAAATTCTTTACCGTTAAATATTCACTTTTACTCGATAGTAACAAAAACCAATATGGAGAATAGTTGAACATAAAGCTGCAAAGGGTTCAAAGTGATTTTCGAAATCGAGGAGTAGATGCCAGGCAGTTCAGAGACTGAGAAAAATAAAGCAAAGAGAGATACAGCAAGAATGTCGACTCTCTGAAATTTCCTCCATCTCCGAAACTATCGTGCAAATTGAAAAAAAAAATAGCTGCTCGACGTCGGATGACAAACGACGAAGTAACGTATCAACGAAATATCTCGTCGTAGAAAATCGTGGAACGATCCGACGTCGAGTATAAAAGTGCAATGATTTACAACGAGAAAGAGATTACAGAAGAACGAGTTGGAGCAGGTCGAGGTACGATGCACCCATGGCCGAGGGCACGAGGGTGCAGCAGGACGAGGGGGTGACTCTTAGAAGGGATTTGACCGGCGGGACGAGAATTTCACCGAGTACAATCGACCGAATCTTCGATAACAGTAATAGACGGCAGTATGGCATGGGCATCGTTGGCAGATTCTTTGGGTGAGATTACAAAATATCCTTTTTTTCTTTTCGCTCAATGATTTCGAAACTGTGCTACCATTAATAGGTAAAGCGAAAAGAAATGATTTTTTTTATGTCTGATAGGATATTTCGAGTGTGATTGATTAAAAATTATTAAGACCTGGTCAGTCCCACAGCTAAGGTCTACTTTGCTTAATTAGAAGGAATAAATATGTATTTTATTTTGTAAAGAAGTTTATTCGTACTATTGCATAAAAACTACATTTCTTTTCGCTTTACTTAATATAAGACAACTTTGGAAAAATGTTGATCTTCCTCGGTAAGAGGATATAACTATGTCGTTTGAATTGAACTGTGGTGGAAATTGTGGGAAAATTTTGTATGGTGGAAGTTATTTAGTTTGACCCACCATGTATGTCATGGGCTGGGTGGTCTAATTAAGCCTGACGCACCATGTGTGCCATAGGCTGATCGAGGTAAACAAATTTGACGCACCAGGTATGTCATCGATTGGATAGGCTAGTAAACAGTGCCCCAGCATATGCGTTATCGGTTAAACAGTAGATAATAATGCAAAAATTCCTTTTTAATGCGATTTTCCAAAATCCTTATCGTGAATTAGAAACTGTAGTAAATTACAGAAGGTGGAGAATAGGGTTGTTTGTTTCAAAAGTAATGCAGAAAGCTAAAGCATATCCCGGATGCATCCGGTAGATACGCGTTGCAAAAAATTCAATGCAATGCGATCGTTAAATGACTTACACGCGAACGAATCCAACGGGTGTTATTTGTCTCGTATTTCGTTAAAACTCTCATTGATTCGGCGGTTTGTCAACGATGTAGGGTCCACAATAGAAACGAATTGATATTGTGCAAACAAGGAATTATTAAAAGTGTAAATAAACGAGCCATCATTCAATGCTGTTTCAGCGAGTCATGAAAAAGCGTATAGTCATCAAAAATCCCTTAAAATTTAAATTTTCGATATGCTTAACACACCGAGAATTGAAAATGTTAACATAGCCAGTCCTTCGTGTGTTAAATTTAAAATTGCAATTAACACCAGAGCTACCGACGTTATATGTATTATATTTCGATATACCGAACAACTACTTTGGAAAAAAAAGAAATGGAGAGCTGAAAAAGATGATAAATAAAGTAATTTAGATATTGTAAGATAGAAGGCGAATATTTACTCCATGGATCTTCTATCGATTTGGGGAATTTTTAGAAAAAATTAGAAATCGGTTATTTTGACCACCTTGGTAGTTTTAATGTTAATACCCTTAGTTTTGTTCGTCATTAAATATCCAGGATGTTAAGGCGACAAAAATTCTCTTTAATTTAGCTCGTATCGATTAAAAATTTGATTCGTCGAATTATCAAACAGAAATTTCACCTTTAATCCAAGTCCGAATTTAAGCTACGACTGCACAATTTTCGCAGACCAAACAATTTATTGTTCCGCGAATTCCTCGTTAGCTTCTTGTCCCCTTTCTTTAACGATCCCTCGAAGGTTTTGTCGTGTGTGACCCAGTTGGAGAAATGCATGGAAGACAAATGACAAACACACGGGCAAGTGGCAAATATCACGAACGAGAAAACGTTTCCAAGGAAAAAGGGGTGGAGGGTGAGCGTGATATTTTAAAAAAATGCCGGAAGGGTTGGCGGTTTTCAATCATACTGAGAAACGAGGATCCCTCGGATTGTTTCTTCGATTATCTATTTACAAATATCGGATCTATTATTAATTTAATCTTTTTGCGATTTTAATATAAATGTATGTCACTTCCCAATCAATTGTGACGTGAGACGATATATTAATTAGCATATCAACTACCAAGCAAGTTGTAAGGGTTTTGTTCTAGGGAGAATATTAAATTAAGAGATAATCTGCAACAAGTTAAAAAATATTACCACAGGAAAGTTGTAATTTCCAAAAAGTGCTATTGCGAATGGGTTTTCATTTTTTTAAAGCAACTTGTATTCTTGTTCGATTTAATTTATTAAATCCCTTTCCTGTGGGATTAAACTGCGGTTAATAATGATAATAATCGTTATTGCTCTTAATTTAATTAGCGGAACGCAGCAAATGTTATGCGACGCCTAATTACACATTGCGTTATTATTATCGCTTTACCATCTTCGTGAAACTTAATTTCTGCTAGTTATAAATTACCACGTTATTTACAGAAGTACGTGGACATTTTTGCACAATCCAAGAATTACTGCAAATATTTAAATACTCGTCAATTTCTATATATTCAACACTATTATTAAAAAAGTGCTCTTTGGGAAAATTCAACTGACAAATATTAATATAAATTTTGTTAGAAATCATTGAAATCAATTGAACTTCTCAATTAAATCTGAGATGAATCATTTGCAATTGCTTTTATACAAAATTTTATTTTGTTCAAATATCATCGATTTTTTATTGGTTCTATAGTTGAAACAAGAATTCGAGCGAAATGAAAAATAATTAAATATCAGAAACTTCTGTTTTATCATGGAATACAAATTAGCATTGTATCTCCCGCAGAAGATCATTTCGAAAAAGCGTGGCGCACAAACCGGATGTAAGGAAGCAACTGGATGACTTCGAGGATCATCGACCATATTTCACATACTGGATCACCACCGTGCAAGTTCTTATTTTAATTATTTCCCTAGCCTGTTATGGTTTTGGACCTGTCGGCATGGATTTGGCACACAGATCGGGTTTGGTAAGTGGAAACAAAATAAATTTTCAAAAATCTCTCCCTTCCTCCGTCGCAAAGTCGAAAATTCTGGCAAAACGAAGCTCCCTTTTTCAATTGCCCTAATAAAAATTATAGTAAAATGTAGAAAACTAAATATTTAAATAAAGCATTCTAAACCACAAAAATTTACCGCAATAATTTAAAAACAACATGAAATACTTAAAGTATAGCACTCTTTACAACATTTAATACCGGAAAGATACCCTGAAGTACGATTTTTTTAATAGTCTCCATAATTATTCAAATTAACATTTTATTCGCCCAAGTGCCCGCGAATTTTCAAAAAACCCCCAATTATTCTTGAAGTCCTGTAGTTCAAATTTGTACTAATGTTGCTATAAATCACTCGTTCCATTTAGGTTCTCGTGACGAGCCTGTCGTTGCAACAAGTAGACTATCAGGAACCAGCAAACTTCTGGTTCGGTCCAAGGGCCGCAGATCTGATCCATCTGGGTGCAAAGTTTGCACCATGTATGCGTCGAGATATCAAGATCCTGAAGGAGATCGACGTTTGGCGGGAAAGGGAAAGGGACACCGCCTGTTGCATCAGAAACGACGATTCCGGCTGCGTGCAATCGAGTAAAGCTGATTGCTCTGTGAGTCCCAAATATATTTCTTTAATTATAACAAGTCGATCTTTGTCGGCTTGAGGTCAAATCGACGATTCAGCTGCGTGCATTTCTGTCACGTATCGAATAATATAAACTTCTCTTTTGCGAACCAACTGGTCCGGGGATTGAGATCGACTGCTACGGTAAATTTTGCGAAAATTTTGCACTGCATGCTTTCATTGCAACATAGATTGATAATTAATACACTTTGATGATTTTTTTGTGAGTGTAATAGTGTATAGGATGAAGATCAGCTTGCATGAAATTTCACAAAGTGTCAGAGATATTTGAAAGTAGAATGGTTGAGAGGTCATTGGCCTTAACCTTAGGGTGACCTCTGGGACTTTAATCGAGAAAAGAGAATGTTGATTTTGATTCCTCATATTAATATATTCTATTTATTCGTAACAAATAAAATAATAAACTAATAATAGAACTTACACCCGGAATGTTGATACTACTTGCAAGAAAATAAGAAGCTATTTTTTTTAATTACTATTTTACAGACCGGAAAGCAAAACGTTGAAAAATTATTTACAAATAATTTTATATAATTCAGTATAATGTTTCTCGATTTTTAGATGAGTTGCAAGTTTGTAATGGAGAAAATGGCAGAGACTAATAAAGGTACAAGTAATCGAAGCCTGTATCTGACCAGCCAATGTCCTAGAGTTCATCCCCCGACTGATGCATGATCCGTAGAGCGAATTTGCAAACTTTAGGATGAACTCAATGCAAGAAGGAATATTTAATTGCATTTCTGAAAAACTTTAGAACACAATATCGACCTGGAAGAAGTGGGGACCAGGGGATAGCGGGCCAGGTGGACGAATAAGCGGATCAGTTTGCGGATTGGACCCAAAATTCTGCGATGCTCCGGCGAGTATAGCGCCTTACGAGTGGCCAGATGACATCACCAAATGGCCCATTTGCAGAAAAACCAATCCATTCAATCAACGCTTCAGGTGAAACGATTTTCTGCATTTTGATTCCCTTTATTCACTCTATCTTTCTCGATTATTTCTTTGTTACCTTGTTAATTGGATCCTTTTTCTAATTCTTTCATTTCCTCAGCCTTTTCAATATTTTTTTTATTTCTGAGTTAATGATCAAGTATATTAAAATGTTTTATTTTTTACCATTTTTGCAAAGTAATTTTACGAAATTATACATATCGCTATAATACAAAGTAAGATAAATTCAATGTTTGTAATTTTTAACAAAGCACAGTTTCATAATCATCGGCACACTTATTTCTAAAGCATTATCATCACTGATGTGGTATCTTTTTTATTGCAAAATTGATATTAAATTTTAATGAAAAGTAACTAATACAATTTCCCTGAAATGCAAATGGTTTGAGGTACAAAAATGAAGAAGGAATACGTCTATTCTGTTAACAGCAAAAATGGAAATCAACGAAACAACGGCAATTTCCCGGTGGGTCGATACAAGGACAAAATGGCAGAGCATATGGTGTGCGAAGTGATCGGACATCCCTGTTGCATCGGTATCCATGGAATGTGCCGAATTACGACGAAAGAATACTGTGATTTCGTCCATGGTTATTTTCACGAGGAGGCATCCCTCTGCTCTCAGGTCGAATGTCTACACGACGTTTGCGGCATGATACCGTTTCTTCATCCAGAATGGCCGGATCAGTTCTACAGGCTCTTCACCACCACGTTTCTTCATGCTGGGTAATTTCTTGCTCCTCTTTCTCTCTTAATCTTTGTGGAAACTCCAAACATCTAACGGAACAATTAACTTTGCTCGTTTTATTGAAACTGATTGAGATTCTTTGTAAAACAAACGTTTTTGTGAAAATTGAGATTCAGTTGATAGAAGATTAATTATAGTGAAGAACTGCAGCGTTCAATTTGTCATATCTGTCACGGTTAAATGTTATTTATCATTGAAGGGGTTAATGGGGCTCGACGCAACTTATGAGTCGTCTATTTGGGAGGAATAAGTCAAGTTTAATAAGGGGAAAATGTGAGAAGCAAGAAAATCGATTAATTTAATTAATAGAGATTTGATTATCGTTAAAAGTGATCACTGTATGTTTTATTTAGTAATTCAAGCGTTTTCTTTAATGCGTGAATCTTCAATCTGTTTTGCAGAATCCTCCATCTGATCATCACCATGTTAATCCAGTATTTCTTAATGCGAGACTTGGAGAAACTAACGGGTTCACTGCGCATCGCTTTGATCTACTTCGTGGGCGCTTTGGCTGGGAATCTGGCTAGCGCTATATTCGTTCCTTACAGAGCAGAGGTAAGATTCGGTGTACAATATATCAACCACGTGAATCTTCATTGCAAACTACCCAAACATCTCTCGATCTCTGAACCATTCCACCTCCAACCCGAAAGCAACCCCCGTCAGTTTAAACTTCAACATAAAAATGCCTCCATTTGTCAACCTGACATCGAAAGTCGTCTTAAAGTGGAAAAATGATCCCCGTAAAAGTCCAGCGAGCAGACTTTCAATAATCACAATCCCCCCAATGATCCTAGAACGCGAAATTCTGACGGTATTCTCATATAAATCAAAGTCAAAGAGAACCAGCAGGTAGGTTCATGAAATTATGATCCAGAGTCGGCTCTAATTACCGCACCGCCTGCCACGGTTTTATTACCAACGCGCCCCGTGGAAGTTTTAATTGAATAATCTCACGGGACGTTTAACCAGCTATTTCATTGTGTATTGTCGATTTAATCGGCTCTTTGACCTCTCACTCTCTCTTTTTCTCTTTCTCTCGCTCTCTCGGCAAGACGGAGTAATTGTTCCGAGACCATCTTTGCAGCCGTGGCTCTCGTATTCGCAGAAAGGGGATCTGCTGTAACAGTCGTTTCCTTTATGGTGTCGTTCACCGCAGTGTGAGCCGCCTTATCGCACGATGGTTTGCTCCTTAACGCCTTCGCAGATCCTTGGTTATGCGTTGTGTTCCGTCCTTCTCCGTTCTCCACTAGTTAACTTCCGTTCTCCATTCCCAGCGTCATATTGTACCCGCGTCGAACCGGGCGAAAACGTAGCCGGATCGTAAAACGCCATGAGGTATCAAGAATCGTGATGTCGGCGAATCTAATATCCTATGATTCGTTTCGGTTGATGAGAAACGAAGGAAATTTTATTGCACTTTTACCATCAAATTTACTCCGTGCTTTAGCATACGACAACCTTCTGTATTTAATTTTTCCTGCGCTTAACATTACATTAATTAACCCTTTGCACTCCTTAATTTTTTGTCACCTATCAGCAATTCGATAATTAATTTGCAAAATATATCAAAAAGAGGGTCTCAGTATGAAATTGTATTGCAACAGAAATTGTTATTCTTATATTAATAATATTATTGTTGTTATTTTAGAAATTGCTTTGTATAAGGTCGAGTCCAGCTCGACATAAGAGTGCTAAGGGTTAAAAGTTAGATATAAATCTACCACATGTTCTGAAGGGTCAGCTCCTACGTCAAAACGCAGCCCTACACAAATTCTCCCCCAACAGTCTTTTCTCTCTATTTCGTCGTCTATTATTAAATTTCCTGGCTATTATAATTTTTCTACAATTTACATGTCCGCCATTCTCTTCAATATTATCATTCCAAGTGGTCTGACAGTAAAAGTCATTGTAATAATGCGAGAAGCAAGAAATCAAATAGTTTACTGTCTCCTGTTTATTGAAAACCCTCCAATATTTAAAAATCGATGACTTCTCAATAGACAAATTTTAAAAAAAATTCTTCCTAATTAAATTAAAGAACAACCCCTAATCTTCTTACAGGTTGGACCAGCAGGCGCGCACTTCGCCCTCCTCGCCACGCTGATCGTCGAAGTCCTGCACTGTTGGCCAATGCTGAAGCATCCAAGACGAGCTCTCACCAAGCTAATCTTCACCCTGTTCGGTCTCCTGATGCTCGGTATGCTGCCCTGGGTCGACAACTATGCCCATTTGTTCGGCTTCATCTTCGGCTTCCTTGCCGCTTACGCCCTCATGCCTTTCATCTCGTTCGGCCATTACGATCGCCGCCGGAAGATCCTCTTGATCTGGATCTGCCTGATTCTCATCGTCGTTCTGTTCACCCTACTTCTCGCATTATTCTACAACGTCCCGGTCTACGAGTGCGAGGTCTGCAAGCTCTTCAACTGTATCCCATTCACCCGCGACTTCTGCGCCTCGCAGAACATCAACTTCAAACGGGAGGAGCCCGTATGACATACGGGTCGGTGGTTCGAAGTCGAGCACGAATCAGTATCGTTCGATTCTCGTTTCCATGCCCTCCGAAGATCCTGGAGATGCCTGATAATCGTCGCTCCTCTCCGTGACTATTCTCGTCTCGGAGGTCGTTGACCCCTCGACGCGGAGGTCACTGACCGACGTGTCGTTTGGAAGACTAATCATTGAAGCCTGGTCCCGCGAGAGCGGAAGGGGGGCACACGCGATTATGAGAACTCGATTAAAGTTTCTTGTTGCTGCCAACGAATCTGGAAGAACACGTGTTCGTCCATGGTGCGGGACGAACGACATTGCCTTAAAAGTTAATAAATCCCGGGGTACCACGCGCTAACGGAATCCCATAAATGGGAATCGCGTGGTCCCCGATGGAGATGTAAATATTAGAAACACGCGCCTTTACGTAAGCCGGCATCGTTCATGGGACGATCGTGCTTTAAGGGTGGATTCGTGGTGTTTCACTCTGAACGGAGGAGGAGGAGGAGGCTCGAAGAGGAGTAAAGGATTTATCGAAAATCGAAAGGGTTGGAGAATTGTGCCCTCGATGATTAGAATAAGAACGATGGATAGCCCACCACCACGTGTACATAGAACGAAGACTCTTGTTACATAATATACATACAATATACATATAATAACGTAAGAACGACCTTAATAAGTTTAATTTTAGAGAGAACCTTGAAAGTGTGCACGTCTTTCGGTCTTCTGCACGACGTAGCACCCCGTACCTCCGACGCCGGAACTATCTGTGATGGGCCACGCGGTTGTTCTTCGGAAATATTTTTCATAAGCTACGCTGACAGAGGTGCAACATCAAGAGGAGATATCCCACCGTACGTGAATCGGATGAGCTTAATTTTAAGGTCGGGGGACATAAGGGAGAAATGGGAGATGATGAGGGAAAGAAGGGGATGATGTGGATTAGTGAGACGAGGAAGAAGGAAGAGGAAAACGATGAAGCGGAAGGGGAGGAAGAGGAATACGAAGAAGGTGACTGGCAAAGGGGATGAATCAAGTGAAGGAGGAGGACGATGAAAGGGAGAGTGTCGATTAGGTATCTGGTGAAACGAATCAATTTTTTATAACGGCGTGAGAGAGGGGGAGAAAGTGAGATAAAAGGAGCGATATCAGAACACTTAATCAATTTCCACCTTGTACATACATACATACATACATACATTACAAAAATACATACATTATAGAAACGCGAGAGATTGAAGGAGAGTTCAGGGGAGGGAGGGATACGCAAGGACGAAGGACACGACGAGGGATGCGGTTAAAATTCGATCGTAGAACACAACACACACTGTGACATTCGTGAATGTGTATTTTATTATTATAACGGGTAATTGTAAATGTAAGGAAAACCTTTGTTCGAGAGCTGCATTTAAAAAAAAAAAGAACGCGTGGAAGGGGATTAGGGAGGAAGAGGGGAGCACAAGAGAAGGGAGAAAATGAATTCGTCATCGTTCGTCTGCGTCTTGTAACGCGTAACGATATTTATATTTAACGAAAAACCCAAAAAAAAGTAATAGCAATAGCGAGCATGATGTGCCACATAATGTGTTTGGAGATCGTCGCAAGTGAAAGTGATTCCGTGTAAAAGCATCTTACCATATTATATGTCGTGTCGCGCGTAAAACCTTTTTGACATCTCGTTCTAACGTGGCATCCTCGACGTGGAATTTTCGGATTGTCTTCGTCGAGAATGCAATTTTACGTCGATCTTTTTCACTGATTACACGATGCACCGATAGAAATTTCGCTTCTTGGTTTTTGTATATCAACGTCATCGTGCTGGGTGCGCGAGTTTCTTCTTTGAAGAGCTTCTTCTTTTCTTGATTCTCTTTTTTTATACTCCGCGTGCTAATTGAAACGGCCAAATCCTCCGAGGCTTCGCGATGTTAAATTATTCGCGTTGTTAAATTATTTAAGGTAGAAAGTCAGAGAACATAACTGGTTAGAATATAATGGAATTTCAATATGTCTTCGTTTTTATTTAATGAATTTTATTCAATGGAACGAACGAGCTGGGGATTTTAGTGAGGTAATAAAATTCTACCTTTTATCTCGTGACATAAACAATTCGTGAGAATTTTTTTCCTATTTTTGGAAAATTATTATGTACATTCGTAATAACCGTTATCACCGCAAAGCCTCGAGGAACTGAAGATATAAAGAATTAATCATTGCACAGGGATTTTTTATTCGTAACGTCAGAAAAAATGGAACAGGTAATAGAATTATCTGTGTGATAAGAGAATTAGATAAATAAATTCCAATTGTGCATCGTTCACAACACTTTGAATCTTCTTTAAAGAATGTAAAGCATGGTTTTCTATCCTCGTACGTGTTGAACGTGCCACATGAATGAAGAAGAATTTATAACAATTAATATTAATGCTTTCAAAGTACTTTATCATAGCCGCAATGATAGTCATCAGTAAATTCTTCAATTTTCTTCAACGTTTGCATCCAATAAGAGCAAGAAGAAGCGATTTATTCAAAGTCTCAGTTCTGACTTTACAAGATGTTTTTATTCGTCAAATATTGGAAAAATCTTGTCGCACGAAAATTTCGTGCGCATGAAGAATGGAAGAAGAACGAGAAGAAAAAAAGGTTTCCTTGGAATGCCAACTTCGTTATGTCGAATCACGTTAGAATTCTTATATCATTGTAAATCGGGATAAATAAAGAACGACGAAGAGGCAACTGCGACAATTACGATAATCGAAAGCCATGCTGATGAAGAAAACAACTCGTCGAACCTCAATGAATCCGGAAGTTTCTACTTTATATATATCGAGTGCGCACTTGCGAACATTTATGCTTCCTTTTGGTACTTATTTTCCTTTAAATCTACCTGGCCAAACTGCGCACAAGTATTCGCCATTTAAGGGATCGATTTAATTAAAACAAATATATCGAATTGAGATTTTAACGCAGAACGCAGAATTTACAGGATGTCTCGATTTAATCGGTCGATTTTTCGTGAAATTATTCGACTGTTCAAAGAATTATTCTGGTGAAAGTGGAAAAAACAATTGAATGAATTTATTTTATTGTTAACTTTCTGTAATGAAACTACCCTGTTTTCTACACCCATTGCAGCTCATCATACTAAAATGCTTAAAGATGAAGAAATTTATTTAAAATGTTTTTAATCGTGCCTATAATTTTTTAAAAAATCGACTGAATTAAAATAGAAGACGTTTTATGTATCATTACATGTCGAGGAGAACAATCTTCTCTTTCGTAAAATTTGTGTATATCTTGCAGGCAGATTTGCTTAAGTGAATAGCAAAAAATATTCGTGGTGTGTGCAAATTTCACGTTACAAGAGATTTTTTTACCATAATGGACTTCTATAGATGTATTATCGAATTAAATATTACAAATGATTCCTCACGCTTAACTTCCGCGGCCTTTAATTCAACACTTTACTATTTACCAAAATTAAAATCCAGTAATGCATGACATCATGTCGTATTTTATAAAACAAAATATCGAACAATTATTTCCCGATAAATATTGAAACATCTTTTATCTGTAAAAATTTGCTCTCCACGTTCTCCAAGTTCTCCGCGTTCTCCGTGTTCTCCACTTCTCCAGTTCAAGGTTCTACATATTCTCCATGCTCAAATTAGCAATCGTAAAGATGTTCAAAACGATGTGCTCTATTTAATTACAGTTTAATTTAATTCACATACTCGTTTACTATAATACTGCAAATTTTTACGAAAGAGACGACGGATCATCGTTAAGCGATGCTGCAAAAGAGTAATCGTTTTGTTTCTTTTCTTTTCTCTCTCTCGATGCAGCTAGCACAGCAAGAACGAACCCTGCTAGGAATGGAAATGCAGATTTACAATAACCGCGCGCACATGGTATTTGTCAGTTGCATTACGATTACGCGTGAATGACAATGAAGTTTTCACAAAGTCCCACGTAAACGCACCGGAGCATTCAATGCTGTGCAAATGAGAGGCAGAAATGTCGAACAATTCGTGTGTAATTGCGTACAAGTGATTTACAAGGAATTTTCTACAGTGCAATTGTTTATCGAGGGCGTTAATTAATTGTTAGCGTAGAACGACTCTTTGGGTGACTCGTGAACGTAGATTTTTATTCGAATAAAGTAAAACCATTGAAATTTTTCAATGAAAGTGAAGAATCGGAAGTAACAATGTATAAAAATATTTTTTTTGTATTATAAAAGATTTCCTTGGTGAAAATGGAATGAAACTTGTTGCAGTTTAAAAGTACTTTGCAATGGCGATTTTTTAAGAAATATAGAGGAAGAAGAATGTTAAAATTCTTCTGACGAAACGAGCCCCTAAAAGTCGTCCTAGAATTAAAGGCACGTAAAAATTGGTGTTTCTTTTTTTATTTAAATGCTAATTTATGTGACGAACGAAAGGAGGAAATTTTCTTTCGCACAGTATTGTACGATGGAGGTTCAAACTTGTCTTGGAATTTATACGAGCTGTCTTATCTATACCGCCGAAAGTTTACAATTTCTTAATCATAAAACAAATAGAATAGTAACGCCACGTTGATTTCTTTGCCGTAGAAAGAAAGCTAATTTTTAACGAGCCTAAAAGTTACGAACTTCTCTTAATAAACTGCTTATTCCATCTTTAAAAGACTTTCAGATGCCTTTTTTCTATCTAAAGTTTAACCCAATATTTACTAAAATTCACTGAATATTCCTGAATATTAATAAATTAATTAAACGTAAAAACTAAAACTCATCGCAATTTTCTATGTGAGAAGAAAGAAGTATTATAATTTGAAGAAAATAAACGAAGCAGTTTATTGAATAATTAAAAGTAAACTGACTGATATTAAATTATTCAAGTAAAATCCATCTCAAATTTGAATCTCAAAATTACCATGTACACTCGTCGAACATACAAAAAAAAACACAGAGTCACGCACACGCGCTCGTATATTGAATCGTATAATAAACTTGTATTGCGCAAAAGAAATGATCGAATACGATGCCGCATATTATCCTAAATATTATTCTCATTATTATAATTATTCTCGTTTATTATTATCGTTATTATTATTATTACTTAACCGTGGTATTCGCACCTTCGTAACAAAGAGTCGACCTTTTAACCCTTTCGGTACCACTAATACGTATATCACTCAAAGAAAGTTCAATAGCTGCTATCGAAGCAAATGTTTATATAAAATGCATTCGATATCTCAATTTCAATATTTTATAACACTTTACGCCCATTTCATGTGGAACTTCTAAAAAAATACATATTAATCGAAATGAAGTTTCTAATCAGACCATCTCAACTACTTGCGGACAGAGACTTTTTTTTAAATATTAGGAGATAATAATTTATTTAGCGGTCAATAATTTACTATTTATTTAATCATCTTTCAACGATTATATTTCAATTTTTCGTAGGGACAATTAAAGCCTGTGTCGGATTTTCTGCAAAAGTGGTACCGGAAGGGTTAATGAGTATCGTAAGAGAGAATGAAAGGGAAAAAGAATGAAAGATAAAGACAAAAAGAGAGAGAGAGAGTCATGAGTGTGTTTTGGAATTACAATGACGCATTCGAAACTTTGTGATAAAAAGAAAACGATTAAAAAGAGGAAAGGAGGAATGATTAAGGGAGAAGAGGGGGTCCAGGACCTTGGAACGTACACACCACCGACACACTCAAACTTTTCGGATTCTATAAATACTATAAATATATAAATATGAATATATGAATATACACGTATACATAAAGTAACGAGTTAAGGAAGCGAGGTGGACCGTGGCGATTGTCGACGAGTAACAGCGTATTGTTATTATTGTAAATGTGTCATATACAGGTAATAGGATGCATAAACGAAGAAACGAAACAACGGAGAGAAGAAATAATAAAAAAAAATAATAATAATTGACATAACCTCTGATATTTCCATACCGATCACGGCGAGGTGGAATGTCGTCTTTCGCCGCGGGGACGATGAGAGCTGACTGTTTGCGTTTCGAGTGTCCTCCGAGAAAGGAGGAACTTAAGTATGAGAAAGAATGAGAATAATGCCAGGGAAAGAGAGAGAGAAAAAGAAAGGAAGAGAGAATGAGTGACAGTTTTAAGAGAGGATACGAGAACCGTATAAATCGTTAGGGACGTTGCACCTGATCGTCTCGTTCTTTTAACGCGTTAATGAACATCAATATGGGGAATATCTTGGGGGATAAATGTTTCTTTTCTTTTTAGAAATTCGTTCTCGATCTTATGCCAATAATAAAGCACGAAATATGATCAATGGATAGGTGAAATTTCTATCTACCGTTTTGCAAATTTTATTACTTCAGGAAGATATAAAAGTTCGTTCGATTGTCGTGGTTATTTTCTACGCGTATCTTCAAATGTTCGCGCGTGTTTTTAAAGTGAAAGTTTCGCGAAATACATTGTCTGAGATAGAAATTTACGGGAAAGTGACCGACGGGAAATTTGTTTACTTGGATTACTAGTTGCCGATAATAAAAAGGTACATGTAAAGGATAATGTAAGTAGCGCATTCTACGATCATTCGAAAGTACTTAAACGATGCAATGCTTGGGGAGTATGCTTAGACGGTCGAACGATCTCTTGAATATCGACATCGTCGAGTTTACTAATAAGATTCCTTAGTAATGAAACAAACTTAATTAAGTGTATTTTCTGCGATCGTTGAAATTTAGAATCTTGCGACAATTGACAAACAACGGTGCAACGTTTCTACGATGATACGAGCTGTTATGAGAGGATCACGGAGAAATTCAAATTGCCCGGTTTCACTGACGAAAAGCGCGCCAAAGCAGTATTTCAAATTTGAAGTTACACAATTGTACTTACTTCCACTCCGTTAGATAAGTTATTACAAATTGCTTTTAATTGCCTTAACATATATTTCCAATTAGTAAATTTCAACAAAAATAATTCATGATTAAATGCATTTCGACATTATAAATGAACATGAAGTCAGAAGTAATTTCATTACCATGTTCAGAACTTAGGTAATCTTATCTTAATTGAACTCGATAATTGCTGCTTTTGTAGACGAAATACTTACAGAAACTGAGCTTTGTAAATAATTATTGCGCATCGTAGGAGAAATCGGGCATAAACTTTAAAGAGCAATGCCCTCGTAACCTTATTTGCCACGATATTCAACTTCCGTTTCTCCCCGAACTCGACATTCTTTCAACAGAACACTCATGCAATATACAATTGAACGAAACATCCGTCGTAAAAAATCTGTTCGTTTATCTCCGTAACTCGTTTGAACTACTTTAAAACTAATCCCTCGATACGAGACGGAAAAACGCGCGTGTTTCTCGATACTTGTCGACGTGTGGAACGATTTACATAAAGGTCTTCTCGACGATTCGCTCTCGATCCGCCATAAAAAAAGAGAGACAGAATGAAAGAGAGAGAGAGAAAAGAGATAAAGAATGCTAGATAGATAACTAGAGGAAGAGAAAGAGAGGGAAAAAAATAAGCACACAACTTAAAAACGTCTTGTAAATAAACTTGTATGTGTCGAAAATGGACCAAGGACCTAATAGTGCAGCTCGTGTAAAATTGATATCCCGACCTCGCTATGACGTAGACGAGTTCGGTTGGTAGGATCGTAAGTAAAGCTACAATTTATCCTAACGTTGTTCAATGCGACAAAACATAAAGCGCAACACGATACAAAAATAAAAAAGATAAGGCAGCGTGCATCTCTCGCCGTGCGATCGTTATCTCGTTGTTTCTCGGATTACATGATTGCTTCGTTTTTAAAGCTGAATCTGCAGGAATTCGCGACTTAAGGATTCCTACTCTCTAATGAATCTTTAAATCTTTTCATATTAAAACGTAACGTTTATGAAATACTCTAACGACGATCATAGGCCATTGACTTTGGGGATACACTTAGAATCTTTTTGCAAAGGAAAAACAAAGAATACACGTTATAATTGTGGAGAAAAAGAAAGAAACGTCCAAGAAGAAAGACTCGAGAGAGCATCGCGACGATTTGTGCACGCGGGCCTTGCGTTTGTCCCCTCTCAGCCCGGAAACAGAGCGAATCTGTGCGAGAGCAATTTATTCTAATGAACAGTCCTCGATCCCCTTTTATATATATACATATATATATATATAGAGATATATATGTATATATATAATATATATATATACTTTAAGAAGATTCCACCACAGCCGCGCGGTATTATTTTTCTGTATCCCTGTATCTATAACGAGTGATATAAGCATTAACGATGGACTAAAAGGTTACGAATATACGACTGTACTAATTAACGATTATTATGATTATTATTATTATTACGATTACTTCGCCAGTTTTGTTTCGATCTAGTAATCGGGTAAGGTTTTCGATTACGATTATTATTACTGATCATAAACGATGCATTGTAATTGTCGCTGTTATATACATACATACATACGTGCGTATAGACATATGATATGTGTACCGCGTATAACTGTACACATATATATATGTGTATATAAATCTTGAACAACATATTAATTTAATAACAATAAAGAAAACGTGAAACTCATATTACGTATGTGCAAATAGATCGCCCATTTTCTTTCGTATCTTTCGAACGTCATCGGGTTTACGGTTCGCGTGATCATATCGGAATATGACTTTTTCATTTGTTCCAATTAATTAGCAAGTTATCGTGAAGTTTAGGATTGTTAAAAAAGAATTGCATTAATATATTATCGAATTGATATCTTTGATATTTCATGCGCAGGTTTTAAATGATGAGATAAGGTAAATTACCTTTTCAGATTTCCGCGTTAAAATGGCACGTTGACGCGGACGAAGAGAAACCAGGGAAACATATCAGGAATCACTTATATCATTCTTATATCACTTTGATAAATGAAAGAATAGTTCATTCACTTTAACACAGGTTAATTACTTTATGTTAAGGCAAAATACTTAGTAAAAAAGTCACTTAACTTTCAACGTTGAAGTCACGAGCGAGCTTGAACGATCATAGGGAACTTTTTGTCAACCATAGTGCCAACTTTGACCCTTATGGGGTAACCATAAGATCTTGGTAACACTGCTTTATGTCTATGTGCACAGACTTCAGTCTTTAAAGGTTGCATCTAATGTAAAAAGGCAATTTGCTGCCATTTTCACCCGGTATTCCTTTCGCTCAGAGGTTTCCAACATGGCGAAAAAAACGTTGGCGGATAAAACGCCTCAAAACGAAGATGCTGTTAAAAATAGTGACGACACGATGAACGACGATGAAGAACCAAATTTCAGCGATCCCGAAGGTTTCGTTGACGATGTTAGCGACGAAGGTAAATCGGTTCTTTCGTGAATGACATTGGACAGTGGTTACAGTATGATGATCTCCGAAGCATGGCTGCGTGTGATCGCAAATGTGGCACGCGACCATAACCTCCAATGTTTCAAGTGTTCTATATCCCCCCTGATGGAGATATAGCAATTACAGAATTTGTACATTAAAATGCTTTCACTGGAGTAGCTGTTCTTGAATTGATGCGAAATACAAGCAGTATCATTCAACTTCTTCCTGTTTGCAGAACTCCTTGGTGACGTACTGAAGTTAAAGCCTTCAGAGACAGATGGTGTGGAGTCAGTTATTGTCGTTGATGGGGTACCTCAGGTAGAGCCGGAGAGACTGGAGAAATTGCAGTCTGTTATTAACAAAGTACTGGGCAAATTTGGCAAGATAGTCAATCAATGTTACCCTAAAAATGAGAATGGATATACGAAAGGGTTTGTCATAAGTTTCTGTCTTCTGGAACTAGTGTCAGGAGATTTGTAATTCACAATTCGATCCGTTGCAGATATATCTTTTTGGAATACAATAATCCTCAGAATGCACTAGCAGCTGCTCAGTCTGTAAATAATTACAAAATTGACAAACAACATACATTTAAAGTGAATCTGTTCACTGACTTTAAGAAATTTGGAAAGATACCAGATGAATGGGAACCCCCAACACCTCAGCCTTTCAAAGCTGCCGGAGATTTGCATTATTATCTTTTAGAACCAGACGCTTACGATCAGTTTTGTCTACTTTGTGGTAACGGCCCGTCTGTAACTGTGCAAATATGGCAGAATTCCGCGCCAGAGCCGACGATGTTGGAAGAACGTGCTGTAAGTTTGTGCCACTCTCTCCTTGCTGCTCCATTGATTACAGAAATTATGCTTCGTTAACAGCGCTGGACAGAGACGTACGTCAAATGGTCACCATTAGGAACTTACCTATCAACATTCCATAAATTGGGAGTTGCTCTGTGGGGAGGTCCTCAGTTTGTGCAACAAGCTAGATTCAGTCAGAGGGGCGTCGAATGCATTGATTATTCACCTTGCGAGCGTTACCTGGTGACTTATACTCCACGAATCGATCTTGGGTCGGATCAGAAACGTCTCATAATTTGGGATATCCTGACTGGCCAAGAAAAACGTGCGTTTCACGCGGATGGTTCTTCCGTTTGGCCGATTTTCCGCTGGTCTCACGACGATAAATATCTCGCTCGTATGGGCGAAGATGTTCTAAGTGTTTACGAAACACCTGTAGGTTTCTTTTTCGCAGTTCCTCGGATAAGAAAGATTGCGGAATATTTATTTTATTTTAACATTGCAGTCATTCGGATTACTAGATAAAAAGAGTATAAAGATTCCGGGGATCAGAGACTTCAGTTGGTCCCCAACTGATAATGTTCTTGCGTATTGGGTCCCAGAAGACAAAGATGTCCCTGCCAGAGTAACTCTTCTCGAAATTCCGAAGTAATTATCAATTTCCAGACGTATCAACATAATTACACTGCTTTCATTGATAAACTGTAATTTAATTTCAGCCGTAACGAAACGCGTAATAAGAATTTATTCAACGTAGCCGATTGCAAAATTTACTGGCAAAAATCGGGAGACTATCTTTGCGTGAAAGTCGATCGTTTCGCGAAGCGTAAGGAAAAAACTGAACAAAAGTATACGGTAATTATCTATTACATTTGTAGGAAGAGGTAACATTAAAAGATATGTAATACGATTTAATCTATTCTTATCAGGGTATGTCGTACAACTTCGAAATCTTTCATATGAGAGAGAAACAAATTCCAGTTGATAGTGTAGAAATAAAGGAACCAATACACGCGTTCGCATGGGAACCCGTAGGAAGCAAATTTGCTATTATTCACGGTGAAATTCCAAGTGTAAATGTGAGCTTTTACGAAGTGAGATTCGGTCATCAACCTGCACTTTTGAGTGAGTTAACTGTTAACTATAAATTTCATTTACATATTACCGTGTACCTTGACGTCTTTCGTTCCGCAGAAAAATTGGAGAAGAAAGCTTGCAATCATTTATTCTGGTCGCCATCCGGACAATTTATTGTCCTTGCCGGATTAACGACAATGGCGGGAGCTCTCGAATTCATCGATACCAATGATTTCACGATCATGAATTCGACCGATCATTATCAAACCTCGGACGTAGAATGGGATCCAACGGGACGGTGAGAATAATTAAAAAATTGTATTGTATATGCAGCTAAGGTCTTTTATGAGAACTATGAGAATACGTTTAATTTTAGGTACGTCGTAACAGCGGTTTCGAGTTGGAAAACTAGTGTCGATAATGGCTATTGGTTGTGGACGTTCCAAGGGCGTATTTTAAAAAGAGTTAATCTAAATGCATTCAATCAGTTATTATGGCGGCCGAGACCTCCGACTCTTTTAACACAAGAGCAAATTAAGGAAATAAAGAAAAATCTGAAGAAATATTCTGCTCAGTTCGAGAGCAAAGATCGAATGCGATTAACGCGTGCTTCTAAGGTATCTTTTTTTCTTAATCAAATAACACGGTTGTTCGACATTAATACGAATAATTTATTCATGGAAATTATAACTTTTGTAGGAATTAATCGAGAAACGTTGCGCCGCGATGAAATCATTCGAGGAATATCGCTCGAAACGTATCGAGGAATGGAATAATCAAAAGAAACGTCGTTTAGAATTGCGTAATAGTAAGTATCGAGAGATGTCTAATATGCGTAAAGAAATTCTGAATAATACGAAAACAAATGTATTTCTTTCTTTTAGATATTGATACCGATGAATTAGATTCCGATTCGAAAAATGTTGAGGAGGAGGTAATAGAATTTTTCGTCAAAGAAGAAGTATTCTTCATGGATGAGAAATAAAACAATCACGGGAGAAGTTTTTCTGCCAGCCAATTTTGGAAATCTCTAGTGCAAAGCCGGTTCCATCATTCGTGCAAAGTGTCACCGGAATAATTATCTTCCAGGGTCACATTCGTGTGATCCTACCAATAGTGAACAATGACTATTTTACGTGGTAACGAACAATTTCTCTTGTATTATTTCTGCACTATAATTGGAATTGCTTCCATAGCCCCGACGTTTCGTATAAAACGTCGTAAACATAGTACCATAAAGTTTTATCACGTCCCATACAGGATACTGTGTCAATCAACAAATAATGATTACCAATATAATCGCATACCTTGTACTTTGTTTTTACCTATCGAACCCACATAACTCAATGAAACTGAGAATATTTATTAACTGAAGAGGACCTTTTTTTATTTATATTTTCCACTAATTTTAAGAATAATTGTAAAACGGTAAATGATAAAAAAAAGGATATAAATTAATCACATTCATTATTCTTATTTACAATTTTCGTTTCGTACAGCAAAAAGAGGTTTCATTGACTACCGTGCGGCCACGGTTCGTTACAAAAATTGAACATAACTTAATATTCTGTACATATTAATGTAATACCATCGCAATAAAAACTGAATGACTTTGGTAGTCCTGAGGCTTTGGATAGTTTCGGACACTTCACAGTCTTAGTACTTAAAAGTAATATCGGAACAGAACGACTGCGGCGCATACCCAAGTCGGTGGAATTCTATCTTGCTGAAGAAATGTCTTTCTCGTTACTGGTTGCGCACACGAGAACAAACGTTCGTGTTCCTTGTGCATTGCGTTTTGTAGCTTTCGATTTCTGCTGACAAGAGCAATCTGTGTCTCTAAATCCCTATTAACCGATCTGTAGCCTAAAAAAACAATTTTATATTTTGATACATAAAAGAAAAAGAATCTCGAAGAAAAAGTACAAAGGGAATATCATAAAGTGTACCGAAATTCGGTGATCCGATTAGTGTAAGACTAGGTTTTTCTTGACCTGGTAAACTGTACCATAGACCTTTTGCATGATACGTCCAACCCGGTTTAACGAATTCCCATAGAATTACTCTGTTCTGTTGGCCCAATTTGTTGCAACGTTTGCAAAATAATTCCTCTATTTTCGTATAAGCTGCTGGAATACCGCCTGCAACACCTTTCGCACCTAAAAAGAGTTTACGTCCGTAGAAAATAGCAATGTTAATTATCGTGAATGTGTTTATAGAAGTTTGCCTTACTGAAGAAACCATTGGCACTTGGATGTGCCGTTAAAAGATGGCACGTTCCCTGACAATGTTTAAGCAATGCATTGCTGTATTCTGACGTTAAATTAAAATAACTAGTTGCTAGCCTAAGCGTCGAACCTGGTGGTGCTCTTTGCAATAACTTTAATGTAATTTGACTATCGTGACAAATGTTGATTTGACCCATTTGTATCAATGGAAAAATCCACGTATCTGTCTCTGAATCATCACCTGTTAAATCGCATAAAAGTGTACAATTCATGTAATTTACGAATTAATCGTTATATTTATAAGAGCAAAGAGAACTGTACCTATATCACAGAGTTCCGAACGTTTTTCTAATTCCTTTCGGAATAGTACTTTTATACTATTTGCAGCTTTTTCAACGAATTTTCTTCTAGAATCTTTAAATGGATGTGGATTCTTCGGGGAGCTCAATTTCACGGTACCGTTAGACTGAAGTGAAAAACTGAACTGTCCCACTGTTTCGACGAGTTCGTTATAAAAATTGCAAAGTTCTTTGCAATCTTCGATCATAAAATAACGATCTTGCCGATTTGTAAAATAATCATTGCTGAGATTAGCACTAAAGAAATCAATCTCTTAGTCTTAAAATCTATTATTTCGTAGCGCTTCCTTTAACGTAAATATTCAAGCAATGCATGCTCACCCGCTAATTATTATATCATCGTCGATCATGTACAATTTCATGTGCTGTAATCCTATTAACTCGTTAAAACGATCCGGTATTACTGCTTTTAATAATCCACGAAGTTTCGGTGTATGATATAAGAAAACTTTACAACAATGTCCATATTTCCCATTAAGCAGAGGTTCCAGCATCTTACACGAATTCATCTCCCCTCTGGAACCACGCATGAAGTCCAACAAAATTGTTATTTCAATATTACCGCCATTTATACTCACAGCCTCCTGAATGACTTTCACCTGTAAAGATTCAATAATTAAGGACTTAAAGATTTCTCAGCAGTATAATTTTGTTATTTTAACCGTTCATCATGTATGCTTACTAATTCAGATTCTAGTTGCCCAGTGCCTAAATACAAGGAAGCAAATGTTATCCTTCTTGTAGCATGCTTGCATTTTTCTAAGAGGGTAGAATAAAAAATACCGGGTTCATGTATTATAGTAATCTACACAGGGAAAAGAAGTTAGAAAAAAGATTTGTATATCATTTATGTTAAATTCATATTCCATCCTTGTTCTTGGTACCTTAGAACCATTTACAGGAAAGCAAGGAGCCATTCTCTGTAACCAAGATAAGGAATGCAATTCTGATTGCGACATATCAGTTTCAAGAATTTTTTCCTCGTCTAACATGGCAACTTGTACTTTGCTTCTCGTTGTAGGTACACTTCTGTGATATGGTATTAGATCAATCTGATGCAATAATTTTCTCCTGTAAAACCTGAAATATTAAATGACGAAATGTAGATTATATGGGTATTTTACTAATGATTTTTTATTCATTAAGACAGATTATTAAGTAACGCATTTAATAAGTACATACATTATAAAATCCGATAGTACAGTTGACAAGGAAAATTATTAAAATCATAAATGCGAAATATATCACAACGTTGTACATACGATCTAAATTTAACAATACGAAATAATTCGAGATGGAAGTTTTGACAGATGCATGACACGTCTTATATAATAAAGAAGGTAATAAATAAAGGCATGCTTTATATATTATTATTTCATATATTACAGTTCTATAAATATTTATTGACATAATACAATTTCCTTTTTAAATTGTCTGCTGAAAGTCACGCCTTCATGTGGTACAATTAGGTTAACAGAACTTTCTGGCACTCAAACAACACAAATTTTGAATGACATGTTTATCGTTACCCCGTAATAATTTCTACTCACCGTTTTAACGTTCGGAAAATCAATGTGTGCATGAGTAAATCTATAATTGACAATACATTAATGAAGAAATTCGAAATTTAATAATTTGACTTCGCGTCAAACGAATGCAACTCGCGCAACCTCTTGGATCTCGTACGAATTACGCAGAAGTTATTGATGTACCATACACAATGTTACTTCTTTTATTCTCGTTTTAAAAATAAACATTAACATTATAACAATAATTTGAATAAAATCTCCAAAAGTAATTTCATGTACCTGAAACCTTTCAAGAACTCTATGCTCTAAAAGTTTCGAGTGAATTAACAATGAATTCTTTCTGTAAAATTTCTTTATTGAATTAGAACAATATTATACAACAATGCAGAAATTATTAACACGTTTAAAAAATAAACATAATATACATATATGCTAATAAAATCCTTGTATCTGATCCATATCAATGATGCATAGCATTCTTATCGCGTTCGGATTTTCGAAGTCGTAGTTGATCATCCCGTATCGCAAGACGTTAATTTCTAATTAAAGTATTCGTAAACATTTCGTTTGTACGATTGAAATTGTTTATTTCAAATATATTTCTGCAAATTCTGCGTGCGCAAATTGCCATAAAGCGCCTCTTCACGGTGACATACAGAATTATTGGTCGATAGAAAATAAAGAGTAGCCAGGGGTGTGCGCTAAAGATTCCTTCAAGATAGACGTAAAAATGGATTTCAACGTAAAGAAATTAGTGAAAGATGCTGGTGCTGCTCTTAGTAGAGTTGTACAGGTAGGAAATCGTCGATATAATCACCTAACATAATCATCCGCATGAGAAAATGGCCTTTTTAATAGAACCGTCTCTAAATGCTGTCACTTCTGACATTTTGGTGTCTGTTGGACTCCGGAGGAATTTTAAACTTATCGATTATGATTTGACAGCGAATTTAACATATCCCTTGAAAAATATCTCATATTTTGTTATTTATGCGAAATATTTAACCTTACGAATGCGTTGATCGTTGTAGAACTTCAATTTAATTTGACTCTAATTAATGCATACCGAGGTTAGCGTATACATTAAGTCTCGGCGATTGTATTCCATACTGTGCTATTTACTGCATTTCTGTTTCCCACGATATCGCAACTTCAAGTTTGTCATTTTACGTATTCTTTGGAGTTTTTCAAAAATTCTTACGGATTAAATTTCCGATGCATACGAACGAAATAATTAATCACCATACTATGAGTCAGAGGTTTTCAAAGATGTAATGACTAAGGCAACTGTGCTTAATTTTAAGGCTGATCTGGAATTAATTCGAATAGAAATGTAGATGGATAATTTTACGTAATAATTGTATGTCTCTGAAAAGAGTATCTTTTAATTTCATTTAACATTTTTTATTTAAGTATTAAACTCACACTAAATTTACTCCAATTGTTGTTGTTTTTGCATTTTACAGTTAACTGAAGAAACCTTGGGAACATCAGAAAAAACAGAATTAGATGCACACTTAGAACACCTTGCAGAAAGAGCAAATGCAACTAAAGTATGGACTGAAAAAATTCTTAGAAATATGGAGTCTGTACTTACTCCAAATCCAGGTGAATTATTTGGAAGTTTTATTATATCATAATGTGGTCCATGAATATTGCAAGTTTAATTCTCTTTAATTTAATGAGCTATATATTATTTATTCTCTTTTACAGGTAATAGAATTGAAGATTTCTTTTATGAGAAAATTGACAAGAAGAAACCTAACAGGTTGAGCAATTTGGAATACGTGGGTATGGATATGATAGAAGCTGGAAATGATTTTGGCCCAGGAATTGCATATGGTTAATAATATTCATGTTTTTTAACTGTTACAAATATCATACACACTGTACATTATATTTAAGGAATGGTAACTTAGCTTATAGGTTTGCTATGTAAATTTTCGTTCCATAATCATTGCTCTTTTACCTCTTACATTTTAGGTAGTGCATTAATAAAAGTGGGCCAGTGTCAACAGAAATTAGGGCAGATTGAAAGGGACTTCATTGGAATTTCGGCTAATTGTTATATTCAACCGTTAAGGAAGTTCTTAGATGGAGAGATGAAAACTGTTAGCAAAGAAATGGCAATATTGGAAAATAAACGGTAAATTTTTTTTCGTTATTGTTGTATGTATTTAATTCTTTTATTAAACGGAATTTATTAACCTTAGGTTGGACTTAGATGCGTGCAAAAACAGAGTGAGGAAAGCAAGAAGCATGCTTGGTCAACAGAGTGTAAGTTCTATTATTTTTTTGTTTAATTTAATTGTGTACACTCTGTGTTTACTATGTGCTTTGTCCCATACATTGCTGCATCTCATAGGAGTCTGGGGTATCACCCGAAGTGTTGCTTGATCAGGTACCAACGAAGCTGATATTTCTACAGCTCAGAATTCACAGTTATCACAGTTTATTTAAACATTTCCATTCGTTATCATAAGTCGTACAAGTATTTCAATAATTCCGAATCCGAAAATTCGTACAATTTACATCATAAGCTTTATTAATTGCATTTTTCTTGTTCATTACATTTACATCATTTCTTTTCATTGACTACTACTGATGTTATTTGATATTTATATATCACATGTACTCGTTCAAATCTCTTTCTATATTTTGTTATATACATATCGAAGTATACAAATCTTATAGATAATAAACAAATAAGATTTCTTTATTAGAAGTAAGAAATAAGACTGTGTATTACTCAACTTAGGCAGAGAGGGAGTTGAGGGTGGCGCAATCAGAGTTCGATCGTCAAGCAGAAATCGTGAAATTATTGCTGGAAGGAGTATCGAGCTCTCACGCTGGACATCTTCGTTGTTTGCACGAATTCGTCGAGGCGCAAGCGCGTCATTACGCTCAATGCCACGCGACGATGCAAGACTTGCAACGTGAACTTGCTGGGTAAGTGGAAAACTTCACCTTCGACGTTCATTCTTTCTAATATTGTCTTTTGTATCATCCTGCACAATCCTTGCAATGTATTACTGCAATATTTTTTGTACAGCTACCCTACTCTCTGGTGATCCGAGTGAGTAATGTTTAATGAATATTGATTGCCCTGTCATGTATGACATGTAAAAGTATTTAGAAGAAGCTTATAGAACCATTACTCATTCGCGACGATCATCGTGTTGTGTAGTTAATTATTAAGTTCTAGGGCTCTGCTTGTATATGAGACTGGTCGGTGTAAAATATTGTTACAAGTGCTACAAACACGTGGTACTTTCTTATCAATAATGATACAATTTTTACAACAGATGATTCTGTACGTCGTTAAACAGCAATTCGTCCATGGAGTGTCTCATTTGTAACAACGTATTTTCATTTTATTTCCAGTAGTGAGTCTCTATGTATTTTGTAAGCTTCACTATTTAAAGGCAGTGTGTATCCTTTCTGTTCCTGCTATGATCCCAAGCTTCTTTTACGTTCGTTTAATTACTCTCTGATGTCTTCTTTCTACTCTCTATCTTTGCTTGCATGGTTGGGATTGCAGGGCGCGTCAGCCGAGTCCTTTACTACGAGTCAACAGTGAGGAAGTGATCGAGCTAACTCCCTCACCCACACAGTCCCCAAATTTGCCTATACATCCACCATTAGCTGGTTCTACCTATGTTACTGCTACCTTTGATACGGACATTTCGAAAATTTAGTTCAACGAACTGTCGATTTTATCTAACAGCAATAAATAATTCCTAAAGCAATGACCCAGATTAAGAGAGATGTTAATTTAGGACACAGAACTTTTTTCTCTGTTGATTAGGTGTCTGTAAGACAATATAATTCTATATAAACGTTGAATAATTCCTAGTCTATTACAATTGTTGAACTTGTAATTAACTAAAGCCGATCAATAAATTATATTTATCACATATTCCAGAACTGTTTGAAGATTCATTAAGAGGAAAAATTTCTACAGTCCCGATGCCGCTTCGACTAATCGATCAATGGCAAACATATTCTTAAGATATCGTTGAATTCTTAAATATATTTTCTATAAATGTCTCTTATACCATCTGCTGTATACGTAATCGATGTACATTTGAAATGCATGTCACTAAATCTCTTGGCATTAACATATTACTAACATCTGTGTGTAGACTATTGTTTTTTTTTTCTAAGTGTTACTTTTATTATGTTCGTTGATATCACTTTTTCTTAAACATTCTTTTATTTTAGCATGGACCATCATACATAACAGATATTTATGTCCCAAGGCTCAAAGCTTTTCCTTTTATAAACTAACGTCCTTCGAAGCTTCGTTGATGTTTATCGCTACATTGGCTTATCTCATTGCTTGCCAATGTACAATATTCATAAATTTCATTTCCGTCGATATTCGATGACTGATTTTGTGAAAATTCATTCACAAGTTTAGGGAGTGTTTACTTAATCGGAAAGTCCATTAAACTTCTGACATGTTTACCATACTTATCCAAGTTGTGATTTATCCTACCCAGCTTATCTGGGGGTCCTTATCACCCGACTACCCCACCAACCTCAAATGCACCAGCGGAAAACGGACAGGAACGTGCAAGAGTACTGTACGATTACAACGCAAGGGATTCTAGTGAATTAAGCGTGATGCAAGACGAGGTAACGAAATTTGTGATTTAGGTAAACGAGAAGCATGTCCGTGGCATAAGTCAACCGAAAGGCATGAATCTTTGTTATGAGTAAGTTAAGTCTCTTAAGTTTCTATACTTTTAAGACTTGATCTTTCTTTATTCGGAGAGTATTTATACTTGGCATTTGGCAAATATCTTTTTCTTCTTCTTTTTATTGATAATTAGGAAGGATCGTTGCATTTTATAGAGAGTTATAGAATAGATTTTACTTAGAAATTGTATATTTCACGATCATCGAAAGTTCCAGAAGTTTTAGCCGCAGTTTATTATACTGCTCTCGTTTAACGTTGAAAAAGATACTGTGCGACGTTTTCGTATTATTTCTAAATTAATGAATCGTGGATTAGAAGATGTATATCGTTGGGTTTTCGAGTATGATTATAAAAAATGAAATTCTGTACTCTTAGTATTTAGAAATAGGAGAGCACTACGAAGGAACGGTGTAAATACATTCGTTGTATACATTAAGGAATCGCTTTTGCAAGATCTTGTATGATAAAGAAATCTGAAAGTACGATGGGAATATGTAATACTCAGTTAATGTTAGTGTAAGTGCATTAAGCCACGATATCTGCATTTCTTTAATGTTGGCGATATACTTATGCGAAGAATCGTGCATGATAATTACGTTATAGTTTATACAATATGTAATTTAATTATGTATATTAGTTCTTTTCCATTTTTGTTAAATTTATGTTTGATATTATATGCACCCATACTGTTTAGTCTGTATATTTGTTTGCTAAAATTATTGTTGGGTCATGCACGTGCGATATAGCAAGTTGTGCGTGAACTGAAATCATATGTATATTTATTCGAACTGCATGTATTAAATAAAAAATAAGTCACGCCGTTAAATATATTTTATTCTTTTACTACCTCAAGAATGCTATCGTTTTTCCCTTAGCCTTTTACACAGATTATTTCATTTATCTAGGATGTATAAGGAATTTCGAAGAAGTCATCTTTTCGAAAATTTTATTATTCCGGAGTTTTGGAAAATTGTTTAACGTATCTTTATAATAATTCATCTTTTTAGGTAATCTGTGTTCTTGAGATTCCCGGCGATGAAGATTACCTTATGGGTATAAGGGGAAATCAACGAGGGAAAGTGCCCAAAGCTTACTTAGAGACACTTATAGTTTGTCAATGAAAATTTCATGTATATTTATTACCGAATGTTTGTTCTATGCTAGCTTTAATCAAAAATGGGGCTGTCTCATACCGTATAGTCTTAATAGACAAACGCACCTGTGCAATAACGTTATAAAAATGCTGACTCCTTAAGAAATTTAATCGAAGAAATATATTAAAATTGTTTGTGGATACGCTTGCGATATGTTGTGCAAGGCAGAATGTACATAAATATTCCACAAATCGCATATCAAACGTTAAACAGTCAATTTTAAAAGTACAATTATATAAGAAATTAACAAATTGTAATTATAATTATAAATCGATTATTCTGCTGCAACAGTTGTTTCTATAATCCTGACGTGAATATGGTATAAAATATAAGATCTCTCGATAGAGATTAAGTAAACGGGAAAAGTAAAGATATTAAAGAGATTTGGTTTTAAGAATTTATTGATAACCAGTGAAATATAAAATTACTTCTTTTTCGATACACCCACCGTGCGTCCACGACGGCCGGTGGTTTTTGTGTGTTGACCACGCACACGGAGACCCCAGTAATGACGCAGACCTCTGTGGGCACGGATTTTCTTCATACGTTCCAAGTCCTCACGGAGTTTTGAATCCAAATAAGAGCTAGTAAGCTATAAAAAGCAACGTGGTCGTTGTAAAATTATTTTAATATATCGAAATGGAAAAAAGTTTATTTTATATTTTATTTTATTAGCATTAAAGATAAACAATTGAAGAATCTGTTGCACATAAGTATCATGCTTCTAGGTTGTTCGTTAAAATAAACATTAACTAAACTACCCAATGTGCTATTTCTCTTGCACAAACTACCAACCGATCAATACAATTATTTTATACGATCAGCCGTGAAGCTGTGCTGAAAAATTAATTTAAACAATTTTTTCGGATGTTGTAATTAAAGAAAATGAATATACATACTTGAGAGTACTTTCCGTCGACAATATCCTTTTGTCTATTAAGGAACCAGTCTGGAATTTTGTACTGTCTAGGATTCGCCATAATGGTAACTATTTTTTCAACCTATTGCGATATAATATTTTAGGTAAAATCAATGATTTTCTTTAGTAATTCATGATTTTCTATTAATTTAATGTTACCTCTTCTTCTGAACATTCACCAGCTCGTTTATCCAGGTCGATATCGGCCTTTTTAAGAACAATGTTGGCATAACGACGACCAACACCCTTAATTGCAGTCATGGCAAACATAACTTTTCTGTTACCATCGATATTCGTGCCCATGACACGAAGAATGTGTTGAAACTTCTCTGGAATTACGAGCGACTGAAAAATAAAATTATAAATTATTATGGAACCGCATCATTTTTGAGGTTACGTTACGAGTTAACCTATAACATGAATTATGATTTTGTATCTTGCGAATATAAAAAGCAATTAGCACGGTATCAATCAAGAATAAATAGAAAGAAATTGCATAAATTATTTATTCGTTATATGGTGGGTAAACAAGAAATTAACATTTTGCAGGTAACTAATGTACACCGAGTATTACGACAAAGATATACCATTTTCTCTGTAAATTACTAAAATATTTTTGCTACAAATTATAGCAATATTGACTAGACAGATTTAAAAATAAATTTTGAGTTGTTTTTGTAAGATTGCAATTAAAAACTTAGATATTAAACCGCTCAAACATAGAACTCACCATCTTGCCGATATGTCAAGCACGAAAAAGAAACACAGCCGGAACCGGAACTTTGCGACTGGAAACTTCCCAGGATCGATTATCGAAAGCTTCAAAAATTCAAATTGATATGTAATTTGGTCAGCTAAATAACAATTGTGTTTATAGTAGATATGTGCAACATTACGAACAGTGATTTATCACCGTGATCGCAGTAGCACAATCACGGTCGTGATTTAATTTCAATCACGACCGTGATTTTTTACCTTGAGTGAATCTGTTCGCTATGATTATAATTTTAGATCTTTAACAAAAATATATTCAATATGATTTAATAATGAATTGCATTACTATTTGTGAGTTAAAAATCAGTAAAAAATGAACGAAATTATGAAAGAATGATTTGCTGTGATCATACAGTAGAATTGCAGTTATTCGTTAGGTAAAGAAGAAAATATTTTAAGCTCATTTGAATTTCCTGCCGCTGTGGCGCGCTGGTTGTTCGTGGTGCTCTTCCGAGGTAGTGGCGCCACAGTCGTCTTCGTAAATTTCGTTGGTGGTGTGAGACCGGGTGCTCCTGCTTTTCAATTGTTTTTTGGTAAGAAATTTTCAAAACTTGTGCTCAAATGTTGCTATCAATTATGTATTAGCATGTTGTTCGTCGAAATAAAACATTGAATCGTCGATTTCTTCTGTTTTTAGGACGAGAGGACACAAAGTGTTGATCGAGCTCTCCTCTCTCGCCGACGAGGATTCATAGTCAAATATTTTGGAATATGTAAGCTCTATTTCCTTTATTACGATGTAGTGCGAGAAATTCTTAGCATTACGATTCGAACTATTACAGCTCTTTTATTGAGTGTAACGGTACACAAGTAGAATCAATCTATAATTGGAAATTTTCATTTTACGACGATTCGGATTTGCCTTCGCTATTTCATAATTCCTGTTTAACCCATTGTCGCCATGGCGTCTGCGCAGAAGGCGCGCGCGCATTCGCCGTGACGACGCGGGAGAAAGATCGTCCGCCATCTTGGAAAGTTTCCCTCGTTCGGTTGCGAAAACTAGTGCTCCAGCATTTGACTCATTTTCGGTAAGAAATATACAAAAATTGTCCTCAAATTCTACTCTCAGTTAGTTATTGGTGTTTGCGCATCTGAATATAATATTGAGTCTTTGATGTCTTCTAATTTTACGACGATAGGAGCAAAATACTGATCCGGCTCGTCCTCCCTCGTCGACTGGGACGCTATTGCGATGCATTTCTCGGCATTTTGGACTACGTGAGTATCATTTCTTTAACGTGCGTCCAGACATACACAGAATTTGTGACGCAAAGCTAATATGAATATTAAATCGTACAACACTGACAACGACAATAGTATCACTTTTCAGCCTTTTCTCATTTTTGGCCTTCTGCCCCCCTCCCGCCCATAACCTCCATAATCACCAGTTTTATTTTCAGCAATTAGTGGCCGCGCGCAATGCGGTCTTAGAGTCAATGTTTGCTACGAATTAGTTGTACCAGTGTTGTTTTTACAGAGCACCCGTCTCTGACTTTACCTTATTGTTAGTTTATCATTAAAGATTATTAGAAGGCACCGTTGCCCCTGAATTTCATCGCGAATGTAAACTCAGTGTTTTTATCGAAATTAAAAAGGTAGGATATATTTATTCCAGGGCGTCGTGGCTCTCACTGTAATATTTTTGTCGCGAAGAAAGTAGATTCACTCTCTTCGCCGACTATGAAAGAAACGGCCGCGTTTTTTTATATTTTATTTTTTGTCACGGTGGTAGAGTCAGTGAAGTTCCAGTTGGCAGATATACCATCACCGGAGGCACAAATTTTATTTCGTAAGTTGAACCTTTTAAAATATATGACCATTGTCATTTTTTCCAACGATTACGTCTGGATGATCGATTTCAATGCAAATTTTTGTTCCCTTTTAGAGATTACCCCCTCGAGACGATCGCGAAGCTCTGTGTGGCGTTGCTTGGCTGGAAAAGGCATCCGGTTGAATATTTTCTGCGATCGGTGAGTCGCATGCACTTAGATTCCTCCGGGACCCCGATTCATGCCGTAGGACGATTGGTCCGAATCGGCAAGGGCGACTGGTTGTATTATTTCTTTTTGCGAGCACCGTGACCATGGGTTCGATAAATAGTATCTTACTCATGAAGAATTGCATACTTAGGATGTTTATTAGCTCAGGCTAGGTCTTCTTGTGCGTCGCGATTGCTCGATGAATGAATGTACGAGAACGATAGGCTCGAGTCGCGAATGAATTCCGCGAAATTAACTTTGCGCGTGTAGATTCTGAAAACGGATCACCCATCCGACTTCGTATTTTTTTTAATATTTGCTCGAACCATCGCGCAATGAGAATTGTAACGCACAATTACGTGCTGCTGCCCGACGTTTTTCCGTTTCCGTTGATCTCGAGAGCCGCAAAATTTTTTCAAGTATAATGTGCAAGAAGACACTTCGCGGCGGATGGATTCTAAAATCGAAGTAACAATTTGCAAAGTCCTTTCTATATCCTTCGAACCATTTACTTCTATGACGGAATCTCCCGAGGGTATTGCATGCCTTTAATCTGCCAATTCAATATAAATATTTTCAATATAAAGTTCAGTATAACATTCAATATAAAGTTCATTATGACATTCAATGTAATATAAAGTATTCGATCTTTGCAGATATTATAAATATTCACAGTAGAGTCTTTGCTTAAATTAACAGTTAATTTTCAATATTGATCAATTTCTGATTTTAATGGACAAATATTTTTGATAAAGAAACATAGATCGTTAGATATCACTAATTAATCATTTTTCGAGCTTAGGATTTTCAGCGCAAACGGTGAGTTCACATTTGCTCGCGCTCGCTTTTCAGCTCAGACATATCGGCTTGCCCAGGTGCTATGCTGATAAGTCTTGGCGGCGAGCAGAGCTCTAGCTCGTAAGACTAACAATTTTCAGCGACTGACAATGTCAAAGCGAGTCGTGCACGTCGTAATTTCCACGTTTGTGTGTTTGGTTAGGCCGTGGATCTTGCGTCGCATTTGAAACTCTTAGAAACGAACAATAATTTGCCATTCGTACTTGCTCGAATCCGAATCCATTCTATTGAAAGGAACCTCCGTGATTATAATTTATAATCGGTTTCACCGCATGGTGAATAAGTTGGCGCATATGGTATTTGATATTGAATTCATGTAGAATCTAAAGACACATGGATGAAAAAGACATACCATATGCGTTACCGTTTTACTTAAAAATGCTTCCAATTGTCTCGCACGACCTTGCAAAGGTCCATGATATCACGGTTCCCTTGTACGCGACGTGGACGATAGATTGATTTTAGATATTACGCAATGTCCGCTATGCTTGTCAGTCGATTTCAGGAAATGGTACGTAACCTTAGAGCGTGAATGTTGAGTACGGAGCTCGGGTGTCGGAGTCGCCCCGGGGTGGCTCTCTAGTGTAGGCCCCTGCGCCCGGGCTCTTGAATGATGATCGATGAGTGAATATATTGTCATGATTGAGACGCGATTTGCCATTTTAAATATAGGTGATAGGTAGGTAGGTAGCATACCATCTCGACTGAGTGTTTGAATTTTACTAAGTTAAGTAGGCAGGGCCAGGAGGTGAGGCTATCACAATCGCGCGCGAGTAGGGTGAGACGTCCGCCCCTGGGATTAATCGTGGTCGAACAGATCCGGATCTCGTTCGGTCGCGATTCTTAGTTTTAATTTTTACTTTCAGCTTGCTCGAATATCATGCTCAAATTGGAAGCATCGCGAGCAATGGCGTATGCACGGGCGGCAATTTCTAAAATCGCTGCTCGTCTGCGTTTCGCTCGCGTTGTTTCGCCGCGAAAGCTCCTCGGGGAAGCTGCAAATTGTCGACACTCTGGCGAGATATTCGAGCAACGTTCCTGGGGCAGGAGCCCGAAAAGTGAAGAAGCATCCGCCGAAGAGGCCCGACAAACTGTCGCAAGAAGGGTCGCAACGAATGGTTGACCATTTTCGAATCCTCGGGTTCTAGAATGGGGCTCCATTACCATTTTTCATAATACATTTTGTCACTGTGCTCGCTTAGTGCATGTAGCAATAGTCAGTAGTTAGTTATTTGGCGGGTTTGATGTTCACCCACCCAACGAGGGAGTCGCTGCTGCAATCGCGATTTTGCTCGTTTTAGCTCCCGCGAAATTAGCGTTGCGAATAGAAATAAGCGCGTTGAATTTTTTAGAGAATAGAGTCTCGAAATTACCAACCTCTGAGAAGGGTTCTCGGGAGTTTTCTCAATCTGTAGCGTTGCGAGAAAAGAAGCAGCACCGAAAATGGGTGCACGGGTTTGTCACGCATTAGGTTTGCAAAACACAGAGTTGCGAAATTAATAGCATCCCACGTGGATGCACGGGAGTTTGTAGCAATAACGACTCGTTAAAGTAGCGTTGCGACATTAGAAGAAGCACTGTAGATGGGTGCACGGGTTTTGCTCGTATCAGGACTCTGTAAAGTAGCGTTGCGGAGCAAAGAGCACCTTAAACTGGTGTGCGGGAGTTTGCAAAAGTGAGGGATTTTCAGGATTCATCTCTTTTTAGTTTTCGCGATATTAGCGTTGCGATAAGAACTTAGAAACGGGTTTTTCTTTGCTTGGTACTCGGTGAATTAGAGTAGCGAATAATTCAGCAGCATGCGAGGCACTGGTACCGGATGTGGTACCGGATTTGGTGCCCTGGAGTCGCAAAATGAAGACTCCCCTGTGAGTGACTTTAATGTCACCCCATTCTTCCGCGAATTAGCGTTGCGACAATTCACCCCCGCGATTTGCTCGCGAATTCGATTAATTAGAGTTTCGGGACACAATAGCGTCCACAGTGGCTGCTCGGGATTTTTTCCGTGAATTCGTTAAAGTAGCGTTGCGATTGAATGGCAGTCGAAAGAGCTGCCCGGGACTTTGCTCGTTATAAAATACCAACCAGATACAGTAGAGTTGCGAAATAATAGATGCTCGGTTGAGCATCTCGGGTTCTTTTTGCTAAATGTTTTTTTTTCAGCTGCCCTCTAATCCCTTGTTTTTTATTATACTGATTGTCATTTCATGAAAGTCAAACGTTTCTGAGTAGATATACTGCTGCAAAGTTTATTATTGAATATTGCAGAAAATTTAACAAAAATTATGAATGTCTTTTTATCACTTATCATGGGCTGATAGAACATACGTTCATTTGGGATTATTTGAATATTTTTTCAAAGAATAAACTTCAGAGAGATTGCAGTGATTTTTCTGTTATTTTACATGAATCGATTATTGCAACTGCATATTGTTCCTTGTCGTTCTCAGTGTTATTGATTTTCTCAAATACATTACAATTTCCCAATTTTCACGTTAATTGATTTTTATTTCGGTACGAAATCGTAATTTAATTATGATTTTGTAAATTGATTGAAAATAATGGTTACAGTCAGTTGCTAAATTTAGATTACGCGTGCAACTCTTTTTTTTCTTTCCTTTTGTCGACAAAATTAATGAGATTCTGTTGCAGATTGATGAAATTCATTTATAGATATTTTTGAATTTGATAAAACAATTTTTACGACGGCCAATGGTCACGGAAATTGATGGCGCCAATTTCATAAAAACAAAATACAATCATGGATATTTACTGGAAATGAAATGAACCAAACACATGGAGATTAAGGAACAGAGACGTCTAGAGACGTTGAAGGAACTCACAGCGTCATGTAATTTTACTAACGAATAAGTTTTTCTTACAGGAAATTCATGGATCAAGCCAACCCCGAAGGCTGATCGATGGACATTTGTCTCTGGTGTCTTGTGTTGTAAATTCTACGTCAGATTTCCAAGTATCGTTTTTGAGATTTTATGCGTTTGTTTCCATATCGTCACTAGTTGACTGTTTCGATGTGTTCAGTTTTTGGTTGATCGTATCGTTCGTATTGTCGTCGAACTCTGATTCATGGGATAATTGTTTTTTGATTTCCTTTTCTGGTATTCGCTGGATATTTCCTTTCATTCTGTGTCAAGCAGAATCCATTTCTTATTCCTGGTCTAACTGCTTACTTTGTGGTTCACCTACAAGGAGGCAGGCAATATTCTTCAAAGAAATCTTTGTTTTTCATTAGTCAGGTTGTCATTGGGTTTACGCCTTTTCTTTGGTAGAAAACCATCGTTACAATTTTTACTCAGGTAGGGTTTCTGGATGGGGAACTTATTTTCATGATAACTGGGGTGGTATATGGGAAAATAAATTCATCACTGAAGATTTTCAAGTGCTAGCTGAAGAAAGAAGAATACATTCAAGTACCTACGGTCGCAAGTAGTATTTCAGTCGTTTACACCGAAGATTTTATGGGAAAAGTATTTGCCTATGCACATTGGTTTTCACTGTGTGCAAAATCTGCTCCCATATTGACGGTCAGACTGAAATACGGGAGGGGAGGGTGAGGTCATAATGGGGTAGGGGATAAATTTATTATTATGTAACTCTTAAGTTTAAAATTAATATTCAGAATGTGTGGAATGAATGTTGTGTGCTAGTCCTTAAGTCTCGGACACTCGACGCATCACGTCGGAAATTTATCTTTCTCGGTACGAGACAGATAATAAAAGTAAAGTAGAGCAAGAAATTTCGCCTGAAACATTCTCCTGTTCAGTCTGTCGCTTAAATCTACGAAAATGACAGCGAAATGTTTTACACGAAAGACAAAATGTGATGGAGGATGGATGGCAAATTTTTTGGGTCCCCAGTCGCAGCAACCTCCACGTGGTGGGACCTGGGTCGTTATTGCTCGCAATGACTAGAAAATATTTATTTGATGTTTTTTTTTCTCTGGCCTTGAAAGCAATAACGGGCTGATTGGCTGCGAATCAATAACAATCTGTAAATTTCTAAATGTCTTTCAGCCATTCTCAATCTTCAAGTTCTGTTACAAAATTTCAAAATTTAGAATGAGGAATTTTACGATAGTTTATTTATTACGTCGTTAAATTCGTTTTCGTAACTGCAGTCTGCCGGCACGAAGGCTCGGGCACACTCGTGACCGTACTCTGCGGTACGTTGAAATCTCTCAAAGTATAGCTAATATATTGTTCAGTCTTTCAGTTTTTAATATTTTTAATACTTTGATGGGATCGCGGTTGGTGTAATATTTATATAATATTTCAGCTTTTGTCAGCAGACGCTTAAGTAATGTTTGTTTCAACAATAACCACTTTAAAAAATCTAAAATAAAAGTATTAGAATAAAAATAGGAAAAAGTATAAGCTTTTAACATTCTTTTAAAACTATTTGTCCAGGGATTGTTAGGTAATCGTATTTTTGATATCGATAATTCAGGTTCCAACCTAACAAGTATAAATGCATTAGACAAATTAGCTGCGTTCTACTTTATCGATACAATTCAATCGTTAAAGAAAACTTCCGAACATCTCTATCCTTCCTCGATAAAGTCGCATCTTCAGTTGCTTCTCTTGCTGTTAGATGGCGCGAACTGCTTTTAACTTACGCGTTCATTTGATTATATTCATGAGATGTGGACATATTTTGCGTTCAACAATTCTTAAACATATCTCAGTTGATTTAAACAGAAAAATGAAATCTTAATTGCCATCAAACTAATATTTCAGAAAATGAAAAAAAATTTAACAATCCTTCCAAAGATTTCCTTTTTCATTATCAAAACCCCGAAGGAACGTAATATTTCTCTTATAATTGCAATAAACAACATAATAGTTCTGTTAATTTTATCTTTACAAAGGAACTAAGAAAAATCACCTAGATTCCAGTCTATCAAGTACCATATAATATTATTTCAAAGTACTGTATCTAATTCCCAGTGCAAAAGTCTCAAACCACCCCAAAAATATCTCTCTAGTTTGAAGTTAAACTTTTTCGCGAGTATATCCTGAACTCTTTCGTGATCCTTCCACCTTGTTAACCGTCCCTGATAAGGTATAGAAGCCAGAGAAAAATCTGTGCAGGAACAATTTTCACGCGTAGTCGTAAAACGCGATACGACGCCCTTAAAATCGTAAGAACCGACCGTCATCGTCGCGGCCTCCCGTAGCCATCGGTGATGGTGCGAATGACAGAAGAATAAAAGCTGCTCGGGATATTAAAGTACGCGGTACGAAGTAGCATGCCTCTGAATAATAGAACGTTATTTCGTTGAATAAAAGTGGCTGTTTCACACGGCTTAGTACAGTAACTTTAAAAAGCTCGAGAGACTTGTATTTGTCCTATAGAAGGCTCAGATCTTCTCTCACTTTAAAATAGGAATAATTATCACTTTAAATTCTTCAGGATTTGATATTTTAATAATTAGTAAAGGTAACAGGATTTAATACTCTGCCGGTCTTAATTTTTGTTTTAAGGAAAAATTGGTTCTCACGGTAATCGGGGCGGTCTGAACCTAGAGTTTCAACTGAATTGATTAAAAGCGAAATTGTTCATTGTTATTGAAGTAGGAATGATACGATTTAAGTTATTTAATATGAAAGGCGAGGAAATATTTTTTATGTGCGGATAAACATAAAGTACCTGGACCAACTCTAGAACTACCGAAGCAGTCGAAATGACCGGTTCCTAATTATTTTTTATAAAAATTCTACAAAATAGACAAACAATACAGCAAATGTTCCATGTTTATCTTATAAACCAGAAATTACTGAATTGATTATCTTATTCCAAAGTGCATATTTAATACATTTAACACTGGTAGTTCTAGAGTTAATGGTTCACCTATAGGTGGTTCGGCCCGCTAAAAGATTAACTTACAATTAGTTCATTTAACAGTAACTTAATATCTAAACCCATAAGTTTAGCATCCCAAAGAAATCAAAATCTCAATTTCAATTATATAAAAACCAAGTACTCCTTTAATTTACTACATATATTGTAAAGCATGTCCCCCATAAAATTGCCCTTCGTACCCTAAATAAAATCGAACCGGCTATCCCGTTATTCGAACAGTATCTCGAGACGGTTTTGCAAAAATTTTCGAGCAGGACATAAAGTTCGTCTCGCGAGTGCAATTTCGATAACTCAATAAAAAGCGAGAGAGTGAAAAGTAATCGTGTATCTAGGAGGAGGCCATTTTCCATGGGTATACGAGTTCCTGCTTGGCCTTCCGAGATTTTCTTCCTTTCATCCCCGTATCCAAGAGGGTGGAGCAAAAACGAGCGTCCAGAGGGTAATCGGGCGAAGGAATTCCGAGGTATGATACCCCTCTGATTCGTTTTACGACGGTCGTTCCCTCGAATTAGGACGAAATAAGAAAGAATTCGTGAATCCGCTGATTTCGACCAATCCTCCCTTATATCGTTCGCTAACATCAACGGGGATATCGTAAGCCGAAGGTACGGAAAAGTTTATGCAAAAGGGAAGAACGATTTTCCGAAGAGGGTTTCGATTAAGACGTTGCTTGATGTTGGAATCTTTGAAATTTTCGACTACATTGAAAATAACGCATTAAATAATTATAGTTGATGAACATAAAACTTTAATTTCAAAATGACCCTTTCAGTTGTGTAAAGATCTCCATAATTCATAAAATGAAAATGAACGTTAAATTTTTCAAAGTTATTCCCAGAAATGGTTCCACTTATTGTCATTCTTCTTCTCAGTATTTTAGAGTCCTCGAACTCATAAAGTAGTCTTTCTTCTAAGTAATTCCATCTTAGTTTCAGCGCTTTCCTTTCTTATAACGTTAAAAATATATCTATGGAGTTACGAAATACATGGACTTACATGTAACTTTAATTTCTGAACTTTTCAAGAAGCGAGGGTGTTGAAACAATAATTGAAAAATGTCACGGAAATGTAATGGAAATTAGAACAGTAGTCAAAGTCACTCACTCTTTCTTTCTCGATATTCAGATCTTCATTTCAACCCCTTGCCCAGAATTTCTTTTGTGACTGCCCCCGTTATAATTGAAAATTAAATTCCTAAAATAACAATATTTTAATGATTCCCAATATATTTTAGAATTTAACGCAATATTAATAACATAGAAATAATATTATCGTGTCGTGTTCCATTGATAATTTTTGAAAATCTTCAAAATTTCCTGTTCCATCAACCGCATCACGAGTGCTCTTATAGGTCAAAGGGTTAAGATACCCATAGAAATCTCTATATCCGGACAATTATCAACTCCGTTAAACTATTCAGCTCCTTATAATTTCTACAAAAAAATTCCATAGACAACTTCCAGTAATTTCAATCGCTTAAATGATCCACTTAGTCCAGTTCTCACAGTCATCGTCACCTATACAATCGACAATCCAAAATCCCAGTATTGCCATTCGATGGCTGACGTTTGGGACGAAAACGTCCGAGACTGACCGTCGATCTTTCTAGCAGCACAAGCATTTAACGCTACAGAACACCTACGGGGAACGGCACGTGCTGACATATGGGTTTCGGGGCTTTGCCAGTATCCAGCGGTCTCTTTGCGGGGGTGGTAAATGGGGTGTCATCGTGTTAAATGGCCCTGATGCCCGCGGATCCATTCAGGGCATGCCCTCGGTTGAGAATCGTCGAAAGCAATTCTTGTGGCTAATTTTCAACGTTTATACGTTTAATTGCCCCTCCGGGACACCTGGACTGTGTCGGAAGCCGCAGAACTTTAGAAACGATCCCATTTTATAGAATATCGCGCGTTCTTCATTGATTTGCGGGAATGACCGTCGTTTATCTTATTGGCGACACGTTTTAAGTGCCTTCGAGGAAGGGCTGGGTTAGGTTTCACATTCTCAGGCAGTTTGCATTGGAATTGGACAATTGTGTTTGGGAGATTAGCGTTTTATTAATTGTTTTAAAGATTTCTTCGAGGTCTGAATTAGGACTTTAATTGGTGGATGGTGAATTCGGGAGATTAGGGTTTTACTAATTGATTTAGAAAATTTTCTTACGTTTGAGCCACGAGTGGAATTTATGGATTAATGATTTTGGAAGTTTAGCGTTTTATTAATCGAGAAAATTTCAGTGATTCACTGATAAGTGAATAATTAGTAGATAATTCTTTCACGGTAGAAAGAAAATAGCTTGATTAACTTATTCTTAATTTTTTTCATAGTTATCAAAGATATTTAAGGCTACTTAACTTCACAATTCTATCCAGTCACTTTTGTAAGGATATAATTTCTTTTCTTCCTGTCTCCTTGTTTTCTGCCTTCCACCATCCAGCTTAATAAACTGGCTAAAAATTCGCACAAGCCATTCAGTGTTCCTTCATGTTGCGTAAAAAATTGCGAGGAAACTTTCCAAAATCGAAATAGGAATCGAAAATCTCCGCAGCTTCACGGTCATCGTCCGCGATTATAGAAACCATAACCGGAGTTATAGTTTTATGGCTTGGACTCGGTCGAAGCCACGTTGGCTTCCGGAGTTGAAGCTCCGTCAAATGCGTTGCGATGCGGTTTTATGACGGTGAATGAGAAAAGTCGTTTCTCCCTGTTGTACCGAGGGTTCTAGGTGTACATCATCTGCCTGTACCTGCATCTTCGTCGCCAAGGTCGTTTCCTTCTTCGGGAATCAACTTTCCAATCGGCTACTGAACGTCCCATTACCTGACGTTATCCTCTCTCAGGTAGTGCTTGCGCATAAATCATGTTCCGTCTTATCGAGGATTATCATTTATCATGACTCCGTTTTGCTAGTAGAGTCTCCGTTTTAAAGGGATGTTTAGATTTTTACGCATTTACGTGGATTATTAATAATAATTATTATCAGAAAGGTTGATATCGAAGCTTCCTGTTGATCTGAACTTATCATAGAATTTTTATGTTTAATATTTTGGCGAATTCAATTACTATTTTACTATATATTTACAACAAAGTATAGAATATATTTTTGTAACTAGGAAAATTCCACTGCTCTTAACTTCTATCAAATTAATCTTACTCTCTTGCTCTACCTCATCTCTGCCTCATCAGCGCGAAGTTTGACTTTCCGAGTTCATAACACCCGAATATTTCCAAAAATTATCAATTATATAAATCTAACGTCAAACTACATCTAATGGACCAGCAAATTAATAACACAAATCCCAAATTTTCTTTACTGTAACCTTACGATATCATTTGTTACCCAAACTGCTCCGCACCGACAACAGCCTTTTCAATATCCACCCTCGATCATTTTTCACGAGACATTTGACACAAAATATGCAAGAAAGAGAAAAAAAGATCCAAAGTCGACAGGACTTTCCAGAAAATCAGCAGCATCGCACTATCCAACTTTCACCCGCTGATGGAAGTATGATCGACAATAATGCCGAGTGCTATCGTGCCTGAACGGTGACCGTGACAAAAGGCGATTTTTCGGCACGGTACAACTTCCAGCAGCCTCCTCGGCTTCGCGAGAGCCACCCGCAATCTTTGTCGGCAAACAGGGCCTCGTAAATTACGGTAGGAACGTCTCAATGTTGCCGGAGCCCTTCGTTCGCCATTGTCTACGGGGTTCCCAACGTGTTAGACACGCACCCTGAACTCCAAAGTAGTCGGTCCAAATGCTGGACGATGTTAGGATCATCGGCATCGAGACATGCATCGAACGTATCGTTGGGATGCGAAAAAATGATGTAGAATTCGTGAACATTTATGAAGCACCGGGTTAATTCTATTTTTTCTATTTAGAAACAATATTAACCCTTAAAAGGCATCATCTAAAAACATCGCATTAACGGTATCGTGGATGTAATTTCGTCCCAGTAAATGAATTTTATTTTATAAATTTCATGAAGACATGTAAATGAGATCAGAAATATTATAGGAATTACATATTTCATGAAAATTATAAAATTTATTTTTTACAATTATTGGAAATAATGTTGGGGTGCCTTTTACAAATGAAGTTGGCATATATTGTACATCTCACAGTATATTTTCTATCTTCTTTCCTTGTACACAAACAACATCTTCTTTGCTTAAATGTGGATGGTGGTATTGGCGTTGTGCAGCTAACGAAGTACATAACAGAAGTGAACTTTTTTATGATAATGGCATCCCTACGGACGCCATAAATGATCACAGGAAAAATCAATGTTAGCAGTAATTACGTTTGTTAACACTAAACCTACCGGCTTTATATCTGTTACATTGAAATATACGAAATAAGTACTATGGAAAAAGAGATTTGAAGAGGTGAAAAAGATGATCACATTATTCCAAAATACAATTAAAATAGATACTTGTGCAAACTTTGTCGACTTCAGCTGCATAAAGTTGTCAGTTCACGTGAGAAGAAGAAAAGATCGAGATCGTTCTTTTGTACTAATTTTGTATACAAGTCAGAGAGAAACAGGGTCGCCATAGTAATCGTATACTTCTCTTCATCTTCATCTATAAGAGAATAATAGCGTTTCCTAATCTGTATCCTTCAGTAGCTTTAGATTCAGACAGAATTAAGCTTTGCATTTCAATTTCAACCCTCTAAAATAACGTTGCAAGCCACAGAGTAAGAATAAAGACACCGCCTTGATTATCTCTGCTATTCTTGATCATCCCCTACAAGAGAAGAATACCAAGTTCCAAAAAAAATTCCCAAAAACACCCCTACTACTTTATTGTAACCCCCTCTCCCCTTCCTTTTCCAACAATTGACATTTTTAAGAATACAGCTTCCAAATCCGCCATCGTTTGACTCAAACGATTTCGTTATCCTCTCCTGGTGATAGGAAAGTTCTCGGTTTTCGCACAGAAAGGGCAGATTCACGCGCGTGTCCTAAACGTTGAAGCAGCTAAGGCTGCGGCGTCGGGACGCAGGTGGCGGCGTTCAAAGCCAATTATGCGAACGCGCCCCGACGTCGGCGTCGTTCTCGCAAATCCCTATTCTCGCGCTCAGATCGACCGACGGGGGAGAGGAGCGACGGAAGGGTCGAAGGGAAAGTGGGGGTGAGAGAGAGGGAAGTTTAACTTGTCTGCGCTATAACGGATTAACGGCCGCGATTTATTCGCAAGTAATTGTTTCCGCCCTTTAATTAACTCGCATTTATTTCACGTAATGGCGACCGCTTGCCATCGGTGCGAGAGAGTTTTCAACGGTGAAAGGGATCGATAGTGATACTGTTGATGATGGTTTAACAGACTGATAACAGAGTATTCGATGGGGAGGAACCATGTGTAGAAGATTTTGGATGGTTGATGGCAATTATTGATAGTAATCGTGTTGGTATTGACATTTGCTTGGTAAATAACTGATAATATTAGAATTCGTTTGATGTCTGGAGAAAGATGTCGATATCTGTTTGATAGCTAGAGGAAAATATTAATATTAATCTAATATTAAAATATTAAAATATTAATATTATTCTAATCTAAAAAAATTGAACGAGTTAACTGCGGAATTTATTTTAATATCCCTCACAGCATGCGGGCAATGCAAGGCAAATACTTCTATTATACATTTTACGGTAAAAGGAAAACAAAAGGTGGAAAGATTATATTTTTATACGATAACAAATTTACAATTTGCTGTTAAAAAGGTTAACGCAGTACAGCTTTGACTCGACGTGTATACACGTCGAACGCAATTAACTCGTTAAGAGTCGAAGAATTTTCGTCGCCCTAAACATCTAATTCCTCAATTCCTAACGTTCTCCAAATTACCATTCTAATTACACTCAACCTCCGAGAATTTCAAATTCCTACAAAACGGCACAAAAGTCACTCCAAACGAGGCAATTTAAGAGCGCAAACCACGACTGATTTATCGAGGCTGGAGAACGCCGCAAAGTTTTCTCTCTACGTGAGGCGAAAATCCATAAGAACAAAGGCATTATCAATGAATGAGAATCGAAGCTCGATCGTCGAAGTTAGGTATAGGCGGCAAAGAAGAAAAGAAGAAAATCCAACCCCCGTGGCTGTCGGGACGGAGACTCCCGGTCGCCATTTCGCGAACGATAAAACATTCTGGGAGTTGGTTCTTATCTTTCCTATTATCGATAGCTGGCCGTGGACCAATATGGCCTCGACATCGTCGCCATGGTTACACATACGATATACTCGTCTGAAGACGGTGGTCCCATCATCCACGCTATTATTGTGCTTTGCCATAAATAAGGCGAGACCGGTCCCTCATATTCGGCTGGATGTCAAAGTCCTCTGGATCCTAGGATGTGGGAGAAGTAGAAATTAAGTTGGATTGGAATCGATTAGTTCGATTTGGAAATTGATTATGGGTGCAAATTGTGGTCCATGGATGATAGAGAAGATGGAGAAAGTTTGGAGAGATTTATGTTGAAACTGACGGGCTTAAAAATTAATCAAAGGTGGAGATTATGGCCGATGAGTGAAGAAGAAGGTCGAGGATGTTTGGAGGAAAGGATGTTATAATTAAAGAGATTGTAGATTGATTAAGGGTGCAGATTGTGGTCCATGGATGGCGGAAGAGATCATGAAAGTTTGAAGAAAAAGATGTTAGAATTTTATCAGATATTGGGAATTAAAGTTTGCAGAATTTTTAAGTTCTTGGAGTTCAATATGAATGGTAAATAGTTTACTCGATAAATTCCACTTTAACCTTAAATTCCAAGCGATAAAACTCTGAAACGTCTTGGAGTGTAACGAAGCCAAGGTAATAATTCTTCCTGCGATACATGGAAATAACTATCAGTCACAATCTGTTGAATCCATCCGATTTATATCTGGCAGACAGCCCTATTCACGAGAGATTTAAGAAAGTATGATATAATTACACTGTTTCCCATTTTTACTCAAGAATCAACCCCTTCAACAATATCGCCCTTAAATTCAAATTATCTACACCAACTATCTTAATTAAACATCACTCTAGTATTTCTTTAATCTCTTACAACAATAAGTCTAATCTTCTTTCTGCAAATCTTCTTCATTTCTTCCAAAAATCAACCCTCCACCCTCAATCTCCTTCCACCACTCCAACATTTCTATATATCGTCTCAAAAACTCCAACCTTTACAAAATTTTTCAAATTTTCTTCAATTCTTCGAAACAATGATCCTTTCACCTTCAAATTCGAAACCCACCCCTTTCCAAGACCAACCAGCAATCGAAAAATCTGAAAATCCTCAACGAACAAGGAGGATGGAGGCGAATAAAGCGAAACCAAAGGGGAGCATACGGTTCGAAAGCGAACGATTCGACCAACCCCCCTAGATAGATCGATCGCATGAGGAGGGATTCTCTTCCGGGGGTTCTTTCAGAATGTGGAGAGCCCGAAGGGCGATGATATCGCTGACGAGAGCCGCCGTATTGGCTACCACCCAATCCAATTGGGTTGCCTTTCTCCCCCTGAACGAGTGATAACGGCGTGTGCCGCCATCTTGGCTATTATATGTCCGCGAACCTACGAGCCGTCCTTTCTCCCCCCAGGGGTGGGATCCCTCGAAAGATAAGCAACCCTGCAGGGACGGAATGGAATCAACGCGCGCCCTCCGCTCGAGCTAACTTCAACTAGCTATCTTTTGCACTTTGAAAGTTTTAAGGGTGGGTTTGCGAGAATGGGCAGGATTTTGTTTGGGTTAATTAGATCCGTGGTATGGGGTGAGTCGAAAGATAGACGTAGGAGTACTATATTTTGGATTTGTTTAATGATAGAGTGAAAGGGTAGATTTGTTGTGGGCGCAGAGGGGGTGGGAAGTACCTACGGGGAGAATACGACGTGAAATTTTATGATTAAGGTACGAAGTTTTGGAAATTAGTAAGAAGGGGTAGATTTTTTCTTGGTGAAAGATTTCACTTTGAATTTCAAGGTGAAAGGCAACTTGTCTTAAAGGTGTAAAGGGGTAAAATCATGGTTGGGGAGATTGTGACGTGTCTTTTTGAAACACACTGTACATTTAGCTCCAATTTCCCACTTTACTGCAGTATTGTGACTTTTCGCACAGTCTGTGATTAGTGTTCCCATTTGAAGATATAGCTTTGGCACAACTTTGCCTCATAGATTTTTTCGTACAGTTTGACCCCATAGAACTCATTGTCCGTCATAATTTGTAGATTTGAACAAAGTGATCTTTCCTATATGTACTTACTTTCACCGCAAATAGTGCAGATTTACCAAAGGAATGATAAAACATATTTCAATTAAGAAAACACATCAAGCTATCGAAATAAGATATTTGCAATCCCTCTAGACGCAATATTTAATTAAAATGAAACTTCCAATAACCCCACCGATAAATCGAAGAAAGCAGTTAAGAATTAACTGATTAACATGCAGAATATTCAAAGAAACTTTCAAAAGCTATTTGTTCCTGCAATTCGTGTAAAGGCGTTGCAAACGAAGACTCGTACCTCGATAAAGCCGATCCTGGAGGAATCGTGAATCGCGACGAGGGGGAATCCTGGAAAGAGAAATCGCATACACACACGCCACAGTAGATTTATTCCTCCTCCGACGTCTTCTTCGTCGAAAAAGAGGCAACGGGGAGACCAGGAGCATGATAACTCGAAATTGCTTCGTCTCTTGTCTCTTCAGCAACGGCGAAGAATAATCTCGCGACCGAGGAACCTTAAGCGACCGCGATTACGCAATGCCGTAAAAGTCCTCGCGAAACGTTCCACCGCGGATTTACGTCTTGGTTTTCCCTCGATTTATGTTCCTCCCAGTTTTTTTCACCTTTTTTTATGCATTTACCACCTCGCGATGCAGTTTTATCGAGGTGTTTTTCCTCCTTCTTCATGGAACTTTCTAAGTGGAATTTGTCGAAATTGAGTGATCCCTTTGGAACGAGTTTCTTGTAAGTTTTTTTTCGTGATTCTTCCACCGATTTGTTTTGAGGGAGTGTTATTTTTTGGTTGGTTTTGGGTCAGTAAAATGGTAGATAAGGAGAGTGATTTTATGGAAGGTTTTAATGGGTGATAAGATTGAACGTTCGCGTATTGTGGACTTCTATAGAGTTTCTATGGGGGTGGTTATTTTTATGTGGAAGTAGTGCTGCTTATACCTTCCAAGTGCAATGTTTGAAATGACCATGTGCTCCTTTCAACTATGAAATCTCAAACTTATTCTTTCGAAAGTGTTAAAAAAGGTGCGCCTCCATCTCGTGATGCGAGAAATGGAATAACTAATTTTGTAAGTCTTTCAAAAACTCTCAAAGTTACTTCCATACTATTAACCCCTTGCCCTACCATTTCTTTTGTGACTGAATGCTCAATAACTCTGAATTAATTGCTGAAGTAACAACCCATCCCTGATTTCTGATATAGCGTATGATATAACGCAATATTAAATACCATAGAATTAATTTTATTTTATCCTGACTCACTGGTATTTTTAATTTAATAATTTTTGGAACTCTTCAGAATTGACTATCCCATTTATCGTGTCACGAGTGTCACTCGTTATTGTACGGCAAGGGGTTAATATTATGTTAAAGTATACGATATACCAGAAATAACTGATCAATTTTCATTTCAGCAATTTAATTCAAAATTTCTCACAAAAGAAATCATAGCGCAAAGAGTTGAATAGAAATTTGGCTATTCAATTAAAAATAGTAGTAGATTCAAATTCGAAGTTTTCACCCACTGCCTGCATTCTGGAAATTCTACTAAACTAGACAATTCACACCTATTAAAAATTCATCCTGCACCGTTCTCCAAACTCATTCTTCCTCCACGAAATCCTTGCAAACCAAAATCTTCATGCCTCCAACATCCGTCGTTTATTTATCACGCATCGAATTCGAGTCATTCTGCACGAAAGTCAAATTCTTTGGGACAATAGCTCAGGTGTCCTTGACACAATATTTTGACGTTCTGTCCTAGCAGGATAACAAGTATCCTCGCGCAGGAGGTGGGCCACTGTTAATCCCGAGACGAGAAAATCTCGACGGCGTGACACTCGTCCTGGTGAAAGGACCTCCCGGGAATCTTCTTCGACCTCTTTTCCGATTTTCCTGATTATTCCGTGTCTCCTGGGGAGTTTGTTGTGACTCTTGAAGACAGTGTTTTGTCAACGAATATTCTTCTGCCTTGGAGGATGTGCCGCGTTGAAGTTTTCCCTCGGGGGTTGCAATTCCCCTTTTAACAATTTGAACGAATTAAGACACTGTTCGTTGGATATTTGATGGAACAGTAGATAGAATGTAGAAATTAATTTTTCCACATCTGTATTTTGTAACAATTAACGTTTCCTGTCCTACGATGTCCTTTGTGTTGGTCTACGCCATTGTTGAGCGGCAAATTGCTAAAATAAAAATCTGCAAGTTGTTTCTGCCATTTCGTATACTATAAAATGAAATTGATAGCATAAGAGAAAATAATTCATTGTTACATATTGTGCAGTATATTTTCTTTGTCTTTTTCTCAGTCAGATGACTTTCACCCATAGAAAGGGAAACTTTGACAAAAGAAACTCCATACATACCAGTTGAAAAAATAGAAACACTATCACAAAAAATCCTACAATTGTTCTTTATAGTAATTATTGTTTTTTCTTTATATAATTGAATTGTACAAGTAAGCTGCAAACCAAACGAGAAAGTGTCGATAGAATTTTTCACGGCAAGCTCCACGAAACTTGGAGAACCTCCTGTAAAAGGAGAAATAGACAGCGTCCAAGGTCCTTCGTCCTTGAAAGGATGAAACCGGTAGACTCGAGAGAGGGAAAAGCGAGAGAAACTGGGTTGGTGTGTCGAGAGAGTGGTGTCCGACATAAATCTTCTTTTCGTTTCTCGATCTAGGGGACTCGGTCAATATTTCCAAAATATTTAGCAGGCTCCCCATGGCGCAGGCACGCGCCAGTTTGGATCCGTCTCAGCATCCACCCTTCTTTCTCTTTTTCCTTACGTTAAAGAAAATTCTCAATCCTCCGTCGAAGACCTAACACGCCGATGGCCTTGACCGAAAGCCGGAAGAAGAAAGTTTTATTGGGGCATAAATACGTCGTTCGGGTCTCCAAGGAACATTTACGACCCTTTCACGTTGCCCTTTGTTCGACTCTGCTTGCTACTTACCGAGCTTCCGAATTTTTATTGGCGGAAGAAGCTTCCGAGTGTTATCAGCTAAGATTTTTCATAGATTCGCTCTCTTCTTTCGATGTTTCGACTAAGATTTTAAAGGATTTTGACAGATTTTGACTTGAAATTAAGGCGCTATGTTCCAGAATTTTTTGGGATGTCTATTTTGCTACGATTTGTTTGATAATTAAGAAGGTTTCGAGTTATTAGGCTCATTTTTATTTATTTTTACTTTCCACTTCTAATTTGTGAGGAAGATTTTGATTTGGTAGTAAATTATAGTTTGTTAGAATATTTTACGGTGTCCCCTGATTGTTGTGAAATAATTGGTAGTCAATACACTTTCAGTTTTCATTGACGGAAGAAGCTCCCTTCGATTTTCTTCCTTCTTTCTACAGAATTTTGTAGATTATCCTTTTATTATTATCTAATCTTTCTTCAAATAATATAAAACCATAATTTCGAATGAAATTTCAACATAGTTCCCTGCAATCTATCACCCTATTTTGAATTTTCTTCAATTTCTCCTCCTGTTCCTACCTCAATTTTCTCTGCATTCAAATTTTTTTTCTCTAATTCAAAAGAGCTGAATTATAAGCTCCAGCTATTTTCGTGATTAGAAAAAGGAAATATCCTTAAAATCACAGCCTTCAATATCAAAACTGCCAATACCAATCGTCAGGAGCTAGAAAACACGCTCTCAACCATTATCCCCAAGTGTTCTAACCCCATCACAAAGGAATCCTGCCTCACAGCGTTCCTATTAACCCACTTATTAATGTAAAGTGACCGTTAGCGATTGTCGATTGTGAATTATTCAGCTGCAACCGAATATTCTGCAGGTCTTCGATTCAGGCAACTCCTTCTTCGGGCTTTCCAGCGAACTTTCTTCGAAGGACTCTGGAACCTCGCTGGGAGAGTTGGCAGTGGGTCATTCGGGCACTAAATCATCATACGACTTTACCGTACCTTTCAAAACTTCTGCCACGCCATAAGGTTTGCCAAAGTTTTTTTTTTGGACGATAGGAAATTTCACGTAATTTATTGGGAAGAAGTTAAACCCGAGAGTTGAGATGGAAACTACTGGTTTTGACAATTTTAAGGTTTCTTTAATAATTATATTATTAAAGATAATAATTGGGTATTTTTCTATAATGGAATGACTGGCTTTGGACAATATTTAATTATAAACATTAATATTCTAGAATTTTATTTTGAACGTGTGAAAATCTTAGGGGGCGATCTTAAAGTTAGCTTGATATTTTTGGATAATTATGTATCTTGTTTCTTTTGAATTTTTCTTTTGCATGGGACTTAACGTGTTAAACGCAGCTGGGGAAGATATTTGAGAATTTTTAATTGTAGACATTAATTCGAATCTTTTCCATATTTTAATATTCCTTTAAAGAATTTTTGAATATGACAATTATTATTTAATGGAACAGTATAGCAGATGTGAGAAATTCTTTTCAAGCCTAACTGTGAGTCAAACTTAACTCCATCGATTCATTCTTCATCCTTATCCTCAAACATGGGCTCAATTAAAACCCACATAATTCACAAAATCCCGCAGAAGCTCCAAAAAACATTAACTGTAACACACACTTGATAATATACGATGTGAAATGAGCACTTGAAGTAACTAACGAACCCTACAACCCCCAAAATCGCAAAGTCCCTCGACTAACAGTCCCAAAATTTAACTTAATGTACCTCTTCGCCTCGTGAATCTCCCCCATGGCACAAAATTTCGAAAATTGCATAGTAACTCTACCAGAATACTAAAAATAATATATAAACTAAATGAAAGAAAAATTTAACTTCGGCATACAGCGCAACCCATCGTCAAACCTTACAACCCTCAAAGTCGCAACCTCCCTCAACGAACAGTCCCAAAATTCGTCCCGACATATCTCTTTGCGCAGTCAATCTCCTTCCATCGACTCCGTATCGATTCGCGTTAACTCGCAGTAGTTTCCTCAAGGTCGAAATAGTCTGCCCAAAGAGTGAGAAATAACCATAGGAACAGCATCGTCAGGAAGAAGACGGAGGACATCGTCCAAGGTCTGGTTAGCATCGGAGCTACCGTGCGTCCAAATTTTCGATGATTTACGGAAGCTCTGCACAAAGCACAAGGTAGCCTCATAAAATAATAAACCTTCTATTAGGGCTTCCTCTTCCCTCTTTCTCCTTCTCAAGTCATCCCTCTTCTTCTTTCCTTCGCCTCCTTCGCCCTGCTCGTTTTCAACGCCGAGGAACACTGTTACGGTTATACGCACCATGGACTTCGAGGATGCATCGAATGCAATGGCTCTCTTTCGACGGTTTCCTGTTATTTATAACGGCTGGAACTAATTCGTCCTGCGAAGATCGCGGAAACGCCGTCGGGACTCCTTAGACAGAGAGGGAAAGGAGTGCGGAGGGTTCGGTAATTTGTGGTGCGATCGAGATGGTGATCCTTTGCGATGAAGGCAATTTCTTGAAAGAGTTTTCCGGGGGAGGTTTGAGAATTTTAGAGTGGTGTAAATATTTAGAGGGACTTTTAATTGAGAAATTTAAGTTAGTTTTTGGGATATTGTTACTTTCTGGATTTGTATTTGAAGGAATATTTATTATTTTAGAAGTTTGGATTTTAGGGAGCTTTAGTTTTATCGGTGTAAATGTTTAAAGAGACATTTAATTGCGAAAAAGTTATTTTTGAGATATTGTTACTTTCTGGATTTGTATTTGAAGGAATGTTTATTATTTTAGAAGTTTGGGTTTTAGGGAGCTTTAGTTTTGTCGGTGTAAATGTTTAGAGAGACATTTAATTGCGAAATAGTTATTTTTGAGATATTGGTACTTTCTGGATTTGTATTTGAAGGAATATTTATTATTTTAGAAGTTAGGGTTTTAGAGAGCTTTAGTTTTGTCGGTGTAAATGTTTAGAGGGACATTTAATTCAGAAAAAGTTATTTTTGAGATATTGTTACTTCCTGGTTGTGTATTTGAATGAATATTTATTTCAGAAGTTTAATTTTTAAGGAATTGTAAATTTATCTATTATAATTTTGTCGATTTTAAACCATCCAAGAAATTCAATATCGCTCTTTAAACCCCGTTGTATTCAGCCACCTAAATATTTTACCAAACGAGTCAAACTTTAATCCCAAGAAAATTAATATATTCCATTGAAATAATTGTACTCTCAAATACGCTAAATGTTAATATCCTCAATTAGTATCCGCCCGACGAAATAGAGTCGAATATATGCCGTTTTAGCGAGATATAAAGAGGTTAATTTCCACATAAACCCGCAGATCCCATCAGGACGTAGGTCGACCGTAAAAGGAGCCAAAGGGCTTCCTCGCGTTTCTCCTGGAAGCTAATAAAGGTTAGAGAAGAGAGCAACGTCCCGGGCTATAGGTGAGTTAATTCCATCAAGGGAGACCTGATTCATTATCCAATATCGGACCTCGTAAATCCTGGCTAGGCCAAATAAATTATCGCCCTGAAACCATCGCGCTGACCTCCCTCACTTTCGAGGATTTCCAGCAGACATCTGCGGACGCCTCGAAGCCTTGGTCTTCTTCGTTCGATGTCCAGCTTCCGAATGGGATAGAAATTACCTTCTTTTCTTGGGAAAATTCACGATAAATACACCTTTCTTTATCTTCGTTATTCATCCTATTAGGCGAAATCCTGTATTCTTTGGCACAGACCTTAAATTACTTAGCTTATAACACTTCATCAAATATTATTCTGAACTGATTAAAATTTTTTCGGATTACTATTACAAAAGGTTTTTTAATAATATTATAATACTGTAATCTGACTGCACTTCTTTTTGCAATTAGTATTTTATAATATATTTTAATAGGAAGAATTAATTAATCAAATTTATTCGAGATAAACTTTAAATTACATAGCTCATAACTTAAATTCCTTGACATTCCTTCAAATTTCTCTAAATCTGCAATTTAACCGGTTTCCTTTTTACAATTCACAATATATTCGCAATTTAAGCTAATAAAGTCTATAAATCCTCTATAGTCCGAATTTTTTGTGGTGTCTAAAAATCAGTTGCACGATAGCACATCAGAAAATGATAAAAATACAATTTTAAATAATGAATTTACCTAGATTTTTAAACATTGAATTGCAAAGAATTTATGATTTTTAAGAACTAAATTGCAATATTTGTCGGTATTACCTCAAAGTCGCAAGGGCCCATAGAGGGTTAATTATTTTATTTTTATTTTATTTTAATGTCAGAACGAAAGAAAAATTCGATAAAATTTCAGATATTTGAAATGCAATAAGTTTACAATAAAATGGCAAGTTAGGTACGATCGGGTCTACCGCACTGACCAACATGGTAGACCTCCGTTCGTCCTTGCGTCTTTGCGGACTTAAGAAGAAAATGTGGCTCCTCTACGCGAAGCTGCAGAATTTGCGGGCTATGGGTACAATCGTGGTCGTAAATTTTTTCGACGAAATTCTGCCTGCTACGCGATGGGTTTATGCGTTTATGCATTTATGTTCTCGCCCGTTAAGGAAACGCTTGCAACCAGGTCCTCCGCTATTTTCTGTCAGTTAATCGGTCTCCAGGAATGTACTAGCTTCTTCAACATATTTTCAATCGGTGCTTTAATTTTTCCGTGATGAAGAAGCATCCATTTTGATTAAGTTGTATTTAGTGAGGGATAATTGAGATTTTAGGTAATTCATTAGCGCAATTTAATTTTGCTGAGCTGAGAATGTTTTAGTGAGAGATATTTGAAAGTGAATTGGCAGTGTTAAATCTCGCAAGGAATATTGCAATTATTGTTAGATAGATTTTTCTTTCATTTATTAAATTATGTTCAATACGGAAAATAGAAAATGTAGGAAATTCCTTTACACAATTAGCAATTTGTAAATTTGAGGATTTGAAAATTTTTCAAAGTAAAATTACAATTATTGCTCAACAAATATTTAAAGTTGTATTAGTGTATTTAAAGAATTATTAGTATCAAAGTTAATCAGTGTATTTAAAAACTGATGAGTATTACAGTTATCCGACGCATTTAAGAAATTTGGAGTATTTAAATTAGTCAGTGTATCTAAAAAATTATTAGTATCAATATCAATCAGGGTATTTAAAAAATTCTATTCAAAGGTTCCCTAAAAGTATCATGGCCCCAAACGAAGTTCATAAAGAGGGTAGGAAAATATTTTCAAACTATTTTGAGTACTCACGCGGAACGAGTAAAGCGGAAACAGGGGGTGAGAGGGAATTTGTCGAAACTTTCTGTAGTGCGTCCCTGCCATATTTCTGACCATACGACAATGGACTTTCGAGGGTAGGTTTTGGTAGAAGTTACTGCGTTTTCCAGTCAACTAAGAAGGGTCTACGTGGATGGCCATAGGGTGACGAAAAGACTTCGCGGCTGTAAATCTTCGAATGGTTTTATTTTGGTTTATTATCTACCCTGAGTTTCTCTCCTTCTTCGTCGTCTCTTTCTCTTTCTTTCTTTCTCTGTCTCTTTTCCGTTCCAGTCTGCCTATATTTCCATCTTTCTCGTTTCACGGAGTCCCGGGTTTTCTGAGTTTCCTGGGACCAGTGACACCGTAATATTACCTATGACTTGTGAGAGAAAAAGGGATGGAGATATCAGCCTGGTTACTGCAACTCGATCTTCCCCCTTTTATGTGCGGACACTTTTGCACCCTCTCGTTACAGTGCAGTCATTTTGGAAGTTGCGGTACAAATTCATTGCTTTACGACTTCCTTTCCGTTCTTCGGATTTTTCTGAAGGGTGAAATGTTGTTTTTTTTTCTAGATTCTTTAGGTTTTGAGGTTGACGGTTCCTTTAATTGTAACTTCGTTTAGAGAAGTTTCATAGGCAAATCTGTTTAGGGGAAATTTTACAGTTGGTTTTATTAAATTCTTTAGAATTTTTGTCACTTAGACTGCCGTTTTTGTTGATAAGAAAAGTATGCGCCATTTAGTATCATTAATTCCCAAATTCTTTTCATACTGCAATATAGAAGTTGCAGGAATTTTCCAAAATTACATTATTATTCATTTTAGTAATTTACGTAATTAATCACAAACCATTTTCCCCAAAAGTAACTGGACCATTTAAAAAAGAAAAGAAAGACTGTTATTTATTAAAAACTGGCACTCATTCCTTTCCAAACGATAAATATACTTTTTAGAAATATTTTTAATTAGTTGTATAAATTATATCGGTCTGCAGTACCAACTTATATAACCCTGCAGTATCAAAATAATAATAATTCCATGAAAATAACAATTTTAAATCAAACTTTTCACCAAAAACAGTACAACAAAAATGTATGTGGAATTCTCTACCAATTAAACTATCAAAGCCACAATGAATTAAAGAAATAACAATATAAATTCCCACATGGAAGACAAGTAACATTGATATTCCCACATAGGGGGTCGCTACGTAAAAGGGGAGCGATTAATCTCCCATATTAATTCCCACAGTCGATCGTCTTCTCATCGATAATCGTTCCTGCAATGACAAAAGTGGGATCGAACTGTCTCACGAGCGGAAAAACTCGAAAGGCATCGTCACAGCGCGAATCGAACGGAGCTATAATGTAATGTATGGTATCGGAGTTATTTATTGGCATTCGGCTCGTTAAGATTCGCCATGCTTGCCGTTTACGAGGGAAATATTGTGTCGTGTGTGATTCTCGTCCCGATTGAAATCACGGATCGTTCGTGTCGAATTGATTCCATCACTGACGCAGGTTCCATTCTTCTCGGTTATCGTTATTTATTACTCCGATCGAACGTTTACGCTTATCTTTCGTGATCATTTTCGCAGGGATGTCTGCATGACAATTCCCGGAGATAATTATGATAGGAGGCGGGGAGTGTTATGGTTCTGTAATTGTAATTAAAAGACGGCTTTGTGGGAATGGAGCTCATGGAATTGTCGGAATTACCGGGATGTTAATTCGTTGAAAATTGGAAACTGCAGCGGTGTTTAATCGTTCGATGGTGATATTCAATCGTATGGGGTTGAAGGCCATTTCGCTAATTTTCTTGGGAGTTGAATTAAAGTAGAAATAATTACGATACAAGGTGAACACCTTTATAGTTTTTTTTAGAACTTTATAGAACCTCTAATAGCAATTAAACAACGATTTCGTGGGACTGGAATTGTTGGAATTATTAGGATGTTAGTTAATTACAAACTGTGGAGATAATCGAAAACTATAACTATATTGAATCCTTTGGTGATGATGTTCAAACGCATAGGGTTGAAGATCATGTTCGATGATTTATTTTTGCTCTTCGTTTAAAAAAATTTTGCTGAAATCACCGTAGCACGTGCGGAGCCAAAAAGTGCACGAAAATACCCGAAGTAAATACTTCACAGTCCAAGCACTATAATGATTCTTTATAATATTTACGGAAGCAAACGCAGGAAAAAAGTTCTTCGCAAAAGACAGTCCGAGTTGAAAAAATAAGAGGCTGACTCTGCATTATCGTAAAGTTAAAAAAAGTACAATTTTCTGTACACTCCGCCAAGAACAAGCTTCTTCGCCGTGTAAAATTTTCGCGACCCACAGCGGTACTTTTTTTTCTGGGTCAAAAAACTGTCCGTCTTGACAGCTCTGTTAGGAAAAAAACGGTACAAAAACCAGGGCAAAAACTTGGAAAAGAAGTCTGCAAAAGGGACCGTGTGTCGAAAAAAAAAGATATCCACTGGCGAAAGGGTTGACTTCTTCGAAGGAATGCTAACTGGACGCATCGTGGCCCCTCGTAAAGGCAACCCGTTTTTTCTTCCGTTGGCGAAAAAAAATCGAAGACGCTGCCGAAATTTTCGGTTTTGTAGCATTTATGACGGTAGCCGAACTATGGCTCCTGTTGGCTGACAAACTTCAATGGGGGTCTTTTCTGGGCCCCCGTTAAACGGTCGCGCTCTGACAATTGTGGACGTTGCAAAAATTGTAAGTCACGATTCTTGTTATATTTTGTTTTTTAAAATATGTTTGAGCGGTATTTTGAGAATATTTACAAGATAAATGTATTAGGTTGGCTGTTTTCAAAAAGAAATTCCATTCTACCGACAGGTAACTTAAATTTTCGCTCTTCAATTAATTATTATGGCGATGTTCTAGTTTTTGACGGTGTTTTCGACACAAGTCGAGTAATTACTCGTTAAGTAGGCCCTCATTGGGATTAATTCTCATTGTTAGTGATAGAACAGTTCAAGGAATAATATGATGTATAATAATTTTGGACATAGTCACAGGTTTTGCTTCGTAACTCCTTCAGTAAGGTGCAAATAATACTTTGGCGCATACGATAATGTTGCTGAATGTCCGTTACATCGATTAACACCACTGGAGTTAATTAATGCGCATTAGTTAATTAATTACAAGCGATCGTACTTAAAGACTCTGAGCATTTGCTCTCAAAATTGGTCCTGACGAGAAATTCCGTTAGATGGTGCAATCATCGAGCTTCCTGGGTCGTATTTAGGGCCGTACCAAGAAAATTTTCCGCCCTGTCCAAAAATCAACACCGTTTCAACAAAATATAGTATCCCTTTTTCAACAAAAAACTTTAAATTAACTTTTAATCAATTAACCAAGCAGACTATAAGCCTATCGAAATGGAATAATACGAGTTATTTAACACACCACCAACACTAACTTCATTTATAAAAAAAAATTTCATTTCTGAGTCAACTATTGGAAGATCCATCCGAAAAATCCAGCAAAACGAAAACAGCAGGGAAAAGGGCGCATCCCTTCATTGTTCGATCAGAGACAGAGGGGGTTGAAAACGCCCTCCCCGTGAGGAACGCCACGGGACGTCCCGCAGGGGTGGTACGCCTCCACGCTTTCACGGCTAACAGGATGTTTCTTTCGGTAGTTTTGACTTTTCAATTAGCCACAGGTTCGCCTTCACCCAAATATTGTGCCTAATGTCCCTTCGTCACGGCACCACCCCATAAGTCCAGGATGAAGTTCCGAACCGAAGCCGAGTCGAACGAGTTTCCACACTTTGGGTCGATGATACGTTTTTGCGCGTTTGCGATGGAAAACTTGGCGTCTTTGACGAATGAAAAATTTTGAACGGAAGTTCTGAGCGGAACGAGGCGCTGGAATAAAGGAAATGTCGATGGTGTGGTGGATTGTAGGTCTTGGTGTTGAGTTATGGTTAATTTTAGTTCGGTTGTCGATAGAGGTGTTAAGGGGATGTTAAATACAAAATATATAACATTTAGAATAGAATTTTTGGAATTTTGGAATAGAAATTTTAGCATAGAATATTTTAATATTTGTGCAAAATAGATATTTCGTTTAGTAGATGACTGTGCAAACGTAAAAAGAAAACACTGCAAGGTAAATGAGTGGAAGTAGTGAAAAGGTGACCAAGAATTATTAAAATTTTGCAAAAGCAGAAAAAGAGGCAAAGAACAGTAACAACTGCACCCCATTACCAATACTAAGCAATTAACTATTAAGAGCCGCAATCATGCTATCCAAATTATTCAAAGTTCCAAAATTCCAAGTCCTCGGAAATCTTTCAACTCAACTCAAAATCAGACACGTGTAACAAACATCGATTGCAATTTCCAAGCAAGAACAACACAGAAACAGACCCAGACATCTGCTAAAATCTCCCACCATCGAGCAGAGCCAAACGTTCCTTGGCGATTTTGCAAGATGCTTTTTTTCCGTCCGTTATGTTTAGCTTGGCGCGTGAAATTTCAAATTCGCCTCGCAAGGGATACATTCTTCGAGGGGGGTTTTCTATGGTGTGTCTTTGCAGCTCGTGCGGACATGTAACACCGTAGTTCTCAGCCATGGGCGGTCTATGGAGACGTGACCAAAAGCTGTCAACATTTCTTTAAGTCGACAGGACAAACTCGATCACGGTTTAAGCTTCTCTCTGGAATTCCTGGGGATGCTGTCCTTTCTTTGGGAAGATCGGAAGACGTTCCTTCTTCAAACGCTCCCTCGTGCGGTCGAAACAACGGATATTCACGGTTCGATAACGATATGGTGGATTTTTGGATTTTTTTTACGTCTTTCTTTTCGTTTGAGGTTTTATTGAAAAAGGAGGAGGGAAATTGCGAATGGATTCTATGGTTTGTTGGGTGGTTGATTGGTTTGATTTCAGAGGCGGTGGTTGTTGCAGATGTAAGTGGTTTTTGAAATGGGAACTTTGGCGGTGGTATGTGATTTGAAAATTAGAATGCATATGCTTAATTGTAAGTTAGGTGTCAGCAAGCTTTTTTTTAGTAAAGAGTCACTTTTCATTAAATTTATTAGCTGAATTCTACAAACAGCTATAATGCTAAATATTACTTAATTTGAATGTTAAGTCGAAATTACTTAAGGTAAAATTTAATCATTCTAGTTAACGTAAATTAAATTACTTTCGCACGGTAGCCTATCCTTGGCCTAGGCTCTTAAAACTCAAAAACAATAGAATGCAAAAGCTGTTCACTCCAGCAAAATTCAAATAAAAAATTTTCCTACTAAAGTTCAAATAACGCTTAAAGAAACCAAAGATACGTACCCAATCGAAATAAATGTTTAACAGCGTTTTACTGCACAGAATGTCCTACTTAGCACTGCAACAACTAAAGAAACATCTTCATCCTTGCAAATAACACAATATCCCCAATATCTTGATCGAATCACCAACAAGTTCTACCCCCGATGCAACGAGGCAAAACACGCGAAATTCACCCCTCGCAACAATACTGCAAATAGATTGTTAGAAACGATTCGTCGAAACGACGTCTAATGTCTCGACAGATAAGATAATGCAATTTCACGATCGACTGTGATTTTCGGAAAGATGGTCGCAGCTTAAACGCAGAATATGGGGCTGGTAGAAGGGAGAAGGGATCCCTACATAATTTTATGGGGTCGTGTCCGTGCACGGAGGGATGATCCTTGTATCGGGGGTATAAATTGGATATTAATATTTCATAAAGCTAGTGGATCAAACCCTGGCTGAATGGAGTACAGAATAGAGGATGATCGATTTTACGATAAGATGTGATCCTTGTTTATTGATACATTGCCAGGAATTTTAAGAAATTTTGAGGAATTTAGTAGTAGAATTATCGATAATTAAGCAGGTATATTTGAATGATTTAGGTAAAAATGTTGGGACGGATGGAACTGAATAAAAAAAGGAGTTGTACTACTATTAAATTATGTAATTAGAATGAAAAGAAATTGGAGTAATATTTTTTACGCAATTAAATAATTCAAATGTGATTTAGAATGATATTATGCAATTTTCGAGTAATGGTTAGTCAAATTTTTACTTATGGTTAATAAAGTAATTGAAGCTCCAATTTCAAAAGTCGCTTTTCGAATTCATCAACTGAATCTTCAATATTTATTTAGTGTGAAAAATGTCTTACAATTACCTCAATAACAGAATTGAAATACAATTCTTCCAGACCCACTTTCAAACTAGCCCTAAAGATTCGCACCTCCAATTACCCTTTCCCGAAGAAAATAATTCCCTCGATAAAGGAATTAAGATGCAAATCCCCAATCGAACAATCGCATCCCCATCGACGGTAAAATTGAGGGTGGAAGTATTTTTCACGAACGCTACACGGTTAAGAGGATATTATACACCGAGGAACATAAAACCCCCCAAAAAAAATCTAAAGCGAAAAAGTCCAACGTTGCAATAACCACCCCCGTCTGACTAGTTGACCCTTCGGAAAAGGCTAAACGCTTTACGGCCATAGGTTTTCCTCTAGATAATATAATACTTAAATATTTTTTAATTCCTTGACGATCCTTCGTGCCTCGACTCGTCGACCGGCTTTTTTTTCACGTTTTTTCGATGATTTTTTTACGGGCCACCAACAAAACGACTCGTTTTATATTTATGACGGTAGATCAGCGCACCGATTTTTTTTTTCGCCCACCCTTCACCCCTTGTTCTTTCAGTCGGGCCTCGAGATTTTATGATTTTACGAGTGGCAGGTATGTTGTCCGACTCGATGCAGCTGCCCGTGTAATTTTCTATATTGCAATTACAAACTCGCGGTAATTTTTGCTCATTAACGAGCTTCCAACCCTCGGTTTCGGGTTTGCTGAGTAAATGCGATTAGAATTGAAATTTCTTTGGATTCTTTTGCTGGAAGAGGCGTTAGCGATTCTTGTTGCAAATTAATATTGTATTGGGCTTTATTTTGGTGAATGCATTTACAAGGTGGGAATTGAGGAAGGATGTGGTCCTGGATGTGGAAGACCGGATCGAGCGCTGATCCTGGATTACTTGGAAGTGTCAGGCAGGTTTTTCAATAAACTCTGTAGTTTTATCGATGTCTGAATCTGTCCGGATTTGTCTTCCAATACTATCAATTGATAATTAACAGAACACCACTATTAAATTGATAATTAAAACTATAACTTCCCTTAAAATGAAAGAAATTCTTTACGAAAAATGACGAAACATCTGGAAGGGTAGTTTTCACTGTAAAGTAGAAGGGTGAAAATATTTAAAAAATATTTTACTTCATAACCACCCAAAGTACAATAAAAAATGTGAAACTATGAAGTAATTACCTGAGTATCTACATAAAAACCTTTAAAAAAACTCTCACTCCACAATCACTCCTTACGAAACTAAATTAAACATAAATCATATAATTTACATAACCAAACTACAAAAGAAATTGCAACACAAACATAGAATTAACTTCGAACACAAAAACATTCATCCCCAAAGAACTTTCACTAAAATTCCCCGCACTTGCAATCAAACAGCATAACCGGACAATCTTATCATTACTTTAATTGCCAAGTACCGTTTACCCTCTCGAAATCGTATTTACACGTTCCAGCGGTTCGCCACTGTATACACACGCAATTCGTTGATGTAGCACCCCGAAAATAAACTTAGGGGGTGTGGGTGAGCACTAGGTTTCATAGTTAAACCTCAATGGATTGTTAAGCCGCTGGCGTTCATACGGAATTATCTCGTTTTCCCGTACAGGATCGCTCGAAGAGTTAATTGCCCCCGTCACCCCCTGATACACCCTCGCCACCCCCGTTGAAGAAGGGTGCAGACGGTGAATCCTGTAAATCGGCTCGTTTCGCAGTTGGAGCTATTTATATCTACTCAATGCGTCCCATGTGCTTTCGGGGGTTGCCTTATAAAAGCCACCCTCGAAACGACCCACCATCCTTCTTCTCGGATATCGTCTCTGCTCGACGATGGTGCATAAATTTTCCAATTTTCTTTCTCGGGGTTGGCGAACGTATGCTTGGAAATGGGAATGTTGTTCGGTTGGTGGGTTGGAATTTAAATGTGGGGGTTTGCAGGTCTCTTTTCACGCGGGGGTGGAATTTCGGGGAGGGTTTATTTCCGTGGCGGGGTGGAGTATTTGGTTTGGTTCGATAGGGATGATCATACGTGGTTGGGAGTGGTTGGAATTGTTTTTTTTTCTGTTGGTAGTGGAAATTTGGATAATGGGGTGGGGGTTGACGTTGGTTTCTTGAGGATATTTTGATTTTAGTTTGTAGAATGCGAAGGAATTTTATTGAATTTGTTTGCTGAAGGTATCTTAGAAGAAGAGACGTTAGATCATTTTCTTTCTGTTGATTAATAATTAAAGAACTGTAGGATATAAATTTGTTAATGATTTTGAACTTATACTAAGCTGATGGAAAGTTAATAGTGTAGATTAGAATATCGTTGTCTTTCCTGGATGTTAATTTAGTATTAAATTATAACGTTAACCTTTTAATTCATTGCCAGCGATAATTCGTTAATAAAGAATAAATGAGTCCAAAGAATTATTTAATTTTGCTCACTTCTAAAATAAAATACACCATAACGAACTTTGAAAAATTAGTAAAAGCTATTGTCGGTATCTCATATTAAATGTTAGTGTCTCACGCTAATTTCTATTTTCATTCTTTCCAATTAAAAACAATGAATTCTCCAAATTAAATTCTTTAGCTGTAATTGGGGGTGCAGTTTTTCTGCAAGGTGGTATGAATAATTCATGCAGGCAGAACAACAGTAAATATGTATAGTTGATATATAATATTTATTCTTCCTCTCCTTCTCTTTATAACTATATCTCTTTATACAGACACATAGGTACTTAAGCATAAATATCGACAGTCTAATCTTGACAATAATGGCCGCACGCCACCATACGCAAAATACCTCGTAGAAGTTCACCTCGAAACGATCTAATGAATCATCTGACTCTACGATTTTTCGTAACTAACGATGACAATAAATTACTTAACACCTAATACTGTACATCATATCTAATCCTCTAATCGTCTAATCGCATCTAACCATCGATATCTCTTTGCAATCTCGACTCTTCCATACAAAAGTCGACCAGCGATTCGTTATCCTTACTATCAACAGGTACAATTTCTTTACAGTCTCGCTCCATCGTTATTTACAACATTAAACAACCTAATCCCCTATCCGATTGGCAGTTAATTCGACGCCAGATTCATTATACACCTACTATAATACAATTTTTACACCACCTCCTCCATCAACCCCTTTCCCCAATTGGAAAAAGTCATCCTCACCCTAAAACCTACATTTACACAATCTCAAAACCTCGTCGATATGTACACCCTCGACATCTCTCAATATATCTACCCCAAGAATTACGCCCTCTCCGAAATGTCATTCTTGTAAGGCTGGAACAACTTCGGTGGCTCGATCTTCGTAGCCTGTATCCCCTGCGACGACACCATACTTCCGTATCCGCTTTCACTCTTAAAATTCCCAATGGTCTGAATGCTCGTCGGCAAACCCGCGATTGTAATGCCAGCAGGTAGTTTGATCTGCGGCGAGGTTTGCGTCGACGGCGGCGGTGTCGTTTTATCGTGCATCTGTTGCCCGGACAACCTGTGCTGCTGATGATGCGTTTGCGCTGCAACGCAGTCGCAGTCGCTCGATGCATCGGAATGACCTGGACTGAGCTCCGGGAGCAAGGTTGGCGGATATGCCGTCGCGGTTGCACTCGTGGGTGGGTTGTTCACCTGAAAGGCGGTATTGCCGACGGTAGGAACGCCCAGGCCGGCTAGATGCAACGGCGGCAACGAGGGGTGAGGCTGCAGGAGATGAGGGTGCGCCGGATATGCAGCGGCGGTGCGCGGATGAGGCCGGTGAAGGGCTGATGCGCTGGTGGTCGGAACTGCGGCAGGGTAGGGGGTGTACCTGGCCGCGTAGTATGCCGCTGCAGCGGCTGCAGGGTAAGACGGGGCCAGGTGAGCCGGAGGAAGGCCCGGGCCCCCGTGATAAGGGGGTGGCGGAAGAGTTGCTGTGGCTGCTGCTAGCAGGGTGGCTGCTAGGGTTGGGTCGGTGTACATGGCGTATGGCCATGCCATTGCCATTCGTTGACGTTTGTCTTTCATGCGACGGTTTTGGAACCAGACCTGTAAGATAAAGGGTTGTTATTAGCGTGGTTGTTTGGGGGGATTTAAAATTTGTTACAAGTTGGGGGAATGTTTTGGTGATTTTTGTAAAGCATTAGAGCGGTGGATAGTGGATCGGAGCGACTGGTAGGATTCGTTTTAAGCGGGTTTTTGTGTTAATTGTTTGAGATTGAGGAAGAAGGTGGATATTGAGATGGTGATTGAATTTGAGATGTAAAGCTTGCTCAAAATTGTGGATATAGAAACGTTGAGGAGGCTAAGAAGGCGAGGACTTTGAAACGTAGACTAACGTTTCTACCAGTTAACACCTCGATCATTTCCATCGGTAGGCGTTTTATAGCTATTGTGAGATTCGAGCTATGCGAGATGAGAAATTAAGGGATCCATTAAAGTCAAAGGTAGCCCGGGAAAACCGCTAATTAAAGTGCTTAACACCTCCGACCGGATCGACCGGTCGCGGTCGAAAGAAGTTAAGAAGCCACGGAAAAAGGATCAAGGGAATCGAAGCAGAGACCAAGAGGCGACCGATGTTTGCTCTTCGTGATTGACTGTTTGCTCTGTCGATGAAGACTGAGAAAGAGAGAGAAAGAGAGAGAGGAAGAAAGAGAAACCAAAAGGAAAAAACATAGCCGTTTCTGGCGTATGCTTCTCTCTCCGATAACTCGTCAGGCATCTCTTTCTCTTCTGTAATTGCCGATCAAACATGGCGGCTCGAGTAAAAAGGATGATCTTAAACCTCTCGGTTCGCGGACAAAAACGCCTAATTGCCTCGATTAAACTTTCGATGTTAAACGCTCTCTATGTGCGAGTCTTTGGCAACGAAATCGTTAAAGGTTCTGATGCTATTGAAGATTGCAGCGGATTTGGAATCTGACCAGTCGAAGTTAGTATTATAATTTTCTCATAGTTCTAACAGTTCTTGGAAACATTGGAAATTTTAATTCTTTCAATAATTGCGTAAGAACGAAGTACGCTCCAAGGCTTCGCGGCATTTCTTCCTCCCTAGCCGGCAATTACAGCCATTAATTAAACAGACCGAGGTGTTAATAGGACAGTTTTCTACGTGTAGGACGAAAGATGAGGTCATCGTTTGCTGGATTTCACGCGCAAAGTGTTTGCTTATCCTCGATAAATATTCCGACGTAATAGCGCGCAAAAAGGATGAAACGATTTTCTCATTAACCCTCTTACGACCGATAGACGGCTATCTCTCTGAAATTTCAACCCTTCGCGCCCGCGTTTCGCTGACCTTTTTCTCGTAATTCATTTTTCACGAAGTTAATTTTGACTCTGAAGCTAGATAATGAATTTCTTTATAGAATCAAGAAGTCCTTCGAATTTTTGCAATTATTCAAAAAGAGAAATGAATGGAAGAGCAATGTTGATTAATTATTTTGAAATTACTAACTGTTAATTGAGTAATTGGAAAATTTCATGAATCTCGTTCGAAAATTCTTAGATTTTTTAAATTACAAATAGTCAGTTATACAAAATTGTTATACATTAGTTGAAAAAGTATTTGTAAAATTGAAAAATGAAGTGATAATATACAAATTCAACGTCTGCCGTAAGAAAGCGTCGGTATCGATTGTAAACGGACCTGCTAATAGTCGCGAGAGGGTTAATTAGGCAATTTGATTAAACTTTCTTTTCACACACCTTAATTGTGGATTCTGGTAGATGAAGTTGCGCAGCGAGCTCGCATCTTCGAGGTCTGCTGACATAATTTTCCCGGTGGAATTCTTTCTCCAATCGGGATAATTGTTCTCTTGTAAATGCAGTCCTGTATCTCCTGATGTTAGGGTCCATCGAGGACAATGGCTGCTGTTGCTGTTGCGACGGCGAAGTTTCTGCAAAAAAGAAATTCAAATTCTCATTAAACTGCACCATTTAATCAAAAAAGCTTAAAACTTAGCAAAAGAAATTCTATTCTAATTGGACTCGCTACATCTAAGTTAAAAAATATAATTTCTCTAGAAAAATTAATCCTTAACGAAGGAGCAAATCTGCACTAATTAGTAACAAAAGAACAAACAGATTTTTCATTCATAAAAGAATTCTATTCTCTGGAATTTCATTCATCAAAACTCGCCTATGGAAATGAAGGAATTTTTTTTGCAAATTTCTAGCATTGTCTTTCATTTGTAAAATTATCGTATAATAAAATCAGTGTTCAGTTTTGCGGCGAAGATCAAAGTCACCGCAATTTCCGTGGCAAAGCCAGCCAGAAAAGGCGGTGGTTTCTTGTTTTCATGCGGCGGCCGCGTCGTCGCCGCCGGAAGCGAGAATCAGCGGGTGATCGGTGATTTTAGAGTCGTGTAAACGGGAAGAAAAGGCGCAAAAATGTCAAAGGATCTCCTAGGAGTCTGGACCACCACCTGGGGCTCCTTTCGACGTTCTCCTTTTCCAATAATTCTCCTCGGTTCGCCCAAACGAATTTCATGGTACGAAAAATGTTAACGCGCGAATATCAACAAACATCTCGGACAATTTCAAGAATACACAAATTTCAACTAACCGGCAGAAAAAAAAGGGAGAACGCAACGAACCGTAAAAATAAAAGGAATAAAATCTACTCGACAATAAATCCCGAATAAGATAGAAAAGTAAAAGGGGATGGAAATCGTGAAGAATATTCTCGACAAAGCACTTTACCAGGAACCGTTAATTTCCTTTTCCGACGTTGGAACAAAAGCAAGGGGTACGGCTCTCGTACTTTCGCGACAACGACGGATAGCAAAAGCCCCTTGCAATAAAGAGATCTCAACTGCGGAAACGAGCTTCTAGGAATCAGGGAGCGACCGTAAAATAATTACCGTAATAAACCGCGAGGGCTCATTTCCACGAAGGGATTGGTCGATTTTCTCGAGTCTCGTTGCATTTTCAGGGACAGCGATCCTTCGTTTTGGGACTACCCCCGTGAAGAAGCTACCCTTAATGTGCATCGGCTCGAACAACAACGGACAATCAATTGGATTAACCCTGCGACTAATTATCACCCTCTGCGCGGCAGGTAAACGCTTCGGAGTTGCTTTAATTGCCCTATTGTGTATACACGAGCTACGAAAAGTGGGCCCAATTTCTGCGGTAGTGGGCGGAGTGGCAATTAACCGGGCCCGGGCCTCGTACGATACCTGATTACTCGCGATGAAGTGTAATTTGCAACTTTGTTTCACCGTCGCGTAATCCGGGGATTGTACGAGGAATTATGAAGGGTTTTCGAGTACAGGGGGTGAAGTATTCACGGTGGTTTGTCGATGATCCGATGGGACCGTCGAAGGGATTGTTTAAATGCAGAAAAATTGAAGTGAATAACGATGAAAATGTGAGATCGAGAGGAAGATATTAATGAATCCTTAATTAAAAAGAAACTTTAGCAGAGTTGCAATTAAATTTGCAGTCGGAGCGGATGGAAATGTCGACTACGAAAATTTCTATTCAGTTCCTATGCGCCCGTATTTCGTAAAATAAAAATTGGAAGAAGTTTCACTAAAATTCGCGACGATACTTGAGACTTCTAACACCGTCGGATCAATTCCAACCCCATGCGAACACTCGGTAGCCTTAGGCGCGAAAACAACGAACCGCGTGAAGTTTTGACTCAAAAATCAATGAATTCTCTTTAAAGAAGCTTGTCCAATTACTCGAATCTCTAAGATGTTAAAAAAAGCTCACCTTTCTCCGGTGTCTTCGGCATATTTCCTGGCTGAGGACTATGGGGTGGGCTGAGTTGATACTGCGGTGGTACCAGATCCACCACTATCGTCTCCTCCTCCCTCTGATCTCTCTGCTGATCTTCAAAGTTCCTCTGATAGCCCTGCATCTCGTTCACTCTTATCTCCTTCGTATCGATCCTCACTCCCAACCAACACTGATCACTCTTTCCTCCGATTACGTTCTCCACCACCGAGTACCTTCGCAACCGATTGCATATAACGTCGGTAACTCTATGGTTAAACACGGTGAAAACTCCTGATACTAGTTTCTCCGATTATCCTTGGTGCTCTGAGCGAAATGTAGTCGAGAAGTGCAAACGTGCAACTGAAAGAACTAACCGGTCTGCCAGGATTTTATACGACCTTGCCAATCCACCGGGCTACAGTGGTTACCCCGGGGTATCCTATTGGTCGTCGCTGGTTGCATCGGCACCGGATTGGCCGAGGCTACCGTAAACTCCGCCCATTTGATCCTCGTTCAACTCCCCACTATTCGACAGTCAGCTGCGCTCTTTTGCACGTGAGGGTGCGCCTTTTCGTGCGGATACACCAGCATCAGCTTATGCATTCAGCTAGCGGAAATTATCTCTCGTTATTTCCTCGCGGAGATTCGTTTTAATTGGCCTTCCGTGAGGTCGAGCTCTTTCGCTTTAAGGGACTGCGCGAAATTTCCCGGCTTTAGGATATTCGCGAGATTTCGGGAATATCGGGGAGAGCTTTTAAGAAGGGGATCGTTTAATTTCATCGCTCCAGCCGGAGATTGTTGTTGATTTTCTGAGTTCCGTGGATATTGCAGGAGAGTTTTTGTACTCGGAGTAGGTATATGCAAAGGGTTGGTTGTAGAAAAGAATTTCTAATTATTGAGAATATGGGTTGTTTGCTTTTATAATTTGGATTCAAATGGTGGGATAGATAACGTAAAATCGTAATGAATGATAATAGCATCGATAGGATATCGTTAGTCCCGTGTTTACTGAAAGGTGACGACCAGGTAAATCGCAAAACAAGCAGATCGAGGGAATTAACTGGTGGAACATTGCAGCCGTGTGATCTCCGGGCGCCTCAATCGAGGAAATCCGCTTAACGTCGGATTATTTGCGATTATACTCGACATTGCCCTAAACATGATTATATTCGAATCGATCGCTCGCAGTTACCACAAAGGAAGAATTAAGACAGCAATCAGAGGGGGTGGAATGTTTCCGAAAGCAGGAAAACATCCCCTTTAGAAAGGTAAAACGCCTTTTGCTAAAGAACGTCCCGCTTGAAAATAGATAATTTTTTCCTTCGAGCTTGCAGGCATTGGAAGTCAGTCTGTTGATTATTTAATAAAAGTTGGAGCAGGAGTTAAACAAAATTATAAAATCGAACTTGGTTCCATAAAAATTAACTGCGGCCGAAAAGTACCTCGGAAAAAGGATCGAAGGTGAAGAGATATTTTTAAAAATTCTAGAAGATGAAATAATATAAATATTTAATAGCAATTGTCACAGAAATATGAAAATATCAAGGAACATTCTTGCTACTTCGATAAAATAACTACAAAATTACAAAGTCCAAATTGATTCCACAGAAAATTAACTGTAATTGAAAGTCAACGTGGAAAATGGTTTCAAGAAATCGTAGTATTTTTAAGAATATCAAAAAATGTTGTAGATGAAGGGGAAGTTGATTATTCCGTAAAAAGTAGGAAACGTTACGGAGAATCTTTTGCCCCGGCGAGACAAATTATTTCTTCCCTAAAATATACTCATCGAGGAACGGTACGGTTGTACGGTAACACGGAGCTCTTTCGAAAAAGACACTAAGGGCCTCGGCCATTGTGTCGAGTATGCCTGGAGACGCAAAAATTTCCGTGCAAAAGACCCGAAGCGCAATAACCACCATAAAAAGCAAGGAACTCGGCTCCGCACCGTCGTTCCGACGTTTCCTTAAAAGCGCGAAACACCCTCGTAAAAACATTGCTCCCTTTTAAACGACTCTGCGATTGCAAAAATTGTATCGTTCTGCACTCCTTATTTCTGCATCACCTTCCGTCTTCTTTCTTCTCCTTTACAAAAGGCATGCATCCAACCTGCACTAAATTTTCAACAGCTTTCCATTCTCTATCATTGGTACAATTATAATTTCTATTTAATTTTTACAAATTTTGCAAAGTGACAAGAGCAATTGAATTTATGAAATTACCTTACTAATTGAAACCGAGGAAATAAAAAAGAAATAAATTTATGTAGTAAAGTTCTATGAATCTCTGCATAATTACAAGAAGTTAATTTTAGTATTTTATAGAATTCTAAATAAAACAATAATTACTCTCTCCGCTCCAAAATAAGTGACCACTTTGCACAACGTAACTCACTTTATTATAATTATTAATTTTACAAGCTTAAATATTATGTCGCATAAACGTAAACTATTAAATCGTCAAATTAACCAGCAATTGTCAATGTCCATCCAGCAGTTCTAATTACTTCCTAATTGCAAATAATACACGGCGAGAACGTAATCTACCTTTGGCCATACGTGATAAGCTCAACACTTATTTTGCAATATAAATACGTTACAATATTCCCATAACAATAGAAAATGAAAGCAATCCTATTAGTCAATTAATTGACACTTAATTCAACAAACACCCACAGATAATGGGCATCGTAAAGCAACGAAGATACTAGGTATATTATTCTTATTAATAGGAATTAATCGAAACCAACCGCTAATGTGCTCCAAATGAGACAATAATTTTTTTTTATTGTACAGGTACAACGACCGAGTCAGGTATAAGTGTTACGGTCAGGTAAACGTCAGGGCATTGTCGCCGGAAATTAGATTAAATACTACTCTCCATTCTTCCCCTTATCCCACCCTCCGAAATTCGGTCTTTCTCGATTCCTACGACGAACACGACCGTATACGTACGGCCAATAAATCACCGGCGAAAATTCCGGCGAATTCAGGTATGGCGTGCCAATTTCTGCGAAGCAGCGCCACGCTCAAAATTGGATCAGAGATTGCTAATAATTTTTGCACGACGCCGACCGTTCGACGTTTACGACGACACCGGTATTCGTACTTAAGGTTAATCTTTAACGAGCCCTTTTTTCCCATCGGCGAGCAATTCGACGATGGGCGTTTTCATCTCTCGATTCGATTAGCGCGCTTGGATTTTGAAAATCGCGAATTTCCGATGGGCGGAATGATTTTCTGTAAATTGGGATCTTCTTGCTACTGGAGGTTTGATATTTTGATGATGATTTGTGTGATTAGGAATGGGTTGTCGGGATTAAATGATCTTTGATTATTTAGGTTAATAAAATTAATGAATCTTAATATTTAAAAATTCTGTAGCTTGATATTCTCGTGAGTCGCTGTGGATTGTAGAATAGTTAAGAGGTTTCTTGTCACTGACGTAATGGGATAGGTATTTTTAAGTAATTATAAGTAACGTAATATTACGTCCTTTACGAAGTTACACCCCGTTATCACCGATGTATTATTACATCCCCTTATTAATTTATAATTAATTTTCTACAGTTCAATATTACGTCTTAAATAATCCGCAGTTGCTTTTTCAATTACGATCGTCAAGAATAATTTAGACCCTTTTCAATTAAAAGTGCAATTAAATATTTATCTCGGATTAATTTTACCAACGATTTAACGAAATTTCGCACGGTTTCGCACCGATTTGCGCGTCGTAATGACGTTGTACCTGGCGACGAGGTGTAAAACTTTATTTCGTGTAATTTCGAGGGCAAACCAAAACTGGAGCAACGGTACCTACCAGAGATCGGTCGTAATTCATTTCCCGGACAGACTTATCGGTTTTTATTGAACACCAAGTGACTCTCGAAACGGTAACGATCTTTTTCCCATCGTCGTCGCCGTTTTTCCACAAAAAGAAAATGATTTTTGCGCTACTTTTACGGCGGTGCAGTAACAGCGGACACCATTGAAATACAGCCTGGCAATTAAATCTAGAGCAGTTTTTTCTCCCTTCTTTTGTCCTCGTCAAAAATCGTTCCCCAAAAGTGCACGAAAATGGTAAACTTCTTTGGTAAGGCTAACAGTTCACCATAACACCCGTTATAGGGTCGGGGAAATGGTCTCGAAGGTATTTAAAGAAATCGCAAATAAACGCATTGCGACAGAATTACGACACCGTTCTATGGTCCGTTTTCGTGGAACGTTTTGCGAATTTCCGAGGTAATTTTTGGACATTTCTGCAGCATAAAAGTTTCATAAGCTCGTTAAACTTTGAATCGAATTATTATTGCTGGATTTATGTTGATGTGGAGATTATACAGGGTTTATAAAGAATAATCATTTTTGGAAATTAACGAGGGGATGAATATTTTGATTATATTGAAAGGTTGCAAGAAGTAATGGCAATTTTTAAGACAGAAGATTATAACTTTCAACGGACAATAAAGCAATTAGTTTGACGATTAAAAGAAGCTCGTTAAACTCTGATTCGAATTGTTATCACAGAATAGACATTGCACCAGTCCATGGTAAATAAATGGCAAAAATTATATCGGTTCCACAAACAACAATAATTTTTGCAAATTAATGCGCCAACAAATAGTGCCATTACTACCTAAACATTGGAAAAATTAATGGCAATTTTTAAGGTTGAAAGGTACGGTTGTAAAGACAATAAAACGCTTAATCCGACGATTAAAGGAAGCTCGTTTACCTGAGAAACGAAACACTGTTTTTCCATGGTGTACAAAGAAGTTGAAAGGGTTAATTCGATGAGTTTAAAGCCGAATATTCGAAAGAGGTAACGTCAGTAGCATTCGTTATATACAGATTTGCACCGATATAAAAACTGATTGCGCCGTAAAAGTTTCTGCCTCAACCCTTTTTTCCAAGAACCTTTCAACTCTTTTCTCTTCTTTTTCTTCTTCTTCTATTTTTTCTGATCTTTAATCCGCTTACACGAGGACGAAGGGTGTCCCCTCTCGGCAACGGAGGTTTCTTTACGATGGCGAAAAAAAGTGCATAAACTTTCACCCTCGTGAGCAACAACGACGAATTTTCGCCGTGGAAATTAAGACTCCCCCGAAAAAAGGGGCAAGTCCTGAGGCGCGATTAATTCTATTTTCGCGAAATCCCTCGGTCTTTGTCCACGAGACGTGCCAATTATGAGAGTTGCGAAGTCAAAATTACAGAAAAGTTGAAGCGACTTTGAAACGAATTGCGAATCGCTGTGGGATGGCTTTTCAAAACTATAAGTTTCGAAGTGCGACACGTTGTGGTGTTTGATAGAATTTGGAAAAATGTGGAATGAAAGATTGTTAAATTCAGTTCAGTTTTTTGCGAATTTACAAATTTTAATTCCACGAATATATAATTTTGCCATAACGCGAAAATTGTTAGATTATTGCAGTTACAAAATACCTAAGTAGGTATATGCATGAAAAAATAGATATTTTTATTCTACGAGGAAATATGCAACAAACTGCAGCTTCGTAAATGATCGTCTACTTGTTTCACCTTTCGATTTTCAAATTATTCATTTCCATAGATGCACAAACGTTTCCAGTGCCGATAAAAATTCACAATGGAGCCAGTGGATCACCAGGAGCGTATGGTTTACCTCCCTCGATTCTCGTCGATTATTTTCGTTCCACTTCGATGATAAAATACACTTTGGCCACGATGAAATCGAAACGATAACATAAAGTCCATGGGGGTCGTCGACGATGTGTTACAATTGCGGATGGAAAAATGGTGGCAATGATGCCGAGAATATCGACGACCGCTTCCACTCGTTACCTGTCCCAGCTCGTCCCAACTTTTAGAGATTATCCGGTTAAAATGAACATAAAGTGCCTTAAGATGCTATGGTGGGCATGAAGTTAAAGGCTTACACTCTCAATTAGGGGGCCTGAGTTCAAATAACCCTCACCTTTGGGAGGAAATATTTACTAAATTAGTATTTAAATGAGTTAAGGTATAATCTACCTAAAACTAATATTTTGGTGAAATTTTCTTAACGTCTGAAGCCGAAACAGAAAAGGGTACAAGTTCAGATCAATATAAAGTTGTATCAATTATCAAAAATTGAAATTGTACAAAGCAATTAAGCATAATTCATTTAAAACATAGAAATTTTTATTAACAGAGATAGATGCAATTTTAAGATTTATTTGGAATATAAATTTTGAAGTGAATTCGATAAAACATTGCCGAGAAAGTATACAATTGCAATGCTGAAACATTTTTCAGCGGTAATGAATTTGATGCGGAAATATCAACAAATAATTCGTACATTTCATACATTTACGTTTATGTAGATTAGGTCATTGTCGAGATAATAATGGTGGATTCGACGTTTTCAATTTCGTAAAAAAATCGGAACGTACGAATTTCGCGAAAATCCTTGGAACTTGCAAATGAGCAGGTACGGTGGCACGGCCAAGAGAGATAATTGGCGCGAACAGCCGGTTCGCAGATGCGGTCGCAATCATGCCGCTGATTAAACGGTTTGATTAAGCGGCTAATTTACCTGCGTGCACGATGTAACGTAGCTTTATGCGAAATCTATACCGACGATGGGAAAATTGCGTCCATGCGGACCGTCGACGTTCTGATGTCCTCGTTTGCGATACTTTATGTCCCGACGAATGACGTTAGCCATTCTCTTCGGCCGACCCGTTTCACGAAAATGCACGATATTTAAATTTTATTTCCTTTTTGCAATTCTTTGTATTAAGAATTATTTTTTGTATTTTTTTGAAACTTAGGACCACTAAAATTCATTGACATAGAATCATTGATATTTTTCGAGATGGGGTCATTGAAGTTTCTGTAAATTCAGATGCTTCAATCTTTGCATTTAGAGTAGGTTAAAATTCAGAATAAATATAAATTTATACTTCGTTAAATATTTCGCTGTTTGAATCTCAAATATTTAACTGCAATAATCTCAGAATTCTGCCCACGCAATGTCCGAAAATTCCAAAAAATATTACTTCATTAATGCTAAATTAACCATAACAGTTTTCTTTAATTTATTTTAATTCCATCTCATAAAACAGGGGTCGGCAACATTTTTTTTTAAAATAAAGTGCTATTTTTATCTTTCGTGAATTTTACTAAGAGCCGCCAAATAGCCAAATATTAAATTATGAATATTAATTTGAATACCCAAATAAAAATGATTTAAGGTAAAATATCATGATTTTAATTTGGCTTTACATGAAAGAACCTCGCTAAACCAACAAATTTATTAAGCCTTCCCCCATTATTTCATTAAATCCACCTATATTTAAACATATCGAATTAATTGTCTCCATTTCTACCATTGAAAACCTACGACACGCATGTACGAACACAGAAAAATTCGCAAACTTCCACCTGCCACTGATGCGAGACCGATGTCCCGTAAGCTCGAAACATGGGGTAGTAATAATAATAACAAGTCGATAGCGCCAATAAAACTGGGCGAGGCACCTTTAACGGGCCTTAGGGCCCATTGTTCAGCAAATCGGATTAGCCAGTGTCCGGTTTCCAAAACACCGTGAAGCGCAATTGAAAGGAAAGCACGGGGTACGTGCATACACTCACCATTTCCTCGGCCTTTCAATTCTTAACAGGATTAACCCCGTAATGATTATTGGCCGAGATCGAACCGCGACCCTTTCGGCAAAAATATGCGTTGAAATAAATTGCTGACAATGCTCGATTTTCTGTCAGCATTGTCTTACACACGATACCATGGGGAACGTTTAAGTTTATTGGTTCCCATTCCCCATTGAAGTATATGCAGGGTTGAAGGACAATGAATTTCTTCTTGATTTGCAATTCATTTTCATGGATTTTTTGACATCTGTTTTCGAGACCTGCAGATTCTAGGAAGCTTTAATTACTGTTTGAGGGTTGGGTATGGTTTGAAGTTGCTGGGTTTGAATGGAGGCTCTATTATTTTTGAATTTGGTTTGGACTGTTAATTTTGTAGCCCTTTGATTTTAGTTCAGGTTCCTCGTTTGCGGAAATGATGTTTGGAGATTGTAAATGGCCTTTGACACTATGTGGAGTGAATATTTTGTCGAGTTTGGAAATTAATTGGAGGGTAGAAAATTAGTGAACGTTAATTGGAGTGCTGTAGTAGCAGATTTTTTGTAGGAGGATTAATCGCGAAAATTGTTTGGCAGGTTTGGTTTATTCACAAAATTGAGCTACAAAAAGAGTCTACTACCATTTCGACTAATAACAACAACGTGTTTTCATATTTTATTCAATAAAATAAATACGGCAAATATCGTCATAAACTGATAAAAAAAATTTCCCGTTAAATATAATTTCATAAAGTCTCGTTTGCCACCCCTCAAACATCTCAACATAAAAATAAATCTCCACTTACTTCCGAATAAAACACCCCACGCAATTCTCTATAACCCAAAACAAGTAGAATCCAACAAAAATTTCAAACGAATACAAAACGATCAACCCCAATTATCAATATAAGGGTTGAAACAAGTATTTCAATTTCAACCAAAATAAATCCAGCACTACCGTTTATCGGTCCACCGTAAAAGCTTCCATCCGAATCCGTGCAATTTGTATGAAAAACCAGCAACATTCGCAACCCCCTCTGTTTTCGAATCGTCCGGGGGTGGTCGCGGAGGGTTGATGGAGAGCTCGGGGCGCCGGTTGTTCCAGATTATTGGCAGGGCACGCGGTGTCGAGCGAAATTAAGCCAATTATCGGCGAATATCCAGAAATTAGTGTATCGCGCGGCAGAAAGGGTTTATTGGGCCAACAAAATGCGGCTTTATGAGCGTGCTAATGGGACCATAGCTGTCGAACGGTCGGAACGCGTCGACGGAGGTCGGCTTTTTCACGGTAAACGCTCGAATTAACAGTTTTACGCGTATTCGTGACGATGGGGAGGAATCCCTCTTTTACATATGAATATCCGTGTATTTGCCTATCCCCCGTTCTTTCTTCTTCCTTTTTCATTTATGTGAACCACCCCCTTTCGTTGAATTTAGGAAGTTTTTGACGGTGGTGAATTTAAAATTTGAAATGACGTTTGAAATTTCTGAGTAAAATTATTGCAATTTTTTGTAATTTTTGTAAAGTACCATTTGTAATTTTTGAATAATTTAATTGCAAAATACCGTTCTTAATTTTTGAATAATTCAGCTATAAAATACCGTTTGTAATTTTTAAATGGAGGGAGATAAGATGGAAGCTGAGAAGTTGAGAAGGGTGACGTCCATTTTGGAGAACATTTAACTTCAGATTGCAATCTTCGATTTTGCTTTCTGAATATAAATTTTGAACTAATGGAGAAGAGAAGAGAATAGTGTAAAAAATGAGTAGAAAATTTATTGACTGATAACTGGAATTACCTCGAAGATTCATTCACAATCTTCTCCGTCACGTAAAGTTGGCCTATTTCCAAAGACATCGTCAGTCATTCTCATCATCGCAAACCTAAAGCTCCAATATTTTCAAAGATGAAAAGATAACCGAAAGAAACGATCATCGATCGTACATCGCTCTCATATAATTTGAATTGTTATACACCGAAGTCGGATTGCAGCTTGTATTTTCCTTTGATTTATAACCGTACGGCAATCGTTTGCCGATAATAATTGCATTTTTATGGTCCACGTTACCCATGGCCGTAGAGTCGGTTCTCTTATTTGCACCCTCTATCAACGTTTGACTCGTAATTCGAGGATTGCACCTTTTACGAGATTCCGAGCCGTGGAGTCCTGCGAAACAAGTCGACAATGAGGGTCCTGGTATCCTTCGAGATTTCCGAAGGGACATTAGGAATTGCCCAAATTTCGGAAGTGTCTCTTTGTGCCGCTGGCCAGGGTACTTAACGATGCGACGGCTGCTTTAATGGCTTTATGCGTATATTGCATGCCGGCGTAACTGTAAAGCTCTTCCTCGAGTGCGGTCCTTGGTGTCTCTTCCTCTTTCTTGGTCTTCCTTGCCGCGAGAACGTCATCACTTCCGGCAGGTAAGACGGACTTCTTGCTTCGAGAGTTTTCAAAAATTTTTTTCGTGTGACTTTATAGAATATCGAGGAGAATTAGCGATCTTGAAATCACTTGGAGAGAGTTTTTGGTGATGCGGTAAATTGGATGGGAAATTTTCAAGTTTCATAAAACCTATCACATTGAAAATATTAATGAGCCGCGACGAAATAATATTATTTCTCTAATATTAATATTACGTTAAATTATACGATATATCAAGAATCACTTACTAATTTTAATTTTTCCAATTTCATTCTGAATTATTGCGAAGGTAGTCACAAAAGAAATCGTACGGCAAGGGGTTAATGCAGAACGAATACAAATTGAAGAAAATGAAGTCGATGTTGAAATTAGTCAAAAATTATTAATATCGAATATTTCAAAGGGTAGTTATGCAATTTAAGACACAGAATATGAAAAAGTATTTTGCGTTGAAAGTTGGCCAGCGTCAAATCAAAGAGGGAAAGTTTCATCGGACAAAATCCGAGGCAAAGAGAGATCCCAAGATGAATCCAAACCGGCGGAGTGAATCTTCGCGTTAAGTAGACGGAGAACAATGAGGAAAAAAGAGTTGAGTAACATTTGGCCACTTACCGGATGGTGGACGTGTTATCGAGCGATAAAAGAAACGGAGAAAATACTCGCATATGGATATACTTGAAAGGAGTCGCGACTTCTTCGTATTCTCTCTCCACGTGCTCTCTCTTCACGTTTCTCTCTCACGGTCCATGGCTACTCGAAACCCTCGAGCCCTTATCGTTGGAAAAAAGGCGAGAGAAACGGCGAAACGGGTCGAAAAGTAGAATTTCACACGTTCGAAAGGGCGACGACTCTTGAATGGCTGAAGTCGATATGAAGCTGGATTCAAACTCGTAGGCAAAATGATTATACTTATTAAATCTAAGATGCAAAACCACAAATCCTTCCCTTAAAATATCATAGAAACTATTTTTCTAAAATTTCAAACCTTTGTATTTTCCTGAGCAAACTGATTACTTCAAAGAAATAAATAACAACTCTCCATTCAATGGAGCCTTCAAAATCTAGCCAAACGTCAGAAACCACAGAGGGAAGGAAAAAAACGATAATAGATCTCGTATGCACACACGACAAATATCTCTGAAAGAAGATCGGGAAAGGTGGCAGAGTGTAAGCGGCAAGATGAAAGGAACCACTCGGTCCCCGTTTTTCGGGCGCACGCTTACGAGAGCTCATCTTTGACGTATTCGCTCACAGAACACTTTTGGCTCTCTGTATGGATGTGTTCTCATGTGTGAGCTATGTCCACGCGAAGGTTGGACGTATTTAGTGTACTAACGCTAATTGGAAGACGCCACAAGAGCGCTGGAATTAGGGAACACCCGGTAGCGAGCAATAAACGAGCGAATTTCGCTTTATTAGAGCCCTGAGACCGGATATCCGCGCTCGATTTACGGTCGATGGAGGATTACTTGGCTGATCTCAGTTTCAAAGTGGAAATCATTTTTTTATTGATGGAAGTAGGTGAAATTATGGAGGGATTGTGGGAATTGTGGGTGATGGTGGTCGCAATGGGAATCTAGAAGTCTGAATTGGAAGAAGTTAAAGGGAAGTTATTATCTTTGTAATAGGAACGGACTACTTTGCTGTTTGGTAATTGCAGATTAATTGAATAGGAGTATAAAATAAAAATTTATTTGAAATTAAGCCTAGTTATTCTTATGTTGAGATATTTAAGGGGTTAACAAGTATTTCATAGAATAACATTTAACAGTTATGCTTTTTTTGATATTTTATTTTGTATCATACTAGTTTATGACATTTATTGTCATATTTTACTTACTTTGTTATTGAAACAGTGAAAAGAAATGTATGGCTAAAATTAAATTCATCCCTATTTTGTCAAAACTGCACTTGTGCCCATTTAAAAAAGATCAGCTCAATTATTGTAATTCAGTTATTTATTTATAAAATTAATTACCAGATGTATAGCATGATTCTAATTAAAATTTCGCCGAAGTAGAAATTCATTCGATCTTAAAATTCGATAAGGAGCCCAGAAGGACCGCACCCCATGTACTATTTATAAGAAACCAAACCCCATATCATTTCTCAAACGTGTACTCCTAAATAGGTACAATGAAAACGCATAACAACCACGAGGATTTATTTCGCTTCCGCCCATTATGCCGTGGCGGTACCATTAAAAATTAGGAACATTCTTTTTTTCATTCTGCTAGTAGAAAAGCAGCTTTTCCATCCAAGTGGAGAGGAAAAAAGCGAGCGGAGACAATTTGGTGAGACTGCATGCAGGAAGAGAGAAGTAAGTGCCAGAATTAGAACGAAATTAGACGAGCCACTTAAACGATCGCCTCTCAATCGGGAAGCACTTCAGGATCAAGGTGCAGCTCCTTTTTTAAGGACAGCGTATCCTGCTTCTTTACTTCCTGCACTTCCTTTTCGACGAGTGTCGCCACGCGAAGGAAAAGGAGAAGCTTTTTCTCGAGACTTTAGGTAGCAGAAGTTTCTTCATTGACGATACGATAATGGTAAAAATAGTACTATTTAGTGGATTCGTCCTTTTTTTGTATTTTTAACAGAAGTCTCGAATTAATAGAAGGTCAATGTTTACACAGATAGCGTTTTTAATAAACAGTCAGTATGTGATAGGAAATCGTTAGTATTATAATATTTGATAGAAGGACAGTCAATATTTTAATTGGAATAGCTAAAATTTAATTAGAATACAATAGTTGGCCAATATTTTAATTAAAAGACCGGTGTCTATAACAAAATATCAACAGATGATATAAAAAATCATTAAGAAATAAGGATAATGAACTGTTCCACGTCACATCTTTTATCATACAGAAAAGATCGAATCAAGAAAGCTAAGAAACATTGTCCCAAAAAGCAACAACCCCAAAAATCTTTCCAAGGCCGCGGCATCAACCCCATAAATGCATCAATGTTCCCGAAAGTAATCCGAGAAACTCCACTACATCCGATCTCATTTAATCTCTCCTCCTAAAATTATCTACATCCCCATATCTCAATTAATTACATTAATTCACCTGTCACCACGAAAAACACAATTCTTCCCATTCGCTTTATAAACATTCAATGCCGATCGTCCAATGCGAGTCGGAAAATCCGAGGAAAAGTCTTCCCGGAAGCCGTGGAGAACGTGCTCGCAGGCGACCGTGCCGGGATAGAATTTAATGTCTCTAATTTCGCGCGATCATCCCCTAATTTAATCAAGGCACCGAGCCACCCCCCTTCGCCCCGTCGTTATTTCCGGCTGCGGAATAAGCGGAGCGCGGAGCCGATTTCGCTAACTCGGTTATAAACTCGGTATTATGCCCGGGAATAAATTCCCCCTTTTGCTTTTGCCCACCCCTCCAACCTTCCACCTACCCTCGCGCCTTTCCATGGCCGATTATGATGGCGGCCATGAGGAGATACGGCGTTAGTTCGGAGTTATAGCGCGAGGAACTTACGACTTCGAAGGAATCGGCCAACTTTCATGGCAATCTCGACGACGTTGATTGGCTTTTGTTCGTTAACGGTGCAACGACCTGCTGGGAAAGGTGTTAGGTTGGGAAAAATTGCTGGAAGATGGAGAATTATGGGGATCTTTGTTGCTGATGCGAAAATGGGGATGAAAGAGGTTGTATTGGATTATGGAGAAATTTTTGAGTGGATTGACATTTGGAAGATGTTTAAGATTTGAAGATTTTTTTCGTTAACAAGTGTCGACTACAGAGAATCAATGAATTAACGCTAGATTTACGGAAGCCGTCAAATTGACGGGTTCCTACTTGTTTTATAAACATTTCTCAAATTTACAGAGAAGCTGTACAGTAGATATTTCAAGTGTATTTTATATAATAATTGCTTAAAGAATTATCACCTTTGGCGCTTGATCCCTCTTTCTACAAAGTCATTATTTAATATGTTGCAATGTAACAAATTTCAGGCCCGTAAATCTAGTGTTAAGCAACTGAACACTGCAAAGACTTTGGAATCGGAGCAATTGGAACATGGAAATGAACATGTAGATAACAATAAATGATGTTTGGGTCAATTTAACATTGTCGGAATTAAAAATCCAGCGGAAGAGTTCGTCATACTTGAATATCACCAATTTATGTTATAAATGGTGATAAATGTGGAAATTTATAATTGAAATGCAACAATTAGCAACTTAAAATACAAAATTTAGGACGATGGTTCAACAGTTCCTTTTGCCGCAAGGAGAAATTGCAAGTGACCATAAGGGCTTCCCAGGAACTTATTGTACAACATTATCGTGGCCTAAAGTCATTTGGACGGAGGATGAACGCAAAATGAGCGATGAAGCAACATTAACGACCCTCTTACTGGTGTCCGGGGTCTGTCTCACAGTGAACAGTCTGTCAGCACGTTTCTCTGTCGGCACATCGTAAAGCTTTCGCGATTTAAGCAGCCAATCGCAGTCCCTTTTGCTTAACACTTCGTCGACAACTCGAGTATCTTGCTCCCAAGAATCGCATTATCTTCGTTAACCAGATGCAACCGTTCCTCCTCTATCAGCTTTTTGCACCCTAGCCGATTTATGTCCATAATCGTCCCTCTTTTGCAAAATATTACAATCCTTCCTTTAACGCTGGATCTACGGAAGCCGTCGGATTAACGGGTTTTTGTTTTTTTATAAACATTTCTGCAGCCTACTTAGGGGCAGTGCAGTAGATATTTCAGGTGTATCTTATAGCACACGAATTCCTTAATTTATCAACTTATTTGCCACTTTCTCCCTCTTGCTTCAAAGTATTTATTTAATATATTTGAGTATAAGAGAAATAACTCTCGTAGATCTGGTGCCAACATCATTTTTTTAGCAGAGAGCCATTTTCCCTTTTTGGTTGGTGAATTCTACAAAGAATCATAATCATAATTCATAATATTTGATAGAAGAACAGTCAATATATCAATAGAAATAGCTAAAAACACAATACTTGGCCAGTATTTTAATTAAAACATGTATCTATAACAAAATACCGACAGATGATACGAAAAATCATCAAAAAATAAAGATAATGCACTATGCCACGTCACATCTTATAGATCTGTTTTAAATCAGATAGACGATATGCTGTCAGCATTACTTGAAATATTAAGTGGAAATCAATTACAGTATTTAATTATTTTTGTTAGGCTAAAGAGGTAAAGGACTTGTAGATAGAAGAGCCGCGAGTTGCAGAATCCTGCTTTTAACATTTCGGGCTCGGTTTTGCAGGAAACCCATGTAAAATATCAAGTCCACTGATCATAGACAAAATACAAAAAAAGAAGAAAGAATATTAATATGTTTGGTAATTTTTATTTTGTAAGATAGACGCAAACAATTAGACGAATGGAAGGCTTTGGGATTTGAAGAACTTTTTGAAAAGAGGCAAGGAGAAATACATAAAGAAAGAGGAAGAAAAGAGGGTAAGATATCCAGGAGAAAGAGGAGCACAGGATTAAGTTACTCGCAGCTATGGGGATATAGGTAACAGATCGTTAAGGCGGAAGATCGAGGAGGTCTGGCGGTGAAATTACATTTTTTAATTATGGCCGGAGCAAGTTCATAATTGGTGCTCACTACGCGGGGGATGAAACTTATTAGTCGGCAAGGCTTTACCGTCCTGGGGGATGTAACATGGCCGCCTTGTGGAAGGATATCGCCTCGCTACACTTACAGGGACGCATCGGATGTTCTAAGGGGATGAAAGTATACCCAGTGCCCTCGAAAATCTTCATTCGGACTTTCATTATTTTGTTCATATTCTCTTTACTGATTTAACACATTCTTTGTCTTGAAAATTCCTCGCGGAAGCAGTTTAAACCACATGGTCTTTTATATTATTATTTCTTTGTCAAATTTAATTTCCCGACGGCGTAATTTTGACTTTCGAATTCTAAAATAATTGTATGCCTTACTCCGATAATTAATGTATTCAAATAATATTGAGTGATAAGAATATTATGAAATACAGTGTGAAGATAAGTTGCAACAATTATTTGCATTAAGAGAGATTCGATATTTGAAACTTTGGAGAACTTTTAATTGCCGTTGGAATTCTATCGTTGTATCCATTTTAAATTCTTCGTCTTTGAGATGAAAGATAATAATAGGATTAATATTATTGAACGAAAAGGAGTTTTCTCGATACAATAAAAATTTGAAACTGTTTTGAAAGGGGATTTATGAAGTTTTCGGGAAACGATGATGGCGTCAAAAGAGAGTAGCAGCGGCCCTGACGCTAATCTCGAGTTAGGTGGCAACATTTTCTCGTAGACAGGGAATATACAGGTTCGTAGCTGTTGCAGGATATATTCGCACACACGTGCGTGGATATTTTCACGCATGTTTCCCATCTACGAACGCGTGACGAAAAATTTGCACAATTTACGCTAACCGCCTTAAATCGAGCGTTACTTTTTCCGGAGTTCATTGAACCGTAATTGTCTTTCGCTTATAATTTTCTCCACATTTATTGCTCCCTCTTTCGAGAAATAGAATAAATTATAAACTTTATGGTTCTATATTCAGATATAGATAATCTTTTGTCATTTATCCAAAATGTTCCCCAATGATTACGATTAATGTAATGAAGTAAAACTGAGTATCAGTGGCCTTTTAGAATTAATGTCTAGAAGTAATTTACGTTCTCCAAGTAATCACGGACTTCCATACTGATTTTTTTCGAGTGTGTTCTTCGTGAGACTTAAAGAATTTTAATTAATTAAGAAAGACAATGATAAGAACCTCGGAGAGGTAAAGCACCAAAAAAAATCGCACACCGAGTACATAAATATTGGAAATTTCTGAGACAATTTCCCGAGATGAAATTTTCCCCTGTAATTCATCAAACGAAGAGTCAAACTTTCACGGGGTTCCCCACACCTCTGATCCGCCACTGAGTACCTTCTTATTCCCATATACACACACCAATTAACAGCGTACAGGATATTTCACAGACAAACGTCTCTCCTTTTTCAGTAATTCGCGAATTTACACGTTGAAGCGAGTCAGGCAAATTTTGCACAGACTCAATGATGTCTACGAGACATACTTGGAGAGATAAGGGTTAATAGTTAGCGTTAATAATAATCATTCAGAATTTTCATATTTCATAGAGTATTTTATTGACAACAATATCATATTTAATAATAATTACAATTAAGAAATACATAATTACACCCTGTGCCATGGAAAACGTTTAGGAAATCCTGCTTTGTATCTGAAACACCCTGTAGATTGTAAAGTTGTATGAGAAAATTCCCTCGACCTCGCATGCACAACCGCATTCGCCGGAGAACCAAGAGAATGAGAGAGAGAGAGTAGTCGATGGGGTTGAAAGGGTCGAAACGGGGTGAGATGCCGGTGTGTTGCGTACACTTTACGGGGAGGAGCATCGGCGAACACTGGTTGTTGCTGAAGGTAGATAAGATAGGCCATTCGATGTACTTGCAGACTTTTAATCGAATCCGCCATTGCGAACTTTGAATCGCTTCGAATGTTATCCGAACTTGGAATTAACAGAGCACTATCCTAATTTATCTACCCCTTGCGCTTGTACTTTAGTTAAATGTTTGTCCATGTAGTTGAACTTTCCCTCGTATTTAGCAATTTTACAAAATACTAGTTAAACTATTTAATGAACTTTCTATCCAGAATTTCTACTCAGACACTCGCACCCTGCAAAACTTCTTTTCAACAAAAAGTTCTCTTCATCCTACAAAGATCGTCATAAAAGTTCATCTTGCAAAAATCATCACTAAACACGTTTCTATCCAACATTACAAAACTCACCCTCGATTAAAAATACGTAAGAAAATACTCTAAATAATAGAGAAAGAGTGGGAAGCGGTATAACAAATTATTTCGTCATTTTCGTCAAACTATTTTCTTCATTTCTCACCCTCTTTTTCTTCCCTTCCGTTCCAGAGCTATCAGACACTACGGGGGTGAGTTTCGTTACAGCCACTGTACCAAGCATTGGTAGAGGCGAGTAAATAAACAGGTGGTGCACACAGACACACCATAGAGGAAGTCGATGGTGCAACGAGGGTGCACGAGGGGGTTAAAGGGGTGGTAAGGTAACGATAAGGCGCAGGGCACCGCGCAGTTACGACCCCTGATCTGACGATTTCACGTGTGCAGGAGAGAACGGTCTCGTGTGTGTTGAAAATTGCAAGGGATGCACCTTCTTGCGATATTTCACGCGAGGGTTGCTGTTACGGATAAGGTCTGAATATTATGGAGATGCAGGGAATTTTCATAGGGTAAATTAATTTCACATAAAATTTATTTTTTAAAAATTCGTATAAAAAGATAGCTCAAAGTTCGTGGAATTTCATAAGTTTCGGTGGTTGGATATTGCTTATGGTTTATTTAAAATATTTTTTTAGAAATCACTGGGGGCTGATTTACGAATATTTTTATTATTCAGAGGAATTTTTATATTGTGTGTTTTAAGAGTTGTAACGGGGCTGCAAAAGTATACGCTGTTTTAAGTATAGTTATAAAATTGTTGGAAACTTTAAAGTTTGTAGGATTTTAGAGATATCAGTGGTGTCGATGTTATATAGAAGTTATTCTAATTTCTATGGGAAAGTGTATGTAATTAGTACGAATTTAACGCGATTTTGATTTCCGAAGTGTTAAACAGCACGTTTATTTAAATTACATCCTCCTTCGGACTTAGAATTACAGAGGTGCGAGGTAGATGAGAACATCGTCCATGTCTGATCCTGGCAGAGCTAAAACGCTCGCTAATTAACTAACTCGTACAGGCCAGATCATTATACAGGTTATTAAGCTTCGAGTACGATGTTCCGCTGCATACACGCATTTCATCTACCCATCCCATTCCCACCGACTTAATTTACATTCTGAAAGTATTACATTTCTCCAACGTGTGTGAACTCTGGAAGATTAATTGGTAATTGCAAAAATTTACCACTGGCTTACGCTAATTGTTCGTATAAATTTATGATTTTAACGTTGAATTTACAAAGAAAGGAATGATTGAAATATGGTAAATTGCTACTATTTAGAGACAATCTATTAAAATCTCTGCAAACATAGTAAAACTAAATTTCTGAAATGTCTAACAAATCCTGTTAATGAAACATTTGAGAATTAGTTTATGTAAAATTTTGCAAACCAACTTTTTCCCCATTTCTAACAACTCCACCCCTAAAATTCCTCCCTACCTCATTATATTCAAACTTCTTCGAACTCGTCATACCAAATTTTCTCAATTTTTACAACATTCAACAAATATACACAATGTCCAATTACTTCAAACTTCTTCAAAGCAATCACCCCATCCAATTCTCACCAACTCCATCCCCAAAATCACTCCAATCCACCTCAAATCCAAATCTAGAGCCAATGAATTCAAATTTCTCCAAACCCGCCACCCAAATCATCAACTTCTGACAACTCCATCCATCACATCATTCCAAACAAACTTAAGTTACCCAAACCTCTTCAGCATCACCAAAATCCTCCTCAAACATCCTCCAGCGCCCCAAAACGCTACTCCTCAAACCAAAGAAAAACACCCAACCCTCTCACCATCCTCAGTCCTCCCTAAGACGCTCCTGGAACTAAAAAATGAACCCTCCCTAAAATAAAGAAATCCAAGATCTTATTAGGTCCCACCTAGAGGTCGCAACTCGATGACGTCGGTGCATCTCGCGAAATGGTTCCTGCGGCGCGAAATCTTGGATCGAGCGTGCAGGTAAAAAGAACAGCCACCGGGGGCCATGATAGCTCTGACCTTTCTCGCTTATCTGCGGGAAGAGAGAGAGAGATACCGGGTCAATACTTCTCGGAGGGTTTCCAGGAGGAAAGAGGGGATTCCCCTACACCACTCCTCGTTTCTCTGCTCGCCGACGATTGGCGGTGGCAGGAGTCTGGGTGGTGGTTCTACCAGCCTGGAACCGGGAGATGGATATTTGATTGTATCAAACGACTTCACCCTGCTACGGGGATAAGCTTACGTTTATCTTTCTTGTATCATACGATAGACTATGGGAATAATAGGGCAGTTCTGCAGTCGACTTGTGGTATTTTCTTTTTGATTTTCTGACTTTTGGATTTTCAGGGGTTACAGGTCTCTTTGAGAATTATCCATTTCGGATTTTTCGAGCAGGGGTGGAATAGTAACGTGATGTTGCGGGTAGTAATTCGTATACTGTTTTTAGGGTAGTAGGGTAATTGTTTTAGTTGTCGGTTATTTTAGGAAGGAGGGTGGTTCGTCTTAAGTGCTGATGGTACTAATTAAGTATTTTATAAGCAGAAAGATTCTTTGAGATATGTACTTTGGAATATTTGGAAAGTTATCTTGGTAGCAATGTAATTTGTAATTAAAATACATAGGAATATGGGAGACTGCCCTTTTATTGATTGTCTGGCGAAGGACCTTATACGGATGATGATGGAAACTTCTGCCCGAAATCATTTTAAAGTAGACACTCCAAGGATTAAAACAAAAAAAAATTCAACCCTTTACGACTCCCAGAAGCCGAGGAACATAAATTCAAACTTTAGCATGCACCGCTCCCCTGGCCACCTTGAGCAATCCAAGAGGGCTCCCAAAAATGGGACTCCCTCGACTTTGAAATTAAATATCTCACGTGTTTTTGGACGGATCTCGATGGGCCATTTTTCTGCGTGTTCCTTGGAGTCTTGGCTTTCAATCCACGCCAATAAAATCATCCTGCAACGATCAGCTTTTGCACCAAGCTCCCGAGACGGAATAATGAGCCCTGCGTTTAAGTTCAGTCTTTCAGGTGCTAATAGTTAACTAATAGTTACTGCTTCTTATTCCTAAGTAGTTACTTCCAACGAGGCTGACTATCAGATACAAGTAGAATAAAGTACTTTCGTTTCATCTTTAAGTATCTCCAAATAGTCTTCCTACTCAATCATACTATAATTCCTCCCTCTAACATACATTTCTTACTTTCAACAAACATCCTACAAATATCTTATCCCCACATTAAATTTCCCCTTAATAAGCATCATTATTATTGAATTAATTATCACAAAATTATCGATAAGCTTTCCAAATCCAAAAAAATCCCAGCCAGCAGGTTAATTTCGACGATGATGATTCATCTGAGCTCGCAAAGTGAGAATACAGCAAGGGAATTCACCACACCTCGTTTCACCAGCCGAGGACGACGATTGGTCCTGGCAGATGCTGGAAGGATGGGTGATACAAAAGGAAAGAGGGAAAGGAAGCCATAGGAAACGTGGTGGGGTACCTTCCAGGAGGGTCGAAGCCGAGAAAGGATGAAAAAGGAAGGCAGGAAAAGGACGAGGAATTCTCCTCCCGCCTTGCTCCTCGAGGAAGGACGTGGGAGGATGCGAGGCGCCTCGTGAAACGCCATCATCAAGCATTCATAAGGTGTAGAGGTGTGTTTATCAGAGGAATACTTTGTAGTAGATTTCTTGGGAATAACTGGCTTCTATGGAGGCGAAACTCGGCGTGCGAGTGTAACATTTTCGATGGGGAATCCACTGCAAATTCATGGAAAGGATCTTCCTTCCTGAAATCCTCAGGCGCTGAAGTAAGCCTCGGTGGGGTATCGTTGAGATTGTAATTTTTCTGGGGTGAATTCCTGATTGTTTGAGATATTTTGTGTATATTGAACGAAATAATTTTTCTAAACTGATAATTTGTAATATTTCTGTAATCTTGTTGTTTCAGGATATTGCTATCAGTAGTTGCGAATAACGATTCTTTTGTATTGTATTTATTTGACGCATTTTTGGCTCCGATAGTTTTATATTTGGATTTGTTTATTCTTGGAGTTTTTAAAGATTTCTTAATAATTGTTAGAACTTTTTAATATGGAAGAATAATGTCATATAAAATGTGTAGGTTTATAGAAATGGTAGAAGAAAGAAATCATCGGAAAATAGCGAACTGACTGGCGTGTCCAGGGAAATTGATGGTTCGCAGGAGAACGATTCTTTTATCCTCTCTTTCAACAGCTAATGATGTGGGCTGAGCGATACTTCTACCGTGAAAAAATCATCATCCATCAAAATCGTGCCGATAGTTCGACGCCCCTCGATTTTTCTCGTTCAGAGAAGATGATCCAGGATCAGTTGAAAAAAATGACGTCGCATTGGCGTCGAAATTTCAATCCTTAAACAGTCCACTTATTTTACAACCTTCTTCATTTCATGATCTCCTTAGATGATTGCTAATATCTCAATAAAACTGATGAAATTAATACTGAAATTAATATTCATCATAGAGTCCTATTAAATCGAACAAAAACCATTAAATCTTGGAACCAGAATTAAAAATTTACCCCAATTTCTAACACTTTGCAATCCGAATTATTTTTCTAATTTATAATTAGCAAAATTCTCCAGTCACGTTTACTCGATAATACCAGCAATTAGAACTTCTAATACTCCCCCATAATTTTAATCAAAAATATATTTCACAAATTAATAATTCTCCACCCACTTCTCCCTTCTAAAAAAATATCACACCTTCAAATTTCTTCTAAACAATTCCTCAAAAAATGATAAACTCACACTCGCAAAAAACAATTGATCAATCACTGACTCAAAAATTCGACGATTTTGAAGAAATTCAATTACACTTCAGTATCGGTGCACCGCGAAATTCTTCTCCTATGCAACACGAGTAACTCGGAAGGGATTTACCCCATAAAACTGCAGAAACGTCGCAGCATATGCGAATCCGAGCCCTCGCGCGAGAAGGGTGTCGTCACCAGCCGTGACTGGATTCGTTTTGTCATTGGAATTTGATGATCCACCGTCCCATGGGGGGCTGGCTACATAAATATTTGCCCGGTAAAACCCTCCGTGGATTTCCACTTGCCTCTTCGACGATGTAATCCCCTTTTTGTTCGGACCTTCGACGTGCACCCTTTCGTTTTATTGCACGGATCGTCAGCGATGCTTTACGATCCGCGTTTTCGAATACACCTTGGCGCTTCATGGCAGATAATCGCGGATACGAAGGCACGTTTGAATTTTATGGGGCTCGCCTTTTCCATGGAGTTTGCTGGGGGTGAGGAAAAGATGATTGGTTAAGGATGTTCTGATTGAGCAATTATTAAGGGGTGGTTGCAGAGTTAGCTTAGATGCAGTCTTTTTTGGTGAAAGACATAGAATACGGTTTTACGTAGTTTTCGAGAGAATTTTTGAAGGATAACAGCAATAGAGGATAGTAGGATAATTCAAAGCAAGAGGTTGTAAAGGATATTAGACCTTTTTTCGGAAAGTTTTGGAATATAATTCATTGCTAAAGCAAGAGCTTTAGAGATAGATATACGAATTTAAATTACATTTGTTGTTTGATGCAAAAATTCACATTGGAAACCGCAGTTTAATATTAAAGACACTTGTCCCACGTTAGAGCCCCTATCATAATATTATTTTATTATGATAACAAGGATTTATTATGGACGAATAATTAATATACATCTTTCAGGTTTCTCAAATACAGATAATTACAGAGTCTCGTCGCTCCTTTAGATTTATTAAATATAGATAATTACAGAGATCCCACCTTTTGCAATTTATAAATGCAGATAATTAGGAAACATTGACCAATTTCTGAAGAAATTTTGATAAACATGATTACACATTGGTGTATGGTTTTTAAAAAATTGCTAATGTAAATCCTAACTCTCGAAGTCCATGTCGCACAGAGGGAGATATTTGACGGTCGATTAATTTCATTAACACGATTCAACCCTTTGCGACGTGCTTTCAAATCGTGTCTCCTGTTTACTGCACGACAGCAGGTGGGGATTACCCCATCGACGAGGTGCAGGGGACCCCGCAAAATAATAAACACGATCGTTACCATATGTAAAGGATATACATGATGTCACGATGACAATCGCGATGATCCCCTGGGCGCAGTTACGTTGATCAATTTGTCCAACCAGCACGGCGTGTCAGTCAATGAAGTAACGACACTGTAATATTCTATTTAATGAAAAATATTTAAAGCAATAGATTGCCAGAGAAAATTGTTAGTAACTTATCTAAAAAATTATTGAATTCTTTTCCGCTTTCTGAAAATTATTAATGTATTTTAGTCATTGTATATATGCAAGGATCTTCTAACTCCCAAGAATCAATAATTTGTAAATTCTTTTCTGTCTAATGTCAACTTTTTCTTTAATTCATAGGAATCTGAAAAATTATCGAATTCCATTCTAATTGAATAATAGTTTTTAGTCAGCGTATTCAAGTTTCTTTTACTTTCAATGAATAGAATATATTAAATTCTGTTGTGCATTGCTGAAAAATATCTGCCTTCCACTTTGCGTATTCAACTTTTTCTTAATTGATATAAATATCTAATGAAAATGTTTGCAGGATTATCTCAAAATAGATTAATAATAATATAGCATTAGTTAGAAATTATATCTCCATAAATGAAATTGAAATAATTGAATTATTAAAGAGCAATTTTACGGTGAATATTTATTACAATTGTAAAACAAAATTGGATTCATATAATGCTCCAGGTTCGAATTGATAGAGCAGTGCACGTACATCATTATACATACACGTATGTTCTTGTATCATCGAGCATATGAGATGGCATATGTTGTGCGAATCCGTAAATCTCATCCTAATCCCATTTAAAGGCGGTGACCATCTATAATGTAGCGAGTTCATCCCACGCAATACGGGATCGCCGAGAGACGATTAATCATCTCGCGTTTTTTCTGTAATCTTGCTACTGCAATAGCTCGATCTGCCTTTAAAATAATGTGATTTAAACAATACACGGCTCTTATATCCTCCTGCGAATCTTTACCGATAGATCTTCCCCGCATTAATCGGTTTTCGTTATATCAGGGACTTTCTTTAATTAAATTTCCCAAAACTAACTTTCAAAACCATCTGGTCATCAAAAGACACTTGGAACTTATTTAGAAACTTTAAATTTTGTTATTTTCTCCTACTATTACTATCTTTAGAATATCTTTTCATCGAAGGTCAGTAAACTTGCTTCATATTAATAGATTTCTGCTTTATCTCTAGAAATATCAGAGTTGAATTTATTATATTTCAATATATTAAATAAGTGCTTTGGAAAAAAACAAATCAAGAGATGGAAAAGTTGATCGATTCGGGAATTTATGTTTTATGAGATGGACGTGGAATATTTATTCTATGACTCGCTTATAAACTTGGAGTATTTTTGGAAACAATTGGAAACCAGCATCTTCCATCCGTTTTCTTACACCTTTCCAACTCCCTATCTACCTTGCAACTACTAAAAAAGTCAGAATTTCCACTTAATAATCTAACTCACCCCCTGACAAAGGGTGGTTAACAACTACCTAGCAAAATTTCATCAATTCCCTCCTCATGCCTAAGGTGTCCCTCATCCGTCATCACCTCCAAACCTTCCAAAAGTTCATACTTACCTTCATCGATCCTAAAAAAATATCTCTAATAACTGTAAACAAATCTCCGTTACAATTTGTTATCGCAAATCAACAAAACTACACCCGGCTCGTACGTTACATTAGAATATTCGTCGTCCAATTCCGTTAAAAGTTAGAAAATCCGAGCGTGGAATTAATTTACTCGCGAGATCGCAACGAGGATGCTCGACGTCAAAGTGTCGTCGTTATCAACGGTCCTGTTCGTCTCTCAGTTGACGTGCCATAAATCGTGAATCGACGTACTACGGGAAAAAAAAGCCGTGCGGAAGCGAGAGAGACCAGGACCGTCCTCTCACGCAATCTCCAGGAAAATGAACGCCATAAATAAGCACGGTCGGCCAATAATTCCGTCGCGATCGAGCAACAAGAGTTTTTCATCGGTACGGGCTGCACGGGGGCGGTGGTCTCGGTTGGAAGTAGCGATGGAACCGACTCGATGTTTATTTAATTTACGTGCAATTCTTATTGTATAATTAATTCTTTACGTTGCCTTACAACAGTGGTAATTAACGAGGATGTAGACTGGGGATTTTAACACTAGAATTACTGGCGTTACATCAGTTCTATATACTGAAAGAGCACTTTGGGAAAAGAGAGATAAAGAGGTGAAAAAAACGATGAATTAAGTAATTTAGACTTTACAATATAGCAGTGAAATATTTGCTTCATGGCTACCCTGTCAATTAGGGCATTTTCTTAGGAACAATTTGGAACTGATTATTGTAATCGTCTTGGTAGTTTTAGTGTTCATCAAGTGCAGTCTGCAAGGATAGTGTAATCTGGAAACAGCCTAGAAAAAAAGGAAGTGTCCTCGATAAAGCGAATAATTTTAGGCAAAGTATTGCACACGTGGGTTTTTGTCCCATCACTAGCTACAAGGGCGAAAGCACGATTGCAGAGGAGGTGGAGGACACGATGTCGATGGCGGAGGAAAGGGGGGAACAGGACGACGCGTTTTGTAATCAAATCTAAAATTCCCAGCGCGGAGGAACCCGATGAAAGAGTAACCAACAGACACAATCGAATCGGGCTACGGGCTTGTCACCTGACTTCAAATAAGCGACCACTGGCCCACGGATATCTTTTTCTATGGGATACTTCCACGCGCCTTTAACGTTCTCTGCTTCCCTCTCAGATACATCCCAGATTTCCCAAGAGAATCGAAAAACTACGGCCACTTTTTTTGTATTCGACGACTCGAGAATGATCTTCTTGATCTACATAATCTATATGATTTTATAAACGGTGGAATTTTTCTGAATACATTCTCGATAATATTGTAGGCAAAGGAGAAGTAGAATAAACAGTGTATGTTTCGCTGTAACTTGGAGGTCGCGTGGAACGTTGTTACTCGAAACGGCTGTGTTATTGTTTGGTTTGCTAGGCTGTAGGGAAGCATGCTGCCGATAGCGTGGAAAATTCTTAGTACAGGCTATTGCTTTCGGATGTAAACAGTTTGTAGCTCACTGTGTAAAGCCGAGAATCTACATTCAGATTGATTTATACAAGTGTCACTTATTTCACTTGAAAGCTATGGCTACTTAATTTAGATGTGGAGATATTTTGAATTCGATTCTTTAGTTGACGCCACCATGAAAAAAGTGGCGTAACCTATTGGCGATCGTTGTTCCTATACTAAAAAGATTTCTGGCATGTGATATTACCGATAGTTCAAAAGGAACAATAGATAATTTCACTCTTCATACTATGAATTTTCGTTTAGGGATCACTGAATTGTAAACAGTTTTAGAATTATTACCATTATTAATAGAAAAATAATTCAGACAATTATTATCGACCATCGCCAGCGTGTTTAATCGCATTCTACATTGTCTGCTTGGCATTTTCTCACGTAACTGTGGCGTTACTTTATAATTCTGAAGTAATCCAATTGCATTAATCTACTCATTGTTTCGTTTATGTTGATTTTTGTATAACTGCCATTACAATTTTCATTGAAATTCCTAGAAAGAATCTGTAAACTTTCCGAACGTCGCTCTTTTAGTTTTCTACATGTTTTTGGGCCATTTTAAAAGCATATTCTTACCATTTATCTATTTCATATCTTGCATTGTGCTTCTCACAATGTATTCTATGCGTTAAATTATCACAATATTGAAATAATCAATTTTAATTACAATTTAAAGGCGTTTATCAGGAATATTCAACGTGCCTGTCGAAGACGGCGCGCTCTGATTGGTCCGCGGCTCCTCCCACTACGCGGCAGTAGACCCATCGCGCCGTTCCCCCACTCCTCTGAGAGGGAGCTCCTGCCTCTTTCTCTCTCCGGACTTCGAGCCGTCAACACGTATCTGCTGTGAGTTCCGTTCTTTCACATTTTCCTCGTTTACCGATCGCTAAAAAATAGTTGTCTCGTTTATCTACTACGTAACATCACCCCCGCTGTTCCATATCTATCAATTTTGACAATAATAATTACGAATTTAGTAACAATCGCGAAATAACTACGACGCAATTGATAGCGTCACTGACCTCTCGCGACATTTACGCGTCACTTTTCTCGTCTACAACATTAATACTTGTTCTATAGCTTCATATTTCAATTTTATTAACGAAGAATGCAATTATTGTTGTTCTGAAACGTGATTATACGGAATTTTTGTACTTTTACGCAGTTATTTAATAGTTTACTCGTGTGTGCTTGCAGCACTCGGTGTACCCTTGTACGACATTGCGAGCTTGCAGGATCGAACACGTGCTCGGTGGAACGACACAGAGTAAGATATTACGATGCCATACGCGAGTAATCTTTTAATTTACATCGGATCTTCGCGATATTTTGTTTCAATTTACGCAGTATTCATATTAATTGATATCGAGTCGAACATTCGACGAGTTGAATTTATATTTCTACGAATTAATACGGTTCTACGGAAACATGCAACGATTGAAATCTTTCGGTATTACTTGAAATCTTTTACAATATACGAGTATTTAGTCAATATTTACAACACGATAGTCGACTTCTAAGAAAGCTGCCCCTTATTCTGGCAGTATTTACAAATTCTGGTGTTAAATTTCGACGGCTACAATTCTATGCTACAAATAAATCGCGAATCGCTTTTCCTTAGTATTTAAATGCTACGACTTATCCTTCCGTTTTAAGGCACTGTGATGGATTTACATAGGTTTCAGGGCATGAGTGTAGAAGTAATTAAAAATCGTATTTGCCTATGTAGGATATTAAGATCCTGCGTTAGATTCGTTCGTAATTTCTATAAAGATTTTCGTGAATTTATCGATGGGGGGTACAGTGTTCATATGTAATAGGGAATAAGCATGACTAATCATATAACTTTAACAGTGGCAGCCCACAGTATTTATTGTTTATATATTTAATTAGTGGTATATTGTATTAGACAAAGAATATTACGAATCAATAAGTAAGACATAATTTAAAAAGCAGTATTTCTTGAAGCAAGCACTTGATTTGATATGAAAAACAAAAACATGGTATTTTTATGTATTTTCTTGTGTTTCCCCACCCCACCCTTTTATTTTCAGAATTTGTGGCCGCGCGCAATGCGGTCTAGAGTCAGTGCTTGTTTCGTATTATATTTATATTTATATTTGTGTATATTTATTATTAAATATTTTTTCAATTTGTAACATATTTACGCGACATAGAGTCAGTGTTTGCAACCCGCTATTATAATTATTGATAACTTTTGAATAATTATTAAAAATATTTAGAATTCTTTTCTTCGCGGAAGTAGAGTCAAAATTGTTCGCCGGAAATGATTCTCGGTCGTGGTAGCTCCATTATTTTTTATAAATAAACCGAACCGGAAGTAGAGTCAGTGCATCGAGCAGCAGCTGTGGAAAGGACTTCCATCGGGCAAGGCCTCACGAATTTTAAAAGTAAGTATCACATGATCGCGAAATAAAAATTTACAGTCGAGAAATACAAAGACGACATATACTAATGAAAATGTTAATTTTTTTGTTATAGAACAGTCAAATAATGGGATGGTTGAGCAGCGACAATCATTCCTTGGCGATGGGCAAAGTCTGTGAAGGTAAGCTGAAATTTCAACACGTACACAATTCATAATTTTGAAATTTCAATTTGGTAGCTGTCAATTCTCTTGCAAACTTCACTTTGTTCTTTCCATCAATTTAATTAACGAAAGTAAAGGAACGATTAACTTTTGAAGTTCTCAGAGAGTACTTGCAATATTTTTTTACTAAATAAAGAATTAACTAAATTTTGAAGTTCCCACAGAGCAGGTATTTTAAATGTTCCGTTTTATTTTTGTTACAGACTTTGTCCGAATTCGTGAGGCATCGCTGGAGTGTTTGTTTCGCATTTTATATATACTTTAATAAGTGTTAAATTTCTAGTCATTTTACGCGAAAGTAGAGTCAGTGCTTACTTCGTATTTCATATTATATACTTAAATTTATAATTTTACGCGAAAGTAGAGTCAGTGCTTGCTTCGTATTTCATATTATATACTTAAATTTATAACTTTACGCGAAAGTAGAGTCAAATTGTTCGCCGAAAATAACTCTCGGTCGCGAATTGTCTTTTTTGTCAATTGTACCGAGCCGGAAGTAGAGTCAGTGCAACAGGAGCAGCTGTGGAAAGGATTTCCATCGGGCAAGGCTTCACGAATTTAAAAAGTAAGTATCACATGATCGGGAAATAAAAATTCGCAGTCGAGAAATACAAAGCCGACATATACCAATGAAAATGTTACTTTTTTTGTTACAGAACAGTGTAATGAGGGGATGGTTGAACGGCGACAATCACTCCCCGGCGAAGGGCAAAGCTTTTATAGGTGAGCTGAAATTTTAATTTGCATATGCCCCACAATTTTTCCCCAAGTTTAAGTTCACACTTGAAAATTTTCTCAAAAATTTCCTTACAAGTTTTCTATCGAATTTTCATACTCTTACATTGTATGTTCTACCAATAAATGAAATAAAAATAAAGAATTCCCCAACATATGAAAATTTCAGGGAATAAGTATTTAAGATGTGCGTCTAATTTTTGTTACAGCTTTGTTCGAATTCGTGAGGCATCGCTGTACCCTGCAAAACTGCGACGCACCCTGCGCCTTGAAGGTGAGTAACGTAAACAAAGATATTTTATTTCTACGTACTTGTCGTAAAGTTTCGATACATAATTCGATATATAACTTCTCCTTGAATTCTCGATTCTGAAAAACATTCATAAACTAATCAATTTTTACGATCTACTCTTAACGTTTCTTGATATATAATTACGCCTTTTTTTTTCATCCTCTATATTCAAAATTAAATTAGTTTTCTTGGAAAATCGGAAAGGAAGGCAGTTTAACGTTCTACGAACGTTCCCCTTTTCAATGCGAAATGCTTTGTTTTGTTTAGATCTTGGACATTCCTTGAGATGACCTGAGGACAACCTTGATAACAGCGGCGGAGACAACAGTGGCAGTGACAGCAGCGGCAGAGATTCCGAGGTAACCAAAGGTATTCTGGTGTTTCAACACTGGTGAGTCAAAAACATTAACTGTCCCTCCGGTCTCCAAACCATGCCGTAGGACGAAAGGTCCGAAGCGGCACTGGAGATTGGTTGTATTGTTCTATAAAGCGAGCATAGTGAACACGAGTAATTGAAAAATTACTCGTGAGTAGAAACTGTTATATATTTTCCTTGTGTACTGTCATATTTATCGTAGCTTAGGACAGGGCCTTCTTGTAGCGCGGTTTTTGCATTATTTACATCAATGGAATCATGAAATTTACAGTTAGCGTTGCGAATTTATCAATACAAATGAACAATTTACGAATATTGTGCGCTCTTTATATTCATTGGAAAAATATTCTTATAACAAAATTTGTTATAAGATCGCGGCTAATAGATTTCTTCTAGACGATTTATTTTTTATATAAAATTATATAAAATTTTATATAAAAATATATCGTTCGATTTGTGCTTTTGATGCACGAAATTTCGGAATTTTGTAAATTTGTTTCGCGTCGTTTCAATAACAATTATATTATTATCTGCAAGAAGGCACTTCGCGACGGGTAGATTTCGAAGTCAGAGTGACAATTAATACATTTCCCTGTTAAAATTCTTCCTCTGATGACGAGATCTCCCGGTTTTCAATATTCAATTTCAATTCAAAGTACATTTTGCATATTTACAAATACATAAAGTAGAGTATTTTGCTTCTATAAAGTTCACTTTTTCAATTCAAATTCTTTTTGCTTGTACAAATATGAAAGTCGAGTCACTTGCTTAAGTAAATATAAAAATCGAGTCATTTGCTTGATTAAATATCAAATTCGAGTCACTTGCTTCAATTTTTCATAAATCAAACCGTTAGAATTCTACTAATCATCTTCTTAGATAGGATTTTCAGCAAAAATACACAGTGAGTACAAATTCCTGCCGTGTTCACTTTAAGCCCGAACTCATTCGAGTGCCCAGGGCTACTCAAATGGGTAAAGGCGGTGGGCACGGCCTTTTTTTGAAAAATCAGCGACTGATATTGCGGTGGTGAATCGTGCACGACGTAATTTCCACATGTGTGTGTGATGTGTGTTAGGCTGTGGATCTTGCGTCGCTTGAAATTTTCTCGTATCATAAAATAATTTATACAAACTTGAACAATATATTTTGCCTTATTCTCCTTTTCACTCTTACTACAACTCATCGATGTATATGGTATTACAATGATGAAATTCTCTTTATCTGTGCAATATATGCCATATACATTGCCTCAAATGTCAAACGATACAATGACAAATACTTATAATTCTATAAATATTTCAAATCGCGGTAGTAATATAATGTAATAACGCAATGGTCGCCATCCTTGTCAGTCGATTTCAGGAAATTGGTACGTACATTTTAGAGTGTGAAAGTTGTTTGCGAACTCGGGTGTCGGAGGAACCCCGGGGAGTCCTCCCTAGTTTAGGCCCATGCACCCGGGTTCTTGAATGAGAACCGTGGAGTGATGTGTGTTTGTGTGATTTGTGTCGCGATTTGCATTTTTAAATATAGGTATTAGGTACGTAGGTAGCATACCGTTCTTGAATGTGAGTTAAATATAAGCAGGAAGGGCCAGGAATTCAGGATATCACATTCTCTGTGTAGGTCGGGTAAAAGTGATATGCCTGGACCTGGGATCAAACTACGGTCAAACTGAGTGTTCCCCTCTCTTTGACCGTAGTTTCTAGTATGTAAATTTCTGCGCACGTGGTGAAACTCCCGGCGCGAGGCTCGAATACTTTGCTTTTTTTATGAAAACTGTGCTACACGAGCAGCGAATACGCTCTGCACGCTCGTGGTGTGGTTTTCACTGTCGAATTTTGATAATAGTAAGAATTATATTGATGCAAAGTATTCGAGCATTCTCTAGGGGCAGAAGAAGTGGCTAACAAGTGCCGAAGAGGCCCGACAAACTGTCACGAAGAGGGCTGCATCGAATGGCTTTTCATCCTAGAATCTCTTTTGGGTTCTAGCATGGAAAGTCATTGTTAGTAATTGTTAATTCACTATGCTCGCTTTCTGTGTTTGTCCTCTGCCGTTTACGGCAATGACGGATGTAACATTCCCGTCCAACGAGCGCATCTTGGCTGCATGCGGTTTTTCATCGCGAAGTTAGAGTTGCGTTTACTTTGTTCGTTAGTGTTGCGAAATTAAGGTAGCCCCGGATGGTACTCACGGATTTGTTCGACTTCATTAGTAGTGTTTAGTGTTGCGATATGAATACACTCGGTTTTTTCTTTATTAGAATATTATATTTAATTAGAGATAGAGTTGCGAGAGAGATCGCCCGAGATGGCGAGCGGGAGTTTGCTTTAATTAGATCTGTAGAAGTAGCATTGCGAAATGATGCACGAAAAGTGCCCGGTTTGTTTTTGAACAATTATTCTTTAAAGTAGCGTTGCGAAATAATGCACAGAAAGTGCCCGGTTTGTCTTTGAATAATTAATTGTTAAAATAGCGTTGCGACATAGCCCCTGAACAAGGAGCACGGGAATTTATTTTAGTATTTTATAGAATATTGTTGTGAATTAGTATTTTCTTAATAATTTGTAGAGTATAACATCACGATTTAGCACCTGAAATGGGTGCCCGGGAGTTTGCTTTCAATAAGTTCCAAATTAGCGTTGCGAAATGTGAATCAGACGCGTTTTTCTTTGATCAATCGCGAAATTAGTGTTGCGAAATGCAAAAGCAGCTGAGAGATGCGCACTTGCTGAGCTGAGACTCAGCCATTGGAGTTGCAAAATTGCAACTCCCCATGGAGTGCCTCAGGAGGCTTGCTCCCAACGATAGCTTCTTTTTTTTCGGATAGGTAGTGTTGCGAATTATGACAGCCCCCGGAATGGCAGTAGGCGGGTTTTGAAGTAGCGTTGCGAACAATGAAAGCCTCGAAATGGCAGTACGCGTTTGTTTATTAAATAATATTACGTATGATAGCCATGAAATGGCAATAGGCGGGTTTTATAGTAGCGTTGCGAAGAATGAGAGCCATGAAATGGCAATAGGCGGGTTTTGAACTAGCGTTGCGAACAGTAAGAGCCTGAAATGGCACGGGTTTCTCGCGATTTTTATTGAAAGCGCCTTTTGGCTGCTCGATGATTTCGGGATTTTCAGCGCCTTTTGGCTTCTTCATGTCATGATTTTTATATTGTTAATCAAGTGCTTGCAAATAGAAATACTGCTGTAAATGTTTCTTTTAATACAAGAAATTTTGAGGATTTCTGTAGAATTTTTGTCAAATTATATTCTCTGTTGGTTATTGAAATCAATCAGAGAATGAATTTCATCGTGGTCATTGGAACCACTTCGCAAATAAAAGTGCAATGAATTATATGCACATTTGATGATACAGATACAAAAAGAGTGTCTGTAAATTTAATAAAATTCGCGGAATAAGAAACATACTAGTGGCTGTCATCGTTAAAGTTATTAATTTAATATTGTCTGGGTTTCTATTTTGATCGCGATTACAGCTTTCTGAGAAAACCGCGTCGACGTAGAGGTTTCGATAAATTCTAGAAAATTTGTTACAAAAATTACGGACCACGGGTTTTGCATATTTTTTGAATAGAATGAAAATATCAAACTTGCGCCCGAGACATATATAATGTAATTACAGTTCGATAAACGGATGGAAAATATAGATTAAATGCATCGCGTTTAGATTTTACTTATTTATTTAAATAAGTAGTAGAATTATATTGTAGCAAAGGGGGAAGCCTGTCTTTATTTAACATTCCTCGCGTCGCGAATTAAATAGTGATGCATTCATTTTTTATGCTCGTATGATGGAAAGGTTTCAAATAATTCCGTATGGAACTGCGTCGAAATTAGCTTTTTTCATTTAAGTAATTTCTTTGATAGCAAATGATCGTGACATTGCACAATTTGCTAAATTGTCCATATTATTCAATTCGTGTTTGTCGACTCGATATGTAACTTCAAATTTTATATTTGGTTTGTTAAATTTCTTCACATTTTTCTATCGTAATATTCGTAAAATTTGCATTTTCTAATATTTTTCATAAATTATGCTTCTCTTGATATTCGTAAAATTCGATACTCGCCTATTAAAATATTCAAAGGTTGGTGGTATTCCGTTTTTTATTTCGCGTTTTGGACAAAATTAATGAGATTCTGTTGCAGAACATATAGTACAATCATGGATATTTCGGGGAAACGAAGTGGACCATCCACATGGAAAGTAAGAGAGACAGGCGTCTAGAGACGCTGGAGGAATTCACAGTTTAAGGAAATGTTACTAACAAATGAGTTTTTGTTACAGGAATTGCATGAATCGAACCACATCGAAGGGTATCGATGAATATTTCTCAATGACACCTTGTGCTGCAAATTGTGTGTTGGTTTCCAGATATTTCTTTCGATGTTTTGTTATGATCGTCTGATTACCATTTCTTAATGGTTTCTTCGTTAATGGTTTCGATACGTTTGATTTTTGGATCAAAGTATCGTCTGTATTGTTTTCGAAGTTTGATTCATGAGGTAATTGTCGTTTGACTTCCTTTATCCTGGAAGTAATACGATGTTTCTCTTCATTCTGCATAAGGCAGAATGCATTTCTTATTTTCTGGCCAAGAGGCTTGCTTTCTGGTTTAAAGATAAGCAGTCAGGCAATATTTTGCAAAGAAATCTTTGCTTTTAAATAGACAGGCTCTCGTTCTGTTTCTATTTTCTCATAGATAGGAGATCATATCAGATCATTGTAATTTTCATTTAGGTAAATAATAAGAAGAGTTTCAAGACTACTACCTGAAGAAAGAAGAATAAATTGAAGTACCCACGATCGCAAATAGTTCTTAAGTTAAAATTAAGTTAACCGAAAATGATATGGAACCAGTATTTGCATATACACAATGATTTTCACTGTGTACAAAAACTGCTCCCATATCTCCCAAAATCTTTAAGTTAAGCTGTCCGTCGGTCGTTTAGATTAAGATTGTTTACACGGTTAATTTAAGTCCGTTGTTAACAAATTCTTAACCATTTGAGTGCCATGCGTCTTTGCTGTTTCCCCGTCCAAAAGTGCTAAGGAGCGCTTTTTCGCTTGTCGTATCCCAGAATCGTTCCCAGGCACTCAAACGGTTAAATCTACAATTAAGTTTTAGAATATAAGGAATAAATGTCGCGTTAGTCCTTAAGCGTCAGATGCTCGACGCATCACGGCCAGAAATCTATCTCTTCCAGTATGATATTGAAAATATTTACAAGTAAAGTAGAGGAAGAATTTCGCCTGAAACATTCTCCCATTCATTCGGTCGTTTAAACTTATAAATATCATGGGAAAATGTTTCACGCGAAAGACAAAATGCGATGGAGGATAGATGGCCAAAATTTTTGGGTCCCTAGTCGCAGCAACCTCCACGTGGTGGGACCCGGGTCGTTATTGCTCGCAATGACTAGAAAACTTTTGTTTAATGTTTTTTTTCTCTCGCATTGAAAGCAATAACGGGCTAATTGGCTGCGAATCCTTAAAAATTTGGAAGTTTCCAGATATCTTTCCACTATCCCCCATATTTAACATTAAGTTTCAAAATTTCAAAGCATATTTTACGATATTTCACATGCTCCACTGCTTTGTAGCCTCTGCCCAAGCTATTTTAATTTAACTATTATTAAGGCATTTTCAAAAACTGTGCTTGGAAACTACTCTCAATTAGGCAATTAGTTTTACTTCTACTCCACTAACGCGTTGCTAAGTCACGACATGGTTTCGCGCCCTATCGGTACGGTTCAGGTTCAGACACGCTCATGACCGTACTCCGCGTGTCTTTGAAATCTCTCGTCGTACAAATAATATTTCGTGAATTCTTTCAATTTTTAATTTATAATTTTTCTTACTACCTTTTCAAACAAATAATATTTATTTTTATATAGATTAAACGTAGAATTTATAACAAGAAACGTCTTCTTTGATGATATATGCAATATTCCATTTTAGACGTTTGCGAAAAAAATGGTGACAAGAAATTACACATTCTCTTCATAGTTAACATTTACGTTCTCTTAACTAATGAAACCTGTTTATTTAATGATAAAGTTCTCGTAAATTGCAATTTTAATTCATATTTGTTCACACGTATCAAAAAGATGTCACATTTAAATTATAATTAACATCTAACGAATTGTAAGCGGAATTACTGTTGCAATTAAACTGGGTGATTCAAAGATTAATAACACATTGTAATTAGAATCTGTCGTATAGAAGAAAATAATTTTATTAGTATCATGACAGCTGCAATTCCTAAAATGATGCTGATCGTGTGACACTAAAAATCTCAATGGTAACATTGCAATATAAAAGCGCGTAATTCGATTATTAATTCATTGTATTTGAGTATATTTACAAAGGTTTCTCTTTTGATGCTTTATAATAAAAGAAATTAATTATCGCTGATTAAAATCCTACTATTCATCTTCGTCATATACATCGAAATTTTAATTACACAATCTAAATTCATGTAATGTTTGTACATAAATTTGTCTCTTTTGATTAATGGAATTGAGTTTTGGTATACACGCATATTAGTAATCGTGTAACATTCTTCCGAACATTATACGTCTACTCAATATTTTAAGGGCTGTTTTGAAAATGTCTTCAGTTATACCGACTTGCGACTTATACCACGTTTTATTATTCATTATATTTATATTACACAAAAATGTATACTTAATTGTATTATTGTATTGATTTCAAATACATTCCGCGGATTTTTCTACCATTCCGTATTTTTAAATAGTGAAACTGATATCTTTCTTAGATTAACATTAAACCAGGTCACAAAAAATGCGTACATCTAAACGGTTTTAAGAAGGAATAAAGAGAACCAAGAGATTAAATATGTTTCTGTGCATGTGTGAAAAGAAAGAAATAATGAAAGGAGAGAAAAAAAGAGAGAAGGAGAGAGAGAGAGAGAGAAAGAGAGAGAGAGAGAGAAAGAGAGAGAAAGAGAAGATCGGAAAAGAAATGAATCCTAAGACGAATCATTCTTAAGGTATAAGAAGGCAAAGAATAAAATTACCTAATGGTTTTGAACAGTACATAATTGTTTTTGTTGTCTTCAATTCACGATTACTATTACCGCACCTCTCTCGCCACATATCACGACGCAACATCTTTATTTTACAGATTATATTTTATACAAATTACTTAGGCATTGTGATATTCAGGTTTCTTTGCGCTTAATCATTATTTCGGAGTTTTTAAATTATTATTCCTGCAAATTTACAAGCCAAATGCATTCTTCATTTATACAATTCGTGAAACATTTTTTCTCGTCACTTTCAAAAATTTGTTAAATCTCCATAAACCGTGCGTACAGAGAGGGTCCCTAAAGTCTCTAAAATTTTGTTTTATGCAATAAATTGTATTTACTCTATCCACTTCGTGAATATACTAAGTATGTATACAATAATATGTTTTACTAAAAAAATCGAACTGTACATGAGGATGTAAGAAGTTCTCTGTGTACGCAAGGTTTCATCGAACGGAAGAATATACTGGAATTATTTTATCACACCATTCCATCCAGAAATCTTTTTTGTATCACAATTATTAATTAATATTACAATTATTCATCTAAGATAAAATTTTGTTTCCCTTTCATACACAGTTGTAGAATATAAGCGTTTTGTTTACAATTTAATGTTATTAAATTTATAATCATTATCAAATCTAAGCAGTATTTTTGACTGATTTCTTTTCATTTTTATTTTTTTTTTATGTAATGCAAAGATCGCTCTTCATATTCGACCACAGAGTCACATCTCGTGTGATGTTAAAGGAAAATTTGAACCTGCTTAGTTTTCGATAAAAGTATCTCCATTCGCTAATCTTAAAACATACATATTACGTTTCTAAATAAAATGTTTCTTTACGTTCCTTGAAGTTCATTTTTACACGACATTTGCTCCTATGTACGGTATATATGTACAAAGAATTTATTATCCTCATAATTTTATCTTTGTGTCAATAACTAATATTTAAAAATTATCGATCTTATTTTAACTGTACTCTGTGCAGTGGGAGAAGAAGTGGCAACTATTTTTAGTATATGTATTGATGTGTATTTTTTATATATATGTATATATATGCATATATATATATATAATATATATATATATTTTTTTCTTGTCTGCTACGCAAATTAATATTATGTACATTTTATTCTATATAATATTATTTTTTACACAATTTTCCTGATTTTTGCTACTTCTCTCTGTGGTACATAAAGAGAATCGCTTATCGATATTCTTACATTTGTTATAGCAAAATCTTGCCTCTTTCACGCTCTTACAAAAGATGATGAAAATGACAATGACAATAATAATAATGACGATGACACAATAATATTAATATGAAAAAATAATATAATATAAATCAGTAATAATTATCGTAAATTTTATAATAATAAGTAGCGATTAAATTAACCACCAAATCATCTCTCCGTTGTTTGTATCGTTTTAATCACTGGTTTCACACTCGTAAAATATATTAGACGGTGAGGTTGAAGTCGATGTATGACAAAAACGGAAAAGCTTGAGTTTTCAAAATAAATATACACTTTTGGTTTACATACATATTATGTCGAAAACAATAATGAAATGTGCCAAGTGTTCTCATTGAATCAACATGTGAGCTTGTTCTTCCGTAAAATACAAAATACGCTTAACGTTCGCTAGGCAGATAAGGTCATGGAATAAGCGAAAATACTATACAAGCAAAATGTATTTATTTACATCTATATGAATTTCATATATCACAAATAATTATTTAAAATGTAATATAAAGTTAGAAAATACTTGAGATATTAAAAAACTAAATAGCTTTTCACACGTAAAAGAACATAGCTACACATGCTTCGTGAAGTGACATTACATGAAAGACGGAAAAGTATTATATAGGTACAAATAGCAACCGAAATTGTATAATATAATATAACATTTATCAATAATGTAATAGGTACTTTTTTGCGCTAGATCTTTCTTATGTACAAACGATTATTTATATTTATAGGAGAACACTTGTTTAGACATTTCATACCCGCGCTTTAAAAAAAAAAACAGAAAAAAAAACGGAGCTGTCTAAATTCTATTCAATTGATTAATGATTCGCTTTATTTTACATATAGACGTACAGTTCTCAACGAAAGAGAAGTATGGTTTCTTCGCTCCCTTGTCAAATTCTGATTTTCATAATTTTGGTACAATATGCCCTATGTTATATTCCTGCGTACATGATGTTTAGGGAAAGATTATTGTAGTTTCTGAGTTTCATCGATATGAGTAAAAAAGCAAATACTTCTTTTTGATTAACATTGTTCCTCAGCAACGATTTGTCTATTCTACAGATTTTAAATTAAAAAATCTTGCTTTTACATTAAGTCGAAAAGGCCACTGTTCAAGGCCACAGGCCAAGAAAATTAATTAAATTCAATTAACGAGAAGAACGATCACGTTTCTCCGTTTCCGTTAATTCGTTTGTAATTCACAAAGACAGCATTCTCATTTGAACATCTTGTACATTGGAAAGTATTTCTCTCGAGCATATTGATACTTCGTATTTGCAAATTAGCGTATATCTGTCCTCACATTTCTATACTTTCGCACTTCAAACACACTTATACATCGAATGACGCAAAGCGTAAGTTCAAAACGTCTCGAAAACTTAATGAATGCTGAAAAATATAAACAAATTGTTATATTTTTTTTCTTTTTTAATAAAATTCTTCACTTCATTTCTATATCGACGCAAGTATTGATAATACAATGCATGTCATGAACAGGATATGAAATGCTGATAAATTGTTCACGGTATATGTAGTATAGTGGATGTTTTGTTTTACGCTTTGTTAATTTAACGTACCTTACCAACTAGTAAGGCTATCTTTTACTCGCAAACAAATTTGTATTTAGTCCCTTACAGATACTGTTCATCATTCGGTGCACCAAATTAAAGCCAGATTTCTTTATGTGATACAGTGAATATGATTTATTCCACGTTAGCCTATGCTCACAAACTCACCAAAGTTTCACGTAACTCGATGTAGGTTGCACTTAGGTATATACTGATTTGTATCCAAGTGCCAACCTTTTGTCAATGCACAAGGATAATGCGTAACAGCTTTACAACCCCGTTTTACGCAACCAATATTTGCTCCTGTTAAACCACACGAGTCACATATCGATTTTGCTGCATCCCACACTGCTTCTTGCAAACCTGTTACTCTACCACCTATCGTGTATTCAGAATTAAAAGCTCAATCAATTTCGGATCATTGGAATTTATTACATGTAAAATCAATTTTATGCTTATTTAATTCGATACGGTTTTTCTTCCTACCTGCCATGTATACGCCGGCCGCCCAAACTGCGCATTGTTCGTGAAGCCAAACTTCCCAGCGTTGCTCTTCTCCCGGGAGTACGGTCATACCCGTAAAAATAGCACTGGTATTACTTTCCACGGAATTTCGTTTCTTCTTTCCCATTTTTGCTGAGAATTGATCAGCCAATCCGGCGTACCTTAAACTCCTTTTATTTTTACCACCTTTCTTTTGTTCCGTAGTAATTTCTTGCTCATCAGCAGAGAGTATACCATCTTCTAGACGTTCTTTTCCAATTAAATATGGCCCAAATAAATCACTTAAAACACCAGCCGGTACCTACAATGTAGACAATGGATTTGTTTCAAATTAACTGCAATAATTCTTGTATTGAAAATACAAGTGGAAAATTTTCAGAAATATTGCTGAAATTATATTATTTGCGTGATACTTACGGTGTACGTTCCAGGTGCTATATGTGGACCTGCCAAGTTAGGATGTGATCTAGAAGGATCCCCAGGTATAACAGAATGAGGGCCTTGTTTACAAAATACACACACCCACGTGGAATCCGTTGTATGTGCATCGTAACGTGATGATAATGTCGAACTAAAGAGACCCGCTCTACTGACTTTACCTGTTATAAATATTTGTTAAAGAATTGACGATTCCCGTTGAACCAAAAGTAAAAAATATTTAGAAAGTACATACCTCTATAGTCTAAATCGTTTTGATGGCTGAGTCTCTTACTTCTTCCTGCATTACCGTTTCCAACGGTTTTCCGTTTTTCTTTACTTTTCTCTTCTTCGTCCTCCCGTGGTGCGTTAACTACTTGAATACTCAATGGACTGTCCCTTGGACCTTCTACATGAACCACAGGCCCACGGGATCTAATAGAACTCGCGTTGGATCCAGAATCGTATGCCATTTCTCTTAATCCATCTATTTTCATGTTTTTCTTCACTTTTCTCGACACATCTTGCTTCTTTGAACTTTTGGACATTCGACGTTTTTTAACATCTTTCGGAGGTATATCGCCACTTACATTCCCAAAGATGTTTTCAGAGGATTTCGAAATTTTTCGCTTGCCACCTTGAATTTTAGTTTTCTTCCCCTTCTTGCTGGGTAATTTAGTGTCTACCGTTGACGAAACATCGGTAGGATTTACGTTCTGCAGGTCTTTTGTATGCAGAATATTATTTTCTAAATTTTCGATTTTCGCGACACTACCACTTTGTACCTCCGGCTCGGGAAGCTGCGTTTTTGATTCTTCTTTCTTTACATCTGTCTCCGCTTCGACAATACCGGCAAACATTTTTTCAAGTTCTGATTCAACTTCGTTAAACGGATTTGTATTATTTACACCTTTCGGACTGGTCACCTTCGAAAATTCAGTCGCGTCGTCACTAGATTTTCTCCGAACCCTTTGATTCGATGGAATTGAAGTAGGTGCTGTAGTTTCACTACTTCTCCGCCTTCTGATCGGCTGATTTTCTTCAGTTCTTTCTTCTACTTGTTCTTCCGTTTTCTCAGGTATTCTCTGATCTACGGTATTAATATTTTCTTCTAATTTCACAATAGCAACAGCATTTGTCGTTCCTTCCGGAACTGGTTCACTCGCGCGAGGTTCCGTTGGCTCTGTAGGCTCCAATTCCATATCTTCTACCTCTGTTTTCGAATCTTTACTAAGCCTTACTGGCTTCTCCAATTTTCTTTTCCTACGTTGCTTGATATTATCATTGGAATCATCATTACTGAATGCTGGAGATACCACGTCATCTTCTCTATTTGGAGATTTTGATTTCTGCCTTTCCGGTGACATACTTTTAACACTAGACGTATCTTTTTCCTCTACTGGCATAACAATAACAGAACCGATATTTTCAGTACTGCCAAGTTTTTTACTTCCACTTTCTAGCTTTTCTAAAAGAGAATCTACTCCCTTTTTACCTCTTTTTGGTAGATTTTTGGGCGACCTAACATTTGTTTCTTCAATTTTCCTATCTCGTTCTGAAGATGACTCTCTCTTGGGACTATCGGTAATGTCTTTATCAACTTTAGAAGTAAGGTTCACAATGACAGGTAAAACATTTCTTGGCACTTGTGCAATGACACTTAATGTATCTTTACTTTTTATAGCCTCAGGTTCTTTCTTTTCTGCGACTACCCTTTCGATCGTTACACTAGGTGGTAAATTTATAACTTTCTGCGTAAAATTATCTACAGTCATTTCTTTAATTTTATCATGAAGATTCGCTACACCCTTTAAATTGCTCTCGAAATTTTTCACAGTTATTTTCGGTGTTGTAACTTCTTTCGTTGAAAGTGAAACTGGTTCACTCACGGAGTTTGGTGTCGGAACTGATGAACTGATTCCACTATCTGACGAAGTTTCACCATTCAATGGTATAGGAGGGGAAATTATATTTCCATTTCGACTACTTTTATCTATGTTCCGCGCAGTCAAACTTATTGGAATATCTTGCGGTATCCGAGAATAATTTTCAGGAATAATTTCAGACGTCGAAGACAAATCTAACGTATTCTGTGAACCCGGCGAGTTTCTGTACTGACTTTGATTTTGTCTATTATCCACCAGCATTTGCAAACTGAATAAAGGATTGCCCGGTGTATTGGCTGGAGTAACAGATTTCGACGGGACTGTCGGTGTATGCCATGTTGGAGGAGCTTGCGTGTGCGCGAGTTGAGGTGTAAGTTGTGATGTTAAGTGGGATGCTCTTGCCATAGATGGATGAGTGTAGAATCCAGCTGGACTCAATGCAGCACCCGACAATGCTGTTGGATGAATGTTCAAACCTGAAACTGTTAGAGACATAATTACCATTTTTGGTACACAAGCATTCCTGTTTAACACGTTAAACGCCACGCCGGTTCCGAGGGACCGGTACTACACTTTCCGTTTAGGCACTTTATTAGGAAAGGTATCTTTCTGTTTGTTTTAATAAACTTCATTAATTTTTGATAGAATTGTATATTTCTTACTCAAAACCACTAATTATGGATCGTTCAGGCGTGACAGCGTAGTTTAGACAAAAAACCAACCGTCGGTTTTCATTGATCAGTGTCAATATAAACGAGAAATCAACGTCCGGTCCCTAGTAGCCGGAGGGGCGCTTAACGTGTTAGTAAAGTTATTTGATTGCAATGTGTGAAAATTACCTTGACCCTGTGTCATTGTAAGATGATTCCAGACTGTCTGTGGTGGAGGTGTGCCAACCGGGGGTCGGCTATGACCTGGATACTGTCCTGACATTTCGAAATTCTCCCAGTTACTTAATGTTGGTTTGCTGACAGTTGCAAAATCGATGTTCTCAAACTTAGTCGCGTATTCTTTAATATAACAGTCTCTTTTAATATTACTGTCTCCAGGATTTAATTGTAAATGCGTGCAAGGATGATTCTTATCTTTCCTCTCACATGTGGACAATGATGGTGTATCATTCAAATATTTGTCGAAACCAAGTTCACCTTCCTGTACCAGATATGTGTCTATTGCACAATCTGAACTTGCTTCAAAATTCTTACATAATTTCTGTTCAGAAGTATTAAGTAACGGTTTATCGGGTTTATCCGTTTGCGATAAATTATCTAAATCTGAGAATTTTAATAAACCATAATCTATGTCCTTGTACTTTGTATAATAATAATTTTCTACGTTAAAGGAATGATTTGTTTGTCTTGAAATGGTATAACTTTTCACAGATACTTTTTTGGCTAAATAATCACAAAACTCCTCCGTTTTGTCGATCTGTTGATTACAACTTTTATTTCTCTTCAGGTTTACGATCAAATTAAGTGGTTCACCATCTTCTTTGGAAGAACAATGATGGTTGTAAGTATTTTCACGCTGATTAAAAATATCTGACAGATTCTTGAATTGTAGAGTAGCTTGTGTAATATTTTCGTATTTTGATAAACAATGAGGGCAACCAATATCGCTATGTGGACCAACTTTCCCTTCTGGCACAGATGAAATTGTGTTTATATTTTCACAAAATTGGCAGATAATTTCTATAGTATTAACAGCCTGTAAAGTACTTTTCCTTTCTTTATTATCGCCACCCTGACAGGTACTACAACTTTCTTGATGATCTTTAAACACGTATTCTATAAATTCTATTAACGATCGATCAATCGTTTCCTTCTGTATGTCAGGATTTGTTGTTTCACTGGTTGATGATTCCAACAAGTTGATAATTGCAAAAAAGTGATGAATATATGTTGGGCTTATGTCCGACACATCTATAGTATGTTTTCTCCTGTGACATAAACCATATATGTCTAAAACACTACCATGTGCTACCAATTCTCGTATGTAATTCCACAGCATGAAATTACTTGATAGCGCCCATTTTGGCGCAACTCCAATTGTAAATTGCCCTGAAAAATAAGATTACATATATCAATTAAAATTTTCAATTCTATATTTCCCCAAATTACAATAGAAAAGTTTATAGACAAGATGAATTGTTTCTGATAGAGTGGTTAATTATAGTTACTGTCTGCAACATTTGAAATGAAAGATTAAAATGTTGTATCGTTAAAAAAGCATATTTGAACATGAATAATTGTATGGATAATAATTTTTAATAAAACTGTTGAAAGTCATGTTTACCATTGCTGGGAAGAACCCAGACCTTTCGACAAGTCACATCATAATGTACTCCTAAGATATTTACGTTTTGTTCATTTATATTCTGTATCCTCTCATGCAATACTTGATTAGTCAATAAATTATAGAAATCGGTGATGGCAACTTTTCCCTCTTGTCACACACAGCTACAAATGTTTCCAGTTCCTGAAATTATTTGAAAAAATTTAGAAGCATTAATAAATTCATAAAACAAAGGATAGTTTGGAACTTGTGCTCACTATCTATATAACACATAAATACTTGTAAAGGATATATAGATAAAGAATATACAAAACCAGCAATGTTAAACATAATAAAAAAGTATTAAAGTGACATAGAAAGTATATACATTCATAATGCTGGTATAAGCCACATTAAATTCAAAACTACCACTTTTCTTTTTAAACAAAGTAATTCTCCTACTCTTTTATAAAAAATAAAACAATAACACTATAAGTATTATACTTTACAGTACAAGAAACATTGCATTAATGCATTGTAAGAATTATAATTATATTTTTATAAAGTGTGTGTATAAATAGTATACACATATACATATATTATAGAGTCATTAGTTTTCTTGTATAATAACAGAGCACAAACCCCTATCAGGAGAATTGCAATTCTTTATGTTAACACTTTTACACGAGGCTTGCCCTATATCTCCATATTTGCTGATACAATTGTCGAATTAAATATCACAACAGTAAAACTTCCAGAGTACCTATAATCCATACAATGCTCAAGCTATATCAAAGTACTCTTATAAGCAGTTATAAACATCTTTTACAAAAAAAATATGTTCCACTTTTTCCACTAATATTTCAAATCCAGCATCAAACTACTGGTAATCATTCACGTTCATCAAATATTAAAAAACTGCATAAAACTTAAAGCACTGAAGATTTTCTCGAAAATACGGAACGAACGGACAGCATTCACAATTTTTGCCGGGGTGTCAACGTCGGTGTGTTCAATCATCATTCACATCCTTCATACCACCACGTCATACCTGACTTGAAGATTGCCACCATGAACTTAACGTAACAATTTCCAAAAGATTCACAACCTACACAGCGAAAAAATTGCTAACGGTTTCCAACAGTAGGCCGACGTAAAAAGAAACAACACTGTAAATGTTTCGTAGTCGACGTTACCCACGAGGGGAGAGATGAGCATGCTACTGTAATATCAGCGTATCCCGATTTCCTCCTCCAGGGACGTCCTAGTAGGATAAAGTTCGCGTGTTTTTTTCGTGAATTCCAATGGCACGCACTGTGCGTACACGAATTGCACGGAAACACGCATATGTACGAAGAAAGACACGTTAGCCAGCCCGCGCATGTACACCCATAGAAAATACACGCGATGTGTTCACACATGCACACAAGCGCAAAATCACATACACATATATATCGATGACGTGCGTCCGCGCGTGCACACGCCTATGCACGCACGACGTGCAAAACGTGGAAAGACATCGAACTCTTGTAAAGCGTACATATAGAAATGAAACGGCATAGGAGGGATGTAGTTTCAGCACCTTAAAACAATATCATCGTTAACAGGCGAAACCGCGTGTGCCGACACGCTGAACAACGTGCAACCTTAGTCGAATATTATAAGATAATGAGATGTGTCTCTGTCCAACATGAAGATATTTCTTCCATAAAGACATACGATCATCAAGGTTCTCATGCCAGACAACAAGATCTAAGATTGACGGATTGCATGGTGCGCGAGGACAGACGCGTCGCGTTGTACCGGCACGCATGCACGCACGTACCGTGCACAATTCAAGCAGTGCACACAACACCAACACCCCGATAGGACGTACGACACGGACATGGGTGCCTCTTTCTTTCGCGTAAATCGATGGGCACACTCGATTTCACTGAGTTTTCCCGGCGGGCCTGCAATCACGGATCATGCCACTGACGACTGTCACAGCGTTAACGCAGTCGTAGCCTTATCGCGGGATACGCACCTTCCGCACGGGGCCCTTGCCAGGGGCTGGCGAATTTATGATATTTCACCAAAAAATCGTCGGGGCATCAACCAAAGCAGAATTTCAACAATGGTGGCCGCTAGCGAGCGAACCGCATGCAATGCTGACACCTCGCGGTGGCGGCGGGAGATGTATCACTGTCTTGCTTTCTCTTTCGTTCGTCTTTCTCGGTCGTTTATTCGTAACATCGCAACCTTCTCTCTTTCGTATGCATACAGGCTTCTTGGATGACTACCATGATCATTTTTCCATATGATACTTGAAATCTTTAATGGCACATTTTTAAGCTCGTACACCGAGGGCGAATTTTTAGGTGTAATATAAAAGGGAAGGAATTGGCACGGTTGGAATTTAGTTTTTTATACGCGCAGATTTGATCACGTAAGTATCAACCCGTTGGATGCGCATAGTTTAGATTCGTAAAAGGTATCGGATGAAGGAAAGTGGTAATATAATTGTATTAACAAAATGTTTGCAATGAATTGTTCCATTTTATGTTGCCGTTTATACATATTTCATGGGAAGTTCAATCGTTTTATGTAAGTAAAAAGGATTCGTGTAAGTTATGTTCAAATAACTATTTTCCGTGTCGGATGAACTATAATTGTTTGGTTTGAACTTTGATTAAAACGTTGATAATATTTCACATTCTTAAGATTCTTTGTTTTTTTTTATTCTTTTACGAAAAGTGTGCAATTACATACTATAAAATATGTTGCAATTAGAATATTCCTTAGGTGTGTCAATTGTATTTGCAGAATTCGAAAGTTTTTTTACGATTCAAGATAGAAAAAGTACGTTTGACGAGTGTTACTTTTAGAAGTCAAAATTAATTGTAGAGTAGAACCAATTGCTTTTCTCCGAATGTGGTTATAAACATTTTTATAATTATGTAAATAAGTAGAAGAATTGTAAATTCGATAGTTCTAGAGATGCAATGTGTGCTTCAAGTGTAAACAATTCGATTTATCCTTGAAGTAAATTACTATAAATACGAGGGTATTTCTGCATTAAACATGCCTCGCTTATTTTTACCATTAAATTATTGTATTACATAGCCAATAGGTGGATCGAAATTATTGCAAAATTCGGTTGCACAGAAATAGGTTAATCGTTTACGATGTATTCAAATATTCCGGCAATCTTATTCGTTTGATGAATTGTTATACAACATTTGTATATAATAAGTGAATGTACCAATTATTATATATCTACCATTTGAGTTACTGCTATATACATATATAATAGTTCATTAAAAAAAATGAATATTTATCGACACGAAGGAAAATAGTATTTTACTTGCTAATGATGTTTGCGATTATCGAAAATTGTTTTATTACTATATCTCTGTTCGTGAGCCGATATGATATTTTCTAATATTTAATCATTTTATAATTGTAATATAATATCGATTCTTTCTGTAATATCGTCAAAATTTACGTGAAAATGTATACACGAATAATTCTGTGTACGCGATTACACGCTTTCTCGAACGTTCTTTAGTAAAAATACAAATTGTCACTGTCAATGTTTAACTATATAGTTTTCTCACTAGGCAATTAATTGCATGTTAATGGTTGAACCTATAATTAAACGTAATTGTATATTATTCAAGCAGTAACTTATAAAATTAGTAAATACTAGAAAATTTCTGAGGAGAAATTGCTTTTCGGCTTGTAACAACGATTGTTTGTAGTCAATATTTTTGGATTCTGTATTGCAATTTCATCATTTAATCGTATTTATTTATACATATACTTGTTTCTAGGATTAATAAACATCAAAATGACGTAATTTGCGAGATGGCATCGGCCAAAAAAATATCTAGTGTACGTATAAGTATCATAAGTATGTTCATGAAGCACATGAACTTTATTGCGTCACAGAACTACCGAAAACAATATGGCGCGCTGTACTGTCGTCTGCTCATTTTGACAGTTCTATTCTTAACTGGATAAAATGTATATTCTGGATTTCCAGAGGTATCTTTCACTATGTGACGTAAAATTGAATTGAATCGATTTGAACGTTCAGTGACAAAGGAAATGTATAATTCTATTGAGAGTGTCATCTCACAATAACGTTTTCATTTGTTTAATCGCTGCGCAAGTTCAGGAGCAGCGCCGTAGCGGCGAACATTATGATGGCATACAGATGTGTGATAATTCTACTCGTAGTACAAGTGATAACTTCGTAAAACATTAATGACAATTAATGTCATCATTGATTCTTGAACGTACACCGTATCTATTGTATTGTCGAATTTGTTGTTCTCTTAAAAAATGGAGGCGAATGTCAGAGTTTCTCATCGTTTTTCATGTATTTTCATTCGCGATGCAGTTTGTTATGGATTTTGGCGTGAATGACGTGTCAATGCATTGCCAATGTGAGACTCAAAGTCAAAGTGAATTTCGTAATAGTATGAGAGATCTACATGCAGCATCATCTAAATTCAGCTTACAATTAGCACAATATCCTTGCACTGAATATAATTTGTAATTTGATGCAAGCAACATTCGAAACAGTGCTTCCTGGACTAATGTTTAAAGCTTTGTATTAAGGATATTATGAATATTTGTGGACAACAAATCGTTCTCGATGCCTCAATGGATATAAAATATATAATATGAGCTGGAGATGCAATAATCACTCTGAGTAACACACCTGGATGTATAAGTGTTATTTAGTTTCAGTCAGATTATTATAAATGAAAGTGTTAAATTTATTAATATTGAATTACATGACAATGGTAATTATCCATATATTTGACAAAATAGAATGTAATTACAAGAGGCATATATCTGACTCAAAGTATTAATATAGTATAGTATTAATTGTTAACAAGTATATCGTGTTCCACTATTCTAGTCTATATTATACAATAATAGCAAGAATTACAAGTAATACATAAAAGACTGTGAATGTAACATTCATAATATAGATGAGCTGAAGCTGCGAATTTTTGTAAGAATCACAATGGTCAATAAACAGCACTAGTCAGGGTAAAAGGAAAGTGATTGATCTTTAAAAGAGAAGAGATTGTAAGAATTACAAATACCCAAATTCTGTTTTATAACCAGTATTATTCTTAAAGTACTTATTCATCAAGAAATTTTAACCGTGTAGAATAGGGGTACTGATGAGATAAATGAATCCAACTATGGATTAATTGTATTGTGTTCATAAGTATATAGTTACAAGTATTATGGAGCACTGCGAAGGAAATGACATGTCTAGCATGTCAAGCGCCGCTAAGACAGATATTTCACCTAAGTCAAAACAGAAGAAGAAATCCCTCTGTCGGATTTTAATGAATAAAAAGACCAAAGTTGGATGTTTAGAGACATCTTACAAAGATGGAGATTCAAATAAGACTTCTAAGATGGAAAATTCACAACATGGTTCTCATACTAGTACAAAGTTGTCCTTATGCTGTGCAATGACCGAACGTAGTCGAACTCCACCGCAAAGTTTAACAGTCAGCAGATTATCTCCAACAACATTGAGCCGTACGTCTGTCAAGTCTGAAGTAGTTTCTACTAATGGAAATTGTCAAACGGATGTATTGATGGAAAAGGAAGAAGTATATACGGCGAGCAGTATACATAATATTCAGGAGAATACTACAGAAAGAAATAGTGTTGCGGGTGGAAAGGAACAGCGACAGAGTACTTACACAGAAGGTAAAAATTACTGAATATTCTACTTTGAATATAAATTGCTCTAATATGTATACTTATATATGTGTATATATACATATATATATTAGACAATTAATTATATATTTAATGTTAAAAATTTAACTGATTCATAACTAAACAATGTTTTAAGTCACGCCTATTATGACATTTCCTTTCCTGGTGATTGTGTAATCTGATTGAGCGAGGTAGTGACCTTGTGTATCCCCTCTACCACATTCTACAAAAATGTAGGAAAAGAGGCAAATTGCTTTCATTGTGTTGGGTATAATACAGGTACATTTGTGTGAGTAGACGTGAGCTTCTGTCATAGTCAGTTAACATCTAATCTCTGACATAGGAGCATGTTTCAAGCATTGATCATTATCTAATTTAAGAATTACACCTTAAAATGTCTAACTTTGATAAGAGAAAGAGAAAGAATTCTTTTTTAAATAAACTCTCTAAATTATTTAAAAAAGAAAAGAGTACTGAGTTGGAACAAGAAGCAAATATAAGCGAAGCACATGAAAAATTTTCAAAACTACATATTGACAGTTTGCAAGACATAGCTCATGCTTCCAATTTTAATAGTGACATAATGCCGCAATCAGTGAAAAGTGTTGATATTTCATTAGATTTTGATAACAGTAAAAATGATAATCCCAGAGTTATGTTTGTAGAAAATGTATTTACCAAAGAAAATATCAAAAATGAATCGAATTTAAACCAAACTTCTGACAGAAAGTTAAGTTTCAATAGAAGTAATGAAAATTTACAAGTTCCCATTAAACAAAATAAGGGGAATATAATGGACTCAACAAATGTTAATATGGGGAAAAAGGAAAAGGAGTCCATTTCTGGTTCGGATAGAAATCTTGATAAAAAAATTATGTTTTTGAAACAGGATGTTAATATACAATATGACTGTAAATTACAAAGATCACATTCAGTTAAGGGGGAACCTGAAATTACTCATAAAATTCCTAAATACTCAGATTCTATGTCAAAGTTGCCAAACATACTATTACAATCTAATACTGCTAGCATATCAAAACAAGCACACAAATTTTTGGTAAAAGAAATAACTTCCCAAGAGAGTAGTGAAGATAGTGACTTCTCTGCAGACTCAACAGAAGACTCATTTGAAGAATCTTCGGAAGATGAAAATGAACGTTTAATTGATAATGAAAAAAATGAGCGAAATTTAAAGGATGAGTACTTTACGAAAGGAAAATATATTACTTATTTCTTTCTGGAAATGGAACGGCAGTCTTACAATCCTTCAGAAGTATACACTATGATTCAATATCATGATACTAACGATTCTGAAAAGCCAGGAAAAGAAGGTATAAAATAATAAATGAAATATATCTGCTGCTTAAAATTTAATTATCATGCTTTTTTTGATATTTTTCATTTTATTAATTAAACTGTTAAATTACTTCTTGTATTTAGCAATGTAACGGTTTACAATGTATTATGTATTTTATTGTATAAATATGTAAATATTGTAAAAAAGATGGATGGCAGCTGTTAGTTACAGGAAAAAAATATTCATTATTACTGCTAGCAATGTGATACATAAATGTAATCGATTAGCAAATGTCTTTTATGCATAATAATGAAGAACACCATGATTCAGATTTGTATTATATAGTAAAAATAATTTTGTTCCTACAATGATTTTTTGTTGAAAATAGAAGTAACTTTGTCCAGCAGAATTTTTTATTATTGTTGATTTGTATAATTATATTTAGTTAGATGTAAAGTGGCCAGGTGTAATTAATTACATAAAGCAAATAGTGTATTGCTTCCTTAAAATACATCTTATGTACTTATAATACAAGATTATATCACAGCTATTTCTATTGAGTTCTAGATATATGCTAACAGAATTAGGAACAGTATCGGTAATAGGGAGTAATTGAGTCAATTTGGCTTTGTTAAAGATACGTGCATTGATATCATTACCACTCTAATTTCCAATGTTAAATGCATTTTTCCAGAAAATTATTTTTAAAGTACATGCGCGTCATTTCAATTTAATGTGAAAGACTTTTATTCTCTACTACATAATTATATAATTTTTGAATGTTCCAGGTGATAATTCTTCAGGATCTATCTCGCCAAATATTCCTGTACACTTAAGACGTAGACTTCTTCAGAGACGATCCGTAGATAATTTGATAGTAAGCTCACCAACCAATTCTATGCGACATTCTAGTCCAGAATCTATAAAGAGTGCACCTGTTCAACTTAAGCCACGTTCAACATCCCATGATGCTTTGTCTAAAAAGAAAGATCGTCATCAATGTCAGGGAACCGGTGCGTCCATGGATAGTTTGGCAAAGCAAGCATTGCTGGCTGCTCAAGTACTTAACTTAATTCCCACCCAAAAAGCCCGAGAAAGGTATAAAATGAATTACAAAATAAATAAGTAATTCATTATTAGGTTTATTTGAGAAAGCATTGCTTCTTACAGAAATTTTCTTCATGGAAGAATCGCTGCAAATTCGTTGCTTGGTCCAGTAGAGCTTGAAAAAGTATTACCAAATCGCGAACTAAAAATTTTCGTCGGAACATGGAATATGAATGGACAGAGTCCGCCAAAAGAATTAAATGATTTCATGTTACCTTCAGATATCGAAACAGTTCCAGACCTATTAGCTATTGGAACTCAAGAATCATGTTCTGAGCGTAATGAATGGGAAGCAGCGCTACAGGAAACACTAGGACCTTCTCACGTGTTGCTTACTAGTACTGGTTTAGGAACGTTACATCTCGCCCTTTTTTTAAGAAGAGATTTAATTTGGTTTTGTTCCATTCCCGAAGACGCTAGTTTCTCAACAAGAACGGGAACTGCTTTTAGAACAAAAGGAGCTGTTGCTTTAGCTTTAATGTTATTTGGTACAAGTTTTCTTTTTGTTACTGCACACTTAACTGCACATCAAGACAAAGTCAAAGAACGAGTAAATGATATTAAAAGGATAGTCAGAAACCTTGATCTTCCTAAAGATTTACCAACGAGACACAAGAGTAAAGGTATGACCTTAATCAACTGAGAAAACAGGGTTTCTCAGTGACATTATTATTCTAAAATTATATTATTTTTAGATGTCACACAAAATTTTGACTGTGTTTTCTGGTGTGGAGATTTAAATTTTCGTCTAGCACAACCAAGAGAAGAAGTAATCCAGTGGGTTACAGACACCTGTTTTCCTCAACAGTCACCAGTGAATTTACACAAAGACCAATTACGAACGATTCTGAACGAAGGTGCAGTTTTGCGGGGTTTTGAAGAAGGGCCTATCACATTTCCGCCTACTTACAAATATGATCCAGGAACACAAAACTTTGATTCAAGTAGCAAGCAACGTACACCTGCATACACGGATCGTATTCTCTTTAAGGGAAAAGGTCATACAAGGGGATACATACGAAGAGTTAGTCATGAAAGTACTGGTTCCCATAAAGACGGAGCTATAGAATGTTTAGTATATGATTCTGTTCCGAGTATTTGTACATCAGATCATAAACCGGTATGGGGTGTCTTCAAAACAACTATAAGACCTGGAATCGACACGTAAGTACCTAACATTCTCTATACGTTATATTACCTGAACTATAATGAAACAATATTGTAGAATTCTGTTATAATTATCTATTTATAATCACTCTAGCATTCCTCTTGGCGGTGGCTTATTTAATCGCGAAGTATATTTAGAAGGTATAAAAAGACGTGCAGCTGCCATGGACGAAAATCATGGAACTTCAAAAGTATGTTCAATTCAGTAAACAAAATTAGTTTCATTAATAAAATGATTAATGGTTCTGCATTACGTGAAAACTATAGATTAACTCATTTCAATGCATCAACAATAGAGAATGGAAATGTATACATTGCAATTTGTATAATATATGGATCACTTCTTTTTTTTGGACATTTTACGTATGCATAAAATTCATAACGGTCAATAACTTTTTTACACGGGCAACAAAAAGACATTTTTCTAGGGAATTTTGTATAAGATACACTTTATGAAATCTAGTCAAAACAAACGATAGAGTTTTAGAGACTGTTCGTTCTTGTAATTGAAACTGATGCCAAGCATTATAGGTATTAAAATGTCATTTATGAGAAGAGTGAGACAATGTTTCACGTTTTCGGTACTTGTGACAATTTTTAAAAAAGCTACATATTTTATCATATAATGCTGTGCATAATTCTATTTCGTTTTGTAAGTATGCTTCATAAATTTTATTAATGCACCAAAAGAGTCCTAAAGGATTTGAAAGAGAGTAGCTTTATATTCTTCGTTTCTACTTAAATTATAACGAAATATGTTGTAACGTTGTATTAAAATAATGCACAAACGTTTAATATTATTATATCATCAATATTCAATGCCTACAATGTTTTATATATATATTAATTTTGATGAAACACCGTTTGACTTACTCGAACTGATTAGATTTAGTTGTAAACATTTATGAATAGTTTAACTATGGATAGATATGTGTTGCAATATCTATTTTTATAATTACGGACATCCATAAATTCAGTATTGAAAGTTAGAAGTACCTTGAAAAAAAAGATATAAAAATACTATTATTTCATTTTGTGGAAGAAATAGCGATATGTCAATATAGCAAGCCTAAAATGTATTCAAATACATGTTCCTTAGTTCTTAATATTCAATTGTAAATTGTTTTATTTATAGTTTTATATCTTTATTTATCGGGACCATTATACTAAGCCTAAGAAGAAATGAAATTTATTTGAAACTTTTCAGTAACATGATGTAATTGTCTCGAATGTAGTTAGTTTGTAAAAAAAATGAATTCTGTTATCAATTTCAAGAAGAAGAAGAATAGCTTGCTTTGCTATAGTTCGAAAACCTGTCGTTATTCCGTTTTTTTTTCTTTACATTTCTTCTTCTAGAAATTAATAATTCTTGTGTAAAATCTCAAATACAATATATTATTCTAATATGTTAGAAGACATGCAAAAACATATAACTTTACGAAGGTTACAGTTGAGTGTAATATTTATTAAAGCAGCGATTAATTAATATCTACAATGCCTTGTTCAATTGATTTTAAATATTCGAGAAGAATAATTGTTGTATCTGCAAAGAGACTAATTAAAAACGCTATATATAAATTACTGGATACTGTTAACTCGAATCACAGTGGAAAATCATTGATATTAATGGAGACCTAAGTTCTTGGTGCTTAAAAAATACTGCAGATATTTTCGGGTATACGTTATGCAATACCATATTATTATTTTATATTTATATACATCAGATTATTTAACGTGTAAAATCTTTTTAGAATCTGACAACGGTTTTAATTTTCATATCGATGTCGTTGTTATACCATTACATTTACATTGCTGTTACAGATTATTGTTCCTCATTGATAATGTTATACAACATTGAATCATAAGAGCTTAAACTACTATAGAAAACTATTTCAATATTATGTATCCAGAGGTGTTTTATATGTGCTCGAAATGATGATTTGATTATAAATAAAAGTTAGTTGTCGATGAGAAAGCAATATATATAGCTATATAATATATATAGCATATATGATATAAGCTCGAAAACTAAAACTCGATAACAATGTTTGATATATTTAAAAAAATCCACTATATGATCCATGAAAAATTGTTTATGACATAAAAATGCTTATAAATATATACTGTCGAATAGAAAAATTCTATGATCTGTACCCAGATAATAATCTATATTACCTTACTTGTATTTGAGAATAACATGGGAAGACAAATACTTTTAATTTCTCGTAACTATTAATGTAAAACTATATGTACCTTTCTATTCCATTACAAGTATCTAAGCTAGTTCATGTGAAACGTAATTTGTGAGCTTAGACTCTGCAAGAATAATTCGATGTTTTTGTATGTCGATACAAACATTCTGTATTATACAGAAAGCATATACTTTCAATATACATTGTGATAATATGCTTTTCTCTAACTGTGAAAATGGTTTTCATTAAGGTGCCTAGTAGTTTTTGCTTACTGATCCTGGAACTTTAAAAGTAACGTGAAACTATATATTTAAGAGAATTCTTAATAAGTTAAGATCTTTCGGTCTGCTCAGCAGCTTGCCTTGACTATGCCTTATCTTATTCACTACATATGTAATATTTTACTTAATGTTTCTGCTTGTACTTTTATTCCAACTTATTTGTTATTTGTATATGTTTTTAAAATAAATAAAGCTACTTTATAGCTATTACAAATTATTTGTAAGATAGAGGACAACACGAGGAATCATTCATAATGTTTGATTACCCCTATTTAATTTATAATGTGAAGTATTATTTATGAAGTTCAGTGGAATTAGTTAAACTAATTGATAACTATGAAATACAGATAATTTATTTGCTATTTTACTTTTCAGTAACTCTACTGGCTACTAATTGGTAGTCTTACTCTCATTATTGCATTAAAATCTTCAATATCTTATGGACCCATTCTATACTTTTTAGTAAAAGATATTAAAATTTTTTTTCAAAAAAATTACGAATAATGAAAAATACTTCAGTTTTATAAATCTTTGCCAGTTTTGTAATTCCTTTCGTATATTTGGGTCCAATAAGTGTTTATATGTATTATAAAATAGGAAAAAATTATTATTACTATCTTTAATCATAATACATTATAAGACAACGTGCACCATGTTGAAATACATTAAGCCATAGTACCGTTACACTAGAATATAATTCATTATGTATTCTACATCACATATTATTTAATATAAATTATATAAATTTAAATTTCCCTCGCCGCGGGATAAACGAAATTGGATACCAAGTTCGCCATCTAGGGAATCGCGAAAATTCCATGGTCCTGTGTGAATTACATACATGATCAGTCAGGCAGGCAGCAGACCAGTGTGGCCCGTCGCCATTTTGTTTATTTTCACGTAAAAGAGATCCGAGAGACGATCGTTCGAGCAGATCGTCCTGTCTACGTTCATAAAAACGTCAGCTGGTTGCAGAGGTAACAACGACGAAAACCTGGAAGCACCGGCAAGAAATCTCGCTCGCAAGCGGGACTGTTGGGAGAGGTTGGAACCGATATCAAATTTGAGTCGCAGGGGAGCCGAGGTCCGTAAGAAGTACGTAGGTTTCACGATTAGTAGCGCGCCGGTCCCGCGGTGCGGAAACCGTTTCTCGGATCGGCCGAGAAGGAGCGAGGGTGTACAAAGTGGAAGGTGGAAGAAAGACAGGTGCCACGAGAGTATTAGAAGAAACAGCCGTGGCGACGAGGGTAGGAAAAACGTAAGAATCGCAAAGTTATCGGACGAGGGTGGAATATATGCTTTGGGCGTCCCCCGAAAAAGCGGGGGCACTTGATAGCCGCAGAAATTGGGCGCATTGCAAGCAAATATCAATCGTCGTCTTGTGGTAAAGCGACGTCGCTATCGAATCGTGGTAGTGACGCGAACCCGGTTATACTCGGAATTGAGCAGCAGCAGCAGCAACAACATTTACTCGAACGAAAACTTCTCGAAGGTGTCGGTGAGAACGATCAAGATACCGACCAGGAACAATCAATTCGTGCACGAAATTCATTCGTGGTTACGCCAGTCAAACTACCCCCAGAAATAACCTCGACGGCGGAAGCCGCCTCCGAGGTTCCCGGCGCAATCAAGACGACCATCAATATCGGCATTGCAATGAACCACGTTAACGACCAAGAAAACCTTAAACAACTCAACCTGGCACCCGTTCAGGTCAATGAATTCGAGGAAATGGACACGCAAGAAGGTAAATCACTATTTTCTTTGTCCTTTCTCTCGTAAATTTTCGTGGTATTTTTGTATTTTCTCAATACCATATGCTCTATATTTACGGATTTCTATTATTTTTATTAGAAATTTATCATTAAAAATGGTAATATTAATTCACGAGTAATAAACGTGATCATTTACGAATTTTGTCATGTTTGTATTTTTATGAAGTTCTTGGAGTACATCTTTGCAAAATTTAATATGTTGCAACTATTGTTGTCTAAAAGGAGTATATAATGTGAAATATATACAAGTGTATAGAAATATACTATATCTTTTTTTTTGTCAAGATGCTCCAAACAATTACTGCAGATATACAAAAATGTATATAAATACAATGTGAAGGAATCCAAGTTTTATTAAAAGTATACATAAAAAAATGTTGGAAAATTTGTTGTTCTTTAATTGAAAATGAATTTATAATATACATACATGTGTTGCCATTATAATTTAATTGTTTCATTATAGCTGCTAATATTGTATCATTACTGACGATAAAACATTTGTATCATAAATTAAAACATCTCAGAATGATTATATGTGTCATAATATACATGGTTATATTTTGTTCTTCATTTGTAATGAACATTCAGTTGTCTTCATTTAAATCATCATGACTGATATTTGACAAGGAGGTTTTTATCAAATATTAGTGAAAATTGCCACATGGATATTTTTGTCAATTAACTTCTCTAAGATCATTACAAATTATTTAGTGAATCGTATAATCTTTTATGCAGTTTTGGTCATTTTCACTGTGAAGGTATAATATTGCTCTCATAACATATAGCCTCTACAAAATTTCATACCTATAAAGTGGCATTAATTAATTTCAACTTATTAATTTATTATATTCCTTTGTTTTAGATACAAAATACAAATGTTTGTGTAGCAGGGCAAATATTGCAAATGTTCTTATAATTATTTGTTATTCCTTTCCATAATTTCAGTTCTTCTTTTAATTACATAGCAGCTTTTTTTTTAATACACAAATCAAGCAAAAGTGAATGAATAATTTAATGGTGTGTCAAAATTATAGAAACACCAAATGATGGTGGTGGAGATGGAAATGAAACTCGTCCTATTAATGGAGAACCAGAATTAGCTTGTATAGTCCAAGATCAAGAAATGGAAGAAGGTGAAGAAAAGATAACCTTTTTATTGCTCCTGTCTTTATATATTTGACTTCAGCTATAGTAATCTTTTCATCTTTATTATTTTTCTGTTATTAATATCCTCTTGAAACATAATGTATCCCGATACAATTAATATCTCTTACATTGTATCTTTCTGCTTCTATAACTATTATTATTTAATTATTCTTCTGGATTTCATCCATGTTCAAATTTGAAGTTATGAATTTTGAATAGTAAAAGAAAAGATTAAAAAACAATTTTCAGATTGTATTAAGAATATTAATATCATTAATGTTATATATAACATACATATACATTTCTTTGTAGACGATGCAAGGTCGGAAGCAACATTTCGATATACGGTGGGAAATGTTTCTAAAATGAAAGAAACCCAGTTGTCACCTCCGTGTTATGTTCGTAACTTACCATGGAAAATAATGGTTATGCCAAGGTCAAATCAAACACAGGAAAGGACTCAGAAGTCATTGGGCTTTTTCCTTCAATGTAATGGTGAAAGTGAATCTGCATCATGGAGTTGCTATGCAGTTGCAGAGCTTCGACTAATCTCTTGTAAAGAAGGGCAAGAATCATTTAGTAGAAGTTAGTATATTACTATGTATACCAATCCTTTCATTTTTATTCAATATTATCTCCTGTATGTAATTATTACAGTTTTCTAAAATTATAGTTCTTTATATTTACTACTATTAAATGAAATGAATTTTTATTATAGAGATACAGCATATGTTCTTTAATAAAGAAAATGATTGGGGATTTAGCCATTTTATGACATGGCAAGATGTTCTGGATCCTGATAAAGGCTTTATTAACGATGATTCTATTACACTCGAGGTTAGTTTTTTCAATTATCAATGAAGAGATCAAAAGTTTCTGGAATTTCAAATTAATACGTTTATAAATTCAAGGAAAACGATGTATTATTGTTAAATTCAAATATTGATTTTACAGTTTACTTTCTACTCAATTATAATCGGAGTGAAATTGCAATTTCTTTAATAAATTATGTTTGATAGGATTTTACATCCTTAATTTTTAATTAAAAATCGATATATATACAAATGTATTGTTCTTATTTTTGTGTTAGGTTCATGTGGTGGCAGATGCACCACATGGGGTCAGTTGGGATAGTAAAAAACACACAGGATACGTAGGCTTAAAAAATCAAGGTGCAACATGTTACATGAATTCTCTACTTCAAACTTTATATTTCACTAATCAGGTAGATGAAATGATAATTAAATTATCCACATTAAAGTTCTGTTCTTAATATGAATGCATTTATTAATGCATCCTATTTTTCCTTGCAGTTACGTAAAGCAGTGTATAAAATGCCAACAGAAAGTGATGATTCTAGTAAGAGTGTTGCATTGGCCTTACAGAGAGTTTTCCATGAATTACAATTTTCCGATAAACCTGTAGGTACAAAGAAACTAACCAAAAGTTTTGGTTGGGAAACTTTGGACTCTTTTATGCAACATGATGTACAGGAATTTTTACGAGTGGTAAGAATATAAAGTCTATAACGTAATCGTGTTTGTATTAAATAATGAAATGTTCGCGGTCATTATTATCTAAATTTCGTAGCTTTTGGACAAATTGGAAAGCAAAATGAAAGGAACATGTGTAGAGGGTACAGTGCCAAAGTTATTTGAAGGAAAAATGGTATCTTTCATTAAGTGTAAAAATATAGATTATAAATCGACCAGAGTTGAGACTTTCTATGATATACAATTAAATATAAAAGGGAAGAAAAATAGTAAGTAACCGAAGAATCACGTTTTCTACTATTTTATCACGCTAGAAATTAATATTTTAAGTAAATAAATAAAAGCGCCCTTGTTTGACATTTTTTATTAAACCAAAATTTCTCGTGTTTTAGTTTACGAATCTTTTAACGACTATGTGAGTACCGAAAGTCTTGATGGTGATAACAAGTACGATGCAGGAGAACATGGACTGCAAGAAGCAGAGAAGGGTGTCATTTTTTCATCATTTCCTCCAGTTTTACATTTACATTTAATGCGTTTCCAATACGATCCAGTTACAGATTGTTCTGTCAAATTTAACGATAGGTACGTAAAATTGAAACGAAACCGTATTAAATGATCACGGTGGATGTGTAATTAAACTACATATATAATTTGTCATTATGGAAAATGCATATTTACAATTAAACATCGTAATTGTAGGTTTGAATTTTATGAAAAAATTAGTCTTGGTAAATATCTACAAAACAAAGAAACAACTAGTGCAGATTATACATTGCATGCAGTCTTGGTTCATAGTGGAGATAATCATGGTGGACACTATGTCGTATTTATCAACCCAGCTGGCGATGGCAAGGTACGATTAATATTATTTTCAAATTAACTATGACTTTTACGATATAAATGTTCGAAGTATAATAATATATATGAGATTTCCCTGCAGTTGCTTTTTGAAACATTATTCGATATCTAGTTGAAAAGTATATTTGCTGCAAAGAGAAGATAATAAATTTTTGTATCTGTTCTTATTATAGCATGTATTCTGTACATGAATTTGTTTCTGTAATAGTGGTGTAAATTCGACGACGATGTCGTTGCACGGTGTACGAAGCAGGAAGCCATCGAACATAATTATGGCGGTCAAGATGAGGATATGTCTATGGCTGTGAAACATTGTACCAATGCTTATATGTTGGTGTACATAAGAAATTCTGAGTTGGAAAACGTTTTGCAAGAAGTTAAAGAAGAGGATATACCTCAAGAGGTCAGAAACGTCCTTCAAAGAGAGCTTTCCCAGGAGTTGAGCGACCTTGAACGTGACAAAGACACGACTGACTCAATTAAAGACTCGCATACAGAGACTACGACTCTTCGTCCGTGCACGCAAAATCCTCGAAATCCAAATCTCTATATTCATGACTTTTAACTACTACATATCGATAGACCAATAGATGGAAGATGTTGTAAATTGCTTGCATTGTTTATTGATGAAACTTCTTCCTATTTCTTAAAATTTTCGAGCCACGATAACTGGCTCGCGATATGCAAGACCATTAAATTCATAACTCATTGCGTCAAAGTTGAATACATAAGAGGAGTGAGTTTGAGGACATAGAATTTGCATAAATTAGATATTTTGGATATGTGAAGTAAGCCAAGCAAATAAAAATCTATAAATTATATTTAATAAATTAATATTTTTTTGTTAATATATGCATATATTTTCAAACGTTTGTTATGAAATTTCTCTTAATATTTTTTAATGAACAAAAAAAATTTATAGTGTTATCAGCTTTCGGCTGTCATATCACTAAATGTTAATATTGTATAAATTGTATCCAGTTTCAGGTACGGCATGTTACATGTTATATGTGACATTTAATGATTTTTCAAAGTGTTACGCGCGCATTATTTTGCTGATATCCATTGAGTGGAAAGTGGAAATTTACATTCTATTTTACAGCCAATTGCCCGGGACATTAGTTAGGCTCGATTAATATTTACAGGTTCCGTTATCTTTCGATCGTTAATTGTAAATTCTTATATCGGAGTAATTGGAAAATGTTGTATATTACGTGGTAAATTTTTTTTACAATTCGTGCGATATAGAGATTTGTTTTATTTCAATCAAAATACTTTCAATCATTTTAGAGAGGATTTTTTCGTACGGGCGTCTGAGTCATGTAAAAATATTTTACTCCTCATTTTTTAAATTTATTTTTATGTTATATTCAAATTTTATACCGATATATATATATATATATAAATATATATTGACTGACTGAAGATATACAGCCATAACTAATGTACGCGTCACACTTCGGGTACTATCAAAAGGAAATACCAATCAGGTTAATGTAGAATCTGATTATTAGGCTAATATCATGATGAGCCTTAGAATCGTTTTGAAAATGTTTATTGTAATAAATATTGTATAATATTATATCTAAAATTAATAATTGTATTGTAGTATACTGAAGCTTTGGGTGAAAAGTGCAGAGACATATCGTAAAATAGATCGGACATGTGTGAATATCTATAAGATGATTATGGGTCGGGATTGATTGATATAGTGAGATAGTTATTAAATATATGATTTGAAGCAATGAGTTTTATCTCGTAAAGCAGATAACACTGACACGAAAAAAAGCAAAAAAAAAGTAAGAAATGAACAATAAGTAGTACTTGTCAGTAATAACAGCTTCCTTAACATGTCTTCTGTTATGTATCTATTAATTAATGAAGATTATTCAGTGAGCAAAGTAAAGTGTGATTTATATAGTTAAATTCGTGATCTCCGTAAATTACAATTTTGATTTAATATAAATAATGACAATAGGATATATACCCTGTGTGAAGTCAAAATTATTTAAGCAAATCCTTAATTCATTAAATTTTATCAGTGTTATAGTTAATACGACCATCAACAGATGCTATCTATTTATTTGTTGTTACATATTAATAAATAGAAAGAAAAATATAAAATATCATCGATAAAGTGAATATTTCATAGTAGCTGTAATTGTAAAGTACCTAGAAAATGCTATAACATTATTTTACATATAAAAAGAGATTACAAATTAAGAAATAAATCGTCAGATACTATAAAACTTTATAATCGGAAGTCATGGTAGTTCATTAAAACCGGTTTTAATTTCAACTTATTAATCGAGTACTTAGGCATACGCGTCTACTAAAGTGTCAGTGTGATAAAAATTTTATGTGTAAAGCATCTCCACACTACTACGGTTTTACGTTACATTTTTAATATTATTTCGCATAAATGATGGTCATGTATTTTCACAGGTACATGTTGTAACACAGGTGTGATAAATTAAAACTTGTAGATAATTGTTGACCATTGGTATTATATAATTTTTATCATTCAATGAAAGATAATAAAACAATCTTTCAATATTGTATAGTACTAAAATTTAGTTTCTCTCTCTCTATCACTTTCTTTCTCTGTAATCTCAATTGAGATATAAATCAGTCAAAAATAATTTCGTGACGATAAGAGGATTACGTCTGATATTAACACGGAAAAAAGTCATTGTCTAATATAATACCAAGAATCATTCCTATGTATTAATTTACTAACTTCTGAATGATGGGCAATTGTATGTATCATTGGATGTATTTTTTTCATGTGTTCAATGTACTGCGAGATACCTGAAACCATCATTTGCAGCCGAATAATTTTCATTGTGTAATTGTTTGACTTGGTAGTCTGTATTGCGGCAGATGAACAAAATTAAAATTATATAAATAGCAAGCAAAATTCACTTTCTTGAAGCTCTGAATACTGTCTGAAATTCTCAAAAAAGCATCGTAACAGTACTATTGAGTTCTTAAGAGATTGAATTCTATAATTGAGAAGACAGATAAGAAAAAAAAAAGAATTACTAATGAGATGAATCTAGTATACACACGGATAATTTTAATTTTGTTGGTCTAGCTGGTGGAGAGGCTGCAAGAGGAGAAGAGGCTGGAACAAATAAGAAGAAAGGAGAGATCAGAAGCATACTTGTATATAACTGTCAACGTTCTTCTTGAGGATAATTTTGATGGTCACCAAGGAAATGACCTGTATGATCCGGAGCATGCTTTATATCGTGTGTTTCGCATACGTAAGCAGTGTACCCTGCACGAGCTTCTTGAACTTCTGAGTGATAGTTTGGTAAGTGTAATTAATGAAATGATATCAATTAGTCTAGTATACATTGACTTCAATGTGTACACTTTCATTCATGTAATACTGCGATAGTGGTGCAATTACATAGTATTGTGAGCGGTTGAGAAAAGACGGTAGGTGAGAATAATGTAGTATCTAAGAGGAAGTGATATGTTATATTAATCGGTGATAAGAGCCAAGGTGATATATTAAAATTATTGCAAATTTTTCTACAGAAATATCCCATCGAGCAGATTCGTTTATGGTCACTGAACGTTAGAACAAACCAGACGTGTAGGCCAATGCTGATTGAATTGGAAGCCGATCTTCAGAAATCTATTTATGAATGTTCGGAGAATCCGAATATTTGGAATGTCTTCGTCGAACTTGTTCCTCCAGATTCGGATTTAACGGCATTGCCGCCGTTCGATAAAGATACTGATGTTCTATTATTTTTTAAATTGTACGATCCTAAAAATAAGAAGATTCATTACTGCGGCCATCAGTACATTCCTGTTATGACTAAAGTCCGTAAGTTTCAACGAAAACGTTTTGTGTAAAGCTAAGTCTACGATGCTACCTGTAGATTGACAACATTATGGCTACATTTATTTTAAATTTAGACTCATAAGGATCGATGTAATATGATGTTATTTTCGAAATACTAATAGTTTCTGACGACTTTCTTTGTAGAGGAGCTAATACCAATTCTGAACGAAAGAGCTGGATTCCCACCAGACACGGAGCTAGCACTTTATGAAGAAATTAAACCAAACTTAGTCGAGAAAATAGAAACCTTAACAGAACCATTAGAAAAAGTTCTCGAGGAATTAATGGACGGGGATATAATTGTTTTCCAAAAAGAAGGAGACAATCAGATGTACGAACTTCCGACATGTCGGGAATACTTTAAGTGAGTTATAAAAATATTTTGAATTTCTGTATGGAGCGTTATGTATTATATTATTCGTTTAATGAATTATGATAAGTAGTACTAATAACACAATTGCGTTTTAGGGATCTATTTCATAGAGTAGAAGTAACATTTTGTGATAAAACAATTCTTAATGACCCAGGCTTTACTATGGAACTTTCGTTACGAATGACATACGATCAAATGGCAAGAGCTGTAGCACAGCGAGTTGGCACTGATCCATATCTTTTACAGTTCTTTAAATGTCAAAAGTAAGAATATGAAGTTCCCCCTTACATACGAGTATAATTCACTTAAGTATATTTATATAATGCATCGTCGTAGGTGATATCGAAGAGTTTTAAATCGAAATCTAATACTTCATTCTTACGATTTGTAGTTACAAAGATTCTCCCGGACATCCGTTGAAGTGTACATACGAAGGTTCCCTCAAAGATTTGGTTTCCTACTGTAAACCAAAAATAAAAAAACTATATTACCAACAGCTTAGTATTAGAGTGAATGAACTAGAAAACAAAAAGCAATTCAAATGTATATGGGTTGGTCCATCGCTGAAGGAGGAAAAGGAAATTATCCTTTATCCTAATAAGAATGGAACAGTAGCTACTTTGCTAGAAGAGGCTAAAAAGCAAGTAGAGTTATCTGAGAATGGATCTGGTAAATTAAGGATACTAGAAATTAATTGCAGTAAACTCTCAAATGGCCCGAGAGAGGATGTACCATTGGACAGCTTAAATACATCTGGTACGAAGTTGTACAGGATAGAAGAAATTCCAAACGATGAGTTAAATTTAGCGGAGGACGAGATGTTAGTACCCGTTGCGCACTTTCATAAAGATATATTCTCAACGTTCGGTATACCTTTCTTCTTTAAAATCAAGCACGTAAGTACAATTGGAGCTTTCTCTCCGCGATGTAATATACAGTTACTTCATCGCACATAATTCTTTTTAGGGTGAACCCTTTCCAAAAATGAAAGAACGGTTGCTGAAGAAGCTGGGAGTACAGGAAAAAGAATTTGAAAAGGTAGGTATCCTAATCTAATTCCTTTTGATCTTTTATGAGAATTCATAAAAAAACTTTGAAGTTTAAGTTCGCGGTCGTGACAATGGGCAAACCACACTTTATGATGGACTCGCCAGAGTACTGCATGGATCTCGCTGATTTCCGAACTCAGTCAAGTCAGAGTAAGTTGATGAGAAATTGTCTTACTTCGATATATGATATTATAATTACATGCAAATTTTCACAGTTCTTCCGATTTCACTCTCTCTCTCTCTCTTTTTTTCTTTAAATTTTCGCTGATCAAGAATAAATGTTGTAGTTTATTCACTTTTAAACGCAGGCACACCGCCACACAGGCCTTGGCTTGGCCTAGAACACGTCAACAAAGCGCCAAAGCGCTCTCGTATCAACTACCTCGAAAAGGCCATTAAGATTTACAATTAAATTACCATCACACAAAGGAAAAATAAAATTAGGCAGCCATTCATATAATTTATACGGTTATAGTAAAAGAGCGACCTCTGACACAAAAGTTGGAAATCCGTTTATGTATTCGGTTCTTCAGCAAGATAGCGCGCGGTTTTAATACTATGATAATGTTATCGAAAGGTAAATCTAAGCTTTGTATACGATGGATTAAGAGACTGTAATGAACATGCAGTGATACTTTATGCATCATGGAAGGACAATGGTACAGTTCTCCCTTTCGATTCGACAGGGATTTTACGTAGTGGCTGGATCTATAATGCTACGTTTATTCTACCATCCGTCAACAATGGATTTAGACACTTCTATCCGTGATATGAATTTTTATATTTGTATATATTTTGCAATCTGATGGCAATCGGTTTGAAAATATTTTTCGTGGCAGAGTTCTTCCCGAAATTCAATTCTATCTGGAGCACGAATTTGTTTAAACGTTACGGTTTATCATTTACCAAGTATGGGATTTCAAGTGTTTAATGGAAAGAAGTCATTTATGGTAACAGAGAGGTATTTATAAATAGTATAATATCATTTTCGTAAAGGACGTTCGATGTTTTACAAATTTCAATTACTCGATCCTGCCACGTAAAATCTTTGTACTGATGTAATGAGATTCAGAGAAACATTATGTAATGTGCTGCGTGATATGAATATTTAATGATCAGCATCAGGAAAGGGATTTGCCTACATATTTCTGTTTTACATTATATTCATATTCAGGTTGTTTGAAATGCAGGCTTGCAATAATCCTGTAATATGAAATTGTACGTTAAAATGTAACAATTACGATGAGAGCATTCACTTTGTTTCTTTAACAATCATGTACATCATTGTTTTTACACAACAATTCAACAAGTAACCCTTATTTTTAGATAAAATGTAATCATGAAGTACTTCGTTATTATGAAAAATTGCTATAAAATGTCTGACAGATAATTTATAAGTCAAATTTCCGAGTTGCCTTCCAAACACCCTGACATTCGTTTTCTTTTTGCGTTTGAGTGTAATTCTTGATTGCGTGTGTTTTATTCATTTTTTTTTCTTTTTTTTTTTCATATACTTTATTCAGATTCTATAAAATTTCGTAACTGTAAAGAGACAAAGGACTATAGTTTTGAGATAGATAACGTTTTTGATTGATATAAGTAACGTGCCGGGAAACAAACACTTCTGTAAAGGATATTTGCATATAGTAATAATTTTCTTAATGAAATGCGATGTAGCGACCGAAGGAAATTACTCTCAAGAATACCGAAAATCAAATCTTGCATTAAAGAAGATTGTGCATTTGAAAGCTTCATTTGATTATCATTGTTCTGTCTTTTTCTGTTCGGTCATGTCTTGCTAGAAGTTTTCTTTACTCTTGTCTGATAACACGTCTTCATTTTACTTCGAAATATCACTTCGCAAAGACCTTCCATGATATTACATTAGATCTATTATTTATGAATCATGTGTTATTTCAGTCTTATTCAATATTTCTCCCGTATTACTGTGATAGAAGCTTTTCAGCAAGACCTGTTTAAAACCTCAGCAACTCTAAAGTGTTTCGAAAGAGCGTCGTTGTTGAACTTTGAATGAACACGGTGTACTATGAATTAGTTAAACAATTTATTTGTTTCTCGAAGATGCAAGTTTTTTATCATTGTGAGAAAATAAGCATTTCAGAGTTCGAAACGGGACTCGGAATGTGCCGTATCAACAGAGTTACTTCACATAAAATTAGCTGTTAGGTAGACACTTCATAGAGTAATAAGTTACTACAATTCGATTTGGAGTATAATTTATATCAATATTAAGTGTACAATTTATCGAAGCATGCCGATTTTAGCCATTTTATTGACAGAGAAATTATCGTGCACTACGATATCCTTCTGAAAGCAATTTCAACACTCATAAAAAAAAAGAAATGATTCTAACGAACAATGAAAATTAAGAATTCACACGAAGTGCAATGAGATTCACGAAGACTGGGCATATTAGCTGTGAGGATGTATTGCAGTATTTTGTAAAAAAAAATTTAACATAACTGTACAGATAGTTCGACAATTAACATACAATAGTGGTTTTAAATGATACATGTCTTAAAACTTTGTGCCGCTGTTAACGCCGAACTCATTGCTGATTACTTCTGTATTTGAAATTGATTTCAACAGGTTTTGAAGTATCTTAGATAACATTTTCTGTAAAGTACAGATACGAGATGGGCATCAATTTGTTTATTTTTTTTCTTTTTTTTTGTTGGTTTTATAACCATAAAATTATAGTGTCCTAATGAATACAAAAAACAAAAAAAGGAAGATGAAAGATTAACATTTTTAACGTATTCAGAAGTACTAGATATTCTATAAATGCCTAAGATCGAAATTCTGTATAATGTTAATCGCGGATGTTCCTGAATGCATTTTTAGTAATATCATTTGTAGCAGAAATAACACAATTAAACAGATTATCTGCCAAATTACAGGTAGAAATATCAGCGATAGATGGTTTATAGGAACATATGGCAAAAGTCACGATGTTTTATATTTTCCTCGTAAAAAGCAACCGTAAACTTTTTAATCGGAGAAATTTATAAACATTGTGAATAGTAACTTAGATCATGTGAAAATGTGAATTACATTTTGTTGTTTATATATGCATATATATATGTGTATATGTATATACATAGAATGTGTATATATGTATACATATATATAAATGTATATTTCGTTGCTAGGTTCCTTGATGAGTACTGATCACGACGATAATTTTAATGTCGAAGGTGGTACGAACAGTTAATGCTATTAAATAATAAGCATGTATTTTTTTTGCAAAAAAAACAGAAATTTTATTCGAAAAGAATTGTTTAAGTTATTGTATTATAATAAAAAAAAAAGAAAAGAAGAAAAAGTCGAAAGTACCGAATGAATAATGTAATAAACAATCCGCGGGGATACGCACTTCTGATATATATAATGCTTGTAATTAGTGTAGCGCGTTACTGTGGTTTTGTACAGCTAACTTTATAGCAGCTGCTCAATTGCAATTGTAAATTTGACCTACGAATTTTCAACTGTTCTTTTTTAAGCGAATATAATTAACATGCAAAGCAGGTATGCATAAAAATGATAATAAAATAATATGAACTGACATTCTACGATATGAAATAACACGCTTATCACAATGCTAATATACATTTTATCTCGTGAAGATTTAACGATACAATTCGTATTTACGATTCGATTATAATTTCATTCGATCATGATTAATAATCATTGTAAAGTTCAGTAATTACTAAATAATTTTCCATATTCTTTCAACGCTTAGATACATACAAGTTATTATAATTTTATCGCGTAAACATCTTCGGTTTAGAGTAAAAAATGGAAGTATACAAAATTTCTGATGCCGACGATATTTTAAATATTAGTAATTTAACATTATGTTAACACTGTGATAAGTTGGCACATGTAAAATTGCAAATTTGATTAATTCTTTATATTTCTTTTCAGACGTTACTTTTAACAAAATATTTATACTATGTTTCGCCGTAGGCTTTCTTCTCCATTTCGTCAGACTTATTAAAATAATTTTTCATTTCTCAGCCGGAAATGGAAACAAAGCATACAGGTAATAAAAAGATGAAATATAAAAGGCAGAATTATCTAATTGGTAAACTACAAATAAAGGCACGACTACGTTTCCTTAATTTACGTTAATTAACGTTCGTTTCCTAATCGATAAACATTTTGAAATTCAACAGTAACACAGACAGTGTTCAACTATGCAATATCGAGCAATAAAGCTTCTTCCATGACGCAAATGTAAAGTTCTAAATAAAACATACTTTCTATTTTATAAAACTCCGTAAATACAAATGAGCTGTTAGCTTATCAAGCTATATTACTCAATTACTAGATTTCTTTTCGAATGTTTGTTTATACTACTATAAGATCGAAGTTCCATTTTATAATTCGATTTGTCGTAACTGCTTACGTTATTATTATCTCGTCTTATTTACTATCAAACGTCATTGGTACCAAAAACTTACAAATAACACGCCGTTATTTGTATTGCCGTAAGATAAATCTTCAAAGGCTACGCAATGTACATGACATATGTAACATTAATCTGCATACGCCCGTAGCAAACATTCTCTCATTTTACTTTCAATTTAGTAATGTTCTAATGATACACTGTTATTTCATTATTTATTATTCACTTTAATCATTTCGTATTCCTGAAAAAAAACTATCGCCACATATACGCATACGCGTATGCATACGTATATGTGGAAACGAGAAAGAATAAAGGAATGTGGGAAAATGGTTTTAGTGTTATATTTATTTGATAAGAAAAAGGTTTAAAGGTTTCGATAAAAATGCCAACTGGAGCGGTCGGTTAAGAAACTCGACGGATCAAGTACACGCGCATTTTAACGAAGAAAGTATATTAAGCGTGAGTTACTTTCAAGAAAGTGTGTACTACGTACATCGATCGTGAGCTGCTGTTACAGTAAAGGTGAAAGATCGGTTACTACAATGTGTTATAAAGCGTAATAATTAAGTAAAACGTATTTAAGCGGAATAATCGAAATTGTCGTTGATGAACTCTAGATTGTAAATAGAATATGTTAACTAGATGTTTGAGAAGTAGCGGTAGTAAACGGTGAACAGATGGTTTAAATTTTCTTCATTATACATGCATATATATAACTTTTAGACGGTTAAATAATATTATCGAAAGCATTTAGGTAATAAACGGTTTTATATCATTCATCGATAGATTTTCATTTCGGATAATTCTCGTTAATTACAATATTATTAAGTTCGCCGTTAAGCGTGGTTTGAATATTCATCGTTGAAAGTGAATTATTTTTCAAATTACAAGTCAATTGAGCACGCAATCGGTTTGTCAAACATATGGTGCTTAGGAAATAATGAGTGTATTGCATAAACTGAATATACAATTATTGTTCTTAACAGTAGTATGTTATTTCAGTTGGCAACTTTTAATTGCACATCATTTTGTAGATGTAATTTAATTATATTTAACATAAAGTAAAAGTTTGCTTATTTTTAAGTGAAATATAATGCAAACGCAATTTCTTTGAATAATAATTTACATATTACGGGATTCTTTCGATTTTGTTTATACTCTACGACGATAATGCCATTGTTAATAAGAATGATAAGGAAGAAAGTCAGGTAATTTAAAGATAAAAAATACTTGACTACACCGAAGCTAATTTTACTTAAAACCGAAGCTGTCTTTCACATGTAAATAGTTCACGTTATTCAAGTGCCATTGAATGAAATGAATAATAAATTGCTTAAGGATAAAGGAATTTATAATTCTTTCCTGACTGTAAAAAAGTCATATAGATTCTACGAACAATATAGACTAACCGACCTACAGCGCCGTTGAATTTTACTAATATCCTTTAAGTTCTAGGTTATACGGAATAGTTGGGATAGAACGTGCACCGAGCTAAATCGCATTAAGTTATTGAATAACAAATAAAATACACAGTGATTCGTTATATTTAATAAAGCTTCGTGTGCGCTCGCTAAGAAACTCTTAGCCATGATCACGATTTTAAATCGACGCGGTTTTCAATTGGTTGAAAATCTGCTAACAACTCGAACGCAACATATAAAAGGTCGTGTTACTCAAGGCCGAATACCAGTAGTGTTCGAAGTTTCAAATAGCGGTGTGCCTCTTTCAACCACCTGTTGCGCTTTCAAACACGTGAGTGATTATATTTAATGCAAATATAAATTGACCTCATTATTAAAAAAAAAGAATTACGATATTCTTCTACTAGGAATTCGAAGTAAATGGGTGTTACATTATAAGGAGATAATTTCTTGAGAAGGGAGAGATATAAGAATTAACTTGAATTTACTCCAATTTCGGATGTTATAAAAAAATCTTATAAATAATATAGATTGTAGCTTTGAGAAATATTTATTTGTATCATTAATTATTAAGCAGTGTAAGGCATACTTTACACTTTACATATTTGAAGTAAATGTAGTAGTAAGTGATATTTGATTATGTCATTATCCTCTGCTTGGGGTTATCAGTAAAACCTTTTGAACTGCTGGAGAATCGTAAGCAAACATCAAATTCATATTGCGTACCCCCAGCAGAGCCTTGAGTAATTATAAACACATATGTAACAGATTTTTAGACATTATAACATATTGGAGTATTTTATAATTTTCTAAAGAAAATTAGAGTATGTATTAAGTGTATTAATAATAAAAATGATTTTTCACAGAATATGGACGATATTCTCAATAAAAACCTTTGGGACAGTGACCCCGAACTTTTTGAGTTAATGAAGAAGGAAAAAAAGAGGCAGAATAATGGACTTGAAATGATTGCAAGTGAAAATTTTACATCCCTTAGTGTACTCCAATGTCTTAGCTCTTGTCTTCATAACAAATATAGCGAAGGTCTTCCTGGTAAAAGGTTTGTCCCTGTATTTTCCTCTCCTTTAAATAATTATCCTTTTACATAATTCCTTTTATCTGCAGATATTACGGAGGAAATGAATACATAGACGAAATTGAATTACTGGCACAGAAGCGTTCTTTAGAAACCTTTAAGTTAAATCCAGATGAATGGGGTTGCAATGTACAGCCGTATTCTGGAAGTCCTGCCAATTTTGCTGTTTATACGGGTCTAACTGAGCCTCATGGACGAATAATGGGCTTAGACCTTCCAGATGGAGGCCATCTGACTCATGGTATTGAAAAGAGTTATTAATTAATTGAAAAAATAATCTTTGAACATGTCCTTCAAATTTATTAAAGTTCTATTTGGCATTTTTTATAGGTTTCTTTACTGCTAAAAAAAAGATTTCTGCAACATCAATATTTTTTGAATCAATGCCATATAAAGTCAATCCTGAGACTGGTTTGATCGATTATGACAAATTGGCCGAAGAGGCAAGGCTGTTCAAGCCTAAAGTTATTATAGCTGGTGTATCTTGTTATAGTAGATGCTTAGATTATAAGCGTTTTAGAGAAATAGCCGACGAAAACAATGCATATCTGTTCAGTGATATGGCTCATATATCGGGATTAGTAGCAGCTGGATTAATTCCTAGTCCATTCGAATATAGCGATGTTGTATCGACTACTACGCATAAAACATTAAGGTATCGCGATATATGTTTGAAACGATGTTCCTTGTTATTAAAATCGATTAAATTGAATTTTTCGATTTTAGAGGACCTCGTGCGGGTGTTATTTTCTTCCGTAAGGGAGTTAGAAGCGTTGGAAAGAATGGCGAAAAAGTTATGTACGATTTAGAAGATAGGATAAATCAGGCAGTATTCCCGGGCTTGCAAGGTGGTCCTCACAATCATGCGATAGCAGCCATAGCTACGACAATGAAACAAGCCAAGACACCAGAATTTCTTGCTTACCAAAAACAAGTTGTTGCCAATGCTAAAAGGCTATCCAATGGCCTTCAGAAGCATGGTTACAAAGTCATTACGGGAGGCACTGATATACATATGTTGCTGTTAGATCTGAGATCTACAGGTGTCACAGGATCTAAAGGGGAGAGAATTTTGGAAGAGATTTCTATTGCTTGTAATAAAAACACGGTGCCTGGTGATAAGAGTGCACTTAATCCTAGCGGTATCAGATTTGGTACACCGGCGCTGACTACTCGTGGCTTAACTGAACAAGACATTGATAAAGTTGTTGATTTCATACACAGAGGTACATGTTATGTAACATTTGTAAATATAAAATACACAATGAAGCGGATTTACTTAAGATAACACTCTACGAAATGTGTTTTAGCTCTGCTGCTTGCAAAGGAAGTGTCCAAAATTTCCGGCCCTCAACTTGCCGAATATAAGAAGGTATTGAGCACTGATGTTAACATCAAATCAAAAGTTGCAGCTCTGAAGGAAGAGGTTGAGAATTTCTCAAGCCAATTTTCCCTTCCTGGTGTTGAAACGTATTAATAATTAATACAAATGATTTTGCACTTTTTTTTTGGTATAATCGTACTCTTAGAATACTCACGATCATTGCATGATTAAGGTCATTAAATTTTCGTAATGTATTTACATTGACATAATGTTGCAAGAGGTTAATGCTATGTCAATATGTTGGTTGTACAACAATCAGCTGTGTAATACATCATAATCTACATATTAGATTATATGTAATGTAAAACATATATTTCTATATGTTATAGATGTAATATTTTTTTACGAAGATAAATTTTTAAGAAAAGTTTCTCCACTGACATCAATGAATCGAACTCCTATTGTTATGAAAACATTTATTACAGGCAGCGCTCTATATAGTGGAATATTCTACAGTTTATATGTTGCATGATCTTTTTCATTCTCATTAAATTTTCTAACTTGCTGCAATGCCATGCGAAATTCAGATTCAAAGCTGTATTTTGTTTATACAATTGAGTGGCAATTGAAAGTTAAGAAGTTGACTATTTACCATGTTTCTTTCGTATATAAATATGTATTATTTCTCCTCTATTTTAGGCATTGTCACATATCCGACAAAGACTTTTTTTTACCCTTTTCACGACGATATTATTGATAACTTAATTAATTGTTTCAGTTTATCCGTAACTTTAAATGTTTACACATTACTTTCTAATATTCAGATATTCACTTATCGTTTTAATTCAGCTTGTTAGTGCTACACTTGTTAACTTTACGTTTTAATATCTACTTGCCTGTTTTCGACCATACATACCTTTCTTCAATTGACATACCTGATTTTTAATGACTTTCACGCGTTTCTAGTAATACAGCGAACACTTTTCTCAGTGTGCCATCCAACAATGCGGCTTTGACATCATAAATTGGCTCTCCAGAAACTGAACTACGATTTTGTTTCATTAAACTATTTTTAGGAACATTTCCAGACTTTTTACACTGCTCCAAAGCTTGGTCACTGATACGGTCTTGATAAAATTCACTGAGATGTTATTAAAGGAATTTGAGTTACAAATAATCCGATTTGATTTATTTGTACATTATTTTCTTTTGTAGATTTCAATAATATATATATATATATATACGTATATATATCTATATATTAATCATATGCCAAGTATACAAATGATAATTTACGTTTAGCATTCTTGACTGGAGAGGAAGTGAAAGTACTTACAGAAATACGTCAAGACATTAATATCCGTGTATTATAGATCGTTCAATGTATGAATTTCCATCAATGATTAAAGAAACAATACGTTCGATATTACGAAATTACTGTAGACAGAAGATGCGAAAATGTAAATTCTATAAAACACAATTCACTTTATTCTCTTTAAAAAAAGAAGGAACCATGTTCGCTATTGCAAGTTCCAAAATTATCGTTAATTCGTATAAACGTTTGTAATTAATAACTTGAGCACTAAATATTTGTACAATATTTTTTGTCTTTTCATGAATTATGAAAAAATAATTTTCCACATCCATAATAAAAGGATACTCTATGTACGCACATGTATTTTTTGTAGGGGTACACGCATATATAGTCTTGATATAGTTATATGCTCTTAATAACGTTTCCTTGCTGTACTTTTCCACAGGCAGCAATATTATATTATTCTTAATAGTAGTATTGCAGTACTTTTAGGATCATGACCGTTTTATTTGCTTAACTAAACGTGTAATCTAATTTTTTTTGCTAAAACTTGCAAACAATCATGTTTACATGTAACGTAGAATCCGTTAAATAAATATTTTACTCGTTGCTAATAGCACAATTAACGTTGCTCGGTAATTTTGTAACAAGCAATACCATTAAGCGCTTTTCTCTCGGAAGCTGCATGTTATGTCACTTTTATTTGTCACATGATTTAGTTTATATAAAATAAATCTTTGTTTCAGCAGTTACATTCAAATTCACAATTTGTCTCCAAATATACGTATGATATATAATCGTTAACCAATGCAAGGGTTTTATTCGAAGTTTAAGTATATCGTTATAAATTAATAATGACATGTTAAAACACAGGTATGCTTGCACATTTTCGAATATCTTGATTGATTAAACGTTTACCCTTCGTTCCAAGTTTAAATGTGATAATATTAAATAGACGACTGAATGTGTTATTTAAATGAATTTAAAAAAAAATAATAAAAAAAGAAAAGTACAAGAAACGAAGAGAAGTATGTAAAAAAGGTGAATATTTTCCTTAATCGTTTTCATCCAATGCACTGATTCTGTGATAACAGAGATTTTTAAAACTTATATTACAATTTCAAAATTCATGATTTACAACTTATAACTCTGAAAAATTATTTTAATAACGTATCCCAAATATTTTCATCTTTAATAATCCGGCGAAATACAGATTATCAATGGTAAATGTAATTTCAATGCAATGTCCTTTCAGAGGCTCGAAAGAACAGCATAAGTGCATTTGCTGAAAGTATCTGGGATGCTGAAACATTTACATATAAGAATTCAGTATTATTCACTTTCATTACACTGTACAGTGACATGTAACCTTTAATCAGTCAAGCTCTTGTGCCGTATGTGAAGTCGATGCTGTGTTTTGCTGTTCCTCATCCGAGTCATCATCCTCTAAACCGTTAAAGAATGATTGTAATGAACCAAACAGACCCTGATTACGTGGACGCGGAGGTGGGATATTAAAAAATAATTGTCCTATTTTATCTAAGTACTGCCGATAATACGGGTCTCTACTTAAAGTTATTTGATATTGTTCACAAAGTACAGTGAAGACTGCAAGTTTACCGCTGAAAAAAAGAAATGGTCCAGTTTTATATATGTATTATTTAAATTAGCAAATATGCAATAGAGATTTATAAATTCGCATAATCTCTACTTACGTATCAATTGTTTTCAGTAGGAAAAACAAAAAATTTAATAAGGGAAGAAGATATGGTGGGCCACTATTGATTTTTGGATGTTGCGAAGTATATGAATTAAAGACTTCTTGTGCAGTTGCTTTATTTTGTAGACAGAGATACCTGCAATGAGATTGATATTAATTATAAAAAAAAAAATATTTCATTGTTTTCTTTTTTACTTTTAGTTTTATAATATGAAGCTTACTGTAACACGGCTTGAGCTATAAAAAGATCTATTTCACTCGTATGTCCACGTTGTTCATGAAGCTCAACAAGCATCGCTGCACATCCAAAACCGTCTCTACTATGTATGAAATGCTGCCTGGCCATAATATAATTTTTTTCTAAAGAAAAGGAAAACACAATTATAACAATGAGGTATAAAAATGATGTTTGCATTTAATATTGCAGTAAATGAATTACCTCTCCAAAAGGCTTGTGCTATTTTTTGATGTAAATCAGGATGCCCTGTTTTATAATCTGTTCCCTTCGTACTCCACCTAAGTGCAGACTGCACAAAGACGTCTCTTTCGGGAAACGAAGGGCTCATTATATTAAACAAACTTGTAATCTTCTCAAAATAATTTTGCGACGGCTCTGTTCCAGATTGTGTTAAAACATTAATATATAAAATTCCTAAGTCAGCTCCACTAGCATACTGTAATGAATAAAACAAATTTTTATTATTCACTGCTAAACTTATAGTTTTAAAGAGAACTATAAGATACAGAAGGGTGAAATTAATAATCGATGCAATGTTTGATTTTTAATATCAATGAATTCTAAGCTTTATTATAAATTAGTGCTTGAAGTATGGTTTCATTGGATGATACTTGGAATATTCCAGATGCTTATATTATGAGAAAAGCAATACACAGTTAACAGATGCACGAAATAAAACGTAATTAAAACATACATAACATGCACGGGAATAATTGACGATACAATTTTAATAGTGAATTATGAAAAATGTGATTTTAATGAATTATACTTAAAAATAGCTGATATTTTGTTATACCAATGATACATATTTGTGGGCACTTTCTAAGAAGCATTGATGATAATGAAAAGATTACAAGATATAACGTACTTGTTCATGCTGTAATAAAAGGGTTGATCCATTATACAGTAATTCCAAAAGTTTCGAATATTTTTTTTGCCCGAGATACCTAAAAGAATAGGTTAACCGATCATAATGATGATTTCACAAAAATGACCCTTTGACGATGTTAATTAGTTACATAGCTAGCTCACCTGAAATATAAAGTTCTATACATTTGATGGGCCTCATAATAATTTTCTGAATTTATGGATGCTTCTAATTTCGCTAAAACTCGCTGAACACCGTGATTGTTCCGTGAGGCCATGTTTATGCTATTTGGGATATTTCTTTTCTCTACTTTTTCTATTGGCACCATTGTTCTCTAAGTGTTTTAAAATTTAAATCTTTATTGTACTTGAAATTCAATTACAGCCCCCGTATATGTAGTGCTTGTATAAATATAGTAACACATAAATAATGAGTTACAAGTAGTAATGGGTTATTTTGCTTGATTAAAGGTAGATTAAAGGTAGGTTTGCTGAGGAAAGGTAATGCAATTAAATTTGAAGAGTTTAAGGTCAAATAACTTGGCCTTCAGTCAATTAGAATGTGTAAGAAACAATTGCCATTGATGAATGCGAGTTTCGATACTCGTTGTAAGTGGAGACATAATGGATAAAAAATACGTATTTTCTAAAAATCACGAAGTTGGAAAATTTGATAACTAATTTTTTCGTGTATCGCGGTATGTATTTGGTATCATTATACGAAAAGATGAAAATAGTCTATGCTTAATCGATCAAATCCATAATTTACATATGATAGATTTTCATCCATTTTCTACCAAAAGTAGTTGTCATCATTTAGAATTTCTGGAAGAGAAAAAGAAGACAGTAATTTTCGTAGATTAAAATCTTGAAACTTCTTATTTTATAATATATTTTTTATAACATATAAAGTCAATTCTTGTTGTGGATTAAAAATTAAGAGATTTCAATCAGTGAAAATTTCTGCCATCTTTCTTTTTTTAGAAATTTAACATATCAACTTTTTTTGTTGATAAGTATATCGAAATTCAATTATAATTGAATATATATATACGTATTATTAATATATATAATTGAATAAACGTACTAATCACAGCACTTTGCCAGTCGAAACATTCGATACAGATATACGTGAAGTTAGTTACTGATAGGGCATTATTGTTAATAATAAACTATTAACTTGTAAACAACTTAAGTTTCTTATAATCAAGACTATCCTTATCAAATTTCATCGTCATACACTTTTATAATTGAAATACATAAAATAAGAATCCAAATTTTTTTATTTATCACGAAGAAAATTAAATATACATATATTTCTCGAATAATTATTGTAAAATAGCAGCTTCCTTAAATTACAATGAACAAGTAGTTAGAAATAAGTACACAATTATTTACAAAATTTTTATTTCAATTCCATCAAAATACATGTACATCTTTATTCATAAATTCTAATTTGCAAAACATAATTAAGATTGTAAAATACATGGATCAGAAATCCATAAAATGAGATTTTATTTTGATATATTGAATCGCGGAAGTTGTAACTGGGCATTTCCTGAGATCCGTATTCGCGATTCGACGTGAAGCTTTCGAAACCTGTCAGGTGATATCAAATGCAAAAAGTAATATTGATAAATGCGCAAAGTGGCGTCGCATAAGCGTCAACATACCGTAGCTACATACATATGTGGGTACGCTAAAAATCGCAAAGGCGATGCGCCCCTGGCGGTCGGCCACGCAAATAATCCTCGCGGAAATAATTATCGCGATTTATGTTATTTGCAAATGTAAGGAGATTCATTAATGAGGACATGCCGGGTAGCGGCGATTAGGTTGATAAACGGCCGTTGTAACGTTTCTGGTTACACTTCGAGTGAATAGAAGTTACGTTCAAGTTGGGGTGAGTAACCAAAATGTTCATTCCCCCGTTCTTCAAAAGGGGGGCGGTGGCTCGACCAGTGTTTTTTATCGTTTCTCTAGAACACCTCACCCTGGAAATAACAATGGCCGGAGAATTCGAATATCAATGGATTTCGAGAATTTCATTTGAATTAGTTGTTTCGATAAGCGAGATAGACTTTTTCAAATACCTTCCGGTTTCTGCCATGGTAGGCATCGGTGTTGGTACCGCAGATTTCAACTTCTTCGAGAGTATATCATTGGGTGTTAGTATTCGGGACGAGGGTTTGAAGTTTATAAATTCCCATTCATACATATTTCAATGGTAGGAGTATGATATTTATTAGGAGTACGGTACTTCAGATCGATTTAATTTCTTCGCGTACGGTTACATTTACTTTCCATTTTCTTACTGTAAGATTTAATTTAATTGTAATCTCTATGACAGTTACTTGACATGTTATTTATTAATTGTAAAAAATATATGTTAAGAGCAAAGATGTTTAAGAGACATGATTTATTTTGTACAGAATGGACTTGGCAGAAACTATGAAAAACATTGTTGCCAAAGGTATGCAAACGGAGATGGGACCACCGGGCGGAGGTTCAGGTTATCCTGGCACACCAAGCAGCGCCGGTTATCTTACCGAGAAGATGTATATGTTATTACAAGCATATTTGCAAAATAAGAGCTGGAATCCCAGTATCGAGTTGTTACAATGTTTCTCAGAATTCAAGGATGCATCTATGATGCCAAGTGCTGCGTATTTGCAGTAAGAATATAATTTCTTCTCAGTAGTATTAGGTTTCTTTTTATAGGATTAGATTCATTTGAATATGTATATAAGTTCTTTGTAAAAAATATTATTGTCAAATAACTAATTTTGTAAAGTATGTATTTCATAATAGTAAGCAGCTTTCATATTTATGTTATATACTATATGTTTTCTAAATATAGAATGATGGCATCAAGAGTGGCATTGGACTCGCAAGGAAGATTAGTTCTTAGGGAAAATGGAAAAATATTGCTTCCCTATGAACATTTTGCGAATGCTGTGATGTTGAAACACATGAATGGTCCACACGGTTTGCACTTGGGCTTAGAAAGCACAGTGAGAGCCGTTATGGAATCATACACAATTGGAAGAGAATGTTTTGGTATGGAAAAAGAATTTATAATAGAAGTGGTACAAAGTTGCCCGAATCCTGCTTGTCGGTATTACAAAAATCAATTGGAATTGACCCAGAAAATGGGTCATATGGCACCAACATATATTCAGGACAACGAAGCTACAGCTTCACTCTTACGTTCGGGCTTTCCTCATAATACAGACTTTCAAACGGTAAATTGAACTATCTTCCGAATAATTCATTTCCAATAATGTTAGAACATAATAAAGTTTATTTCGGTGATTTTACATTTTAGACTTTAACTGGCGCTAATTCCAATACACACATGGGTGGAGGATCTGCAGCAGATTTATCAGAAATTAGAGGCGCCGGAAATCAAATGAATCTTCAACGTCCGCCGAGCCGTCCATCGCTAAATATTCCACATCGGCCTGTATCGCAAGAAAAAAAAGTACCCACTGGCAAGCAGCATTATGAATCTTTAGTACCTAATATTCCAATTTCTGACCATAAATTAACAGACTTTTTACGAACCAATCTGGATAACTTGGACAATCTCAATGGGCTTGGTTTAGGAAATTTACAAGGACTAGTAAACGCAAATAAAGATCTGCTGGCCTTGCACAGTGGAGCTTGGCCTTTGGAAAATGAGAAGGGATCTCGATCGTCCTCGAATTCTGAACGTAAGATTTATTATGGAATTTGACATTAATTTGATTCAAACGTGCACACTCGTATAAATCGAAATGACCATTAAATTTGTATTACTTTCAAGCCGATCAAGAGAAGATAGTACGAGTTTTTGCGGAAGTTCTGAAGAATATGGCAAGAATGAAAGCATGCGTTCGTCCAGCAATGTGCAAACCATACGGAAAACAGTCGGAAGCTCTGCAAAAAAGTAATAACAAACTTCGGTTTTACCGTGACTTTAAAATTTCTATCATTCTAATATAGGCTCCTTTCTCCAGTTAATTATAAGCCATGTAACACACTGGTATTACAAGCATTGCAAATATTAATTTTTCAATGATTTTTAGCAGCTTTTCATCGTAATTTTTTGTTTTTCCCATTGCATTAACAGTGACGTTTGCCTGTTGCAGCACTGGTTGACACGATTCAGCTTGTGCAGTCGCTGAGAAGTTTTATACCACCACCGCAAATTCCAATTTCGAGCAGAAAAAATGAAGATAAACATCGATTAGATCACACGGGTACTCCTTATCTCCCACCATTGTAAGTGTTCGTTGTTTATTAAATTATAAGCATCTCTTTGTTACATGACTAGGGGTATCGATTAAAGAGTTATACTTTTCATGCAGAAAGGCTGGTGGTTTAGAAGAATTGTGCGAGCAACGTAAGCTAGATTAAGCAATGTCTTCGCTTTAGAAGCGTCAGACCGGGTTTTGTCTTTGCGCTCTACGATGTTCTAGTCATGTGGTGTTTATGGGTTAGATGGGTGTTTTATTGTCTAAACAACCCGAAGGATTGCTCAAATGTTGTTGGCGTTTAGGACTTCAGAATATTAAGAGACAAAACGAGTCATGCGTGGACTGTGATAAACGTGGGTAGTGACAAAAAAAAAATTTATATGTAGTCAATCTAAACTCACACCGTTATTTTAGAGATTCATATTAGCTTTATTTCGTTGCTATGATTTTTATCTTGAGTCTTTATGATCTGCCTATGGGGCTTACTTAGAAATTGCGGTTGGGTAATTTTGAATTATCGGCCGTGAAACGAAGAATTTGCATACTCAAAGTATGCAGAATAAGTAGCATTTATATTTTACGTTACCTAATGATTTAATAACTCGCCATTTGTGTTCGAATGATTACCTGAATAACTATACGTTATAGAGATTCTTTATATTTTATGTAAGTAAATCCTGTGTGAGAGTGAAGAGTTATAATCAAAGGCAGGTAGCTTTGCATGAGTTTAAAATGATAATTCATGGACAAGTATCAATCGATATACGCCGACGAACGAGAACGATATGGGAAAAGAACTATAACTCTTATGTACGTGCTATCGGTAAACTTCGAATCGCTTAGTTCTTTTCGTACATTTCAAACGTTCATCGTAACTTAAATTATAGTCTTTATTTAAATAATTCATGCCCCAAGGAAGTTACGTACGTAGTTACTGCATGCAAATTATCGATTCGTGTGCAAATGTTTTTCTTCAAAGTTACATTTTATGAATTATTATTTATTTTTAATAATAGATTGAACATATATCATTGTTACGCCTAGTATTATTCACTAATAAATTACACTAAAAGGTGTTAGAGCTTGCAATACTTTATAAGCTCCATGGGCAGTATATGCGGTGTGCACGTAAAAATGATTGGTCAATTCATAGATATTTTTCAACAAAGAAATTATTTCCTTAGTATATACATATAAAATAAAGGTTACGTTAGGAAATTTTTCAAATGTGATTTGCACTGACGCTCAAAATTTTCTCACTGTGCACTGATACTACTTAGAAACGTTTTTACTCTCGCACAGCCATTGGGGGGTGCGATATTAAAGGGAATACTTTGACTTACATTGATTAATGCCTCTTGAAGGAATGTATTTTACATTGGTTGCAGCAGAGGTGAATTCGTTTCCGGCTCGGTTGTTATACGCATATCTGCGATGGTAATGTTTCCTTCTTTCTCTATAACGTCAAGTTACGAGCATTCGTTTCTGAATGTAAACGATAAATTTCCGTGTCGAATGTGTGGTGTCCACGAATGCGTGAATATTATTTGTACGTGTATTCGTTGAATGTAAAATTTCGGCTATAAAATAGCAAAATTTTATACGAATGTATACGCGCGCGAGCGTGTGTGTATGAGTGTGGTACAGATCTTTCTATAGATGTGTATATTATACACGTGTATATTTATTTACTACATATGCAGCGAATATATCGATTAATTGTTAACAGGGCTCATATCTTCGCGATATCGTAAGTCCCGCTTCACTTTTAATACTTCTCTTTCGTTTTTCTAGCTACGCATCTTCTTCGAGCGTGATTAGCGCATATTAATATTTATACTACGTTATTAAGAAAAATATATTTATTTAGTTATTCCTTCAAATGTATTTGGTATATCGATGTTCAGTTGTGCATGTAAAAGTATTATCTTGATGATCGTGGAAGTTTGAGCCTTGTCTATCGTGTTTTCGTTGACTGATACATTTTTTAAAGTTACATTACAGCTGCTACAATTGTCATCTCCAGTAATTAACGATAATTACTTGTTATACACCAAAGTGTATTTCTAATAACTAAATGGACTTATTTCTTATAGTAGTTATATAAAACTAACGCAAACGTACCGACACCGTTTGTCTTGCTGTCGAAGTATCGACGTAACTAAGCATATCCATGACTAAGTCGTCACATCTATGCCAAATAGAAAAGAGGAGAGCACGGAAACTGAGTCTGATATAAACGTACAAAAAAACCAGTGTTTTTAAGACGAAACAAAAGAAAAAGAAAAAGATAATACATACACATGGTACGATCGCGCGCGAATTACTCAGAATACATTTCCGTATTAAAATGCTCTCGCGCCATATTTATACCGTAAACCATGTACAGGTTTCCGCACTGACTTTGACAGTAAGATGATTGTAAAATGCGCACTCTCGTTGATCCACCATTTAAGAGTGGTCAACTTTAATGATATCATACACCAATACTACCGCTGTGTCTGCACATTAAACTCGTTGTCGCTTGCCAGTATTGCTCTTCTGTATTCTCGCATAATTCTAATTCATGACAGCAATCATTAAAAGTTTTTACAAGTGTGATTATCCTGTAATTTATTATTATCTTCAGCTTGCCGGTTGTGCATCCTACAACATTCTTTTTACATGAGATTCTAAAAACAATTTTATACAGAAAATTCGCAGGGTAGCGTACTAGGGGATTCAGCTTCGAGAACGAAAATCACATCGTCGAGGAAGTAGTAAGCTTGACCGAGATCACCCTCGCAAAGGTATGGTAGTTTGCTCCATGCGAGACATTTCAGACCCAACGGACCGAAAACTCTGTCGACGAGACTAGCGATTTGACCTTCGAGACCGTTTCCTTTGATCGGCAGGTATTCGGACGGCTTGTGATCACCCCTTTCTCCGACCTCGACGTATGGGCTAAAGGGAAGAACTAGGGCCACGATCAAACGACCACCAGGAGACAAAGACGCTCTGAAACGTCTCAACAGGGTGTTGGGTCGATCACAGCGGTCTAATAGATTCAGGCAAAGTATAACGTCGAACGGGCCACTGTCGTACCATCTCTCTACGTCGAGTACCCTACGGAAAATAAAAAAGAAATATCCTTTTTTAATAGGTTTCCAAACGTCAGACGCGATCGTGATAAAGGCGTTTTTTTTTCTTTCATCTTATTATTCTACAGGTTGATGCAAAATTCAGTGGACCATTTATAGAATCTCCTTTATCTGTTAAAAGTTCGCATTTATTCTTTAATAAGCAATAAATATACTTCTTGGTTTTGTAGATTATGTGGCTTTTCTTTGCAGCGCTGTTTAGGTGACCTTTAAGCCACCCTGTGTATCTGTGTGTTGGAAGATAGTCGTGAAGGCTATAATGCTTTAATTATTTTTACAGCTACATTTTTATTACGTAACGTTAACGTACATTAAATACAGAACGATCCTTAAAGTCATCTGGAGTTGATTAATTTTCAAAATCAAATGCAGTTAAACTAAACGAATTTTACAATGCAGAAATTGTTTTTATATTTTGCCAGAGCATTGTAAAAAAACACGTAAAGTCTTAATTCATTCTTTATTCATGGTACGCGTAGTACTCTACGCAGAGTATAAAATCGGGAAAGGCTTTAAAATCACTTAGCAATGGACGGATTTCTATAAAACATTATACGAGTTCATTGCACCCTACGGAGACTTATTTAAAGTTCGAGTAGCTTCAAAGCACCACTAACGTCTGTTCGTCTCGAGACGAGGCGATGGGGTGTAAAACCACCATAAACTTCTACTCCAATCAATTCGGTGCAATAAATTTGTTAGTGGCGCACAACGGTAGATTACGTTGTGATATAACATCATCGAGGAGAGAGTGATTATGTTCTTTCGAATGGAAAATTTATATTGAAAAGAAAGAAAAGTGATTTAATAGTAAATACAAAGTACGAAAAATCTTTGTTTCTTTTTTAAATTATATCTTCGCTCCAGTTGACTATAAGTGACTGTATTGTAAAGTTACGACTCACGGAACGCTAATACATTATTTTACATCATTTATTTCAGACCTGTTTGCTTCACAACTTCACCCTGACTTTGTTATTCTTTTGAAATCGTATAAAGCCACATTTTTAATTTACATATCCGCTTAAAAAATAAATGCAAGATACTTCGGAAATGTTTTCGTCAGGTAGTCATACTTTACATGCTTATTCTACTTACTGCGAGAATGAGTGCAAGTTAAAAGCACTTGTTACTTCCGATAGACTGTTTGGCAAATGTTTTTTGTTAAAAAATTGGGGACTCTTATTGTTGTTTATATACTTCCAGTCTTGCTCGCTACAGGAAATTACGTAACATCAAAATTATTTAATAAAAATTCTGTGCCTCACTTGTGGTATACACAGTATATCGATTTATTTATTTCATAGTTTTTACACTTATACTGCTACGGGTTTCTAATTAGCTATTTCTATTTCAACTGATAAAAATACTAAACGACCGAAAGAAATATCTTTGAAGCAGTTATTGGTACTAAAAAAATTTCAATGAAAAATTCTACGATGCGGCGAAAAAACATGCGCTAGTTTATTTATGTTTTACGTACATGAAGACAATATACATATTTACGGTATGCAAAATTTTGTTCGTAAAATAAAACGAAATTTCGTTATTATGCAATACTATGATTACTACGTTTCCTATTATTGTTAATGTCTAATAGAAAACAAATTCTATCGATACACTTTAGTTTCGATCTAACAGTCATTCTTATTATGCTCCGGAGCAAATACTAAGTAGTACTTAACTTGAAAAGGGAGCGTTTTCGGATTCTTATGAAATTCTCATCCTCATAGCAAGTAGAATAAGCACTTAAAGTTCGGCCATCTATTTCTGAAACATTCCGTACATAAGGGACGACGAATTAATACTTGCAGCCAAGATTTCAGAGCTTTATAATCCTTTCTGTAGCAATCTAATTATCATACATGGAAACACAGACATTTTTTAACAGGAAGTAGTTCAAACGGTAGGAATATATAGACAGTTGACTTACGTAAATTTCCTTTTTGCCAGAGCCCACCTCATCGGGGTTGATATGTCTGTAGCGTAAACTTTTTCAAAGAGATGAGCGATATGGCCAGTGGTAGCACCATCACCTGCCCCTAAATCTATCAGAGAATGCCATTGTCCGGAGAATCCACTTGCCTCCATTAACTTTTGGAATTGTTCGCAGGAGAAGACGTGCATGGAACCACGGCCGAGTAGTCTGCAATAAATATGACTATCGTAATCTAGCTGAGAACTCGGTGGAGGCGAGTAATAAATTGGTTTGTCGAGCTGATTTTTATTTAACACGTTTAACGCCACCGGTATGTCGCTAATTTTATAATTTTTACTGAAGCGAAAGTTTTTCTATTAGAATCACGTCTCTACAAGGCAGAAACCTTAAAGACCCAAATAGATGTATAGTCAACAGGACTTTACCTTTTTAACACGTTGAATGCCACCCGTATTCGCTAGTTTTCCTGTTTCTACTGAAGTGGGACTTTTTCTATTAAAATCGTATCTTTATAGCGCAAAATGTTAAAGGTAACAACAGTTGTATATTAGAAGCAGTACTTTACTTTTTTAATAGCAGCAGTTCAATATTGAATGTAGTAACGAATTCGTGTGTTCTATCGTTTTAAAGTCGTAAGAAATTTTACTGAATCGAATAGCGCCGGTCACCGGTGACCCCCGTAGCATTCAAAGTGTTAATGTTAATACCGAATGTATTTGAAAACTTGGAAATATTACGTTAAAATTGCAGGCGGAATGATACTAGAATTGTTTCGGATTGCGTTAGGAATTGTTAAATATGCATTAATTCGATCCTATCGGTAGCAGCAAGCCGATGAAACGGTACCACACGTTTTATCGTGCAGTGGAGGAAGTCAGCCACAAAGTTTCATGATCGATGAAAGGCAGCTGCATATAGAAATCGAATGTCTGGTATGTATCTTCCTGACGTGGGTTTTAGCTACCAGAATTCGTTGATGCCGTTTGAAAGGGCCTCTCGTTCGGTGCTGGCGGGACTCGGGAGGAAAAAGGGCGGGTTCATTTGAAAATACCAGCGCCGGCGCGACGCGACTCACGGCCGCGGCGATCCATCAATGCCGCGGAACGCGGGATTTTGATCGTGAATTCGGTTACCCCCGGCGTTATAAATAAGGCGATGGTGGTCCCGTGGTCCCCTTCTTCGAGGGGCCCACCTCGATTTTTCTCCCTCTCCTTCTCCTCGTTCAACCATGGCCGGTGCCATCAATTAACGAGCACCTCCTGGCCTCCATTGAATAATAAATAAAAATAAAAAGTAGAAGGAAGAAGAAGGAACAGGGGACAGAAGGAAGCATAGAAGGAGAACGGGCTGGAGATGTAGGAAGAGGTGAAGAGGGAACGCGCGTACCCGGTTGGTGCATTGTTCGTAGCATCCTCGAGTTTCTCTACCTTGTTCTTTCTTCTTTCTATGGATTCTGACAATTCTCTCTCTCTCTCTCTCTCTCCCTCTTTCTCTCAATTCTCCCTTATCTTCTTCCTTTTTCACCTTCACTGTCTCGCTTTTGTTTCCTGCTTCTCCGTATCGTCGTCTCCCTCTCGCCCACGTGCTCTCTCCTTCCTATACGTTCGCTCTCTCGTTTTTCGAGCTTGTTTCCATTGTCAGTCTCCAGAACCATCGTTGTTGCCCCCGCGCGGGCCCTTCTTGTCGCTGGCAGAGGCGATAGGGAAGAGGAGAGCGAGAGAAACGGAAAGAGAGAAGTGCCAAAGGTGGAGAACGAGGGAGAAGGAGCGAAATGGAAAGGGAGAGAAACGGGTAGAGGTACACACACGATATACACGCGTGCGGCTCACAAATCAGGCTTGCGGATCGTAGCGGCTTCGTCGGCGGCGCGAGCGACAATTAATTCACCGCTTTTGCTCTCGGCTCCTCTTCTTGGGTCCCATTGTGTATAGGTCCCCGTTCCTCTCCCTACCACTGGCTCATCGTTTCTCCCCCTTGAGTCGTTCAGGGGCCTACCGGTGCTTCCAACGTCGCCCTGTTTTATCGGGCGACTCCGATCCCTCTTCGCCTTTTTTGCTTTCCTCGGCTTCGTCCAGAGACCCCCTACCATTCGAAGCCGCGTCTTTAATTTCGGTCCTGGCGTCACGCGGTCTAGGGGATACCGGTACACCGGTCCAGCGTTGCCAGCTTTAAAATCATCCTCTCGTATCATTTACATTCTTTTTTCTTTCGAGAATCATTCTTACCCGTTTCTGGTCGGTGCAACGTTTGTTGTCGGCATTCTTTTTAATCATTTCGCTGCAAAGGCAGACTCGTAGATCCATGAATACGTACAGCGTGTATGCGCTGTCTCATAGATCCGTGGATATATATGGCATATGTACACGCTCTAGCAGATTCATCGATACGTTCGAAATGCGTATATATACGCTCTTACAGATCAGTCGATATATAGATATGGCGTATATGTACACTCTCACGGATCTATCTAGATTAACGAAAGGCGCTCTGATAGATCTCACAGAATTTTCTTAGTAATGCGCTTCAGTCGCAGTTTTGTTGCAAATCGTACAAACATCGCGCCGCAGCTTTCCTATAGCTTCTCGCTGGACCGCAGCGCAGTCAAAGTGTTGATAATTGAAAGTTTAGATGGGTCAGATAGGAGAGGGAAGATACGAATAGTTGCAACAGTATATATCTTTATTAAATTACGAAGCCGGTACATCCGTATCTTTGGCTACGCAATGAAAGTACATCGAAACGATCGATATCATCGTATTTAACGAGAGGAGAGGTGTAATGTCCAATTTTCCATGGATAAAACAAAGCACCGCTATTTCAAAGTTAGACACTGTAAGTGGCTGTGAGTTACTTTAAACGCTGACAGCTAGTCTACAAGCGATGCCAGCGTGGATAGGATAGTACCGGGTATACGTTCGATAAGGATCTTTTTCGAGCGGCTCGGACGATTATTTACAATTCCAGCGACCCGCTCGGTCCCGGGTGGTGCTTCAATTTTTGTCTCCCAACAGACGGCGCTGGCTCAGCTGGCTACGGCCTCGGCTTTTATCGGTGGGGGCCTCTCGCGGCCGCTCGTAAAATACCTCGAAGGGCGAGCGCGTAGTGTTAAAGAGGCGCTCGGAGGACCGTTTACCTAATAATAGCAATAATATGTAAATGCGATGCGTATCAAGCCGCCATCTAAAGAATCCACCCCGCTTCGGGCCTATTGTTTGCAAATCCTCGTTTCAACCGTGCTGCTCTCTGCTGGATTGCCATGGACCTCTCGATACACTTCTTTCTCTCTTTCTCCTTTTTCCCTGGCCCTCGTTCCCCTTTCGATACCGGCGCGCAAATAATCGAACGTATGTTGGCATTACAGAAACACACCTAACGACATCGGCACGAGGTGCGTCTCTGGGTGCATCCGTGATTTCCTAGTCGATATCTACCTTGCACACTTTAGCTGCGAAGCTGTGTGTTAGATATTTTTGCAGTTTTCGGGTTCAACTAATTATGCATTTTTAGACAGGTTTTGGTGTTTCGGTTAAGATAGAAATGATAGGAAATAATAAAAATGTAAGTTGTTGCTCAGTATTGTATGTTTGATCTTATGCTCGATACGCGCATGCCTATGCAAATGTGGTCATTTTAGGTATGCGAGATATCCGAATACTTTTTAAGATTAAACTAATTATGTAGGTCGAAAATAATAGTTAGAAGCAACGGAGATTCTTGCCGTATTTACACGTGCATCTTATAATGCAAAAATTACTTAACTGATCGCCAACTTTGCCGCTTGATATGCCTTTTTCAAAGTAGTTATTTGATATATTTAAGTAAGGCACATTTGAGTTGCTCAGAAGCCAAAGCTGTTAAGCCAATTGATTTGATATTTTCTGATCTTTGTAAATTTTAATAGAGTGAATTTTGTTCTATTAAAATTTACAAAAATCAGAAAATACAAAAAAATTGACTTAACCGCATTGGCTTCTGAGCTACTCAATTAAAGCCGGTAAATCCAGTGTTGAAAATATTGATGCCAATTTTCCAGAACATTTACTTGCATTTATTATCTCGGATACTTATATTCCTCCAGTACAAATACTTTCGTGGAGTCGTTAAAAAATAACCATGTTTCGTTACGGTAAAGTGACTTACGCCACTTTCAAAATAAACGGCGCAAATAATTCACGAAAGAAGACTCATTGTCAGTCCGGCTCGACGTAACTCGGGACTTGTCGAAGTGGTTTATTAAATTAAAATTTAATCTCAGGTTATCCAACAGATAACCATCGAGTCGGAGAACCGTAGCGGAATGGTGGCGATCCGGACTAACATCCGGTTCCCAATGTATTAACACGGTTACGCCGTGAAAGTAACAATGTGTTTATAGATGCAAACTTTGATTCAGCGTAAATCGCTTTAAAAGGTACATCGGCGCGGTACAATTATAATTTGATTGAATCTCGTCACGCTCGAGATTCTTTCCGTTCTGTACGCCATTACCATATTCACGTCGTTACATTCGAACGAGTGTAATTCTGTAATACAACGCGAGACTTTTCAGGGTACGCCCTGAATGGATTAATGAACCGAGTGACATGGGATCTGATTGGAGCAACACTTAAGGAATCTGTCCAGTCATCTTTACCTTCGTTTGTCGTTCTGAACGAGCAACGCGATATCCTGATCCTTTTGTTCCTTTTTTTCTCCCCCCTTCTATGTCATCCCTCTTTCTCCATCTTCGGACACGTTTCAAATCCTTCATTGCTCGAGATTGCTTTTCGAACTCGCTGAAGAACGGGCCTCATTGTTGCCTTAATCCTCTATCCATTAACGTGTCCTCGATGCATTCGAACTTTTAATACGTGTCGCGAAGTTTCCCAAACTTATTTTCGGATGGACACTTGACGTGGATATTGATTTTTTCATTTGTAACGTAGTCAGGAAGAGCGATGGGAGCTGGGGAGAGATAATGAACATGCGTGGATAAAAGTAGCTTGGATCGACAGTTTGATGAGTGTTGGTGAAATTGTGGTACTTTGATGAGAATTTTCGTCATATCTCGTATTTAACACGTTCAATGTCATCCGTATTTCGTTAGTTGCGTCATTTCTACCGAAGTGTTGCTTCTATTCGAATGAAGCCGTCGACAAGTTAAGTTCAGTTTTAGTAAGCTATTCGTTTGAATCGACTAATCGAGCACGTTAATTCTTGTTATTAAGAATCATGGCGGAGTAAAAGTCCTTGATACGTGACATTGAAATATATCCGAATTACCGATGCGACGGGGACGTATAGAACTGAAAAATTGTTCTTACGTATCTTATGCTATGCTCAACAAAACTTCCAGTTTCAGTCCAGTCAATTCGCGCGATATTACTTTTCCCGAGTGCACTCAATCAATGTCCGACAGACTGAAAAATGTATTTCGAATTGGTAGGAAGGAAAAGAAGGACCGAGGCACGAGACTGAAAAATTTCGTGGATCAGTTGCCAAGTTTCTTGAAAGAGCTCTTGGTGCGTTTACAAATTCAAATCCGCTGCGAAACTTTTAATCCATCGCTTAGTGCGCTCTATCGGGATGCTGCATGTTATGCACATTAATAATGGAACGAGTAGGAACACCGATTTTCTACTGAAATCTTCCTTGCCTCGTGAAATATCTTTTATGCGACAAATTAAGAATTCATGATACTTTTGCGTTAATGAAAATGCTAGCCAATTAACACTAACCGTATTTTACGAACTTATTTTTACCGCGGTAAGTTTTTGCACTTCGTAATAAACTTATCGGAGGAAAAAAATCTCAACTTTCGGATTTATAAAAGAAATTGGTCTCTGATTGTCGGAATGGCTTGGCGTCAATCTGCAAAACAAACTGACCCGCTGCCTGAACCCTGGTACGCCCTTATAACCCTAAAACTACCAAGGCGGTCATTTTGACCGGTTCTCAATTTTTTCAAAAAATTTCCGAAATTGACGGGGGAACCATGAAGTAGATATTCCACTTCTATCTTATAGAATCCAGATTACTTAATTGATCATCTGTTTCACCTTGAATTTTCTTTTTCGTTCTCTTTTAAGTAATTTGAATAATTTCTGGAAAAAATTGCGATCCGGTTACTTTGACAATCTTGACAGTTTTAGGGTTAAACGGTCTCAGTGAAGTTAGTGTTGTCTCGTTGCAGTTCTTTTCTAATTTCCTTTTTTCCTATCTTTCATTTCTCGCCCCTAACACGGGGTTCTACCGCCGGGTCATTTTGACCCATTTCGAACTTTGTGCGGGAAATTACAAAAATTGTTTACATTTTCTTCAAAATCATCTAATTTTGAAATTCTGTACATGGTATACCTACTGATTCGTGTCAGTAGAGTTAGGTATGTAAGAAAAATCGGTAAACGTAGTGTTAATTGCTACGATCATTTCATCCTGCACCTGGACTCCAATCCACCCAGGCCGCGATATTTCTTATTAATAAAGAAACGAGATTCGACTGATACGACATATAAATCCTACATCTCGGCCTCGAATCGATTGTCCTCATCGAAAGCTACCGAATAGAAAGAAAGCAACGGGACTGCGCGAAAGAAAGCGGGCGAGGAAAGAGTCAAGGGTCTTTCGTCCCGATATCATCGCTCCTCATCCACCCTACGGCTGTCTCTTCTATTCTCTCTCTTGCCACGATTATACAATTGACGTTGGCCCTTGGTGCGAGTGCGAGAGACAGACAGAAAAAGAACGGGAAGAAAGAGAAATAGATGGAGCATACACGCAAGAAAGAAGAACGATACGCTCGACACAGCGTATGCGCGGCTAGTGTGTACGCTTGCAGTGACAATGTAAAGAGAACCTTCGGCAAACTTCGGCCAACTTCGCCGATACTCGTCGTTCCTCGCACACGTCGATGGTGGGGGAAGAGAACGAGGGGGTGGGGGGTGAGCTTATTTCGCGAGGAGTTCGCGAAGTCTTTTGCAAAGGTGGGGAGGACAGAGTGGTGGGGGGATCGTCGGAGAAACAGAAAGAGGAAAAGGCGATGCCACGAGAAGGAAAATGATAGGAGAGAGAGGAAGCGAGAGATCGGAGGCAGAGAGGGACGCTGTCTATTTAGCATTCCCCTACCGGTGCGACGAGGTCTCGTTAGCCGGCTTTTCTCTCCTTCTCTGAACGTCGTTCCTTCGGCTCTAGCGCACGAAGTGCGCGGGTGTGAGAGATTCGGGAAGCACGAGAGAGCGCCAGAGGGGAGAGGGAGAGAAAGCGTGTGACGGAGAGGAACAGAGAGGGAGGGAGAGACGGCGAGAAAGAGAAGAGAAGAAGGGGAGGTGGACGTCACTCGATGCTAGGGATGCTGGGTAGGCGTGGACCATGGACCACCCTGTCCATGAGTTCTGGAGGGGAGGCCACGCCACTGGTCTCGGTGGTGGCGGACAGGTGAATAGGGGAGGGAGGGTGGAAAGGGAGTAGCTGCGGACAATAATTATTATTATACACGACGGAGTTTTGCAAATGCTGTCCACCGAAGGGAAAGGAGGAAAACGGTGAGGGAGCCAGGGGGTGGTGAACGCTGGTGCCCGTTATTTCGCCTGGGTACGCGAAGAGTTAAGTAGGGTGGGGAAGTTGCTTGCCAGAGGGGGTGGGGAAGGATTCTTAAACGGGATCGTTATGCGAGACTTTCGCATACTCTCTTCCCTACCTCGGCCTTCTACTTTCCTCTTTCATTTCCTCGTTCAACATCCATTTTTTCTCCTTTCATCCCCCTCCCGTGACAGTCTCGAGCCTCGTTTCACCCTCTGCGAAACGTTATCTGTTTCTCTTGTTCTCCTATTCGCGGCGCAAGTGTGTACGTGGAGAGTCGAGGGTGTTACACGTGCGATGTGTGCGCCTGTATGATCTCTCAGGAACTTGGTCCACACGTCGCATATCGGCTCGAACCAATTCAACCCCTACGTTGTCCTCTGAGTTCTTATCAAATGGGCGTGAGTGAAGGAATCGCGACGAACGTTCCGTCAATATTCGAACCCTCGAATTTCCTTTCTCTTTCTCACTCAGCTCAGGGTATTCCGGCGGCAGGCTATTGTTCCCGGTGGCGTGAATTCTTTAACTTGGGATTGTACGACGATAAATTAGGATTTTAAGGTTTAAGGTTTTGGATGCATCTGGGCGAATTTAGATGGACGGGGAAATATGATGTATCTTGATGTTCTTAACACTAGAACTACCAAACCAGTCAAAATGACTGGTGCACAATTTTTTCCAAAAATTCTCCAAGATTATAGGAGAGTCATAGAATAGATATTCTACGCCCATCTCATAAAACCTAAATTACCGTAATGATCATCTTTTCCACTTCTGAATTCCCCTTTTTTCAAAGTACTTTTTTAATATATTTAAATATAACAGATTTAACGCCGGTAGTTCTAGTGTTAATACTAAACGTACCGGCACTTTACATATGCCAATTCTTACCCTAAGGGGTCATTTGACTACTTGTGAAATAAACGTTGATTTTTCGGAAGAAATTCTTAATTTATTGAAGGAAATAATTCGCAACATAACTTCTGACTTCTAATACAATAATCAATTAATGATACTTTTCACATGTTACTGGTTTCTCCTTCGTGCACTTTCTGCGGACGAATTTTTTGCATATTATGTATTTTTTTTCATTTGACCCCGCTTGGCACGTTTAGTGTTAAGTGATAATGAAGAACGTGCGTGTCACAAAGAACGTGGAGAAAGAGAAAGTTTCAAAGTGATTGATGCAACGGCAATTACTAGAGAAATACACTCCTGTAGATGTCGGGGAAATTGTGAAGAAACGTTATCATTGCTTATCTCTTGTTTAAACGACACCTTGTCAATTTCTTTTTTACGTAGTGAACTGAACGTTTAACGCTAAAACTACCGCCGTTATATCTACTAAAATTTAGATTTACTGAATAAGTACTTTGGAAAAAGAAAAATCAAGAGGTGGAAAATATGATTAATTAACAAACTCAGGTTTTATAAGATAGAAGTGGAATATTTACTTCATGAGTTTTTAGCAAAAATTGGGAACCGGTCATTTTAATCGGCTTGGTAGGTTTAGTGTTAAAGTATAATGTTCTTTTGTACGAATAATTGCCGAGATTTTTTAAGTTTCCATTATTTAAATTTGAAAAGAGGAGAATTTACGCGATAAATAATATAGTAGCGGGAAATATTGAAGAGCTAATAAAATTTTCACCTGGCGCACGTAGCAGCCGGAGTTCTTAATTTCGCCGGAACTCGAAGGACATCGTCTGATTTTCAAAGCGGGTACTGTCCCGTGAGGGTAAAAGAAACACGAGGTGGACTATTCGCGAGGGAAATACACGCTTTTATAACTCGTTTCTTCGTAGCTCCAGCCACGGTAAATCCCCTCTTCCACGGAGACATTTCTGAATTTTAGACGCTTTAAACACAGTGATTCAAGTACGATCCCTGAGCGTTGTTCAGCGATAAAAGACGGAGAACGAGACTCTTTTAAATTTACGAGACATACAGAAATTAAGAGGGCAAAGAAGTTTCATTGTACAATTTCATCACCTCTAGAAAGTTTTTTCTAAATTATTATTTAACATGACACAGTATCGATGATTCTAAACACACCTAAATCGATAGGCCCTAGGCAAAATTACTCCGATCCATTAATCCAAAGAAGTTCAATTTTCTAAAGAATAAGAAAATATTCGCAATAATTTGCGATCCACCGAAAGACATTACCGATAAACAATAATTTCATTCTATAAATTAAATAACACACAGAAGAATAATTTTTTTCTACACATACACGTATCAGGTCGGTCCTTAAATTCGTGTGAATTTTCTAATCTCCAATTGTTATACAAATATGAATTTTTTCCTACCTCCGTAACATCGAACGATGCAAAATAATCTCAAGATCTTTCATCGCCTTAGCTCACGTTTCCTTCGATCGCTGTTCATAAGGTCAATGTATCTTTCCCCTCCTGAACCTTCCATCCTATCGATTCGAGCGTATATAATAAGTAACATATCTTTTTCCAAGTGCAAGTTCCTCTCGAACGTGCGCAATGTATATAATAAGCGCAAGACTCCGTTTCCATGATATAACTCACTCCTACGATCGGCCGCGATACGTATACGTCAGTGGCGTTGCTACTCGGATGCAGCGGCATGTATTATGCACCAGGAGATGGTCAGTTGGCCGAGGCACGATGTTGTCGGGTCAAACGTGAAGTATCGTGTAAATATGCCATTTAAATGAATATTAATATGACGCATTCCATTATTCTACCCGCCCTTCCCTCAGGGGCCAGATTCGGACTCGGGGAGTGGCTGATCCGATCTGGCACGGGCCTAGCAAACCCGAGGTGCCCTAGCTATTGAGTTCCTCAGGACTTGCCAGTCTCTGGCGGGACGAGATGTAGCGATCTCGAGGTATCCGAGCTAAAGTAAATGGGTGTTTTCGCGTAAACACCGGGACGTAACGTCCAGAGCTTCCCCGTGGGTACAGTCCCAGAGCGGACCTATATATTTTATAGACTACCGATCCGGGTTCGTAGCTAATTCGTCTTTCTACTCAAATTTTCTTCATTCTCTCTTCACTCATTTATTATATCTGAATATAATAGGTTTAACGCTGGTTCTTCTATCGCCAACGCGGTGAAACGCCCTCGTATTTTGCCAGTCTCATCATTGTCACTCAAGTGAAACTGTGTCTATTCAAATTTTCTTCGACACCTGATTCCTCTTCCTGCAAGCTACTCATTTAATATATCTAAATATAATAGATTTAACGCCGGTACTTCTATAGCTAACGCGTTGAAAATCACTCGTATTTCGCTAGTCTCATCATTGCCACTCAAGTGAAACTGTGCCTATTCTTTTCTTCGCCACCTGATTCCCCTTCCTTCAAGCTACTCATTTAATATATTTAAATATAATAGATTTAACGCCGGTTCTTCTATCGCTAACGCGTTTAAAATCACCCCTATTTCCCTAGTCTCATCATTGCTACTCAAATGAAGCTGTGTATACTTAAAATTTTCTTCGACACCTGATTCCCCTTCCTTCAAGCTACTCTTGTAATATATCTAAATATAATAGATTTAACGCCGGTTCTTCTATAGCTAACGCGTTGAAAAACACTCGTATTTCGCTAGTCTCATCATTGCTACTCAAGTGAAATTGTTTCTATTCTTTTCTTCGCCACCTGATTCCCCTTTCTTCAAGCTACTCATTTAATATATCTAAATATATTAGATTTACCGCCGGTACTTCTACCGCTAACACGTTGAAAATCACGCCTATTTCCCTAGTCTCATCATTGCTGCTCAAATGAAACTGTGTCTATTCAAATTTTCTTCGTCCCCTGATTCTCCTTCCTTCAAGCTACTCATTTAATACAACTAAATATAACACACCCAACACCTACTCATCTATCGTTGACGCTACAAAAATGTATCCAAATCCATCTTTCCCCCAATGTAACTCTTTTGATCGGGTGCAACGCAGGCAGAGGTCGGTGCAACGGTATGCATCATGCGCTACATACCAAGAGACAGAGGCCAGTCGGATGAGCGGAGAGTTGTGCGCTCTTCGCTTTCAGGCTCAGAATCAGGCGAGTAGCGAGAGATACATAGATACATACAAACGCGCGGAATCAACGAAGGCTTACGTTCGTTAGGGCGAATCCACATGTTAGCGAAGAGATCGCGCCAAGCGCGGCAAGTTTTTATTCCGGCGCTTAAAGCCCGCTCCGATTGGCCGGCAGGCCTCATATCGTTCGATTTATGTGGCCGTGATGCGGGACACCGCGACTCTACGAATACCCGCGACACCCGTGCATATGCAATTCGCAGGGTTGCATTGGAGAGCCGGCAGAGCCATTCCTATATGGCTGTGCCGCGAGCGGCTGCTGTTGTGTTCTCTTCTCTGTCCCATGGAAATACCGGTTTATACTGATATATATGAAGATGCGTTCGTCACGGTGTACCAACGATACTTAAGACGGTGTCGCAGGAGGACGGTGTATTCTTTTTGCGACTTGAATTTGTTATTTATTTTCGCGTATACCTAACGTCCGCTGACTTTCGGCACGGTCAGATTTCGAATGGAACTTAGGGGTTGGATATTTCGTCAGGAATCAAAGATAGGTGGAAGAGAGCGATGGTGAGGAAGGAGGTAAAGGGTAGAACTTGCAATCAGGGGGCTAGGCTTTAAATTCTCCCTCGTCATCTTTGGGAAGCTTTTTTTTAATTGTTTTCTTAATATATGATAGTCTCGGAGGTTCTGTAGCCATCTGAAATCTAAGACAGAAGGTTCTAGGCGGAATGACCGTAGGAATTAAAAGCAAAGAAATATGAAAGAAAGATATGGATAGAATAGAAGTTTAACAAAAGAATGAGAGTCGATAAAATAAATTAGTGGCAAGTCGATACGCGATAAAAGTACTTTGTCCCAGTTGATGCATCAGGCGCAGATATTTTTTGAAACGGTGGAGGGAAATTGTCAGGAATGATTACTTTCAACGGGGTAACACTTTCCGATAATTCTTCTCGCATGTTCCTTTCAAAACGTGTAACATAATTTATAATGATCTTATCTTTGTTATAAGAAAATTGGATACTGAAAATCACACTGAACTTAGCATTGTTATTTATGATAAGAAGGAACAATCCACCAGGGGAGAATGTTGGGTTTGAGCGAGAATGTTTCATTATTAATTATGACGCATCGCGTGCACCGTGAGGGTGAATTTTAAAAACCCTTCTGCCAATTGCGACTCGATCGGGTTTTATCTCCCCGCTAGTATGACATTTTCAGAGGGAAACGCATAATATGGGAGTAACGAGGCTCGTTACTGCCTCACCAGTAGGGTGCTATCAACTATTGTTATCCCTCGTCTCTCCTCGTACGAGCGCAATATGGTTGTGCGAATATGAGAAACCTCAAAGTTATTCCACGATAATTCGCAGTTAGTATATATTCTGCTTGTTACTGCGCCATTTCCGCAAGGAAACAATGTAGTTTCTTTATGCACAGATATTAAATTACTCTGCCTCCTTAATTTTTCATGTCACAAGGGTGAGACTTGAGAAGAAAACAGATGTTTAAGGAGTTTCCACGATGCATTGCAACCCTTTCGTTCGTGTGCCCTCGTGCATAATTACAATTACGATTTATCGCACATGTTTCCATTAGCCGATAATAGCACAATTGAATCGACTTCCTTGTAAAACGGGTAGGGCAAAATGCCCGTTGCGAAAGTACTTCCTGTTGGTTTCATCTGAATTTACAATGCAAATTTTAATTATTAAATTCTGAAATACATTTTTTCAATATTCGCGATTCTTAAGACGGTGCGATTGCACAATAACGATGCTTGCTTTTGAGAAAACGGCAACTATATTTCCAATTAGAATTACGTTATTTACAATTTGAGAAAGATAAGTAAACAAATATTAAGAATTTAGAAAAATAGAAGCACGGATGTATCTAATATCGCCTCAAAGTCACAAGGACCAGCGAAGAATTAATACCACGGAAATAATTTTATCGTATCTCATCCCACTTTTTTAATTCAAAGCTTTTCAACAAAAATCCAAATTATTCGTTTCATTTACCGTCCCACGAGTGCAACTCGTTATCGAACAGCAAGGAATTAATCAACGTAACAGCAGGCTCAATGCCACCCCGAAGGATTTTCTCTACGCGCAAGTTTCTTTTCCAACGTCCAACCCCCAAGCCGTCCTCTAACTCTTCCACCGTCGCGTCTTCCTTTTGTTTCACTTTCTCCAGCATCCTCGGATTGGTCCGCCGAGACGGCGTTGGCTCGTTGGTCAGTAATTATCATTAGCGCGTTTGCGCGCCCGGAACGCGCAGGGTGGCTTTCCTTCCGATTGGCAACCCTCTCTCGTAATTAATCGGAGGGCGCAGGCGCGAATTCTCGCGTCTAATGGAAAAGCGTGTGGGCGCCGCCTCGTCAGCCCCTCGAAAACACCGAGATTTCTGGCTTTCCCTGTGCCTCCGCTATGACCAGTAATTATAACGGAGGGGCGGTGCCGAGAATCGATGTGCAACGCGGAGAAACCACCCTCGCACGGTGGTACCGCGAGTTTGCGCCGTACTAATTGATCGTTAGGTCGTTTGACCCCTTGCTCTACAATGACGAGTGACACTGGCGGCGTAGAAGTTGGAATACAACATTTTTTAATGTTCTAGAGACTGTATAGCTGCAATACAACATTTTTTAAAGTTCTAGAGACTGTATAGCTGCAATAATTAGAAGTATGTCGTACCATAGAATTGTTTTCGTGGTATCGGTTTTATTTTAGAGCATATGATATACGAAAAACCACCCTCGCGCGGTGGTACCGCGAGTTTGCGCCGTACTAATTAATCGTTAGCATAGTTAACTCCTTGCTCTATAATAACGAGTGACACTGGCGGCGTAGAAGTTGGAATACAAATTTTTTTAATATTCTAGAGACTGTATAGTTGCAATAATTAGCAGTATGTGGTAACATAGAATTGTTTTTCTGGTATCGGTTTTATTTTGGGGCATATGATATAGGAAAAACCACCCTCGCACGGTGGTACCGCGAGTTTGCGCCGTACTAATTGATCATTAGCACAGTTAACTCCTTGCTCTATAATAACGAGTGACACTGGCGGCGTAAAAGTTGGAATACAGTAATTTGGAATTTTCTGAAAATTGTCGAGTTGAAATAATTAGCACTGTGCAGTACCACAGAATTGTTTTTCTGTTATCGGTTTTGATTTGGAGTAGATGATATAGAAGAAACGATTACTAATTTTTTATTTTTATAAATATTTTATGACAGACGGTAACATTAATACACCTTAGCATTGTATGATAGTGAAATGCGTTTGAGCAGGCAATTGTTTAAATTTTTTATTTGTGAGCTATTGGTTTTTATAATTACCATGTGACTTATGGGCCACCCTGTTATTATTACGTCTTTTTCTGTCTCAAACAGAGACTTAGGTTTTTTTAATATACAGCTGCTAGTCGATGACACAGGACTACGTCTTTTTATATTTAAAGACGGGAGCAGAGAATGTAGCGCCACGTCTTTTTATGTTAAAGGTGGCAGCCGATGATACTGTTCTGTCTCTTGCATGTGCAAGAATGGGAGCAGAGAATGTAATTCTACAACTTTTTGTGTTTAAAGGTACAAATCTGTAACGGCGTACTACGTAAATTGCCACAACATTTGACATGTTAATTATGTAGCAGTAAAGCAGCAATTCCACTACATTCTTGCTAATGTTCTATTTTTTTAATTTCGAGTCACAAATAAAAATATTAGTGCATCGACATTGGAAAGCAATAAGTTGCTGCTAAATTTGATAACTTATAATCAGCGGGAAATTATGATCTCTTTAAAACAAAATATGAATAAATTACGGTCCATCTGTTAAGCTCAATCTAGCCACAAAGTGTTTAAGATAATTTGAATAACGTAGCAACTACAATATTTGTATTTAATTGCACATAGGCCATCATTTATTCGCAGGAAATCGTTTAAGTTTAATTCTTCTCCTTTGTTTCGACCGCGTAAGTGGAAGGTCGTAGACAATGAATTACCATTAAAATTAGGAAGAACATTATACTACGCTTTCATGCGACGAGCAACACTAAGCTCACGCTAATTCCTTCCTGGCACCATCTGCTTCCCGATCGCTTCCGGAAAATTACCGATTCAGTCACCGATAATTACGAAAATGCTTGGCCCGCTTCCCGCGCATTACCGGCCCACGTGGCTTCTGTTCGCTCATTAAAATCGTATTTGCCTTGCAGTGTGTAAACACAACATAAGTATTCGTGCGACTGCATTTGTGTGTCAGGTTAGCGATAGATACGAGCAAACAGTCTTGACAAACAATTGGAAGGATATTAACCCCTTGCCCTGCGAGATCTTTTGTGATTGCGTACGCGATACCTCAGAATTAATTCCTGAAATAAAACTTTTCCATTGATTTCTGATACACCGTATAATTTAAAGCAATATTAATAGTATAAAAATAATTGGACTGTCTCGTAACCCAGCGATATTTTCAAATTAATAGTTTTTGGTAAACTTCAAAATTTCCTATTCTATTTACTGTGCCACGAGTGTCACTCGTTTGTTGTAGGGCAAGGGGTTAATAAAGGTGCAGGGTTTATGGTGGATAAGGAAGTGAAGTCTCGAACTTTCAGCCGAAAAAATAGTTTTATATTATACTCATATATTGGCCTGATATATTCTATAATAAAAAATTGGCTTTGAATCAGTATATTCACTCGTGATACGGTAAATTGAATAGGAAATTTTCAAGTTTTGCAAAATCGATCAAATTGGAAATATCAGTGAGATGTGACACGATAACATTATTTCTATAATGTGAAGATTACCTTAAATTATACGATATGTCAGGAATCACTGATCGATTTTTATTTTGTCAATTTAATTCTGAATTATTGCGAAGGCAGCCACGAAAGAAATCGCAAGGCAAGGGGTTAAAAAAAATTGCTAGCACTGATAGTGATTTCTGGGGCTATAGGTCAAGAAGTGAAGGCTCGGACTCGCAATCAGTAGGTTTAAATTAAAATTATCCGTCACGTTTGTAAAATTTTACCTAAATTACCATTTAATGCACGTTAGCCCCGGTATTTGAAACATATCTAACACACTAGGTACTAAGTGAAATGATTATAGTGGTTTGAGACCAAAAAATACAAGATAAAATTTTGGTAGAATATTCTTAATGTAATTTGTTGTTTTATGGGAGCAACGATCAACACGGCGACAATCCGTTGCATACGAATGCGAATGAAAGGTCAAGCAAGGTCAACCAACGTGTTGCTCTCGTATAGCAGTAATTGTATCTTTGGTTTAGCTCAACACGAATTTCCCACACATTTATCCGCAAGTACCGAGGTAAATGTGCGGTGTTGGGCTCTGCAAAAATATAATTATTGTTATGTAGGAGTAACCAGTCGCTCGATCTTGCACCCACATGCTCGTATAAGGAGTTACCATGGCTTGGTTGCTGTACTCTCATGTAGCAATAATTATATTCTTCAGGTCTCAACATCCATCTTCCGCGGATTTACCTGTGAGCACTCTTAATGACCATTTCGCAGATGGAAATGTTGTCCGAGGAAAGTGAGGGCGAAGCATAACAAATATGAAAGTTCTAATTATAGTCATATTCTTGGACTTGTAAGTTATTTATAAAGTTGCCTCATCATAATTCAATGCACTGACCTGTTCGTCAGAAAAATACAAAACAAATAATAGTTCAAATTCTCCATCGACTCTCGGAAACTTGTCCCAAATTAATAGAAATATTTTATAGCGTAGTGTTCGTGTTTTTGAAACACACCAAAAATAAGAGATCCTTCAAGAAATACCAGTTGACTTCCAAAAGGTATAAAACAGTCAAGTGTTTTAAAATGGAGCCAAAAATATTGACGAGAAAATTTGCCATTAACACGTTGAATGTCACGGGGGTCACCGGTGATCGGCGCTATTGAATTCAATGACTTCAGATGACTTTTAAATTGTATATATCTACGAATTTGTTAATTCAGTGAATATTTACGCGTTGGTCTCAAAAAAGTAAAGTCCTCCTGTCTATAAATCTCTTTTTGTCTTTAAAGTTTCTGCTTTGTAGAGATGCAATTTTAATAGAAAAATAAGAGATCCTTGACGAAATACCAGTTGATTTCAAAAAGATACAAAACAGTCAAGTGTTTTAAAATGGAGAAAAATATTGTCGAGGAAATTTGCCATTAACACGTTGAATGTCACGGGGGTCACCGGTGATCGGCGCTACTGAATTCAATGAAATATCATATGACTTTGAAATTGTAATATTTACGAATTTCCTAATACATTCAATATTTAAATATTGTCATTAAAAGGATAAAGTCCTGCTGATTATATAACTACTTGTGTCTTTAAGGCATCTGCCTTGTAAAGATGCGATTTTAATAGAGTAAGTTTCACTTCGATAGAAATGAAGAAACTAGCGAAATACCGATGGCATTCGACGTGTTAAAACGATCACTCGAATACACCAGCCATCATGTTTTCTTGAACGTACCAAAAGTCTCTCAAAACCGCCGCTAAACGAGAAGGGAATCGAAGCTGGGGGTCTGGTCACCCTTTGGAAGTCAGTTCTAGAAGGACAGAGGGGAGGTCGAAGAGGAGACACGGAGGTAACAGGTGGCGCGCGGAACTAAACACCCCCTTCCCTTGATCGTCTTCCTTTGCCAGGTACTCACAAACACTCCTGAGCACCATACACGATTGGGCCCGAGACAAAAACTAGCTACTGCCTTCGTTCGACTCTGAAGCTCGATAGAAACGGCCTTCTCTTGTCGGCCCGACGTCGTTACGTTCAGCGCGTCATTATTTTTCACCCTCTTACTTACTTACTTAGTATCGATCAGCACACCTCTGTGTTTATAGACACACATTACACCTAAACCCTCTTTTCTTACTTTTTCACTTTAACTGCTGTGGTTATTTCGCCTAGAACCCTCCCTGGTAGGTTTAGAATCACCGGGACTATGATAAATTAAATGATAATTTAGAAATTCTTTTTTAGAGGTGGCGGGGAATTTGAATTCAGGCACGCAGATCGCGATCGTTGCTGGTAAATTTTTTACAATCTATACAATGTAAATATACTGATTTACAGCTCGTTTTTTATTATAAAATATATTAGGTTAATGTACAAATATATTATAACAGTATATTTTCGGCTAAGTTTGATTCTTTGATACTGAAACTATCGGAGTATTGTTAGATATACTGAGCAAGTAATTTAGAAAAAGAGAAATCAGGAGGGAAAAAGATTATCAATTAGGTGATTTAGATTTTGTGTTAGAAGTGAATATTTAATTCATGGTTCCCCTATCGGTTTCGGGAGTTTAAGAAAAAAATTGGGAACTGATGATCTTCGTCGCCTTGGTAGCTTTATTGTAAAGACCTTTTCTATCACAGTTTCCTGTTAAACCTCTTTTTATGCAAATTTGGAGTCAGGACGTACATTGAGTTCGTCATTTTACCAAGTCTTAACACTGAAATATAGAATATTGATGTCTTCGGATAAGGGAAATTCAACGTCAAAATGCAGCACCGGTAATCGGCGTCCAAAATGAAAGTCAGCGTGTTAAAAGACCAAAATAAAATATAATTTTGGCAATGATTAAATCCACTACAACTACTTATCTCATTGCACTCAAAAAGTAATTCGTATCGCATAAGACATCATCGACACGATAACAATAATCTTGCCGATAGTCAAAGCGCAAAACTCGTGTCATCGTCATCGCTTAAATTGGAAAGCGAACGAAGAATATTGCAATCGTAAAGATCCTTTCTATCTTATCGCGACGTGCACTTCGCAAATACAATCACATAATACAATGCTCAGCAAATAATACAAGCAAATACAGTGAATATATGAAAATAAAAGGGAAGAAGCCAACAAAAGGGTTGAATTACACGTGCGATACGCGGCTTTCCATGGTTACTGAAGATCTCAAACGTGGCAGGATAACCACAGCGAAACGCCGCCCCGAGATTTCATACAATGGTATTAGAAACAGAAATGGTAATAGTCAGGGTGCAATTATTTCGCGTTCCGCGAAGCAAACGCCCCTAACAACCGAATTTGCATCGAGATACAATCGAACAAGCATGGAAATAACAGAAAGGCGCGGCTAAAGGAGAACATTTCCGGCCGGCAATTAGAAGTAATAACCATTCGACAGCGAGGTACCAATCACTGTTAATTGACATCAGGAGCTGCGAAAGGATTCGTACGCGAACACCTGCCCATTTACCGAAAATTGCGCGCAATTTGGCCGAAAATAAAATGCAAGATGGCGTGGAAGATCCGAAAAGGCTAAAGTCGAGGCCCTCGCCGAGAGCGGATACACGCTTCGACCGGCTGATTTTCTTTCGTTTCTCCTTCGTCATTTCTTCTTTTTTTTTTATCTCTTTCTCATTCTCTCTCTCCTCTTCTTTTTACCGGGAACATCTCTCCGCTGCCTCTCGGTCTCCTTCTATCCCTCTGACCGCCGGGAACCGATGGAGGACATCTCGGCCGCTAATTATGATTAATTTGTGAGACGAGTGAGCGGACCTCGAGACCCAGGAGCTACCAAGATGTAGAGGATCGGGTACGGAGGAACGTAATTAATATTCTCAGCGGGAGTGTGTTGTAACGTGACGGGAACGTCACCCAGGTGACTCCTTCGTCGTTCTTCTCTTCCTAATTTGGATCTTTTCGTTCTTTTCGCCGTAAGATCACCGTGAATGCGCGCAATAATGCCGCGGACGATGATTGCTAATTGCTATTTAAGTCGGAGCAAGTCACCGTGCTTATTACTTTGTCCCGAACTTTTTTAATCTTACTGTACATTTAATTTCCATGTTTTGTATATCGAATTCCTCAGAAATCACTTTGCCACTTGAGGCATCGGTGTCATTGTATTTCGTGATTATGAATATTACTTTAACACGTTGAACGCCTTGGGGGTCACCGTTGACCGGCGCCCTTAAATTCAATGAAATTTCATGTGACCTTTAAATTGTAATATTTCCGAATTTTCTAATACATGCAATGTTTAAATATCGACATTAAAAAGGTAAAATCCTGCTGACTGTATATCTATTTGTGTCTTTAAGGTTTTTGCTTTGAAAGGACTTGATTTTAATAGAAAAGTTTTTGCTGCGGTAAAAAAGACGAAGCTAGCGAAATATCGGTGGCGTTCAACGTGTTAAAGGTGCACTTTATTTCATCGTAGAGAATGTAAAAAGTGGCGTTTTTATGTGCCAAATATGGTGCTTTTGTTGCAAATCAAGAATTTCATCGTGCAGGATGTCCCTGATTTTCCGCAATAGCCTGCGATGAATTCAGTAGCATCGGTAGGAACAAATGAGAAGAAGTAGATATTCTAAATACCTTTTCCAGTTGGTATCTTCATTTTTCTCGAAACCCTACCTTTCTAGATTATCAGAAGCAAAGAGGCTTTATTATTCCTTCGCTTTAGCATGCAATTTTATTTTTAATCCGTCACGCTACTTCAGCAATAAAATATCTTATTTTGTCGTCCGCAGCCATTGAAGGAATTTCAAGGGATTAAGTCGAAAATAAAAATAAATACTCGTCCGCTATTACGTCCGTGATGTTAAGTTCAATTAGATTCTCATCGGATCGACGCAGTAAAGTAAAGGTTGATATTGGTGAAGTTGGAAAATCATACACGATAAAAATGATCGGCTATTATCGAATTACGGCTGTTCGTACGCAGAAGGTTATCTTGATATTTCACGGCATTCTGCCAAGCGATAAGACGTTGCTATTTGGAACGCAGAATATTACGTTGCCTCTGTTGTACCTTTCTCTATCTCAAGTAATTTCTTCCTTAAATTTCGCAAAATCGCGAATTCCGCCGTATGCTTTCCGTATGAATTCGTTATTCGTATAAACAACTGCGGGGTATTATTCCCAAGTATTCCTACCATTGTGCCAGTTCGCAGTTAATCGATATGCATTTTATCCTTTATGGGAATTTAATATCTGTTTTCAAATGGAAACGACATTACGGATAAATGGAAATGTCGGATGTGTATTTATTAAGGGGAAATTTTTCATATCTTTTGTATTATCTTCACACCTTTCGCAGTTAAGTCGTCGCGATTCGAAGTGCTTTCCCAATTTCTTCTTAGCTGATTGCGAGTGAAATTAATTTGGAGAAAGTCATTAACGATATTTAGTTAAAAGTGTTAAGTAATTTGTAGCTTCAGAAAAAATTTAATTACAGTTTATCATTGCCTGTATAGACAGTTAGAGCTGAAAAATTGAGGTACAACCGTTGAAATATGATTAAACAAATAGTAATTTACAATGTATATATTAGGGGGACCGGAAAGTAATGTCGCTTCTCTAGATATTTTGCTCAGAAACCAATTGACTTTTATCGATCCGGCACTGAAAATTTGCACACTAGGCGACAAAAGGTTCTTGATAACGAGGGTGATTACATAATTCATTAAAAATAAAAACTTGTTACATATTTATTCGTCTGAATTTAATGTAAAAAACGACATTACTTTCCGGTCCCCCTAATACTAATTACTTTCTTTTACCGGTTTCTTTTCACTATAATTACCGGTTTTATTTCTATTATGTTTAGATGTACTTAATAAGTACTTGGGAAAAAGGGGAAGTTAAGAGGTAACGGTGATCAGTTAAGTATTATGCATTACCCTCTAATAAATAAATGATTATCTCTCGATATTCAAAAGTACCTCCGTCCACAAAGGGTTAACAAGTTAGCAATAACGCCCGAGCGTGTATTTTCCAACAAAAATATTTTTCGTATCGTTACAAACATCGAGATGACATTTTCCCTCGATTAAATTAATAGTCCAAAAACTTGCCGTCGCCTTCTGAAAATTGTAACGCGCAACGCAACATTCGCTAAGTTTCCCCGGCAGTGAATGGGTTAATTGCTCAATCCGCGGCGTGGAAGCAACGAAAAAACTTCCCTATCATTCTAATTCACGAAGCAACGACGTCGGAGGCGTTCCTGCTGGTAGCAGGAATAGCCGTGCAGGATTTTAATAAACGGTTCTCCGGTCAATCCCATATACACACCGTAGTGCGGAGGTGTTTCGCCTGGTAGCTGGCAGGACGACGCAGTCGGAGAGAGGTTAATCACCCGCGTTGGATTTTAATAAACGGTTCGGGGGGCAAACAAAGCTGGTCATCAATAACCATTCCTCTCTCTTTCCATCCCGATGGGGGCCCACCTCACGAGGAACCGACCGGACCACGGAGCAACCATGCCAGGGCCTTTGCCACCAGCTTGTCGAGGCTCATCGGACAGTGAGATAGGCGGAGATCGTATCTCCGTGGTTATTAATTAACTGGCGAGAAGGGAAAGCCTCCTTTCATCACCTTGCAAACGATCTGCCTTCGGCCGGCCTCGGCCTTGCCCTAGCGTATAGACAGCTCCAAATGGCCCAGGATATTTCTTAATACCTGAACTCTACTTGTTACCCCTTGTCGGGGTGAAAAGGTCGTGGACCTGTTTGCGACGTGCAACGATGGCAACTCGAGTGGGTATTGGATTGTCTGATAATTTGTCGAATGACGAGGATGCAGGGGGATGCAGAGGATGATGGTCGGGTTGGTCAAATGTGTTGGTACGATAAGTTTAGGTTGTTGGTGTTCGTTTCGAGGGAAGTTTTTATTCGGTGGTAGTAAATGTGGAGGCTGAAGTATGAGGAATCTTGCTTCGGGTGGATGTTAATGTAATTACTAATTATTTCTTGGAAAACGTCACACGTTCGGGGAAAGTGGAAAATGGCTATCGTTCAATTATGGCGAAATAGTAATTATCTTAGAGTAGACGAAGGGGTTGGAAGGAAATGGTTGCATCATTGGAAGTTAGGTAGACTTTATCGTTGCAAGTGTCGTTAGAACAAATTGTAATTTTATATTGAGTAGTTTCGTACGGTGATATAATTAACTGATATTAATTTTCACGTGTGTTATGTTCCTTTTAATGCTAAAACTACCGATGTTTTATCTATCAAACTTTAGATACACCGATTAAGTACTTTGGGAAAGGAGAAGTCAAGAGTTGAAAAAGATGATTGATTAAATAATTTAGGTTTTATAAGATAGGAGTAGAATATTTACTTCGTGGCTCCTCTATCAGTTTAGATAATTTTTAAAAAATAGTGGAAACCTTACCATCGTGAAAATGAAATATTCGAGAAATCCCTACATCAAAATTTTAGGATTCCACCGAAACCAAGTAACATTTATCCTTTATTTTCACTCATCCTCCCATATTTCATAAAATATTATAATACCTCGAATTTAGAATTATACAAAATTTCCTTTGCAATCTTATATTATCAAATTGGAAACTACCTATTGTTATAATCGTTTCCAGTGATATATTCAATTTTACGCGAACCACACAAGTAGTTTGAACGTTTGCGAGTTTTAATGGATCGTCGTCCGTGAAAGAAGCTGGGGATTCGATGCAAGCGAGTAACGATCTTTTAAATCGATTTTGCAAGAACTTACCCATTTATGGATGTGCGACTGATGAACCATGATAACGCGGACCTCGCCAAAGAATGCCAAGCCTGTAGCGGCAAGGAATCCGATCTTTCAGCGGATTTCATTAAAAATATTTCGGCGGTTTTGTCCGGTTGATCGTGACGAGGCCCAGCACCGAGGGGAATCCATAAGCGAAGCAAATCTTCTCGGATCTTGCTCGTATCCACGGTGTACCACTGCAACAAGTAATAAAATTATGTTAAAATCCCTGCCGAAGGTAGAAATACCATTCAACACGGAGAGCAACTTGTATTCTCACTGTTTCGATATTTTATTCGGACCATAATACTAGTTTGACCTCTAAATACGTAATTAAATTCATTAGTGAGGTGTGAAGGGGTTGAATAGGTATTACGGAGAGGCGAATATTTTTGAATAGACGGAAAATCAGCAGAATTGAGTTGCCAAAGTGATAGAAATATAATTATTGATATACGAACGAAGTAATATAAACTTGATTACTGGATAGCTGAGAAGATAGTTGCTGATGAAGTGACGGAAATTGAATCATTCAGTAGCCGTGGGTCACATTTGCTCGGTGAAAGGCGGATTAAGAAAAGATGCCTATTGTAGTTCAAAAGTAGATTCTTGTATATACAAATTTTTGGAACAAGTTTTGATCGATGATTTAGAATCAATTTAAACTGTGGCTTCTTCGGCGCAGTATTTGAAACGTGAAATAAAAGACGGAAGCTACACAAAAAGATGTAGTCTCGAAGAAACATCCGAAAGCTAAATCTCAGCGGAATATATAAAACATTTTAGTAACAACCACCGGTTACATTATACCTCGATCTACCGATCACACGTAAATTTACATTTTACGGTTTGCACAGCTCACGGCGAGGATTCATCAGCGGATATTTTCAATTTTATTGGCAATTATCGAGCAGAGAGGACCGCGTCCCCGTCAAATTTCGCGGTAGGTTAATGCGCAAAAATAACATCCATCGGGCCTTACGTTTCATTAACGTCCCGCAAGGTGTCGGGCAAAAAAGTGTTTCTCGCTTCATTATCGAAGGCACATATCGCGACATTAACGATATTCCACGGGGCCGGAGCGGTTTCGGTGGAGAACCGCAAAACAGTCCAAGAAGCAATTACGTTGACCGGTCCACACGGCCGGTACACGACAGATATCCGATTTCACCGTCAGCTTCCGAGAATGAGAACCAATTACGCGGCCCGGGGCATTAAGGAATCGATCTAATTTGCGCGCGGTGGTGGCTCTTAATGGCGAGAGCCGACCGATGAAATTATACGAAAATGTAATCAAGGCGCTTTTTGTCTCGTTTCGCTCCAAGGGCAGGGGCGTAATTAGGAATGCTTTTGCGCCTCGCGACGGGGGACACTTGTTGCTCTCTCCCCTTCTTTCCTTCTCTTTCTCTCCCCTGCACTCTTGGTCTCGTCTCCCTTTTCCTTTTCCTCTTCTGCAATCGGCCGTTTTCCTTTTTTTCCTTCCGTCTCTCTCTCTCTCGCTCTTCTATTTTTCTCCTCGTCTTCTCTGCTTTCTTTATTCGTCTGCCTGTCCCTCTTTCGAACTCGAGAGTCAAGGGAGCTCGGAAAGGGAGAAAAAAGAAGAAGGACGATGGCGAGGGAGAGGGGAAAAAAGGGCAGTCGAGAGATGGAAGGACCAGGCCACAGAAGGAGAGTAATTAACGCCGCGGTGCCCAGGTGCGCGGCCCTAAGAAGTCGTTTATGGATTGCTCGCCAGCCACGCCGTACGTGCCCATCAATTAGATTCTCTAATTAAAACAGTCTCTTCTCGGCTCTCCGGAATTAACTCTGCCGGTGCCCCGTAATATTCCGTCGACTCTGTCATCGTCGAACGGGCCCGAAACTGCTCGATTTTTTTAGGCCTCTTCGTAAATGACACAGTGTGCTCGTAGAAGAATTCTACGGCGATTCTTTGTAATTGTACGCTTTTTGGAAACACTTTCTTCTTGTTTCTTCCATCCGAAGTTAACGAGGGTTACAGCTTTGCTTTTCTTTATGCTTCGTGGGATATTAACCCTCTATGAGATCGTGTAACTTTGAAGTAACACAGGAGAAATTTAATATTTTATTCCTCAAAGTCAATTTTTTAACATTGTCAAATATTACAATTTAATTCTTAAAGATCATGACGTTCTTTACAACTCAATGTTTCACAGTCAAGTTAGATATATTATTTATAATAGTATTCTTATCATTTTCTAGTGTGCTATCGTGCAACTGATTTTCAGATACCACAGAAATTTCGGACTGTAGATGGTTATCACTAAACCTACCGACGTTATATTTACTAAAATTTAGATATACTGAACCAGTACTTTGGAAAAAGATGATTAATTAATTCATTTAGGTTTTATGAGATAAAGGGGAATATTTACTTCGTGGCTCCTCTATCAGTTTAGGTAATTTTTAGAAAAAATTGAGAACCGGTCATTTTGACCGGCTTGGTAGGTTTAGTGTTAACCCCTTGCCGTACGAGTGACTTTTCGCATGCGGTTAATTGGATAGGAAATTTGCAGGATTTGCAAAATCTATTAAATTGGAAATATTGACACGCGATACGATACAGTTATTTCTATAATATTAATGTTACGTTAACACTAGATTTACGGAACCCGCCAAATTGACGGGTTCCTACTTGTTTTATAAACATTTCTCAAATTAACAGAGAAGCTGTACAGTAGGTATTTCACGTGTATTTTATAATACAATAATTACTTAACGAATTATCAACTTTGACGCTTGATCCCTCTTTTTCCAAAGTCATTACTTAATATATTGCAATCTAACAGATTTCACGCCCGTAAGTCTAGTGTTAAATTATACGATATATCAAGAATCACTGATCAATTTTTATTTTACCAATTTAATTCTGAATTATTGCGGAGGGAGTCACAAAAGAAATCTTACGGCAAGGGGTTAATTTTTATTAGAAAATTTACGAGTTGCGAATTTTGGCAATCTTGGTGTACTATGTATATAATATAGTAATTGGATCAGTGTTAAATCCATTCGGCATTTATTCATGAAATTTGTCTACTATTTTACTTTTTAAAATGAGTTACTCCGTTGGTGCAACATCGCTCAAATAACTCGCACCTGCAGACAGGTCATCAAGAATTGAAGTAATTTCTTTCGACAAAAAAATAATTACCACGGTTCACTCCGAGCGTGAATACCCACGTTGTCTCAATTTAGTCATAAATTAAAAATCTTCCCCCCGTACCACATATTTTTCACTTCACCAAACTGCTTCCCCCCCATTCGAATTTCTCTCGATACTTTCTGAAATTCCCATACATACAAACAATACTCTCAAAAGAAGACACCATAAACAGAACGATACAGATCCGCCAAAGAATAAACCACATCCAAGACGCAAATTGATAACTCGAAGAAGTCTAATTACCATAAATGCAACGTAAGCAGTTCGATAGAATTCACGCCGTCCGCGAGACGCGAAAATCCAAGGGAGAGTAAAAAGGCGAGGCGAAGAAACGTCGAAAGAGATACAAAAGTTGTAGTATATACATCGTCAGAGTGAGTCGGCAAGCTTAATTATCGTTCTAATGAAATCTCGGATATTTTTTCGCGGGCAGAGAGGAGACGGTGCAGTGACAAAGAGGGGAAGAAAGGAGAAGAATCTGAAAAGCAGCAAAGCTCTGCACGTCGGGCAGAGGAGAGGGCAGGAAAGGGGACCGTACAATTTTAATTATGGCTGCCAGCGTGCGTCACTAATTGCAGGTAGCCGGCGTTCCCCCTCCGTCATCACACTTTCATTCGACTTTTTCTCGACTTTTTCTTAGCGAATTACAAATGGCTACCGACGTGGTCGCGCGCTGCCGGACAGCATTCCTCTTTGTGTCATTAGTGGCGACTTTCTGTGGCGCTGCGCAGCGCCAGAGGGAGATGGAATGAATCAGGTAAAAAGGAAGGGCGAGAGAATCGGCTTCGCACACCTTCCGTGTAGTCTACAGCACGCACCAATCGTCTCCTGACTCGGACAACAAGTAGCCAACTCGGAAATCACAGTCATCTAAATCAACGTCTCGCGTCGCGCCGGCGAATGACAGAAGGCTTCGATATTTCTACGGATGACACCGATTTTTCAGCTTCCAGTCTTCACTTTTCACTTGCTTTGTTTTCTTCTTTTTTCCGCTTCGACTCTTACAGTCATTTTAACTTGGACCTACTGTTTTAGGGTTCGGAATCACTGAGGCTATGATATATCGAGGAATAATTTAGGATATGTTTCTCAGAGGTGGCGGGGAATTTGAATTTAGAGCCACTCATTGCGAGACCGGGCCCTTAGCTCCTTATACAACAAAACCATTTACATAAAGGGGGCAATATTCCGTCTTTTTTAATGGGTCCTACTGTATTAGGTGGGTTTCTAATCACCGAGGCTACAATATATTACACAATAATTAATGAAAAAATTTTTCAAAGGTGACGGGGTGTTTAAGCTTGGACCCACTGATTGGGAGTCCCAGTCTTTAGCTTCTTTCACACCAAATCTCTTCACGTGGAGTAGTTGTTACTCGGCCTTTTTTATTAGAGCCTACTATGTCAGGTGGATTTGTAATCACTGAGGCTATAATATAGTGCACAATAATTTACGAAAAACTTCTGAGAGACGATGAAGAATTTGAACTTGGACCCACCGACTGGGGGTTTGAGACTTTAGCTTTGTACACACCAAAGTCCTTTACATCGAATGGTTAACACTCTGTCTTTTTCACCAGGGCCTACTGTTATAGGTATATTTCTAATCACTGAGGCTATAATATATTACTAAATAATTTACGGACGAATGAATTTATTTGCCGTTCAACTAATGTGACGTGCGCCGTGTAACGCGAAAAATATGAAAATTTGAAAGTACTCATTTAATACGATGATGGTGGAAGAAGAGAAAGACTCGAAGTAACAGTTCATAGAAGAAGGAACTGCGTTTTTTAGAAAGTAGGTATGACAAAGTATTTCCGTAATCCGGGAAATAAGAAGATATTCGTGAAAAAATCGATTGAAACAAGCAAATAGAGTTTGATAATGATTATCCATTTGAAAGCAGAGAGGGATTAGGTAAATCTCACACGTGACATCGAATATCCACGATGTTCGGTATAACAAAAATCATCCCATTACATTTAAAACTGTTTAATCTTTATTAACAGTAACACTTCTACAAGCGATACCATGAATTTTACATCCTCCATTGTAAATCCTTAATCCTTTTAGTGCCGGATGCCGATATATCGTCGTTAGCAACACACCTAACGCCGATCATCATGGGATTATTATTTAGTTTGCTCCTATGATATTAGTAATTTTATTGCAAATAATTGAGAATACACAATTTATGCTCCATATTACATTATTCTATATTAAACTATGACCAAATGATGATTCTTTTTAATTCTAACGGCTATCAACAATCAGTAACCGATTTGTTCATTTTTCCTAACAATGTTAGATAAATATTAATTCTACGATTTTCAACGAATATTAAAATAGATTTGTCATTAATTTAATACATTTTTCCGGTCGGCACTAAAAATGTTAAATACTTAACTACTCCATCGCCATTCCTCCCCCTGTTCCAACTACCGCCATCTAATTTTTATTAACATCGGTGCCAACATCCGCGAGGGAATACAATACGATGAAGTTAAAAATTATTGTCGCGCAGTAAACGGCAGTAGAAGAAAAAAAAATAGCAAGAATGAACACGCCATAACCGGTATTTGTACTTGAAGTCTGAGCTGACATCGTGATTCGAGCTCTACGGTTTCGTCGATCATCGCGTTACGAAGGTTGCGTTCAGTGCACTTCGGCTCGAATGGTTATGCGCCTCTTTATGGTGGTATAGTACGGTGCATAGGAAAACTTGCGAAACGTAAACTTAGCCGTATAACCGTGGCACTGCACTATTCCACGTTGATGGAACTATTCCGCCGTGCGACATTTTGATTGCGTGACACGTCTTCATCCTCGAGCGTCGTTCGCCGCGACGTAGACGACGGGCACGATGTCCGCGTGTAATCTCTTAATCATCTTCGTCTCTCTATCGGAGCCCGTCACCCTGAATCCCGTGAATCGACTCGACTTAACGAGCCTCGCCAAGGACCGTCCTTCGACCTACCAATTACGCCACCCAGAAGGGTCGTTACTCCTCACGGTATTTGGAATTTCTCGGATAAACTGGAGTACTGGCAATCGGTCGTTCGAATCGCGCGGGATCTCTGAGATTTCTCCTCTTCTCACGCTCGTTTCTTTCCTTCCTCATTGGCGTCGTTGTTTTTTTTCTTCGTCCTCCTTCCCTGAAAATCCCTCGTATTCGCGGATCGAGAGGGACCCCGGAGAACGCGTAAACCGTGGCGTAAACTGTGAACGATAAACAACGCCGTCGAGCGGTTTATGCTTTCCGCGAGGAATACTAGGGATGTTTGGCCGCTCGTACGTGGAGCTCTTCGGATTCCTCGGGCGTGTTGGATCGCGAGTCAAACGCATTCTCTTCCTGTGCCATTATGTTATTGCTGCAGGCGACGGTGCTCCGGCGGTGGCGGGCGCGAGCCAACGGGCGTTATATTGCCGCCGTGGGAGAGAATCGACGCCATTTCCCGACATTTCTTAACAGTCCGTGTCACTTTGCAGAGGAGGAAGGTACAGCCGTGGCGAGGGGCAGCCTAGGGCTTTGGGTTTTTAGAGAAACGAAGGGATTTCATTTTTTTTCTCGCTTTGATTGCTGTGAGTATTTCGTGTTGGGCATACTGCTTTAGGTGGAATTTGAATTTGAATTTCGTGGAGGTGGCGGGGGATTTGAACTTGGTCCCACTGATTGCGAATTCGAGTCTTTAACACTAGGTTTACGGATGCCGTCAAATTGACGCGTTCTTACTTTTTTGATAAATATTTCTCAAATATATAGAGAAGAGGTATAGTAGATATTTCACGTGTATTTTACAATACAAAAATTACTTAACGAATTATCAGCTTTGCCGATTGATCCCTCTTTTTCCAAAGTCTTTATTTAATATATTGCAGTGTAACAGATTTCAGTTCCGTAAACCTAGTGTTAACGCTTTGTCTGAGAAAGTCCTCTATATGAAGTAGGCATTACTCTGTCGTTTTGTTAGGATTTATTATTCTAGTTGCGTTCTGAATTAGCGGGATTATATATTAGTAAATAATAATTTAGGGTAAATATCTCAGAGGTGGCGGAGAATTTGAACTCGGTCGCACTGATTGCGAATTCGAGTCTTTATCTCCTCACTTGCCAAAGTTCTCCAGATGAAGTAGTTAGCACTCTGCCATTTTGCCTAGAATCTACTATTTTAGTTGGGCCCCCGACCACCGAGACTATTATATATTAAACAATAATTTAGGAAAAATTTCCCAGAGGGGACGGAAAATTTGAACTCGGTCTCACTAATCGCAACTTTCAAGCCTCTACTGACCGGTCAAGGGTCAATATAGCGCAATGACTGAAAAAATCTAAATTGATAGTTCACAACACGTAAAACAATAGCATCTGGATAAAATCACCACAGCAGTTAAGGTCGAAAAAACACAATCGAGAGAAAAATATGGAGCAAGTTCTCCTCAACCATCGTCCCAAAGAACAAGAACTCTATATATACTCTGCATCATATTTTGATCCATGCCGAGGAGACATTAATTTCACGGACCACAATATACGTCTGTCTCTCTATAAATAAAATGAAATTTCATTTATCGGAGGCATTTCAAGACTGGCAGCCACACTGAAAAGCAACGAACGGCTGCAAGAGGAGCGTGCGCCTTTTTAGAAGGATAATGCCGTGAGCATTTCGATCGGTAAGTCTCTTGATTGGGAAAGCAACGTCGGTGTAACTAACCGTGAGTTTTCATCGAGATCGACGATCGGCTAACGAGGCCAGCCGCGCCTAGAATATCAGTTCGTTTACGCCAAAAGAGAGGCGTCTTAACTTTCGAAAACCCCTCCAGTGGGGGTGGCAAGATCTACGAGACCGTTCACGCTTTTATGCTCCCGTATATATATATGAATCGATTGTGCACAGAAGGCAGCCGAATAAAGAGTAAATGATAGGCTTGGAGGTGTTCGTTTTATTGAAGATTTTACTCGTAAATCAGCCAGTGGCTTGTACTTTATCGATCAATTTACCGGTGTTGAAGTAATTAGTAAATTCAAGATTTCGAATTCTAAAGCCTGACTGTCAATTCTCAATAACCGATACCTTTTCAGTGTTAACTCATTCGCATTAACAATACAAATTTGATTGTATGACTCAACTTCGAATCTTCAGTTTCAACATCCTTCGCTTCGAACTCAAAATGTTGCAAATGAATTACACGCGACAGACGTTTCAATTTTTCTCCCAAGATTTCGAGACATTTTCTAAGTTATCGAAAGACAAAATGGTCGGAAAAGAATTCGTATAAATTGTAAACGCACAGGTAGCCATTTAAACGATCAATACGCAACTGGTGAACAATCCAACATCTCATATTGCACGATTCCATAATTCTATAGTGTTACACTGTCTGCGTTCAATGGCTTCCATGAGTTTAGAACTTATCTAAACCATAGATTCTCACCGACACGACCACCGCGGTTAAAGTAACCACACAAACAAACAAAAACAATAGAACACTCTGCACACAACGGCATGTACTACACGGCGCTAAAAAGAAGTCGCGCGGAGGTAGTTCGAATGGAAAGCCTTTCTGATTGGTCAAACAGGGAGGAACGCGACTCCCATATACTTTTTCGTCTGCAACGCGTTATTTGCTAAACAGCCACACACACGTATCGAATTGCATAACAAAGGAACCGAATGAGACATTTCGAGGCTTCTTTTCAGTGCCGCACAATACTCTCCATGACTCTCCTTTCGAAACCCCAAAGAGTTGGACTCAGATGCGATGATGAGTATCGATACTTAAAAATACCAGCTCGGAATGGCGCAAGCCCAATTCGAATCCGTGATCCACAGCGAATTAGATCGTTATCAGGTCCATGCACACGTAGAGTTACATGTATGTACATAAATCCGATAGAATCTTCCATGCTCCCTCTCTCCTCGGATGCACGATGCGATCGATCATGCGTGAAACGCCTGGAAGAGCAGCACTCTCTTGTTATGCTACATCCCTGGACTTACGTTTTGCCCTTGAGGAATATTTCGAGAACGAGCCGATAACGATCTGTGTCCGTCCCGCGGCTTCGTTATCCGATCCGTATAGCCACGCGAAATAACTTGCAAATTACAATGCGTGCGGCTCGACCGTCTCATCGTCCCTTTTCGAGCTTTTTTCATCGGGCTTTCCAACGTTTTCCGCGGCCTTTTATGACAGCCTTCTTTCTTCCCCCGTCATCGATCGGTCGTCTTCCGAGAGGACGATTTGCCTCGCTCGATAATAATATTTCTCCTCCCCCCTTACATATATGTATATACGTGCATATACGTGCCTACATCTTTCCGCCCCTATCGATAACAGCGTTGTAAATACTTTTTAACCGTTCGAGATATCGCGATATCTCGTGCAATACATTGTTCGTGGTGTGTTAAGTATACGGTGCTGAACGAAATTTCACCGACTCCCTGGATTTCTTTGGGTACTTATTAATTTATAGGTATATGCGGCGCGATGCATTGTTGGGTATGCGATAAGTATAGGATGAGCTTCGAAATTTTAGCAAATTGTTGTATTTGGTCTGGGTACGGGGAATTGCGATGATGGCGAGTGACCGGTGGAGGTCCTTGGCAGTTGGACAGAGTGAGAATTTTAAGCTGGCGGTTCTAAGGTCGTTGCTGTTACATTTTTAAGTATCGGTTATATTTTCCTCTGACTTTTCATTTTTGGAGTAGAATTGCATTATCGTGTAGTGAGAATAATAACGTCGGATCTACGGAAACCGTGAAATTGACGATTTTCGACTTTTTTGTAAACATTTCTCAAAGTAGAGAAGCAATAGAGTAGGCATTTCACGTGTATGTTACAATGCCCAGGTTACTTAACACTAGATTTACCATACCAGTCAAAATGACTGGTACACAATTTTTTCCAAAAATTCTCCAAATTTATATGAGAGTCATAGAATAGATATTCTACGTCCATCTTATAAAACATAACTTGCCGAATCGATCAAGTTTTCCACCTCTTAATTCCCCTTTTTTCAAAATACTTATTTAATATTTTTAAATATGATAGATTTGACGCCGGTAGTTCTAGTGTTAATTGATTATCATTTTTGCAGCTCGATCACCCGTTTTTGTTTATTATAAAGTATTTATATTATCACTAGAACTACCGGCGTTATATTATATTTAGATATACGGAATAAGTACATTGGAAAAAGAGAAATCAAGAGCTGAAAAAGTGGAATATTGACTGCACGTCTCCCATCAATTTGGGTAATTTTTTGAAAAGATAGAGTGACGGTCATTTTTACCGTCTTGGTAGATTCAGTGTTATATTGTATGTACTTATTTAACACGTTGAATGAAATGGGGGTCGCTGATGCGAAGCGAATATCCACCCGCCATTTAACAAGGAAACTGTACCTATTAATTCACATGAAAGCGACAATCAACGCTTCCAACGACACAATCGAATTCCACGAATGGGCAATATCTCGCACAATACCCATCGCCCATTGCAACTTCTTCAAATACATTCAAAGACAAAGGTCCATTTCGACGTAAAATAAAATGATCGAGAACCACATTACGCACACGAGGTAACAATTTCTGCATGGTTACTCGTTCGATAGCCGAGAGGACGATTTATCAAGGCGGCGAAAAGAAATTAGCAAAAATGAGAAATGCCGAGAACAAGGGAGAGGGGTGGTGGACCTAATGAAATCTTTCATTTCACCGACTGCGTCTTTGAAGTTTCTTGCGTTGCGACTTTAAAATCAGTCCTTCGTCCGTTCGCGTCTCCCGAGAGGACGCGTACGTAAGAACTTCGGCAACAAAACGTATCGTGTACGCGCAGAAGAATCCGCTCGAGATTGTGTTCCTCTCCGGAACCGGTATTCTGCGTAAGAATAAAGACATAAATACGAGTGTTTGAGGACCGAGCGGATCCAGAGTCCAGAAATCAGTTTTTCGACGTGACCGGTCCGGCGACGCGCGCATACACGCATGCGTGTACGGTACGCGCGATTATGTCCCTTGATAAACAGAGATCCGCCGGCCATCTGGATTTATCGCGCATCCGACAAGATCTTCCTTCGCGATCCTCGCCGAGGAAGTGCCGTGAAAGATGCTAGATTCCGTTCTTGGAGCCATAAACGCGAGGCGTATCATCTGGGCTCTTCTTTCCTCAAACAATTCTGCGCCTTCGCCGTACGGGCAATAACGGTCTCTAGTCTTCGCTTTTATGTTCGCCAGCGAGGTATAATGAGTATCGTGGCTCGATATTATTTACATTGTCATTTACTCTCAACCATGCGTGTCACGTGCTATCGGTAGTCGTTCGGAGCTCGGTGTGGGCAGTTATGTATTTATGCTTGACAAGATTTATCATTTTTATCATCCAGCGGAGCTGAAGTTTCGTTGTCGAGTGGACAGTTAGGTTTGCTTGTATCGTAGTTGGTACTGATATTTTTTAACTGTTATTTATTCAATTTATACAATATTTTGGTAGTCAAGTGAACGATTAGGTTTGTTGGTGTTGTGGGGTCCTATTTTAACACTAGAACTACCGGCGGTAAATCTGTTATATTTTAATATATTTAATAAGTACTTTGAAAAAAGGGGAATTCAGAGGTGGAAAAGATGATCGATTCGGTAATTTATGTTTTATGAGATGACGTAGAATATCTATTCTATGACTCTCCTATAATCTTGGAGAATTTTTTGAAAAAATTGTGCACCAGTCATTTTGACTGGTTTGGTAGTTCTAGTGTTAATTAAACCCCGGGCGAACCCCCGAAGAGTATAGACACTCGCCTTGGAAAAACTGAATAGGTTTCGTTAACACTAGAACTACCGGCATTAAATCTGTTATATTTAAATATATTTAATAAGTACTTTGAAAAAAGGGGAATTCAGTGGTGGAAAAGATGATCGATCCGGTAATTTATGTTTTATGAGATGGACGTGGAATATTTATTCTATGACTCTCCTATAATCTTGGAGAATTTTTGGAAAAAATTGTGTGCCAGTCATTTTGACTGGTTTGGTAGTTCTAGTGTTAACACGTTGAACGCCACCGATATTTCGCTAGTTTTATCGTTTCTACTGAAGTGAAACTTTATCTGTTAAAATCACATCTTTATAAAGCGGAAATTTCAAAGGCACAGATGGATATATATTCAGCAGAACTTTATCTTTTTAACGCCAATATTTAAATATTACAAAATTCGTAAATATTGCAATTTAAAGGTCATATGAAGTTCCATTGAATTCAATAGCGCCGGTCACCGCTGACCCCCATGGCAGTCAACGTGTTAAATTAAATAAAGATATCGCAGCCTAGAAAACTAATTGGACGCGCATAAATAAAACGAAGTGATTAAATTTATTAACACTAAGCCTACCAAGCCGGTCGAAATGACCGGTTTGCAATATTTTCTAACAATTACCTACACTGATAGGGGAAATTACTTAATCAATCATTTTTTTCACCCCTTGAATTCTGCTTTTCCATAGTACTTAATAGGTATATCTAAATTTTGGTAGATATAACGTCGGTAGTTTTAGTGTTAAAGATACATAAATATAAAATAACAAAACTCATTAACCATTGATTAACTTTAAAATAACTCCAAATAATATAAATCTCGCGAAAACTCTGTCCACTCACGATTTCTACCCCACTCTCTAGACTCTCGACTCAACAGACTTTCTCCAAAATTCACACTTGCGTCCACCCTCGATACTCTTTCTCACAGAATGCATTCTTTGTTTTTTTCACGGCATGCATTCTCTATTGCACTCATTCATTTTCTCCTCATCCATAGACGAAACATTCACGCTATCTCTAGCATTCGTCGCCCTCCAAATCGCGCACTCTAAATATCCCCTCTCTCTTGTATACAATCCCCCCTCGCTAATTCGAGAAATTAAAACTATCTAGTAAATCTAAAAAATTCCGTTCCTACAGTATGACTTTTTCGGAATTGTTATACTGTTTCTCACAGTTCGATTCTTTCCAAGTAGACACCCTTCCTCGTTCTCTCCGTGAACCTGCTATCAGTAAAAGGGTGTCCGCTCGAGAAGGATAAAATAAATCAACGGTTCTCGTCAAACTCAACCGCAATCTAAACGTCATTTCCTTCCTTTCTTGCCGAAGTAATAGGTAGTAAACATTATTATCGCCAGTGTTTCTATTATTACCATGAGCCCGTACCTAGAAATATCGTCTGTCTCGCGTATTTCGCAAGCGTGGCGCTACCACAGGCTTGCCAGCGAGTTAGAGGTGCAAGAGGGTCGACGACAACGGCTGACTCTCCGGTAGGGAGTTAGAATTCCTAAGAAATGGGACACGTCTTGACGTAGAGGCGAGAGAGGGAAGGAAAGGGACAGAGGAGACTCCAAGGTAGACATCCTCGTCGCGCCATGGCGTCTCTTTCTTTCCCTCAGGAGCCTCATCCATCAGTCACTTAATATTTCAAAGCAGCGCCCAGCATGGCTCTTTCTCTTTTTCTCCTTCGTGCTCTCCTGCTTCCTCTCTTGGTATTCTACGCCGAGAAGCGGGACGGCACCCTTTTAAAAACCTTAAAACACCGTCGAGCCACCGCATCAACGCCACTCGGCCTGAGAGTAAAGTTTTCAGACTTTGCATAGGGATATTAGACGATGGCACACTGAGAAACACAGAGCTCCGTTCGCTGAAGGGTACGGAAAGGAGATGCGACGTTTCCCGTCGATTTCGGTCGCAAGGGGTTGGGAAAAACCTCGCGGGGCATCCCTCTGCACGAATTTCAAATTTCTCGTTTCACGCGACAGAATGGGATTCTTCCCTTTTCCCGTGTGCGCCTCGTCGTATGCGCGACTCGGTCCTTCGAATCGATTTGCTTTATGTCGCATCGAAAGGCTCCTCGAAACAGCGATGAAAAAGCTCTCTGTGTTTATCACTCGCGTATGCGAACGGACGAGCTGCACGGGAATTGCGATTGATCGTTTGATGTATGCTTGACGATAATGAAACGTATTGATCACTCTGTGCAAGATATCATTCAACATTAGAACCGCCGAGGAAGTCAGAATGACTGGTTCCTCATTTTTTTTTAAGAATTTTCTACAATTGCGGGAAAACCGGTCATTAGATATTTCACATCTATCTTGTAAAATATAAATTACTGTATTGATCATTTTTTACACCGCTTGATTCATCTTTTTTCAATGTGTTTATTTAATTTCAGACCTATCGACGTTAAATCTATTATATTTAAATATATTAAATAAGTGCTTTAGAAAACTTTACACGGAAGATAGGTTCCTTAGAGAATCGTGCAAATCGAAATCGTGAATTTTGATACCTAAAACCGTGTAAATTGAAAGCAAATTAAAACTTGCACAATTCAGTCATTTATTTCAACGCAAAATAAAAGTAAATTCTATTAAAATCCCTTATTTTTACACGGTCGCGGGCAGTAGCAAATTCAGTAAGCTGCAAAAGAGGCAGTGAACTGTTGCACTTTAAATTTACTCGGGATACTGGCTAACCAAATTTTTAAATACACAGAGAAAAGATAAAATAATACGAAAATACTCAGTGAATCAATTGGCAATTACTTAAGGATGCATAATAATTATAAAAAATTCAGGTTATACAAATCAACCTGTACAAAAACATTTACATGTTTCCAAACGTTATGCAGAGCGTCTAACGTGCTAAGAATTAGTTTGGCGCTTAAAGTTTTGAATTCTTAACTTAGGATTAAAGAGGAAAAAATTTGTATTAACAAAAAAACCTCAAATGTTGCAGTAGACAAGGTACCGTGTAAATCGAGGGACAGGTGTATTTGAAAAACCGTGCAAAGAACCTACCATGTTAATCGGGGGATACCTCGTTGCTCGAGTATTCCGATAGTAGCGCAATAATATAAATGCTGTATCGATGCAACTATTAAAACGGAATCGACCGTAAGAGAGCATATTCCGTAAAGATTGACCTATGCAACTCGGGAGAGATGCATTTCTCTTATCTCTTCATACGTAAGGTCTCGTGAAGCTCGGTCGTGACTCTCGAGAACTAAATTGGAGGCAACTCTCGGGTGTAATTATAAATAGGGTGAACTCGCGGTTCAGGTATAGAACTACGACGTGGACAGTGCCCGAAGCGGCTTCGAAGATGTTTCAGGAATATCGAGGACGTAATTATCCCGTAATTACCGAGCACGGTCTTGACTCTTGAGCAGCATCGTTCGAGGAAAGAGGGGATAGTCAGTGGTTGGCCTTGTGCGGTAATTGTACTAATTATTACTGCCCCCTTCTCTCTGCGCCCGCTTCCTCCCCCGGTCGCCCAATTACCCTTAGTGGCCCGTGCGGGACGCGGAATTTGTGGAGACCAGATTTAAGAAACATCATTCTCAGAAGAGAATTTCTTTCGGAACGCCATAATTAAATGTGATTAAAGTCGTCGCTGAACGACGTTTTATGAAACGTAGAAACGGTACAGGTATAATTATGTTTCAAATTGTACCGCCACATCTGACTCTAATAGTATCAATTCCCAGCGATACGCTCGTGAGTGTAATTACATCCGTTTGTATGTTTGATTAAACAAGCGGTAAACGTATCATTGCGCAGCGATAATTAATTGCATCTCATTCGAAATGATTCAGTCCAACGAGTTTATCTCCTGCTTTTTTATCATCTCGTTGTTTGTTCGCAAATAATAAATTCCAAAGGTACCACCGAACATGTACAGCCCTGAGACCACTGACGTGACCTCAGGCGGCGATACGGGAAACGGAGTGCGCGCGGTTTGCTTGCACAGATAGAGCAAGAGATAAGAAAAATAACCTATTTATGTCACACTTACCAGAGTCTTGTCGTACGCCTCGAGTTGCTCGTCGGCCTTCTGCTTGTCGTAAAGTAATCTGGCGAGGCTTCCATGAGGCCTGTAACTCCTCACGACTCGTGTTGTGGTTGTTTGCTGATTGACAGGAAGAGAGGTATCCGAATTCGTAGGTTCACAGGTGCACCTTGGAACGGACGCGTCTACGCCCGCCATGCTCGCCAGGAGCTCGTCGATGACTATCGGTTATCACTCACGCATGCCGTGTCAACACTTCACACTGTAATCTTTACGCCTTAACACCTTGGAACAACGATGAGAAAAATATGAAAGGTAACGCACCTCGCGTAAACACGTCTAATAGCACGTGGCCATGTTGGCGATCGTGGCGACGTAGATCGGACGATTATGGAAGTTCGTGCTGTGTTTTACGGTCGACCATGTAGAAACTCGCCGGAGTATATCGATTTTTCGAAGAATCGATATTTACAATCGAATCGCAGTTACGACTAGTACGTTTGCAGATCATGGCGTCTTTAATTCGCGCGGTAACGATGTCGAGGGTTGACGAGTGATTTTTTAATTGTTTTGACGAATGTGCGTGGACGAATAAGTATTTTCGAGGATGAATGAGATATTCAAGATTGGAAATGTATGGATGATCGATGAAAACCGGAGGTTGGAATGAATGCAAGAGTGAATCATAGCGGTTCGAATTGTTCGTGAGTAAAATTTCAGTGTTTCGAGTTAACACATATTCTTATTTGCTTCCGATTTTATTGACAATCTGAAAATATATCCCAACATTGGATCTGCGGAATTGCCGAATTATTCGTCCTGTGTTTTACCGTTGACCATGTAGCATCTCAACGGAATATATCGATCTCTGGAAGAATCGATAGTAATCGAATCGCCGTTGCGACTGGTACGTTCGCACATCATGGCGTCTTCAAATCGTACGGTAACGATGTCCAGTGATGTCGAGGGATGTCGAGTGAGTTTTTAATGGTTTTGACGAATGTGCGTGGACGAATAAGTATATTCGAGGATGAATGAGATATTCAAGATTGGAAATGTATGGATGATCGATGAAAATCGGAGGTTGGAATGAATGCAAGAGTGAATCATGGCGGTTCCAATCATTCGTAAGTAAAATTTCAGTGTGTCGTATTAACACATATTCTTAATTGTTTCCGATTTTATTGACAAGCTTGAAATATATGTTAACATTAGATTTCCGGAGTCGTCGAATTGTTCGCCCTGTGTTTTACCGTTGACCATGTAGCATCTCAACGGAATATATCGATCTCTGGATGAATCGATAGTAATCGAATCGCAGTTGCGACTGGTACGTTCGCACATCATGGCGTCTTCAAATCGTACGGTAACGATGTCGAGTGATGTCGAGGGATGTCGAGTGAGTTTTTAATGGTTTTGACGAATGTGCGTGGACGAATAAGTATTTTCGAGGATGAATAAGATATTCAAGATTGGAAATGTATGGATGATCGATGAAAACCGGAGGTTGGAATGAATGCAAGAGTGAATCATGGCGGTTCGAATTGTTCGTGAGTAAAATTTCAGTGTGTCGTATTAACACATATTCTTAATTGTTTCCGATTTTATTGACAAGCTTGAAATATATGTTAACATTAGATTTGCGGAGTCGTCGAATTGTTCGCCCTGTGTTTTACCGTTGACCATGTAGCATCTCAACGGAATATATCGATCTCTCGAAAAATCGATAGTAATCGAATCGCAGTTGCGACTGGTACGTTCGCACATCATGGCGTCTTCAAATCGTACGGTAACGATGTCCAGTGATGTCGAGCGATGCCGAGTGAGTTTTTAATGGTTTTGACGAATGTGCGTGGACGAATAAGTATTTTCGAGGATGAATGAGATACTCAAGATTGGAAATGTATGGATGATCGATGAAAATAGGAGGTTGGAATGAATGCAAGAGTGAATCATGGCGGTTCGAATTGTTCGTGAGTAAAATTTCAGTGTTTCGTATTAACACATATTCTTAATTGTTTCCGATTTTATTGACAAGCTTGAAATATATGTTAACATTAGATTTCCGGAGTCGTCGAATTGTTCGCCCTGTGTTTTACCGTTGACCATGTAGCATCTCAACGGAATATATCGATCTCTGGAAGAATCGATAGTAATCGAATCGCAGTTGCGACTGGTACGTTCGCACATCATGGCGTCTTCAAATCTTACGGTAATGATGTCGAGTGAGTTTTGAATGTTTTTGACGATTGTGCGTGGTTGAATGAGTGTTTTCGAGTGTGAAAGTGATATTCAAGATTGGAAATGCATGGATGGCTGATGAAAATTGGAGGTTGGACTGAATGCGAGAGTGAATCATGGCGCTTTGCATCGTTCGTGAGTAAAATTTCAGTTTCTCGCATTGATGCGCATTCCTAAGCGTTTTACATTTTGTTGATGTCTTAAAATGCTACTTAACACTGGATCTGTGAAAGTCGTTAATTTCATGGAATTCTTCTGTTTTGTAATCGTTTCTCTTTATCCAGGAGCTGGTGCAATGCATAATTCACTTGTATCTTATGATACACAAATTGCTTCACTTTTCTAACATAACCCTTTGCAGTCCCTCGAGCTATACTCGACCTAGCTCTTAACTTCATTTTATTTTGTAACGATTTAATATCAACTTTCCAATTTTTTAATGATTTTCTAATATCACCTAAATATTCGTCAGTACCTACAGTTATTGATATCATTAAAAAAATGAATAATCAACGATAGAAAATGTGAAATTAATTTCATTTAGTGAACTACAAATTGACGAAATAACTGGGACTGCAAACGGTCAAAGATCATCTTATTCTTATACTTTTTTCAAAGTACTTCCTTAATATATTTAATTACACCAGATTCAACCACCGTAGATCTAGTGTTAAGGTTATTTTCACATTATGCTTTATAAAATTCCAAGCAGGGATAACCTAATTCACCATTAACCTCTTGCCGTACAATAACGATAGGGGAGACACGAAGTAAATATTCCATTTCTATCTTATAAAACTTAAATTAATTAATTAACCATCTTTTTCATCTCTTGATTTCTCTTTTACCACAGTACTTGCCCAGTATATCTAAATTTTAGTAAATATAACGTCGGTAGGTTTAGTATTAATATTGCACTAAATTACACGCTATATCATAAATCAGAGATAGATTGTTATTTCAATAATTAATTCTGAGTTACAGTGAATTTAGTCAGACAAGAAATCATACGGCAAGGGGTTAATAATTGTATTTTGAGGATCTTAAACCCAGGTATATAGTTATTTTGAACTTACAAGGACTAAGTTCAGATACTGTCACTGTTGAAAGTTCGTTCGAAAGATACCGAACGTAATCGATGCTTTGCCAATGCGAACGTTCAATTACGTGTATCTCTATGATCGTATTCGTTCCACCGTTTTCATTCGCGCGGTTTAATTTACTTGACCTTGATTTGAGACTCACTTTGATGCTGTTCATAAGAGATATGAAGTAAGAGGAAAGAGGACGTAGATATTGCGTCGAGGGCACGAGAAACGAAGAAATAGACGTGCGGTTGTAGATTGCAAACGAGAGAGCGCGCGAATGGAGGAAAGAGCAAAAGGATAGAAATGAATGAGAAAGATGGCATGTTAGGTAGAGGTTAAAGAACGCGCCGAGGTGAATCAGAAAGCATCGACCAGGAACATTGTAGTTCTATGTTAGTTTCTGATGAGACGGTAGCAGAACCGATACATTTATTTTACTTTATTTTCTAGACTTCTTTGCCCTTAACAGCGTTAGTCATTTCGTCACTATTTTAAGTGGGAGAGATAAACAAAGAGAATAAGAACAATCGAAACACTTATTTTCATAGCGATATAACAAGTACAAAGGAAATTCTTATTTTGATTCGACTTATCTTGGTCTATCGACCAGGATATCACGAATTATTTAATCTTAACACTTAAAGCTGCAGCCGCTTTTTAAGACGTAATGTATGAATTATAAAATCATAGAATATAAGTAATTATCTGCAGATCGAGTAAGTTAAATGTTTTTATCGATGTCGTGTGAGATTATTGTAAAAAATTGTAGTAGCTCAAACATTTAATATTTTATTTAAAATGCACTTCTCTAAGAAACTCATCGATATTTCGCGGTTTAGATCAATTTTCCAAGAAAATGGCTGGCGCTTTAAGTGTTAAGGTAGCCAGTATTAGCTTTGCCGTCTTTACTGCAATATTTAACGTGAATTAAACAGCAGCAGAGGTACGAGTAAGAAGAATTTGCAATATTTACCAGCGTACGTAGTTGAATATTTTAAATACCATATTGAGCGCACGGCATTTCACCCCTCCCATGCTCTCCCTTAAGCGAGAACTGATAATTCATTAATTTATGATAAGCTAGCCTCTCGCCTACGGCTCGCCTCTCCCCCTCCTCACCCCATAAATCATTTTCGCTTCTGACATTAATTGCATGCCGCCCCTCGTTACCGGGAGAAATGAGATTTTTTTAATTGGCAAATTTTTCACCGCCTCTGACACTGTGACACCCTCTCCTGGATCTTCCGTGTCTTCCTTTTCATTTCGCAACTGCGCCAAGTGGAAAAATGTATTTTCCGCAGCGCGAGCTGCGAGCCATTTTTATTCGGAATACATAATTGAATATAGAACGTTGGATGATAGCACTTTTAAGATATACGAACCTATTTTCGCGATTAGCGCGAGCCTTGAATGAAGAAACGCGATTTCTCAGTCGCGAATGAAAAAACGCTCGTGTAAACACAATTAGGATTGTTTGAATGCAGATGTGCTTACTTGGAATTATGCAGGTGCTAATTTCCATGAAAGCATGATAGTTTGGAATTATCCTGGTTATGTTGCTATTCCTAGGAAAATTTTGGAGTGAAGGGGACTTTAACTCTGACCAACTGATTAGGAGCCCAAGCCTTTATCTCTATGTTAATCAAAGAAGTCAGAATTTTCTTGGTTTCCTTTTTCGGTTTTAATTGCTCATTATTTCGCCTAGGACCCCACAATTTTAGGTGGCTTCTGAACCACCGAGTATATAATGTACATATCACATAGGAAAATTCATATTTTCTCAAAGGTCACAGGGAAGGATTTAAACTCGATTCACTCATTGTCAGTCAGATACTATACTTCGTTAGCTACCATAGCCCCATTAACTACTCCGGTTATTTCGCCTATGACTTACTGTTTTAGCTGGGTTTCGAATCCCCGAGTCTTTGATATATTAAGTAGAAATATAGGAAAAGTTTCCCAGAAGTCGTGAGGAAGGATTTAAACTCGGTACCTTCATTGTCAGTCAGAGCCTTTACCTCGTTGCCCGCCATAGTATAATGAAGGTGACCTTAAAAAAGTCGCCTCCAATTTCATTGTTTCTAAATACTCAGATTTTATTAAAAATCGTATAAAAGCCCTCGTGGGTCTTTGGCAGAAGTGTATTGACGTCGATGGAAATTATTTTGATTTTTAAACATTAAATTTGCAAAAACTGTGGCGTTTTAATTTTGCCGTATACAATCCGACATTTCATATGCAGCAACTTAATTTTTTAAATAGCAATTTAGGGATTGCCTACATCCTTACCCACATAGATAGCTGGTTAAGGAAAAATCACTGGAAAATGATACAGTTCACGGTGTATTTTCAAAGAACAGGGCATTTTCAATGATCAACGAGACCTTGTTTGCAACGATTGCCTTTGTATCTTCGTATCTTCAATGATTCGCGCAGCGATACCATGCTGCCTTCTTTATCGAAAGAATTGAACGATCCCGATTGTAATTACCATTCTCCACTGCAATCGATACACTCTGCATTTATGAGGGACAATTACGTAGGCTTTCCTAAGACATTACGCTTTCCCGGGCGTACAATTATACGGGCACAAAGCGTAAATCACGAGGGTAAATGAAAATTCGTCTTTTTTTCACCGTCCCCGAGAAGGATCGCTTCAAAGAGAAGACACTTTGGCGTTCGGCGCTCAGAGGGGCCTTAACTCGATAAGTCCCCTCGGTACCTGAAGTGAGCTCATAATCGTGAACGAAGCGCGCAACCGCTTATTACAAGCGAGGGCATTGTAAATTTGCAGGAAAGGAGCGGAGAAGCAGAAGCGAGGGAGAGTGTAAGAGAGAGAGAGGGGAAGAGAAATAGAGAAAAAGAGATAGAGATGGAAATAGAGAGAGAGAGAGAAAGAGTTAGAAGGAGAGAAGTCAGAAAGGCTAAGAGGGAGTCCGAGAGGAGTCGAAAGGACAAAGCAGCGCAAAACGTGCCCCTTAGCCATCTAAAGTCCTCTTTCTGCGTCGGGAATTTATCGTTCTCGAGGTACCGAGTCCGTAAAAGAGCAATTCACGGGGGTTTTATTTTGTTGCGATCGACAAATCCAGATTTTGCTGAAACCTGGTGTTTAAGATAATGAGGACACTTTCTTTTTTTTTGGAAAAAGAACGCATAATTAGCGGCAACCGAGTGGGAAACGTTAATTAACCCCGGCAGAGGTGCAAACCGTTATTAACGAAACTCGTACGTGGGTACACAGCCTCACCACGCATGTCGATGAGTTATCGTACCTGTAATTACGTAGTTGAAACCCATGGTTGGTCTGTGTACTGTTGTTGCATCGAGCGATATTCTAAAAGCGGTAAAACGGGTTAAATTCCACGCCGGCTTCGAGAAATAATTTAATTACACATAGGCAACGATAATTGTTGCAGGATAATTCGATGCTAACTAGCGTAAGAAAACGTGCGTTTTTTAATACTACAGAACACTCTCTCGTTTTGCGTTTCCACGTTAACGGCGACGATGCAGAGCTTCAATTATACCAGCACGAAAAGACGCGCTATTTTTATCTAACTAAGAAATTATCTTAATTTTCAATTCGAAAATAAATTCAGCATAATTCTTTCCCTCTTGCTGCAACCGTTTCTTCTCAGGCGGTCGCAGATCATTTCTAAAAAACTTCTAATTCCCATTGTAAGAGCATAGAATAATAGAACCACTATGAGGTCATTTTCCATTCTACTCTAAATTGTCCGTACAGTGAGACACTTACTCGCAGTTGCAAAACCATTGTCTTTGAAATCTGAGCTCAAATCAATAGCAAATTAAATCCCAAAGAAATCCCCTGTCGATCTCAGCTCAACGCAGAACCTCGGTATCAAACTCACCGCTCCAAAAGCGCAGGTTCCGTGACACCATGAAAAACTCCATCGTCCTTCCATACCTTAAAAGCACTCGTCCGATGTATCCAGCCGAAACAATTAAACTCCTCTATGGAGTATGTTAAATCAGAAACGACGCTAATACGTCTCTCAGTTTCTCTTTCTCTTCGTTACGCCTGTGCTCCTCCTACCATAGCCGGGTCCGGCTGTCTGATTACAGGGGAGTACCGAAAGGAGATCCACGCACCGATCCCTGCTGTTTCTTTCTCCCGGCTCGTTCTTTTTATCCCTCGTAATAATAATTACCAACACATCCGTGCGTAGCCTGCGCTGCAGCAACGTCGATGGGACAGGAGTGCGGAGGGGAAAGAGGGAAGGAGTGAGAGGAGGAGATATCTAAAAGGTGAAGTCGGCGCTGGCGGAGGTGGCCGTGGTGGTGAGGGTTCACACGTGGAGTGATGTATGCCCCGTGTGCGGCAGGATGCGTAAGACAGGGAGCCTATACGTCTTACATGCCCCGAGGCATCCAAAGTCGAGCCCTCGCTGCTCCTGTCATACATGCGTGCACGTGGGGCGCAGCGACACGCTTTCGTGCGTTGCTTCGTGTGCGTGCCGTGCGCTGCGCTTTTATAACTGTGTACAATGTCCAATGTATCGTGCGGTAGCGCTCTCTATTCGCGGATGAGATGAACTTTAGGATTTCTCGCTTCTTCGTTGATTGTCATTGGCACAATTTGAGTGGGAGGTGTAGCATTTTGGGGGGAGGTGATACAATTGGTATCGCGTTAGGTTTGTTTCTGGGTTAATTGAGTATATCGTGGGGATTTGGAGTTTTAGGTGGTACAGTGTTGAGTGACTGTTCAGGTTGTTGAGATGTATAGTTATGTAGATTATTCGTTTTTAGGTATTTAGGGGGAAGGTGTAGAATTTTGGGTGGAATTGATGTAATAGAGGCAATGGTGTATCGCGTTGCGTTTCTTTTGGGTTAATTGAGTATAACGTGGGGATTTGGAATGTTAGGTGGTACAGTGTTGAGTGACTGTTCAGGTTGTTGAGATGTATAGTTATGTAGATTATTCGTTTTTAGTTATTTAGGTGGAAGGTGTAAAATTTTGGGTGGAATTGATGTAGTAGAGGCAGTGGTGTATCGCGTTGCGGTTGTTTCTGGGTTAATTGAGTATAACGTGGGGATTTGGAGTTTTAGGTGGCTCAGTGTGGAGTGAATGTACAGGTTGTTAAGATATATAGGCATTTGGTTTATTTGTTTTTAGTTATTTAGGTGAAAGGTGTAGAATTTTGGGTGGAATTGATGTAATAGGAGCAGTGGTGTATCGCGTTGGGGTTGTTTTTGGGTTAATTGAGTATGTCGTAGGGATTTGGAGTTTTAGGTGGTTTTCGAGTATTGTATTGTCGAAAGTTTGCGATTTTAAGCAGATTATAAATCACAGTGTGGCACAGGTATCAGGGATTTGCCAGAGGTGACGGTAATTAGGTTCTATCCCTAATTCCCCGTTGAACCTCCTCGAGTTTTCGGCTCGTAATCACAGCTGCAGAGCGTGTCTCCCTCTAAGATGGTTCGTTAATTATGTTACCGGTATACGATTATCTCTGCGTGTCTGAAATCGCTCCTATGAGATGCGAATATGCATAAAATCCAAGTGTGCATATTAACGAGCGATCAGGTAGTTTGGAAACTCGACGGTGAGGCTAATATGTATGCCGATCTCGCTAAACCCGCGCCGCATAATTTGCTTACACGTAGATGCCAAAGAAAGATTTGTAAAACTTTTTGCCTCGAATTAACAGACACAAATTCTACCGATTATCTTCGACAACGTATAATGAACCCAGTGTCACCTTAATAAAATTCATGCTCACACGTTACTGCAATCTCAACTACACGTACACCCCTCCTAGTTAAAACAATGGGGCGTAGGCTTTTGTTATTAAAATGCACCTTTTCCAAGTTCTTGGCACCTTTTTCTCGATCTACTTGGTGTTCTTTGAGCAGATATGGCACTGTTAACTCTTAGCACTCCTATGTCGATTGTGGCTCGACATTACATTTCTTACCCCAACTTTGACACCAGATTTACAGTAGATTTACATTTACCTAAATAATGACTTTGGAAAAAGAGAGATCAAGCGCCATAGATGATAATTCGTTAAGTAATTATTCTATTATAAAATACACGTGAAATACCTACTGTACAACTTCTCTGTTAATTTGAGAAATGTTTATAAAACAAGTAGGAACCCGCCAATTTGACGGCTTCCGTAAATCTAGTGTTAATGTTGAGGTAAACTCGACTTTATACAACGCAGTTTCTAAAATACTAGTAATAATACGAATAATACAACTGTAACATTTTTGTTGCAATACACCTTTTACTGAGGCCCTCTTTTTGATATGTTTTACAAATTAATTAAGGTGTTGTTGGTAGGTAACAAAAAATCAAGGAGTGCAAAGGGTTAACACGTCGAATGTCCTGGGAATCACCGGTGACCGGTGCTATTAAATTTAATGAAATTTCGTATGACTTTTGAATTGTAATATTTAGGAATTTTCTAATGCATCCAATATTTAAAAATTGTCATTAAAAGGGTAAAGTCCTGTTGACTGTATAACTACTTGTGTTTTTAAGGTATCTGCTTTGTAAAGATGTGATTCTAATTGAACATGTTTCACTTTTGTAAAAATGATGAAGCTAGCGAAATATCACAGCGAAAAATGACAACGTATCGATAGACATATAATCGAACGGGTATTCAATATGATTCGTTTCTTCGTTCTGTATTTTCCGGCTTCAACTGCTACGGTTATTTCACCTAGGACCCACTATTTGATCTCTATTCCGATCCACCGAGACTATTATATAAATATCACCGAAAAACTTTCCCAAAGGTGACACAGAATTTTCCAAACCCAAACCAACACATCTTGACTCCCATTCTTTACCTCCCTTCTCCCAATACCCCCCAAAATGATTGATACTCCATTCGCCAATAAATTCTACCGATACCAGGACACATCGTGTCCATGTTCTCCCAGCAAACAACAAATTCACCCCGCAACGATCCCCTGTATTCTTCAAATTCCGCCAATTTTCAAATCCCACCCCGACTTACACCGCGCAACAATTCTCCCGCCGAAAACACCCGCCGTCCCTTCACCGATCTCCCGAACTTTTTCACCGTCCGACGTAAATCTCCGGTCCCGTCGTAACGTAAAATAAATCTGCTATTCTTATTGCGCCTTAAAACGGAGAAAAAGAAGTTTAGGGAATGGTTGCGCGTATAAAGCATCTCGGCGTTAAACCGAGGCGCGGTGCAGGTACTCGTACATGCGTCTTCGGGGACGCAGAGATCAGGGTCGTTAACACCGGTTCACGGCGGGTACACCGACGTCCGACGGGGGTCGGCACCTTCTTTTTTCGATTATACATACGTACCGACGGATATACACATTGATTGCATTTTTGCGTCCGTGGCGGGTAATAATGCTAATTTGGTAAGTAGAAATGAGCATCAGCGGGCGGTCGGTCGGACAACGTGGAACACACGGTAGCACGGGCAGCGCTAATGCCTCGTTTTTGTCCTTCCCTCTCCTCGTTCTACCACCTTGCTCCTTCTTCCTTCTATACTCACTCTGTCTCTTATTCTTCTCGTCTTTCTCATTCTCCTCCTCCACCACCACCACCTTCCTCCTCCCGTTCCTCTTTCGCCGGCACCTCGCGCGCTTCTTCGTCAGCCAGGCCGCCAACTACGTCGGCAGGCGACATAATGACGGCCAGACCTCAAACCTCAAACTCCTAACTGAATCATGAGTCCTATGGTCGTCCGCACTTGGACGAGGCTACCATCCACTGGTGCAGCTTCTCGATTTACTTCGCGGTGGACCCCTCCCGTGGAGGGATGTCGGCTCGTTTTGTCTTTTTCCTTCCGGTGATTCTCAGGGTCGATGCATTTGTCTTGCATCGAATCGTAAACACCTGGGAAAAGAGGTGGGGGATCGACGAAAGTCTGGTTGGGTTGTTTTCACTCTTCTTTCGGGGAAATGGAATGGGGATTTGTTTTTACGTTGTGTTGACCTTTGGGGTTTTGATGGGGTTAAGGTTCGTCGGTGTTAGGGAGAGAAGAAGATGGTATTGGACGGGTTAAGTTAAAGGTTTGATACACTTTTCTCACCTTTCGTGGGAATGTTAATTCGCCGTTAGGGTTTGGTATGATCTTTCATGCGATAAGTTAGAAAGAAACTTTGAGTTTCTTGTAGAAATTTATATTTTAATGTGTAGTTGCTTCTCGGGTCAGATATTTGAAGGATTAATTTGGCACAAAGTGTTCTAGAGAGAGTTGAAATAATACACTCCAAACTTACCGTAAGATCTTGCACCTCTTCCAATTGAACGCCTTTAAACGAAATTTACCTGTTATTAAAAATTTTATTATCAGTATCTTAGCTATGAATACCAATGAAGAAAAATAAGAAAAATACATTGCAAAGTTGCCGGAAGGTCTTGCACCTCTCGCAGTTAAAAGAAATTTATTTATTATACAAATTTTACTATCAGTATCTTTGCTATGAATTGGTACCAATAAAGAAGATTAAGAAAAATACTCCAAAGTTACCGCAAAGTCTTGCACCTCTTGCAATTAGAGGAAATTTATTTTTTGCAAAAATTTCACTATCAGTATCTTTGCTATGAATTGGTACCAGTGCAGAAAATTAAGAAAAATCCACTGCAAAGTTACCGCAAAGTCTTGCAACTCTGGCAATTAAATTTATTTTTTATAACAATTTTACAGTAGCTTTGCTATGGATGGGTACCATCCTGATTTTATTTTCCTGCGTAACGATAAGTTTGTAAAAAGGTACAATGTGAACGATTTCTTTCCAACTTCCGATTCCGTACTGCAACGCGTTTGTTAGTTCGCTCGTTGCAACACTTTCGTCGAAACAGCCCTATTTCCAATGCATTTTACAAGCAGCGAATCCTATGAAGCGAGAACTTTCTAAAAACCTTCATAATGGTTCCGATAAAAAGCACCCCTATGACACACATATGCCACAGTGGTTTTTCTTTCAAGCCTCAACTCTGTTCAATCCCCTCTTTGATTCCCGCGACAGGTAATCGATAACTGTGCGATTGGTTTGCATCGAATGTCCTCTAAATAAATCTTGTTTAATGATCCAGACCGTTTGTCAACGCGCGAACAATGTCCTTTTCGTTATTGCAATCATTTTTACGTTGCCCTAGAGACATTATTGCAGAAGTAATATTACGGTTTAAAAAAGAATAATAATAATCAAGTAGAACCCAAGCTAAATTCAATTCTTTCCTCCTTATATCAAACTTGAAGCAACATGTAATAGAATAAAGAAGTTAAATAAATTAAAAAAATTCCAATCACGTGAATTTAATACGATATGATAATAATATTATTCAGTAATATAGAGATGATTGATATACCGTGCCTATCTTGAAAATATAAAGTTCGCGTCGATGAATTTTCCTCTTTGTTGCTTTCCTTCCAACATATTTATCTATAATATCTAAATACGTTAGGTTATCATCGGTAATTTTGATGTTATGCGGTCTTGCAATTTTTTTGCACGCTTATCTTCAACTAAATTACAGTTTATTTGCTAGGAATATTCTTTGCATCGCATTTAGCAGTGGAATTGTGAGTGCGAGAGGAGGATGGCGCCTTTCCAATGGCAGTCACGTACAGTTCTCTCTTTCAGAAAAGTGTCGAAGTCGATGAAGCTAGAGAGCTCCCTTTTACACTGTAACTGTTACTGCTTAGGGGTTTAAAAAGGGGGCTGAAAGGACATTATGTCGACGGATAAAGAGAGAACAGGGACGTACTACCAACTCATTACTACAAAGAAACTGCTTTTACCGAAGGTCTTGTGTGTTTTTATTTCTAGAAGATAAAATAAGACCACATTAGCATAAGAAATGTCCCTCAAACCTTAATAAAAAGATCATTTTAAAATCTCATTTCAAATATGAAATTTTATGCCCAAAGATAATATTCGATACCTGAAGGAAGTCATTTCCTTCTATAAAATTTTTAACGCTAGAACTTCCGGCGTTATATCTATTATATTTCGATATACCGAATAAGTGATTTGGAAAAAGGGAAGTCAAGAGGAGAAGACGATCAATTGAGTAATTTAGGTTTTATGAAAATATTTATTGCCGACTCTTCTATCGATTTGAGACATTTTTAAGAAAAATTGTCATTTTGACGGCCTTGGCAGTTTTACTGCTAATACTGTTGATGCGAGTAAAAGATATCCTGCAACTTGGGTTTCCTTTTGGGCCAAGAATAAATAACTTTCACTTCTCCGGCGTTTTTCAACAAACTTAAAAATCAAATTGGCCCAGCCCTTTGGGAATTTAGCGACGAAGAACACATGATAAGTCATAAAGTGTCCACGAAACGTATCAATTGATCCACTGATTTCTTGTTTCGCGGATTGTATCCATCGTCAGCTGGTCGGCAGTTCGTTTTCCCTGCAAAAGAGACAGAAGAAGCAGCCGAAGAAGAGGATGAAGAAGGAGACGAAGAAAAGGATGAAGAAGAAGAAGACTTCTCATCGGGCCATGACGAGGCGCATACCTTCCTGGATATGGCACATATGAGGAAGAGAAGACGAGTGCCCTGGGAATTCTTGTAGCTGTACGAGTATTGCGGGAATAATGATGGTTGAGCGCGAATCTGGCCAAAGAATAAAGAAGCCACCGAAAGAAGAGGAGAGAACGATGAGACAGAGAGGGCAATCCCGGAGGAGAAGAAACGGGCGAAAAAAAGAGGTGAGGAGAAAGGACGAACAAGCGGAACAGGAAAGGACGGTGCTTTCTGAAGTTCCAAGAGGCGCGGATAACGAGCAAGTAATTTTAATACAACGGAAAAAAGATCATCCAAAGAAACCTGAAAAAATCTACCGTCCTAGAACTTCATATCGGTATTCTACTCCATTGCGAATCCCTTTGAAATTCACCAAGGACCGAAGGACTCTAATTTTTCTATTTATCCAATAATTTCGACGAAACACCTCTATGAAGATTCTCCGTAAAGAAAAAGCTGAAAACCTGTAACGGCAGTGGCAGCGTCCAGTTAAGTGTGTCAGCCATGGAAGAAAGGGGAGGATAAAGGAGAGATAAATCCTCGAATTTGAACCGCGGCGGTTCGGCGCGAAGTAACAAAACGCAGAAGAATGGAATGAGGACGAGGAAGACCGCGAGAGATCCCGTGGTGCACGGGTGGAGAGGGGAAAAATATAATGGTGGCTGGCAAAGAGGGGGATATACCATCGATGGATATCGAGTAGGCGAGTTGGTACGTGAGATAATAAGGCGTGCTCGGGCATGCCGATGGAAACCGCACGCGGCATTATTCAAATTGAATCCGGTAAGAATTATTATTGGCGGGCAACTCGGACCGAGCCGGCTCATTCTGCGGGCGCATTTGCGAATACGAGGAGGAAAAGAGGAGCTGTAGGAGTCAGGTATAAATAGGAGGAGGAAGAGGTGGAGGAAACGGGGGAGGGGGAGGAAGAAGAGAGGTGGCGATGGTGGCGTTGCCGATGGTGGTGGTGGCGTTGGTGGTGGTGGTTGTTGAGGTGGAGGGAACGACCTCGCCATCACGACCTCGAAGCGTATGATCCGCTGCAGTATCGCCCGATGACCCTGGTGTCATTACGCCTCACTCTGGACGTCATTACGCTAATGTCCATCTCCTTTTCTTCTTCTTCATCTTCAGCCACGGTGCCTTTCCGTTTCTTCTGGTCACCACACCTCCATCGAAGGATACTTGACACGGTTCGCGTTCCGATCCTTGAACAGTCGATGCCCTTTTCGCTTCCAGCCTTCCTTCAACGACGTGTAAGGCCATTCTGATTGGTACTTAACCTTCGAGTCTCCTCATTTTTTTCTCGTTACCAGCCGGTCATTCCTGTTTTCATTGTGTTCATTTCTCAAGTGCCTCGTACCACGCACCGCGAGACTTTTTAATGACTGCTCCCCCTTCATCCCCCGTCGCCACTTTTGTTAGGGGATTGTATTTTTATCGCGTGATTTTCGTGCACGACGGGGGTTATTAGGATTATCGATCGGAAATTGTAAGAGATTCTTTCGAATCGGGCGAGAGGAGAGGTGAAATTTTATGAAAGAAAGAGAAGGAAAGGCGTATCGGATGTTTATCAAGTTTACGAGTCCTTGCAGGATCCACCGAGGGTTGTGCACATCGCAATAAATATCTATATCCAGGGTAGTGAAAGTGTCTGCTGGGGTTGCTTGAGAAACAGCAGGTGTCCTTTCTAGTTCCGAGGCAGGTGAAAACTCTCCGCCGGAAACGATAGACGAGCTGCACTTTGAAGTTGCATCACTCGATGCACTTGCTATTGCATTATCCTACGTCTAGGGCAATTAAGTGTTCGCAATTGTGCTTCTTTTCATCTAAATTGGCTCTGAAATTTTTCTCACGTATCATCTCTTCCACATTTCAAAATTCACCGAAACGTAAAAGGTGAAAAATTAACGGTCAAACATTAAAGATCAAAAAACTTAATTTTCTTCGGCGCAATACCCACATCGTCAAATATATAATAAACTGGTTACGTCGTTCCAGCATGTTGTTAATAACAATCCGCCGAAATTTTTCTCGCATAGAATCTCTTCCACGTTTCAAAATTCACCGAAACGTAAAAGGAGAAAAATTAAAGGTCAAACTTTAACCCTTTGCAGTCCTATGTCGAGCTACACTCGACATACCTTTTCACTTCACGTTACTTTCTGACAATTTAATATCGACTTTCCAATTTTGTAACGATTTTGTAATATCACCTAAACATCCGTCAGTACCTACAGTTATTGTTATTATAAAAAAAATGAATAACCAACGATAGAAACTGTTGTGAAATTAATATCATTCAGGTCACTATAAAATTGACAAAATAATTCGGACCGCAAAGGGTTAAATATCAAAAAACTCAATTCTCTTCGGCGCAATACCCACATTGTCAAATATACAATAAATTAGTCACGTCGTTCCAGCATGTTGTCGATAACAATTCTTCGAAGTTTCTTTCAAATATTATCTCTTCCACGTTTCAAAATTCCCAAAAATGTAAAAGGTGAAAAATTAAAGGTCGAACATTAAAGATCAAGAAACTCTCAATTCTCTTCGGCGCAATACCCACATCGTCAAATATATAATAAATTAGTCACGTCGTACCAGCATGTTGTCGATAACAATTCTCCAAAATTTTTTTCAAATATTATCTGTTTCACGTTTCAAAATTCACCGAAATGTAAAAGGTGAAAAATTAAAGTTCAAACATTAAAGATCAAAAAACTTTCAATTGTTTTTGGCGCAATACCCACATCGTCAAATATAATACAACAAAAGGAAAACCAAGGAAAAAGAGCATAATTTCAGTCGAATCTTCTAAAAAATCACTACAGCCACGTTCTCGCAAGATGAACTATTTCGTTCATGGCCCAAACAAGACGAGCTGTTAACGAGGCCCAGTTGCCACTCGAATTCGCATCCGTAGGAGGTTCCATCACCTCCCGTTCCTCCATTCGTCTACTCCTCTTAGTCCTCACGAATCCTATTCCATCTTTTTTTCTTCTCGTTCGGCATTGCGCAGGCATCCTGCCGAGGTGTTTGGACCGCAGACCACACCGAGTCACGCACGATAATAACCCTCCGCGAGGGTGAATACGGTTACCTACGGTTACCGTCGAGTTAAAGCCCCATGAGTTTCGTTCTGGGCGCTATACTTGCTGTTTTTACGGTTCATAATTCAGCCGAGTGTATTTCAAACGCCTGCCAATGCGGGCCCCATAACGCCGATGTGGAAGGTCCTCCGCGTTTCTCGCCCCGTCTCCTCCTGAGCTCGAGTAACCCCCCATTACCGTGCGTCACTTCGGGCCCACGAGAGATTTAAGGTCGTCGTATTGCGACGCGAAAACTCGTCACCCACGATTGCTCGGTTATTTATGCACTCCACGGACCTTCGGAAATTAGCTATGAACTCCCAACGAAATATGCGGTTGAAGCTGCTGCGACTGTTTACTGCACTCGGTGCCTGCGCGTTAGGGCGCGGAGAACATTGGAAAGAATTGGAGAACGTATCGTGAAGGGTGATGGAGAAAATGGTTGGTTGGGGAGACGACGTGGTATAGTTCAGTGTTTTATGGTTTTCCTGAGCTTCTGTGTGCTATTGTGGATCGAATTAGTGGAGGAAAAATTGATCAGGTAGTTTTAGGAGCGATGTAGAATTTATTATAAAAGCGGCGAGATGGTTTAATGGGGAACTATGGCGATGAATTGTTCAATTTGGTCGTCTTTGAAGTTTCGAATTAAATGTAGAATTTTTACACTGTTTTTTTTGGTAGTTGTTCAATTTTAATGATACGGTTATATTGCGAATTATCGAGTTTACGATATGTTGATTAATTATTGGGGACAAATTTCTTAGAGGTGATTCGAGGAAGTCCGAATTTTAACTTTCGTGCCGTAGCCCCCTATTTTCGAGCAGTTACGACGAACATTCATTGGCCATTGTCCAGAAAATGTGTTCTCAGCATGATGAAGCTCCAGGTTATAATTGCAGAGTCGCAAATGATGTTTGAAACAATACATTTATCGGCAGGTGAACTGTATCAAATGAACCTGAAGGATGCTTGTGATAATCATCCGATCTCATGCTCTCCGACTTCTTTTTATGGAGCGTCTCAGAGATGCTATCTACCTTACACCATCGCGAAATGTAAATGGCTTAAAGATGAAACAAGAGAATATTAGCGGAAGCTGTTAAAGATGTAATTAAAAGAGCTGACAGGTGTATTATTTCAAAGGGGACTGTGTTGAACACATTTTTTACTGTGGCTCACCGCAGATAAGATACAAAATATTTTAGTTATTTCTTTTACGTAATCTTCAAGAAGTTTTTAGACAGTACTTTCTTCCAGGGGTATTCTCTTGGCAATGAATTAGCAAAAGATAATGAGAAAAAGGCAGTCTATCGGTCGGCACTTTGGAAATGATCGTAATCAATTTTCAAACATCTGACACAAGGTAATTCACAAGGCGTCATAGAAATTTAATAAAAAATAGAGAAGCATTTCTGCATAAACTTGCATAAATATGCAATTGCAGCTAACTTTCCCACAATTATCAGCAAATCTCTCTTTCAAAACTGCCGCTTTAAATTTCCAACGATTTAAAACATGCAACATTTCAAGATTAAAAGATTTCAAAATTATAAATCCTGCAAGATAACACTATCACTTTTCCAATTAGTAAATCGACAAAAGTGTCCCTATAAACTGACCATCCACGACGTCACGTAACTTTCTGGAATTCGTTTCGGCCAAAGTCCCCGTACTCTTTTTAATCTACAATCCGCAATAAATTACGGTCGTGTCCATCAAAATTTCAGTTCTGATTTATCCAGTCAGTGAAGCATGATAGTCAATTTGTGGCCCCGTAGTGCAAGCATAGGAGCATTTACGTCCACGTAGAAATACGAACGCGTACACGATGTCGGTTTACAGTATACCTGAATATTCCTCCTGCACAATGCATATACGCATTGTATACATGCACATATACCTACATATATGCATCTATAGAAGGATGCCTCGGAGGTGTTACGGCATAACTCCATCATTATCTGGCCAGGCCGTGATCGTCCGGGTAAAATTATATTCAGATGAGAAGGAAATCAATTCCACGATGGAATCGGTGAGTCTTCGATTAGACGCGGAATAGGAAGAGGGAGAAATACAATGGAAAGTGGATTAAATTCCATCGAATCTTTCTTCATCGGATATCATCAATTCGACGTGCTCTCTGCCAGGGGTGGATTATCTTCTATCCGAAATAATATCGCAACGCCCACGAAAGTATTATTAATAAGGTGCAGCGAAAAGGAAGAAAGAGAAGAAAAAGCGAGACACCAAGTCCATTCGGCGATACCGACAGATGCATGGATTCTATCCGGCCATTTTTAACATTCGTAATGTCTCGTCACGGAAAATTCCGTTAACAGAACGAGATTCCCTCGTGCCACATTGTTTTTTCGCGCGACCGGACCGGTAATGGCGTCGTGGTTTTTCTGTTGCCTTTACAATTACTCGGAACATATGGACGCCGAGTGGAAAGAAAGCAGTCGTGAATAACGAGGACGAAGGATCAACACGTTCGAAGAAGAGGGAGTAGATATTACGCTCGAGATGTAGGGAACACTGCTACATACCCCCTTTCGAACGTACGAGGTGTCGGAGGTAGACATTCCACCGGGTACCAGAGACTTCTATCCTTCTCCCTTCGTCCCTGTTTTTTTTCTCTCTCGTCCTCTTTATTCTTATTCCACCTGGTCAGTCGGTTGTCCCTCTTCGTCTCCCTCTTCGTCCTCCTCTTCTCTTCAAGCTTCTCCCTTGGCCAGGTTCACGGTGCAACGCTTAATTGGCGATAAAACCTCGCGGCCTCGTAAAAAAATCTCGCCTACCCCCACATTGTATTAATTAGGGCCCTTATAATGCCTTAAATAAGGCACACCTTAGTTATGGGTTGGCCGAGGCGAGTTGCGCCGTGTTATCTCGCTGCTTACCTCCCTGCCGTGTCCATCGTCCTTCCTCTCTCTTCCTCTCGCTGCTTCGAGATACTCCAACGACCAATTATCAGCCATAATATCATCCAAGCCCCCTGGGCTCGGATTAATCGTATCCGGTTTCCTATCTCGCGGAAAAAGTGTTACGAATGAATTTTCTCCGTTGTGAAACGCTCGAACGCTGATGGTAATACGTATCCGTGTTACGGCGTGGTTTTAACGCGTTCGCTTAACATCAGCCTCTTGCCGATCGTCGATACTCTTTCGAAGGATCGATAGGAGGAATGCCGAGGATTTTTAAATACTCGAGGGATATCGGAAGTTTTATTATAACGTCTGGAGTGTTGCCTAATAACAGTCCCAGCTGGATGGTTCCAGCGAGGAGACGGCTTCGAATAACACAGAGAGGATCGAGATTAGGCGAATAAATAAAATCCAACGCGCCATACCACTCTTTAAACGGAGGTATCGTTTAATATTCCCGAAATTCGGCGCCATGGGAATTCATAGCTCGGGGCGTCGTATCTGTGATTGTACGTTTGTTAAGTTTCTCCTTACGAGAGACCGTCCAACGAAGGTGAATCTTCTACGCGGAATATCGTCCCTTTGAAATTCGCCCGTTGTACAGGTGTGCAGAGAAATGCGTAGGTGAACGGAACACAATGAAGCGAACGTAGTAGTCCGACATTAGAGTCAATTTATTCCCAGCGATACTCTTTACATCGCCAGAGACCACCGCTCATACACGGCCCTTGTTCCGTTGAGATAAAGAGGAGGAATTTCCGGTCTCGCGGTCACACGCAGGAGAATAAGCGTGTTAATGGCTCGAGTCAGGTCTGACCCTGTTGGTTCCTGGGCGTTAACGGCACGCGCTTGGGTGGGACTGCGACTGGGACCAGGGTTAGTTCGGTCCCACTTTATCCTTCCGTCGATCCTTATCGTCCACGGTGCTGCATATAATTACAATTAAAAGAGATCGATCCCGATAACGCGGAGGACCTCCGTCGTCCACCTTCCTCCTTCGATGGGCATTCTCCGTTTCTATCGCCTCTTGCGGTCCAGTCGATGCACCCACCTATATGGTTAAGGGGGGCGGATTACGTTCAGAGGGGAACGAAGGCGGCAGGGGAAGAATGGTGGCATAATATCCGCTTGAACTTAAGTTATATTCCTCCTCGTGCAGCCGAGATATCGATGCGGAGGTGGAGTTCGGTTCGAGGGTATGCTAATTCCGGCCTCGGGCCACCACGCAGCCCTTAATAGCCAGCTGAGCAGCTCTTATGCCAGCAACTAGCGCTCGTATATAGAGAGAAGGATGGAGCGTATCTCTTCGTAGTTATAGAGGCCTCTCGTCGGAGTCGATGGTACCGTCGGCGAGAATCACCGGTTTTTTGGAATGTTAATGTCCCGGTAGAGGCGCCCCTACGGACTCATGTCGACGATTAGCGCTCGTACGTGTAATTGGGATAATGCGTTGACTCTCCTATTACTTATTTTCCAGGTATTCGGGACTTTTTTCTCGTATTTAAGTGAGGGAGTTTAAATGCCTATCTTCGGATACCTTCGGGGGTATCCGCTTTTACCGTGCAATGATCGCTTTGCTTGGTCGGTTTTCGGGAATTTCGCGCGTTTTCGTACTTTCGCGCGTTGCGGAGTCAGTTTGGCTAAGGCAGTGGTCGGCAAACTTATTAGCCAAAGAGCCAAATATGAACATTACAACAATTTTAAAAAAAATTGGGAGCCAAATCTGCTTATTTAGTAAACTTTTATTACACTAAATATGTAGTACACTAAATAAAACTAAATTTCATATTTAATAAATATTTATTAATGCGAACAATGTGCTTGCATCTCCTTGGAAAGTTTGAGTAAGTCAGGTTTGTATGTTGTTGTTTTTAATTTTAGGCATGATTCCAAGTTCTCATCAATAAGACGACTTCTCAGTTTACTCTTGATAATATGACCAAAAATGGAAGAAAATTTCCAACATTTGGACAAATAGAAGTTATCGAAAAATCGATTACAAATTTTGTACCGGAACCACAAACATACATAGCAGGTGTAATAAAATCGAAAACATACGAACAATTTCAGCCGGTAGCTTGTACATGGTTTGTGTTTACGTTTACGAAAACTAATAAAATGAAACTCGATGTTCGTTACGTATTTTTACAACAATATAAAATTATAATTATCTATCTATCTTTTAACTTAAACAAAAAATTACACATGTTCTCGATTTATAGAAGAATTTTAATTTATCAAAATAAGATGTAATTTTTTTCTTACCAACTTTAATTTTAAATGAAAATATTATTGCGCCTTCCGTGGATATTTGTGCCAGAGCCGCACTTAAGGAGCCAAAGAGCCACATGCGGCTCTGGAGCCGCACTTTGCCGACCACTGGGCTAAGGGAACAATAGTTATCGTCGTAGCTTTTAAGTGCAGAAGTATACTGATATTCGGGCACCGTATCGTTATCATATTTTATAGTGAATTCTCCGCAAGTACTCGTATATCAAAAAATACACCAAGAACTATCACCGCGCCCCTAAAATTAAATGCGAATGACCGTACAATTCTTCCATTCCCGACAATTCAATTACTTCCACGCTCTGTAATAAGCTCATCTGCATTTTTCTCAGGTAAACGTAGAATCTCCCATCGTATTGGCACCTGTCCATTTAAATACACTGCACCGACTCGTCCGTATTTCCGAGGATGAAGCATTTTACCAGAGCTCCATCATCCTCGTCTTCTCCTCTCTTCTCTTCCACGCTCTTTTTTTTCCCGGGGTGTGCGCGGCGTCGCGAGCACGATCGATCGTTATTTATCGACTAATTCGTCTCCATTTAGAAAAAACATCTGCCGTTCCCGAACGAGCCCTTTTGCACCGCGAGCAACGACGAGGCCCACGGCGAGTAATTCTTAGAGCGAACGATCCGACGCCAGCCGACGATTCCTACCTCATAGGCAGATAATCGCCTTTGATTTCTCTCTTCGATTCCTCCTACCCTCCCTCCCGCCCTTCCGCGCCTCGCCCTTCGTCTCCTCCTCGACTCCGCGCGATCAGAGATCACTCCCTTCTTATATAATTACCTTATTTCCGAATAATTGGCCAATTTATACTCGAGTCCCAGCTGAAAACAATCCACCTCTCTCGCTCTCCCTCCGTCTCTCTTCATTCTCCTCGATCCTTTTCCATGGACCGTACACGGTGTGCCCCATAGGGCCCCGTAGAGCAGTTATTTTATGTATATGGGAGTGTGATTAGATCAGACCCCGTGTCGGTGTGTGGGTATGATAATTCTGCCCGTAGGGCTTCGTGGGGCAGTCTCCACCCACGCCACGCACACACCACGTACTCTGCCTATCTCCTCTCTCTTCTCTCCTCTCTTCCTACTCTTTTTTCCTCTTTGTCGCTCTTTCTCTCTCTATGGCTCTTTCTTAGTATCTGTCCCGCCTTTTCTGTCCTTCGATTCTGCAATTCTACCTTCTACCGTGCGGTAACATTGTAATCATCCTCGTACCATGCATTTTTCCACGGTAACTGTGCTATGGTCGTTTCGGCTCATTTGAATTCGCACCCCTGCCAACTAGCAGTAGGGATCACGAAGTTCCTACGGTTTTTCGCGAGAGTTTCCGTTCTTTCAAATTGCCCGCCGTTTTTCTTTCGTAGAGATAAAGGAATTTCACAGTTTCGCGTGGGTTTTGTAAATGCATCTATGTGGTTTTAGCAATAACCGTGCCGGCAGTTTACGCGTATTTATTTTTACCGGGGGTAGTCATTCGACTGATTAGAAAACAGCGAGAATATTTGCCCGAAAGATGTGCAGTTGATAGTCAATTTAATATTAGAGACATCGCAAAAAATTGCGTTTAGTTAATGTTACAGAAAAATGACAAATCTTCGTTCGGGTGAACAGGTCATTTGACCGCGGGGACATGGTTAATAATTTTATAAAATTTTTCATAGTATTGTTTCTTTTCTATCTTTGATTATCCATTATTTCGATTGCCACCACTTATATTTTTGTTGGAAATTTTTAAACCGTTTCCGTAAGATTTCTAGTTTGACTGCACGTGCAATAACTCAGAATTAATTCCTCAAATAAAAATTTCTCGCTCATTTATGATATTGCGTATCGTTGAACGTGGTATTAATACTGTAGAAATAATTAGACCGCCTCGTGATTGACTAATATTTTCAATTTAACAGTTTTTGGGAAACTTTAGAAATTCCTCTTCCATTTCCCACGCCACGCGTTATTGCAGGCTAAGAGGTTAAAAGGAATTTATAGAATTTTTAACAAATAGATGGTATTTTTCGTACTAGAGTTTTAAGAATCAGGCAGCACTAAAAACTAATCGGATGAAAAGTCTAAATGACGCATACATCATTCAATTCACGTGAATTAACTTTTTCTCCCTGCCGCTGATACATCTCCGCAATTACTTCGGGGTAAAAACAATAATTTTCCTATTACCTCGAACATTGTAATACCCACTTTCGACTTCAACGTCCTACGCCGTACGAACTGTAAGAAGCAATCTTTTTAACACATTTGAATTCACGTCACCGCAATCTCGATTACAAACTCGCTGAATCATTCTCATGGGATTCGAACACTCGAGCAAATGTCAGACTTGTTATCGCTGCTGATGCGATGAAAATAACCGCTCGGATCGATACGTTAATTATTTTGAAAAACATCAATTCCAATTATCATCCCAACGTTCCCCAAACATTCGAAAGATCTCCACCGTGGAAACTTGGAAAATTAATTTTAACGATTCAATCGCACGATCATGACGCTGTTAACGCGTGAGAAAGTACCAATAATCGAAGCAAGCTGTGACAAACCGACGGTATTATCTTCAATGAAGAAAGCGCCTCGCTCTCGTGCAACGGAGACCCCGATTTGCAAAGTGATCTATGTCCGAGTGCCATGAGACACCAGGTCCCACGTTACACTTTTGCCACTTCCTACCACGGTGAGAGGTCCACGGAGATCCAAAAGCGAGACACCGAGAGGAAGAAGCAAGAATGAGAGTTCAGCAGGGAGAAAAATACGGACGGAGAACGAGGGATGAAAAAGCAAGATCGAGGAAGGCGGCGCTGCGGAAGAACCAGCGAGTGTAGCAATTAACTCGATGCTTACGAGGATAATTAGCGAAGGATCGAATGAGGCAGCTGGCCAGCGGTGGAATCGGGACCCGTCTTTGCCTCTCTCGCTCATTCCCGTACCCGCATTTACCTACATAATTATCGTTATGATGATTATGACTCGGCCGTAGCCAATGGAATCCGCCGGCACGTTGCCGCGTGGCAACGCGTTTTCCTCTCCCCGTTTCTTCTTCTCCACTTTACCTTTTCAGAGACGAAAACTTATTACCGCATGGCCTCAAGTAGCGACCATCGCGAGCTGTCCAGGAACTCGTTGCCGGCTTTAACGCACGACGGGCGTACGTACGTACATACGTGTACTGTTGAGAGCTAAAAAGATGACGGGGCGCTGTGATTGGCTATGGCTCGTTAGGCTAACCTTCGCGGACTGTCGTGTAAAAATGTGTCAGACAAGGTTTCCTTGTTAGTAAAACGATCGGATCGATGTATGATCAAAGATATGGAATTCAGAGCAGTGTTTCCCAACGTGGGACCCGCGCTCTACAGGGGGGCGATTCGATTTTTAAGGCGGGCAATTTGAAAATGCACTCGTCCCGAGTTTAAGGTAATCGTATGGCGACTCTCAGTTGATACTCGAGCTGGGTAAACCTCCGGTATAGGTAACTTTTGTCCACCATGTTAGTAGCTGTGATTTCATTGTTAAACGTTAGATTTGAACTTCTGGTTATACTGGGCCGGCACTAAGCATTTCGCGCTGTTTGTTCTGAATGGAGTGAAATGCTTAGCGCCGGGATCTCAGTTTCTGCAGTGTTTCGCAGTAACGCTCAGCATTCATCGTTGGTGTTAATTTGAAATAAGCGTCCGTTAAATTCTTGTAAAAGTCTCGTTGTTTTAAAAAATATATGCATTGTATAAATATAGATTATAAGTAGAAGAACATTTCAATTTTTCAATATTATAAATTACGTATATGTTAGGGGGAGGGGCGTATGAATTTTAGAAAGGTTTAGGGGGGCATAGCACAAAAAAGGTTGGGAAACACTGGTCTAGAGGAGAGCAAATGGAAAATAAGGTTCACTGTTTGGCCTATTCTCACTTTTCACACGCTCATCTCACTCGATTCAAATTGTAGATGCGATTCAACCATGCTAATCTGCAAACATGTGCGAAGGGAACTTCGGCTGATAAATATTAGTCACCGGTGCGACATTGATTACCAATAGGACTCGTTTTTTTTTGCTAGGACTTCTCCTCATCTTTCAGCTCTACCTACATTTTTTGGGGAACGTCTGAGAAGCAGAGCGAACTGAATTTCCTCTTGCCTTCCGCAACGTCTCGACTGCCAACATTTCAGCTTCCAACGGTATGCACGGCGCGTATACGAGATGGAAGGAATGTTGCGTTGAGAGTGAGGGAAGAGGAGGAGGAATGAGATCGAGAAACGCACACCAATGGCATATCTGTGGCAAAGAGAAACGAAGATCGGTACACGAGGGCCTGGTAATTGCCGCGGAGTGATCGTTAGGTGACTACGGTGCCGGGTGAAAGTTCAGTTAATTCGATTAGAATCGCCCTCGTGTATATCCGCGGTCAGGATTTGCCGTGAGCGACTCTCCATCGCGGATCTGTTCGCTGGGATTATGAGAGCTCCGGCTTCGTCTCTTTCCTCGAGGTCATGTTTCGTGGTATCGGCCACTTCCTGGTGCTCGTGCCTCTTTCCGATCGTATCGTTTTTAGGTCACGACGCGTCTTTCGACTCTTTTCGTCCGTGTATTAACGAATATTAATAGCGTTTATAGTCGAGGAACTTTCGATGTCTGTTCTAAACGCTATTTCCACTGGTACATTTATTCTACCTGGACTCATACTTTATTTATTCTTTGATAGCTGTTCCTTGATAATAGGAGGAACGGCAGGTGCTTAAAAATGCTTTGATAAAACGTACAAATTAATTGCCATCCCCCAAAGTCGACGATTAATTTAGCACAGCTTGAGTTTCGATAGAAATCATAGGGTAGGGTAGATCGACATCGGACCATAGAGGGTTAATCGGTAAGATATAGGTGCTTCACCGTTACCATCGCAGTGGTCATTCTTAACACTAACCGTACCATGCACGGTTAAATGACCGGTTAAAATTAATGAAAATTTGTCATTTTTTGTATTAGTAACTCCTAGCTATTTTTTGCATTGCTTCCAATATTAAATTGACAATCTCCTGCATATCTTTTGGAAAAATATTATCATTAATTCATAACCAGTTGAATCCTTGACGCCAGGAAGAACGGATATACGTAAATTGCCGGTGCGGTTAGCGTTAACATTAAAATTTGCAATGACATTAACCCGTTTTCTCAGTCGACGACTCAGAACATCCGATCATCCCACATTTATCGCACATACACCTTTTAAAACTCTCATGGTCGCCTCTCATCATCCCCGCAAAGTACCCCCTACAGAATATTCCTCCGGGTAAACGAAAAAACAAGTATCCGCTGATCAGTCCACATACGTTGAGACGTACGAGTACTTCTAACGAGGGCATAAACATCGGAAAAGGACGCGATACAGACATGCAAGGCTTTTGCAAGTAGGTGGCAGGAAGAGGACGAAGGGGGTTGCTGTACGGGTGGTGTACGGGTGGCAGTAGCTCCGAGAGATGACGAAGGAGCCTTGGGCGCGGAGTGGTTCCCCGGATCGATGTGTGTGCCCCCGCCTGCCGCGGAGAGTCACCCACCTTCTCCTACTCTGCCTCCTCTCGCCGCCCCTGGGGGTAGTTATACAAATTTCCAAGAGTGTCTGCCTCCACCCTTCGTTTCCCTCCGTTTCTCTCGAACCTCCTTTCCTTGGCCCTCCACCTTTCCTCTTCTGCCACCCCCTACGGCAGCCACCTCTCGCGCTAGCTCCCGAGTTTCCATAGCAACCTGGAGGCGGGTCTTTGCATATTATACTCTGTGTGGGACAAGCCGCCTCGTTATGTATGCTCGTGTAGGTGTAGAGGTGCACCGACTAGCGCGTGGGTGAGCCTGTGTTCGCCTTACGTTGCCCACAAACGAACGACCCGGCACGCGCCTGTGTTGGCGAACGCTGCCTGGTGATCGTAGAGGGGTGCAAAGGAATCGGGTGGAGGTGTGAGCAGAGGCAGATGAGGAATTGTCACCTCCAGCGTTGGAGGGATGGAAAGGACGAGGGCGAGGAATACGGGCGAGGAAGAAACCGGGAGGAAAAGAGACGAGGGAAAAAGAGAACCGGGAGGGAGAGAAGAAATAGGTATAGGGGGAGGGGTTGCACGGCTATGCCGGCTCTTTGTACTTCGCAGGGTTGCTGCAATCTCCCATACCCCTCGGCAGCCTCTACCTCGCGAGTGAACTCACCCCACGTTGGAGGATCTACCACCCTCCCCCTCCTGTCTCTCCTACGGACTTCCTCCCCCTGGCTCTCCTCGCCTGGAAAGCTGGAAATACTACGAATCTTGGTATCTCGTATGGAGAAACGAGGGAGACAGAGACACGACGCGCTGTGATTTTTACCGGGCTTCCTCCTGGCAACCGCGGCGAGCTTCTTCGAGGGGGGTGGCTTTGATTTTTTGAAAGGAATCGGAAGTGACGGTTACGCGGGGGTGGCCGGGGATGGCGTGTGTCTTGGAAGAAACGTACGAGGACGTGATTTCAATTTAGAACGATGTAGAGCGTGATATTACTTCCTCCGGAATCGATGATGCTGTGCGCGATATTCCCGTGTGTTATCAGTTTTCAAGGAGGACGTAGACTCGGCTTTCTCAATAATTAAATACTTTCACGTTGGACAGTTTACTTTTCGCTAAAATATTCACGGAATTCTTGTCGCTTCTATCGAAACAAGAATAAGGAATTTGGAAGTGAGCATTGCTTTCGAAATAATGCGAATTCGTTGGATGTACTTCAAGAATTTATTAACTACAAAAAATTTAATTAACACTGAATTTTCCAAGCCGGTCAAAGTGACCGGTTCACAGTATTTTCTAAAAATTACCTAACTTGTTAGGGGAGACAGGAAGTAAATATTACACTTCCATCTTAAAAAATCTAAATTAATTTATTAATCGTCTTTGTCAGCGCTTGATTTTCCTTTTTCAAAATTACTTATTCGGTATATCTAAATATAATAGATATAACGCCGGAAGTTCTAGCATTAAAAATTTTATAGACGGAAATGACTTCCTTCATGTATCGAATATTATCGTTGAGCATGAAATTTAATTTTTTAAATGACATTTTAAAATGATCTTGTTCAATATATCCAAATTTTAGTAAATAATTGAATTATGCTTTTCAATAATTAAATACTTTCGCGTTAGACAGTTAACTTTTTTCAGTGACTTTTCGCTGAAATATTCACGGAATTCTTGTCGCTTTTATCGAAACAGAGATAAGGAATTCGGAAGTCAGCATTGCTTTCGAAATAATGCGAATTCGTTGAATGTACTTCAAGAATTTATTAACATCAACAAGAAATTTAAATAAACATACATTTCAATGCAATCTCCGTCGTTTAAGCTGTACAATATTAATACAATTCTGAGAAACGTTTCGTTTACACGCTACGAGAGATTCAGGAAAGGCGAGGAATTGATCTTTCCTGAAATTGGCTCTCCACCGTAAGCCTGAGCGATTCAGGAACGTCTGTGTAACCGTGTAGAACGTGCGTGGACCATAAGAGTGTCACAGAAACGAGGCGCTTTTGGGGTTCGTGAAGGCGGCGGGGTTCCGCAGGGTGACGTGTTTTTCTGGCAGCTAAGGGGTGCGAGCCCCTAATTATAAAATAAAAAAAATCAATATCTTGCCCCAGCTCGGGTACGGGCACAAAAAATAGGGTGACTCCCCGGCCTTCTCGTCATTTCCACCACCGATCCTCATCCCACAGTTCATCCCTACGTCTTTCAGTCGTTGCTCCCTGGTTGCTTCGACCACGGAGCTGATTTTTTTTGCCCTTGGATCGCTCTTTCTCTCTTTCTCTCTTTATCTATGTGGGTTGCACTTCTGGGTCGTAGAGAGAGGAAAAGAAAGAGAGAGAAATCTACCAGGCGAAGGTTGTAGAGCGGTAGGAAAGGCACAGTTGAGAAGTGTAGGAGGAGGGTGGTATAACGGATAACGGAAGAAACTGCACGACTTTATTTCGTTGCGCTTATTGCGTTTCCTGAATTTTTATACGCCGCATGCGGCCCATACTTATGGACTTTTAATACCCAGCTGGCACGTGCTATACGCTTACAATTTAGAAATGTACCTACGCCGTGCAAAAATGCTCGAATATATCTGCGAGGAAGATGTTCCACGACAGATACGTGGATACAATTTTTTAATAATTTTTTCGGTAACACGTTGAATTCCACGGGGTCACCGGTGACCGGCACTGGCGAATACGATGAAATTTCTTACGAGTTTTAAATTGCGATATTCACGGAAACGCTAATATATTCAATATAAAAATATTGCTGTTAGAATATCGAAGTATTACCGAGTACATAACTATTCTTACTTTTACAATTTCTATTCTACAAAGATGTGATTTTAATAGAAACACTTTCGTTTCGGTGGAAATGATGAAACTACCGAAATACCGGTGGCATTCAACGTTTTAAAATGTACACCGTGCTACGATGTCCCTCGGTGTCAAGAAAATTCACAATTTCCTTCGAATTATTTCTCTGGTATTGTCATTTTAAAACTTCGAGTCCATTAAGTTTTGTTCAAACCGACATCAAAGCATGGTCACGTTTAAAGATCCACCCTTCCCCCGTGCTAGGCTGGCAAACGTAACATAGAAAACCACCCTCTCGCCAAGGTCGATTTCACATGAAACGGAACTGCCTCAAGCAGCCGACGGCGTCGGCACTCAATCAATAGATACATAAATATCATCTCTCGCAGGAGGGACTTCTCATGCGTGCACTCGACGCACGCGTGCGAATGTGCATGTGTGTGGCCACTTTCGCGCACGAATTTTCCACGTTTTTGCCAAGTGACGATGAGGTTGGCGGGGGCGGTGACGGCGACGGTGGTGGCGGAGATGGTGCTATGCCACATCGATTCCATGGATTCACCGGCGTCGTTTTTGTCTCGCGCGACGACACATTCAAATAAGTAAGGCCACCCCTTGCTCCTCGAGGCCCCTCTTCGAGTCACCCATCTCTTAGACCCCGTGCTTCCACCCCTTGGCCGTAAGGTCCTTCTTCTTTCGCTTTCCTCGCCCTCTCCCTCCCCCTCTAGCCCCCCCAACCTCAGGTCGACTGGAGGGATGGGCCGCGACGAGATTAAAAGAAGAATCAATAGCGCCTCTCACCCCACACCATCGTTGTGCCCCTCAGTTGGAGCGGGAGGTGGGTGCACTCCTCTTGCCCTCGAGCACCCCAACCCCCGCAACCTCAAAGGCCCTTGCCATATATTGAAATGCTCCAAGAGAGGACTGCCTCGAATCACTCCACCCCTTGGAGCTCTTCTGCAACAGCCACCACCTACGTGGGTGGCCGTGAGAGGGGTGATCACCCTTTCATCCCTCTCCCGCATCCACGAAGACACTCGCTACTCTTTCGGTTCCTCTTGGACAAACATTGCGCGAGGAGAGTCGCTTCTTCTTCTTTCCTCCTCTTCGTTTCTTCCCTCATCGTTCTTACCTCTATTCGATGTAGCTTTTGCAAGTTCTTTCGTCATTCTCTCTCTCTCGCTCTCGTTTTATTCTCATCTTCCCCTCTCTTTATTTTTCTGCCCCGTCTAGAAAGAGATTTGTCGCGAACCGTCTTCGTCTCTTCTTTCCGTTTCCCGTATACTTCCTCGACTCGAGGTGGAAATGGTGGTAGGGGATGCCTGGGACTAGAAGAATTGTCAATTTCAGTCTCCGCTTTCTTGTCTCTTGCATAGTCAGATAGGGAGATCCCTCACGAATGATTTTAGCGGGAAATAGCGCCGGTGGGTCTTTGAACCCCTTTGGATCTCCGGCCAATGATGATAACGGGTCCAGAGGCAACCGCGTCAAACTGCTGCGGAGATCGGATGCCGATTGCCGAAATGGACATTGAATGTGTTATCGCCTTAACTGCTCATCCTTATGATACCACACAATCCATCGTTTTTTTATTGTCTTCTTTTTTCATTTTTGGGGATGAATTTTAGTAATGCGCATTAGCAATCCTCCACGTGTCTTTCTTGGAGCTTTGAGACTTCCTCCAAGATAAAATACAGGTTAATTACTTTTTATATCTATTTGTGAATAATTAATTGTTGGGGTAATAGAGATTCTCTTAGGGTCTCTAACGGTATAAAATATATCGTAAATAAGAAAAATGATCGTCAATAACGAAATTACACCGTGCGATTACGTTTAACCCTTTGCGGACGGAGACATCATTAAATATTGAGAGATAATAATTTATTTGGCGAGCCAAAGCCACCTTTTCATCAGAAAGTTAGACTGTTAATGTATATAAATTATAAATTACTATTTACGTAATCATTTTTCTACGGTTGTATTTTAATGTCTAAACTTTAACCGTGTATACATGCAGCGATAAATTTTGATTACATTTTTTCTCAGACCACATATATGCGCTGCCCGTCCTCAAAGGATTAACGTGAATAACGTGTTGAACTTTGTGAACCCTCTATAGTTCGAATTTTCCGTGACATCTAAAGATCAGTTGCACGATAGCGCATTAGAAAATGATAAAAATACTATTATAAGTATTAGATTTAACTCGATTTTAAAACTTTGAATTGCAGAGAATTTTATGATTTTTAACACTAGAACTACCAACTACCAATTTTTTTCCAAAAATTCTCCAAGTTTATAGAAAACTCATACAATAAATATTCGACGCTCATGTCAAAGAACATAAATCACCGAATCAATTATCTTTTCCGCCTCTCGATTCCTCTTTTTTCAAAGTACTTATTTACTATGATAGACTATAATAGATTTAACGTCGGTAGTTCTAGTGTTAAGAACTACATTATAATATTTGACAAACTTAAAAAATTGACTTTGAAGAGTAAGAGCTTAGATTTGTCTTGTGTTACTTCAAAGTTACACGGGCCCATAGAGGGTTAAAATATGTATGTGGTACATTTAGTCGTTAATTGCAAGTTAAAGTAACATCACAAGAAACAGATTCAGAGGTCGATTCAAAGGTAATTTCACGTGAAATCGCTTTAGATGTTGGCAGTGCCCCAGAAGCGAAACGTACATATGTATATGCATAATATAAGAAGCTATTTCAGAGATTGCTCTTGGTGTTTGCATAGTCTGATTATGTTAATGTAGTTTGTTTTAATGACGTACTAAAGAAGCCTGTATCTATTGGGACAATAAGAAAATATTTCTATACACAGGATAGGTCGTTAGAATATTGCTGATGATCGATGAATCGTCGATCGTAAACGTTTACCACCTACTTCACCCTAGGGCTAAGATATAAGAGTCATTTATTTTGAAAGTGGCGTAAGTCACTTTCTTTTTCAATTGAGATAATTATTGTTATCCTTGTTATCCTGGATACTTATATTTTCGTCAATGTAAATAATTTCGAACAGTCATTAACACTAAACCTACCATGGCGGTCAAATGACCGCTTTTTAATTTTTTTTAAAAAGTCCCCAAATTGATTGGGCAGCCATTCAGTAAATATTTTACTTAACATTTTTTACTTTATATTTTACTTAAAAATTACTTAACTTATCTTTTTCACCTCTTCAAATCTCTTTTTCCAAAGTACTTATTTCGTATATTTCAATATAACAGTTATAAAGCCGGTATGTTTAATGTTAAAATGACCATTCTTCATTACGCTAAAGTGACTTGTACCATTTTCAAAACTGAAAGCACACCGGAAAAACGGCATAGAAAAACTTTGAAGCAGAGAGCACGTACGAAGAACAAACGTAAACCGTACATACTCGTCCAGATTACGGGGGAAAATTATTATTCGATTTTCTCCATGGAAACGGTCCAAGGTTAAACCTATTTCTCGACGCTCTAGCCGTTAGTTTTATCATTTTCCGCATAAATGCAATTACAGGAGGGAAAAGAAATCGCTAAGGTTCTTCCTCCGCTCGGCCAAGATAAAGCACACTTTTCCACGAGATTCATTCTTCTTTCGTAGCTTTTTCCTTCCAACGTTTTTGAATTTGGTACTACGGAAATTGCCGTCCACATTTTGCGGGCCGGTTCTGACAAGGTGAATATTTTAGCGGCACCCTGTACGTTGTTGGTTCTACATACGTATGCGCACACACGCTCGCTCCTTGAAGATACGCCTCGGTCAACATCGTCGAAAAATGTATTAAAGGCAAACACATGCATTCTAAGGAGGTTCGGCCCCTATTTCTCCCTCCACCCTTGCCTTTCACCCCCGCGACATACATCTACGTATTCATACACGCCAGCAGATACTTTTGCCAATCCTCGCCCTCGCGTTTTTTATTTCGACTTATATGCATAGACTTCCGCGTTGTCTTTTCAGACACCAGTGTTCTCTATCGACGATGGAAAGCTTTTTCCTCCTCTTTTCCTTCTTTTGTATTTTTTCCAACTTTAACTGATATGGTAATTTGGCCTAGGACTTGGCAATTGTTAATTTAGGAAAAATTTATGACGGGGATTTGAACTTGGAATTGCTGTTGGCGAGTCTCAGGCATTTTTTGCTTTCTCTTTGTACTTTTCGGGTTTAAGAGCTATGGTCACTTTGCATAGAACACATTGTTTTAGATGAGGTTCGAATTACCAAGGTTATGATCTTTAACCCCTTGTCCTACGATTTCTTTTGCGACTGCCTCCGCAATAATTGAGAATTCAATTGATAAAATAAAAAGTCAGTGATTCCTGATATATCTGAGAATTTAATGCAACATTAATATTATAGAAGTAATTTTATCGTGTCGTGTTCTACTGATATTTTCAATTTGATAATTTTTGAGAAGCTTCAAAATTTCCTGTTCTATCAACCGCATCACGAGTGTCACTCGTTGTTGTAGGGCAAAGGGTTAAATGATAATTTAGGAAAAATTGCAGGTAGGTGACGAAGATTTGAACTCTTTTGTAAACTTTTTCTTCAACGCTGGGTATTCTTCATTTATTTCAGCCGATCAGTTTTACCTTTTCTTTTATTACTGACAAAATTAATGCTCTGCGAGGAGAATAAATTTTCAATTTTCAAGGCGATTTAAATTAATTTATTAAAATCCTCTGTCAATATTTCTCCCTATTTTGTGATACGAGTAATTATTAATATTGAAGATTACTTTCATCGAAAGCATCAGATTTCAAAGTTAAAATTATTCTCACTGACAATTACCTACGATAGGGCCATAGGGACAATTTTGCGAAGTAAACGAACGCAATAGTTTATTATCTGAACACCGAATATTAAAGGAACACCGCATATGCGGACATATCCGTCAAAGTTACGGGATAACGCTCGTCGCGCAAGGGGAAAGAGACGAAACGAGTAAGACCCGTTTCCTACAGAAATACGATTTGTTCTCTTACGTTCATCCGCGCATTAAATGCTCTTTAATGAGCCGCCAATCAGCACCTGTCAAATCGTACTTAGCACCGGTGTAGAACCTCTTATCCTTGTCTGCCTGTGTTACAAAGAAGTACGATGTAGAGTTTCTAAGGAAGATACAGAATCCGAGAGACAGAGGGAGAGAGAAAGTTAAAGCGAGAGAAGATAGAGCGTTGCTGTTGCAATTATTTGGCAATTAATGATTCTCATCGGTAATTGGCCGGCTACCTAGGCCACTTATCCCGAGATTGCTGTAATTTACGTGAGTACCTCTTACGTTGGAAACAAAAGAGGAAAAAGATATGATATACGGTGGTGAATCATCACGATTCACGGAATTAATTTTCTTTATTTCTCTGGGCTTCGTTTGTTCCCTGCAAAAACTAATTTCACTTTAATTGCATGCCAATGTAACAGTTTAAGGGTTGCCGGCTTTTTGCCCATGTTTTGCTCGTGTTTCAACATCGAGGAGAGGGCATTTTTTTGCACCTTGAAAATAATCGGTGAGACTATGTTTAACGTGTACAAAGAAAAAGCAGTAGCCTGTTAATGCTTCGTAAGAATCCGATCGATCATCAGACCGCCGCGGAGAAAACTCCGTTATACCGTTTAGAAGCCGAGAAATTGAAATTCGAACTTTTTGAAATTTCGGCCCACCCGGGGCTTGTGGAATTTTACCAAAAATAGCCGAAAATGAGTATACATTTTTCCTGAAATTTTCATTTTTCCTCAAATAATGATCCCTCTCCTCCAAATGGTTCTCCAATCAGTCGATTAAGGGCTAGCCACAATGTCAAAAATTCTTCGCCTAGAAATGAACAACAAATTGCAATCTACGACTCAGTGCATTCATTATCTATAACAGGAAATTATTAGACCGAAAGTACAAAAAGACGAGACTCGATCAGCACGATCCGCGCAGTCATCGTATCAAAATGAAAATATCTGCACGTCTTTCAGACCCACAGTAAATTCGATTAACTGATTAGTTCTACACATGTATCGTAAGAAACTAATTTTCTTCATATAAACAAAAATTAATTTCTAATTCGACGGAACCACACCACCTCAGTGGTACCAGTTCTCCAAATCCTCCGCCCAGAACTCACCCCATTCATCCCTCCGGCCATCGTATCCTTTGCATACTTCTTCTAAAAAATCAGCTTAACTCATCGCACTCCAGTATATTAAACAAGATGAAAACAACTGCCCCACCGAGCGAAATATCGTTAACCTTTGCACATCCATGCACCATGTTAAATGGATCTCCCGTTACGAAGAGTTTCGGCTCGTAAACATTATAGCTCCCATATTTATGGCTATGAATTTTCAGAATTTCCTCTCTCCCTCTCTCTTTATCTCTCGCTTTCTCCTTCTCTCTCTCTCGTCCCCTTGACACGAGTGCGAATAAACATCGGCTCGTCGCGACGTGTCACCGTGGAATTCGTATTAATTGCATCGAAAGCGCGCGCGCTACGCCATGGAGTTGGTCCCCGAAGGCGAAGACCTCGACGAGTCTCCTGTAGGACGAGTTATGTGGCGGAACGAGTTATTATTTACTTATTAGACGCCTGGTGAACGCGGCGCCCACTGAGGGGGTGTGAAAATGAACTAAGGCCAGCCCGGTAGAAATTAAAAACGTGACTCTACCGCGCGGGTAGCTTCATCGCACGGCTAACGAGAAGATACGACCTCCTGGTAAGCGTATATATGTATAGGTATAACCGTCTTATATGCTGCACCATCTGAAGATGTACGTTTCTTATATACCGGGTGCTCGTTAACGAACGTTTCTAACATGCATGGAGTTTCGCTTGTTATTTGTATCACGGTTTTAGGCAGCGCGGGTTACCAGTGTTTCCGTGTTTGTGCTGTTGAATGTAGGAAATAGGAAAAATGGTTAACAGAAACTGTAAGTTAACAGAATAGTAAGTAGATCAATGGGAAGAAATTGGAAGTAATACTTTGCCATTCTAAATAGGATACGTAGGAAAGATGGATGATAAAAATGTAGACAATAATAAGATAATAAGTAAATCAATAGGAAAGACGGTTAACAAAAACTGTCAGTTAATATAATAGTAAGTAGATTACTGGGAAAAAATTGGAAATGATATTTTGACATTGAAAATAGGATAAATAGGAAAGATGGACGATAAAAAATGTAGAAAGTAATAAAATAATAAGTAATTCAATAGGAAAGATAATTAACAAAAACTGTAAGTTAATAAAATAGTAAATAGATCACTGGGAAAAAATTGGAAATAATATTTTGACATTGAAAATAGGATAAATAGGAAAGATGGACGATAAAATGTAGAAAATAATAGGATAATAGTAAATCAATAGGAAAGATGGTTAACAAAAACTGTGAGTTAATAGAGTAGCAAGTAGATCAATGGGGAAAAAATTGGAAATAATATTTTGACATTGAAAATAGGATAAATAGGAAAGATGGATAATTAAATTATAAATATATTCAACGGAAAAGTAGGAAATCCAAAAGTAGGATAGGATAATAAATGAATCAATAGCAAAACAAATTAAAAATAATATTACATAGATTATTTTTGTTATTTCGGTTTTTAATCGCTTTTAGACAGACCGTAGACATTCTATATTACAGTTTGTTTATCGCGAAGGTTTTCTAGGAGAGGCTTTCTTCGTTACCTCAAATTCTTCTTCGGTATTTTTCTCATATTTATTGTAATCTACATTTTTGTTTATCGCGAGCGATAGAATTTGAAGTAAATGGATTTTGTACCTGAGATATTTATAGAGAGACGAAGAAATATCTAGAAATTTACAAAATACGAATGCTAGAACTCTTGCAAAATTGTATAATAAAACCTTAAAGTCCTCTCTATAATTAGAAATATTTCAAAATCAGTTGTACATATTTCTTCAAGAATTAATGAATCGAAACTCATCGATATCCAGTTTCATCTCTTGCCGCGTTATCGAACGAAAAACTCGAGGGAGTCTCGATAGAGGAAAAGCGTAGAAGAAAAGAAAGGAAGAAAGAAACAATTCTGTACGCCTCAACAGAAATTGTCTCGTACGTGCAGTCTGCTGTACCGGTAACTAGATACTGAGATACGTAATGGCAAAGGTGTACTCGATGCGATTGAGTGGAAATGGGAAGGATAAGAGGGAAACTGTGTAGGTGAATGCGTTTCTGCCTTCCGTCTGTCCAAAGGAATCTTCGCCGGAGTTTCACGCCACTTCCTTCGTTGCCCTGGCTTGTCTCTTGTTATCTCCATTCGCGATTTCGTGCAGAATATATTTTCAGGAACTATTCGCAATGGTATACGTCCATCGTGTTCGTCTTGGCGGCATAATAAACGACGATGAATCTTTAATTACGTGTAACATGAGACACACGTTGCCGTACGACTAGGAGCGTCTTTTAATTGCATGCAAAATGAGATTCGAGACATTGTATCGATGTACGACGTCTACGTTGTATTTCCGTGAATTTATCACGGGAGAAAATTGAAAAACGGTGACGACGTTGTAAATTCCTCGTAACATTAATGATCTCTTCGTTATTCGTGTAACAAATAATTATTTAAGAAACGAACGTGTAATTGCCGGCATGTGAAATTCAACGGTGTTTATATTTATTAACGTTTAGTTATGCATACATTCGTCTGCGTATTAAAATTTTAAATGAACCTAGTTGAATAAACGGCTAGTTGGATAATGGTAAATCAATCTTGAACAAACGGCTTCGCGTTGTTGTCCGAATGATAAAAAAACGAATTAAGATGTTCCTTTAATTACCGATTCATGATATTATGTTAAACAGAGATCTCGTCGTTTTGGGTGGTTTCTTGGTCCGTGTAAAAATACACTGGTATTTTAATACTTTCAGTATTTTTCAAAAATTGTTAGCATCTGATACGAGCGATTTGCGTCACAGTAATTAATACAAAAATCAATCTTTTGAAACTGCATAACTAAAGATAGCATCAAAGTGTTAACACGTTGAATGCCATGGGCGTCACCGGTGACCGGCGTTATTAAATTCAATGAAATTTCGTACGACTTTTAAATTGTAATATTTACGAACTTTCCAATGCATTCAATATTTAAATATTGTCATTAAAAGGGTAAAGTCCTGCTGCCTATTAAACTACTTGTATCTTTAAGGTATCTGCTTTGTAAAGATGTGATTTTAATAGACAAAATTTTACTTTTGTAAAAATAATGAAACTAGCAAAATATCGCTGGCATTCAACGTGTTAAATTACTCTCGCTCCAGGGAAATTAATTTCCCCATCTTAACCCTTTGAGAACTGCCGACTCAGAAAAATTCTCGTTACTGTTTATCAAAATTAAAAAACTAAAGTACAACCGTTGCAATATGATCACGCAAATACTAATTTATAACTTCTACACATTAACACTGACTTTCTGATAAAAAGGTGGTTTCTCATCGCCAAATAAATCATTATCTCTCAATATTCAAAAAAGCCTCAGCCCGGAAAGGGTTAAAGGCAATCGAAATATCCCATAACCGATTACAAAAACCATAGAAAGTCATCTCACGGATCCAGAAATTTTGTAGGATAGACTCGAAGTTAGCATACGGGGCGACAGGTCGTCGTAGAGGCGCTATGGGGGTTGGTACGTTGGGGTGGCGGAGATGGAAGTAAATGCGAACGAGGCGAAGGATGTTTTATCCCTCTTGGCCTCCTAAAGGTTACGGATGGGAAGGGTGGGTGGCGTATATTTTACGTGCTGCCTTTATTTCGATACGAGCGGGGTTCGATCCCCCGTCTAAACCTAATTTGCGTTCCATCTCGCGAGCAAACACTCTCCGTGGAAGAAGACGGCGATCCACCTTTTCCTCCTCTTATTTCTCCACCTTCCCCTTCCTCCTTTGCGATATAGGTGCACGTTTCTTCGGTATCGCATTCGTAGATACACCCTATGATCGGCACGTGATAACTTTCCCTGTCTGTACCATGACTGATTGTCCATTCCGGGCCTACTTTTTCGACTCCCTCTGCTTTTTCTCTCTCGGTCTTCGCTTGCTTTTTTTCCAATTTCTTTTGAGAGATACGAGACAACTTTATCCTTTGCTTTCGATACTTTATGGCCGCCGGTTCGTCGTTATTTGTACGTGCGACATTTTGGAGATTAAAGTTACATCGGATTTGAATACCACTTAATCGGGATGGACGGTCGCGGTGGTTCATGGCGAAGGAATTTACCTATCGGCTCAAGGCGTTTCGTAATTTCATGTCTTTGAGTTATCAAGATCCGTGCTTGTAATCTATTACAAAAGCGTTCCGTATGCCATCTAAATGCAACGATTTCAGTTTTCGAGAATGAACTATTAGGAATTGCTTCGCGTTCTGTTGCTTATTGCGCAAGCGTGGAGAATTATGTTAGAACGGTGGCACTTTTTCAAACCAAGTTTTGTATTTTTTTTAATTTAATTATACCGGCGATGGGTTACAGGATGTTGCTGGTATTTTCTTTTGAGTTTGAAATGAGATTGTAAAGGAATTAGGAACTAATCCGGTTAAGGCCTCGGCGTCGGAACCTCTGACTTTTAATGTGTTAAGTTTAACACGTTGACTGTCACATCGATCACCAATGACCGTATTTAATGTGCTCGTGTGCGAATTATCCTCGTAGAAAGTCATTCTACCACTGTAGCATTTATTATGTTCTTTTAATTCGTATATTATATTAATGGTAATAATGCAGGGTCTTGTAGATAGGCGAATAGCTTTGAGTGGACTTTAACACTAGATTTACGGGCGTTAAATCGGTCACACTTAAATATATTAAATAAGTGCTTTGAAAAAAGAGGGGTCACCGGGTAAAGACGAAGATCGGTTAAGTAATTTGTATATTGTAAGATACAAGTGAAATATTGACTGTACCACATCTCTATAAATTTGTAAACCGTTTTTAAAAAAGTAAGAATCCGTCAATTTGACGGCTTCCGTAAATCTAGTGTTAAACCATCTATGGGCCCATGGTGAAAATATCACATAGGAAAAATTGATATTTAATTCTCGTAGTGGAAAATCCAAGACGTTAACTTCTTTATAGGCCCATCTTTTATTTATTTTGTATTTTTTGGCTTCAATTTGTATGGTTATTTCGTCTAGAACCCACAATTTTAAGTGAGTTCCCAATTAAGCAGGCAATGGTACTCATATCACATGGAAAAAATTCGTTCCACCCTTACAACTCCAAATCTAGCCAATTGCAAGATTCTAGATGAATTAACCACGATACTTGCATCCCAACCATAGAATAAACAAAGAATCTAATACAAGATCTCCATATTTTCCAAGAGAACGGATGAACGGATCGATACAAAAGAATCATTGAATTACAATAATAATATTATTAATCTGTACTTACCTCATCGTCGAAGAAACTCGACGGCGAAAGCAACGAACGGACAACGATGACCTCCGAGAGCGAAACCGAGGAACGACTATCCAATAACGAAAGATAAAATCATGCGTGTTATCTACGGGAATCAATGAAGACACAGGAGTATCGAGTTTTCTGATAAACTAGCGTTTAATAGAATACGTCGAGGTTTAGTACAGTTTAATCGTTCTCGTCGAATCAGAGAAACCAAACGGGTGCGCGGTTCGATGTGCAGGAGTCGAAAGGAGAGAGAAGTTGGGTGGCATAGAGGTACAAGGAAAGCGTTTTTGTTTTTTGCTACTAAGGAGGGTGAACAAATGGGATTTTGCAGGGGCATTCGATAATGGCGAACCGATAGGGGTAAATTTGAATCCTGGGAGATGATAAACGAACGAAAAGCCGGGACTATTGGACCGTCGATTAAAAAATACGTGCCGTTGGAAAATCCATGGATATCGAGTGGAATGCGTCCGGAGGGCATCGGGGCAGTTATTCAAAACAGTTGGCCTGGTGGAGATTCGTAATAAAACGTTTGAAAAGTCGTGTCAGGTCATAATGGTACGCGCGTCACCACTGTCGCGTGATAACGCGGCATTGGCTGTTCAAGCGACCGTGTTTTGCGTCTCTATGCAAATTGGCAGGTGAGCTAATATCGGTGCCCGGAAATGGGGCGCTTCGTAGTCCGGAAATAAAATGGAACCTGGCATAATAGAATGGTATTCCGCGCTTGACAACTCATTCATCTGTAATAACGCACCGACCTCCCCGGTGCTGATGAAATATAGGGAAATTTCACGGATTTCCAGCGATATCGGATCACCTGACGTCGTCATGGATCGATCATCTCCCAGGATCGAAGGATTCCTTTTGTCCCTTTCTCGTCGCGGGCAATTTCAATTCTTCAAAGTATAATCTCCCTTATAGCGAAACACGGATGAACGTTGAAATCAATTTAATAACTTTATCTTCCCGAGCTCCGCGAACAGAGGAAAACTGTCCTAAGAAGACATCCACGAAAATGCGTTACATCCCGGAGGAATCTCTCGTACAGGTGGATATGTTAGATCTCTTACCGAATGAAACTTTCGATTTCTCTTGAATATTCCCATGTCGATGAAACTTTCGTATTAAAAATCACCATTGTCATTAACCGCGCAAACGATCCAATAAAAATAGTCTCGTAGCCGGTTGAACAAAAGGTATGAAACATCGAGGACGTCGATCTTATCAATCCTGTAAACGGCGTATTTCACTAATCATGGGAGAGTAACGTTTGAAGCGTCGTTAGACATCGATATCTCGAGAAAAACGATACGAGGGGATGGAAAAAAGGAAGGTACACCTCGAAGGTGCATACCAGGGACATTACAGACAGACACTCTCGTCGAAGCCTTCTAAGAGCAACGTGAATTCAAAGCTATCCTAGGATGCATTGTCCATGGACGACGCGTTAGGAACCGAGCGTTTCTATTTCCTCACGATCATCTTCTTCTCTCTTCGCCCCCGTCGCGTCGTCCTCTCAATTCTCTTTTCTATCGTAACGATATTTCCCGTCACGACGTGTCAGGCTAACGCACGTTAGAAATTCGGGGACACTTTTTCTTTCCGTTTCTCTTCCATTCTTCTTTCTAATGCAGCGAACAAAAATAGCCCGATTGCCTTACATCTAGGACAAAGAGGAGTCACTGTACTCGTACGAGCTGCTACGACTTTTCGTTTATCCAGCTCGCAGGAGTATGCTCGGAGGAAATAAAGTTATATCGCGCAAATCATCTTTCGCGTGCGCGCGTCACGCGTCTTATATATCCAATACGTACATACACGACAGGAAGAATCTCGGTGTATGGGAAAATATCTTTATCTCTTTGAAGGAAGGAGCAGGGGGAGAGGGGAATCTTTGTGTCACAGACTAGATCTATATATAATCGTATCGTATGTATATATATATATATCCAATAATATATATAATATCATTATATCCTTCTTCATTATTTATATTTACTGGTATAATTAATTACTCGCTTAGATATGAAACCTAATAGGAACATGATTGCACCGCACCCATTTTCCGTACGATGTTGGTGCCCGATTGCAACACCCTCGGCTTTCTTAAATTTCTATTTCTCTTTCATTACTCATTAGGAATAGCGCACGTAAATATGTGCATCACTGTATGCTCGCGTATATTTATATACGTATACAGGTACAGCCATCTTGCATGGCAACGTGTGTGTGTGTGTGTCGATACGTTTCGCGCTTGCATATCTCTCTGATTTTTTTTTGTTTTCCCCCCCACCCCCGTTTTTTTTTCTCTCTATTATAAAATCTAGATGTGCGCGCGAACACGGAATCTTGTTCACGCGCACATAACACATATGGCACCATAAATATATATTTGTACACAAGGGCGAGCGTAGGTGGACGAGATGACCAAGAAAGAACGTACTCCCACTTTCTCTCTCTCTATCTCTCTGTCACTCTCTCTCTCTCTTTCTCTTTCTACCTCTTCTTCGCTATTACGTTTCCTTCTCTACATGGATCTCTGTAACCATAGACCCGCGAGCGAATCGCGATCGGGAAACGGTATCGGTAAGAAGAGTCGTCCGAGGGACGAGGAAACGAGCGCGTACGATCGTGACACAGAAAAGGATCGCGTTAAAGAGCGTTTGCACGAAAGAGCGCGGAGTTTAAGTGCAGAACTGCAGCACGAAATCATTAGATCGAATGAACAATGTGCAGCACGTCTTTCTTACGCATCTCATGAGTTACGAAACACACCCTTCGGCGCATCCTGGCGCGCCCCTTTCTTTTTTCCACACATTTTTTCTTATTCTTCATCATTCTCACCCTCATTTTATTCCTTTTTCTCCTTCTTTCTCTCTCTCTCTCTCTTTCTTTCTTTAGTAGTCGTCAGAGCCGTCGACATCGTTTAGCATCTCGTCAGGCTCTCCTCGCGCCTCCGCGTTTTACAAAAAAAGGGCCAGGCGAGAAGCGCGAGAAGAAAAACGAGAAACACGCAATCGTATCGAGTACCTGCGACACGACGATCGTCGGAAATTGTTTACGCAATGCGGGTCGGTGCACGGCGCCAACATCGTCGGGGTTCTTGAGCCGGCGTTTTGGGTGACCCGTGCCCCCCGTGGCTTTCCAGTGCCACGCGAGTATCACGGGGCCCCATAGTGAGTACATATAGATATACACATGGCAATCTCTCACAAGAATTAGTCGCTATCGTTATCAATTAGTATCCGTTATTAATTAATAGTCAATTAAAAGTCGCTCGAACAAATTCACAATTCAATCGGCAATAATATTAATCGCAATAATGGCAATGATAAATATAATAATAATGCAATAATAATAATACGCCCCCTCGTATTGCAATAATAATAATAATAATAATGATGGCAATAATAATCGCAACAGAGGTAATCAATACGATTAATAATAAATAGTCGTGTTTAACATATTTCGTAGAAACTTAACGAGGCAAACTAAAAAACTTCCTCGTCGTTCACCGTACATCTCTCTCGGCGCGTTTCAACGCGTATTCACGTTTTGCGTTTTTAGCGAGGTCAAAATCGCGAAGCACTCCGGCAATTTTCGTCGTGACGGGTAAACTTGGAAATACTTATCCTCTTAGAATCGTCATTGTCCTTCTGATAACTTCAGGATGATTAGAATCCGTCGAAAGTATCCAGTCGAAGTTGTACCGTGCCTATTTTCGATAATTAGATTTCGTTTGCAAATAAAAGGTCGTTCCTCCGTAAAGAAATCTCAAAATCCTCCGTCAAAATGTCGACGAAACGACGGATGAGGGGATCTGGTAGAAAGAATGCGGTACCGGAAGTTCCACCGCGATCTTCCGAGGGTCCGTTACCACGGAAGTGGTTCCGTTCGCCGAGAGAAGTGGACGGTGTCGGCGAATTGCGCTAAGAAATCTCGTAACGTAATAATAGTTTCGCATATCTTTTTTTTTCCTTGCATCTGTCTCTCATAGTCATTCCTTACATAATCCGCGCACGCTTATCACTCATTCATTGTTGATTTTAGGAACAGCTAGTAGCGAGGTTCGGTTACTCTATCACGCAATCTCCCGTACTCGAAACTCAAAACGCCAAAACCGATCAGTTTTGCGTACACGCGCACGTACGTTGTCGCGTTTTGAGAATTCACGCTCGTATGCGAGATATATTTATATTTATATTTATATTTATATATATATATATATATATGTATGTATGTATGTATATATGTATAATGTATGTATAAATTCGAGGCAACGCTCGAAACTCGAATTTAGGTATGCGTATCGCCGTGTCTACGTGTTTCTGTGAGTATAAGGGTGTTCATTTCATTCATTCCTTTATTTCTCCGTGTTCTTGTAATCATATGTCGGTGTGTGCGTGCGAAGGGTAAACAGATGGTACGACCATTTGCGAGGTTCGTCGTCGATTTCACTTGTGGGTCCTCGCGCGATCGCTCGATCGCTTTAACGATTAGAAAAATTAAGAATTCGGTATATATGTAATTACATGTAAATATATGTACATATAATTAAAAGGAACACGATGTCGATTCTTTGTGCGCCAAAGTGCATGTCCTGTCGCTCTCGGGACTCGCGCGAGGAAGGGTCGCGGCCCTTTTTATTTCCATCCCGTAGACAAATCGCGCCCCGTCTCTACGATCGGGTGATATCGTTCGGTTTTATTAATTGTCCTTGACAGCGATGAGAGAGCGTTCGAGACCGACGAAACAGAGAAACCTACGGTTACGCGGGCTTCTACAACCTAATTCGATTATTCTACACGATTTAATTAGCCCCTTCATCACCAACATCGGACACAATTGTCCTATTTTGCGAGGTATCGGTTACAAAGGTAATCATATATTCGATCGATGCGCCGTGTTACGACCTAGAAAAACGTCGTATGGGTACAACGATAAAAAAATTTTCTCCGGGCATATCCGATTCGTGTGTCCCTTCATCTCACCTAGTGTTACGTGTGTCGTTGTGTGTACGTGTTTTTGCATAACTCGCGTATCATGTACGTGTTTACGTTCGTGTACGTGTTCGTGTGCATGTATACGTGTCAGTTCAACGCTGTAACGTTTACATAGATAATAATAAATACATGACCACATACATGTAAATATAATATTGTAATCTATAATAATAATAATAATAATCATAATAATCATAATAATTTTACCATAATCATAATAATGATAATCATAATAATAATAATAATAATTCAAATAGAATATTAATAACCGTCGTTATCAACGTTTATATTAGAAAAAGCATCTTTTGCAGACAGGAACCTCGAGTTGCTTAGTACCTTAGAAATAGTTATTACTTCGCGTTTCATTCGTCTTAAACGACCACGTATTTACGCCCTCTACACCCCTTTCGTTCTATTACTCCCCTCCCCACGGTCTTCTAATCTAATTTCAAATCAAATAACCTTAATTCTTTGACCGGTGTTAAAATTCAATTCGTTTCTAAACGATCTAACTTCGTCGTCCTACACTCTTCTTCAATTCGTGCAATCTTTCTCGGCCCGGCTGACTCGTCCGCCTCGTGTCGATTCAATCGTACTAGCCCTCTTTAAAATGCCCGTTGTTTTCTTTCTTTTTTTTTCCAAGTCATACGCGGATAAGTTTTGCATACCGCTACATAACATCTTTTTCGCTACTTTCTCGCATCTCGTTTTCATCTCTCGTAGGTGCAAATACATTTTGGCGCGACACAATACGACGTACGTACGCGTGTATACACGTCACTGTTTCGGATAAGTACGCGCGAGGATTCTAGTACGTTACAACATCATATATTTATACATATATATATGTATATGTATCTATACACATATGCATATATATATTTATATTTATATATATATATATTTATCTACTTAAATATATATATACTTTTTATTCATTCATTTTATTCATTTATTTATGCATATATATGTATGCATATACGTACACACACACACACATATATATGTATATATTTATCTTCATATATATATCTATGCACGTGTGTGTTGGGTGTGTGTGTCGTCTACCAATGCGTATTCTCCATTTCCCTTATACACTACAGTATTTTTTTTTTCTTTTAAATTAACGTAATCGTAATATTACCGTAACTTACCAACTAATAGTGAATTCTTTTGTCATACACGAGCAGACCTTTACAACCCCTTCCCCGTACCCCAACCGCCCGAAATCTGCCGGGCTAGAGATTCGGTGTCTTTCCTCCGCGATTTTCAAAGTTCTCCCGATTCCCAAAAAATCTCCCAGCGTGCGCGAAATGGTGTTCACTGTCGCCCTTCCGTCGTTTCCGAAAAAGTCCCATTACGTGCGATCGGTTCGTTTCTCTCCTTTTTTTTTTTATTTCGACGTTCACGTGCTCACCGACTCGGCGCAATAATCGAACCGTGCGAAACTCACACACTCGGCACGAAGAACAAAATGACGAGGAACGGAAAAAAGTTATTACTTCGTTCATTTATGCCGCTCAACCGTCGACCGTTACTAACGATAATCGTTACAGCTATCGATAGCTATAGCTAGTGTTATTTATTACTATCATCATTATTACTAAAATTATTATTATTATTATTATATTATTATTATTAATCATTTGTTTAGCATTATTAAATATAATTTATTAAATATAGGAACCATGTTGCTGGGTCTTACTTGTTCGTGAACGCGAACCGTTGTCGACGACGGGCACCGGGGGGCAACGTCATTCTCTCGTACCTCCATCCTCATCGAAACATTTCGTTTCTTTTCGTTGCGAGCGTTCTCTCGTCGGCGAAAAAAAAAATTACGTTCAAAATTGTGCCGCGCTAGCGAGACATCGTAATAGCAAAACCCCTCCCAGCTATGGGGTTGATCGTGCTCTCTTTGAGTCTTTGTGTGTACGTGTATGCGCATGTCCGCGCGCTTGCGCACACGCGTGTACCTGTCCCGTGATTTGAGGTGTATCATGCGTACGTGTGCGTCCGGGCTATCGTTTTAGAGTTTGTCGTCGTAGACTCGAATTGCAAATGGTCGATTGTACAGAGTGTAAGTGTCCAAGTTACCGGTTGCCGTCCTCCACTGTCAACGAAGAGGAACTCGGTGGCGTTGTTTCCGTTTCGTCCTATCGGCGATCGTCATCGTCAACGATGCATTCCCTCGCGTTCGTTTTACTACGCGCTTCGAAGATAACCCATACACGCGCACATAAAAAGAGAAAGAGAGAGACAGAGAGATAGAGAGTGAAAAATTATATGAATATGTACGTACGTATTTTGTAACGCGGTGTTATTGGTATCGCGACGCCGCACCAACCTACCCTATAATGTACGTCGCGCCGTAACGTTTTTCTCGTTTTTAGTAATTCTTCTTTCTCGTCTTTTTAAATCTTTATTATTACTTTACATAGGAACGTTTAAGTCAGCCCACCTTCGATACGTTATCCGTCAGCGCGTCCACGACGCGCTTTCACTTCTCCGTTAATCTCAACGTTTATTCATACGCCTTCGCGTTTCGCATATACCCCATTTCTCCCCCACTCCGAAATAAATAGCGTCGGCACGGCGGATCGATTAAAATGTCAGTCTATCACCGATCCACCGAAGAAAGCTCTGCCTATTTAGCCCGTCATCTCGGCCGATAGCCTATCGTTTCGTTCACTCCTCCCGTTCTCCTCTTTCCGCGTCTATTCCCGTCATTCTTTTCTATCAGAGGAACTTTGTTGATCGCGCGCTGCTCGACGGCGCGCTAGAACGTTTGCCGTTGAGAAAAAAAAATAATAGACAAACTCGATGATGCGCGGCAGTGGTGGTGCGCAATGAAAAAAAAATAAGAGAGGCTCGCGTATGTAGATACGCTCTCGTCGTAATTGGTCCACCGTCCACGCGCGTGTATACCTGGAGCCGGGAATAAACCCCGGTGCCCGCAGCGGAAGATAAAGCCCCTACCCCCCATCTTCGACAGTTCGTCCTCAAGTCGGAAACCCCCACCCCTTTCTCTAGTAAGTCAGTTAGGAACGTTATTTAGTTTCGAGTCAGCGAGTATCTCTTTCAAAGAACACCCATATCGAACACTCTCGAGTCCATCTTTCCTCCATTCTCTTCCACACGGCTCAAAGAGATCGGGACGATGCATTCGTTATTGCGTCGCGCGTCCTCTTGCAAGAGTTCCTTCCGTTCGATCCATCCATCGGCACCGGATCGATGCGCGTTTAACGCGCTCCGGCAAGAGCGGTGACCTCTTGGACCAATTTCTGCCTCTTCACGTCAGGACCGTTGTTATTGTCCTGACTCGTCCTTTCGTTGCCCTGACTCTGGCCAGTCGTGCTCTCGGCAGCGGCCCGAGCAGCCAGCAGGGTTATCTGGTTGACGACATCCTCCATCTCATCGGTAAGCGGATTTGCCTCCTCGCCGCATTGCGCGCTCGAATCACCGGCCATGTTGCCGAATTGTTGCTGTTGTTGCTGATGTTGACGTTCTTGATTAGTCTCGATACGAGCCTCGATACGAGCCCGATGCTGAAGCGTTTCGGAGTGTCGGCGCCATTCGCTCAAAGTCGTGTAAGTTCGGGTAGGTGCGTTCCCATCGCAGAGAGAACAGACGTAGCGCGACTGCACGAGACGCAAGGCGCCGCGACGTTGTTGATTGCCAAGGTAGCATGAACGTTGATGAGCGAGCAATGTCGATTCTTGCGGATACGCTCGACCGCATCGACGGCACACTAGACACAATTCGGTCTCGACCTCGCGGCAATATTGCGGTATTCCGTTCTCGTCCGAGCTACAGGGAGGCGTCGGCAATCGGACGGTCTCTAGTCCCGGATGATTTGGGTCCTGCTGTAGGAAAGCTTGCATCAGAGATCGCGGCACCTGAACTTGCGTGCCACCCTCGACGTGCAGTGACATCAGACCACTCCCGTGAATGCCGCCACTCAAGCCTGGAGCCGCTACTGAAAGCAGACGAAGAAACGCATCTTTTAGAGAGGAGTGACAGGTGATGACGTCGCATTAATTTCTCTATATTTCACAAGGTACGTCTTAGATATTAATGTCAGGTTTTGCGTTTAGCGAAAATATTACGTACAAACGTCTCTCGTACGCAATGTTATTACGGCGGTCTTAGAGTCGTCCTATATCCGCATCGACCTCTACCTGTATTCCCGCATTGTTAGTATGTTTCGGAGGATATACGAAGTGTGTCGGTGCGAACAGCACGTGTCATTGTAACTGCGAATACGCTCCTTACGGAAAGATAAATTTCGGAGTATTCGTCGCCCTTCTCTTGTTCGATCGTCTTGTTAATTAAATCGGGGCGCGACGAAGAATGTTATTGTCGAGTTACGAGAATCGTTCTGTTAACCCCTTGCCCTACGATTTCTTTTGCCACTCTGCGTGCAATAATTTAGAATTAAATTGGTAAAATGAAAATTTATCACTGATTCCTGATATACCTTACAATTTAACGCAATATCAATAACATAGAAATAATTTTACTGTGTTGTGTTCCACTGATATTTTCAATTTCATTATTTTTGGGAAGCTCGAAAATTTCCTATTCCATCTACCGCATCACGAGTGTCACTCGTTATTATAGGTCAAGGGGTTAATTAAATTGGAATGCGACGAGAAATGGTATTGTCGCGTTCCTATCATCGTCCTGTTAATTAACACGTTGAATGCCATGATGGTCACCGGTGACCGGCGTTATTAAATTCAATGAAATTTCGTATGACTTTTAAATTGTAATATTTACGAACTCTCCAATGCATTCAATATTTAAATATTGTCATTAAAAGGGTAAAGTCCTGCTGTCTGTATATCTCTTTTCGTCTTCAACGTTTCTGCTTTGTAAAGATGTGCTTTTAATGGAAAAAGTATCACTTCGGTAGAAATTAAAGAACTGGTGAACTACCGGTGGCATTCGACGTGGTAAATCGGAGCGCGACGACAATTGTTATTGTCGCGTTTTTATGTTTCTATCGACCTCTACTTGTATTCCCGTATTGTCAGTAGATTTCGGAGGATACACAAAGTGAGTCGGTGCGAATAGCGCGAGTAATCGTAAGTGCGAATACGTTCCATATGGAGAGATAAATTTCGGAGTATTCGTCGTACTTCTGTTCTTCGATCGTCCTGTTAATTAAATCGGAGCGCGACGAGAAAGAAAGACCTTAATACCCCGTGAATATTAACGTACGACGAGCTCGACGATTAACCGAAGGATATCGTTTACTATCACGAAACGCTTGATGGTCACCTGTCTCGGAAGCTGTGTGCAAACTCAAGCATGAAATTATGGAAATAACGGTGCTCACGATAATGACGCAGAATGTAATTACATTTCTTTCACGATGCGCATCAAGCATCGACCGATGTCGTCCCATTTACGCTCTTTATCGTTTGCTCCGAGACAGTTTAAGACGATCAAAGGCGATTCGACCGCGTAAAAGGAGGTCTCGACGGGAATAGACAATCGCGTAATCCTCTATGGATGTAATTGATTTGTGCCATCTTAGTTGTCATAATAACGTCACCGACGTAACCCGGCGAGAATTTATGTGGAACCTGTTCTTACCTGACTGAGACAGGTAAATTGGTAGTTATTAACTTGCCCACGGGGCAATGCGCATCGACGGGATAATTCCTTGCGGCTTCTTCCTTCTCTCTATCGAAAACTCGATGCTGAATGCTCCGGAGACAACGTGCCAGCCGATTAATCGCAACGTCTTACATTTGCGTAGCAAGTAGAATAGTACCGTTGAACGAACGGCCGCCCGTAAGGAAGGCAAAGAACAAGATCGGACGCGTTTCGATGATGTAGGAGGATGGATCGCTATGTTCGCCGTCGATTAGGCGAGTTGACAGGTTTACGTAGTGACGCGCGCGGATATATCGCGTATCGTGTATCAGACGAGTATCGTTACGAGGCAGGAAGTGTTAATGATACCCCTGTTCATTCGTTGGACGCTCGGTTGTAATTATCGAGCTTGCTGGGGCGCGAGTAACATCCACGAGAGATAGAGAGAGACGAGATAAAGGGAGGGAGAGAGAAGGAGCAGAGAAAATCAAGCAGGATATTATCTCAGTCTCGTTCGTACGGTCGGTCTCTTAGCGTCAACGTGCAATTGATAGTTATCAGAGGCCAGGGAGTCCGCAGTGAGCGAACTCTTCGCAATTACTCTCCTGGCGATATTCCCCTAATGAGAACCCCTGGCACGCATGTTTGAGTAACACTTCTTCCTCGTACCTCGTGCTCGCGTGGATTATGGTTTACCCCGATCGTACGAGCAAATAATCCGCGTTTTTATGTCCCCCCATCGAAGGAACCTTTCTTGGAAGAGGGAGGCGCAGGAGTGAGTAGTAAAGAAGGGAGAAAAGTGTTACGGATAAATGGGCGGATTAGCGGAACAGCATTGGACACGGTATAGTTCTCTTGACTCCAAAGGTACTCGAGGACCGTAGAATTTGCGAGAATGTACCATATTCATTAGGTAGTTCGGGACAAATATATACAGAGGTATCCAAGCCAGCTGGTTTATCTCGTTTCATATAATCGTTTGAATAATGTCCAACGTGTCTTTCATACGAGCAACGTAGGTACTCGAGACGCGAAGGTGCTTATTATGAGATTGGAATTTTCTGAATTCAGAATCAACGAAAGAAGAGCTCTCCTATCAATGTACAAAATGTATAACGATTGTAAATCTTTTCAGCGTTTCTTATACTCCTAGTATTATACTTTAGAGCTAACAATCCCTTTAAACTCATCCTTCATTCTCGCAAAGAACACCTAAAGTCTAAGCCATCCAAAAATAATTCTCTCTGAATAATTTCCAACCGGGTAATGAGATTTTACGTAATCTCGATCCGGCATATTGAAGAAAATAAGGACCAAAGAAAAACCGTCTTATGAATGTATAACACGTGTAACGATTCTAAATCTTTTCAGCGTTTGTTATACTCCTAGTATTATACTTTAGAATTAACAATTATCAACGATTCATCCCCCTGATAAATAATCTTCCATGCGCTCCTACAAACTCACCCTTCATTATCGCAAAAGTAACACCTAATGTCTAAATCACCCGAAAGTGATTCTCCCGGAATAATTTCCAACAGAGTAATGAGATTTTAAGTAATCTCGATCCGGCATACCGGAGAAAAGAACACGACGATCGAAATGATCGTTTCGCTTGAGATTGCCTCTCCGGATGGACTTCTTTCGAGGTGACCGTTTGCTGGCTCTCGTTGCAACCCCGAAATAAATAATATAATAAGGAAGGTCGTTAAGTAACGCGCAGTATCGCAGCTGGTCGATCCGTGTGACACCCTTGAAACAATCGGACCGTCCGAAGAGAGGGTTATTACTCTTAATGAGCACTGGTTATTTCTTTGAGTGGCTTTGATTTGTCCTCCCTTCTGTCCTCCTCAACCTCCTACTCATCCGTGTCTCTTGTATGCACAATCAACGGCTTCTAATGTCGTGTATGTATGTACATACACATATGTACATGCATATGTGCGTGTCTGCACGTGTGGTCATTTATGCCGGTATAACGCATCGTGCATGCGCGCGTACGCGCACGCACACATTCGGGGAAACACTTTTACACACGCATCGCTCTTGCCTGGTCTTCTTATAGAGGGCAGAGGAGCTCATTTGCGTACGGATTGAGATAGTAGTGCTTCGGTACCACCTCGATGTGTGTTTTTGTTTAAATGTGTGACTACGTACGAGATTCTGATTGCCGGCCGCTCCCAAGTCCCAGGGGTTCTCATGCTCGTCGAGGCTCGATCGAGACATGGTGTCGTTGCTTTGCCACGGATCGATTAAATGAGATTCTTTAATGAGGTGGATGAGGTATCTTTAGTCGGTGTTTAACAGTGATTCGTGTAGCTGAGATTTATTTGAAGGGTTTATTGAAATGTTTATTGGTTATTGTTCGATGTGAGGCTATAATTTGGATGGATCTTAGTCAATGTTGGTAGGGATAATGGAAACTGATTTTAGATCTGCTTTCTTGATTGACGATAATTTTAACACGTTGCCCAGTGTCTGTATATAATAGGTCCAGTGCAAATTATGATTTTACACTACAGAATTTTAGGTAACATTTACATAGGTAAAGGCGGAAGGCATATTAGGTGAAAACGTACACTGCACTGGGAACAATTACCAAATAACATTCAAATAATAATTAATCAGCGTTAAATTCGACAAATGATTTAACAATTACAATTAATTTAAATGATATTATTTTTAAAAAGTGTCGACATTAATAAAATAAACGGAGTTATTAGCAATTATGTAGAAATATTTCAAAATCAGACGGATCATAGTAAGAATTTATTCCCTTACAGTGACGAACATTACCAAAGTTCCCCATTATCTTCCCCTCGTAATGGCGCAGTTTCCTATTATCATCCCCTTCTAATGAAGAAATCCATCCCCTTATAACGAATCAGGAACCAAACACTCCCCAGTTTTGAGAGTTGAGGACCGCTGTCCTTAAGATAGCCGCGACACATGCTGGAAATTTGTTCGGCGGGAATTTACGAGCGAGTTTCCGTGTCAGACGCAATACCGTGGGCTCCGCTGGTAAGTAGGTATATGTCTGTATATCCTGACAGCTATAAACTCGCATTCGAAGGGCGTCGAACAGAATAATCGGGAATGTCGTTAGTTAGCGCTTCCAGGAATTTTAATAGATGTCCTGGAAGGGAGGGACGACAAAGCAAAGTTTGTCAAGTCGCGGTCGGCTCACGTTGGCGTGGCTTGTTCGTTTGAGATCGAAAGCAACGGAATTAAATATCGACCTGAGATTTCGGATAATACGTCTTAAGGGTTGTTCGATAAGTGGAGGCAATTTTCGCCGTAATATATGTGATTTATCGTGCAATGTTCCGGGCAATCTGCACACGATTTTCTACGTGTCGGTTAAAAGTTATTTTTGCGCCAACTTGAATAATAATCAGACGTAATGATACCTTGCACTGCTATCCTTTCACCGTGTATTTATAATCGGTTCGGAAACGATAGGTGGCTCCTCCGACGTAAAAAGTTTCTTTGTGCTGTCTACGAATGGGAACTATTGTAGATTCAGTTTGTATATGGATACTAATTTATTTAACAACGATAATAAGTGTGTCGTACAAATTTCATTGGATAACGAGCAAGTATATCTGAACAGCCGTAAGAAGTTTCTCCTTTGAAAAGTTCCTTTTAAACGTTATCATGTAATGGAGTTGAAGAGATATGTATTTTTATGAAATTTTTCTTTATCAACGTCGAAGTATAATTTCTTAGTAATATTCATCTAAGTAGGGAAAAATTATTTCCATTTTCATCGGTCCACGTAGCATGTTAAATTCATGCGACGTATGACCTGCATTTGCGTTTGACCCATTTAATATTAAACGTTCTGTACCCGGAAGAATGACTGTTTCATATTCTACCTTTCCAATTTCATGGACGACACTAATTTCCATCAGATGACGCTAATGAACATGAAACAATCGTAATTGCCACAGCTACTCGTTACAGTAACAAATCCCACCTGAGACTTACAGCTACACCTAAATTCTAGGTGTATAGATATAAAAAGTCTGAAAATGACAATGAAATTTGAAGCTCCATAGTTACAGCGTTAATCGTAAGGCATCACCCGCCCAATAATTTACCCTTTCCTCGTCCCATCGCGAAACAAAGTCAGCGTATTCATCGGACATTCGTTAGATCTTCGGATCAGCGATGTAGAACCGTGGAGAGATCACGGTTGGCAAAAGATCGCCGAGGGAAGTCAATGCCACGGTCAGGATCGATGCATTCGCGCATCCATAACTATGCTACGCGAAGTATGCAACAACGGTGCATTCCACGTGTGCTTGCTAGCACGTTCTCACGTGGTGACCACCACACACGTACGTAGGAAAACACGTTGTGAACGTGGGCGCGCATTCCAGCCTTCGCATTATCTCCTCTTCACTCTCTTTTACCTTTTCTCCCAATCTCTCTCTCTCTCTCCCTCGCTCTCTCCACACTTTTCTCTTTCACGCTCGATCCTCTCTCCGCATTCTCTCCTCGTTCCGTCCTCTTTCCGCCGATCGTCTCCGTACGAGAGGAAACCTCTGCCTCCTCTTTTTATTCCTCATCGAGACCCGTTATCGTGGATACCACGCCGTGGAACGGCTGTTTCACACCTCCGCTCGCGCGAGAATTAGGAAATAAATTAGCGGCCGGGCTAATTTCGTTATCTCGCCCGATGCGAGACCCTCCCGCTTGAGACGTCAAGGGACCGATGTCCCAGGCTTCGAACTCCTGCCCGAACACGGTTTCAGCTCTGTCCCAACGCCAGGATCAATGGCTCTCTGCTGTTCCTCTCGGATATACCTTTCTCGCTCTTGCCTTCCTTTCGTCCTCTTTCGCGTATCTTTCGATCGGCCAACGAGACTTCGTTAGAGACCGATCGATTGTGACTATGGTAAGAAGGAAATTGCGTGTACTTTCGATTTTTCTGTCGAGGACAATCGGAGCAGGTATCCTTTGTCGTTTGTTTGACCCTTGAACGATGGATAGTCCTTTGGCTATGCAGATGTGAGTTTTGTGGGATTTTGAATCATCGTTGTAGTTTCGATATTGGGAAACGTGTTCAGTGGATGAATTAGTAAACTTTGGTATTGAGAGTAGATCTACGGGTTATGTAAAACTTATATTTAACACTAAACCTATTGGCTTTGTATCTGTTACATTGAAATATACGAAATAAGTACTTTGGAGAAAGAGATTTGAAGAAATGAAAAAGATGATCAGTTAGGTAATTTTTGTTTTATACGATAGACCTAAAATATTTACTGAATGGCTGTTAACACTATTCCTACCGACACTTCACGTATACCTTTTACTACTGCAACCGGTGAATTTGTCAAATGATAATTTTTTCCCAGAAAATGAACAGTAAACAAAGAAGTGAATATTGAAAAATATATTATAATGTGAATGTATTATACCTATATTTGAGGAAAAGTCGTGAAGTTTAAAGATGATTCAATTACGTTGTATATAGGAAATTCTAATCGAAATTTTAAAAACGGTCATTTGACCGGTCGTGGTAGGAATAGTGTTAATAGGGTGGATGCAATAGAGTCATATTCCTCGCTGGTTCGAAACCCAGCTTAAGCAGGTCTTCAAAAGAAACGAAAGAAAAAAAGTGACTGATATCTCATCACAGCGTTTTGCGATGCAATCAGAGTACATTCTGAAAAAGAGCAACGTCCAAGTGTGTGCCTCAAGTTAGCAGAGGCTGAGATTCAAAGACACGTATTTAGGTTTCTAAATTCTCTCTCCTTCGCACGATTCAGTGTCTAACGGAGAGACAGAGAGAGTAAAGTCGGTTCGAGCCATTTCGAATCACCTGCCCATCCATTTGACGTCGATAGTAAGCAGGACATTCGGTGTTGGGGCTCCCTGCTCCTCCCTAAGGAGATGTTGGATGTCAGGATCACGAGGAAGTCGTAATTTCCACGGGAACGAGGCAGCCGAGTGAATTGACGACGGCTTATCTACCTGCACGGCCACAAAATCGTTTCGTACGCGTATCGGACAAGATAACGGCGGTGGCGTATCGATAAATTCCGTTAATTAATTATTGACGTGTCCCGAGGCTATTTTTGCGTTGGGCTTGCCGCGCCGGCCGAACGAAGACGAGTCCCCCTTTGTCTGTGTGCGTCGTCTCTCTTCCTTTTACTTGCCATCGTGTTCCACTCGAGTCCTGCTATATTTTTTTCCTCTCTTCTTTCAGCCAATCCAAATTATTTAGTATGTTAATCGCTTTTCTTCTCGCTTCTATACGCCTCTTTTGCACATCGACGTTGTCAGGGCCCCCGTTTAAAGTGATTAATCTCCGTTGCCGCGATAAGCTATCGTTCGATTCTCATTTCACGTTGCGTTTTAATGGCAACTTGGAAATATATTGAAGCTTAGGAACTCGTCGATTCGTATTCTCTTGGCGAGTCCTTTGCTCGAAGGATTGTACACTGTAATTGCACTGGATATTTATTTCCTCGATTATACGAGCTTTATGGATATTGTGTGGCAATTAAGCTGTGGTGATAAGGCGAGAGGTTGATTAGGGCGTTGGTTATCGTGTAGAGTTAAATATCTGCTGGTTTTCAGCATTTTTAGCGAATTTATTTAACTGACTGTGTATCAGTCCAGAATAGTTGTAATTGATAGACGTTAAAGATATGTGCGATGGCTTAAGAATTTATCGGCATGTTATTGAAAGACAAAGTCGACTGATCCATTGGACATTCGGTGTACTTTCTTCTAGTGATGGACATAATGAGTAAATGTTTTTTAAACATTCTTCATCAATATCTTTAACAACTGGTCGGTACTTATAATGAAATATAAGTACGTTAGATAAAATGTGAAACTCACGTTGCACATATTATTATTTTTCGATTATATTGTCGCAATCGTAATTAAATAACCAATTTCATCCAATTCCCAGTATTCCAACTAATTTCCTTGACTGCAGTGCCATTTATCGACAGCTTAAATTGTAATACGCTGATACCTTATTACAAACACTGCACATTTGTTTAAAATACTGGCTAAGTTTTATATTCGTACGGCTTTAAATGAAAATGAATGGCAATGTTTGTATTAATCGCTGTAATATCGGCAACTTACATTACATACTGACCATTTATTAAGAGATATTTACGAAAAATGTGAGAATGCGGAGGAAACAAAGAGAAGTGAATTTTAATCACGGATTTCGCGAAGTTATGAAAATTTCGCCGACACGAGTAGGCGTGAGGCAGGTGTTTTTTTCAACACCTGTGTGTGTCATTCGGAGCAAAAGGGTGGGATTAAGCAAACACTTTTTACGAGCAGCGAAGGAGATACAAGTGGCCATTCGTTAAGTATTTTACGTGACACAATATTAATTCGTACATTGATGGTACGAGAAACATTCGCGGTTAAATTACGTATCAGAGAATAGGCGGGATATAAAAATTCGCCGGTAAAAGGGTATGCGTGTCATGGTGAAATTTAGAAACGCCACGCCACCTGTATCACCTTGTCGTTTACACTGTCCAAGAAATTTAAAACTTTTTTCGATTTTCAAAAGCCACAGAGCCAACAAAATTTCTCCTGTTTCCGAAAGTATCAGTTTTTGTAAAAACGGTGGATTTCGGCAAAGAAGTTGTTATTATGCAAAAAGTAAAAATAGTAAACAGTTCTTCTCAGTGTCGAAAAATAGGGGAGTGTTTCCTGAGAATACAGGTGTGAGCAGTTATAATATTCCGTACTTTTTAATGGTAGTAAATAACTGCCAAAGTGTAAAAACCACCGGATTCGCGATCTTTCTCCGCATTAACTTTGCATTTTCACGTAGAGTACTATTGCCAGCACGAATTTACTACAGATTATTGAATTCTGCGGACATTTCTGAAGAAAAAACTATCGGCGAAGAATGTCATAACTGTTTTCGTTTTGGCACAATTTAAGAAAATATCCGTCAGGAACGTGTGCCGAACGTTTTACCGCTACGACGCCATCGCTCGCCGAAGCGGGCTCGTCAGTGCCGTAGCTACGCATAATACTTTTACGGGCCCTGAACGTTGATGGATTCCTTTGAGGTGGCATTCTCAACCCTTTTACCAACATGGTGGCAGAAAAAACATTTTTTTTTTACAGGGGAGAAACGCTTTACGCACACCCTGCAAATGCGTTATTTTGCGTATAGCAAGCTCTCTCTCATTTACTATCTTTCTCTCTTTAATTTAATTAATAAAACAAGATCAGCTTTGTTGCAGACCGCTTAAAATTCGTCCAAATTAGATGAAAATATATCATTTATTAATAAAACAAAAGTAGTACATTAAAAATCAAATACTTATTAACTTCAAGAAGTAAATCGTCAAATATAAATAGACGTAATTTCACTTTTATAACTTCTATTCACCGTAAAATTTATTAATAATAATCAGAAACACGTCATTAAACAGTAATGATTTCATTTGCAATAAAAAATTATTCAGAAAAATAGTTATGATCAAAATTGTCAAAATTATCCATGGAGTTGTACTGCGCATGCACCACGTTCAGCGCTAGTCTATATAAGCAGCTCGTTCGGCGCGCCGCGCCACTATAGACCTTCCGCCAAGCCCTATACGATCAAGTGACAGGATGACATTTACGTCTTGGATTCGACTTGACTATCGATATCTGGTCAATCCTAACTTAAATTAATGACTATTAGTGCGTGTGTGCCATAATATTAATATGTTTAAACAATTAACTACAAGCGATTATAAATAATTTTAACCATTAAATGCAATGTTTTGTGGAAGTGTCAGTGACCTTAAGTGGCAGTTACCTGCAAGTGTTTTTAAATTATTTCGACAATTAAATACAATGTTTTGTGGATGTGTACGTGACCTCAAGTGACAGTTACCTGCACGTGTTTTTAAATTATTTCGACAATTAAATACAATGTTTTGTGGATGTGTACATGATCTCAAGTGACAGTTACCTGCAAGTGTTTCTAAATTATTTCGACAATTAAATACAGTGTTTTGTGGATGTGTACATGACCTCAAGTGACAGTTACCTGCAAGTGCTTTTAAATTATTTCGACAATTAAATACAATCTTTTGTGGATGTGTACGTGACCTCAAGTGACAGCTACCTGCAAGTGTTATTAAATTATTTCGACAATTAAATACAATCTTTTATGGATGTGTACGTGACCTCAAGTGACAGTTACCTGCAAGTGCTTTTAAATTATTTCGACAATTAAATACAATCTTTTGTGGATGTGTACGTGACCTCAAGTGACAGTTACCTGCATGTGTTTTTAAATTATTTCGACAATTAAATACAATGTTTTTTGGATGTGTACGTGACCTCAAGTGACAGTTACCTGCATGTGTTTTTAAATTATTTCGACAATGAAATACAATGTTTTGTGGATGTGTACGTGACCTCAAGTGACAGTTACCTGCAAGTGTTTTTAAATTATTTGAACAATTAAATACAATGTTTTTTGGATGTGTACGTGACCTCAAGTGACAGTTACCTGCATGTGTTTTTAAATTATTTCGACAATGAAATACAATGTTTTGTGGATGTGTACGTGACCTCAAGTGACAGTTACCTGCAAGTGTTTTTAAATTATTTCGACAATTAAATAGAATGCTTTGTGTGTGTGTACGTGACCTCAAGTGACAGTTACCGGCAAGTGTTTTTAAATTATTTCGGCAATTAAATACAATGTTGATTGTATCTGCATGATTGACGCACAAGCGAGGGAAAAACGGTAATCCCACCCCAGTGCGCGTGTACTCCGCCCGCTGGGCCTCACTGTCAAGGAATTTCCGGGCCTGCCAGCTACGCGCACCTTCCGTTATGTACCGTTTTCCCTTAAGCCAGTCGCAAGACAAGTCCAATCTCGTCTTTAGAAAGAAGGATCGTACGTAAAGCATTTCCCACTATAAAAAAAATTGTTTCAGGGCCCGTGAAAGTATTATGCGTAGCTACGGCACTGACGAGCCCGCTTCTGCGAGCGATGGCGTCGTAGCGGGAAAACGTTCGGCGCACGTTCCTGACGAATATTTTCTTAAATTGTGTCAAAACGAAAACAGTTATGACATTTTTGACAAATTGTCATATTTAAAAATTTTGAAATAATAGATATCCTTTGGACGAAGCTTACGTAACTCGTCAGCCGAGCAACCTTTTCCATTTAGCTGTCCAAAACAATATGTACAAATTTTAAATTTGCGCGATTTGGTTTTTGCAATCCTGCAATTTTTTCATAAGCAGCGCAATGCCTTTTTCACTTTTAGCTCTTCTAACTATCCCAACATTTCCAAGTATCTCCTAAAACTACATCAACCAGCGGTAAACTATTATTTTAAAATATATTAAACACGTACTCCGAAAACAGAAAAATTAACCCAATCATTTTGATCGCCATGGTAGTTCTCCCGTTAATACACCAAAGCATGCCACCTATAATTTCCAACAGCAATTAAAAACACTTCACCAATCTATCCCAAACTCTCCAAAAAGCATCACGAGAGACACGAAAGATTCGATCCAACGTCGAAATCCCCCTTGGATCATCGGCATGATCCACGAAAACGCGGATCGGCATTGAGTCTGCAAAACGTGAGGATACGTCGGGAGCCAGAAGGTGGAGTTTGCTGTCAGGTACCTGATTTCTCGGCCTCTGACGAAGAGGTAGAGGAGCGAGGTCTTCGACCGGTAGCCTAAGTCGAGGAGCCGTCCCTAAAGAGGCACCAGGGTCATTAGCGAACGGAACATTTATCCTTGTCCCTCGTTCTTTCTCTTTCTCTTGGTCGGGTGTTCGCACTTGATTCGCCGTCGGTATCAACGGGTGCCAGGCAGGAAGACCCGTATTATCGAGTCAATTGTCTCTCACCCTCCTCCCCCGGTCAGTTCAGCTGACTATAAAATCATTATCACCCGTCCACCACCACCACCGTCGCCACCACCGTCACCAACCACCAACCTTCTACCTTCCCCGCCACTTCTCGCTCGACGTTGAACGCTCGATTATCCCATTAATACGACGAGTCCGTGCGTCCATCCGTCCCGTCGGATCTTTAATTATTTAAATGCAGAGCATAGCTGCGGAGACCCGACGCGAAGGGTACCCAGTGGCTCCAAAGTCAGGGGCGGACTATGTCGCTCGCCATTCTCCTCGTTATTCTGTCGTCGATGTGTCCCTGTTCCTTTTTCTTCGCTTATCCTCCTCCATTGAGATCTTTTAAGGGAAGATGTTTCAGTTCTTGAAAGGATGGGATTTTTGAGGATGGATGATTTGTATCGTGATTTATTGTTATGTTAATTATAGCCGATTTAAATGTGCCTTGGTGGTATTGGGTAATTTGAGGGTCGCTTAGAATTTGAGAGGTGTGATGTTTTTGGGACATGAGGGAAAATGATTATATTAACCTCTTGCCCTACAATAACGTGTGACCCTCGTGATGCGGTAAATGGAGTAGGAAATTTTGAAGGCTTCCAAAAACTATTAAATTGAAAATATCTGTGAGACCCGAGACCATCAAGTTATTTCTTTACTATTAATGTGGCATTCAATAATATAGAGTATCAGAAAGCCGGAAAACATTTTTATTTCAGCAGTTAAGTCTGAGTTATTACGCACTCAGTCGGAAAAAAATCGTAGGGCAAGGGGTTAAGAATCATTGAGAATTTCGAGAATTTAGTGTATTCTGTCATAGTATCGATTTAGATCATGCAAAATTACAAGTTTCTTGGTCGTTTGCTAGCTGCTAATTTGTTTGTATCGTAGTCCAACATAACGAGCTTTCGTCACTAGCGTGTAAAGCGTAGTTTGAATGATATTTGAAATAAGTATCATTAATCCTATTGTACGATCTCTTTTCATTCTCGACATTCATTGTCATATTTTCTAAGCCAATAAAAATGTAATTGTCAAACCGTTCCTCCTTTATGCGGCCCTGTTCGGAAGACTAGTTCGTTGGGAACGCGAATAATTCTGCCTGGCACAAGTGAGTTTGGATCATCGTCGTATCCGGTAGCAATCTGATATTTGTCTGTATAAGTACACGCGCTCATATAGGCCAAGCTGACCCTGACACGATGAAAGTAATATCCTTCGAAGATTTGCTTCAATGATTCTTAACTACCTATCATGCAATTCAAGCCATTCCCATAGGCTCTTATCCAAGAAACACGTCCACGAGGAGCTCTCGAAGATTCGAAATTGGAAAAGAGGCGATTCGCGATTAACACTAATCTTACCGACACTTTGTGGGTACTAATTCCTACCACAGCAGATCTCTTGAACGGTTAAGAAATAGCAACAATACCATTTTGCAAGAAATGCAGCAGAGCGTCAACTACATACAGGAAACACAGTAAAAGTATTTTCTTACCACGTAAGCGAAAAAATTCAATGAAATTTCATCTGATATTTAAATTATTTACGAATTTTCCAATACATTCAATATTTAAATATTGACATTAAAAAGGTAACGTCCTGCTGACTGTATATCTATTTGTGTTTCTAAGGTTTCTGCTAATTAAGGATGTGATTTTAATAGAAAATTTTCACTTTAGTAAAAACTATCGAAATCCCGGTAAATTTCAACGTGTTAATAATGCAAAAAATTATGAATTTTCATTTCATTCAGCCGGTCATTTCACTGCGTATGGCACGGTTAGCGTTAAGAATTCTCGACGTCGAAGAGACGAAGAATCGCTGATTGAACTTTACATTTTCGCGATCGTTACACTACCAGCCATAAATAATTCGTTACGAAAGCTCGTCCGAAGAGTAACAGCGTGTCATTGGATGCTGCTTAACGGATAAATCCCCTTTGCCGTGCGATAAATAATGAAATAGGATTAACTAATACGCCACGACTGTGTTATGACTACACGCGCTGACCAAAACGGGTATACTCTGACCGATTGTAACTATCATTAAGCGACGATTTAATGAGCGAGGCGCGCCGGACGTGGGAAGTCGCCTATCGCGCGGTAATTACCTTACTTCAATTATTAGCCGATTACCATTCTGTAATGGGTCATCGAAAATAGGCGCGGACTCTTCGTACACCCAAGGTCCAAGTACAACCGTAGAAAAAGTCACTTGGAAATAATTAACGGCACGATTCGAAGCACTCGAAATGAGAAACAGAGCTTTGCCAGAGATCGTCGCTAATGAAAGAAGCCGGAGAAGACGAAGAGGAAAAAAGGAGAAGAATAACTTGTAAGGATGATTCGAGGGTAGGTAAAAATGTTACACGAACCGAGAGGAGATTTAAACGAGGGATTAAAAACGAGCGACAAGGAGACAACCCCTTTGTGTCATCTCGCTTAACCAGTCTATTCGAGCCTTACCTTCGACGGACGCCTCGTCGACGGATTAGGTCTCGTTAGGATATCGCGGAGTCGTTAAAAATAATTGTCAGCCGGATAATTACAGGGTGAAGAAGACCCCCCTTGGAAGGTCCAAGGAATATTTCCATCCGGAGAGCAGCGAGATGGCACGACCTCCTTGGATTCTTCCGCGTAACCCCCTGAACCTCTTACGTTTGTCTTTTCCCCCTTTTTATTTTTCCTCTTTGTTCTTTCTCGTGTAACAACCTTCCACGATCTGCTTACGTTCCTCCTCGACTGCCTCTTTATCCGCGGCCCGTATTTTGTTGGCACATCGTTAGGAGGCCAAAGGGGATGTACGATTCCTTTGGGTAGAATTCGGGGTGGTTTCATGGGCGTGCACGGTTTGTTACGCAGATGAGACGCGGTTGGAATTGAATTGTTTCTTTTTTTTTCGGCGCTGAAAAGCTCGCCGGTTTTGCAGACAGGAATACGTGGTTTACATGAAGCCGAAGTAAACCTTACAAGCGCATTCGGGATGACGTAACGTCTAATGCCAAGGTAGCGAAATGACTTAGTGACTTTTGACGCTTTTCGAGCGTTTTGTAATCACATTACTAAGCGAAAACAAAAATTATACAATGGAGTTGCGTAATGAGGCTGTAGTCGCTGCGTCAATTAAGTAATGTAATTAATGAGCGGATGAAAGATAGCTTTAGAGGGAATGTCTGATTCTTCTTGGATTCTTTTGGAAGATGGGATTGAATACGTTTTACATGTGTGACAATTTAACACGTTGAATGCCACCAGTATTTCGCTAGTTTCACTGTTTCTACTGAAGTGAGATTTTTCTATTAAAGTCGTATCTTTATAGAGCGAAAATGTTAAAGGTAACGATAGTTCTATATTAGGCAGTACTTTACTTTTTTAATAGCAGCAGTTAAATATTGAGTATAGTAGCGAATTCGTGAATTCTATCGTTTTAAAGTCGTAAGAAATTTCATTGAATTGAATAGCGCCGGTCACCGGTGACCCCCGTGGCATTCAACGTGGTGAATTTAGTGCAAGTAATATAACTAATGAACGGATGACACATAGATTTGAAGAAAATACCTGTTTCTTCCTGGATTCATTTAGAAGACGGAATTAAATACTTTTTACATATGTGACAATTGAAACTTAGTAAAAGTAATGTAATTAATGAACGGATGATAGTTAGTTTTAGACGGAGTGCCTGTTTCTTCCTGGATTTATTTAGAACACGGGGTTAAATATTTTTTACATGTGTGACAATTCAAGTTTAGTGATAGGACTGAATTTAAATGAAGTCTGGGGTATGAAAGTATAAAATAAAAAGTCGGCAAGATCATTTGCATCTCTACGTGTTTGAGCGTCTCTGATAAAGCTGATAATTTTTAAGCATGAAGAGTAGAGTACGTTAAAGAGTCCGAATATAAATAAAGTCGAACACCCGTCAGACTTAAAGGACGACACGTGCAAGGAGATATAAAATAGGAAAGTCAAAACGGTCGTCTTCGTCGTAGACGTTCTTTCTTTCTCTCCATTTCTCTGTCTCTCTCTCCTTCTCATGCGTAAGCCCCTGACGAAGGGGATGACTGGCAGGGTAGCATTGTAAATATTAATGCGGCGGGTTCGGGCAAAGAAAAATATTTGAATAATAATTACCGAGGCACCCCTGGCTCTTGTTACGCCCCGGTATAATAAAAAGATTCACGGAAGGAAGAAGGCGCACGCGAAGGCGGGGTCGCGACGAGAATTTTCTAATTAGGAGGATTCAAACCGAGGCTCCCGCAAACAATGCTAGAAGCACCACTTCCACTTTCCGTGGAAACACTCGAAGGTACCCGGTGAAGAAGATTTTAATATCCAAGACTCCGAGTCGTTTATTATCACTCCCTTATTACCGTCGCAAAAGGAAAGCAAGCAGTGCCTCGAGTACGAGAGAAACTTCTATCGGGACGAAAGTTTCCATCGTAATTTATGGTTTGCTGGAGTGAGAACAATTCCCAATTAACGATTATTTGATGTTACGGTTGACCGGTTATTCCCAGCGGCGATGGAGATCCGCTTTAATTTATGCGCGAATAAGGAATCCCGGAGATATTTGTCGAGCGGATCGTTGGGGCAAAGTTTAATTACGGGAATGCATATAAAATGGAATTAACTCGACATCATCGTTGACGTGAATATCTGATTATAATTCAAATTTAGTTATTTCTCGTGGGCTCGTTATGTGGAATGTTTTTTGGGAAACCAGGTATGAAAATATTCATCGTGCAAATTTAAAAAATTGATTTTGAGGAAGAATTTGTAATTTAACACTAGAACTACCGAACCAGTGAAAATGACTGGTACACAATTTTTTCCAAAGATTCTCCAAGTTTATAGAAGAGTCTTATAATAAATATTCTCTGTCCATCTTAAAAAACATAAACCACCGAA